>OX493412.1:6205661-7446794 GCA_950371165.1 Lacanobia oleracea | reverse complement strand
TTTAATACTTCTTTATTAGTGGTATTCTCGGTAGTCAGCCTTTTCTGTAATCTTTCACGCCATCCATCGTTTCTTTGCTCTTTCTTAGGTACCTACCTTGCTTTTATAGACATCGTTAAATATTCGTACAAGCAATCGCTTAAAAGGCAAAAGCGCAGTTATCAAACGGCAAACGATATTGAACAAAGGTGCAAATGTCAAACCATCTTTGTAGGAATACGCTAACTTTATTAAACATTAGAATAATCTAAACCTTAATCCCGCCGCTTCCTTACCATCAGTAGGTAATTTCCATTTAATCGCTGCCATATCATAAATCACAGTACCGAGCAATACTCAAGCATGTTTACTCGACCCGGGTACTGAACTCCCGACCTCTCCGTACCCAACAAGGCACTTAGGTACAATACGCCTCGATTAAAAGTAGGTACCTACATGTCATAATAGCATATCATAAAAGTGAAAGCATACGTTTGCAGGGACAACTTGCGAGCCACAGACAATGAGATGGGTGTGCTCTATGGCATTTAGTTTATGGTGTAATGACAGATCGTAAGTTGTCTATGGCAGGAAAAATGGAGGGAAAGTTTGAAATTAAGTGTTCCTTTGATGTAATAAGGCATTTGAGTATTGAGTAACACAATGTGATGATCCTACTTCTTCATAGCTGATAATTAAAGTAAACACTTCCAAGAAAGTATAAAATTAAGCTATTCAAGGAAAATCATAATCTATTCACACGAAAATATCAGACTTTCTTTTTAAATCATGGGAAAAGATCTGCTATAATATGAAGCGATTGAAAAGCAAAGTAATCTCACTTTTCTAGCTTGCCGTAAAAAATCAAGATGGCTGGCGCGGGAGCAAACAGCTGTTCGTTTTCCCGCGTCGCGACGGCGCCTGCGCGCTGTGGCGCCACGCGACTCCATATGAGGTTACCATAGTGCATACATAGTGTGCTTTACTGGGACAAGACCTATTGTACTCATTGAAGAATTATTTAAGATCCGAGCCCTTCTCTTGCAAGTATGATGAGAGCGCTTGAAATATTTGCATTGGCTTTAGGATTGCGTAGAGCAAGATTTTTCGAAGAAAGTTTTCCACTTATAAAGCTTAGTACCTACCAATTTTGGGACGGAAAACTTTATGATTATCAGAGTTTAGATTAGATGGTAAGGCGGTTGCGCCAGGGTAGCCCGCGAAATTCAAATATTCTTATGTTTTTTGCAATTTGCCGGTCAGTGTGGAGCTGTATGTTGAACAAAATACGATTCGCGGCCGTAACGCGTATTTATCCCTATAGAATGACTTTTTCATGAAATAACCATTCTATAGGGCTTCATGATCTTAGAGGGCTATATTGATGATTGAAATGGTTATAATTCTCTAGATGAATACGCGTTACGGCCGCGAATCATTTTGTTCAACATACAGCTTCACACTGACCGGCAAATTGCAAAAAACATAAAAATATTTGAATGTCGCGGGCTACCCTGGCGCAACCACCTTAATAATATTTTAACTCCGTTTCTATATTCATACCACACTAGAATGAGTGACGTCTTCTGTTACAAGAGGTCTACTCTCTAAGCACGAAGTCCGTAGATTCGGCCTTAGTTGCGGGCGTTTCCTACTCCATATCACCTACGGACTTACGACTAGTCCCGAACCTCAACTTAGAATAAATGACAACACGATTTGACAGTAACTGACAAGTCGTGTTGTCGTTCATTTATAGTGGTTAAGAGACACGGAGTAGAAAACGCCCGTAACTATGGCCCCCAGAGATCTTTACACTTTAAAGATGGCTTCTACACTATTATTTTCCCAATCTCCAGGTTTTAACAAGTGGGGACACTTGTTAAAACCTGGAGATTGAGAAAATAAATATACATTTTGTAATTATTTTTAATAGGTAATGAATTTTATGAATGTTGTTGATAAGGCCGTGTTGCATTCCAAAATTAAATCCTCAAAACTTTTCAGTGTTTGTGCAACAAGCAAAAATTATAATTATATTGTCAAATTCCTGCAGTGTGGTAACCCTAAAGTCTTTTAGCCAGTTTTAGTCAGTATTTCTTTGAGATATCTTGGTGAAGTCGTTACTGTCAAATAAAACAGTCAGTTAGATCTACGCGAACGCGAGTTTTAGCGAATATGGGTCTCTTACTTTATATTTATTAGCAGTGTGTGTTTTTGAAGTATGATTTTGTAAGATATTGCCTGTGTACTAAAATGGGCTTTTCATTAGCTATTATTAAGTGGTTTAGTGTAATTTCAAAGTGCGCACTACTGCGAGTAACGGCACGGAACTGTTAACATCTTTTTTAGAACCATATAAGTTGGTTTTTGTCTGAAGTGGTCTTTTGAAGTAAGCGCGACACATATTTTAGAGGGTTTAAATAAGTAGCAAAACATCAAAAAAACTCAATGACAAAATCATTTAACACTAGATATCCATTTATTTACAGCATTTCATTTGACCACTATCTCACCTGACGGTAAGCGATATGTGGTCGAAGATGGAGCACGCTTGCCTAGAAGTAACCTGTTCACTCTTGACTTAAAGACTCCCAGGTTGTAGCTATCATTCCCCTCATCAAGTGATCTAATCGATTCCCAGCAACACAAACATACTGCTTTCGCAAAACCTACGTGGAAGACTGCACTCCTATTTATCTATTTAATCTGTGGCTCGATGGAGCCCGCCAGAAAAAAAACTCAAGAAGAAACCGCGGCAAACTAACTTCTCCAAGAATTGCTATTTATAGTTCAAGTCACTTTATTTCAAGTATTTTCTTCCGCGTACTAGATTCTCGATAAACTAATTGATTAAAGTTAAAAATAACAGAGATCTAATAAGCGATATTTTCTTTATAAAATTGCTGGCGTTTCCTTTGGTATTTGATTACGAGAAGATATGGTTATGTTAATGCTTTGTTTATTATAAAAAAGTGAAGAGGTACTTATTTTAAACCGTATTTATAATTACTTAGTTCAAGCTTCCATGTGCAAAATCCTTTTTTATTTTGTTTCTAATTAATATTATGCGAAAGTTAGTCAAAAGGCTGAACGGATAAACCATGTTTTGGATTCGGACATAAGTAGGATATTTTTAATCCCAGTACCTTATAATACGTTGCTGGGCGACAACCGACTTCCACGTTTAAATGAGTTAATGTACCTATACTTAGATAATTAACACATAACACTCATAAATAAAAGCTTTTTATCAAGATACAAGAACGTTATACGACCGTCATTGTCAATTATCGTCATAAAAGTAATGAAAGTCATTAATAAGGGGAGTACCGTTTAGTGTTCTTTAGCGCAATGGTGCACGCGACTTGAATTAAGGGGTAATAATTATTTAAATCTGGACTGGGGTTTCCTACGTTATGCGTGATATTTTTACTGACGTATAATGCAATTTCCAGGGTCCTGGAATTTCTTCGAAAGAGTCACTGCGCCCCTAGAACGCAAAAGGCTTTAGGAGGAACACGAAAGGGTTTTAGCAGATTCTGCTCCGCCGAAAGCGGGATTAAAATGCAAGTTATTAAGGTTCTTTTAAAATTACGGATAATTGGTTTCAATTAAGAGAATAATAAGTGTTCGAACTACAAGTACAGGATGAAAGGAACACAAAGCCTGTTACCATGAATTGTGCGCTGCCAAGATATAAGGACCGTTTAATTTGTGAAGAAAATTATGTTTTTAGATGACTGCCTAAAAAAAAGGAGTGTTGAAACCAGGGAGTCTTTAAATCAAGAGTGAATAGGTTATTTCTAGGCAAGCGTGCTCCATCTTCGACCACATCCTCGCTTACCATCAGGTGAGATAGTGGTCGGACGCGTGCCTATCAATAGTAAAAAAAAAAAAAGTTATTACAAAGTGTACCGGACGTGACATCAATTTAAAAGGTTTTCAGTGATCTTATACTCAGAAATATGAACAGTAGGTAATATTATTACATATTATTTATGCATTTTCATTTCGCTTATTTTTAAGTTTTATTGCAATCTATCATTCTAGATATTTAGCAATAAGTTGGATATTGATAACGGGTTCTTACGGAAGCTGTCCAATGACTGCCCCGTGTATTCTTGTAGCTTCCTAAATTAGGGCTTGAAGAATCTTTCTTTTTAGTTTTCGTAGTGACTGTTTGGGTGTACATCAGATTTACTGCTAGCTTGTTTGGATGATTTGAGATTCGCTCTTTGCGCTTTGCGCTTTAGCTATCATTTCGCTGTCCAAAGAAAGTTACTTAAACCAACGGAATCTGGGCCAAAACTTGATACATCCTAGCTAGCGAAACATCATAGAAACATCTAAGCAAGTAAGTATGTACACTAATTAGCCATCACATTACTATCTCGTTCTCATAACCTGTTCCATGCTTCAACTTTTTACATTGTAGGACCCGTAGGCAGAGAGAATAGACTGAGTTGTACCCTGTCGAAATTGAAAACTCTGTAGAAAGAGATTCAGTGAATGTACGGCTGATCATACCTGGGTGCTTACTTTCGAATATAATTCCGATAGATCGACATTGGAATTGTCAGTCAAACGTCAGGGATTGGCTAGACTCAGTGAATCCAGCCAATCCCTGACGATTAAATCAACCAACTGACGTTTGACCAATGTCGATCTATCGGAATTATATTCAGGAGTAAGCACCCTGTTTTTTTAGGGTTCCGTACCCAAAGGTTAACCAACGAAATCCTTTTACTAAGCCTCCGCTGTCCGTCCGTCCGTCCATCCGTCTGTCTGTCAGCGGAGTGTATATCAAGAACCGTAATAGGTAGCCAACTAAAATTTTCACAGATTGTGTATTTCTATTACCGCTATAACAATAAATAATAACAAATAATATATATGGTACGGAACCCTTCGTGTGCGAGTCCAACAATACTTAGCCGGTTTCTTTTTTTCAAGAATTGTATAAACATTCTTCATTATAGGTACACCGCATGTAGAAATCGGGACAAACGAAACGAGAGCGGGAACGAGTCTTCAGTGGGCAGTCTTATTGATAAGGGCTATCTTTGCCTGACTGAAAACCTGTATGACTGAAAGAAAAAGAGATTCTTTTTTAACCCATTTAAGGGTGTTCTTTTCTCTAGGTTAGGTAGGTATAGTGACGTTCCCTAATCAGAATACTAGTTAAGACAACTTTACTATCCACACGATCGTTTTATCCCTCTCACACTTTTTCTGCCCGCACACTCTTCTTACTGAAACGACACGCTCAATCCATTCACCAAGTCTATGGTAAGAACGGTGAAAACTGCACTCAACGTCAAATCGTATGCAAGTTGATGGCAAGTGCGCATGCCCGCGCTATCGGTCAGTGTTACCAGTGCAATAAAATTAATGAATATTCATACGGCTGTCGGATTTACTGTTAGCTGACGGAGACAACTTGGCGGCGGTGACGGCACGAAATGGAATATTTTTAATTGCCGCACAATTTTCATTTTTAACCGACTTCTTCAAAAAGGAGGAGGTTCTATGTTCGGCTGTATGTATGTTTTTTTTTATGTATATTCACCGATTTCTCCGCCAATTCTGGACCGATTTTAAAAATTCCTTTTTTATTCGAAAGCGTATACTCCTGAAATGGTCCCATTGTCACCAAGTCGGAATCTGATGATGGGATCCCATGAAAATCGAGGGAAACCCTCAAATTTTATAAGCACACACTGTTTTTTCATAAACTTTCTAACGCAATTCAGATATTCGTGCCTGGTAATCATCATCTCATGTTGCTGAGCTGATGATGAAAGGTATAAGTCAGGATCTGATGATGGGATCCCATGAAAAATGTTTGTTTAGCGATATTTTCACCAATAGGGAATATGCATGTATTTTTATATATTTTTAAATGATATTTTAAATCATTATATAAACGTAAAAAAAACCAGTACTAAAAAAGCAAAATTTGGTTTAGAAAAAAAAGTTTTAAAATAGTATCCTGATAACACCTTTTTAAACGACCGCCATTTTGGCGCGCTTGTATTTACGTCACAGTCTGTAAAAACAAACAAGGAATGAATAGCTGCAGAAGTGTTTTGGGATCTATTAATAATTTGTGTTTTACTTCAATTAAATACAATCCAAGAGCATTGTATGACTCTTCGCCCACGATTTCGATACCATAGAATAGTTCATAAAAGACCTTTGATTGCTATCAGCTCGACAGAGTGTCAAGTTCATATTAGAAAACAGTATAAGCTTTAAAAAATGTTTTTTTCCTTGAAATAATCATAAACTTCTAATTCTTATTCACATTGTAAGGTTAAGTATGCTATTTTAATGACTTATAAGTAAAAATTATTCAAAAGCGTGGAAGATCGAATAAACATAATACTTATTGTGTAGTTGCTTGCTGCTTTAACTCCTTTTATTTCAGTAGACGTAAAATCAGAATTTGATGCGAAATACGTGGCCATCATAAACACGTCAATTTTCAGAAGATTGTCCGATTGTGCCTTGACGTAACCGATATCAGTCATTTTCGAATCCCTCTACTACTCTTTTACAAAACAAATGTATTTCACTCCAATATCTGCTCAAAATCACAATAAAACTGAATTACATCGCAAGCATTCAACAACTATGCACTGGCTGACATTTGTTTAGATGGATTGTGACGTAACTATTCGTTCCGACCAATAGCGTTGCGTTTCAACTAATTTGAATTTCCCTCTCATATTTTGTACTTTTCAATAATTATTTTCTTACTCAAAACGAAATTATATTAAAAAATATTAATGTGTACGTAAATATAAAAGAAAGTGGTTCATATAAAAAAAATAAGCGGTATTTGAATCATATGCCTATCATATGCCAATCATATCCCTATTGTTAACCGATTTCGATGATTCTTTTTTTGTTTGGAACAGTATTTTTTTGGACTGGTCCCATTTAAATTTGGTGAAGATCTGATGAAGAACTTCGGAGGTAGACAACGGAACTCTTCAATAAATGATAGCAAATAGAGTGGGATTTTTGTAATCGCATGTGTGTTGATTGTTTACACACGGCACGCTGTGCTAGTTTGCAAAACACTACAAAGTAAAAAATAACTTTAATTTTGGAAGTCGGTGTTCAAAAACGAAATAACGAAAAACACCGACTTCCGAAATTAAAGTTATTTTTTTGTTTTTGGAAGTCAGTTTTATTTTTTTGTTAAAAAGTTTTTTTTACTATGTGAGTTCCCAATAAAGTGTTTTTTACTCTAGATGATATTCCGACATCCATTACAAAAGCACAAGCCTCTATTGTCGATGGAAAAGTAATTTTATCGTTGATAGATTTTGATAAATCAATAATTAGAAGAGAAGAATAAATATACACAACTTCCAAACTTGTTTCAAATAGAAACTCAGTCAGCCTAATCCCAAAGTATCAAATAATAAACCCAATTTCTAACAAACATCTTCAATACGTGACCCAGCTACGTATACGAGTGTCATTTCGGATTGGCGCCATGCATGACCCGTTCCCGCCAAAATACTTCGGTGACACATGTCAAGACGTTCGAAATCCACACATTCCGGAAATTCCACTTTTATTGATTTGAATTTAACTTTTTAATCCGACAGTGAAATAAATTATCAGCTGGTTTTTTAACCCAGTTAGCGAACAGAAATGATTTGTAAAGTGTTAAAATGATAAATATGATGATAAAAAAAACCTTTGCAATAATCAGAGTAGGTATTTGGCACTGAAATTAAAGTGCTTGGCGAAACATTTTTTTAAATGCATAAACTAACCTTAATTTTTCAATCTGTCAATCAAATTACTCAGTTTTTCATTGTTATCATGGCCCAATTTTCTTCAAAAAGAAGTATTTTATTGATAGCATTACCCACTGTTTTTGTTATAATTGCCAATCAACAATCGGTCTAAAGTGATCGTTCGTTTTAGCGATTTTCCGTTAATTCGTGTCGATTTCACGTCGCCCTGCTTATTAGTTGGGGACATAAGCCGCCCACCAAGCAATATATGAACAGTTATCTGTTACTCTCAAATTAAAAATACCGTTTTTAGTTAGTAAATTAAGTAAGATGGTTGTCTCAAATTGGTCGATAATTTACTAAGAGCAGAGTTTTCGTTGTCATTTGTCTATGAAACTTATGCATTTGATCTTTTGATGCACTATTTTTTCTTTTCAGTCGTCTTCAATATTATCTTCACTAGTCTAAGTAATATACGATTTTATCAAAATATACTTGCATAGGTAATACTTGGCTATGTAAGTCACATTTACCTACTGAAGTAAAAATCCAAGATCCATTATAAACATTTTTTTTTCAATAAGACGTTTCAAATCAACAAAGATACTACTTCTATTAATATAAAATATAACCCTGATTTATGAAGATTTTAACATACATTTATTTTAATTATCTCAAGCTAAGTGCAAAGTGCCGTTTCGTCCAGTAAAGGCAATTTTTAACGGATTATTTGAATAATGTATAAGCTTGACACCATTTCCGAACGATTTTGACATTAAAAAACCGATTTATTTATCTCTGACATTAGTGTTACGCCGTTAAAACATTTTTTCTACCGAAAATAATTGTTGGAATTTTTTATAATTATGGTTATTCGTAAAGTGTTAAGTCGATAAAGAACTTGTTTAAAATACTGTTGTCATCTCGTATCAATGAACGATGAAAGTATCGCAGATCGGATAGAACTCCAACCTCTTTATAGCCCGGGTTTCAAAGATTTCATAATTAATTTCCTTTACTAGTATCTACGTAATAAACGTAGCCCAAAGGAAATCCTACTCAACCAAGACATAATTGCAAAACTAGTTCACGTTTACCCGCCAAACAAACATCTGATAACTAGAGATGTGCCACTATCGACTAACCATCTCAGTCTATCACTGTAACCGATTACGAGTTCTATTATGAGTCATAATAGAACTCGATTTATGACGTAATCGTTATTTATTTACGCGTTATATTTTATTAGTGAAAACGTGTATTTTAAAGGTTACAGCTGTAACTGAATCAACAAAAACATGCCTTTGTTATCTGTGGATCATCAAAACCAAAAAAAAAAATCATTGTTCCATATTAGAATAGACTAAACAGAATCGAGTTTAAAAATAGAATGTTCATCATCAAGGTTTCTTGCTGGTTAACTTGTTTTTTCATCAAAAAGGTCAGCATTCTGACAGGTAAACAGGTATAATCGTATTTCGCTGACATTAACGATATAAAAACATGATTGCATAATCTGCTTTACATCCGATTCTAAACTCGAGGACAATATTACAGCAGCTACATACATTATTATACAATTTTAGAGCCTGCATGTCTAGAACTAAACGATTGTTTGGAAACAAATGTGAGTCATTGCTATCAACAAATCTGCTGGAACGTATCACACCAGCAATAAAGTCTACATTCCCGTATCAATTTAGCAGGATGTCAACGTGTACACGATACACAATTCCGAGGTTTTAATGTCATCGTACGATAATAATAATTGCTCGTTTTATGATACTACTGACATACTATGTTTTATTACAAAGTTCCTACTGGCGTTTGATTAATGCGATGCGTTTGATAAATGGCGATACATGCATGATTTTTATTGAGTTCTGGGAACTAAACATGCTACAGATAGATATAATATTGCGACTGAGTAATCGATAATGTGACTTAAGTATTCACGTAACAGTCACCTGTACTTGACGACGGTGTACTATCCATTGTTTCTCTATTCAATACAATACACGTTTCTAATTTCAAGAATGAAATAAATTAAGTACTACATTTGTTTTAAGTCGCTTAGGAGAACTCCACTCGAAGGAAAAAAATCGACGATCGACAAATACTTATCAATCACATCTATCTATAATTATTTGACGAAAAATCCATTTTTTTTTCTGCTCCAAGCAGGTCAAAGCACTCCGTCTACCTTTTTTCACCAACGATCATAAATTCAAAAACACTAGGATTATCGTGAGTACATTAACAAATCCACTTAGAAACACGGCTAGGTCTATCCAGGCCCACCCAGGCAGTTAATATCTGGTTCCCTGAGGGGCCGGTTGCATCAGCCGCGCCGTCAAACAATAGTACACCTCAATAAGGAAGCTAGGCTTTCCTAGTCGTGTCTTATGTAAACTCCGCTTAACTTTAACATCATATAATTATGACGTCTATGTTTGTTTTCTTGACATTTATTTGAACATGGAACGTGTTTTCTTCCATGGTTTGGTCGTAAAAGGAGGACCAGTAAAAATGTATGGAGCCCAGCATTTATGAGCTACGCTATATGTTGCTGGAAAGGTTTTTTTAATATTCTAGCTAGAACTTTTACTATGGCGGCAAGTATCGAATCGCTGTGGAAAAAAAAGTTATGTCCAGATAAATAAAACTCAGCTAAGCTAAATTGCTGGTCCTCCTTTGTCGTCAATATCTAAAATTTAATGGTTATAAATGCTTTGAATATATAAATCACTGTTAATTTACCGTAGTAGGTTCTAGTGTAGGTAGGTACCTACTTACTTAAGTTTACTACTACACTACACATAATATGAGTCATCATTAAACAGGATCAAGGCTTCTTGAAACAACTTCAATTCCATTGCTCAGTTTGCAAGCAAAGCGCTCATCACACTACCAAGAAATCTATCTTCAACATTGATTACTCTATGACCAAGAAAACACAAACAACAAGATTTAGTATACAAACAACGTAATTTGGAGTCACTACTACAGGTAACAAACACCAAACTTAACTTTGCAGGTGGCGATAAATAGAACTACAAAAATTGTATGGGATTTGATATATCGTTAACTTTATATCTTGACAAGCAGCGCCGCTGTGGAATGTCAAGTTAAATTTGTAATCTTGTAAATTCTGTTACCTCAAGTGTGTAGTGCTGTGATGATCTCATACATGGGAAGCAAGTATTAATCGTTATTTACCTTCCATGGCGGTGACGTCATTTAGCGGTTTATAAAGACTTCATAGTCATTTTACGTGAATATCATTTTATTATTGTAGGAGTTGTGGTTTTTGTTATGGAAAGTGCCTAGTTGTTTACTAGGTTAGTATGAATTATTTCGTTAATTTCAATTTGAATTACTAAGGAAAATACCTACGTATCTATATTACATGGGGAAATTGGTCTGTGGTCAGGTATACATGATATAACTAAAATAATACTTTGTATAAAGTGTATATTTACCTTATTTAGTAAATTCCTAATTATTTCATTCATTTCAATTTGAATTACAAAGAAAAATATAATTAAAATGCCTAAGTTACAAGGGAATTTTAGTCTGTGGTCAGGTTTTCGTGATACATGTGAAATAATGCGTGGTCACTAACCAGCTAAACGCGTGTTAGTCATCAATTCTTTTAAAATACAATTGCAGAAAACTAAATGTTGCGATTGGTTTTAATTAACAAAACTGGGTTTTAGTTTTAAGACAAAATGGAATATTTTTATTTGGTTAACACCGCTTATTAAAAACACCTGGTCTACTGTCATGACAACAAAGCTAAAAAGCCTTCTTTGTGAAGTCGGTTAAAATTTAAAAGTGACTGTAGCCATGATAATTGAGATTGATCTACAAAGAAATTAAGAAGGCAGTCGCTCCTCTCCCTGTAAACTACTGGTGTTCATCTGCATCAGGGTTTGAGGAGAAAAAATTTTAGCCGCACGGATCGATATTTAAGGTTGAGCAACGCTTGCCAAGGTTGGTATGTGGATGGGTGACCATCTTGACATAACGAGTTTCCTCCGTGCCTCAGACACCACGTTTAGCTGTTGGTCCCGGCTGTCATTTGTAGATCTGTGGCCGTCGTTACAGATTGTCAGAAGCCAGTAAATCTGACACGTCTTGCCAAGAACTGCCGTATTATCCAGATAATGGGTGTAGAGGTCTGGTAGGCACCGCTCCACGTAAAATACTGGTATTCAGCTGAATCCGGTTTGACTGGGAGCCGACCCAAACATAGTTGGGAAAAGGCTAGATAGCTAGATTTTACTTTTCAAAATAAAAGGTTAAGTAGTGAAGGAAGATTGCTTTTTTTTTAAGCTGTGCAATTCTGTAACAATCTCACCGCCGTCGTAACTTTGGTAGATGAAGTGAGCTGTCGTTACCTACACCTAAATAAAGCGAAGGATTGACAACTGACTCCAAGTTCACCACCAAAACTTTCACGGTGAGATCTCTACAAAATAGCACTGCTGAAATAACAGCTTACTTCATGCTTGTTTGAATTTCTATAGGTAGTGATTTTTCTCACAATGCATCATCTATCTGCCTAGCCTTTTCCAAACCATATTGGGATTGGCTTTCAGTCATACTGAATTCAGCTGAATACCAGTATTTTACGTGTAGTGACTGCTTATCAGCGGGCCTAAAAAGGCCACTTTAGTAGAATCAGCCAGCATATCAAGCTACCCGACTCTGTCAAATTTTTCCAATCAATCTTGAACCTAAAGCTTAAGCGATAAAAATGAAAATGATATTTTACCGTTTGTTGTATGATTAATATTATGATCGTAATATGATTCTACGACAGTGGCCTTTTTAGACCCGCTGATCTCCACAAACCAATAAATAGTGTCAGATTTTCTGTCTTCTGACAATCCTTAACGACTTAAGATATACAAATGACAGCCGGGACTAACGGCTTAACGCGCTTTCCGAGACATGGATCACCCTTTTCTCGCATACAAGTAATACTTGGGCTTGTCATCTCCCGGTACTTGTAAACCTCCGTGTTGTTGACGTGTAACGGCACTAGATTGGTACCGAGAAGCCCGATGCTCAGCTGATACGAAGCTCATCGCATTCTCGGGTTCAACTATATACATGCGAAACTATATGTGAATAGTGGTAGGTAAGCGGTTTTAACTTGCTAGACTTTGTCTTAAAACTAATTAGGGATGGGACAGAATGTGGTTGTTTGTTTTATTATCGATAAATATTTATTAAACATTGTTCAGCTAAATTTTTAGTCACACTTGGCTTTGTTTGCGTGATATTAAAAGTTTTTCTTTTTTTTAATACCCTGTTCCACTGCCAGGCAAAGAACTCCCCAAGTCCAAAATAAATGTTACCTACTAATTTTAAAAACCAGAATAAAAAATATTCTAACAAAATAATCAAGTGATGGAATCTTTTGAAAATATTTAGTTCCAAGTTGCCTAACTTGGAACAACTAATTTGAAAATGCACTCAATAAAATAAAATCAATAAACATACCTGTAAAAACACACCGGGCTGCACTGCATACAATCCTTTAATTCAATACCAATCACTCAAAATAAAAATGTCCTACTAAAAACACAAAACGTTCACCATGCAAGCACTATTTCAGAATTAGACTGAACGAATACACGCACATGTCAACACACGCGGAGTTTAAAAAAAATAAAAACAAATATGGCGACGTGCGCTACTCGTCCTCTTTAGGTTACAACAGCGACTGACTCAGTGAATCACGAACAAGGCAAAATAATACCAATTAAACACCACCACTACTATTATTTACGTAATATCGTTTAATTTGCATGCGAATTTAGACTCTATTGCGTACAAATAAGAACATAGATAACGAATTTAACGGTAGATCGAGTACGACTTCTTAAAATCGTGACGTGTTTTTGTGTGACGTGCTAACAAGTTTTATGAATGAAATACTGCCGAGAGTCGGCCATTTTCCAAGAGTTATGGAAGTAAAGTTAACAGTGGACTATGAACTGTTAATGGTACAGCGTTTCACTAAAATAAGGCTGGATATAAACCTAGATGGAGGGAATCTTGGCATAGTTGCCAGATTTATAACGGTATGCCGTACGACATTAAACTTTAAATCAACACATTAATACACCGGTTTAGAATTAAACAACAGCGGTGTTTAATAGACTGTTAGCGTATACGGGTACTAATATTTATCTTAATAGCAGGTCTTGCTTAGAAAAGAAAATCGAAGTTTGGAACAAAGCTTTATAAAATCTCAGCCTCATGAATACAGTTAGGTTTCTTGGCACTCAAATTCGCTAAAACTATCACAAAATATCAAATAACAGCTGCCATAAAACCTGAAAGTTATGACAAAAGTATTGTGTTACAAACTGGAAGGATATTTGGCCAAAGGTTGTTCTGTGTATAGTCACAATGTGACCACAGATGAAGTTATTAATATCACAATACCACATGTAGCTCACAACTCAACCTTGCATAGACAACGTTATTTAGGTCAAAAATAAGTCAAGACTGTAGCAATATGATATCAAAGGATATTCTATGTGAAACGTAAAATATTTGTCAAGGCCCCAATGTAGACTGATATTGACTGGAGCACTGGCTTTACCAAGAATCTACATCATGAACCTGACAGGAGAAGAACTAGGACCAATGGATCTTTGTGCATTTTATCAAAATTATGTTAGTTTTTTAGATTAACCTTCACCCTCAGCTTCTGGAAGAAAACACGGGAATTTAAATATTGAACTTAACATTTCGGTTAAGTTAAGACAAGAGATTGAGCTCACGAACCAGGAGTTACATTTAAGATTAGCCCGTATTCACGACAACATCGACCTGGTTTAGGCAGCCTTAAGAATCCACCGCAGGACTCGACCCTTCTCAAAATTATGCCAGAACACCAGACAGCCTGTTTTTGTCATTCAGGACCTAACAACAAAAAGCTTGTAATTATAATAGCTAATTAAAGCTTCCTGCTAGATGCGCTAACGACGTCCACGCTTTGTAAGTTAAAGCAGTATAACTGTAAGTGCAAACGACGTAGGCCGAATAACAAGAGACGATGCTAACTATGTACAAGAATGCTGGGTAGCCCATTGAAGAATTCGATGGTGGTGTGTTCCTAGGAAACAGTGCTGTATTGAGCTACTGACTCATCGGGAAACATGTTTTGAAATACATAGACTCTCTTCTGAAGAGGACGAATAATAAAAGACGATGCTAACTACAAGCATGCTAGGTAGCGATTGAGGTCTTCGATGTGTGTCTTAAGAAAGCTGTGCAGTACTGGTTTCTGAATCATACATACACACACAATTTTTTTACTCTTGAAAAATTTGAAATGGACGGCTCCAACCAAGACAGAAGAGAATCTCCTGAAGAAAATCCTCTTTGAAACGGTCAAATCAGCTGTGGTGACTATTAACGATCAGGTAGGTTGTCTGTTTATTTGCCAATACATGGCATAATAAGGCATCCTCAAAACCTCACGTTTTTAGTTCCTCTTTACGATGGAGTAATGTCTCACAACTAAGCCACATCCTTTTTTAGAAAAAGAACCTTCTTCGTTTATTAGGGTTCCGTACCCAAAGGGTAACCAAACGAACCCTATTACTAAGCCTCCGCTGTCCGTCCGTCCGTCCGTCTGTCTGTCAGCGGGCTGTATCTCAAGAACCGTAACAGGTAGACACTTGAAATTTTCATAGATTGTGTATTTCTATTGCCGCTATAATAACAAATAATAAAAAATATGGTTTATGGTACGGAACCCTTGGTGTGCGAGTCTGACTCGCACTTGGCCGGTTTTTCTTTAACTTTATGGTGACAAGTTAAGCCCTACATAAGCTCTAGCGGAATTACTTACTCCAAATACAAAAATTCAATAAAAACTGCGCTTATTTTGACTTTACAAGCAAGCCAGGTTTTTCAACCTTGCTTATTACTTGTACCTAAGTCAATTAAGTCTATCACTCGCGTCACGGTATAAGTAAGATTACAAAACTAAATCAAGTATAAAACACTATCTAAAAGCTATTTAAAAGACAAATTAATTCTAGATTCTTTGCACAACAAAATACCTATCTAACATTGATTTAATCACATATTTCGAGACAACCTTCACTATTTTAATAATATATTGCCAACAGTCAATTGGGATTGCTGGTGAGGTCACACTGAAGGCCGTTAGAACAAGTCATCAGTCCCACGTTTGATCACCTCTAGTTGATTGATTAAATCAATAGAGGTGCTCATTAATTTTAAAATTAATTGATGCCACTCGTTACCTCTATTGGGGTGGAGGTTTAGAGTTAGAAGCCTTGCCATTTTAAATATTAAAAAAAAAAACAGTTATATTCTGACACAATTTCTTTTAAGTGCGTTATTTTTTTTTAGGAATGTTGCAATAATTTCGAATTTATCGGGGTATGCTTTTATATTTCTATCATATTTTTTTATCGTAGCGGGAGACTAAAGCTGAGGAATAGGGTTTTATAGAGATGTGTTGATAAAACATAGTTAAATAAAAACGCTACAAGTTATTTTGCTCCACCTGGGTGTAACTTCGTACTAAATTGCAAATTTCAAGTCAAAGAATCTACAAAAGTTATTTAAAAAAACACACAAATTTAATATTTTTGTACATTACATATATTTTTATTCTCAAAATATTTCCTTATTCATGAATCTAATTATGAAATATCTCATTGCTTTTTGTAACTTCATTATTATTTTAAGACTTCCTTAGTTTTTACCATTCGTTAATAATAACATTAGATATTTCTTACTTCTGTTTATGTTTATATCAAGTTCAAATATTTCCTTAATTAAATCACAAAGATTAACGAATTTCGATAACCTTATAACAGCCCTATTACTTAAGAAAAAAAAATCGAATGCGCACAACACACTTACTAAACGCAGCAGTCGAGGGAGTGCGTTGACCTTTTGTCATATCGCACTGGCAGCCGGCTGTGAACTAGTCGATAAATCGCACAGATTTATCGATACTCTTGTTTTGTAGGCCGATAACTGTAATACCTATGCCTGACTTTTATTCTTTATTACACGTTTATGATTGACCTAAAGATTCTGAATGATGTACCTACAAGTAATGTCAAGTGTGGCTGTTATGCTTGACTTGTAATTATTCTCGAGGACAATCGTGGATCGTAAATTGTATAACAATAGACACTTTTGTTGTTGTAATTACTTGAGATGATGGCGTGACATTTTAATTACAAGACGTGTTTTAAAACGTGCATTGCCAGTTTTACATATATACGAGTATATTAAGTCCTAGCACTTCGCCCACAATTTTGTCCGCATTTTGAGAATAAAAGCCTATGTTATTCAATGAAAATAAAGTTTTTACTGGTGAAAAACTTTTTAAAATCGGTTTAGTAGTTTTAAAACCTAATCGTTACAAACAACCATACAAAAAACTTTCTCTTAATATATATAAGTGTACATGTAGATGAAATGCTCATAAACATTTGTTAAACACAACAATGAAAAACACATGTTTTTGTAAACTACTAATATTCGTATTCTTAACTGAACACTCACCAGCTGAAAAGCAATCTATAAGTTTTATTCGATATCTCCAAATTCAACTTGCCCCATCACTAAACTTCAAGGAGTACATAAAATAAAAGCGAGTCATAATATCCTGCGCCCGCGCCGTTTGCTCACACACGTGTTCTCGATAATCTTACTGCCTCACTACAATGCCGCCTCATCTGCATTTAGAACACTTTCAGGCTTGAATAATGTTCTTTTGAACACTTGACTTATGCTTTTAAAGCAAAATATGTTATCTTAGCAATGTTGCAGGGCTACTTTAGACCGTTTGTCTTTAATTGAGAAACGAAAAATCTTGCCCGGTAAGAAATCTATAGTAATATTATGAAACTGAAGAGTGTGTTTGTTTGAACACGCTAATCTCCGGAACTACCAGTCGATTCGGGAAAACCTTTTAGTATACGCTGGCCACATTCATATAGGCTATAAGGGAACAGGTGAAAACGGGATATGCGTGTACGAATTAGTAGCCAGTAAAATAATAGATCCGAGTTCCAAACATCGAGATCCGAAGACGTACTATCATTTACGACATCGGAAAACGAATTGCCGAACTCAAATAGAGATGGGCGAGACACCTGGCAAAGAGTGGTGATGATGGGTGGAGTAAAGCGGTGACCGAGTGGCGTCCACGGTCTGGGTGACAAAGTATGCGTCGTCCGGCAGCGAGATGGGCAGACGACATTGTTGGCATAGCGGGCTGAACCTGGATGCCACAGGGACATGGGGATTGGCACAAGAGAGCTCTATGCTCTGCAATGAGTGAAGTTGGGCTGTGTAAGGTGACGAGACGATGATGATGAAGAAATAAAATCTGTCTGACATGTCACGTATTGCTTTTTGTTCTGAAAAATTACGTAATTTTCTGGCTACAAATATTCAAATAAGCAAGTTTCCTTAAACAAAAGCGTCGTAAAGAAAAAACCACAGACAATTCGCCATAAAAACAACAAAATACGGGTCGTTGCTATACTTCTTTTGACCCACTTACTTTATTACAAGGGGGCCGCCCAACACTGACGGGCGAGAATAATATCAGAAACATGGCTTAAACAAGTTGGTCATCAAGATAAGCTAGGCTCAATGGCCACAGTAACCATAAAGGAATGCCTACTATTTGAGCCGCAATTAGCTTCTGTATAACCAATGATAAATATTACTGTAGATGCGATACCCAACCGTACTCTCTAAAATGGCAACAAAAAATGAAGACAACTGCCGCGAACCGCGATCTACCCCGCGCGCGAATACATAGCTCTTTTTGATAAAGATAATGCCTGAGCTGTTTTTTAGAGCTTTTGTTAACGGTTACATCTATCATTCTTAAAGTTGATAACTTCCAAATATGAAGGTCGTAATCATCGTCTTGTTTTTAGGTCAACAAGTTTCATATAAATTATACTAAGTTTATAATGTGCAGCTTGACCCAGATCGATAATTTTATTCCTGGTATATACAATGAATAATGCAAGCTTAAGAGTCATTTAATTTTAATAATCGCTCGAATTATTGGCGTTAATTTTAAAATTATGTTTTTTAGGAAATATTTAAAGTTATATTTTAAATTTTGACAGCTAAAATATCGATAAAATATGACCCCAATACGTGATATGATCCCATCACTATTCATAATTCAAAGAGTTCGTAAACGTACGAGTCTAAATGCGTGGCGTTAAACTAAACAAAAACATGGTTTTAACTTTCTATAAAAGGCATATGTTTTATGTGTGGACAGTGACTTGTCTGAGTTGACACTAGTCAAAACATAATAAAATAGTTTCGATCAACTAACTGAGAAGACACGGTCTTGTGTCAAGACTTAAATATAGGTACCTACATAAAATAATAATTGGAGGTACTGTTGAAAATTAACACCTAGACGACAAAAGTAACACAAACGGGAGACCTTAAACTGGACCTAAAAGACGACAAAATAAATTTTGAAGAAAATCTTTGATAGAAAATGACACCTTGTTCTTTTTGGCTTTAAAAAGATTCTAATTAAGGCACAAAGTAAGCAATTAGTTCGGTAGGCTACGTTCAGTCAATACCTATCTTTCTAATATCTGTCAGAGAAACGAACTTCCAATTTCAGTTTCAAATTGGAATCACTGCCTTTAACCAACAAAGGAAATAAAACTTCACTTCCGTTTACAATTTTACTCGTTCGATCCCGCATCAGCTGCTCCTTTCACACACATTTCATGAAAATGATATAATATCAGTGTGACTTTTATTAAGTGCAATGGAACATTTCGACATACGCCACATCAAAAACAACTGCCAACGCAACTGACAATCTGTCCGCATTCGATTCCAATTTCAAAATAGTGGTTCCGATGAAGGATAAAGTTAGATGATAGCCGCCACCGCGCGCGTCCCAAATTACACAGGATCCGTTGGTCGCGACACCGTGTATTTTTGGTAATAACCATTAATTAACATCTTTCGACTGCTGCGTTAAACTGTTTATCCATTTCCGAAGATTTTATTACGCCGTACAAATTTATTTTAGCTCGAAATAATAAATTAACGTTAGACCATAAACTAGCGTCAATTTTTTAATTAAATTAGACAGCATTCCAATGGCGGACGGCCATAGATTTACTTTGACGAATGTATGTGACGTTCGTTGCAATGATTCAATACGAAGTTTGGGTCGTATCGTAACCATTAATAAAAGTAAGCGGTAAGTATGTTAATTGATTTATGATAATTAGGATGCACAACACAAAATATACAGTAATGAGCAAGATGCAGTTAAAATGAACCATCCCAAGCTCCCAATACTTGTCCGCATTTTTATGTTCTTAGCGCATTGGGAAAAAAATATAAGATGATTTTTTTTTTGTTCAAACACAGAACAGCTTTCTGTTCTCTGTGGTTCAAACTAGTGTGCACTGTGCTGTCACGGAATTATCGTTTGCAGTCAATGTTGTTGGGTTTCATGTAGGTACAGCCGATCTATTCAGTAAACTCCTCATCATGAAAACTTAGATGGAGTGAGTTTGAAATGAACCTTGATCGTATGGATTGACAGTTCACTCACAGTTACGTTCTTACAGAATGGCACTTCAGGTGACTTGCGGCTTGCGGCACAGATTGAAAGGTAGGCCATGGTCTGCTAAGAGACGCCATCTTTATTAATAGCCTAGACACCTCAGCCATATTACCTTTGCACATTACATCCTCACATCAAATTATGGATGCTGATTCCTATCTCACGTATTTCCGTACCTTCGGGCTACTTGTGAATTACTTTTGCAAAGTTTAGAAAGTCTTCAAAGGGCCGCTTGTAGATGAACGTATGGCTTGGAATCCTTAACAAAAGTAAAAGCATTTTACTTGAACAAACAGTATTATAATGTCGAGGAGCTCGTGGCTAAATAATAACAGCCGCACGGATCGATCTTTGAGGTTAAGCAACGCTTGCCAAGGTTGGTCTGTGGATGGGTGACCGTCTTAATATACCGAGTTTCCTCCGTGCCTCGGAAAGCACGTTAAGCCGTTGGTCCCGGCTGTCATTTGTAGATCTTTGGCAGTCGTTACGGATAGTCAGAAGCCAGTTAATCTGACTCCAGTCTTGCCATGAAGTACCGTGTTACCCAGTTAATGGGTTGTGGAGGTCTGGTAGGCAGCCGCTCCACGTAAAACACTGGTATTCAGCTGAATCCGGTTTGACTGGAAGCCGACCCCAATATAGTTGGGAAAAGGCTAGGCAGATGATGAAACAGTATTATAATGTATGAGGTAAGTATTATTTATTTTTGGTGTTGTGATTTGAAAACGCCCTTGAGTTAAGCGACACGTAATAATGTGTATTATGGTTTAACATAATAGAAAATAAAATAGATTTCGGGATCCCATACCACGCCCATACCAAGCGCAACATAATAATGGAATGCTTAGTAATTTTACGAATTTAGTAGGTAAAGAAACCCATATCCTTAGGTCAATATTGTTATAAAAGCTACGTGTCATGTTTGCGGTTTACACACATTGCGATTACATGTGAACATTTAACTCATGAGAAACTAAGACACATCTCCCATAGCTTAGTTGATCTATTCTCGGACAAAATTCATGATTCATGCATAGTAAATTGTTAAACTAACCAAAACCAGAGCGCCTGTCGCATGGCGCCAAAACTGGACGCACCAATTAACGTTGAAAAGCGATAATACAGCTCTAATAAGAACGCACTACTAAACTATGAACGCATCCGTGTAGTGACGTCAATGACGTCATCGTAATGATTAGAAAAGCTTTATTCTTTTTTTAAATCGCTGAGGTAGTTCGTAATGGGAAACCATGTTTAATTCATAAAGACATTCCTAGTTCCTAGGTTTACTTGCTAGTTGGCTAAATGTTAAGACTGCGTACCTAGGTTTCATTAAAGTTCTAAGTAATTAGCTACAAGTTAATAAATTGTTTAGTCTTAAATTACTTATAGGTTGGACTGCTTTTTTTTTACTTAGCCAGTCTAAAAGAAAACCTTTATTTTACTGTCGAAACAGCTGATATCAGATTATTTTAAGGCTATTGTTTACTCATCCGTAGTAGGCTGTAGAGAATTTCATACATCTGGATTCGTTATTACCTGCAAACAAAAAAAAGGCAGTGTTAAAATTTGAGTATAGATAACTGAAACACATATAACAGACATTCACCAGCGATAAAGATTGATAATTAAACTGTCACTTGATCAATCCCAAACATTTTTGACTTTTGACAGTGCTATCGCAGATAGAATGTCACTTTGCCTAGAGTCCAAAGTAGCTTCCTAACCATAGACATCTTTGAAGAAACAGAAGTTCTATGCCCATCGCTCACAGAGCATTTATACTCTAGGAGTAGTGCTATTCTGTGACACTCACCGGGAAAACTTCGGTAAAATTAACTTGAAGTGAGCTGCCACTCCATCCAATCAAGGTGGAAAGTCGGTGCAACTCAAACGCACTTGACCCTTTTCACGAAAAGATGTTTTACAGAATAGACCGACAAAAATATCATGATCAGATTTTCTTCCTCCTCAGTATTCTCCCTATTAATGCCTACGGCATTAAGTCCGCCTTTGTACAGTGTTTCACTCGTGCATAAAGTTTTTAATAAATAATAAATAAATATTCTCAAGTCAACAAAATACTCGTTATTTTACTCGTATACAAACAAACCAGTTATAGCCAAAGAGGCTTTATATGCACATCCTCAGATCAATTTAGCCTTTGTTACCGCACAGTAATTAGCAAGTTATGTTCTCGCTAGATATGCTGTAGAATGTTGTTTTTATTCCTTTGTCTGCGCAGACCTTCCGTTTTCTTTGTCTTTACATAAAGTGTCATTAAGCCGCCGTTTACCGGTTACTTAGGCGTGTTTGTGAAGACAAAAAACTTACGAGAATAAAGCATTAGGCTCCCGGAGACAGGCACGACTCCTGTCTGTGAGAGCCTTTTAACGCCATTTCACATCAGTTTGTAGCAGCAATATTTTCGGGAGAAAATAAGGGGATTGCTTTCAAAGCGGTTTTTGTTACAATGAAGCAGCTATAAGGATAACAAGCCTAGTTAGATTAAAGAGAAGAGCTTTTTCAGACGGAAGCCGCAATATTCCTTCTGTTTTAACCCCTAACAAATCCAATGCAAATAAAACAGGAGGACAGGAGGCTTTCTTTTTTAAGTTTTAAGACAAAAAATCTTTTTTTTTTTTCAATGATGGGTAATCATCAAATGACTTTTCCCGCTGTGGACGGAGCAGAAGGAAGTGTCAGACTCTTACTGACTAAAACCCATCCGTGTTCCTCCGAATGCCCGCCGCGTTCCAGGGCCGCGGTGACTCTTTCGAATAAATTGCGAAAGCCTGGAGACAAGAAGATCCTGAGATGAATATAATTTATTGTTTCTCTCATTAATTTTTTTTTTTCCGTTAAACAAGTTCTTTTAATTCTGAAAAAAGAAAACACAGGATCATTATTGTAATGTACCTAACTAATCAACATATTCATAAGACAAGTGCTGTTAAGTTCACATCAAGTAATGCTCTTCCCACGCTTGACTTTTAGCAATATAATATAAGAATGACTTCATCGCTACTTTTATGTTAACATATAATTAATCATTGATGTACAAACTAAGAATGTTTCTTTATTTTTTGTGAAGATCATTTTGTATGGTTACAGTCAGTTATATTTTTTTGCTTCTTCAGTAGATACTGGCCAGCCCCAACATAAGCTTACGTAAGGTTTAGTCTTAGGTATACAGATTAAGTTATGGTTATCGACGTTTCCTTAAAGGACAAGTACTGTAGCAGCCTGAATTCTGATTCTGCAAAGTCTGCTGCGCTGGCGATGGAGGCAGTGTTTGGTATAAAAAAAATATAAAATACCGGTCAAGAGCGAGTCGGACTTGCACACGAAGGGTTCCGTTTTATTATTTGTTGTCATAGCGGCAATAGAACTACACACAATCTGTGAAAATTTTAACTGTCTACCTTTTACGGTTCTTGATATATACAGCCCGCTGACAGACAGACGGACGGACGGACGGACAGTGATGGAGGTTTCGTAATAGGGTTCCGTTGGTTACCCTTCGGGTACGGAATCCTAAAAATAGCATCAAAACTTTCACAAAGTGGTGTGTATAGACAGCAACAGAAATAGTAGGTAGTTTTATATATTGGTTTTATTAGTGATAAATTAAAACTATTGTATGGCTATAGAACACGCGTGCAGCTCTTGTCGCCAGGGAGGCAGAACTGGCTTCATGCTTTCGATATACTAAACTTGGCAAAAGGGCCATGTGTGGAATTCAGTCACCAAAATATTTATCAGCTTCCTAACTATGCCCTACATGCGCACATTCGAATACTTTTCAGTGCCAGAACTGCTTGACAACGCGTGAGATGAAATATCTCCTGCTCAGAGAATTAAGACTATACTACTGCCAGAGTTGGGGAATTTGTTCGAAACCGTCACTGCAGCCCTGTGGAACGCAAAGGCCGTTAGGAGGGACACGGATAGGTTTTAGTCAGTAAGAGCCTGACACTTCCTTCTGCTTCGCCTAGAGAGGTCATATAATGATTTCCTATCCTTAAAAAACGGTTTAAAGATCTCCAAAACCGCCGAAAGATCGCTAGATTTTAAACCCTAGACATATCACGATAATGACGAGAGAATAAAGTGTTAATTAAGTCCTAAATAAGCAAGGAGCAACGTCACAAAACGCTGCGTCACTTCCGTTACAAATGTCAGACGCATGCCTCGACGACTGACCTGGATTTTTGCGACTTAATGATGAACACATTCTTACGAAAATACTACAAAAAAGTTGAGATGAAGATAAGTAGTTTACATGTACTTTAATTGGTATGATTTTGAAATACACTTTTTTGTGGGCCTAAGGCATATTAAGTACTGTTTGAGTCGTAGACCTCCAGGAACAGAAGTGATCACGAAATGAGCTGTCATTCTATCTAGATTATATGGATTGACTAGTTGACCCACGCAACTTCGTTTGCGTCACAATTTTCCTCACTGCGCCGCTCCTGTTGGTCTTAGCGTGATGATAGCCTATAACCTTCCTCGATAAATGGGCTATCTAACACTGAAAGAATTTTTGGAGTTCCTGAGATTAGCGCGTCAAACTCTTCAACTTTATATATTAGTTTAAGATAGCTCACTTCGTGATCACTTCACCCAAGCCTTCACTTCGACGTGTTAACAGAATCGCACTGCATTTGGATTAATAGCTCATTTCACCATAGTTTTCACGGACTTGTTTATAGGTAGGTAACCTAATGATGAGTACCTACATCAATTATGTAGTAAGTACATTATTTTTATGTATCATCAATAGTTTTCTCAGTGCACGCTAAATCATCTATTTTACAGGCAAAATTTTGCTACTATTATTGCAAAGTTCTTAAGGATCTCTATTTTTTTTTTAAATATTATATAGCTTATGTTACTCGGCAAAGATGTAGCTTTCTGATGGTGAAGAATTTTTAAAATCGGTCGAGTAGTTTTTGAGTTAAATCGTAACAAACAAACAAAAACATCAAATCTTTATAATATTAGTTTAGATATAATAGGGAACATGCATGAAAAACGTATTTATCATTTATTCAGTT
This sequence comes from Lacanobia oleracea, assembly GCA_950371165.1. NCBI lineage: Eukaryota > Metazoa > Arthropoda > Insecta > Lepidoptera > Noctuidae > Lacanobia > Lacanobia oleracea. The sequence goes on along the minus strand of OX493412.1, from coordinate 7,421,328 downwards.
TATCTAAAAATACACAAAAATATAATTCTAACAGTGAAAATAGAATCAAAATGACTCGAAAAACGAAGGAGATATAATTATTTTTAACAAATATATCTGTCCCTCTCGCGAACGTTTACTATGGCAGCTGTATAGGCATCATAGACGATGACGTCAAATACATCGGACTTCTCTTTCTAATTGTAATCTTTGAAGCTAACTTCATCGTTGATGAAGGTATTTAAACTTTACTAGAGCTAATAAGTATATAGTATTTCATTTTGCAAATAAAATAATCGCATGCATATTCCCTATTAATCGTTGATATTTATCTCCCCTTAGTTTTCACAGAAAGGATTTTACAGAATAATCTGAAATATAGGCCTCAAGTTTGAAATATTAGTTCTATGTAAAATAGCCATTTAAATACCAACTTTTGCAGCTGTTTTAGTACCATAAATTCTCACAAAAACGTTTATCCAGCCTACACATGTAGGTACTCTACCTATAAATTACCGCCAATTTCCAAACTATTAGCCAACCAACTAAAAATAACTAGAAACTCTGCTTGTCTATGATCGTGGTCTACGTTCCGTTGTAAGCATTGTTGTAAGGTATCTGAAATTCATGTTACTACCAATTGGACTTTACATCTTGCACAGAACAAGAATCGAAGAGATTAGTGGTTTTGGACAGAATATCCCTGTTCTCGAGAACACAGAGATAGAAGCAGGACGGCACAATTAAATATTAGTTTATGTCGGGTTTTCATCGGACAAAACGGATTAATAATTCGCGGTTATCATAAATATATAGAAGTGATTTAAAAGTAAACTACATAACGCCTTTGTGTTATAAAGTTTAAAGATTACCTAGCTTCCATCCAATACCAATACATAATATACATATAATTAATGCAGAAGCAAAATATGTTTAATGGTAATAATACCGAGCTTTTTCGAGGAGCTCGTGGCTAGAGAACAGCCGCACGGGTTGATCTTCAAGGTTAAGCAACGCTTTCTAAGGTTGGTCTGTGGATGGGTGTCCATCTTAACATGGCGAGTTTCCTCCGTGCTTCAGAAAGCACGTTAAGCCGTTGGTCCCGGCTGTCATTTGTAGATCTTTGGCAGTCGTCTTTGATAGTCAGAGGCCAGTTAATCTGACTCCAGTCTTGCCATGAAGTACCGTGTTACCCAGTTACTCAGCTAAATCCGGTTTGACTGAAAGCCGACCCCAATATAGTTGGGAAAAGGCTAGGCATATGATGATGAAAACCGAGCTTTTCAAGCTGGCTCCAATGTGTGTAAAAAATAAAATAATTACCCAAATGCAAAATGGTTGAACTCCCCTGGGCACTTGACTTGATCTACCCACAGTCCAGCGTAACAGCTGACATAATCTCACTTTCAAACTCCGAACAAGAGTGAAATCGGTTCCCCAGTTCCCAGGTCGGTGGAAATACCTAGGTCCCAGTGGCCCAGGCAAAGGCATCAGTATTCAGCCAGCGACGTGCAGTCGCAGGCAATGAGTTATGAATACTGAGTGATCATTATTAATATTCTACTGGCTACGCAATTAATAAACATACTTTACCTTTAAATTTTAAATAAAGTGTCTTCGATTGAGTAGTTTATTTTGAAAGCTTATGGTGTCAATCAGTTGTGTATGTCCATAGACAACTGTCAATCGTAAAGGATTGACAACTGTTTTCTTTTGTTGATTAATTACAGAAGTTTGTTTTTGCGTGATTTTAGAAACGAAACGTCTAAAATAAAATTGTCAGAGTAGGTGAATAATTGTTATCACATTCAGACATGGCGTGACAACTAGCGACTGTGTTTTAATTGTGTTGTTAAACAAACCTAAACTACTGTTACAATTACAACTTAATTTCGTTAAAACATGTAGGATTAATTAGGGCATAACTACTTAGTTAATAAACTGCTAATAAACTTAGTTGTAAGTAATGGACTATGTGACAAATAATACCTCTAAGTAGGGAGTGGACTACTAACATGAGGACTAATACAGTAAGGAAGAAGAAAAGTTGTTGTGCCAATCCCAAATAAATGATGATGATGGAATATGACCGAGTGGCGGATTGGCAGACGAAGTTGAAGAAGTGTTGTGTTGTCCGCTGGAGAGATAAGCAAACGATTGGCACAAGAAAATAGAGGCCAATGCAGTTGGCAAAGCCGGGATGTGGATTTGTAGGTGACGAATTCTATGCGTTTCCCCACATGCCACATAATGAGTATGTCGGTTTATAAATTAAGAGTATACTTAATGAAAATCCTATTATTTTGCCCGTATTGTTTATTTAACAGGAATATCTCAATTACCGAAGTAATAAGAATAATTTGTCGATTTATATGCTCTGCCTGATCTATAAGGAACGACAAACAAGTGCTGTGATGAATTACTTTGTAAAGCTGTTATTATACAAACATCCAGCCCGTAATTTTCCGCAAGTATTTTTTCTTAGAACCGACATTTAACACTGCCAATTAAAAAACCAAAAAAGTATCTATGAGAGCGTTCGAATACTTCCTTCATTTGTATTTAACGTGTTCTTAAAACAAACAAATTACTTCGTAACACGCAATGGCATGGAAATCAAAAGTCCTTATTTCATGCCTCCGTCTCCGTCCTGAACATTTTTTGTGGCGAACAAAACAATGTTTGTTAGCAAAAGTTTTGTGCTTGCAAATTGTAATATCGTAAGTAAACTCACCACGACCGAGTCATGGTAGCAGACAGTGACAAATGGCCGAAACTGGTCGTGAATGGGCAGGGAACACGCCACGCCGCGACGCGAAATGTTCCACTTCTGATTAGGAACAGGGTTGCCAGTTGCAAATAAACAAGTATATATCAGTACCCGAAAATAAGATAGCGTGTTAAGTACAAGTGAAGCAAGTTAACGAATGTATCTTTAAGGGATTTCTTTCTGTTGTACATATTCTAATGTTATGAAACACAGGGAAACAAAAAAATTCTCAACACGTAGCCTCGAGCCTGGTAATTTCATGGACAAAAGAAATATCTATAATGCCTGCACTTTGACTTGAGAAACTAATTGCGGGATCTGACGTAACAATGCAAGATTTACAAAGTTATCCACGGAGAATAGACAATATAATAACAATAGACTAAGATTTTTGAGGCCCAGCACGTACATACACAAAATCCTAGATCGTGAACAATAAAACATTCGACTTCCAATAGAGCGATCAATTCAGGGAACAGTAGTTTTAGTAAGAAATAGAAAATTCTTAGAAATTGTAGCTTTGTTGGAAACTGTCCACAACCACAGCACGTTTTACAAGGATTTTATAGACAAATGTCGACTATTGTCTTTTTTTATTTTGGATATTCGTTCTCACGGTTCATTAAAAATAGAACGCATTCTTGAAACAACTTCTAGCCAACAACTGCCTCCTTGCTCGCGGTATCTGAATGAAAAATTTGAAAGCTGAAAACTTGTCAAACTCACTTTAGCACTAAACTTATCAAACTTTGACATTGAAGCAGGGTTGTATTAGTTCAAATTATCAATTTGGAAACGGGGAGCCAGTCTATCTACGCGTTGGGTTTGATAAATAATTAGCTAGACTGTCGCCAATACAGGGGTTTAATCGTCACCCAAGGCTCCTTGGAGGACCAGCGTCAGACTGCATCTGTCTGGCAACATTGATGAAATGGACCTCTTTGGCGCAACCGCGAGTCACAGCTATTTTCTTTTTTTTGGGAGTGTCCACAAATAAACCTTAAACAATATCAAACAATAAATCCTTAAAGGAATATAGCCAAAACGTTTGTCGTTTTACTACAAAATAACTGAAATCAGAACTATCACAGAATTAGCAACCCTACCCATTTCGTAACATGATTATAGTTATTTCGCTGCAATTTATTTAATAAAATAATTTTCACATTTAATAAAGTAACGGTAAAGTCGTCATTCAATGCGGTGTTCATAGATTATTCAGTGGGTACAGTTATTTGATTATTTCTTCTTGGTCCAAGAATATCGCCACCCGGAGGCAACTAGGATTCTGACGGCGGCGACTGGGAATATATTTTGCAATTTCGTGGTATATCTTACTGTATTTTCGGGCCAAAGTGGCCTTTTGTATTGCGACGTCTTAGGCTTTGTTCAGACGATCGAAGGTGAAGGTGAAAGGACATTTGGGACTCTCCAGCAAAGGGTACATAGTCTCATGATGAGCACCGTACAGCGTACACGCACTGTGTTAGATGGATCCGCAATTTAATGAATTGCGGGATAGTCGATCCTTTTAACTCCCTTCGTCGACTTGAGAGTAGTGTTATAGATACCAGGTACCTTTCCTTTTAAAAAGAAGCATAGACTGAGGTACTGTCATATCATAAAACCTCCGTGCAAGCTGGCATGGAATAGTTCGTTGGTATATAATAATTCCCCCTGTGTATTTATGTCTCTATAACACAGTTTGCAGTGTCAACCAGTTTTGCAACAACACTCGTAAAACTTATCATCCATCCAAACAAGATAAGATAAAGCCTCTCAGAAAATAAACTAGCTTTAGGTACTAAAATCCGTTAAATTACACGAGTATCTTAAAATCTGACACTAGCTGTCAGATCAACATAAAATGGCGGTAAATGCAAATCGTGCGGCACTTCAAAGCGGTGCTGCCACTCGTAAAAATTAAGGTCCGCGGTGTTGCCAACAGCAGTTATTGTTATTGCCGTCTGGGCGGTCCGTGAATTATGGGAGGGCCTTTTTGATTTATTTCTCTCTGAGATGGTATCGCTTTTGAGAGTGATGTGACATTTGCGAAGCCAGAATATTCATGAACTTAGATGGGAACTAATTTGTTTTAATTCTGGTTCTCAAGTCGTATTCACTGCAGTCGCACTTCTTTTTCTTCGTGTCTATGGCACAGCAATGTTGGCCCACGTTCATACGACTAGTAACTTTCCTATTTTGGCATAGCCTTCTAATATCTCCTCCACCTGTTTTTTGAAACTAAGAACACTGTAAAAAGGAAAAGTTTCAAATCGTAGGTACAAGGCGTCCTCCTTAATACATTTACAGTTATGGCGCAGTGAGCTACGGATCTGATTACCTCATTAAAGCTAGTACCTTGCCTATTTCAGCTCGTCTTTTTAGTCTGCTGCTGACCTAGTTGGGTCTATCCTTATAAAACTGGGGCAAAACGTTTTAATGTAAATTCGAGTAAGAAGCTCGCACTACCTCAGGGGTACCCAAACTTCTGCAGTCAGCGAACAACCTGAAATATTTGGAAATTAAGCTATGGACTCCACAACAACCTTCTACTGCGAACTAAAAAAGTAGAACTCATAATCATATAACCCCGTGAAAAAGAACAAATAGGTTAAAGCGAGTTTTAAATGAAATCAAGTCATTTATTCAAATAACTCTCAAAACTAGCGTACATAAAGACAGTCCCGAAAAAGGTCCGCCTGGCATCACTTCCTAGCCTTTTACCAGGATAGAAGAAGTGGTGCAACAAACTCTCCAGCAACACATCTGTCAGTTAAGTTAGAAGAAATTGAATTCCGTGTTCACCTAAATCCGCACATACTGCCATGGTGAAAAATCCGTAGCCACCGTTTACAATTTATATTTGATTTCCGCGATCGATTCAAGAAGCTCTCGCGATCGACGGTTTGAGTACCCCTGCAATAGCTTATTGTGCGATTCCGAATAAGACCGTTCGCCGTGAGGATTGTTCTCCATAATTAACTACCAGCATTATGCTTGCCAAACTAACTTAACTTACTTGGTATCTACGGTGTGCTTTCAAATAGGCCTGGAGGGAGATCGGTGTGCTTTCAAATAGAACATAGCTTGCCTGCCTTGGAGCTGATTATGAAGAGATATTAGTGTAGACCGAAGCCTGCCTAAAAAAATACCAAAACGCTCTAACCTGTGTTGTTAGTGCGTTTTGGAAATCTGTTAGGCAAGCGTCGGTCTAGCAGTGGAAGTCTGCAGCTCATATATGAGATTCTATGTACAGGTTCTTTGATCTGCTACAAAACTACTGTTAAACATACAACATCTTGCTGTCTGTATCTCGGATATTCTGCAGAGCAACGTAACGCTTCATTTTTAAACTGCTACAAAATCATCTGCGAATGACCAATTATAGAACTGAGAACTTGGAGTTAATCAGATGACCCCCTACGTTAGTGACAAAATATGACAGGTGTTCAAACAAATAAATTGTTACTAGAGGATGTGCGGATGGCAACATGGCCAATCTGTTTGTAAACACAGCCTCGCTTAGCATTAATAAAACTTTTATTTAAATCTCCGCATGCAAATGCAGGACTCCAAAGATAGACCGTACACATTATTATGAAGATTAATTTATGATAATCACAGGCGCATTAGTATTTTAATTTACCTGCGCATGAGTTGTTCTTAGTGCGTGGGCACAATTGTTGTTTGTTTTGCAACCTTTTGTCTAGACGAGCATTGTATAAGATTGTAACAGATATTTCGTTATTTATAAACATTCAAGGTTTCAGATAGGTTTTAAAGAAATGGCTGGCTTTTCCTGTGTGTTGATTTAACTTTATATCTGCAGTTGGGAGCAGAACACTTCCCCAGTGAAATGAATCTACATTCCATAGAACTGGTACTAAAATTCACGTCACAGTTGGGAATGCCATTATGTAAATAACACAGTGGAAATTAAGGTGAAGTATACCGCGTTTCAGATGTAGGTGGTCAATTCATCATTATTCATATAAGTTTTAACAAAGAGATTTTCTTAGAATAGACGAGAATACAGCAGGCCCACACTATTCCCAAATTCTGAAAGCCATAATCAACAGTGGGGCCTCCAGAAAGCGCAATGAAACTCGATGAGAAACAAAAGTGAATGAAGCACGATGAGTCCCGTAGAAACGATTCAACTGTCTCGAATCCCGCAACGAAATTAACTAGAAAACAACGGAGGAGTAAGAAAAACTACATGAGTTACAGCAATACTTGTATAGACCAATAAGGTATGCAATGTTTTACTTCGTCAAAATGTGAACTAAATTAAAATCTTTCCATGAACTAAGCTACATCCTATCTTTATTTCCCAGATAAATAGCACCAATAAAATCCCTCCAATTTAACTAACTAAACCTTATACCGTTACAGAATTTAACTATCTTCGTTAACATTAAAGGAAACGTGTTGAAGTGCGTGAAATGGCCGCTTCCTTACGTAATAAACAAGAGCCTATTAACGCTAAGACAAACGATGTGCTTCTGTAGAATTATTAGTCATGGTCATGGTCGACAGTGAATCATCTGCTTGATTAGGTTTTGAGTTGTAATTAGCATCAATACTATATTTATTATAATGGCGAAAGTAACTCCGTATGGATTTTAAATTAAGTATTCTTTAACAACAAATATCGAGAGATAATACTCTCTTTTTTTTTACTATTAATAGGCACGCGCTTGACCACCATCTCATCTGATGGTAAGCGATGATGTGGTCAAAGATGGAGCACGCTTGCCTAGAAGTAGCCTATTCACTCTTGACTTAAAGACTCCCAGGTTGTAGCTATCGGGAAACACAGACTCCGGCAGGGAATTCCACTCCTTAGCCGTACGCATTATGAATGTGTTCCCAAAACGTTTTGTGCGTGTGGGTGGGATGTACACCATGTACCGGTGGCGTATCGCCATTCGTCTTGTGGTCCGATGATGGAACGGGCTTGGCGGAATTAAATTATGCAATTCCGTCGCACATTCCCCAAAATGAAACCGGTAGAAAACCGACAAGCTAGCAACTCGTCGTCCATGCTCAAGACTTTGGAGCTTCGTCGCGACGAGCCTCTCATTGCCAATGATCCTCTTGACTCGTTTCTCAATTGACTCAAGGATTATTATGAATCAAGGATATTCTCACTAGGATTTTTACTTCTTCTTGTTTGCAATAATCCGGTGACATCTATAAAGATTAAAAGAGAACTTGGGATCTCAGAAGCAGGGTGACACAGGGTTGCAGAATTTGTTCGAAAGCATTTGAAAACTCATCCAAAACAAAATGGTGACACTAAATTCTGTGAGATGATAAATTAAGAAGAAATGGCACAGTCAAATATACACGTATTTGAAGCTGCAGTGAAAACAAACGGTACAAAGCAAACGTCTGCACCTGTCAGTGTGTGACACAGTTACTGAGTCCACAAGACATTCGTGTACAAATAGCAAATCTTCTGCAAACACTCTGAGCACAGTTATTTGATAGTATTGTAGACCGTAGTGTTACTGTTTTACAAGTATGAGATTTGTCAAGCTTGCGGAAGCCTAGTTACACGTTACTTATGACAATCTTGACCCACATCTAGTAAGACGCTCCAAAAAGAACACTCAATTCACATCTTGCCAGGAAACGAACATGATCCCATACTTGTGTATTTATTTCAACTTGTCCTTGATCAGTACTGATATTCGATAAAATTCTCAACGCAAAAGCTCCGGTGTGAAATTAAGGCGAGCTGTCTATCCTGAATTGGCATTAGGAGAAATGACAGTTCACTTCAACAAGTTTTTACAGTGGAATACAGTCAGTCTAATCTGTTCAAATGTCACCGAGAAAACTTAAAGAGAGCGTGAAAGAAAAAAGGAATACTATGGATTGGCACTATTGGCAGCTTTATGCTCAATCTACGTAAATTTACTCGATGAGATGTTTACAGAATAGTATCGCAGAATAGACCGGCTGAATTATATTGGAAGACATGTAATACTAATGCATCGTTTCAAATCACAACTTTGAACGTTAATGTACACTTAGCTGTTGTGTCGAATCAAGTTTAAGTGTATTCTGAAGGTAAGCCGCTTAAGAATACAACATAAAACCTAGAAGGGAAATTTCAAACATTGAAATCAAATAGAAAGTTTCATTAATTTCCCGAAGAATTTATTTGATTAGAACTATCACTTTTATTTGGTAAAACATCAGGAGTGGCTACAGCACTATTAATTTTCTGAACAGCTACATTTTTATATAACTCCCCACTATCAACACTAGAATCGTAAGTCAGCCTGTTCGTTCGCGCCAAAAACATGACATCAGAAATGAGTTTTTGAGCTATAAACTTCTGGTCTTTGGTTATCTCTCTCATCTGTACTTTCAGGTTCGCTGCAAAGGTGGCACAATCATCTTCAGTTTGTGCCATAGTTTGTGCACAGGATTGTGCAACCGTTTGAGGCACAGGTATGGATTGTGCGAAGATTCTTGAAGGTTGCGGGTCTGATCTCCTGTCTACTATCTTTGTGCGTTTCTTTGGAGGAGGCGTGTATTTTTCTTCGCCGCTTTCTTCAGAAAATTCTTCTTCGAGCCGTTCCTGGAAATGTTAGATATTGAAGAATTTAGAACATTCTTTCTAAGCCAACATTCACTTAACTCGAAGGCAGGTGTATTAGTTTAGTACAGTAATTGATGGACATAAACAGAGACTATTTACTACCGATATCTGAGACCTAATCCCAACTCGAGTCGTGAATGTTTCTGTGACCTAAGTAGTACCAGAAAACCTCATTATCACTTGACCCCATCACAATCTGTTAAAATTGGCAATAATCGTAATTATGCTACCTACTTCTTTTTACTCTAGGAGTCCAGGATAGTGACTGACACGCTAAGCTAATACTGTGTTTTTACCAAGCCCGACACCATTTTTCGCACCACTGCAACTCCTGAAAGTCAGAATCAAAGAGCCGACCACCGACAAACGCCGAGTCAATGAAGCTCGGTGATTCTCGGAGAAACGATTCTACTGTCTTGAATTTCGCAACGAAATTAATCAGTAAAAAAGAGCGGAGCAGTACGAACAAATATTATTAGCCGTGTGCTTGTTGTCAAGCACGGCTTATCAAACCACATTACCAGTACAAGTTGCACTCTCTGAAAGTGTGGAGTATAAGAGGTCAGCTTATACTGGAAAACTTACAAGCAGTCGTTCAGTTCAGTTCCCACGCAAGTATCGAACTCGCTACTCCCCCCGAGACACCCCTTGTACTTCATTCGTCTGTGAATGACATTAATCGACCTTGCTAGGTATGTGAACTGTGAAGTCAAACTATAAAGTTTCAGTTATGATTTTATTTATAACATAGAATAATGGAAATGCAACTGAATGGGCGTACTATCACATTGGGCTTATACTACATGTAGGTAAATAGTATTCATATTGAAGAACTTACCGCATTCATCATGGACTCGGATTCGTCTTCATTATTAAACGTAGCTCTGGAAATAATGAGATTCCTTTGTTCTTCAGTGTTGTTCCCAAGAAACTCTTCTAATTCTCTATAATACCATAGCGTAGGAGTATATATCTCCTCATCAGTAGCTCCAGAATGCATGCTCATTATCACTTTCTTCTCTTCTCTTCTGAACGCCGTCCGAAAACTGTCAATCTTCCTCTTTACTGTATCTAAATTAGCTGTGGTATCGATCTCATGCACTTTTGCTACTAAAACATCGTAAGCTTCTTTCTTCAAGTCCCTTCGTACATAACTAGGATCTTTGACGTCCCATAAGCACGGAAAACCTTTGTATAGCTGGATAAATTCGTACCAGAAGTCGCGAGACATGTTTTTGTTTGATTTGATAAGCGACATTCACACAGCCGCGTAAATCGGGGATCTGACGCCGACTAGGACGTGTCGGCTAGACATGGGTGATAAATAACGTCACAGTGAAAAAATCACCGTGATCTGCCACCTGAGAGTATCACAGTGACTTTTTGTATAATATCGTCGTTCCAAAATAACGTTGTTCCTTTCCGTCACATTTACTCCGTCTCACTCCCGTCACTACGATGGTTAATGTTAAATATGGAACGAGAATAAATCGGAACGTGTCCACCCGCGCCCCGCCTGCGCCGCGCCCGTTCGGAGATAGTCGTATACTTTCGTGAAAAACGAGTATCGATGCAATTCTAGCGTGCATGACCTCGAACTTTGACAGTCAGTTCACAGTTGACTCAGTTTACTCATTGTAATTTGTCATGTTTGTGCACCAATAAATTTGGCGCCATTTTTTTTTCTTTCATTTTCTTTGCGCGTTTATGCAAAGTAGGTACGACGTGCAGTGTTAGTACTTAGTTTGTTCGTGTTTATTCGTTGTGTAAATAACAATAATAGTTAATAGTTCAGTGTATTTAGTGTAGATATAGTATAAAAACTGGTTTCTGCCGTTATGGCGGACTCACGCAAAATGAAAAGTAGTAATTTATGGAATTGTTTTGAAGATTTTGGAGACAGTGTAAATAAGATCGCAATTTGTAAGTTATGTAAAGTTAAGTATAGCTACAAATCTTCAACTTCCAATTTAAAAAAACACTTGGAGCGAAAACATCCAACTGTTCAGTTTGTTTCTACAAAACAGCAGTCAGGCCAATCTGTTGCTGTTGCACCAATTACGTCAGAATCAAACCCGCAATCACCGTTGGACCCTACGATGGCTTCCACCTCCAGCGCGAATGTGCAGCAAGTTCTACAAAATTCAAATGTGCCAACTACGTCAATGCCCAATTCTGATATTATGACAAATTGTATTAGTAATACCAACATACAAAACGTAAATTCCCGTATAGTATTACAGAATCAACCTATGACTAAATATCTAAAAAGAAAACTTACTCCAAATGAAAAAAAAAGGTTAGATGATCTGTTGATGCTGCTATTTATTTATGATTATCAGCCTTTTTCAATCGTCGAAGATAGAGGATTTAAGGCCTTTGTTGAAGGATTGAATCCCTCGTACACCTTACCGAACAGGAAAGTACTCTCAAACAATTATCTACCTGCACTTTACGAGACATGTTTAACAGAAACGAAAGAGAAACTTGAGCGTGAAGCACTTAGTGTTTGTTTAACTTCAGATATTTGGACTTCTAGCAACAACGATGCGTATTTAGGACTCACAGCCCACTATATTGATGAGGAGTTTACTTTGAAGTCAGTTTTATTAGAATGCGCACCTCTGAGTGGTTCACATACGGCCGAAAATATTAAAGAAAATGTACTACGTATTCTTCAAAGTTGGAAACTGAAAGACAAAGTTCTAATCGTTGTCACAGACAATGCTAGTAATATGAAATCTGCTGTCGAAAAAATGGGCTATAGGCATTTCGGATGTTATGCCCATTCAATAAATCTAATAGTGAGAAGTTGTACCACTGAAAGCACTGCAAACGAAACAGTATCAGGAGTAATCACGAAAGTGAAAAGTATTGTAGCACATTACAAACGAAGTGTAAAAGCCACTGAAAAGTTACTAATATACCAAAAACAAAATAATATTGTAATCCCAAGAAAGGTACTTCAGGATGTATCTACTAGGTGGAATTCTACTTTAAAGATGTCACAACGCTTTGTGGATTTGGAAGAAGCTATTAAAGCTACAATGGCTTTGACTGACGAGGAATGGGATACCTTGTCAGCCGAAGAATGGCGTATATTACGCGAGTTATGCACTGTACTCAAGCCTTTTGAACAGATAACTGAAGCTATGAGCGGGGAGAAATACGTATCCGGGAGTCAAATACTCATTTTAACTAGAGGTCTGATTTCGGCACTGAATAAAATGCTTCAGATTACTGAAGACCCAATGGAGGAAGATTTTTCGGCCAGTCTTCACGAAATAACTAAAAACCTAATAAGTTCTTTGAGATCGGAGACTGAAAGAAGATTCGCTAATATCGAGGCTAGTAAGACGATTGGTGTTTCGACAATGCTAGATCCACGATTTAAACTACATGTATTTAGAAACCAGGTTTACGCAGCTGATATTAAAAAAACAGTAATTGACATGGTCACTGCCACTATAAATAAAAATTTGCCAGTTCAGCAAAGAGAAGATGTGGAAGCCCCTGAAGAACCCGTATCAAAAAGAAATAAGTTTGATATTTGGGACGAATATGATACCATAGTTAACACAGTGCGCCCTGAAGGTACACCTAGATCGCAGGCAGTGCTGGAAGTACAGAGATACCTAGAGTTACCTGTTACGGGAAGACAGCAAGATCCATTAGAATGGTGGAAGACTTTCAAGTATAGCTTTCCTAATTTAGCAGTTTTGGCCAGAAGTAAATTAAATTTTATGGCTACTTCTGTACCCTGTGAGAGGCTCTTTTCTAAAGCAGGAAGTATTATGAACGAGAGACGTACAAGGCTTGGCATTAGAAAAATGCAACAGCTTTTATTTTTAAATTCTAATTATAAAACTAAATAAAAATTTGAAAAAAAAGTATATAATAGTAAACATGTAAATAATGTACATATAAAATCAATGTAAATAGTTGATCAAAATATAAAACACGCCGCTTAGTTTTCAAAATTATGCGACAGTCCTAAGCCTGTGTAAAGTGTGAAGGATATTATGAATAAATCAACTGTAAGTACAATATTTATACAAATTTGTACGCAATATCTTAACACCCTGTTAGGCTGCAAACTGGACGACCGCGGGCGCGGGCGCGGCGGCGACTGCGCCGCACAAATCGAGTCGCGCGAGCCCCGCATTTGTACGGCGCAGTCGCCGCACTCGCCGCCGCGCCCGCGCCCGCGGTCGTCCAGTTTTTCGTCCACGTGATGTATGGGAAGTATCCCAAGGGAACATATTACCAGGATAAAAGTACCCTATATGTTAATCCAGGTAATAAACTACTTGTATGAAATTTTTATCCAAATCCGTCCAACCGTTTTCCCGTGAAAGAGTAACAAACAACCATACATCCTCACAAACTTTCGCATTTATAATACTATTATTAAGTACTAATTATTAGGATATAATAACACTGAGACGTACTTTTTTCTTTATTCTGTACATTACAGCTTCAGGCGATAGTTTTTATTGATAATAGATTAATAGCGAATAAGCGAATTAATTATCAAACCGTGTAAGTCACATTACAAAACGTTCTAAATATCTATTACCTATCCGACGTGATCGACGTGACAAAGTCACGGTGATTTTTCACCGTGAAATTTTTATAACTGGAACAACAGTCACGGTGATTGAAATATAACGACTTTGCCCATGTCTAGTGTCGGCCAACACGGAGGGGGGGTGTAGCGGGGGGGAGGGGGGGGTGTAGCGGGGGCGATGCGGCCATGTTAGAAGGGGTTCGCCGCGCGTCGCGTCGTGTTGAGTCGGCTCGCGAACACATGTTGGACAAGGACAAAATATCGGATGGTTTGGTCGCACAGCCGACTCGGATGATATCGCGGCTTATCGGTCTGACTGTTCCTATAAATAGCATTCTGCAAGTGAATTTATGTTTTAAGAGCGCTTTCACAATTTTTCTTGAATTTGAGCGTTTGATTCGAGTTTTGATATCTGATTATGCTTTAGATATAACACAAAAAAAAAAAAACAAAAATACGTCTTAGAAAGTTTGATAGTTGATCTTGGGAGTGTTCTAAATAAATATATCAATTTGTTCACGTACATCAGTAAATTCTTTGTCTCCGCAAAGGGTGTTTCATAAAATTACGCTTTTGGGAATCTTTTGATGCTTTAGTAGGTACACCGAAGATATAATATCATTTTTAAAAATGCTCATGATACAACTGTACCTTCTACTTTGGAATGATCAAATCAATTTATTACGATTCATGCACTAATACACCAAAAATAATTCTGTAAAATTGAGATTTTTTGTCAATTTTCCGTACGAAACTATAATTTTTATCTATGAAAGTATAATCCAAATTCAAATAAAAAATATTTAATAATTAAGGAGGTATTGTTATAATGCATGAAAAAAAATATTGGTCTATTTAAAAGTAAACTCATATTTTTAAGCAATTGTTGTATACAGCGCTACAATCACTATACATTTCGGGAAACGCGGTTTGTAGCTTTAGTCCGGGGCAAGCGATCGATTTTGTAATAGCACCCTTAACTCCCGAACATAAGTTTTTTTTGTTTTTACAATAATTAAAACCGTTTTAAATTAGGTAACAGTAAATTATTGTCAAATGGTGTATGATAAGATGTAAGCCTGTCAGTTCGAGCCGTAGTTATAAATGGCGTAATCTGCTTAATCCGATAAACACCTACCTTATCTATTAAGGTACTTATACATTATAGACACAGTATAAATATAGACCTTGACCCACAATAAACCTACGTACAGTTTGAAAGCTGCGAAGCATGACCAAAAATTGTGTATTCTATAGATTTTAAGATTCTTTACAAACCAGTAATGGCAATGAAACGCTGTGCTACCTAATTGATAAACTTTGACTGAAAGGCGCAACCCGCGCAATCGACATTAAACAAAAAAACAGGTAGGTAGCTAAGTCGTAAGAGAATAGATTATACCAAATGAATTGGTTTAAAACTTGTACTTTTATTCACACATGTAATCCTTTTCAAGGCACAGCAAAATAAAACAGATAAATTGTTCGATTTGACCTAATAACCTCTTTGCAAAAGTACAGTTTGAGAAATCACTGTCTTTAACATTTGCAAGTCATCAATCATTTCTTTTGAAGTACTTAGGTACACTTAGCGGCCACTATTATAAAGTTATTAAGGTAAAAAAAATGCGCAAATTACTGTACGGACCTAATTGAAACAAAAACATGTCTTTCTTTCAAATCTTTCTGTCAGTTCTTCACAAGTTCTCGTAAACATATCTGTCTGATCTAAACTAGATCAGAGTACTACATCGAGTTTTTTTATTATTTTTATTTAAAAATAGAATGGTTCGAAAAAGCCTGTTTGTATTTAAAGTCGTTGAACTGGTGAGACAAGCCCCAACATCATGAAAAGCTTTCAAATCATAACGAGTCTACAGACTAATATGATAGAGATAAAGGGAATTAAACACTGACTTTTGATAAATCTCATACTCACCCAAAAATAAGATTAGGCATCTAAAAATAACTACAAGGCGTTTTTTCTGTTTCAAATTATTATACTCAGGTAACAATGAGGCGTTACTTTTCTTTACGGAAATCCATGGCAATGTTATGTACTCGTATGTTAACCGAAGAAGGCAATACACCGGGAAGTGTGGAACTGGGGGGGAGAGCTTTGCCCAGCATTGGGCCAATATAGGTTTATTAAAAATAATAACTTATTTTAAATCAACCTATAATGGCCCAATGCTGGGCAAAGCTGTGTCAAGTAAAATTTCGGGTGCTGAATTTTGCGTCTAAGTTTTTTAAACTTATTATTAAAAAACTCCTCTCGCTGTGGGCGTAGCGGAAGGGAGTGTCAGACACTTACTAACCAAAACCGACGATGTGTTCCTTTGTTACATGGCTGCAGTAATTCTTTCGAACATTTCCGCACCTTAGCAGGCACTGATTTTTCGGTATTCAAACGAAATCCTCTAATTGCGTACCAACTTAACAAAATTACTTTCCAGGTGCCAATTAGGTATCTGTTCTATAATAAAACCCGAAAAATATACGTCAAGCTCCTTAAACTTACAAGCTTGGCCCAGTGACATTCAATGAGAGGCCATTAGCAACAACGAACACAACAAATATTTTAATGAACGCAATTTATTCGCCAGCGCCATGCGACACCAGTTTTGATACCACCGACTTTAACACGACCCTATTAGGCTTGTAAAGCTTATAATTTTAAGCTAATTATCCTTTGGATAGGACTTTTAACGGTAGAGGTGTTACTTACCTAAATGGTTATTTATCGTCAAATTATCAGTAGTAAGACTGTAAAAACCGTGTGAGCGAATTTGAGGTGGTATTTTTGATTAGCTGTTGTAAAGAGTTTACGCGTGGGTAGTATACAGAACCTTAAAAATCTGACATCAGTCTTGCCAAGGGGTATGAAGGTTTCTCAGACTAATTCTTAAAGTTTAATAGCCTTAAACTTTGGCCACTTCTACGATGTCATCTGACTCAACCAAAGGTGGCATAGAATACAGATAGGTACCTATCTGTATTCTATACCACCTTGGCTGTATAAAAGATATACAGGATAAAAAATGACAACTAAGACAAAGTTGCTCAATCACAGATAGAAAATATATGCGTAGAATCCGCCGTAAATTACGCACTCTTGTTTAGCAGTAGCACAGATTACATATAGCAGGTGAAAGGCATAATAACCGATGATTAAAGTCGCTACTGATCGAATGCTACCACTCTAGCATGACATCGGCCGTCAACGCTGAATTACGTGTTTTATTCTAAATAGCAGTTAGTATGATGATATGGGACGTCTCTAGAGAAAATCGTCAGGGGTTGGGATTGGTATCAACTGACGGAAGCGATTGACAGTTGACAAGTTGATCTAGAAAAGACAGCTTTAGAATTGCGTAGCTCTCTTGTAAAGAATGCATAATTAAATACTTATTAAATTAATTAGAGAGAAGTTGCTTATGTTTTTAGGGAATATTAATTAAAAACACGTTTCCATCAAGTTTATTTTGTGGTAAAATTTTCAATATGTGGGGAAAGCAAAATTCTCGTCTCAGCGACAATCAAGGTCAAAACATGTCAAAATGTTGGGATATTAGAGCTATTTTGACAGTTTGTGACAGTGATGGGAATGCGAAAGTTCCTTAAAAATACGAGATTTCCCCCTCAGGTGAACAGCTGATGGTAAACTCAAATTGATATTGATATTTCTTAGTAGTGACGACGAAATTAAAAAAAAATGTTCTCGTGACTTCAAATAATCCACCATGTACACGAGATGTTAGAAAATATGTTTTCTGTTTTAATTGCATACCTGAAAAGGCTGAGGCATGTAATTAAAGGCAGCATAGTAAACGATCGTCGGATAGTTAGTAGTTACATATTTATTCTCTACCCAAGAATTATTTCTACGAGTTTAAAAACGCTGACTGTTCGCCATTAAACAAGAGAGATAAAACTACATCGTTTTTCAGTCTCTCATCCACAATTAGTATCTGTCTAGTCCCCGATAAACGATGCGATAGCAATTAAGACAAAGCCATAGCAATTACGAGACAATGCTATAAACACACGTAATCGGGCTGTTCATCTACTTACATCACATGTTTTGTCATTGAACTTGAGTGAAAGTTATATATTTTAACGACGACCAAGACCTTAAATTATGGTCTTCTCATTATGAAAGAAAGTGCTTACCGAAATGGATGAGACGTTTCCCGATTGCCTTTGCCATAAAAGAAAACAGTCTACCAATATGGAGTATCGTTACGTCACTGTCATTGAACTTGAAATTGGAATGCGTTCAAAATTAAAATGTCGTCATATCATTTCGGATGACATTCCGAATGCGTTCGACTGTGTATCAGATAATGAATTATTAAGGGCATTGAAATATTTCAAATTCGGTGATCAATTATTTCATTCGTGACGTGAATGATTATTTTTATAAATCGAAATTAAGTTTTAACGGCGTTTCAGCAATTACTTGTTGTATACATCTACATGATTATTCCTATTATTTAACTTTGTGTCGCTTATGTAGTCGCTGTACAAACCAGTTACCAATATCTCACAGGCTCAAGTCATAACACTTCCAAAAAAAAGCAGAAAATCCAAGTTACTCGATCTCAAAACGGAGAATCGTATTTTCAAATATGGAGCGTTCGAAAATGGCGCGCATTACATCACAGAGTGAAAGTGAGAAGTTCAAAACGAAATTAAGTTGAATTGATGCGTCTAATATGGGCACATTGTGAATACAAGAGGCGATTAGCCTTTTGTCAGCACTAATGGCTGCCACTCTCGAGTGATCAGTCGTATGTGATTAAATAAATGTGAAACATCGATAGGTACGACTTTCTTTACACGAGGGACTTGGCTTGAGAAATTCTTGTAATATATTTTGTACATCATTGTTACACCGCACAGTGTCTGTCTGTGCTGTTGTTCCGGCCAATCACCGAAACGACAGCTGCCGATCTGAGCTGTTATAAGGAGTAATTTAAGCTACTTTTATTTTAGAAAAAGATTCAGGGATCCGCGCATAAAAATAAAACCTATGAAATTGACATGTTTAAAGAGTTTGTCACGGGCAACACTTTAAACTCCGAAACTAGCATAAATCGTTATAACAACCATAACAGTCACAATTCTTTCAGAGCTGTGACCGTGGCTTATGCCATGATGAAACGATTAGCCATGCCTTCAGCGGGATGGTGAGGCCTGCCAAAGGTATGCTGTACCTATATACACTTAATTACGTAGATAAGGTCATATTTAACTACAGAATTTAAGTGTTATTTTGATGGTACAAATCCTCAAGGAGATTTGTTAGTCTTATTGGCGTTTACCGAGTCCACATACAAACTGGCAATCTGTCCTTATTCTTGGAAATGAATCTAATGAAACTTATCACTCATACCCAGAATATCTAGGTTTAAATAGTTACTTATGAACTTTTTCGAACTAGAGTTTAGAGATTCAGACACATTCTATGTATAGAAAAAAATGCTCTCTCTGTCTTTCTAATATCCAAGCACCATAACAATTCTACAACACTGTGTTTCTATATTTTCCTATCCCAAACACAGTACTCCAACAGCTATACGAGTATATCAGTCACCCCGTCGTCCATTGGGCATCAGTATCGCCACCAGACCTGTTCGACGACATGCCTCGCACGCGGAAACAGGTACGCACTACAGAGCAGAGCAGCTTCCTCGCAACCTTGAGGCGGGAGGAGCCGAGGACGGACGCTTGTACCCACCCACCTTCTGGATGTTTTAAGAACCAATTTTGGTGGTTATTGAGGTGTAGAGCATGAATTGAGATTTTTTGGGGTCTTCATCAGCGTAAATGAATCGTGAGGGTTAATAAGCATGTATTCCAATCAAACATACGTTTCCTTCGGTTATCAGTCACCCCGTCATTTATTGGACATAATCATGGTGACCAGACCTGTTATACGGTAAGCCTCGCACACGGAAACAGGTACGGCTGCAGCTTCCTCGCAACCTTGAGGCGGGAGGAGCTAAGGAGGTCAACAATGTCACCCCTCCTGTAGTTTTAGGGAAGAAAAGATGTTGGTGGTTGTTAAGGTGTGCGGCGTTAATTGAGATATTTTCATTGACAGGCTCGCGTTTGACCACAATCTCACCTGAAAGAACGGATGGTGCACGCTTGCCCTGAAGTAAGCTATGCGATCTTGACTTAAAGACCCCAGGTTGTAGCTATCACAAAACACAGACGTCAGACAGACTCTAGAATGAATGGTTAGTGTTAAGAAGCAGTTATTAAAATCAAACACACACACACACCTCTCCATCGGCTATCAGTCATCCCGTCGTCCATTGGACATCAGTATGGCGACCAGACCTGTTAGACGGCATGCCTCGCACGCGGAAACACGTACGGACTACAGAGCAGCTTCCTCGCAACCTTGAGGCGGGAGGAGCCGAGGACGGACGCTTGTCAACGATGTGACCTTTCCTTTAGCAGGTTTTATGGGGTTTAAGAACAGATGGTAATTGGTTTTGAGGTAAAGTTGATTGTGACATCGTTTCTTTGGGGCCTTGTGTTCGGCGAAAGTGAATGGAGAATGTGAGGATCGGACAGATTGAGAATTGCATTTGTTTACTTTCGGGCTAGTAACTTTATTCCAATCACAAAAAGTCTTTAATGTAGGTACTCGATCACGTGAACGCCAATTAGTATTGAAACAGGAAGGATTGATTCTCAAACGCGATCGAGTACGACCTACACGGCTTAAATAAAGTGACATTCTATCAGCCATTACGATTTAAAAAAAAACTACAATCATTGGATCTACGAAAGATTAAAACAGATCAAGAAGATCCTAAACTTGGTACTTATTACTATCGCTTAGAAGAAGAGATTGTTCTTGTTGAACTCACCCTTGACTAAAGAAGAGTTCTTTCTAAGATCCATTCTCAAACAATCGCATTTATTTATTGCATTTATTCTCTCGATTCGCTCCTCTAACTAGATTCCCAAAAACGAGACCCTTACATTCAATATGGGGCCTGCCTCCCAATTCCAAAGTCCCCAATCGAATTACATTTTAATCACCAGCAACTGAAGGAAGGACGATTGATTGAAAACATTTAGGGTTCTCGAACAGGAATCATAAACAAGTTTGATTGTCTTTAATTAGTAGTTCACAGTTTCTCTATAACCTTGAATTGGGAAGACGACTTAAAAACCAATATTATAATGTGTTCCTTCTTGAATTAATGGGTTTATAATACCAGGATATTGAGAAGGTAGATATTACTTGTCGAAAGTCTTCCTCGTATGCCCATACCGTCTTGCTTTTGAGCACGAATTTGGCATTGACACCATGTTGTCGAATTATCGACTTGACACAGTGATGTTAATCGTTGTTAACTTGTTTCGACATTATGGTTGCATCAGAATTCAGAACATCCAAGTTAAGAGTACAGATATCTGTATTATAAGTTATTACTCTGTTACAAATAAAGTGGCGGAGCAAGCTAGACGACCTATTTTTAAGGAACCCAAACCAAGATCGTGCAAGAAAACAATCGCATCTAGTACAGACGCCAGGACATCAAGCTACAACAACCTGTCTTTCTTTAATAGGTTTTCAACTTTATCGCAAAAGCATTAGGTTCAGGGTTGATTGGGAAATTTTACAGTTTCAGGTGCTGACGTCTGTACTTTGATCATGAAAAGAATAATATTTTAAATGCGTTAGTAACTCTGTCTGATCCTTTTCATGTCTCAGCGGCTGAATTAATTTAAATGAAACATGGCACAAGTGCAAACTACAAGTACGTCCTGGATTTGAATATAATATGGTATTTTTATCCTGGCAGTATGTTCCCTTGGAATAATTTCTGACTTTAAAAAGATAAAATATCAAGATAACCTTATATCAAACAGCATTTTAATGCGAAACTACAAGACTAGGTTGAAGACCCAGATCTATTTATAGCCCAAGATGGCGAACGTGTCCGATTAATCGTGAAATCAACACTTCCTTTCACAATCCCTTTGAAGATTATGATCATGTGAATGACTATTGTATTGGTGATCTGTTTCGTGAAGAAAGAAATAAAGAAAAAGAGTTTATTCGCAATTTTATTACGCGACCAAAAACAACGAAAAAATGTAAACCTTCAAATTTCAAATAATGAATAGATAATAAAACATGAGTCTTTGAACACTGGTTTACTCAATTTGACAGTGACAGTTTTAGTGACATAGCCATGTGTAAGTTACCATAGATATAGTAACCAAAGAGTTACAAGCGCATAGACACACATCAATTGGGCAATTTGTGCACGAACTTTAGCTTTTTTATTGCACAATTGCATAAAAAACACACGCATCGAGCGTCTAGAGACGTTGACATTGACAAACCGCTTGAATAGAAAGCTCAGGGTTTGAAACATTACAATACAACATAACATTACGATTCGTCGCGACGAAGCTCCAAAGTCTTGAGCATCGACGACGAGTTGCTAGCTTGTCGGTTTTCTACCGGTTGCATTTTGGGGAATGTGCGACGGAATTGCTTAATTTAATTTCGCCAAGCCCACAAGACGAACGGCGATGCGCCACCAGTACATGGTGGACATCCCACCCACGCGCACAAAACGTTTTGGAAACACATTCATAATGCGTACAGCTAAGGAGTGGAATTCCCTGCCGGAGTCTGTGTTTCCCGATAGCTACAACCTGGGAGTCTTTAAGTCAAGAGTGAATAGGTTACTTCTAGGCAAGCGTGCTCCATCTTCGACCACATCATCGCTTACCATCTGGTGAGATGTTGTTCAAGCGCGTGCCTATTATTAGTAAAAAAAAAAATACAGTGTTGGTATTTTTTCTGACATGTCTTATTTAGTAAAACAATCACTGTACGAAAATCAAAACCAGACAAAAAAACACAGCCTTTTGACTGATATAAACGATAATTGTGACAAATGCATTCAATAATGATAAATAATATGATAAACATGACACAGGTCATTATGAAGAAACCGAAATAACCAAACAACCAACACAAAACGTCCTAGATTAAACAAGATTTTAACATTCACTAGTATCACCACAATCGAAGCCACAATTACGTTATTTAATACATTTCTCAGACAATCAGCCATATTCGTAAAAACAATCTTACCAATTGATTTGATTAATTAAAGATTAGCATATTCTTTACTCAGAGTAGCAGAAACCCGAACGTTGTTTACGCTGTCTAGCCAATCGTTCGTAACAATCAACTTATGGGTTCTTAATCCAAATGTTCCATAGTGTTTTTTTTTTTTGTTTAATGAATAAGGCTATAATACAGCAGCGTTATCTGTCAAAGACTACAGAGCCACATTCTAACGCGGATGCGTGAGCATTTCGCGGTAGTACGAGTAAGTAGAGCCATTCAAGTAACAGGCCGTGGGCGGACTGGTGCAGCCTGTCCTACAGGGTTGCTGCAATGCAAGCGACAGGCAACACAGTGAGCTAAGTTGTTTTATGATTTTATACGTCGCGTCGTCGTCGAGTTTATTGCGCCTAACGAGGGGCATATGTTTGGAATCAAGTAGTGTATGATGCAAATGCTGTAGCGCACTAGTCAGTAGGAATTTCCGGCTGTATACGGTTCCATCAGAAAACCATTCAAGTTATATCATCATCTTCCAGCTTGTCCCCTGTTACTTGAGGCGCCGCGTCGCCGGTCGGTGCACATTTCCTTCTTCAATTCTCCCATGTCAACCGTCACGATGGCATTCACTTCCTTTACATTGCATTTCTCACATAATTCCGACCATTTTTGCCTAATTTCTGATTGAGTTTAAAGCGTGTCATGTTATTACGGGCACGTAAGACACTTCGGCAATGGATGAATGAATGGATTACTGACAATGACAAGCGAAACCAACCATCGAGAGGGATACCTTCTCTGCCACAGTATTTCAAAGGCCTATAATCAATTAGCATGCAACTGATGAAATGCATGCAAAAACAGCACAACAAATTTATGCAGAGGCTAATGCTCGATTGAGCGATATCTTACCTTTTAAGCAGTCACCAGAATTTTGCACACTAAGCACGTAAACACATCCACGTAAGAGAAAGGCGAGAAAGCCTTAAATATAACACTGGCAGGCTAACATGTAATTTGTCAATCTGTCAATATGCAAATGAACTGTGTTCTTTTTTCTTGGCGAGTGAAATAGTGTTTACAGTTTTATAAAAAAAAAAAATGTGTATAGACAAGAGCTGAACATGGCTGGATAAGCGCGTGTTCATTTTTCACCGCCCAACCGTGATGCTGGTAAGTTTGTAACGCTTTCTTTGTCAAAGAATTGCAAAGTTTGTCACTTCTTATATTACTTTTGAGGTACTTCCCTCACGTACAAAAAGGTGAAAGTTACTTCAGCAAACAAAATTCTTTGTGATTATAAATTATTTTCAGTAATTCGTTGCTTCACATGTGAGTCGAACATAATAAAATACCCTATTGTTTTGTTATTTACGTATGCGGTACATCATCATCATTCTCTGGCCCTTATCCCAACTTATTTGGTTTCGGTGATGTTTCCTTCTTCCATGCGTCTCTATTAGTCGTCATCTTAGTAGTCAGCTGTACTACAGTTTCACACAATCTATCCATATTTTCTTTTATCTTCCCTTTGGTCCCTTACTCGCATAGTCATCGATAGAATCATTTTTCTAGACATATCATCTTTCACACAGTATCTATGAGACTTCTGTTCTTCACCTGCCATACGTCGCCTATGATACATTTTTCATCGGCACCTACGGGCCCGTTATACCTACTTGTGTCAAAGCATTTCTACGCCGCGATTGTGTTGTTCCCAATATAAATCGATTCCAGTTCACTATAAATCGCCAATGGAATCAACACGGATTAATGTTGCCGGCACGTTTTCTTACGCACCAAGTTGGCGCCATTATTTATAGAAAAAGGCTGGAAAAGAGGTTGTATAGCTCAAGGAACGAGGTGCTGTGTTAAGAGATTTATGTTTTATGGAATAAAAATCTGTCTTGTCTTTGGATCGGTTTCCAGTCTAACCGGTTGCATTTATCTACTAGTACTTGACATCGAGCGACTGCCAATCTGACCTTCCCATACATCCCTTGCCAGACAGTTGACAATTTTTTGGCTTCTCACCAGTAACACACAACCCTAATCTCTTCAAAGTTGAACAGGCTTCTTATGGGTAAGCTCGCTCTGTCGTCGACTTTGTCTCTGTCATCTCTGACCTAGACTACATAGCGTCAAGAACAAACCCATCTGTACTAATAATTAAAGAGGTAAAGTTTGTGAGTTAGTGATGTTGCGAGTTTGTGATGTTGTGAGGTTGAAGGGGGTAATCTCTGGACCGTTTTTGAAAAAAAAAATTACCAATAAAAAATCTACTTTATTTGTGAGTGTCTTAGGCTATATATTAACCCGTAAAATACCGCCCAACGAAGTGGGCACGGGTCAGCTTGTCAAAAATAAAAAAATAACGACTGTCAGATGTACAAATGGCAGCTAAAGTCAACAGTTTATGCTTTCCGAGGCAAAGATGAGTCTGCGCATATAACTACGATGACCGACCCTTGCGGTTTTATTACCTTGTATTTGATGGAATAATCTGCTGTAAGCCATGATTGTGATCAAGTTAAGGCTACTCAAATTGTGTTAACAGTTAACCTTTGGTTGTTTAGATCTTTAGACCAAGTTTATGACTGTATCTATTAGGTTTAGTGGCAGTAGCATTCAAAAGCACATAACTTTTGTTATTGTACTTTAAAACATGATTGAAAAATATCCGTGTGCCACGTCAAGTTGTTCGATTGGCTTTATCGAAGGTCGCTTTAGTATCAGTATAACACTTAGAGCGACAGCTTACACGACCTCCTCCAGAAACTTTTTTTTTGTGATGGGTTTGCTTTTGACTCTAGTCTAGCTCAGAGATGACATAGACAAAGTCTACGATGGAGCGAGCTTTCCCAGAAGGCTTGCCTGTTCACTCGAACTTTAAAGAGATTAGAGTTGTAAGCGTTCGGAAACACAGACGCAGGCAGAGAGTTCCACTCCTTTGCTGTGCGCTTTACAAGATCCGTACCCAATACACGTTGACAAGACTGGCGTCAGATTTAATCTTGTTATTTTACTACTAGGAGTTAAAAAAATGTGTTTGTTACTCAATCACGCCAGAACGGCTGGATCTGGATGCAATATTCATCATCATCATATGCCTAGCCTTTTCCCAACTATATTGGGGTCGGCTTCCAGTCAAACCGGATTTAGCTGAATACCAGTATTTTACGCGGAGCGGCTGCCTACCAGACCTCCACAACCCAGTAACTGGGTAACACGGTACTTCATGGCAAGACTGGAGTCAGATTTACTGGCTTCTGACTATCCGTAACGACTGCAAAAGATCTACAAATGACAGCCGGGACCAACGGCTTAACGTGCTTTCCGAGGCACGGAGGAAACTCGCTATGTTAAGATGGTCACCCATCCACAGACCACCCTTGGCAAGCGTTGCTTAACCTTGAAGATCGACCTGTGCGGCTGTTATTATTTAGCCACGAGTTCCTCAGTTTTAGTATGAGTTGAATAAAATAATGTTGTTTTCTGTACCCATAATATTACATGTTATACTTTGTCTTACACAATTTTTTTTAAAACAAGAAAGCTCGTTACAAAATTACGATAACATACTAATGTTATCGTAATGTCTTCGACTTCGCTCTCTTGGCCTAACTCACAAGAAGAGTGCATTTTTATGTGATAAAAAATAGCCTATAGCACTAACGAAAATGTAGTTTCGTATTAGTCAGAGTTCAGTTATCGGGTTTATAAAAACTATCTATGTAGGTATTTTAGGATGGGAAATCATCAAATGACTCCTTCTGCTCTGGGCGAACCAGGAGGGAGTGTCAGACTCTTACTGACTAAACCCATCCGTGGTTCTCCTAATGCCCTTTGCATTCCAGTCTGGATGAAATATTAAAGTCTGGAATACCTAGCACACAGGTTTTTTATCCCGGGAGTATGTTCCCTTGGAATAATTTACGGTAAAACCGCGGGCGAATCCTTGGCAGAAACTAGTGTAATATAAGTCTAGTTACAACCGAGAATTAACAAAAGTTTTAAATAACATTTCACACCCAGCAGTGGACATCCGATTACATCAGCAATTCACACCACGCGCTATAGTGCGTGGGCTAAACCAGAAACCAGTTCAAAACGTATTGGAACTGTTTAATCAGAACCTTGTCGCGTCGACGCTAACGCTGATCAATTAGGTCGTTGAACAGATAGTAGAGACGCTCGTGGCTAAAATATAACAGCCACACGGGGCGATCTCTAAGGTTAAGCAACGCTTGCTGAGGTTGGTATGTGGATGGGTGACCATCTTAACATATCAAGGCTCCTCCGTGCCTCAGAAAGCACGCTAAGCCTTTGGTCCCGGCTGTCATTTGTAGATATTTGACAATCGTTACAGATATTCAGAATCCACAAAATCTGACACCTTGGCAAGAAGTACTGTGTTATCCAGTTACTGGGTTATGGAGGTCAAAGCCAGAGTTGTAATTGAAAATACTTTTGGGAGACTTAAAAAAATATAGGTAGAGATGCCTTTACAAGGACCGCACATTACACTACACCCCTGAGAGATGTGCAACTATTATAATGGCATGTAGCGTTTTACAAAACCTAGCATTAGATTTTATGGTGCCTGATCCTGAAGAAGATATGATATACCTATTCGTCAGGATTAGGTGTATCATCATTTTCTTCTCCAGAAGAAGCTTTACGCGAACATGGTTCTAGGGATGAATTGATTCGTGGTAGAGCTCTTAGAGACATGTTATTGGATAGGATTAATGTAATAGACTTCACAATGTAAATAATTAATTAAGTACCTTTTAGATATAACTTTCATGAATACAATTTCAGCAAAATAAAAATTCTAACATATACAACATTTTTTTTTTTAATTATAAAGTAGTAGTAGTTAGACAGTTGTTCTACGTAAAATACTGGTATTCAGTTGAATCAGATTTAACTGCAAACCGATCCCAATACATTTGGGAAAAGGCTAGGGAGATGAACAGATAGTGTTAATAAGGAGCATATATTCTGCTTTAGACCGAGCATTTGTTTCGTAATGCTTGTAAGCATGTTAAGATGAGAACACAAAGAGGCGGAAGCTTGTTAAACATGGCTGAAGTTTCGCATGATCCGTGGATTAACTAAGATAAGACGGTATATCGGTCTTCCTTGGCTTGTGAATTGTGCTTTTGGTGGATTAACTTTAGTTTCCGAACAGCTTTTTGCCTCAAAATTATGTAACAACTTACTTATGCACGCGATTTGTTTTAAAGAATGCTCGTTAAAATAGTTGCCTTCTGCCCACTCGACACAAAACCCGTGTGCTCGAAAGATTGACCTTTTTCAATGGCGGTTTATTTTGAAATTGGTAAGGCGCGCGTATAACCACAATCGCATCGGATGGAAAGCAATGATATGGTCGAGGATGAAGCATGTTTGCGCAGAAGTAACCTATTCTCTCTTGAGTTAAAGATGTAGCTATCAGGAAGCACAGACTCCGGCAGAGAGGTCCACTCCTTAGCTGTACGCACAATAAAAGTATCCTCAAAACCTTTTGGTGTGTATGGATGAGATTCCCAAGTCCAGGATTCCCATATGTCGCGGGCCTGTGGATGGCGAGCGGTAGGTGGCTCGCCGTCCGATCAGAACCAGGCCGGGGTCGATGGCGCGTTGTGTTCCACGCGCGCCTCTAAGAGATGTCAGCATAGTAGACGTGACCCGCTAGGGTCAGTGCCTGCCAGGGTTGCGGGATTTGTTCGAAAGAGACATCGCGGCCCTGGAACGTAAAGGAAGAGTCTGACACTCCCTTCTGCTTCGCCCAGAGCGGGAGGAGTCATTTGATGAATCCCCATCCTTAAAAAAAAGGATTCCCATAAGTTTCCAATAAAAAAACTACACGAACCAATACCAACTGATCACCAACGCTTGGCCACAAGCTCAGCTGTTTGCCGACCATCACTCTCTCGGACCCAGTCTGGCCAGCCTCGAAATTTCACCAGCGACATTTAAACGAAGGTAAAAGTTTATAAAAAGTTAGCAAACTTGTTTATCGATAAACGGCATTGATATAACCAGTACATGATCATATTCGGAGTAGTTTTTTACGTGTTTATTTATACTCGTATAACATAACAGTAGCTTTTCCTCGGGGCTTCGCTCCCGCGCCTTATTGCAAACCATGCATTTTTCCGGAATAAAAAGCTTTTGACGCTCAGCCATAATGTAGCTTGTACGTATAATGCGTTTGCTTTGCTCCTTACTGCGACGTAACAATATCATCATGATTCCGCTGTGAGAGAGAGACGGAACTATACGGGACGAACAGCACCAACCCTTCATTGCAAAAATAGTAGGTAAAATGTCTAGAAAATTCTACCAATTCGCACTAAGCGTTTCCAAACGTCTTTTATAACGCGCACAGCGAAGGAGTGAAACTCTCTGCCTGCGTCTGTGTTTCCAAAAGCTTACAACCCTAAACCTTTTAATCTCTTAACAGTTAGAGTGAACAGGCTCCTTCTGGGTAAGAGCAAACCTATTATTAATAAAAAAAAGCTCGCTCCATCGTAGACTTTGTCTCTGTCATTTGACAACTCAGACGTAGGCGGAATAAAAAAAAAACACAGTGGATGGACCAATCGTTTTCTAGATATCTAGATAGATTCTGGGTATGATATGGGTAGTGTTATAGGATATGGGTGCTTCTTTAACTATTACTTCCGTTTCTTGACCCTCGTAACTTGGGGTCGGTACAACATGGTTGTTTGCATCTTCTTTTTCCTTATATTCTTTGACTTTTTTTACCAAAGAAAGTCTTTTATGTTTTTCTTATCTATGAATAATTGCAAGAACTGCACAATCCTGCTTATCAACTACGATATCAATTCATGAAATAGTTGCATTGTTATATGATTTGTAAACGTTACACATCCTTGCCTGACCGCTATTCGTTATCACTATCATTGTTATCAGCTATCTGGTAATTACCTGCGGACAAGAAAAACAAGCATTATTACGAGTACATTGAGTCTTGTTACAGTTACGATGACTTTTTATAAAAAAATCTAACTAGGCCGTAAGATCATCATCTGCCTAGCCTTTTCCCAACTATATTGGGGTCGGCTTCCAGTCAAACCGGATTCAGCTGAATACTAGTATTTTACGTGAAGCGGCTGCCTACCAGACCTCCACAACCCATTAAATGATTAACACGGTATTTCTTGGTAAGACTGGAAACAAATTTGCTTCTGACAATCCGTAACGACTGCCAAAGTTCTTCAAATGACAACCGGGACCAACAGCTTAACGTGCTTTCCGAGGCACGGAGGAAACTCGTTATGTTAAGACGGTCACCCATCCACAGAACAACCTTGGCAAGCGTTGCTTAACCTTGAAGATCGACCTGTGCGGCTGTTATTCTTTAGGCCGTTTCCAAAAAATATCCGACTCTTACCTATTTGTCGTTAAAAAGTGTACTGAAATCAAATGACAAGTGACGTCACACGAGTTTTTAACACACTGTATCGTCTTGATTTTTTGTTTACGTAAAAAATACATGTCGGATATTTTTTGGAAATATATCTGGCGGGCTAATTAGATTTTTTTAGTCCACTCCCCTTTTGAAATAGGAAAGAATCGTAAAGATTAGAGATTTTTTGAATTTGCTTTGTAGAGTGACAACTGTGAGAAGTGAAGGGTTGCGTACCAATCGATCCGTCTAGTGTTAGGGACAGCTTCTAGTCTAACTGGATGCAGCAGTACCAGTATTTTACATTGAGCGACTGTCTATCTGACCTTCACAACCCAGTAACTGAGACAGATGTCTGGGTGGTACTCTCTAAGCCCGAAGTCCGTAGTTTCGGGCTTAGTTGCGGGCGTATTCTACTCCGTATCACCTACGGACTTACGATTAGTTCAGAACCCGACCTACGAATGAATGACAACAAGATTTGACAGTAAGTATCAAATCGTGTTGTCATTAATTCTTAGTGGTTAGGTGATACGGAGTTAGAATACGCCCGAAACTAAGCCCGACATTACGGACTTCGGGCTTAGAGAGTAGCCCCCCATGTGTCAGATTTTATGGCTTCTGACTACCCTCAACGACTGACATTGACAAAGATGTTCAATAGTAGATACGATTAAACGCTTCCGCAGCAGGATGGTCTGCATAAATATAATAATAACTTCTACTCGTACGGTATACCTGTATAATATTATTATTTTATGTAGCCCGAGGCGTTGGCTGCCAAATGTTAAATACACCACTGCATTCTCATCACGCTTAGCATACTAGTTCGTGATCGTTTACCAGCCTGAGTGTGACAAAGTTAATTTTTAAATACCCGCAATAAATAAAGCTTAATCAATCAGTCTTATCAGACCGCTGCCTTCTAATCTATCGTGTCAGTCCTTCAGTCCTACTGTTGAGTGTTGCTAACACCAATATTTGATCAGCTACTCAAACAATGACGTCACCGTTTAAAAACGCCAATGGACAAACAATGCCTTGTGTAAGGATAATGTTAGTAAATAATATTAACTAGAACAACAAAACAGACAAATAATAGCCCTTACTAATGAAATGACTCTAGTCTCATGCCAATCGAGATGAGAAAAAGAAGGAGAATCAGCCATTTTAGAAGGTCTATAGTTACAGATGACCGCTGCAAAACGACCACACTACACAATTATCTAGTGATTAAATCGAAGAAGTAATCACTTCAAACTTTTGGTCATTGCTACTGAACTGAGGAGTTACGCCAAGAAACTCACAGCATAGGAACAACATAATGCAATAAGGACATTTTAAACTAGGTGACTAAGGATTGTAGAAAGAAGAATTCTTGGATTCAAAATTAGACAAGCGGAATGTGGTAAAAGAGACCTATCTAACACGAGGCAAGGAGGCGAGGTACTTCGAGGTCCCTCGCGTTCGGCCTTGTACCCGTCTTCTTTAGTTCTAGGCAAAAGAAAACCTATCCTGTACGAGGAGGGGTTTTGAAGTTGCACTACCCCCCTGTAAATTGTCGTGCCGGCCATGCTGGCAGGACAATTTTCAGAGGCCTTAAATAGCAAAATCAAATTGAAGCAAAAGCTCCAATAATGGGGTCCAATAAAGTAACATAACAAACCTAAATATTTGGGAACGACATGACAGACTAGCTCAACCATTATTTGCCTTTGTAGATTAAGCAATAGTAATCAACCACAAGAAATCTGATTATAAACAGTAGCACTTTTATAACGACAATTCAATTTTCGAACCCTTTCATTCGATTGTGTTCCGATAGCTGTGCCTGTGACCATAGATATTGTAGACTCCTGGCCTTGACACAAAACATGCTAGCTTGCCTGACATTTAACGATCGTTGCTTTTATATAAATTCAATTGATTTAATGTTTATAAATAAAAAGGGCTACGACTTGAATCTTAAGTGGAGCAACACGAAGTTAGCTGATAAAAATATCAGAACCGGATTCTATGTCCTTGATGATTTATTTATAAAAATAAATTTACTTTTTATTTGTAGTTGGTTCGAATCGTAGATTTAAGCACTACATAATATATATTCGAGAAACCAAATGTCGGTTATAGTCTTATAGATAAAAAAAAAAAAATTCTTTGCACATCTTGGGTCTTGCAAAATTTCAAACTTTGGTACCTACTGTTTTTGTCTTGTCTTTTTCGAAAACAAGAAAGCATATAACGATAGCATCAAAACCATTTGCTGGAACTTGCAAACAATAATCAATTGCCAGTGATGATAGCACAGGTTCCACTAACTAAAACAAAATTTGCTGTCATTCAATACAATAAACTATCATGTCAACTTTATAATAGGATAAATAAAAAAATATATATACACAATAAACCTATTCACGAGTGTAAAAAAATTGTAACAAATTGGATAAAGACACTAAATTACGCAGACACTGAGGCATTATTGCAACATACAAAATGAAACACACACACATGCACATCATCACACACAGAACACACACATGCACACCATCACACACAGAACACACACATTCACACCATGACTCACAGACACACACACATGCACACCATCACACACAGACACACTCAGACACATCATCACATACATAAACATACTGTTAAGATCTAAGGTACTTAATAAACCGTATTTAGCTGTAGAAGAGCGGAGGTTCCTATTTTCCTAACACAGGCATTTCTTGCTTAAAAGGAGGCTCCAATCACCAACTAATGTAAAACTTTTTGAATCATAAATAAAGATTTGAATTTGAATTTGATATTGGACGAAGAAATCCGATAAAATAAACTTAGCTTTTCGTTAGAGAAAGATCCTATTTTCACTCACGTTCACTATTATTCCTAGGGGCCCTAGTTTCCTAACATCTGGACATTGTCATCTTACGCCTCAAGTTATGCCGACAAGGTAGCATTGTTTTGATCTAGCAACTGTTATGCATATCTGTTGCCACGTGTTGTTCTATTGTAGATTCAACACGCGCTCGTGACTAATATTATAGAGGGCATCTTCCTAGCTAATAGATACTAAACGCAAGTTAAAATATGGTGCTGTGGCTATTGTTTTAAATTATTTTCATTATGCCCGCCGAACTGGATCTGCCCTAAGAAGATGAGCTTCAAACCCTGGACAATGTGACATCCTATCAGCGACAACTATTACCAACAACACCCCAAAATGTGTGGCACGAAATGTAAAATAGTCAATCCAAAAAATATTGTTAGTACTTTTGACAACTGTTAACACTGAAAGAAAGTTGCTAGGGCTAAGCCTTCATCCGCTAAAGACAAACCATCTATACTAATACATAAATTTGAGGAGTTTGTTTGTTTGCTTGAACGCGCTAATCTCAGGAACTACTGGTCCGATTTGAAAAATTATTTCAGTGTTCGATAGCCCATTTATCGAGGAAGGCTATATATCATCACGCTAAGACCAATAGGAGCGGAGCAGTCATGAAAATTGTGACGCTAACGAAGCTGCGTGGGTCAAAAAGTTTACTAATATTGAAGAGACCCCAAAATATTTCCCTGAATGACAACCAAAGCATTGGTTTACAAAAAGATATTTGAGTAAGTCAGTCGGTTTCTCGGAATCTTTGAATGACCCGAGCAACTACGGTTGCGTCACATTTTTCATTAATACTCCGCTCCTGTTGGTCGTAGCGTGATGTTATATGTATAGCCTTCCTCGATAAATGAGCATTCCAAAACTCAAATAATTTTTCAGTTCGAACCAGTAGTTAGAGTTCCTGAGTTTTGCACGTTCAACCAAACAAACAAACACTTCAGTTTTAATAAAACGTTTAAGTATAATATTAAGTATCGATCAGCTTACACAGATAGTTATTCTTACTACAATAAGTCGTAATATATAGCTGCTAAAAAATCTTCAGTGCCAAAGCATTGCATCTGAAAGAGCAGTGAGCACAGATAAATTTCAACTGCCATAGAGAATAGAGAGGATATTCGTCTCGTGAACTAATTTTAGGCGACACAATAACTTCGAGTTACATACGACCGATCAACGAACAGTGAACTTATTCACGATGAATTCCGAGTCGAAACATTATGGGAAATACTTTTAGGAAAGAAAATCTTTGAATGATGTTGTGATCCCGTTTTGTGTTTTTTTTTGACCTGGCAACAATGTAAGAATTTTGGAAGAAAGTGACTGCTTCGTTGATCTAGATCACAAGCGCTACAGCTTAGCATAGACTCCTGGTTGCGATTCACATGCAAGCATGTTGCCTTGTACACTTTAGTCCATTAGTGAGCTACTATGGTGTCGGCCGGTGCCGTCTTGTGTTGGCCGGTGCCGTATGGTGCCGTAAAAGAATAATACCATCCCATCACTTCCCGTGGGTGTCGTATGAGGCGAATAAGGAACTCACCAGAAAATGGGCAGCAGCGTTCTCTGTAAAACGCAACACCATACAATGCGATCGCCAACCCGCCTGCCAAGCGTGGCGATTATGGCAAACTCCCGCCTTTGAGGGAGGCTTATGTCCAGCAGTGGAAGTCTTTCGGCTGATATGATGATGAGTGTCTATGAGACATGAGTGGGCCGCTAAACAATCTCAAACTACTCAGGTGTAGGTAAATATAAATGTATTATTTTGTTTTTGAACACCGACTTCCGAAATTAAAGTTATTTTTTACTTTGTAGTGTTTTGTTTACAAAAAAAACACAAACACAGCGTGCCGGCGTGATATTATGTTATGAACTGGTGTAAACAATCAACAGACATGCGATTTCAGAAATCCCGTTCCATTTGCTATAATTTATTGAAGAGTTCCGTTGCCTACCGCCGAAGTTCTTCATCAAATCTTCACCAAATTTAAATGGGACTAGTCCGGGAAAATACTCTTCCAAACAAAAAAATAATCATCCTAATCTGTTAACAATTGGCGAAAATATCGCTGAACAAACATTTTTCATGGGATCCCATCATCTAATCCTGACTTATACTTTCCATCATCAGCTTAGCAACATGAGATAATGATTACCAGGCACAAATATGTGAATTGCGTTAGAAAGTTTATGAAAAACGTTGTATGTGCTTATAAAATTTGAGGGTTTCCCTTGATTTTCATGGGATCTCATCATCAGATTCTGACTTGGTGAAAAAGGGACCACCTCAGGAGTACAGGCTTTCGAAAATCGGTCCAGAATTGGCGAAGAAATCGGTGAACATGCACACAAAAAAAAAAATCATACCGTCGAACATAGAACCTCCTCCTTTTTGAAGAAGTCGGTTAAAAATACGACCGAGCTAAAATCAGCAAAGGAAATGAGTCTAACCAGTTATTTCCTTCAGTAAGCACGATCATACTCTAAAAATACCAAGCAGCGTAAACCGTATCAGAATCCATCCTTACTAATATTGTAAACGAGAAAGTAACTTTTGTCTGTCTGTTGCGTTTTTTTTTAACGGATTTGGATGGAATTTCGCACTCGGGTAGACCAGCAAGTTCCCTTGGCATCAATTTCGAATTATGAGCAGGGGAAGCCACTGGAAAGCTGGAATATAAAATGAAAATATAATAAATGCGAAAGTAACTCTGTATATCTGTTTGTTACGTTTTCACGCCTAAACCGCTTCACTAATTATGAGGAACTAGCTACTTCGTCCGCGCTGCAATTTTCTTAAGGACCCTAATTTTTTCCAGTCAAATTAGATACCAAAACCTTACTCGAGAACCACTCTATCCATTAGTAAAAACAGCATGAAAATCGGTGCAGTAGTTTTTGAGTTTATTGCGGACAGACAGACGCGGCGGAGAAATTTGTTTTATAAAATGTAGTGATTTTGGCTGGCGATGGACTTTACAATAGGATAAACCTTACCCCAGTCCCCAGGAGAACGTTCTCTTAATATAATTTCCAACTTCCATAAGCGCGAAGCCGACGCCTTTAGCAAAAGCTAGTCATCTGCCTAGCCTTTTCCCAACTATATTGGGGTCAGCTTCCAGTCAAACCAGATTCAGCTGAATACCAGTGTGTTACGTGGAGCGGCTGCCTACCAGACCTCCACAACCCATTAACTGGGTAACACGGTACTTCTTGGCAAGAGTGGAGTCAGATTTACTGGCTTCTGACAATCCGTAACGACTGCCAAAGATCTACAAATGACAGCCGGGACCAACAGCTTAACGTGCTTTCCGAGGCACGGAGGAAACTCGGTATATTAAGATGGTCACCCATCCACAGACCAACCTTGGCAAGCGTTGCTTAACCTTAAAGATCGACCCGTGCGGCTGTAATTATTTAGCCACGAGCTCAAAAAGCCTTTAGCAAAAGCTATTCTATTATAAACACGATAACACACATCTCGCGAATGTTAGGGAGGTCGCGAAGAGCCCGTTAGTAGAGAAATAGTGGCCATTCTCATTCATAACACGGCCTTTATGGAATAATCATTGTGTACACTTGAGGCCGAAATTATAAGCCTAGCTTATAGTTAAAACAAGAAAATATGAGCTCGTATGGGCTTGAAGGCTTGAAGGTAAGAAAGAGACCGCGCTATAAAATGCCTGAATGACGAATATTAATTTTAAGAAATTGATAAATGTGGATGGATGGAGAGGGAGAGGAAGGCCAAAGAAAAGATGGATGGCTTGTGTGAGGAGCGATATGAAAGAAAAGGGAGTTAGTGATAGAGTGACGACTGATAGAACAGAATGGAAGAATAAAACGTGTTGCGCCGACCCCAAGTAACATGGGATAAGGGCAGGAAGATGATGATGATTTGATGGAAGAACCTTTTCAAAGTTTGTAATAAAAAAATAAGCTAAGAAAATAACCTCAGCCAAGATTATACATATGAAGGGCAAGAATGCTACGAGTGTGAAATTAGGGTTATGTTATGATGTGATTTTTCAAATCTTTGACGTAATTTAATGAAGTTGCCGACCACTTTACTTATATCGTCGTTAGTCAATGGCGCATTTATGATGAAAATAATAAAAAACCAGCAACTGCGAGACTTTTTATTTTAAATCCCTGACATTACCTAAGTTTCTATGAGTATGGGGCTCGATTTTCAGACCACTGTGTGACGGGCGGGCTTCATGTAAAACTGACGTTCAAATAGTGCTGGCTGTCAGCTAAATTTGAGTAAATTACTTTTAATGTATACTAATATATAAAGCTGAAGAGTTTGTTTGCTTGAACGCGCTAATCTCAGGAACTACTGGTCCGATTTATTTGAAAATTATTTCTGTATTAGATAGCCCATTTATTGAGGATGCTATAGGCTATATATCATCACGCTAAGACCAATAGAAGCGGAGCAAACGAAGTTGCGCGGGTCAACTAGTTTTTTTATATAAAAGTTATAAGTTTTAATTACTACACAATGTTTCAGTTCTAATCGTCACAAACAAATTTTAATTAATATGATTAGTAGATAGTAGACAGTGTTACATTACACAAATTAATATCGACCGCCGGTCACTTGTCACTTGGCTGAACAACGCCCACACTAGACTAAATTAGACAGGTGAATTTATTGGTAATGTTTAGTGCTGTGAGAGTACTAAACTATATTTGGTGTTTCACTTTGATAAGTTCTAAGGGCAATGGAGCGCAGTATTCTAGGTTTAAAAATAATTGTTAGAGTATGGAACACCACACTGCGCTTCAAAAACGGTATCATAGCCGTGGGCAAAAAAACTGCCAGGCTGAAATGGGACTGGGCGGGTCACACCGTGCGCATGCATAGTGACCGCTGGGCTAAACTCTCCAAGCAATGGGTGCCAGAGGATGGACGGCGTCGCCGAGACAGGCATACGTCTAATGCTGGTTGACTTGACATTGCGACTTAAATTAGTCGTTTTTAATACGAGAATCGGCCTTACGAAGCTTTACAAAATCTTCTTACAACATCGCTACAAACACTGTCATTTAAGAAACCATTATCTATCAATACCTCTATCACATTTCTTTATCTTTCTAACGACAAAACTGTTATCTTAATTTCAAATTAAACCAACTAATATCAACCTCCCGTATCTAAACGATGATCACTCAATAAAATCGATATTATCAATTTAGATTCTCTATGAGGTAGGTGTACAATTTCTTGTCCCACAGTGTACCGGGAAATAAGAATCGTGGAATATCAAGCGGTGGAAGGTAATAGGTATTGAATAATGTAATAATGTGGGATTGCGTGGTGTGTGGCGGAGTAACGTGGTCTAGTGTGCTCTCACGGTTACGAAACGACGACTGTCCAGTCGGCCTGGGAAATGTTAGGCCCCACAAAATCCTCCCAGGATTGCGGAGTTTCGAAAGAGTCACCGCGGCGCTAGAACGCAAAGGGCATTAGGAAGCACGGATGGGTTTTAGTCAGTTAAGAGTCTGACACTCTCTTCTGCGCCGCCCAGAGCGAGAGGACTTATTTGATGATTTCCCATACTTAAAAAAAATGGCTCCCACAAAA
This sequence comes from Lacanobia oleracea, assembly GCA_950371165.1. Taxonomy (NCBI): domain Eukaryota; kingdom Metazoa; phylum Arthropoda; class Insecta; order Lepidoptera; family Noctuidae; genus Lacanobia; species Lacanobia oleracea. The sequence goes on along the minus strand of OX493412.1, from coordinate 7,382,327 downwards.
TGGCCAGTAAACTGGACAGGCACTTCAAATTCGTTATCTCATATGTAGTTTTTTATTTGAATGTTGAACCCTAGAAAACAGGTGTGTTAAAGACAATTGCTGTCGATAACGTGAGCGTCTGGAAAGTTGAGTACGTACTTATTTTCTTTTATTGGTAGGTCTCTGTTTGACCACGATCGCACGCACGTGATAGTAAACTGGGTGGACGATAAGACATGCTTTTTATTTGCCCTAAAGTTCTTGAAAAATGATAATTCCTGTTGGTTTGGTCTCCAAAGGTTCAAAAATCTATGATCCAATCATCACTACCCATTTATGTTTTTTTAACTTATTTATTGGCACATCGACAACATAGAAGAATGTAATAGGGAATATGCAGGCGATTTTTTTATTTGCAAAATGAAATACTTATTAGCTCTAGTAAACAATCGTGAAATTATTTTTTAAATACCTTCATCGGCGATGAAGTTATAAAGATTCAAAGATTACAATTAGAAAGAGAAGTCCGATGAAATCTTTGACGTCATCGTCTATGACGCCTATACAACTGCCATAGAAAACAGCGTTTTCGCGAGAGGGACAGATATGTTTGTTTAAAATAATTATATCTCCTTCGTTTTTCGAGTAATTTTGATTCTACTTTCACCGTTAGTATTATATTTTTAGATAAACTGTATAGATGATAAATGTTCTTCGTGCATATTCCCTATTCTGTTATTGTTTTAGCATAACTGAACAACCTTTGGATGACCTCTAGAAAACCTTCATAACTGACCACAAAACCCGACACGATGAATCTTCCTTCAAATAATGACACTCTAATACAAATTATAGCCCTCGGTACCTTAACAATACCGTTCCGACCGAAAATTACAACCCTCAGATCCATACAACCAGCAAATCAGCTCTGAATGAAGATATTAAAGCTGTTATAATCACGTGAAGATGACAAGCCAAGCCAACACAATCGAATTATCCTCAGGTTCCGGCCAGGGTGGGGAGCAAAAGCGGGTGCTGAGGCGGCAGCGAGATAACCAATATAAAACCGCCGAGTCCACACGTGCATACTAATCGACGTTTTTAGGTTCATTTTAGCAAGACCGAGCGTGTTAAGCGTGTAGCTGTAGACCGTTATTACTTAAGACTTATTGCTCCAAATCGAACCAAAATGTATGAAGAGCAGAATTCACGTGGCCCTAATTTATGTTTTACTAGCTTTTGCCTGCGATTTCGTACGCGCATATTTCGGGAAATCCTCTCTTAGTGCTCCCCTACACTCCTCAAGGAATCTCCATGCCAAATTTCAGCTTCCTACGACCAGTAGTTTCGGCTGTGCGTTGTCTGTCAGTCACTCAATCAGTCAGTAGGTTACGGAAGAATTTTTTAAAATAGGATGATACTTGCTCATCGCCTATCGCGAGTATCGCGACGTGCCGGAGCAGCGTCGTCGCACAGCCAGCGGTCGTCTGTTGTTTTACACTAAGGAAACACGACTTCTAGACGCTATTGTGTGCTACAACATCTTGCGATCGCGATGCACTGTAACCACATGGCTACATACAGAGTGACAGTCTTTTGGAGATAGCGATTGTCGAAATGCCAAAATGTAAGGTATTGAGCACGAGAAATTTCGGTAGAGCATATCAAATAGTATCATTTTGTCTACCATTGTGTATTTTCCTAGACAGATAAATGAAAAAATTGGACATGAGTCAATTGGAATTGTATTGGTTTTCGTTTATTTTTATTTTTTTCAAATCAATAAAAATCGATAAAGATAAAGTGCTTCAAAATACAGGAATGACGGCTCGTAATAATATGTACGGTATTTTCTTAAATTTAATAAAATGAATTTTTTGTTCACGTGGCAAAAGAAAAAATACGTCTCCAAATACTTCTTGGTAATCTAATTGAGACGGACTAAATAGATTTTTCAGCAAAATACAACAAAAATATAGCTTTTCTAATTCGTCCTTCTAGTCGCGTCCGACATCGCGCCCGCCCACTCACCGCTTCACTCTGCACAAGGCCTCAGTGACCGACCCTAGAGGGCGCGGCAGTCGATATGTCAGTGAACTTGAACTCGTACAATTAGGGTGGCGCTCCGTCGACTACGCACAATGGGTTCCGCATGGCGCCTCTCTAGATGCGATCGATATGAATGAGCGACCCAGACATTGCAGATTTACTTTTTGTAATCAGCTTTTTCTCTATGATAGATCTTTTTCTATTCGTAATAAAAGATTGCTAGTCAGCGAAGTGGAGCATACGTTATTTGCAAAGGGTGAAAAACTCGGCGAAAAATTTTGCAACTGTGAAAGTTTGTTAGGATGAACGGATGGATGGATCTTTGTTACTCTTTCACACTAAAACTACTGAAGTCTGAACGAATTGGGATGAAATTTGGCAAACATCTACATTGTAACCTCGATTAACACATAGAATACTTGTTTTACCGGAAGCGTGTTCCCTTAGGATTATGTCACGCATGCGAGCGCTGCCGCAGGCCACAGAAAACTTGTAGTTTTAAAGAGAAAACTGTTTGGTAATTGATTGATGGAATCGATTAAGAATTGCAATTATTTCATTGATAGAAGCTACGCTTAGTTATTTCCATTAGCTCCTTTTTATTCCAAAAAAATGCACGGTTCCTGTAGAGGCTGTGAATAGTCACCGAGATAGAAGTTGCGGAAAAATACTTCGGGATTGGCATTACGTGACATTACGATTGGCATTGGCTGGAACGCAAAGGGCATTAGGAGAACCTCGGATGGGTTTTAGTCAGTAAGAGTCTGACACTCCCTCCTGGTTCGCCCAAAGCAGAAGGAGTTATTTGATGATTTCCCATCCTTAAAAAGAAGAGGTAAAATACCTACATAGATAGTTTTTTACAAACCCGAAAACTGAACTTTGACTGATACGAAACTACATTATCGTTAGTGCCATAGGCTATTTTTTATCACATAAAATGCACTCTTCTTGTGAGTTAGGCCACGAGAGCGCAGTCGAGTGAAAAAATAAATGAAAGACATTACGATAACATTAGTATGTTATCGTAATTTTGTAACGAGCTTTCTTGTTTTAAAACGATTGTGTAAGAGAAAGTATAACATGTAATATTATGGGTACAGAAAACATAATATTATTTTATTCAACTCATACTAAAACTGAGGAGCTCGTGGCTAAAGAATAACAGCCGCACAGGTCGATCTTCAAGGTTAAGCAACGCTTGCCAAGGGTGGTCTGTGGATGGGTGACCATCTTAACATAACAAGTTTCCTCCGTGCCTCGGAAAGCACGTTAAGCTGTTGGTCCCGGTGGTCATTTGTAGAACTTTGGCAGTCGTTATGGATTGTCAGAAGCCAGTAAATCTGACTCTAGTCTTACCAAGAAATACCGTGTTACCCATTTAATGGGTTGTAGAGGTCTGGTAGGCGGCCGCTTCACGTAAAATACTCAGCTGAATCCGGTTTGACTGGAAGCCGACCCAAATATAGTTGGGAAAAGGCTAGGCAGATGATGATTCAACTCGTACTAAACCGTGTTTGATCTCCTTAGTGACGAATGGAACAGGTGTTTTTTTTAATTATCACGTTTACTTCTCTTACTGGTTGTAGTGGTGTGAACTGCCGGGGTTGTGGAATTTGTTCGAGAGTCACCGCGGCCCTGGAACGCGAAGGGCATTAGGAGGAACTCAGATGGATGGATGGATGGATGGATGTATGGTGAGTAAGAGCCTGACACGACATTCTGCTCTGTTGCTTAAAAAAAAAGTGGTGTGGAAAACTTAATTGAGGGAAACGTGAGACCACAACGCCATTCATAGTATTTTGTTACTACCGAACAATGGCTCTGGCTCGCGGCGGAATGACCATAAAACCGCCAGGAAACATTATTTAAATCCTGAATTTTATATTGCTTTTTCTTATTTTCGTCTTACATCTTATATTTCGTCAGACTAGTAGAGACATATACGTATATATCACTACCAGCACCTTAATTGTGTAACAAGTAAAATCGCAATGTAATTCCAGATCCTCTGCTTGCATCCTTAATTGGAATCAGCCACACACGTCATCCTGGAATGCAACGTCAACAAATCCTCGTACCGATGAGGTCGCTCCGCGAAGCCTTTGCAGCTCCCAGGAAACTTCTGTGCTTCTGGGCAGAGCTAGGCTGGCTAACGTTTCCAGGATAACCACGCACAACAGACCGCATGAGAGTCTAAGTGCGGAGAATAGAGTCCCTACTCTACTCTACAATCCATCTCACGTTCCTGTAATTCGATAACAATAACTAGAACATTGACCCTGCAACTCACGACTCATTTGCTTCATCATTAATTTTATTAACACCAAGGTTTGGCCCGCGAATCGTCCGTGTTTACCGTTTTAGACCGGGAATAGCCCCTACAGTCGTGTACACTCAAATAAACTGATTGGTTTACAGAAGCCAGCAGCTAACTTGCAGATATGTACATTTAAAACACGTTGTTACTGTCTTGAGAAGTTAATTCTTTCTACCATACCAAAAACTTAAAAAAGATATTTGCATACTCAATATCATCGAATATTGGCAGTGTATTATAGAATTGATCGAAAAACAAAGAAAAGCATTCTAAACTTATAGAAAATAATAGAATACTCTTTATTATTTACATCAATTAAGTTAAGTACACAAAAAATAGATGAAGAAATCATTACATAGGGTGACACAATGGGCGTAATCTTTCTACTGCATATATGTAGAAGTGATTTTGTTTTGTCGTCATAAGAGATTGATATTCGTAATGAATAAACTTCGCAGATGTAATATCTGCGAAGTTTCGCTCATTTATTGTATACTAGCTGATGCCCGCGGCTTTGCCCGCGTGGTCCCATAACATACTTCCTGGGATAAAAAGTACCCTATGTCCTTTCTCAGGCTCTAGCTAGACTATCTGTGTACCAAATTTCACTTAAATCGGTTCAGTAGTTTTGGCGTGAAAGCGCGATAGACAGACAGAGTATTAAAGTAAGGAAGTTAGGATTTTTGCCGGTAAACCAAGTAGCTCGTGCGATAGTACCGCAGTGCTAACTGTCTTCAGGAGCCCGGGGGCAAAGACCGGGAATAAATAGACATGGGTTATTATTCCACCTTGTTTGGACAACGCCGTACGATGTGCCGTGCAGTTCAGGCGCAGATGTTTTAACTGTTGCTTTGCTTTCAGGAGTTTGTGCCAAGTTAGGGAGCATTGTTTAGACGGTGATAATCTAGCTAGTGAGTTTGTTTGTTTGAACGGCTTTCACGCCTAAATCGATCAACCGATTTGGATGAATTTTGGTACAGAGATAAATCGGACCCTGGAGACAGCTATAAACTAGTGAGAGTTCAAGTCGGTTCAAGTACCTATTCCGTAACGCAATTTTTAAAGATTTTTGACCGCGGCGACTCTTTTGAACAAATTCAGCAACCCTGGCGTTGTAGCCTTGCCTTATACGAAACTTCGTTATTTTTCCCAATACCTTATTTCTGACCAAAAAGAGTAAACACAAGCTTTCATAAAATCATCAAATATTAAAACTCATGTTACTCGTGGCAGGCATAAAAATGAAATGGTTTTGAGCAAACATACGTCTCGCAATAAAACAAAAATCGATCCCCGTTTCCCACGAAAGCATGCGGCACAGGATTACCACATGGCACGCTATAATCAATCTTATTACCACGTCATAAGTCTTAAAATATGCGCACGTACATACTAGCGTAAATCCGAAACAATGAACGCTTACAACGAAACCTATTTCGAGAGTACCAAACACGTAGACCCCTTGAACTTCAATACTACAATTTACAACAGAACCTTATTAGACTGGCCACTATAATAAGACCTTTTCAAAACTTTACAGAGTCCTGCATAATCTGTGCACGTTTTTTAGTCTGTGGACTTTAAGTCGCGCGGAATAGAGGTTTATTCTGCAAAAATATGAAACGTCAAACGCAGGGGTATTTTTGTTTGGAACAAATTACGTTCGGTTTCCCCTGAGTAATGCGCTATTCTGTGCGCCTATAACAGAGGGTGTTTAGCAATAAATCAATCCTACCGTACTAAACTAATGTATTTGGCGTACGTTTCATTTTGTCCGACGTGTTTTCATTAGGTTTTGAGAGGGTGGGAATGGTCATAATATCCTTTTGTTTCGAGTTATAAAATACATTCATTATAAATTCTGGCATTTGAATAGAATAATAAACCATAAACCACCCTGTAGTACTATAAACCATGCAGTGTTATGTCTCTAATGTGTTCACATTGAGCGCTAGTAAACATTATTTCCCATCAAGGCCTGACTTGACTAAATCGGAATAGTCCTACTTTTTATAAGGAACATCTAACTGGCATGTAATACCGATTAAGAATAAGGTAGTAGAGAGTAGAGAAACGATTTAGATTTACGAGTAAAAAAAGTATTTAACTATTTATGCCCGCTCAAGTTTCCGGGAAAGATTACACCGCCCCCATCCCTTCCTGAAGGTGTTATAAGACTCGACTAAGGGTAAGCGGACGCTGGCAGCTATGGGGGATTAAAACGAGGGTCAGACCAGCAGTTCTTAGTAATATTATTCTTTTAACAACTAAATCTGGCAATAAGCCATTACGTCTACGACAAGAAAGTCTAAAAGTTATCATAATTGTCAGCAATTACTTTTTATCGCCCATTCTGTCCTTTCCTCATTCTCTTGACAAAGTTAGCAAGCAATGCCAACCAAACATATTATGTAGATAAGAGTTCCACACAAGTCCCATACAATCTCTAGAACGTGTGACTGCAACATTACGGGCCGTAAAGTCGTAACTTCGTCAGTCCGTAGCATTATGCTTACAAACTGGCGAGTGGCGAGGGTGGCTCGGCTATCGACCCGACCTATCCCAATCTACAAACACGCCCGGCCAAGGGTGACAGACAAAGGAAACGCGGAACAAAAATAGGAAGCCACATATGGAGATGAAAATGGAAATTGTTTGTGGTAAATGTTTTGATGTGGCTTTTTCTGACACAAGTCTTTTTCAGCCAACGACGGAGCACGGCTACCAGAATTTCGCAGAGCGATTTTTTACACTTTTGTTTTATAAAATCCATCGGAAGTCAGCAGTTTCAGTCTATCCAAAGGTGGTCTGGTAGATATCGCTGACAGCGATTAAGTTGTGTAGGTAAGTGTTGCGAAACAATTTTTTGGTGTACCTACAATAAAGTATATTCTACATATCTAAATATCTATATCTATAACCAAGTTTTGATTACTTTTATAAGTATGTATTTGAAGTCGTCCATTATTGAAATCGTGTTTCCTTAGTCATTGATAAACTGTAAAACAGGAAACCAGAACGCGTAAATAGAATACTAAGCAGTCCTTTGCCTCGCATTAATTTATATTAAATACATTATAAAAAATAATTCCGTCCTACATTATTACAAACGCACAAAACGTTTTGGGAACACATTCATAATGCGTACAGCGAAGGAGTGGAATTCCCTGCCGGAGTCTGTGTTTCCCGATAGCTACAACCTGGGAGTCTTTAAGTCAAGAGTGAATAGGTTGCTTCTGGGCAGGCGTGCTCTGTCTTCGACCACATCATCGCTTACCATCAGGTGAGATGGTGGTCAAGCGCGTGCCTATTAATAGTAAAAAAAATAATAATAATAATATAATAGCCCATATTTTTCCCGCGGTACTAGCCAGTAAATCTGACTCCAGTCTTGCTATGAAGTACCGTGTTACCCAGTTAATGGGTTGTGGAGGTCTGGTAGGCAGCCGCTCCACGTAAAAAACTGGTATAGAGGTTAATCCGGCTTGACTGGAAGCCGGCCCCAATATAGTTGGGAAAAGGCTAGGCAGATGATATATTTTTTCCGCGGCTTCGCTCACGTTTATATAGATAATTGCATGAAAAAGTAACCTATAACCTCCAGGGTCGTCTCCACTTCTACACAAAATCCATCAAAATCGGTTGAGCAATTTAAACGTTCAAGCGGAACAAAGCCACATTCGCATTCATAATATGAGATAGGAGGATTAATAAAGGTGTCATAAAAACGTGTTTAAATAAACTCAAAGATGGACGAGCATCTCAATAAGGCGCGAGTACGCGAACACGTTAACAGTAAAGCCAGTTTTACAAAACCATAACGTCTGAACGTTGAACTTTGAAACAAAATGAAAGGAACGCGAAATATTCGCTAAATGGATATCACAATGCAGTTTTAATCAGAAACGTCTCGGCCGTAATAAACGCATGTTTTATTTGTCCCGACATCGCCGCATAATTAAAATTTATCTGTGGCGGCGAGATAATAACTCAAATTAAAAAAGGTTTTGCCGTCAAGTTGGTGCAACGACATCTTTTTCATAGAATTCTTCGAATGCTCTTCGAGTGTCAGAATGCACAGTTAATTTTTCAGAGACTTACGAGTATACGAACGAAAGCGAAGAGGGCATAACAGGACGAGCTCAACCCCTACCGAAAGGACTGGCCTGATATAGCGAAGAACAGAGCGGAGTGGTAAAGGGAGAGGGAGTCCTCAGTCTAGTAGTACCTAGAACAAAATAAGCTAGAGACAACATACAAACGTGCAATATGAAGCCGTGAGCTTTAAGCTCATAACATTTATTTACAGCAAATTATTAGTAATAAAATCGTGACTGGGCTTTGACAGCACGCTCGTTGTGTTCGAGGCGAATTTATTTTTCAATTTTGTTTTAGGCATTTACGTTTGCGACCAGCAAAAAGACTTTAAACATGATCGTTAATACAATAACTTTACTGTTATTCACCGCAAACCGTGTACCTAAAGAAAAAGATGATAATAATTTTAAAGCTTCTTCAGTCTTGGTCACTCATGGTGGTTATTTAGAAAACAAGAACCCCCTTTTTTAGCAATTAGGTGCGACGAAAAAAAGAAGAAGTAAATGAAAAAGAAAGAGAAAAAAAAATAAACTCATTTACTGAAACAGGACTGACATGCATACAAATTATTGATATTTATTTATTTATTGACAATTATAAAATGTAATTTTATAATTGTCAATAAATAATTAAATTAACATGATTGAGATGATGAATAAAAAGCTTATGTGATATTATTTTATGTTATGAATGCACAAAATCATCTGTTACTCTTCAAATAAAGCCAAACGTTTTACAATTTCAACACCACAGATAGCGTGAACCAAAACCAATTTCGGCAACAAACAACAAAAAATTTCGCGCTCGCGTGTGGCAACCCTGCTTCTTATCTATCCACACCCCAGATAATAAAATGGCGCCCTTATTTCACTGCAGTCCCGTTTCCCTGTCCCGTTCTGTTTCCGTGTTATCAACAAACCCGCATTGGTAAGACCTTTCTTATTCCCAGCCATCGGACATCTATTTTGTGAGATAACGGCTGGGTCCGGATAAAAAAAAACTTTCAACGGAGTAAACATGTGTCGTAAAAACGATAGATGTATTTTTTTTTTGTTTTATACTCGTTCGTGGCTGTGTTTATAAGATCCGCTTATTGTTTTAGTCGTGCTTCCTTTATTAATGTAAAATTATGGGCAGATAGGCTTGATACCGGACAAAGTAATTTAAATAATATCTGACGGAGCTGTTAAATGTACGTGAAAGCTAGATAACAGACTCCAAAAAAATAAAACAAACTAGGTACATTAAATTAATCCAACTGAACCTGGCCTTGCGCCAAGGTTAGCGAAATCTTTACTTTCGGCATTTACCCTAGCAATAATAAATTGGACCCCGATCTGCCCTCCTGTTCTCCATGCGTAAATCGGGATGCAACTGCAGCGAGGCCATTTTACGCTGGTGCCGTTAAAATATAAAACGCATGAGAATCGCCTCCCTGTCTAGACGTACGTCTGCGTTGCCGCGCATGCGCACTGCAATAAACCATTTTGTTTACATTATAATGAAATTGATGCATAGTAAATTGAACAATAAAGATCAAAGTCAGCACGTTTCAATGAAATGTGTTCGGAATTGATAATAACCTACTTAGACTCGCTACTCAATCAAATTATTATGGCTAACATTCGTATTCATGCACTTTTTACCGCCTCCCGCTAAATGGCTGATTCAATTTAAACAAATGGGTAATAAATACAGACTTTAAATTGGTCTTAGTGTTCAAAATCATTGATGGGGCAATAATTTTGTGAACCGAACAAAGCGAATGTGATGTTAAAATTAATGGTTTTGAGATTAAACTGTTTCGGGCTGAATGACGTCGGCAAAGGCCAGTTATTTGGGGATCCAATATGGCGCTTATAAAAGCTGTATTGATTGGCCTAAATCGTCCTAATAACAGTTCTACAGCTCGATCAAACTTTATTAAATAGCTGGAATTCGTTTACTTGTCATCCAAGTAAACGAAATTGCGTATTTTGCTTGCCTGCGATTTAAACGTGAAAAATAATAATCTTTTTACAAAAAAAAAAAATACAACCGACTTCCAAATAAAAAACTACGAAGTAAAAATAACTTCAATTTCGAAAGTCGTTTTTGGTAGTTTCTTCGTAAGTACCTATTTTAACACCCACTTCCGAAATTAAAGTTGTTTTTAGGTACTTACTTTTTTTAAGTTTTTTTTTTATGTTTTTACCTCATAACGCCGTCATTTATGAACCGATTTAAAAAAATCTTGATTTATGTGAAAGAAAATACTTTATGATTGTCCCATAGAAATTTTATCAAAATCGGTTTGGAAGTTTGGCTTTTCAATCAAAAGCAAGTAGGTATTGTGTCATTTAGGTACATTTTCAAATAGGTTACCGAAATTGCGTACTTTGCTTTCCTGCGACTTTCCAGTGGTGTTGTTAGGTGTGTGCACTAAAAAGTGAAAAATTAAAAAAATACTCAGGAAAATACTCTTTCAAACAAAAAAAGAATCATCTAAATCGGCTGACAATTGGCGAAAGTATCGCTGAACAAAGATTTTTCATGGGATCTTATCATCAGATCCTAATTTATACCTTTCATCATCAGCTCGGCAACATGAGATGATGATTACCAGGCACAAATATCTGAATTGCGTTAGAAAGTTCATGAAAAACATTGTATTTGCCTATAAAATTTGAGGGTTGCCCTCGATTTTCGTGGGATCCCATCATCAGATTCTGACATAGTGACAATGGGACCAATCGAGAAGTATACCTACCCTTTCAGATGAAACATTTTTTTTTCAAATCGGTTCATAAATAACGGAGTTATGAGATAACAAAAAAAAATAAAAAAATACATTCGAATTGAGAACCTCCTCCTTTTTTTGAAGTCGGTTAATAAAGAACTTTTTTTTTTTTTTTACAACTGACTTCCAATTTTTTTTTTTTGTTAAATACACTTCTAGTTGTAGCTTACATTTGTGTATTGTGGCTTCAAAAATATGTCAAAATTAATCCAGGGAGCCAATTCTCGTATTTTCGAACTGTCAAAAACATCCTCTAATTTCGCATTCTGATATGTTTTTGACATTGATTTTGCTGAGATGATAATGCGACTTGAATTCGAACGTTTTTTAAAAGTACGAAAATTGGCCTTCTGGAGCCAACTCTACAAATTTAAAAACAGATTTTGCATTCGCACGTCGCCGTCGCGTCGGTCGCAATCTTTCAAAATTAGATTTGTTTTTGCCGGATTGCGACTGAGATGCGAATATAAACGTTTTTTAAAAATAAGTAGGTAGAATTAGTCAGGGCCCTGTTTAATAATCGTTACAATCCGACAATTATGTAAATAATTGACATATTTGTTAAATACCTTACAATTATTTAAGAATTTTACAAGTAAAAACCTTACAAATATTACCATTACAAGTGCTGTTTAATAAACGTTTACGTGTGCAGAAAACGCCTGTAGATTTAGACGATAATATTGTACCTACAATTTTGTAATTGTAAGTTACAAATTACATAAAATGTAAGTTTTCGTTGAAGATTCTTAAATCGAAAGTAGATTTCAAAAATCTTAGAATTTAAAATATTTAGAAATTAGTTTTAGCATTTGATTTACAGAATACTCTTCTATTTTTAGGGTTCCGTACCTAAGGGGTAACCAACGGACGGAACCCTATTATTAAGCCGCCGCTGTCCGTCCGTCAGTTGACAGTTGAAATTTTCACGGATCTAAATTTAACAAATATGTCAATTATTTACATAATTGTCAAATTGTAAAGATTATTATTAAACAGGGCCCTGCTCAAACATATGTCGCAATGAATTCAACTGTCACTGATATAAGTCGTCTTCGCGCGAATTCGTACTAATAAGAAGTGTAATAATGAGCTAAGCGTGGCCATCGTAATTATTTAACTAGCATTTTGACGTCATAGCGTGCGAACGAGAAATTATGTCTGTCATCAATTAAAAAACAACAACACCACACTGTGTTGGGCCACGAGATGCAATCAAATATAAGCTCTAGATGCGTTGCCCGTACTCTGTAATGGCATTTTCTCCCACTCTAGACTCGTAGAGTAGAGAGAGGGAGTCTCAAACTCTTACGTATTCCTCCACACGCCCTTTGCGTTCCAAGGTCGCGGTAAGTCTTTCGAACAATTCCGCAACCCTGGCAACTTTGGCATTTATCGAAGATTAAATTATGCGAAGAGCGTTTAGAATAGATGGCCATCATTCACCAGCAACCATGGTACGAGTTTTAAAACGGTCGCATTTTCGTAAAGGTACACTTTGCCAATTTAATTATCACCAGGGTGCGCTTACCTAGCTTCAATACAAGTTAATGTTTACGCTAACGCGATCGAGTAAGTTTAAAAACGCACTAATGTATCATGACTATAATAAACAGACAGCGACACCAACAAATAACAACTTATAGATCTCGCAATCCGCTTACTTAATACCCCTACACTTACCATCACGGTACAATGCGCCAGTAACGACATCATCAAGATAAAACCAACTTTAATCTCGGGTAATAAAGTTTAAAATCCAACATTCAGTAAGCACAGTAGGATCATTGTCCAGTACAATATCATCAAAATAAATGCAACTTTAATGTCTAGCAATAAAGTTTAAAATACAACAGCCAGGAAGTACAGTAGGATCGTTGTCCAGTGCTGCAGACGACCAGTGCGATTTCACAGTCAGTTGAACGTGTAAAATAAAGCTTAGATAACTGGTCACTGTGGCTGAATGCTCGCTCAACATAATGCTTAGGTAAGCGTTCAAAATAAACGAAAAATATTCAGTTAGGTTGTGAACACATAACGGATTGACTATTGTTTTAATGGCCGTTTACAGCAAAGTAATATAAAAAGTATGACTTATTTTTTATCTTTCTCGCTATCCATAAGAACAGTTAAAATCTTCTAACAAAAGGAAAGTTTTTATAAATGTGGCTTTTAACCGTAGATTAATTATTCTTTATTAAATTACAATTCTGAAATATTTTTTAGTTGACAGCTAGGTTTAACAGATGACAGTTCAATTAAAACTTTATAATACCATTTTATTCTTTTTCTTTGGTTTAATTAAAAGATCCAGTAATTTTTAATTAAATAATTACATAAAGATAAACTTTAAATCCCTACGGCACTTATTTAACTACTCAATCGCCATATCGTGTCCAATGAAGGTTTAATTAACAAAATGATTGCTCTCTGTAGGTACCTACATCCTGGCAGGAAAACTCGTAAGTACTCATGTACTGCACAGTAATCTTGTAATTATTACGAAACACTTACACCGCACCGGTTCGAAATCGCTGCAATTTATTTTAAACGCGTATTACAGACTTACAGTCAACGAAAGTGTTACCAGAAGTAATAAATAAAAATAATTCTCTCGAGATATATCGCTTATTTTATAGCTGTTAACTGCATGGTGTCTTAAGTTAAGCTCTGCAAGAAAATGACTAGTATGAAGAAATAATTTATAAATTTATTTCTCTTCAAACAAATCATATGAATGGCACTATCGCTTTTTACCTAACTGCGCAACGCAAAGGAGTGGTAATGTGTTTATCAGCCTATGTATGTATGTATGTATGTTCCTTTGAAGCACTATACAGACCAAACGCCTGGGCTGATTTTTATGAGTCACACGTCAATCGATTCCTCTTAGTCCGGCGAGTGTCACTAAAGTCATGACGTTAGTGAAAATTCAATATGGCGACTACTGGACGCCATATTGTGAAAATGGTATTCTTTTTTTTAAACCTATCGAGTGGGGTATCAAAATAAAGGGCTTCGAGGAGACGATTCTAAAAATTATACTCACTAAAACGTAGGAAATAAAAACTGACTGAAAGTCTGATGCAGTTCATCACTAATCTGATGCCACCAACTGTATCAGAGTGAGTGATAAGCGACTTGTTTTGAACTTTTTAGTCAGTTTTAGCAGTCGGGTTTTTTGACAAAGTCAATTTTTTTATTTATCGTTGATTCAGAGTACTTATTTCTTATTGGATTGTTTTTCAAAATATGCGTCAAATTAAAAACTATACATCTTTAATGTATTATTATAATCATGACAAAAGAAGGCTGTTAATTGTAGAGCGTGGACAGCACATCAAATGATGTGCATTCCTGACCTGACCTAGTGAGCAAGAAAAACCTGCTTTTGGTAGCGCGTTAGGGTTGCCAAATTGTCGATGCAAATTGGATGCAGAGAGCAAACGAGGGCCAATTTTTGTGTGAACTGCGTCAGGAATACTCAGGAGGCGACTGAATAAATTGAATAGATGTTTTACATTCCTCTGATCACTCGAATCGATCAATTTAATTGAGGTTTACTGGGTGACCCATTTGACTGTTGTTTAAGCTCGTAACTTTTTCACTTCCCTCACGTTGTCGTTGTCGTAACAACTCCGCCACCCAATCACAAATCGCCAATAGGTACAACTCATTACATCGATATTGTCACCAGTAACTACCTGACGAAACACAGCCTACCACATAACAGTACAACAATAGCTGGTCTATACTGCAATGAATACTCTATGATTACCAAACGCAGGTCGGCTGTGTGACCTATCATTATGCTAATGCCGCTAGGCTGTGACGTGTGGAGAGGTTATTCGGATTCTGCGTTTTGTTTCGTTTGAACTTGTGGCTTATTAATAACAGCCGCAAGGTTCGATTTTCCAGGTTTAGCAACACTTGAAGAGGTTGGTCTGTGGATGGGTGACCACCTTAACATATCGAGAATCCTCCGTGCCTCATACCGCACGTTAAGCCATTGGTCCCGGCTGTCATTTATAGATCGCTGCAGTCGTTATTGACTGTCAGAAGCCAGAAAGTCTGACACCAGTCTCTGAAGAAGTAAGTACCGAGTTACCCAGTTACTGGGTTGTGGAGGTCTATCTGACCTCCAGTCCTCGTAGTCGCTCCTCTTAAAATACTGGTATTCTGCTGAATCGGATATTATTCGAAGCCGACCCTAATATAGTTGGAAAAGGGCTAGGCAGATAACATAAGTTAAAGGCGTTTGTAGTGATTCCTTATAAAGTCTATTACGTCAACTTCTACCAAAAATGTGTGTTTTAGTTATCCAATTAGGTCTAAATTCGATTGGATTCTTCTAATCCAATATTGTGGCACTGGCAGGCACCTACTTAATGAAAGAACTCTATCTGAGTCATCATTACCGACATTTTTAGCCACTTCAAAAGTTCACACGTTTTGTTCAATAATATTTTTTTGCGGCAAAGACGAAAAGCCGTTGATCCGCAAAAAAAGAAGTAAGGTCTAAGTACTCAAAACCCGTTCTCAGATTACGTTACAAACTAAACGTAATTTCTTAGAAGTAGTATAAATTACTCGCAAACGTAACTATTTAAGTTACGTTAGAGTTAAATCCACTACAATTAGTCCAGCGATCAGTTTCATTAAACTTCAGTGTATTAAGTATGTCATGTTGGAGCCATGTATCCGCGTCATCAGTCATAGTCGATCAATAGGGCTGTCAGTCGCCCGAAATAAACAGACATAGAACCTAGGCTTTTTGTATGCGTATCTGGTCAAATTAGACGATATTCGGCCAGTCCGGCTCTTGTTAGGGTTTTTCACAATGCTCTAAGGTTTTTCATTATCATGAAGATGACTTATTCATAAATTTTCAGTTAGGTATTAAGTGACGATATTTACGATGATAAAAAATATAACGTTTATTTCAGGCAAAGACCCATATTACATTAATAGAGGAACATAAAATCATCAATTTGTCATCTTAATTTATTACATGTCATTTCAATTTATTACATTTAAATTAATTTAAAAAGTCAATAGTAGATAAATGTCAAATTTAAAAAATGAAGAAAAACTATTACTTAAATGTCAACTACACTACATAATTATTATTGTCAGAAAGAACTTTAAAAAGTCAACTAAAAAGTAAATTATTCTTATTTAAGATAAGAAAATTATATGAAGGCGTTGGTGTCGCGACACTTGGGGGAGGCTTATGTCCTCCAGTGGATGTGTCCATTATTTCGTCTGAAATTATGATGATGAAAGGATTAAGAGGGTATTTTTATTTAATAAATTATTTTAATAATATTACTTGAATTTCTCAATGAGTTAAAGTGTCCGGACCTTTTACCCAATAGTCACGAGTAAAACGTTATGTTTTTCAGTTTTATCTGGCAACCCTAGTCGTTCATAAGGCTGCGCGAACGCACCTCTGCTGACGATTAACTTGATACTCCGGTTGCGACACATGGCATACAACACTCGGTTTACTCCGGCAAATGTTGGGACCAACGTTGACTGGTGTAAAAGATTGAGTCAAATATTAATGTTATTAAATAGACAAAAACCTGGTTTCTATACTTTTTTTTTAAATCTCAATGCCGCTGTAGTTGTTACGATTAGCGAGAATAATTGTAAACTGAAAATTATTTATTTACTAGCTTCGCCTACATGGCCCCTAGGGAGCATACTCCCGGGATAAAAAGTAGCCTATGTCCTTTTTCAGGCTCTAGACTATCTGTGTACCAAATTTAATTTAAATCGGTCCAGTAGTTTTGGCGTGAAAGCGCGACAGACAGACAGAGTAACTTTCGCATTTATAATATTAGTAAGGAAGTAAGGATTGTCAGTTGTCCTTGTCGTGTATGTGTTGAAAAGTGTCTTTTGTCACAGGTGGGCAGTTGTCAATGCAGACTCGGCTCCATAACGGCCTCACCTTCGGCTCGGGCATCTGTTCAGCCTAGGCTGCAATAGCAAAGTTTGCCTTGCATCAAAATGTACGATAATCATGTCATTACCTCATGATGCTTCTGACCTTCTAAGGTTTTCAGGTTCGGTATCCTCTGCTCCATCTTTATTCGCCATCATTTCAGTTAGGGCTAAAAACCGTTTTTTCACGGTCAAGAGTGAAAAAAAACTTTACTTCTTTAATACGCCAACATTGGGCCCAAGGCTCGCACTCAAAGCTACTCTGGTATTGCAATCTGAAACTCGGTCGGCTGCAGGAAACCGCTGGCGCCAGCGGTCTTAGCCAACGAAATGAAACATGCGATTCATCTTCATATTTATTAAGCTCCCTTACCATGTGCCCTCAGGTGTTTGCTTAATTTCAATATATTTCTCTACATGTTAAGTTATTTATTGCTTATTTATTTAGTCCTACTGGTTCAAGTCGGTGTCCTTGCAGAATAGTTGAGCTATTTTTACTCTGTGGCTCCTGGTGTGGCTCTTCGCATGGGCGTATTTAGCTTCTGGTTTGGGGGGGGGGGGGGGTACACAAAGACACCTAACATGAAACATTAGGTATATGTTATTCGACTTCTACTTTAGAAGTAACTTTCGAGGCTCAGCAAAACGGTATATGACGTCTTCCGTGAAAGAACCGCGCATACTGTTTCCAAATTTTTTATGTAGGTACACTGAGCATACAAATTATATTTAACCTATCTTCGATCATGCATTTTGCCAGTTTATTTCGCGGTTTATTGAAAAGTTAGCGCATAAGGCCCCGTTTACACTTTGATTAGTGATTAGTGCGAGTTCCTATATTTTCTGCGAGATTTCCAGGGGGGGCCCATGGCTCTTCGTCATTTTCTGTTTTCAATAATAGGCTTGCCTTTGACTCAAACTCTCGCTAGTTAAAATTTTGGTCGAACCGTACCGAATCTTACTTGAAATTACAAGTATTTTGTTCGAATGCACACTAGAATTAGGCACCTACTTATTAAGAATAATTTGGATACTATTTTACTACCAAAAAAGTTCTAAACGGTTACCAAAACGGATAAATGGTCACCAAATAATATTCGAGAAGTAGCGCTCGCCGGCCGCTGCCGCGGCACCGCTCGCTTCGCTCGGTCGGCTCGCGCGCGGTTGGTCACAATTCTAACCTAACCTAACCTATTTTATCCAGTTTGTAACCCCAAGCCTACATTTTATGGCAATCACAGCTGAGTTGGATAGAATTTGGTGACCATTGATCCATTTTTGGTGACCGTCTAAATTATACCCTTATTTATTGCTTATGTACTTGCAAGTTAAAGTTTTTTGCAAGGACACTGGTCCCGATGTCCTTGCAAAAAACTTCGACTAACTTTTTAATTTTATTCTGTGGCTCTTTGACTATTTCTTTTTTTCATCTAACAGCTACTACTTCTTTTTTTCAGCTAACGTTTGACAGTTAACTGAAACTCTGGCTGGTGACAATTTTACCCTGATAGGTATTCAAGCTGAAACTCCCTTGAAATCACAAGTCAGTATTTGTTCGGATACACAGTTAAATTAGGCACCTTCTTGTCCAGAATAATTTTAGCTCCTTATGCAATCCTTTCCACTTACAAAATATTAATCATAACATTATAATAACCAAAGTTTACAACCGGTTACTCATACAATGTTTATAAACAGAACAAACTTAGACTTACATCTCGTTGCGTTCGATCGTTCGCTTTGTGTTACCTTCAGACAGTTGATTAAACAAATTGTATAGGTTTGATAGAGAGCACAGATACGGAATACAGACTCTCCACGTCGTCTAGACTTCAAAGACTTGGCCCCTTCATATTCATGGAGTAAGTGCACTCGACAGCGCGTCGATTTCCGCTTAGTGTTTCAAGATGGAAACTTATCATTAACTTTTGTTTATGGTAATGAATATGCAGATTGAAGAGTTTCCTGGCTGCTTGATTGTCTATTCCTTGTGTATTTTTTCTTCTTCGCCTTTTTACAGCGAGGCTTGATACAGGTCTTTAAAAATCGAACGTCCGATTTTTGCAGAATCTTCTCGTAACGTAAGTACACTTTTGCACGTTTAAAGCTTTCGCAATAGTTATAATGTTACTGTCGCAATACTCAGCCACCAAAAGCTATGGTACAGGCACAATAGATTGCACAAGTAAGTGACTAATGATCACAGACAATGCCTTGGGTACTAGCTCAATATTTGCAGCAGTATTGATTCATCAACGCGAGTCGCATGACACTCCTTAGAATCTACAAACTTACTTGAAATTCTTGTAGGAATGTCACGGGTATTTTAATTGATCATTGTGTGGTTTATATAGTTGTTATTCTATTGTAATAAGACCTAGAGGACACAAGACGTGCGGTCGTTCTGGCAAATGATAATGACTTTGCATGAGGTGAAAGAACTACCGTAAGACCTGGTAACTTTGCCACTTTTTGGTGGACGAAAAAGTTTGAAAAGGCTTTTCGCCTGGAACGATCATCTATTTTCGTATAAAAGAAACAATTAAAAAATAATTATGATATGGATTTTAAGTAATGATAAGATTTAACAGGCTTACACATCCATCCAGTAAAATTAGAAGTTAAGTCAGTTTCAAACAAAAAAACTTACATCATTTTAGAATATTTTTGTGGTAGCCTCAAAGAAAACGTGGTAAAGTTGACATCACCATCACTGGGTTGGTAAATTTGCCAACAGTGATTTCTAAGGTTTGATAACATGAGTTATCATGATAACTATTGAGGAATATCATTAAGAATGTGGTATTAAGATATCACTTACCTACACGTTTATCCTAGTTAATTATGTGAAAGTTCCGGAGTTCAAAATTACTTACAGATAAGAGAGGAAAAAAATAACCGCCAAAAATAACAATTCTATAAGAGCAGGGTTGTCAGATAAATTATAATGTTGTCAATCACGTTAAAACAATTACGGTTTCGACGTAAAAAAATATTTTGCTTCGTCAGTCGGTACATGGCAAAGTTAACATCCAATGGCAAAGTTGCCAGGTTTCACGGTATGGGACACAGGGAATATAAGACGTAACGTAAGTATAGACAACTAACTTCAGCCAGGGGCTTCGCCCGCATAAAACATGAAATAATCCCAAGGGAACATACTCCCGGGACAAAAAGTATCCTTCTAGGACATGGTCTACCCTTGTGCCAAGATATTAGTATGTATAAATATTACCTATAGGCATACGGAATCCAATAATAACGAGTCCACAGGTCGTCGTTTTCTTTTAGCAAGAAAGGGGGTGACTACTGAGATAAATAGGTATGGAAGAAGATAACCTATTGCATTGACCTCAAATATATTGATATAACGGCAATGGGACAGAAAATAGTACCTCGCAGCCTTTTCATTTAACAAATTAACGTTTTCAAGACTCTTAGACTTCCAGTTCCTTAAAGATGTAAAATTAAGCAATTACGGTCATTCGATAGATGAGTTCAAAACCCAAGTAAATTCTGAGTGCTGTTTGTAAAACGTGAATTAGTCCGTGGCGTCTGGTTTATGTTTCTGCGGTTTCTGCAGAAGCTTTACAAATAAATATCAAACATTGCTCGATACTTAAAGCTTCCAATAATATTTACTTTTCATTAGTAAAATATAGGACAATGATTACAGTTTTATTAAAGACGTGTGTTTCCGTCACGTACATATTATTTTGATTTGAAGCGACAGCAAATTATAAATGATAGACACGTGTTTCAAATATTGCCTCAATGATGGAATTCGAAACACCTGGCTTTTGAGTTTGTGTTATTTTTCCTGTCCTTCGAGTATCCGGCTTTTCTTTGCTACTACATACATTACTACAAGTACCTTAGAGCTTCAACTTCAACCCATGTAGTTTGTTTTGTCGTTTTGTAAATTACTTTTCTCATCCCTCTGTATATAGTAAATCGTCTAAGGCGCCCTATTGTAGAGGTTGGTAGTATACCATGGCAATAAACCATTTAACCAATTCTCTATTTTGTGCTTTTATTGCGAAAAAAATATTTTTGTAAGACAATCATATCAATGCTATCGTCAGATTTCCATTGGGACGAAACGCTGATGCGGATTGGTGATTGATAACATGTCCCCGAATTTTTGGTTTAACTTATTCTTAAGGTTTGTTCTAGAAATCAAGGGCTACGGAGATCCGATAGGCAGTCACTGGTAAAATTCTTATATTTAGCTGCATGCGGCTAGACTGTAAAACCACACCAACTGTTGGAGTCTCAGTTGATTAGTTTTTCTACACGTCAAAAACATCGTGCAACATTTACATCAACAATCAACGTATCACCATTTAACTGAATATTGCTGAGGTCATCAACTGATATTTCGGATCTCTTGTTATTTTCTACAAGCAATTGTTTCTATTGTGAAACAATGGTGTTTGCAAAATGAGAGCACAAACTAGAGAAAGGGCGACTAGAGAAATGACGCTCTTCTGACATAATATTTGAATGAAATATTGATTTGGATTGTGTGAGGAGCGATATGAAAGAAAAGGGAGTTAGCGATAGCGTAACGGCTGATAGGCCAGAATGGAAGAACTTACACGTGTTGCGCCGACCCTAAGTAACATGGGATAAGGGCAGGAAGATGATGATTGATTGGGCACAAATAAATTACCGTTCAATAAAAAAAAATTAGGTAAAGTTTCTATGTATAAAACACTTAAAAAAAAACTAAAACGGATAAGTGCTGCTTCGCAACAGTTATTTGAATACCCGAATTCAATCAATAAATCTACCTAGATAGACAACCAATGATGTTGGGGTCAATTCCTAGTCTATACTAATATATAAAGCTGAAGAGTTTGTTTGTTTGCTTGAACGTGCTAGTCTCAGGGACTACTAGTCCTATTTGAAAAAATATTTCAGTGTTAGATAGCCTATTTATCAAGGAAGGAGGAGGCTATAGGCTATAACAAAAAGGAGCGGAGCAGACGAAGTTGCGAACGTCAACTGGTCTATAATATGGATGCAGCTGAGTAAGACCTGTAGATATGGAGCATCTGTCTGGCCTATCATCCAATCTGACCTCTACAACCCATTAACTAACATTTTCTGGCTTCTGACCACCCATAACAACCTTCAAAGACCTCTAAATGCTTTAGCTTTGTGCTTTCCGGGGCAAGGAAACAGCCATCCAAGAACCGACCTTAGAAGGTCAAATCTACAATATTACAAGCAATATTCGCATCGCAGGCTGTCAGAAACGTAGGAAAATTAAAGGAGTTTTTGACAATTGCGACTCACATGCGAATGGGAACGTTGCTTAAAATAAGTGGAATTGGCTCTCAGATATGCGGCTAATATATGTAATTTAGCTCCTCGAATGAGAATCGAAATAAATTCTGCGGCTCATTTGATTTCAAACCTTCATCGTAAAAGGCGCCAACTGTCGAATTTCAAATTAATCGAACATCCGGCGTAACGGCTGCGTTCTGAGGAAGCGCCTGCCATTAATTCAGTAATTCAGTTGCATAGTGGCGGCACTGATTCCCTCCATCTTGAGAATAATGTCACACAATGAAGTTGATTAATACGTTTTGTTTGAAAGGTGTCTCTTTGTGTCTTTGTAGTAAACAGGTTCATAGTGTTATTAAAGACTATTATGGTTCAGACACTTTTTATCAGTCGCGTTTACATTCTTGTGAGATAAACGACTATTATGTTTGCTAACATGTGTTCTGTTACTCAATAACTCATTAATGAGTTATAGAACATTATAGTAGATATTTTTCTGAGTATAATGGCCACTTTGAAGTATCATCACTGATCCGTAGTGCATCTTGCGTGACTAGTGACTCATCGGTTCAATGTGGCCTTCTTCACGATAGTACTTACTATCTAATATCTGCTAGTTTGCGTGCGGTTGCCGCGTAGTGGTTTATTTTTGATTCAGTAGTGGGTTTGGAGAATTTCATTCATGTTTTACACTTTAATAGTGAACTTAAGAAATTATACTTGGCACTTTATTATTTGGCAATGCTTGGTGCCTTGAAAGATTGAGACACTTTTTCTTAGGCCCGCTTGCACAAACCAGAGTTCTAGTTACCTTTTTACTCCCAGTTAGTTGACATCCCGGACCATCATCATCTTCCTGTCCTTATCCCCTATTATTTGGGGTCGCCGCAACATGTTTTTTCTATCATTCTGTTCTATCAGTCGTCACTCTATCACTAACTCCCTTTTCTTTCATATCGCTCCTCACACAATCCATCCATCTTTTCTTTAACCTTCCTCCCCATCTCTACCCATCCACATTTATGTTCATAACTCTTCTAGTTACATGCGTTTCATCCCTCCTCTTCACATGACCATACCAAGACAAGCGGATTGCTATCCCGGACCATTATGTATGAAACATCCGTTATTTAACTTCGTGTTAGCAACTAACTCGGATATAAAGATAACTCTGGTTTAGGCAAGTGAGCTGTGAAGTGGGCCTAAGTGTTATCATTAAATAAATAACTCGCGCGTAAGTTAAGAGATAGTCTGCAACCAGTTTAATGAAGTTAGAGACTCTGTGTACATTTTACGTGTATTTTAGCACTTTGATAATAACTAGATGATCATTTTTTTTTTACTACCAACAGAATAACAGACTAAACGACACACCTGTCATGTTATCTCTTCACCGCCCTTGGTTTACTGGTAATGCCTAAGCAAGTTCGCCTTGGTACGTTTGTGCATGAAGTCTAAAATCGAAATAAACCCCGGTGCCTTGTAATAAATATCACAAATTGAACTTAGGTCAAGCAATGCAGTTGGCTGTTGAAAAATCCTCAAACCAAAGCAGCTAACGCGCCTTTGACAGTTTGTCACGGTATTTTTCGTTCCAGGACCTGGGCCTTTACGTGAAAAAAGCATAGGTACATAGGTACTTTACTACGCTTCATCAGGAACGCATCAAGAGGGCTTGGTTTGGTTGGTTGGACGGAGCTGCGGAGTTCCGAATCTTGGTAACGTCACACTGCGCTATTTTTTAGTCAAATGGTCAAAAATTTATTCTAAAATTATTTTAGCATTTTATTACTGCAGCATTTTATTGATGATTGTATTCTAGATTTGTTTATCTAGAATTACTTACATGAGTGCCATAATCATCCACCGCACAATAAAGTAGCTAGCCAATTTTATATTGCAGTTACCTACCTACCTAGCTATAATTAACGTAATTTGCGATCGGTACTTAGTCACGAGTCACCTAAAGCTGACGATATAATATTTTTTCTACACGAAACAAGCTCGTCTGTAATAATAGCTGCCTATAATATTTTAACAGAAACCTATTATTATCACGTTTGATATTAATAGCCCGATTCAGCCAGAACGAAACACGCGAACCCAAAAAGCTCAAATGAGTGTTATTAGACGAAAAAAATCAACATTAATATTTTCAATTCGTATCAAATCACGAATGTACTGTCGGCAGAATCAGTTTAATTAAAGATTAGGTCCCTACAAGACATATTTATTTAAAACTTTTGGTCTTTTCTTTCTTTTTAGGTTTCCGTACCCAAAGGGTAACGGAACCCTATTACTAAGCCTCCACTGTCCGTCCGTCCTTCCGTCTGTCTGTCAGGGGGCTGTATCTTAGGAACCATTATAGGTTGACAGTTGAAATTTTCACAGATTGTGTATTTCTATTGCCGCTATAGCAACAAATAATAAAAATTAACGTTTATGGTACGGAACCCAAGCCAGTTTTTTCAGTCATCTCTTTTTGAAGCGGACGGTACTTTTTTTTTAAGAATGTGTTATTATTTTATGTTATTGAGTAGGTAAGTAAGTAATAAATTATTATTATTACCGGCCAACATACTTTGGCAGTTTGGCTGTTTTCAGTGCACAGAATGATTGATCACGTAGAAGTTAATATCGCATAGCTTGATGCAAGCCCTTCACAGGCAACGCAATCTACACACGCCATAAGTGGAAATGCTGAGCCAAACCAGTCTCTTCCCGCCTCGGGAAATTCACGACCGTGGAGTTTCAAACATTGCAAAAATTTTTTTGTTTGTTTTTTTTTTTAAGCACGCCGCCGTAAGTAGAACACTGACTGTTTCTTTGTTCAACACTTATTCGAACACTTATGAGAGAGGAAACGGTATTTCAATGTTCGACTAAACTGTTTTCTTATAACTTACCGAAAAAGTCCTCCCAAGTCATAGAGTGATCAGAATCACCGTTCGCACCTTCCATCTTCAAACACTTTTCAAGCTGCGCTAACTCAACATTTTAAAAAAGAACAACGTGCAAGTTAAAAAAACACCAAATCGTTTTATTTCTATGTCACCAAACACAACTGGTTACATTTTTTGTTTGTTGATAAACAAAAAGACATCGCGTTCAATACTCCGCCGCTGCGGGGCAACGAAACGCACGGCCTCACGCTCAGCAACCGACTCGTGAATGAATCGCCGACGAAAAAGTTTCGTTCGTCCCTCGCTCTTGCTGCAGAGTGCAGTCTAGCAGTCGCACGCAGCTCGTAGGCCTCGGACATCCCGTCGACGTACGCTGTGCTAGCTTCACTTGAGTTTATCTTCGCTTGCTTTACTAATAAGCATAATCTCTGTAGAATTTTCCTGCGCACAATATTATGAAACTGCATCAAGACAAGTAGGCGTTACAAAGTAGGATAGCCTCTTATCAAACGAAACGATCTAGATAAGTAAGAAGTAGGTAGTGTAAATTCCCGCTGCAGTCAAATAATTGCGTAGGGCGTCAACGTTTTATCAGTCTTGCCGGTAAGAGATTATTGTAGTTAAAGACACATTAGAAGAATCAACATAAAAATCATTTCCACTTCATTAAATTCAGTGATTTTAAAGTTTTCTAAGAAACTTTGTTTATCGGAATCTAATAGGATTTAACAGCAATGCCTTAGAATACCTACTGCAATATTTGTCTTAACCCTTTACCGCATGGAATTTTAGATTTGGTTCAAATTAATTTACATGGTTCTATGGCATAATAGGTATCCCAGTATTTTTTTATTTATTTTTTCGGACATTAGAAACCGAAATAATTGCTTCGAAACACAAAATCTCACATTTGATACAACATGCAGTCCAGGTAACGGAATATACGACATCATTTATGGTACAACATGCAGTTAGGGTAAACATTTTCGTATATCTATATATATATATTTTATTAAGTATTAATTTTATTGAATGAATAAGATTCACATTTTATGTCAATATTTAATGCAAAACCATATGAAAATCCTTAAAACAATTACGATCTTTGTTTAAACAAAAAAAACATTCGCATTTACTACAGTAAATGTAAGATAGGCGTGAACATTTTTTGCATCTCTGCCGTTTTTCGCCCCAGTTGGGCCAATGTCCAATCCCGTCGTATACCACTTCTTGCGGAGGCAGTTCAATACGTCGTTTCCTTTTTCTTATATGTTCTAGATCATGTTCTAGAGCAGGCCGCCCTCGGCCTCGGGTAGATGGAGTAAACACTCCTCCCGTTTCCCGCATCAAAACATCAGCTATATACAGTTTAAAATCTAACAACGACATATACACTTCGTTATTAGATTTTTGTTTGTTGCGGCGACGCCACAAAAGCCAGCTATTCACACACGTCATATCGACTAAGTGGAAGAATATTCGATGGTACCATTTCTTGCTTTTTATTTTTATCCTGTAAAAACCTAACATTGCGTCTAATAAATCCACCCCGCCCATATATTTATTGTATATTTCTACCGATTTTGGTCGAGGTACTTCAATTATTCGCTTTTGTTTCTTTGAAAATCGTTTTACGGGAGCCATAGGTTCCTTTCCAACATAGGAAGAACATAAACTTACGACTTTATTGTCAACCCATGTAGTCACGCTTAGTTGAACTCCATCTATTTCCGTGGATTTTTCAATGCAGTGACCTCTCTCACATTTCAGCAATGCCTTTTTGTTTGGCAAATCAATGTCTTTGGCTCTATTTAATTGAATTGTACCTAATGGTAGAATTCCAACGCCATGAAGATGTGCCATGAGCGGAAGACTGGTATAAAAATTGTCGATAAACAGTTTGTGGTTTAAATTTTGTGACACTGTGTTTAGCAATCTTATGACCACATTGCCAGTTGCTCCAAAATTTGGACAATTAGGTGGCACATCGGTTTTGTGTTGTCCTGTAAAGATGTCGAAGTCGTAGCTGAATCCCGAAGCGCCACTCAAAACATAGTTAATATAACCCCATTTGTGAGGTTTCTTTGCATTATATTGTCGAAAACCAGATGTTTTGGCTTTTGTGGGTATCATTTGCTCATCTATTGCTAGGTACTCTTCTTTAGGGATAGTTAATAATTGTGCTCTCAGAATGTCCAGAAGCGGTCTTAATTTCTGCAGTCGATCGCAATTTGGGTCAGTTTTAGGAAGTTCTTTGGTTTTATCAAAAAAGTGCAAAAACCGTTTGATTTCTTCAAACTTGTTACAAGTAAGGAGAGAAGCTACTTTTTCGATATATGTTCCTTCACTCCAGTAGTGTCGCGTAGATGGCAAATGTACAACTGACATGTACATGACAACTCCTATAAATTTTGATATATCGTCACTAGTTATAGAATTTGCTTTATCTGGTTGCAACTGCTCTGCGTATAGATTGCTCTGTTCATGTATGAGATGAATAACACTAGTTGGAAACAGATACTTGAAAAAAGCTATTGGCGTCTCCAGGCCCATTATATTATCAGGTAGATCGGTACAACCCATAAATGCAACATCCTCGCTGTTATAAGTAATTGTGTTGTTGGTCCAAGTCAATTTATCCTTTTTTGCCTTTTTTTTTGTTTGTCCCGTTGTTTTTCTGTTTTTGTCCGTTATACCCGTTGATGTTGACGATTCTATGGTTTCCGCACTTTCCAAACTTTCATATTTAAAATCGTCTTCGAGATATACTGCCTCCAATGGATCTTGAGTAAGACTCCCTTCATCTTCACTTTTATCCGAAAAATCGTACTCCGAATCTGTTTCTTCGATGATTACGCCTTTGGGCGGTAAAAAATAATCTTCATCATCGGTCAGGTCTTCATCATCGCTATCTAAAGGAATATCACGCCCGCTTACGTGTCGAGTCCCTGAAAATAAATAAAACCTAAATACCTTCATAAGCCCCAAACGTTTATAGCACCAGTAAATAAGAACAAGCAAAAAAACATATTTTTTATAACATTAGATGAACCCATGATGTAAAACTTCTACAAACACGTTCGCTTGTTCTACTTTCTCACTATCAATTATTATTAAAAAATTAAATCCCTGTACGATGTACTTATTGCATGTAGTCTCATATCTGACCGAGCACTGGCACAAACTCTAATGCATGAAGTATCATATTTGAAAAACGTATGCATACTTAACTGCATAGAGTATCATTTCAGATACAAAGTTCTAGTCCGTTTTTCGTCAAGAAGTATTTGATATTACTTACATGTTTTTCCGTAAAACTTCTTGGGATCCATTTTATTCACTCGCAAATAACAAAAATAATTTTAGCTAGAGGAAAAAGTAGCCAAAATCGGCTTTTACAATCCACAAACCGCACTCACTGTTTGAATTGGCGGTTTGAAATATTCGGTGACAGAAATAACATACCACAGACAAGGTATAAATCTGCTTATTTCTTTTTCATGTTCGGATACAACCAATGTCTAGATATCAGTCATCAACACGTGGTATAGGAGACCCAAAAATTATTTATCTGTGAAAACTCGTAGTGTATCAAATTTGGTACAGTATGCGGTAAAGGGTTAAATAACACAAAATAAAGCGCGTGAGGGTTTATATTTTGTGTTTGAATTTGTTGACTTCCAAACGATTACAATATATAAATATTTTATCTGTGCAGTGTAAGAACCGGGTATTGATCTTTTGACCAGTTTTACGTACAATATGCGCATAAATGTGAATTCGTCTAAAACAATGTGAATATGTCTGCATAGTTCTCATTTTTTTAGTCATTCTAGGTTTGCTACATAGTTTTTTCATAATTTACCACGCTATTCACCATGCTTTTCAAAGAAAATCGCATTGAAATTATACGGTATTGATTTAGATAGGTAGATCAGATGATGATCATCGGCGTAGGTACCGTGAGGGGAATCTTACAAAATTGGCTTTTTCAATCTGCGAGTATTTTATTCGAAATGTCATATGCTATTTGTGTCAATCAAATTGACGACAGATGGCCAATTTGCATACTTTTATCGTACAAAAATAGTTCGGATCAAATCGCAATCTCTTATCCATGAAAATCAATGTCAGAAACTTGACAAAATTAGATTGCACACTGCCTTTTATCCCGCTTGGTGGCGTCTTGGTGACTGTACCTTGCTTTGACATAAAAACTGTCAAATCCCATAAATTTTTTGTAAACAACACCAGACTTTTAATTTTTTTATCAAGAATGCCTCAATATAGTGCTATAAATTGTAAAAACCGGGGACTTCATCGTACCTCAATGACTAAAAACGCAGAGAAAGAGTAAAAGCAATGAGAAAGAGCTTTGCGTATTAAAAACTTCAGGGCAAGTGATACAGCAAGGTTATGTAGTACACAATAACAGAGCATAAATACAATAACAGAACAATCTACGAGTATAAAGTACAGTCCTACAACACATCTTTGAAAATATTCTTGGATTTCGTACTGACTTATGTTTGGAATAGGTGAATCAGCGTTGATGTCTTTGAACTTTTCAGAAGGCGTCCGCCTTCTGAAACTTTATACATATGAACTGTCTTCTTCAAGATCTAAGGGGACTAGAGAAAGGAAAACATAATGACTTTGTTTTAACATAAAAAAGAAGACATATGAAAGATAACCTCAAATACTTAAAATGCCTCTCAATCAAATCGTCCTTTTTCCCAGCAGTCGACGCATTTCGTCGTCGAAGCTCAGTTCGAAGTTCACGTAAAGATAACAGCGCGTTTATTTTCAGCAGATCGAGCACAAATCCAACAAACGGACTGCTACTATGACATTAGTAATGGAGAACCTATTTTCACCTGATGTTAAGTGACGATGTGGCCGAGAATGGAGCACGCTTGCATAAAAATAACCGGTTTGCTTGGTGAATTACAAAATAAACACAGTTACACAAGGTACAGTCGCTGAAAGCGCTATTTGTTTCTACCTTTTGGTGTGCCTCTCCATTAGATAGCACGCAAATGCGAGAATATTATGTTATAATCATAACGACTGATAATCTCAAGTTGTCCCTTGAGTTCCGTACGTCTGTCTGATGGTTTAATCCCATCGTGCCGCAATGGGGTTTTCAGGAAAATTTACTCCAGCCGTTGGCGCGACATAGGCGAGAGGTCCTCTTTATTGAAAAAGTGACTTTGACAGTAACTTGACGTTGAAGTCAACTTAACAAATGTTAGAAAACAAGCGATTTGAAGATGTTTGTTTAGGACTCTTCAGTGCTGTCACCTGGTGTTCGACATTTCAGAAAACTTTCACAGTTTTAGTAATACCATCGAAAATCGACTAACTCTCTTCTGCTACCGGCTTCTAGAATAGACCATACTTGGCCCTCTCTATTGACACAAACAACATGGCGGAATTTTGTCAGTTGTTATGTTTCCTGCTGATTTAGTTTTGTAACTGCATTAATGAATCACAAAACACATATAAGTAAATGATTTTCAATGCAGTTTTGTCATGTAAATGAAAATTTACCCTAAGTGTTTCGCGAATCTACGTGTATTTGGTTACGAAGCTATGAAAAGGTGAGCACTTGAAGAAGTAAAAATTAACGGATAATTTCATTTATCACATTGTTGTGCACGTTAGACCTTATTAGATTAGACAACAACTTTACATAACTATGTTTTTTATTTTTAGCTGTTCCTTCGCGGTTGCGGTCGTTAAAATTTTTAATTGCAAAAGAGATCGTTGAACTATACATAAATAATACTATTCTGGATGAAATCGCAATGCCTAGACGAGGAACTGAACTAGTGCAGCTGCCGTTGCCTCCTAAAAAAAAAACAAAGACTGTTGAGGAGCCCCCGAGCCTGGATGTTAGTTTCTGTGATGATGAGGCCTTGCCCCCTGGTATAGTGTTCACTGATGTCTTACAAAAGAAATGGCGAATTGGGAAGCCCATTGGTGAGTTAAAGTAGCTGAAAAAGTAAATTTTATTTTGTAATGAGTATTCCTACAGTCTTATGAAATAAATATTTGCTTCCAACACATAGTTTTAATCATCGTTTGTCTAGCCTTTTACAGACTAAGTTGTTGCTTTCCAGTCTAACCAGATGCAGTATAAATACGTATTTTTGTTTGCACAGAGCAGCTGTTTGTCCAGCTTCCACAATACAGGAACTGGGTATTCATGTGTTATTCATAACTAGTATTATTCACAATGGCAGTCCTAAAGTGCCTTTCCTATAATTTCCATAGCTATTGCATCAGCTACTAAATTAACTAGCAATATTTAAACTATTTACAATTTGAGTCACAGTTCACACATGCATTATAACTCAAAAGTGGTTCATCATTTACTTAAGTGATGATGACATTCCTATATTGAGTACTTGGTGACTGCATTTGTTATGTAAAGTTGATATCAAAGCTGAATATGGTTTGTTTACAAAAGTTGTACCCATAATAAAATACTGAATGATTTTCTCCAATCCAAATAATAAAAAGGGTGACTTAATTCAAAGTCAATATGGAAACTTCATAGCAATTTTTACATGTATCATATCAAACACAATAGCACATTTTTATGTAATCATCACAACAGATGACATATTCCTGCCTTATTGTTATAATTTTTACTGAAACACATGATCACATTTTACTGTAAGACAGTAAGTAGTCTCAATATATAAAATTAGTATTTATCTTATGGCTGGCTTCTGATAGCGTTTCACCTGCATAAAGGTCGAAAATTATCCCAAGGGAACACAGTTCTGGTATAAATAGGACATGGTCAGTTTCATATATTTTTTTCTAATATTTAAGAAGAAAACAAACAAAAATACAGACTTTTAATAGAGAGAGAGTTTTAATACAGTCAAACTATTAAAACAAATGCTACTAAGTTTAACATAAGAAAGTATACTGAGTACTAAGAATGTATGAAGAACTTACATCTATGAGAGAAAACTTGTTTTCAAACCAGATCAACAACTTTTAACTGTTGACTTGTTCATTAACATAGCTTAGGTTGTATACCTACTCTTTAATATTATGACTCTGTTAAACCTTTGACTTGCCTAATACAATGTTTTAGTATGAAATATGGACGTTCATATTCGTGGTAAGGCATGTCTACTCAGGCAAATTTATATCAAAACGTGAGTGTTGCGAGGCGTGCAACTTTCCTTCTAATTGTATTCTCTTGACATTACAAGTATTTTTATACATGGACACATTCTATTTATTTTTATTTTAAATGTAAGTTAGAGAGGGAGAAGTTCAAAGAATGGATGTATTATGGGATTGTATAACAATAACAGGACAGGATATTGATCATCATGACATAATTTAATGAATCATAAATACATGTAATGAAGACTGGCAATTTTGACCTCAATGCAAGTAATGCTGCCTACAATGCACTGCATACCTATTTTAATAGAGATATTAATTTCATTTCAGGTCGGGGCAGTTTTGGCAGGATCTATTTGGCATCAGATGAAGTTGACAAAGATGTTACTAAATTGAATGCAAGATATGTAGTAAAGATAGAACCACACACTAATGGGCCCTTGTTTGTGGAGATCCACTGCCTCATTAGAACTGCGCAGTCTACACAAGGTGAGATAAAAAACTATATT
The DNA here is from genome assembly GCA_950371165.1 of Lacanobia oleracea. Classification (NCBI taxonomy): domain Eukaryota; kingdom Metazoa; phylum Arthropoda; class Insecta; order Lepidoptera; family Noctuidae; genus Lacanobia; species Lacanobia oleracea. Next base: position 7,349,291 of record OX493412.1, on the reverse strand, counting down.
GTGTATGATTTGTTTAAATTTTTACATACATTATCAGTATACCAGCCTAATGTCCAAGGTCAAAGTCAAAGATAATGTGTATAAATTAAATAATTTTAAACATACACTTAATGATACTGATTGAAATTGGTAACTTATATATTGTTTCTATGTCAACAGTAAAAGCATGGCGGCTAGAAAACAAGCAAAAACGCATTGGTATGCCTGTCTACATCGCCAGCGGGTCATTCACAGATGAAAACACAGGCACTAAATACCGATTCCTTGTCCTACCGCGCTATGATATTGACTTACAAAAAATCGTCTCAAGAACTAGAGTCCTAGACCTCAAAAATGTTTTAATACTAGCATTACAAATATTAGATGTGTTGGAGTACTTACATAGTCAGGGCTACACACATTCTGATATAAAAAGTTCCAACTTAATGCTTGGTTTTGATGGCACCAGAATTGGGAAGGTGCCCATTGTTAAACTAACTCCATCATTCCAAAAAGATACGAAGGAGGTTGCTGTGTTATCAGGAAAACATAGAAGGGCAAAGCATACAAAGTCTAGGACCTCCAACTATTATGATGATGAAGATTTCGTCATCAAAGAGCCCAAGAGCCCGGAGGAAACTAGTGATAGCGACAAGAGACTTGCAAATGTTAAAAACAAGCTGCGAAAGATTCTTTCAGATAGAGATAGCAGGACTCTACATAGACATCATGCGTTCAACCTCAGACAGATCTCAAACTATGTCAACTATGAAGACATGACTAGCTCCGTGTGCTCAGACCAATCCTATCAAAAACTGCTAGACGATTTTGGCGGCAAAAACTTAATTCGTACCACTAAAGAGTTTCAAGAAGATACTAGAAAACGTAACGCAAGGGAGAAGAAAGAGAGTGAGCCTGAAAATGTTAATGAAATATACCGAGAAGCTGTGCTGTCACAAAGTAATGGACAAATATATTTGCTGGATTATGGTTTAGCTTCCAAGTTTCTGGACTCTGATGGCAAACATAAAGATTTTGGAATGGACGCTAGGAAGGCTCACGATGGCACACTGGAATATAGTTCCAGGGACTCTCATATTGGAGCTCATTCCAGAAGATCAGATTTGGAAACTCTTGGGTATAACCTATTGGACTGGTTGACTGGAAGCTTGCCCTGGAAGACCACAGAAATGCTAGCCGAACCTGAACTAGTCCATGCTTTGAAGAAAAACTTCATGAGTGATATAAAATTGCTACTAAAAACGTGTTTTAAGACTGAATTCTACCCTCAATTCATGGAAAAATTCCTAGAATATGTCACAAGTCTTGACTTTGCTGAGAAACCTGATTATGATTATTGTAGAAATTTATTTAAGAGTGAATTATTGAAAAATGGCTGTGCAACTGATAAAGATATATCACTAAACTTTATTGAGCCTATGTCTCCCATGAGTCGCAAACTATGTTACTCAAAGAGATTCGGAAATAAGAACACAACACCAAGCTTCCTAGCCAGAAATGGAATAAAGAAAACCTATGAAAGAGAAAATGTTTGTTCTCTTGAAAATGACTTAAAACTGGAACTGTTGAAACAAACATTGAACACTTCAAGTGATGGGATCCGCAAGCCCTGTGCTTCTCGCAACTTTTTCATTTCCGATGCCGATTTAGTGGCCCGTCTCAAAAAAACACTTATGCCACACGACATACTTGGCAAAAAACTGTCACCTAAAAACTTACGATCAAAAAAAAAGATTGTTAAGAAACGTAGGGGTGTTCGAACTCACAGAAATAGTATTGGCAAGTTCGGTAACCTGATGGGATCAGCTCGCCAGTTTACATGGGCTGAAATTTTAGCTGGCAACCCAGAAGATATAATTCGCAACAAAGAGCGCAACACTGCAGCAGGGAATACAGAGTATGTAGATGATGAAACTTGCAAATATAGGATCAGAAAACTATCAAATGCATCAGAGAACAGTGACTCACATCTACAGTCACCGCTAATGCAAAAAGACTACTTACAAAACATGAATCCTACTTACGCTATGAAAGAAGTTATTGCAGCATTCAAGAGGAAAGTCTCTGGTAAACCGAAGGAAACTGAAGAACCCATAGAAGGTTTAGAAGGATACACTCCAGCCATGATCAAAGTGTACAGGATTAAAGAGAAAAGAGAGGCGAAAGAGAAGCTAGATGCCATGAAACAGCCAGCATCATCTAAGAAAGAAACCATTCAAGTGGAACCAAGGTGTACTAGGACAACGAGGTCTAAGAAGCCCTCTGAACCTAGTTCTCGAGTAACGAGGCAGAAAGGTAGCATTGATAGTAACAAGTCTGTAGTAGAATTAGAAGTAGTTCCTAAGTGTACTGGTAGATCAAAGTCTAAGAGTAACAAGAAAATTTCATCTAAGAAAGAAGAGAAAGAATTGGAGGAAAAAGAAGTCAAATTTGTTGTTGAGCCTGTTAAAACTACACCTAAAGAAACTAAAAGTAAGTGGTACTCAGTATTTTGAAGCTAACATATCTGACATTTTTTTATTCGAATTTGAAATAATGTTCCAGATCAAAAAAATATTACTGTGTAAGGCACGAAACATAGTTATAAATTTACTAGTTGTCCCGCGCAACTTCGTCTGCTCCGCTTCTATTGGTCTAAGCGTGATGATGTATAGTTTCTCAAATCGGACCAGTAGTTCCAGAGATTTGCGCGTTCAAGCAAACAAACAAACTCTTCAGCTTTATATATTAGTACTTTTTGACCCGCGCAACTTCGTCTGCGTCACAATTTTCATTACTGTTCCGCTGCTATTGGTCTAACGTGATGATATATAGCCTATAGCATTCCTCGATAAATGGGCTATCTAACACTGAAAGAATTTTTCAAATCGGACCGTTCGCGCGTTCAGCGCGTTCAAGTAAACAAACAAACAAACTCTTCAGCTTTATATATTAGTATAGAAGTATAGATATAGAGTATAGATAGATAACACTTGATGCGACGACATGTAATAATTTTTTGCTTTCTACTTTCAGAAACATCGGCCAGAAAGAAAACTCTTTCAGTCGTAAACAATAGGAGGAAGCTGAGGAGCAGTAAGCGCAAGAAATAACAAATTCACTTTTTTATGATCCATTTCTAAATGTTTAGCTTGAGAGTATGAGTGTCGCTTTTCAAATCTGTAGGTTAAGTTCTAATGTAGGTACCGCCTTGACTTATTTTTTTTATTATGAAATTTACTACAGATATATTGTTCTATAATATCGGTTTGTTTCTAATGTATGATATAAGATTGACGGTGTAAACTTGACCCACCATTTTTTTTTATTTGCATAATAAAACTTGTTTTTCGATTGACATACCTAATGAATGATTGATAAAAAACTGTGATTTCAATAATTTGTGTGAATTAGACGTACGTAACATATTTGTCGTGATTTAGAAAAGCCCGTTTAGTTGAAAACTTTATGAAAATGGGCTTTATTCGAATATTTTTTGCATTTAATAAAAAAAAATCGGTTTTCCCAAGTATCGATGTGATACTTTGGCCGTTTTCTTCATTGTCGGCTTGACGTTCCTTTATGTAATTCCTTATCAATAAAATCATTTTGTTGTAATTTTTCGTTTTCTTAAAATTAAACACTAAAGTAAAATTTACCATGTGAGTTGTTGCGCTGGTCACACCAAGGTGAAACCGATTGCAGACCGAGTATAGCCTTATTTTTTCTCATGATTTTGGTCAGTACTGAGTACTGACACTCTTGGTATGCAACAGGCTTAATGACTATCAGATATTGTGCAACCAGCGGTGTTTGGTGGTTAAAAAATTTTAGTCATTCTTTATTGACATAAATTATTTATACATTTTTATGAATTCCCTAGCTCCTGTGCTAGTGTGTACACTAGCACTAATACAGTGTACTGTATTAAAGGAGCTAGTGTTTTTCCCTAACAATGTTACATGTTATGCTTATGACATACAAATATTACGGAGACAAACAAAAGCACTAAAGAAAAAAAATATGTAAAAAATAAAATTAAATGTAACTAACATGCATAATTTTTGTATTGTGTGGGCGGGCAACATGTACTTGCACGTGTTAGCTGTGGTGTGTAGCATTGTGAACGTGTAAGGAATAAGGGAAGGGGAGGGATGTATGTGTGTGTGTGAGGGGGGATGTGTTTGTGGTGTGAGGGAGGGGGAGTAATAGTGTTTCTCTTCATCATCAGTCATTGCCAATAAATTATACTTTTATAGATCCATTTAAAACTGCACAAGACCACAAGCATGCTGCATTATAAGCTCGATAGATATTTGCCTCCTATAGGGACCGTGCACGGCGTTGACTATGCCATCGAGAGTCGCATTTTCGAAATTTTAAGGGTCGGACTCAGAATACTTAGCGTTGACGCTTCTGTGTTGCCACCTGTGGTTCGTGCACGCTCAGCTTAGGGGAACGTTCGCAAATAAGACTGCGATCTGGCGTGGCTATTTCAAATATACTTGTAACATACTTGACAGTGACATTTCTGTGTTACCACCTATAGTTTCTGCACGCACCCTATTGCCCGTTGGTCTAACGAAAGCCACAGCATGGCCGATGTACAGTTCCAATCACGCAAGCTTGCCTCCGGAAAGTACGCCGCAATCGGCTGCGCAGAATGTCAATTTGACAATACCACCGCGCATGCGCGGGTAGCTCGCGCATGCGCGGATTAGCGCAAGCGCGCGGGTGTAGTGGCATCTCACTCGCTCGTATACGTTCGATGCATAAGCGTGTCCCGCTTGCTCAATGCAATACGACTGTGGATGCGAAAAGTGTTACACGTAGTTATTGTTTTTAATAATTTATTATGGTTATTTCTTACAGTTTGATTTGTGTTCTTGTGGTGTATGTGTTTGTTGTGTTACTTTTTGATATTTTATTGTTACTGGTAGTCTTTGTTACTTGTTTATAGTATAATACGTATAAACAAAAAAATATTTTAAGAACGTAACACTTTTTTACGCGATTGCACCTGCGCGGACTTCACTCGAAGCTAACTTCCGAGAGGCAAGCCACGCTGACGCGACCTGTATATGGATGGCATGGATGGATGTTGTCGTAAATTGAATAGCGTAATCAGTGGTTATCATTATTTTTATAGCTAGCAACAAAACGCTTTCTCAATGTGACATTGACGCATTGATTGACTGCCATGCCATGCCAAGTTGACATTGACAGCTCAGTGATTTGGCTGTCGTACGATAGCGATGGATTTATTTTATTATTCTAATTAATCAATTGCATAATTTGCCGACTCGTCCACTACAGTGATAGTGACAAGTCATTAGGCCGCGAAATTGTTAATTTGTTTCCGTTCTAATGTTCACGTACATGACATAACCTAAAAGTTCCTAATATTCATAAAAATCTTATGTAAATTCGCGTTTATTTGAATTAACAATGGAAAGTGAAGCGACAAATGTGATTCGAGTTGGTTCCAGAAAGAGTGAGGTATGTATTAATTCATTATATCTTAATACTTTATTGTTGTAAACAGTTTTCAGACATTACGTGAATGGAAATAGGTATCTACATAACTCGGCACTGTTTCCAGCCAGTTTTCAAAATGCTTGTATTATCATATCGTACCTACGTTTTTTTACGTAATTATTTTTCATTTTCAAGGTCTCAAGTTACTCGTGTTTACATTTTAATTCTATGTTTATCTAATTGACCTCTTTAAACTTTGGTATTATTTTAATTAAACTTTAGTTTAGATGTCACTATTGCCTTTTTTGGATGATAAGCGGAGTCAAATCTTTAGAAAATTTTATAATTTATTTCTCAAATAATATAAACCTTCACTATGAAAATCAAAGCAAAGATAATTATGCATTCTTGACCTTTGATTTCATAGCACTATAACCCACTTTTGTATGGTCAGATTATTAACTGATTGGATTATTCAATGTGAAAGGCACTTTCCGTTTCATGAAATAAGTTTGAAATCTGATTACAACAGGAATCTGTAATGATTTGAAGTTTCACTAACACTAATAAGTATCCATTTCCTGCATCATGTTGAAATATTAATTGTTCAGTGTAGAAACTTGATGACTTGCAAACTAAAATATGTTTACACAGATGTTACTATAGATATATCCACAACATTAAAATTTTATTGAAATTGGTGTGTCCTTGTAGAATAATGGTATAAGTATTAACTAACTTTTCCTGAGTTTTGCTCCTGTGGCCTATCCCATAGAAACCTTCTATTTTAAAGATAAATAAAATAGCCTATGCTCTCCCTATGCTACATACATTAGCATTGCTTCCAGAAGCTCATGACTTATTCAGTTTTAGGATATTCAGTAGTGAAATGATGAAATACTCACATGCAGTACAGTCAGTCAGTTATTTACAGCCAACATCACAATCATAATCTGCCTAGCCTTTTCCCAATTATAATGGGGTTGGCTTCCAGTCAAACCGGATTCAGCTGAATACCAGTATTTTATGTGCCTCCACAACCCATTAACTGGGTAACACAATATTTCTTGGCCAGACTGGAGTCAGATTTTACAGTCAGCATCACAATAAAACAATATTTTACCAACTTTAATTTAAGTGTGTTATTTAAAAAAAAAATCTTCAATCATAAAAAATACTCAACTTATTATCTGCATAAAATGCTGACATCACATTGAAAAGCAAGTTTTTAATTAAATTAATTGTGAAATGTTTTGTTTCAGCTGGCTCTCATACAAACCAACTATGTAATTGACTGTTTAAAGAAGATAAACCCTGAGAAGGAGTTCACTGTAGGTAAGAAACATATAATTTTAATTTTTTTAATAAAACTTTGCTCCACACTAGGAATTTTGTCCTGTATCATGGGTGTGTTCTCAAACATACAAACTCACATACACAAACAGCCAGACCCTGAACAACTATCTGTAGTGAAAATACTCAGTTACTGGGAATACTGAGGGTCTCACACATTAATTTATTTCAAAATCATTGCTACAGATCTGTGACTAAACTGCCTCTGATAAGTTTGTTGACCTCTGGACAATACTGATTCAACCAATTCGTTGACTTCTTAACAGGGCTTAGGGACTTCCCTTTTCTCAAGCTTCATTTCATGGGCCAACATAATGGTTCCATTGTAATCTGTAACTTATTTACGAAGGAACTGCTAGGGAACTGCAAAAATATTTCAGTATTGGCACAATTATTTCAGGTAATATAACAGTTTCTGAGCATAACCAAACGAGTATCGATAATGCCCGCGAATTACGAAACTCTGTCGGTAGTGAGTTCGAACCCAGTCAGACGAGAGTACCTTGTGTACATTACTTCATTATCGCCACTCTCAAAATGGTGAAGGAAAACATGGTGAAGACATGTGACATAGGTACTTTAATACCGCAGTGGGCCCGCGAGGTGGATTACGACCCACTTCATCTCACAAATCTCACACAGTAGGCTTGTGTCCCATATTAGTAGGAAATTACTTTCTTTACTGAGTGACTTACTAACAACGCACAGCCGAAAGTACTGATCGTAGAGAGCTGAAACTTGGCATGTAGGATCCTTGGGAACGGAGCACTAAGACAGGATTTCCCGAAATTCTTACGGGAACGGGAAAAACCGGGATATGCGCGTACGAAGTCGCGAACTAAAGCTACGAGTAATAGGCTATATAATATCACGCTTCGACCAATAGGAGCGGAGCATTAACGAAAAATGTGACCCAGACAAATTGGCGCTGGTCAGCTAGTCTTCTATAGTTCTATACTTCTGTACTAATATTATAAAGAGGAAAGATTTGTATTTTTTAACCGACTTCCAAAAAAGGAGGAGGTTCTCAAATCGGTTGTTTGTTTTGTATGTAACGAATAATCTTAAAAACTACTGGACCGATTTGAAAAATTCTTTCAGCAATGGATATTATAACATAGTCTATATTTTGTCCCCGTACTCCCAAGAGAACGGGAACTACGCGGGTGAAACCGCGTGACGTCCGCTAGTAAGTAATAAAGTTATTTCAATACGTGCTCGTTACTATACCTAGTAGTTATTATTGTAGGTAGGGAAAATTACCTACTATTCTAAAATTTACGACGCGACGTCAGAATATTATGTAAAACATTCTGTTCTTTACCCATTTTCTACACGTATGACATAGCGGTATAAACATGCTAATTTATTGACATGAATAAGACTATAATAGGGAAGATGCAAATACAGAATTTATGAGAATTTTGTCAGTAAAATGATAAAAAAGTATAAAATAAAGGCCATTGCAACGTTTTTATTTTGGTTAATATCGATTTTTAACAAAAATAATGAATTAAAGTAACGTGAAAAGGAACGTATTTAAAAACAACAATCAGCGTTTAGTGATGTATCTGCTGTTATGCCAACGAAAAGGCAACCTTATGTCTTTGAGTTAGGACAGTTCTTGACCAGCGATAGACACGAGTGACGTCATCGTCCGTTTTCGCGCGAACCTTTAAACTGTCGGTTTAAAAACGCAATTTTGGCAATAAATTAAAGCGTTTTCATTTTTTATTTATGTGGTGGTCTATTCTAGATGGAGTTCTTTAAAATTAAAGCAAAAATGGAAATATTGCATGTTCCCTATTGTACATTTTCCTAAGCATTGTAGAGCCGAACATTCTAACATAAGCTAAATATGATGATGCGGCCTATGATTCAGAAATATCTTGATTTCAAAGGTGTGTTGAGACATAATCCTATGTTTTGATTATCTATTTAGACTTGGCACTATATACATTTTCACATACAAATATGGCCGAAACAATTCATCATTGTGTCATGTATGTAATATCGGTATTATTGACGACACACGTAGCGCAATGGTTGAGCGATTCGCTGCTGCGCTGCGTTTCGCACAGCCGAAACTACTGGTTGTACATAGAAAGCTTAAATTTGATGGTATGTTTCTTGGGGAAGAGAGAATTTACCGAAATTCCTATAGGAACGGGCAAAAAAAACAGGATATGCGCGTACGAATTCGCGGGCAAAGGTCGAAAAGCTAGTCTTCCATTCCATAAACGTTCGGAACCCTAAACGGATGCAATAATGTGTAAGGATTTATATGAAAGAAAATGTTGTGGATAGTGATAGCGTAACGGTTGACTGGAAGATGTTTAAGCAGTTTATTGTTCAGTACCCGTTTTCAAAGTCCAATGTGTGTAGAATACATTCTACACACATTGGACTTTGAAAACGGGTAACTTTATTGAACTACAGTTCAATAATGTGTGTAGAACTCAAATCGCAGATGTAGGCAACACAGCTAAAAGACGGGGCCCGCTAGGGCCAGTGCCTGCTGGGGCTGCGGATTTCGTTCGAAAGTGGTACCGTACCCTGGAACGCGGCGGGCACTAGGAGGAACACGGATGGGTTTTAGTCAGTATGAGTCTGACACTCCCTTCTGCTTTAACCAAAGCAGGAGGAGTCATTTGATGATTTCCCATTCTTAAAAAAAGGCAACATAGCTGCCAAATTAAAGTGGAACTGGGCAGGTCATATCTGCCGTATACCACAGGAAAACTGGGCGAAATTAGCCATGGATTGGGTCCCAAACATCAGGAGCCGGCGACGCGGTAGACACAGGAGGAGATGGCGAGATGAGTTGGACTCATATCTAAAGGATTGGGTTCGGGTAGCCCAGGATAGATCAGAATGGAAAAAAAACAAAGAAGGGAGCCTTTTGCCCTGCAGTGGGACACTACGGGCTTATTATTACTTAGCTTTCGTACGCGCATATCCCGTTTCTTCCCGTTTCGTAAGAATTTCGAGAAATTTTCTTTTAGTGCTCCCTTACAGTCCCCAAGGAACCTAAATGCCTTATTTTAGCTCTCTACAACCAGTAGTTTCGGCTGCACATTGTCAGTCACTCAATCAGTCAGTAACGGAAGAATTTTATATATTAAGATATCGATGTGTGTAGGTTGACGGACAAGTTTGACGAATGACCTGGTGCGGGTTAAGGGGATCTGCTGGTTCTAGGAAGTACAGGACCGATAGATTTTATCTTTATACTTGACTAGCTTTTGCTCGCGTTACTATAGATTTACGCAAAAAAAACATGTAGCCTATAACCTTCTCCATAAACCCATCTATCTTTGAACCGAAATTCAGCAAAATTGGTTAAACGATTTAGACGTGAAAGTGTAACATACAAACTCACGTTCGCATTTATTTAGTTAGGTACGATGGGATGGCGAGGCCTATTAAATTAGTTGGAATCTCTCAATTTCATACAATGGCTCATTCATTCAGGTTTCCCTGTGTTCAGCATAGCATATTTATTTTACAGAATTATAAGAGATGTTTCATTGTTTATTCCAGTTACCATGACAACGCTAGGAGACCGCATTCTAGACGTATCTCTACCCAAAATTGGAGAGAAGTCGCTGTTCACTAAAGATTTGGAAGATGCGCTGAGGAACGATACGGTGGACTTTGTAGTACATTCCCTAAAAGACTTACCTACCACACTACCTGATGGGCTCGCTATTGGCGCTGTTTTTGAAAGGTAAGGGTTTCTACATGTGTACAGGATAATAAATCCATTCTTCCATGCTCAGTAACTCGTGGTAACTCTGTCTATCTACCTGTATGTCGTTAACCTTTTCATGTCGTAACGGCAATTCTAGGACATACCCGTTACCCGTGTGATATGAAAGGAGATATCAGATATCGTAACATAGGATGCTTTTCATCATTTATTTTCAAGATACAAGACTCGCGATGTAAGTAACGATTTACTTACAAAAGTCAAACATTTACAAAAACAGTTTGTAATAATATGTTGTCTTTGACATCAGTACTGCAAGGTCGCAGGGCCAGCCGCAACAGTTTTGTCCTGCCTGTGAAAATCTCTACATAAAACGCAAACGTTAAATTCACAGATAACTTTATCTGTTCTGAGGTAGTTACTATGTCAGTAGAAGAATTTTCGGAATCGATCTTTTACAAAAACATATATATATACAAACAAATAATGTTATCTCTTATGAATATTAGTTTAGATTATAATAGCACGTATTTCTTTATTTATTACCATGTGTACTAATATATATGCAGGTTTCTGTTATCTCTTACCGAAGTACTGAGTCACGGCCAGTCAGTAAAAAGTTAAATCAAGTAATAATATCATTATATTGTTTGAAGTTCAACGCGCTCGTTAATATTTAGTAAATCATGGTGATTTCATAATTTGTGAACCTTTTGTAATAATGACTTGCCAAATTAACTACGTATTCTCATTACCTATTTTAAGAGTCCTTTTTCCCTAAAAAGGACTCTATAACAAACAACCCTAACAAACGGAACCCAATAGGGTTCCCAATAGGGGGTGGTCCGTCCATCCGTCCGTCCGTTCGTCTGTCTGTCAGAGGGCTGTATCTCAAGAACCGTAATAGGTAGACAGTTAAACACACAGATTATATATTTCCATTGCCGCTATAACAAAAAAAAATAAAAAATGAGGTTTATGGTACGGAACCTTTCGTGTGCGAGTCCGACTGGCACTTGGCCGATTTTTTAAATTTTGTCAGGGATAAAGGTGTATTTGCCTTGGGCTAGCTTTGAATCCCTCGCTGTATTCAGGATTATTGTATTATCTCCCTTGCTTCGCTCGTGAGTTAAACTCGAACTCGCGAGCGTTGGGAGGGAGAGAGAGTTAATTTTCGAATCCTTCGTTAGGTTCGGGATTCGATATGACCCCCGTGACATAAGACACTGCTTTATCCTCTCGCCTCGGTGCAACAGAGAGCGAGTAAATAGGCTTCTTCGACTTCGACCAATTGTTTATTTATACATACTATTGTTAAATTGATTATTTACCTTACTTTCAGAGAAGATCCGAGAGACGCATTGGTACTCCGCGAAGAATTCAAAGACCACACGTTAGCAACACTGCCAGAAGGCTCCGTTATAGGTAGGTGAACTCATTATTATTAAAATCTATTAGAAATCATGAATATATGACAGGCAACGCTTCAAATTCATAAACAAATCCAGCAGTAGGTCTTCTATAACTCTTGTTTTTTTCTTCATGGAGATAGTGGGGGGATGGAAGTTTGTTCGAAAATTCTTCATTTTCCTGGAATCCCAACGGGTTAACATCGGGCGCACGACTAGTCTTTACCAATATTATAAAGCTGAAGAGTTTGTTTGTTTGGTTGATCGCGCTAATCTCAGGAACTACAGGTTCGAATGGAAAAAATATTTTAGTGTTGGATAGCCCATTTATCGAGGAAAGCTATATAACATCACGCTACGACCAATAGGAGCAAAGTATTGATGAAAAATGTAACGCAGACGAAGTTGCGGGGAAACTACGTTAGTTTGGCTTCAAACTAAATCCGTAGTGTGTAAAGTAAAACAAACACAATGATCGTAAACAGATAGCGACCGATAACAGCTGATGTAAAACTCTCCCTTTTGCTTATATGTATAATTTTATGTTACCTACACATTACCGCTTAAAAATATTTGGCCATCTGCATTACGTGAGGGACGTGTCACGTAAGGCCAACCATCGTTAAAATAATTTGTGTCCACATTTTTTTCTAACGACCCGCTCCCCCGGCTTCGCACGGGAGCAAATTATACACAAAAAACTAAAAAAATTAAACCGACTTCCAATAACAAAACAAGGTACAAAATAACCTCGAAAGAAAGAAAAGAACATTAATTTCGGAAGTCGGTGTTTTTGGTTACTTTTTCGTTTTTTGACAGGTTATTTTGTACCTTGTGATGTTTTGATTTTGGAAGTCGGTTGTATTTTTTGTAAAAAAGTTTTTAATTTTTCACTTTTTAGTGGTACCTACCTGCGCACCCATTAACAGCATACCGGCGCAATGTTATGTTAAGAACTGGTGTAAACACTAAAATACAATTTCAGCAATCCCGATCCATTTGCTATCATATATTGAAGAGTTCCGTCCGTTGCCTACCTTCCTCGTTAATCACTCTATCTGTTAAAAAAACCCGCATCAAAATCCGTTGCGTAGTTTTAAAGATCTAAGCATACATAGAGACAGACAGACAGACAGCAAAAGCGACTTTGTTTTATACTATGTATTGATGATGGATGGATGGATAACAATAATTATGTTATTATGTTTAAGAGATTACTAATAAATAATTAAAATACTAGGTGTAAAGTCGTTTTGTTTAAATTTAATTAAAGATTTTTCTTTTTTTATGCACCAGCCATGCTATCTCTTCACCACCTTTGGTTGGCTGATGGTGATGGCTGGTAGAGAATGCCTAATCTGCCGTTGTATATCTAAAATGCCGTTATCCGACATCTGCTCGATTTTGAACTTTTGATGATATATTAATGAAACAAAAATATCCATCGATCAGTATTTGCGAATAAGGAATATGCATGAAAAACATATGTATCATCTATACAGTTTATCTAAAAATATACAAAAATATAATACTAATAGTGAAAATAGATTCAAAATTACTCGAAAAACGAAGGAGATATAATTATTTAAAACAAATATATCTGTCCCTCTCGCGAAAACGCTGTTTTCTATGGCAGATACAGCTGCCATAGAAGGACTTCCCTTTCTAATTGTAATCTTTGAAGCTTATAACTTCATCACTGATGAAGCTATTTAAAAAATAATTTCATGATTGTTTACTAGAGCTAATAAATATTTCATTTTGCAAATAAAAAATCGCATGCATATTCCCTATTTTCAATACCTTGAATAGATTTGCCTTTATACCTTTGTGTCGCGTGGAGTTTAAATAAATAAATAAGTTTGCCACTCAAGTGCATAGTATACCTACGATTTGATGATAAGCAGGTACGATACAGAAAACAATGTATTGTGTTAGACCTACCTATTGATAAAGATACGGTCATTTATAAAACAAAATGTCGTAACTATTGGTAATTTCGTAAATTATAAACTTGAGTATAAACTGTTTGTAGTAAGTTTGTAGAGCGAACTAAAGGCACTTGAGTTTCTATTACTATACAAGATGTTGTTTTGCATCCTCGTCAAATTTCAGGAGGTTGTCATAAAAGACATAAATAATCAATTGAATGTACGGTAGCGGGCAATAACTAATAAGCGCTGCTTTTATTTGTTGTTGAAATTTAACAGTATTTCAGAATTAAACCCTTAATTCAATACAAAGAAAACAGAATCACCCGACTACGCACACAGCGACAATGCAGCTGAGTCCGTGAGTGTCGACGTCTTACCTACAAAATGCTAGCGCGTGCGCGGGCATTGACCGCTACATAATTTTACCTAATTTTATTTCGAAAATCACCTACATTATTGTCATAAATTTCGTTTGATAATTAACTCATTTTTGAGCATCATTGGATTACGGAAATCTTACTAAAGACAGTAATACTAGTGCGCCAAAGAAAAGTTCACTGACCTGGTCTCAGATGATTAATAAAATGTTAGTTTTACTATATCCTCCAACCTAAAGTTTTCGTAGTGATTTTGTTTTATTTGTGGATTAAATTGGTTGATTTGAAATTTTCCTTACTACTTAACGGGTTCGGCAATAATACCTACCTTAGTTGGTGTACCGATCTACTAAGTCTAAAAATGTTTTCTACGTTTGACGGGAATGGGAAGACGTGTTAGTTAAGTGTAAGTACGTGGTGATACTTTCGACTCTTAGGTATTTTTGAAGTAGTTAAAAATTTGAAATCAACTTATTTACACTAATAAAATTGATTAAGCTAACAGCTATTTAAAAAATGTACAAATAAATAAATTACCTACTTGGTCAGTGGGTCTTAGTTACCCGGAGGTATTGTTCAAAGTTGATCACATCACACTTTTCGCACAATCGAGCACATTCGTTTTTAAAGTGTCGAAAGCCACCATGACGCTCTGTGATGGGGTTTCCGAGCGGGAAAGATTTTCGTGAACATCCGGATGGCTCCACGTAGGCTCTCTCCACAGATGGCATCACATGGCGGACCATCTTTACCAACTCGACATTTGAATAATTGTCCGTCATCTTGCACATTGTACCTACGTCCGAGAGCGGAAATCGCACACCGCACGCGCGCTTCGGCGACATAAAACACACTGGTTGTTCCGAGGCCGCGGGGGCGGGGGGGCTAGGAGCTTGCGCGGCAGAGTACCTGCACTGTGATTGGTTGGGGTGGAATTGATTACCTACTAATTTATTGAATGATCGTTTGCGTATGTGTTGTTTGCGTTTGTTTGTGTGTGAAAGCGCGGTTATAGGGCTAGTAACAGACGGGCCGCTTTTAAATACGGCTGGCTCACACTTACCGATTTCCGTAAATAAGAAAAAAAATAAAAAAATACCTACCCATTTTATTGTTGATTTGGGTCGAGAATCATTAGCATAATTACGTCCTTGAATTTGACTAGGATGGAAATCAACATCTTGTAGAACGATGTTTTATTTAAAGGTAAAACAAAAAAAAAACATTTCTGCCGTCTACTTGATGTTTTCATAGAAGACTAGCTTTTGCCCGCGACTTTGCTAGCGCATATCCCGATTTCCACGTTTCCTTAGGAATTTCAGGAAATCCTCCCCTACGCTCCCCATGGAACCTAGCTCTCTACTGCCCAGTAGTTTCGGCTGTGCGTTGTCTGTCAATCACCAGTAACGGAAGAATTGTATACATGAGGATAATTAAATAAGTGACATGTATTAAAAAGGTCTTTAAAAAGCATGGCTTGGAATATAATTTGAACTTTATTTCGTACGAAATCGAGTTCGTTATTCCAAAATTTTATAATTCAAATATCGCAAAGGTCGCTCTTACAGCTATATCACACAGTACTTTATCCTCCAGGCACATCATCCCTCCGCCGCACCGCACAACTCCGCGGCTCGTACCCGCAGCTCAGCGTCGCGGACGTACGCGGCAACCTTAACACGCGCCTGCGCAAGCTGGACACGTCAGGACAGTACGCCGCGCTGTTGCTAGCCAGCGCTGGGTTACAGCGGATGGGCTGGAAGGAGCGGATATCTAAGGTAGGCTCACGAACAAACCACCATAAAATGCTAAACTTATACACCAGCCATTGCTAACCCGACATTTAGGACCTGGGAGTCTTTAAAGTCAAGAGTGAATAGGTTACTTCTAGGCAAGCGTGTTCCATCTACGACCGTATCATCGCTTACCATCAGGTGAGATGGTGGTCAAACGCGTGCCTATCTAGAGTAAAAAATAAATAAAAATCTATTACAGATCTTACCCTGCGCAGATATGAAATATGCAGTAGGTCAGGGCGCCCTCGCAGTGGAGTGTCGGGCTGACAACACGAACATATTGAACATGCTGGCGCCCTTCAACCACGCGGAGACTTACTGCAGGATCCTGGCGGAGAGGAGCTTCCTCAAGACCTTGGGTAAGTGTCTCAATGTGTGAGGTACTCACTCAGGGCGCCTCGCAGTGGAGTGTCGGGCTGACAACACGAACATATTGAACATGCTGGCGCCCTTCAACTACGCGGTAAATTGGGCTTTCACATGTAGGGCATTGAGAAACTTGAAAAAACCTTAGATCTTGAAATACCTTTTCAGGAGATCTCTCTTGAAAATCTAAGGTCCGGTTCCGTTTTGTGTATTCCGGCTATATTTACAATTCAGGCTGTAATCAAATTGCAAAGAAATTAAAACTAAAACCCGTTTACAGGTGGTGGATGCAGTGCCCCTGTCGGCGTCTCCACAACTCTAAAACCGATAGACTCACAGTTCAAACTATCGATAACCGGCGCAGTTTGGAGCATGGACGGCAAGACGAAGCTCGACCACACGCTACAACAAACCTTCGCACAAATCAAACGCACACAGAAACACAAACTCAGCCCCACAGAAGAAAACGAATGTAAAAAAGTCAAAATTGACAACGGTGAGTCAGAAAACGAAATTTTATCGCCAACAGAAGTACTTAAAGACAAAGTTGTAGGAGAAAAATCAAGCATTTGTGATGACAAAGAAGTTGACAGTGATACTCGCATATTTTGTGGGCTAACTGTGAATCCTAGTATGCCTATAGATGTTATTATAAAGTGTGATAACTTGGGCAGGGATTTAGCAAATGCTCTAATAGATAAGGGCGCTTTAGAGGTCATGAAAGTCACTCAGGACATGATCAGGAGCTCAACGGTCGAGAAGAAATCATGATTGGTACTTTATTTAGAAATTAGGCTGTTTTTATGAGGGTAGGACAATGGTGGCCTTATCAAATAGGTTCCTACCCAATTATTAAGCAAAACTATAGATGTGTGGGCGTATGATCGGCCATACTTGGAATCATCAGTTCTTATCAAATCATGTGTGTGAAGTTTTGCTGAATAATCTGATCCTGTATATTTTGAATTGCGAAAGAGAACTAGAAAAATTATGAATTCGTAAGGTCCTGACTTGTCGGTATTATGACAATACATGTGGGTACTGTATGTTTGTAAATAATTGTAAAAATATTAAATGACAAAAAATATATTTTTTTATAATAAATTGTTAATTACAGTTTATGTATTAGTAAACTTATAAATGCATGCACTTGTCTGTATCATGCATTGTATATAGTAAATTATGTTTTTGTTTAATAACTCTGAAACATGACTATCATGCAACGATATTTCGTTTGGTTTAAATATTCCAACTGTAAATAATTTTATTGCCTTAGTGGCTGACCACGGAGGAGTTAGTAAATGGACTGTTAATAAAATAAAATTAAATTGAGAAAAGAAATGTAACCTTCGTGAACGTCGATGTGATGGAATACAGCACAATCGAAAATAATTTATTTAACCTTTTAACTGCCTACGTCGGATTAATCCGAAAAAAATGTTCGTGTCCATTTCGCCAGGGTCGTATATATACGACAGCTCGTTATAACCAAAGTTAGGTATTGCACATCCGTCTTTGTTATTGGTGCTTATTTTAAGAGTTTTTTTTGTGCCGGGCGCTGGGGGCACGACAACAGCTAGTCTATTCTGTAAGTAACCATTTCCATATCGAGCTTCACCTGAGTGATAAACCTCACAAGGTGAGCTTTATTGCACACAGCATAAAGGTCTTACGTTTGACATGCCTCGGATTCTGCTGTCGAGACACTAAAATGTTGTTACAGAATAGGGCTACTGTTATGAAGTATGGCGTTTAAAAGGTTAAAATAGGCAGACACACGCGGGCGTTTTGAACATCAACGTTTACATTAAGACAGTGCTCCAACACATTTTAGCTGGGAAGAAGTGGCGTAGGAAACTTCGCAGCAACATCTGTATTGAGTTTTAAGAACTTGAATCATGCAAGAAGCTAGGAATATACTAGAGACTATTGTATTCCCCGCTTCTGCAGACATGGCCCGCAGTTTTGTAGGTATAGTCACTAGACCATGCCATGCCATTTCCATGCAACGCCATGGCCATGTCTGCCGCTAGTAAAGATATGCCTATGCTGTAACCATCGCAGAAAGACAGACCTTTAAAAAAAAAAAAACAACGGGTTGCACTCCGGGAGTGCCGGCAGAAGTGAAAACTTGAACTTGGCTTCTCTCCCTCCGTCTTACGAATTTTCGATCAGAACCCGTCCTGACACGTGACCGTCTCACGCATTTTCGATCACGCATTTCGGTCACGTGTCCTGACCCGAGTTTATAATTTTTTACCCATCACAAAAAAGTGTACAACGCCGCTAAAGAAGTTTTCACTTCAAAAAAATGAGGTCAGGTTCAACAGACAACGGTCTAGCCCAGCGCGGCAGCGGTCCCCAACGTGTTACTTAACACGCGTCATAACTTTTTCTAAAATCATTACGCTCTCCCCCCCATTGCCTGTAACGGGAAATTAGATAAGATGCCGTCAAGTAACTTGACCCGGTTACATTCAGGGCTCTGGTGCCTCTGAATTGTTATTTTTAGAGTCGCCATCTTGTGTTACTCTACGCCCCACAAGTGGGGCGTGCTCCACCCTTTGGGAAACCCTGGTAATCATTGAACAAACAATATGTTTAAAGAAAATAACTTTACAGTATTTATCCATTTATGAGCTACTCCGTGAAAGCCTAGTAGCGAATTTATACGGGCTGGTATGTACGACAAGTAACTTATATATTATAGATAGTTATTGCACATCGCAAGCGTGCTTCATAGGGCTTTCGAAGTTATGATCATTGACATAAGAGTCAAATTATAAGACGAGCGCTCGTGAAATGAAACACTATACATACCTAAATCGTGTTGTTTGTGTATACACTGTTGTATATTTCCTATTTCCGTTTATTTAGTGGGTACTTATTTATCTGTTACGAAAATACTGCCCAAGGACCTTGTCCAGCATTTATGTTTCTTAAAAAAAATTATTATGGTTTAAAAAATATATTTTGGTTTTAAAATTTATTTTGTTATATTAAAATTATATTTGGTTCTAGGATAAGGCTGTAAGTGCCTTGAATTGAGAGATGTATGTGCGTCTCATGTCTTGGCAGTTGAATTAGCTCAATTAAGTTAAGTTTCGAAATTGTTAAATCATTTGATAGTACTCGGCTGTAAATGGCATGTCAATATTTGTGTCACCGAGTTATCGCAAGCACCGTAAGTTTGTAATAAATCGCGTTAGATATAAAATTCTGTATTCTCAATAATTTATTTATTGAGAATTAAGAATACATAAAATAAAGAAAACGCCTTAGTTACAAACAGACACAAGTTTGTTTGTAACCGATTTATTGTAAACTATAGAATTGGACGGCGTTTCTTGTTTTTTTTTTAATTATGTAGTTCATGGTGCTTTGCTACAATCCGGTGACATTTTATACTTGGTTTAATAATTTGAGATAATTTCAACCTTCGCCACCAACGTTGTGCACTTAGAGGTATTTAAGTTGTTTTTTAAGATGCCTTAAAAAAAAGTATGGCCTGCAATGGAATTTGAACTTTGTCATGTATCACAAAGAGTTTTTTATTCCAAAAGTTGATGATGATCTCGAATTCGGAATTCAAGTAAAGATAAAAGTCATCTTTGTAACGTTTCTGTTAGTCATTCTCGTGTGACAGTCTCTTTTATAAAGTCTGACTAGTTAGTCACCCCGTTGGGCGTGATTAGTCTAATTCGCGATTGGTCCACTTCACCTTGTTGCTCCCATAGGGAACTTTTTCATAATGAGTAGTACAATTACCCGTTAAGAGGTATTGCCTTTATTCAGTTTGTTACACATTGTATATTTTATAATTTCGGAAACAATGACCATTTTGGACCAACCGTGAATTGTCATCTTTTTAACTCATCTTCAAAAAATTTATCAATCGCGCTTAAAGGCCATTTTCGACCTGTTTTAGTTAAATAATTTAGTTTCAGAATGGGAAAGTCGTCACTGGATTAAAAAATTAAATTACTAACTTATCAAAATGAATACCCTACCTACTTAACTCATTCCTAATTTCATGATTGGTATCTCCACTAAATTGAACGTAATATAAAATCGTTCAAAAATCATTTGGTAGCTCCATGTCGGGTTATTATTTCAACAAAATAAGAATAATTATATTTATTTACAAGGTGGTTTACATATTTATTGTCAAAGAACAAAGCTGTGTATCGTTTAGTCGCCTACAAAGTTAAGGCCCGTTCAGACATACGCGGTATTCGCTACAGAGCGGTGGCGAAAGCCAACTGGATATGCGGTAATCCTACTGTCCAATAGTATCACAAGGAAGTTTCCGCTGCCCAAATTAAGGCTTGTATATTTGCCAATGATCTTGTGCATACAAACGGAGCTAACTACACCTCTTCGCGCCAGTCCGCTACCGGTGTTTTTAATTTTTTATAATTAAACAAATACATATTTTTAAAAAGTAACAAGTCAAGTTATTACCCGACTGCGAAAGAAGGAGGGTTATTTTCGTTTGTATTGCACAGCAGTAGATATTTTTTTTTAGGCTTTTTTAAAAAATGAAGGAGTAATTTCATCTCAACGATTTAGAGGTGATTTAGTGATTTTTTTTTTCTTATTATGTGATACGGATACATAAATTCAGGTTAAACAAAGTTACTTGCAATATCATGTAGAATACTACCTATTTTTTCGAGATGTAATTTCTCAGTAAATGCCGACGAAAAACTGCTTCATTTGCGCGCACGTCAGGCTGATCATAATAATCAGTTCATATTTTTCTATACCTACTAATAATAAAACTGACGAGTTTTTTTGTATGTTTGGACGTGCTAATCTCTGTAACTACCAGTCGGAATTTAAGAAATCTTTTTGCTAGCCCAATTCTTGAGGAAGGTTACAGGTTATCACGCTAGGACCTATAGGCTCCGAGCAAAAAGAAAAATAACCGATTATCATTACTTTTTGATCGCCTAGTACATTTTATATTGAACGAGGTTACACATTCTGAGGAGCGGGGTTAGTGAATACCGCGTTGGTCTGAACCGGCTTTTAAGCTCTGGCCAAACGAAAGCGAATCCGGGACGGGTGTGGGAAAAATTGTTTGCGCTGATCATGCCAACTTCTATGGAGATTTTCAAAACGTAAATAGTTGGGTTTAACAATCGACACACGTATTTGCGCGGGATACACTTCAGTGTGGCCAGGCTTTAATTTAAGGGCTTATTACACTACCCGGTCTTCAGGACCCTAAGTCCTAAGTTAGCGTGGTGTAATAACAGGGTGAACGGAGCAGCCCGGTCTATTTAGGTCCCTAACTCCCTTACTACCGGGCAGTGTAATAGCGTTTAGGGCGCTACGGAGCGGTGTTACCAGCAAAAATTTATCACATTCCCCGAAAATGCAAGTCAGAATCCCCAAGTTGGGGACAAAAAATTTACTGATTACTCACAAATTCGATATTTAGAATAATATCAGAAGAATAAAATCGATATTTAGAACCCCACATCTTTCCAATTCCCGATCAACTTAAGATTCCCTGCAGTTCGGGGAATTCCCCACACGTTAGCAACGTCGATCACTTCACAAAACTGAGTAAGGGCCGAATTCACCGGCTAGTGTAATAAGCGGCTCCCTAGTTAAGGGCCACGCCCACCCTTGCCAGGCCCTGAATACCGTGTAATGTAATAAGCGCTTAAGCTTGTCAGGTTTTATGTGAACAATCTAGAGGTTGTATATATACCTATTGTAAGACTTGTTTATGGGTGTCTATTAAATTGTTGTTGTATGTTAATTTTATTTGAATAAACTGGTGAATGACTTGGGAAGTTCGTGTTTAATTGGAGAGTTATTTTCTCCAGATCCCTCTCCGGTCTTGTCGGATTGCCGTCCCATCGGACTAGTGATGGAAGAGGGAGAGCATCTGCGTTTGCGGTCACACTTGCGGGTCTAAAAAGATCACTTTAGCAGAATCATAACATTAACTACACAATATACTATCTTTCATTGTCGTCTTTATCGCTAACGCATTAGGTTCAAGGTTGATTGGGAAAATTTGACAGTGACGGTTAGCGTGATGTGCTTTCTGATTCTGCTAATGTGGCCTTTTTAGACCCCTTGTGCTCTATAATGTCCCGCGCCGATGGCTAGCCTCCGTTGACCCGAAATAGACCACGAAGACTATTATCATTTACTAAAATTTTCTTGCCATCTTACTTGCTTAGTTATCGACATATTAATAGACTTGGCCCTAAACTCTGCTGTCTTCGAGTTATTTTCCGATTGATAATATTATTAACAATATAATCAGCAGGTATAAAAAAAAAACTTTAACCAGAAACTAAAACCGACTTCCAAAAACAAATCACTACGTAAAGTAAAAAGTAACTTTAATTTCTGAAGTAGGTGTTTTTGGTTATTTCGTTTTTGAACACGTTTTTGGAAGTCGGTTTAGGTTTTTGTTAAAAAGTTTTTATTTATCACTTTTTAGTGGTACGCAGGTACCTACCACTAAAAAGAACACAAGCACAGCGTGCCGTCGTGATATTATGTTATGAACTGGTGTAAACAATCAACAGACATGCGATTACAGAAATCCCGATCCATTTGCTATCATTTATTGAAGAGTTCCGTTGCCTACCTCCGAAGTTCTTCATCAGATCTTCACCAAATTCAATGGGACCAGCCCGAGAAAATACTCTTCCAAACAAAAAAAGAATCATCCAAATCGGTTAACAATTGGCGAAAATATCGCTGAACAAACATTTTTCATGGGATCCCATCACCAGATCCTGACATATACCTTCCATCATCAGCTCAGCAACATGAGATGATGATTACAAAGCACAAATATCTGAATTGCGTTAGAAAGTTTATGAAAACAGTATATTGTGCTCATAAAATTTGAGGGTTTCCCTCGATTTTCATGGGATCCCATCATCAGATTCTGACTTGGTGACAACGGGACCACCTCAGGAGTATAGGCTTTCGAATAAAAAAAGTATTTTTAAAAGTGAAATCGGTGCATAAAAAAAAATAGATACATACAGCCGAACATAGAACCTCCTCCTTTTTGAAGTTAGCAAAATCATTATTAGAATCATAATATTAACCACACAACAATCTGTCAAATTTCATTTTCATCTTTATCGCTCACGCATTAGGTTCAAGATTGATTGCGATTTGAGTGACGGGTAGCGTGATGTGCTTTCTAAAGCGGCCTTTTTAGACCCGCTGCTGTGCAAAATATCACGGAACTGGAATGAACCAGAGTTAAAATAAAACATGTATATTTGTACAATACTTTTATTTCACAATAAAATCTCAATCAAAACTCACAAGCATCCTTAACCAGTTGTGAACACAAAACAAAACCTAAATAACACTAAGAAATACCTACATTATTATTGAACTTGCATTACTCCACCCACTCCTTTGCGTTAACAGACGTCGTAATGGCGGATCGTTTTCAAGCACATTTTGTATCACAGCCCAATGCACGTACTTGGAAAATTTAAGGCTTTGCAAGTCGAAAGTCAATTTAATCTAGGATGAAATAATTAGAATAATAGTTTCTTTGATGGGATCTTTTATAATTAACTTATCTGTCTACTAAGCAGATGCTTGATTATGTTTCTAACAAGATGTGACATTATGAGCTCGCCGCATCGGCTACGTGTCGTCGGCGAGACTGGTTACGTGTCTCACGAACTCTACAGTCAGAGAAAAGTTACATTTAACTTGAATGTTGCATTGTTTCATTAGCTACTGCTACATTGACGCGAGGCGCTGATTAGTGTACCTAATTAAAATTAATTAACCAAACTTATTACTTTAAATTTCCTAAATTATGCATTAGTTGCGAAAGTATGATTCTACAAGGATGAATGACGACTAAATTAAATTAAATCAGTAAATGGAAGTCAGTCAGCGGGCGTCAACGTAGCGCTATCTATCGACCAAAGATGGAATCTTCCATAATTAGCGAGATATTGAAAATATACTATGAAAATATTCTCCTCTCCAACTGTGGTGGACTATGTTTATTCGACGTCTTCTTCCTGGAGCATCTTGCCACTTGCCTTCATGGATGCCCGGAGTCTCTCGGACACTTCGGGCAATTTTTTCAGGAGCAGGTGGAAAATGGGGGCAGGCATTGTTTGTTGGAGCACCTGGATTGGAAAAAAGGGTATTTAAAAGATTTTTTTGGGCCTAGTAAATATTCAATAACAATGTCCCCCATTATTCTTCTTCCTCTTTTTGTGTCGATTCATTTCAGGGCTCTGCACTAGCACTGCGTTTGGGTTGGGTGGTTCCCTCATTATTATTAAATACTTACTAAAAAGTCAGCCAACCAGCCTTATATTGGTCTAGCTAAGCCAGAATGTTCGTTTTAATTGGGATGAGAGGCCGTAGCTACTTACACTGAGAAGCTGCTGGGTCTGGCCGCAGACGGCGACAGCCTGTCCGAGGTGCTCGACGCCGGCCTCCATGTCACCGGCGGCTAGCAACTCTTCACCGAGCTGAATCTGGAACAAACGGGGCAAGGAAACATTATTCTTTAGTCCGGCACCAATATCAACTTATATTATAACCAGGATGAGTCGTGAGCACTCTCTCCATTGGTCGGTTTGACGACGACTAGCTCTGACGCTTCACGTTGTTCGTCAGTCAATGCTCATTAACTTTTGGGCTTGCAAATTTCGTTCGCCCACCGTGCATTGAAGATCACCCTGGCTGCATTCATCTATGCTTAACGTGACCAGACGTCCCTTTTTATGATTACTAGTCCCGGTGTCCCCTAAATGAACTCTGGGACACAAAATAGTCCCGTTTTCTGAAGCCGCGCGAAAATATGAGTAGCTGTCGAGTCGAGTCGTCGGTCGGCGCGATGATAGCCGAGAGTGGCCGAGACGTCAGCGCACGCGCATTGTTGACAAATTGTTTGATAGATTTTTCGTTTGCCCACTTCTCGATATTTGTTTTGTTGTTCTTTGATGCTCGTATACCTACCTAGTTGAATAACTTAAACTTCTTTTGTTTTCGAATCATAAGTTAAAATGCCGAAACGCAAGTGTTTATTCAATGTTAACTTACAAGCAAAATGTTGACACCCGACTTCACCCGAATGATTCGGTTTTTTATGGATGTTCGAAACCCTTAAAACGTGCCAAGAGTTTCATTCTCATAATCAGCACACTAATAAAGCAATTTTGTTCCTCTGAAAAATATAAATAAAACTAAACGGGTCGGGTAATTAAAAAATATATATTTTTAATTTATAACTTTAAGCTGACTTCTTTTTTCATTGAATACCTGTTAATTCATCTAAATAAACCAATGTCCCGTTTTGAGTAAAAAATAAATGGTCACGTTATCTATGCTCACGAGAGTAGGGTGAGACGAATACAGCGCGGGATGTGAAAGACGAAATTCGCTGACGCCGATTCTGTCCACTAACTTATGTGAAGGTACCTCAAGCATGTTCAAGAACGTTGGAGTTGGAGTTTCAACTCCCGGCGTTGAGCTGAGCGTTGAAAATCCTACGCGGGGCAAAAGAAGGTCCAATTAGAAAAGGTGCTTTTTAATACATCTTTCTTTAACTAGCGAGATCCGAATGTGGATCCGTCCTACTCTCAGCGTCAGATTGTTTCAAAGCTGATGCTAAATTGAGAACTGGTATAAATGAATCAAGGCCTATAGATGTCGCCACCAGCACACGAGGTAGACAGACCATGAAAATGGTCTGTGGTTTTGTGAAATTAATTTTATTAGACTTGTACTTATTGATCACTAGCGACCCGCCCCGGCTTCGGAGAGTCAATAATATTGTGGTTCAGCTGAAATAAAAAGTGTTTGAAAGAGTCACCATGGCCCTGGTTCGCAAAGGGCACTAGGAGGAACACAGATGGGTTTTAGTCAGTAAGAGTCTGACACTCCCTCCTGCTTCACCCAGAGCGGGAGGAATCATTTGATGATTTCCCATCCTTAAAAAAAAAAGGTGTCTGCCAGTTCGGGACATCTCTACCTCCGTTATAATTATTTGTTTGGGCGACTTACTTTAATTTTGAGATATCTCCTAAGATATTCATCCAAATCAAATGGTGTGAATCGCAATTTTGCTCTTAATTAAACACTCAAGATTTTTATTAAGATAAGGATTTGTACTATATTGGTGAAAATACCTTTGCGAGTGAAACAGTATTTTATACCAAATTTGAATATCATAAAAACGGTCAAGTGTTATTTAAGACTGTAGTAGATTGTTTTGTTCTATCAATAATTTTCGCAGCAACATGATGTAAAGAATTTTCGGATCATATTTGTTGTTTTTACCTGTTGAAGGAAGAACCTCTGCATGGCCTCATGGTCACTCATGTCAGGCAGGGGACCACTCATTGTGCGCGATCTAGATGCATTCTGTTGGGCTTTCTGTCTACCTGCAAAAATAAAATATTACAATTGTGTATTTCTTTATATATTTTTTTTTATTTGTAATGGGTTTGCTCTTGACTCTAGTCTATGTCTATATATTTTTAATGGTTACTGTAGTAAAGTTGTAGTGCCCCACTGGCTTCCTCAATTTTTTTATTTAATATGGATAAAGGAAACCTTAAACTAAAAAACATACAATTGACAGCCTTATCACATTTTCCATGATTTGTTGTATATTTAAATATTTAACCCATTCACTGCCACGTCGGTCACCAATAACAGACAAACAATACATCTATTGTGTCTATTTGTCTGGCAGACAATGCTTTAAGAAAAGTTAAATTAATAATTAAATTAAGATGTTTTATTTTTTCTTGAATAAATAAACTCCACAATAATAATGTCATTTAAGGACATCATTGCACTTCTCATGGCTTCGAAATATTAATCTAATCATAGACTTCTCTGTCATCTCTGACCTAGAATAGAGTCAAGAGCAAACCATCGCAAAAAAAACTAATATTATGAAGAAATGAAATAATTTGATGTTTGTAGACAGTTATCTCTTAGAAAGCACACTATCTCTCTACAAGCCAAGAAAATGCACAGTTCCTGTGATATGGCCACATGAATGAAGCCACGGGACAATGCTAGTATTTCAATATAACTATGAGTACTGTACTCATGCAAGCATCATGAGATAGACAATGCAAAAACGATTAAATCAACAAAATGTTTAAACAGATGTCTTTGAAACCAGCCAGTGAAAATATATAGAAGGTACTAAATGTAAGAAATGAACTGTGTACTAAATAGTAAGAAATGAACTGTGCATTTTATTTTTATTCAACTTCCAAAAAAGGAGGAAGTTCTCAATTCGGTTGTATTTTTATTATATATAAGCTTGTATTGTGAGAAACAAGTTCCATTGTGGCTTTATATTCATACATTTTTATTTGTCTGTAGAATGAGCTGAACTGATGCCATAAACAATTTGTTTGAGTTGAATTTTGAGATAACAAGTAATGGAACTCATTGAACTTAATTCTTAATTAATATTGAAGCAATCTACTAAAGAGATTCAACTGTTAATTTGTGCTTTTAATATTGATAACAGAATTTATGATGTACTATCAAAAGCCATGAAATTAATGGACTCGCTCATTTCAAGTTGATGAATAGCCATTTCACCGAGTGGAAGAAATGCTATAGTTATGTCTAATAGTGTGTGCACGCGTCATATTTGTTATAGTTTTAGACCACTGCAAAAGCATGTTTGGCACAGTCTACTAAAGCAGTGTAACTAATTCTGATACTATGTAGAAAGTTATTATTAATTAGTTACACAATTAACACGCTCATACGGTTTAGTTTTCGTTTTCTGTGATGCTGTGTTGAAATGAAATAGTTAACGAAGCGAAAATTGATTGATGCATGATGTTGTAACGATATTCCTTAGGAAATTTTTAGGTTAACAAAAAATTTAAAAAACTTTAGACAGTTAATTACCGGTATTAATACGCATTAATCATATCGTTTATTCAGCTGTTCATGCTTTTTTCGTTTAATGACTTTAAAAACTTACGTTCTCTCAACTTCTTTTTGAAAAGAGGATCCTTGCGACGTTGTTGGTCAAAGTACACACAATATCCAAGGAACAAAGTTCCAGCTATTCCAACTGCAATTCCTAAAGTAGCGCGCGTAATCTCCATGCTTATTAATTCACTTGCGTTGTTTTATTCACATAAAATATCAACTCGCTTTTGTTAGAGAATTTTGAGATCCGCCATTTACGAAAAAAAGGATTATTTTACTGGCAGCACTGTATTCCAACTTTTGTGCCCACAGATAAGAAATTCGGATAATTACGTAAACGAATATTGATTACCGCGCCAAAAATCTGTCACAAAATTGATGTTTATGTAAGTATCAATTTCAAAAATATAGTCCCAATCATTTTCATTCAAAAATTGTTCCCAAGACACAATAAAAACATATATACTAGGAAATAAAAGTTATATAATCAACGGCTAGTGAAAAAGGATCTTTATAGTTTTTGAGTTGCCTCATCAAAATTTGTCATATGTACACATGACTGAAATTCAGTATTTATAAATACTTTTCTGATTCCAATAGTTAAAATATCTATTTATGCCGAAGGACCCTTGCAAGAAATTCGCGTGTGCCATCCAGAAATGCCTTGTTGGTGAGTTTTTTCACTATAATTTTATTTATGAAGCTCTTCGCCGACAGCCGACAGAAAATCAGTCGCCATCTTTGCTTCAACCTTTCAATCGCCTCCACAGATTTGCGGGCGTTTCATCGCCGTTTTTCAATGTTTTGCTCAAATAAATCGTTACAGTTTTGTTGTAAAGCCACGTAAAAAGTTTCCGAGAACCTGTGCAAGTGATAAGTGCGAAAATGAGCTTTTTCGGGTTCGGACAGACTGCGGATATCGAAATCGTATTTGATGATGCTGACAAACGGAAGGTTGCCGAAGTGAAAACGGATGAAGGCAAAAAGGAGAAGTTATTGCTTTATTATGATGGTGAAACCGTTTCGGGCAGAGTGAATGTGACTCTGAGAAAACCTGGATCGAAACTTGAACACCAAGGTATCAAGGTCGAACTTATAGGTCAGATTGAATTATTCTACGACAGAGGGAATCATCATGAGTTTATATCATTAGTGAAGGAGTTGGCCCGCCCTGGTGACCTGTTACAGCATACTTCGTATCCATTCGAGTTTGCAAATGTTGAAAAACCTTACGAAGTTTACACTGGTGCAAATGTTAGACTCAGGTATTTCCTGAGAGCTACGATCGTCCGCCGTCTCACAGACGTCGTTAAAGAGGTGGATATCGCTGTCCACACTCTGTGCAGCTACCCAGATGTACTAAACTCGATAAAAATGGAAGTAGGCATTGAAGACTGCCTACACATAGAATTTGAATACAATAAATCCAAATATCATTTGAAAGATGTAATTGTTGGCAAAATCTACTTCCTACTGGTCCGCATTAAAATCAAACATATGGAAATATCAATAATTAAAAGGGAAACAACTGGTTCTGGGCCTAACACATTTACAGAGAATGAGACGGTTGCAAAATATGAAATAATGGATGGGGCCCCTGTTAGAGGGGAAAGCATTCCTATAAGAGTGTTTTTAGCTGGTTATGACCTTACACCAACAATGAGAGATATAAACAACAAGTTCTCTGTACGGTACTACCTGAACCTTGTGCTAATGGACACCGAAGACCGGCGCTACTTTAAACAACAAGAAGTCACACTATGGAGAAAGAGTGACAAATCTAGACTACCATTACATAATGCACACATCCCTCAAACATTGTCCCACCCAAGTCATCCGATTCCAAGACAACTGAGTGCTTCTAGTGAAGACAACTCCAACAGGGCAGTATCTCCATCCAATCCTAATCTAATGCAGAGATCAATCTCTCCATCTATGAATGATGGTGAGAAACACAACGGACCTTCTGAGATGGAGCAAGATCAACCTGATGTGATAACAAATAAACTGTCCAATACGCACATTGAAAATAACCAGCTAGAAGAAGATATTGATGATGAACCTGCACCTCCTGTAGTGGAAAAACAAATGATACCTGAAAAGCCATTTGTGGCAGAAAAGCCTCAAGTTGGGGAGAAGCCAGTGATCGCTGAAAAGCCTGTTCTAAACCGGCCTGAAAGTGAAGCTAGTCCGAGTCAATAGCCGACATTTACATGCGCAGTCAACTTGACAAGCGCCGAAGATATGAACTGTATGTTTTCATATTTGAAAACTATCATATAAAGGATTGTAGTTCTATTAACTTTTCATGTGGTTTCATCAGACAAAGTTTGTGGTCTACAAAGAAAAGTTGGTATAACTGTGTCCTATCCAAAAATTGTTGTAGAATTCAGGATTTCTATTATTAAAATGTTGGAGCTGTATAAATCGAAATTATTGACATCGTGAGTACTGTCAGCATTCAATGGAATATGGGCTCTAATTGTAAGTGTACATTGCTATCATTGCAAAAATAGCTGCTGAAATATCTTCAGGTGTCTGTTATATTATATGTAAGTTAGTTTCCAAAATAGAACCTTATATTGCAGCAGTGTAAAGAATATTTTAGCACAATATCAATCATTTGGAGTCTCAAAGGCCTTTGTTTGTGAATGTAAGGGCTAGTTATAATAATTCAAACAGCATGTGCTTGTTTGAGCATTTTAAATACAATGGAATTCTTTTAGTTGAAGTGACATTTTAGATAATGAAATAGAATTTCAAACTGAGGTCAATAAGACATGATAAACTCGCGCGACTATTTATTTCTTGATGAAATTGTGCAAAAGTTTTATCCTTTTAATTGTAACATGTGTATAAAAATGTACCATCATTGAAAACAGTACAATGTCTAGGTATTTAATGTCACGGCACTTATCAACTGTTTGTTCACTGTTATAGCAAACTTATCTAAACCTCACATTGAATTGTGTGTAATTTATTTATCTGCAATTGTTGAACATTCAATATTTGAAGCTAAAATAGTGATGGCCCATTCAATAAGTATTTATTATTAAAAATGTGAGAGAATGAATTAGTTTATTTTTATTATGACACCACTGAGGGTAAAAAGTGTAAAAATGTAATATAGGGCCAATAAAATTTATAAACATTTATAAGTGCTATGCTTATTCTGTTCTGATGCTCTCGTTTTTTTACATTGTCATTGTTTTTGCTATGTATACAGCCCACATTGTTTTACATACATTGAGTGTATTAGTCAAATAACAAATAAATTTGATAAATTCGACACTGGTCTGAATGTAGTCAGTGCAGCTTTTTATATCACATACATTGTCATTAATTTCGCCTGATAGACGATTGTTTTCTTAGAAAATTATCAAAGTGTGATTAAACATAGTGTGTATATTAAAATTTAAAAGATGTATTTCTAAGATATTTGGGAAGTCAAAAATGTAGGTGTCGGAAAATATAATACGCGAAAACTTTAATTTTATTATAGAAAAATTGCTTCATAATATATTCTAGTTAGGTTTTGCTGAATATTTTGAAGATTTTTAAACATTTTCACGTCAGGATCTGTCATTATTACGAAAATAATTAATTTTACAATAATTCAAGAGTCTGATTTTTAAATATGTATTACTAGCCGATTCTACCATATTTTTAGTTTTGTAACAGTATAATTCATCTGCGTTGTAGAATTAAATACTTATTATAATCATCAGTAGATATGAAGTACAGTACTAACTACCCTCAATAGGAAAAAAACCTAAACGAGTCACTTAATCCTCATTTTGAATATTGCAAAAATGTTTTCAATGAACAAATCCAACTTTAAATTCCGCGCGCGGTTATCAGAGCTCATTATTTTACTAGCTTGTATAAAAATTCACTATCGGCAAATTAGAGCGTGATTTCTCTAATCTTTTTGTTGAGGAAAATCGAACTTTTGATCGTTAAAATATATAATTGAGTTCAATATTGATAAACAGTTGTTTTTTAATAAATTACCGCGCATTTTAGCAGTAGATTCTGGTTTTTATACACGAAGACTATCGTAAAAGTATGCATATTAGTCCAAAGCTGTCCAATAAAATAAATCTTAATTTGTAAGCTCACAAAGACGAGCTCTCGCTCTTTAAAAGTGTAATTGTATTATAAAAGTGATTTGTTAAAGCAATTTAAAAGTGTTTGGGCTTCGTTATTTGTACATATCATTGCATTGTTAAACAATGCACGACCATAGATTGTATCTACTTCAATTTATTTCAATTGAAACCGTCAAAGGAGCAGTTAGAACCAATTGTAACTATATCACCGTATTAGGAAACTATTACTGGTTGATTCCGGCGAACGAAACAATATCGCAAAGAACGTATAAGTAATAATTTTGATATAGCTTCGATAGTAACAATATGAATCTAATAAGACAACTGTCTGTAAAAAGTATACTAAAATATGTATTGCGTATATAATTAGTTTAAGTTTAAAAAGTTATACAGCCGATGGTCGCGCATTTGAATGCCTTATTATATCAAATGCAAGAAACAGATCCAACTTTGTTAAAGGCTCTTTTGTGCTGTCCACGGATAATTTATGTAGATTATATCCATTATTTTTATGTAAATTAAGTAAAGTTACAAGTTATTGAAAATATTGTGTTACATTATAATTGTTTGGTTTTAGTATCACACTGTATGATAAAGATATCTTGTTTCTATTGAGATTAAGGCGGCATGTCGATTGTAACATTATTGTTAATAAAATATATATGTATAAATTGCTGAAACCGTTTTTTATTGCTTTGCGTTGCGTGTCTATGTTTCTAATTGTGGTTGTTAGAGCCATAGGTCTAATTACTTGCGGTAACAAACCTAGCTAGAACAACGTCACTTGTACGCATAACATAAATACCATCGACAATCAAGAAGATGCTTATTCCTACTCCAAGTGAATATATGTTCTTTATATGGATAGGTAGAATAGAATACTCTTTATTATGTACACCATATAAGTTACAGAAAAGATAGATGAAGAAAACATTACATAGGGTGACAAAATGGGC
Organism: Lacanobia oleracea; assembly: GCA_950371165.1. Classification (NCBI taxonomy): domain Eukaryota; kingdom Metazoa; phylum Arthropoda; class Insecta; order Lepidoptera; family Noctuidae; genus Lacanobia; species Lacanobia oleracea. The sequence continues at coordinate 7,315,867 of OX493412.1, read as the reverse complement.
GGCTTTATCGCTAAAAGCGATCTTTTCAAGACAACCTCTGGATGGATTGCAAAGATAATGGAAAGACAGTACTGCAAGTAATCTTAGGTCGAGCGGGTGAAGGCAGGCACCATACTTCCTGACCACACGGGCATGCGAACCGTCGTGGTGAGCTGCCCCATGACGGCGGCCAAGAAAATATCGGAGGGCCGAAGACTCCTGGTAGGCTGGGTATCTGCGCTGGTCAAACTGCTGGAACCCAGACCTCTGAGATGCTTCCGCTGCCAAGTGGGCAACCACGTAGGAGTCCAGTGCACCTCGGAGGTGGACCGCAGCGATCTTTGTTTCCGCTGTGGTCAGCTCGGACACAAGGCCGGCTCGTGTAACGCCACGCCGCACTGCGTCGTATGTGTGGCAGCTGGCAAGCCGGCCGATTACTAGGCTGGGGGCAAAGCCTGCGCTCCACCCACCAAGCCCGAGGCCAGAAAGAAGCCCTCCACCACCGCCGTCCCTGCCGCTGCTGTCGCCGCTGCCGCCACCAACACTGCCGTCACTGCCGCCGCCTTCGCTTCGGTTGCCGCGAGTGAGTCCCCACAAGGGACTTAGGAGGTGGCAGTAATGGAGTGTCAATAACGGCTCCATTACGCCTCCTCCAGGCGAACATCAACCACTGCGCCGCCGCTCAAGACTTGTTAGTCCAGAGCATGGCACAGTGGTTGATTAACTTCGCCGTGGTTGCTGAGCCCTACTTTGTCCCGCCCAGAGGTGACTGGATGGAGGACCTAAACGGCTCAGTGGCCCTAATTTCGTCAGCCGCTGCCTGTACCCCATCCCTCGAAAGCGTTAGGAGAGGACAAGGGTTCGTAGCAGCACGGTTCGGGGAGATTGTCGTGGTAGGAGTGTACTTCTCCTCGAATCGAACTCTCGCCGAGTTCCAAAACTGCCTTACAGAGTTGGGCGTCATCGTCACCGGGTGTCGTACCCTCCCCGTACTCGTTCTCGGGGACTTCAATGCTAAGCACTTGGCTTGGGGTTCCCGATATACGGATACGCGGGGCAGGATGGTGGAGGATTGGGCTCTGGAGACAGGCCTGGTCGTCCTAAACCAGGGTTCTGTCCCCACGTGTGTGCGGATGCAGGGGGAGTCCGTGGTGGACATTTCGTTCGCCAGCCCTGCTCTGTCACCGCGTGTCATTGACTGACGCGTATTAGAGGAGGTGGAGACCTATTCCGATCACCGGTATATCCGGTTTGACGTCTCCATACCCAGACCTCAACCTCGCCAGTCCGGCAGATCCCAAGTGGTCCGCGGTGGGCGTTGAAGCAGCTGGACCGGGAGCTCCTCTTGGAAGCTTCGATCGTGCAGGCCTGGGTGTCACATTCGGACAGGCCTGCTGACATCAACGATGAAGCGAAGTGGTTCCGGGAGGCCATGTCCGATATTTGTGACGTGGCAATGCCCCGGGTTAAGCCAGGATGCGCCCGCCGCCAGGTGTACTGGTTGTCGCATGAGCTGGCGACGCTGCGTCAAGCATGCTTTGTCGCACGGCGCCGGTACTCTAGGCACCGCAGGCCTGGAACGATCTGCAACCTTACTCAACAAGCACTACGCATCGTGGAAAGATGGTGCAACGAATATGATCTGTCGGTAAACCCCACGAAAACTGAATTAGTCATGTTCACTCAAAAGCGAGCACTAGGCCACTACCGGCTACCTATGCTCTTCAATACAGAGCTCCAGCTGTCTAACGAGGTAAAGTATCTAGGCGTCATCCTAGACAGTAAGTTAAGCTGGAGTAATCACCTAGACTACAAACTAAACAGGGCCTGCATTACCTTCTGGCAATGCAGGAAAATGATAGGGAAGAAGTGGGGCCTATCTCCCAAAATAATACTATGGCTGTACAGCGCAGTAATTCGGCCCATGGTAACTTACGGGGCCGTGGTGTGGTGGCCACGCTCAAAGCTAGCTACAGCCGTAAACAAGTTACAACACATGCAAAGGCTGGCCTGCATGGCAACGACGGGCTGCATGAGGACTACTCCAACTGCGGCGCTGGAAGCCATGCTGGGGCTCCCTCCGCTACACTTGTTTATACAACAGGAAGCGACGATGGCAGCAGTACGCCTTAAAACATTAGGTCTCTGGAGTAAGAGAGACACACGACACACCGCTCTGCTCGAGGAGCTCAACAATGAACTCCCCATAACAAAGGCAATCAATGACCGGGTGCCCAAGCAATTTATCTTCGATAAAAAATACAAAATCCAATTGCATGAGGATCATCGGTGCGAGGGGCTCTGCCCCGCCGAGCTGCGGATCTTCACCGATGGATCAAAAACAGGTACAGGTACTGGTGCGGGAATCTTCTCAGAGGATCTCAATATCCACATAGCCACACCATTGGGGGTCCACAACACAGTGTTCCAGGCTGAATGCATGGGCATTTCTCTGGCGGCATCAGCCATCCTAACCAGGGAAGTTAAGGACCACTCAATACGCATACTCTCGGACAGCATGGCTGTCCTGCAAGCTCTGAACAGCCACACAGTGAACTCTGGGTTGATTCTCGAGTGTCACCAACGACTAAACCAGGTTGGTAGACACAACAAAGTAACCATTCAATGGATCAAGGGACACAGTGAATCTCGAGGCAACGACGCTGCGGATGAACTCGCCCGAAGGGGGTCGAGTTTGTCAGCAATGGGACCTGAGCCCATCGTGCCGCTGCCTTTCGGGTACTTACGCAATCTGGTAAGGAAACGCACCGGAGATAAACATCACAAGCTATGGGCTGACCATAGTGAGTGTAGGCAGGCCAAGGAGGCACTTCCCTCTATAAATGGCCGTTTCACAAAACAAGCCCTAAGACTGACTAAACAACAGTTGCGTTCAGTCACAGCCGTAACAACTGGCCATGGGTCTTTTAATAAACACCTCTATGCCATAGGAGTCACTGACAGCCCGCTATGCAGAGCCTGCATGGAGGAGAATGAGACAGCAGCACACCTGCTTCTAAGCTGCCCGGTGGTTGCGGATTACAGGGCAAAGTACTTCGGAAACCCAGGTACCCTCTGCGAGATAGTTAGTAACACCAAGGCGTTGCTGGCCTTCCTTGGGGAGCTGGGGTGGATCGAATGACGCATTTGTCCCACCTACACGCAAAATACGCGCTTAGTCGTGGAGTTGCGGAAACCAGCCCGATTTACATACATACATACAGGCACCGCAGGCTCCGCATCCGCCCTCCGGATGCGTAAGTCAGAGAGGCGGAGCTGTACGAGGAGTACAAAGTGGCGAAGGCCGCCCTCCTAGCGGGAATCCTGCAGGCCAAAGATTTGGCTCGCAAGGAGATGCTGGAGTCTCTGAACGGGGACCCGTGGGGAAGACCCTACAAAATGGTGCGGAATAAGCTCCGCACCTGGGCCCCCCCCGTTGACGCAGAGTCTCCGGCCCCAGCTGGTAAAGGACGTGGTGAGCGTTCTGTTCCCCTCGCGAGGGCAGCATACTCCCCCGCCTATGGCTCCGCCACCTGCGGTGCCCTATGCGGACTACACCGATGACGATGCTCCGGAGGTGACTGATGTAGACTTGAGAGAGGCGGTTAATAGGCCGAAGGCCAAAAATACCGCCCCAGGACCCGACGGCTTACCTGGCAAAGCTTGGGTCCTGGCCTTGGAAGCTTTCGGGCCTCGTCTAAGAGGGTTCCTAAGCGCATGCTTGGAGAGGGGCCAGTTCCCACTTCGTTGGAAGACGGGAAAACTGGTCCTCATTAAGAAGCCGGGGCGCCCTGCGGACTCTCCGTCCGCATACCGGCCCATCGTGCTGCTCGATGAGGTGGGCAAGCTCTTTGAAAGAGTAATTGCAAACCGCCTCGTCGAGCACCTAGTGAGGGTGGGGCCGGATCTGGCGGAAAACCAGTGCGGTCTCCTCACGGGCCGCTCGACGGTGGACGCGATCATGCGCGTGAGAGCCCTTTCGACGGCGGATGCGGTTTCCCGGGGTGGGGTCGTCTTGGCGGTGTCTCTGGAATTGCCAATGCCTTTAACACCCTGCCCTGGAGTTGCATTAGGGAGGCATTTCGGTATCACCGGGTGCCGACCTAACTCCGTCGCGTAGTCGAGGCTTACTTGACGGACAGAGCCGTCATCTACCCCGGTCACCTGGGAGAGTGGAACCGGCGAGAGATGTCGTGTGGTGTTCCACAGGGATCCGTTGTGGGGCCGCTCCTGTGAGACATCGGCTACGACTAGGTGCTGTGCGCCGACCTCCCTTGCGGCGTCAGTGTTGTCTGCTATGCTGACGATACGCTAGTCCTGGCGCAGGAACGGTCGCACCAGGCGGCGGCTGACGCTATGACACGCGGGGTGCGATAGTCGTTGAGAGGATCCGGCAGTTGGGTCTCGAGGTGGCCCTTCACAAATCCGAAGCCATGTGCTTCCATAGTTCTCGGAACAGGCCACCATCGGGATCTCAAATAACGGTCGGAGGGGTTCACATCGGTGTCGGGTTGACGATGAAGTACCTGGGTCTCGTCCTTGACAGCCGGTGGAACTTCGTCGAACATTTCCGACGTTTGGCTCCCAGACTTGGGCGAGCCGGGGCTGCCTTCAAGCTGCTTCTGCCCAATCTAGGGGGTCCAAATACCTCCTGCCGGAGGCTTTACGCGGGGTTCGTGCGGCCCATGGCCCTTTATGGGGCGCCAGTGTGGGCGCCTACTTTGAGGAAGCGACCTGCCCGTTACCTCAACGCGTCTCAGAGGGTCATGGCTATCCGGCTGGCCCGGGGATACCGCACGGTCTCTGGCGAGGCGGCGAGCCTCTTTGCCGGACTGCCGCCATGGGATCTGGAGGCGAGAGCCCTCGCGCACATTTACGAGTGGCGCGTGGAGGCGCAACGCCGGGGCGAGATTCCTCTGCCGCGGCAAATCGCAGCAAGGCGGACGGAGCTCCAGCAGGATCTCATGGCGGTATGGAGACAGCGACTGTCGCAACCCAGCGCTGGGCACGTCACAATCCAGGCGAGTAACCTCTTTGAAGAGTGGCTGGAGCGGCGCCACGGCGTCCTCACCTTCCGCCTGACGCAGGTGCTCACCGGACACGGTTGTTTCGGGAGATACCTGTTTCGGATTCGGCGGGAGGACACACCCGGGTGTCAACACTGTGAGGGTCACCCGGAGCACACGGTGGAGCATACGGTGGAGGTCTGTCCTGCTTGGGCGGAGCACCGCCGGGTCCTCGTCGAGGCGATCGGCGGCGGCGACCTCTTGCGACCGGCCTTGGTTCAATCTATGGTCCGGAGCGAGGAGGCATGGGAAGCGGTCACCCCCTTCTGCGAAACAGTAATGCTAGCAAAGGAGGAGGCCGAACGTGTGAGAGAGAGGGAAACCTCACGTCCCAGTCGCCGCAACGGAGCGAAGGAGACGCCCCAGGCGTCGGGAGTCGCAGGACGATTCCCGGCCGCCGTAGGCGCGGGCCTGCGGACGGCGAGCAGTGGGTGGATCGCCGTCTGATCAGAACTAGGCGCGGGTCGGCGGCGCACTGCGATTCCAGCGCGCCTCAAAGAGATCTCAGCGTGGAAGACGGGGCCCGCTAGGGCAGGTGCCTGCTGGGGCTACGGAATCTGTTCGAAAGGGGTAGCGTAGCCTTGGAACACAGGGCACCAGGAGGAACACGGATGGGTTTTAGTCAGTAAGAGTCTGACACTCCCTCTTGCTTTACCCAGAGCGGGAGGAGTCATTTGATGATTTCCCATGCTTAAAAAAAAAAAGGTAGTCTTAGGTGTATCTTAGTATGTATAAACCCAAAGCAAAAAAAAAAAAACAAAATAATCTATGCTCTTGTCATGGGACTTCCTCGGTAACAAACAATTGAAGGAAAATCAAAACAGAAATTACGGTACCTATTGAATTAGGTACCGAGGTAATTACAAAAGGAAAATCGTCAACTGCGTTAAAACAAGGAATTATTTTTTACGTATAAAATGTGTGTATAAGCGTTGTTATCTGATCGGGCAGTTATTTATAGTCGGTTATGTACAGAACCTCGTAGGCCGATTAACTTATAATGTCTCGTTTACCTTACACGTCTTCTGAAATTTGAGAACTGACATACTATACCTACTCATCTTTCTTCTACCTCTAATAATTTCACGAAGTGGACAGTCCCCTTCCCACGAAGTAATTTTGTAAAGTAACTAAATTGACGTTATCGTCGTCCAATTTTTCTAATCAGTTTGATTCAGCAGGCTACAAACATTTTAACAAGAGTTGTGGCCGCCCCCTTTTTGATAACGCGTGATAATAATTCTAGTTTCAGTGAACGGACTTTCCGAGCAATGCTCGAATTTTTTTTTTTATGTTTTCTAATTAACACTTTCTGATGTGGAATGGAATGACAAACGAGTGAGTTCGGGTAGCATGTAGCAATATTCCCGAAGCACACTCCTCAATTCGTCTTTGCACTGGATACTTACGTTTGTAACCCTGTCATTATGTTCTTTATCTGCAACACGGCTGCCCATTTAAGGTCGGAGGCGAACAGTATCATCCAAAATATAATTTTGCTGGATAACCCCCACGCCTCCATCTGATCCGACAGTCGTTGGGCCGAAACGTAGACAGGTGGCTTAATAGCACTTGAAACAAAAAACACACGAACACTGTAAGCGGCCAGGCTGTATCCTCTCCAATAGCTAGTAACAGAATGGGCGTATAACGTTCTCCTTGATGGAAGTCCATCGCATGTGCTGCACACTTCCGCCGGGTGCTAGGTTCCTATCTGATGACGGTAGGCCTTGAGGTCCTGAGCGTCTTTTCCGTTGACCTCCAGGTATAGGATAGTATTGTGGACGGTGACAAGTAGGTCTGTAGGTACTCTTCGCAAGACCTAAAAGATTTGCGCTCCCAAGTTACAATGAGGAAGAAGTGGGAATATAAGTAAAAATAATTACTAGGTATCTATAATCCCTCAAAATAAATACCAAGCCATTAGTTATTACAATTCGCCATATCGATTGACATAATTACTTTGTGATAGGTCAATTCAACAATAGGACCCTTTATAGTCGTGTCGAAGGATAGCAATATAATGATCTTTTGTGCCGTGACCCGTGATCGTCCAAAATATTTGAACCTTCTCTCTTTCATATGCGGTGGATAAATTGGTCATGTGATTGGTGAGACATTGCAAACTGGCTGTAAATTCAAACATCAATTCGTCACCATATATTTCCAAATGAAATGTAGGTTTGCATTACAAATGTAATAGAATTGCCCTAAACCTGCCCCCCCACTGACAAAGACGACAGGGGGCTAAAAAGGCCACTAGGAGAATCATAATATTAATCACGCGACAATCTGTCAAATTTAATTTCCATCTGTATCGCTAATGCATTAGGTTCAAGGTTGATTGGGAAAATTTGACAGTGACGGGTAGCGTGATTTTCTTTCTGATTCTGCTAAAGTGGCCTTTTTAGACCAGCTGGATTTCGCTGTAAAAGAGAGAGAGCTAGGCACTGTCCCTTTTTCACAGCGGATTGAAATGCCACGTTATGGTAGGGGGACTGATCAGGCAGCGCTACTTTACCTGCCTGACCGTAGAAGTTGCAGGTGGCTTAAAGAAAGACAAAAATTGCAGTTTACTGGAGGCCTTCAAAGCTTGTGACTGTATATTTTATTATAATATTAGCTGACCTGCGAAACTTCGTCTGCGTCACATTTTAATTAATGCTCCGCTCCTAATGGTAGTATATTATAGCCTCCCTCGATAGATGGGCTATCCAACACTATAAGATTTTTTCAACTCGAACCGGCAGTTCCTGAGACTAGCGCGTTCAACCAAACCATGCTTTATAATATTAATGTAGATAAATCAAGCCAAAACACAAACCAAAGTAAAAAAAATCTAATCAAAATCGTAATCTATATTAACTTAAGCGAAGCAAAAGCTAATCGTCCGTAGTTGGTATGGTATTGAAATGCAGTTTGCAGACCACAGACGCCGAATTATCAGTTACTGACAAGTATTCTTTATCATCATTGAATCATGCAATTATGATGAGAAGCTCGGTCATAGAATAGAATAGAATAGAATACTCTTTATTATGTACACCATATAAGTTACAGAAAAGATAGATGAAGAAACATCGCGAATCATCGGTCATATATCGCGAATGGGTGTGAGTGAGTCATTGTTGCATCACGATGACGCATCTGATGCCAGTGACGGAGGTGAGGTTCGAATTGAAGTCATTCTCGAGTCATCTTACCCATAATAATTCAGTACTGAACACGTACTGGGCAGGGGTCAAGTTAAAACATGACGTTATGGGCCTGTTTCATTTCACAGCGTATGATTAAGTTAACTTGGCATTTTATTGAAATTCTGTTTCATTATTTAATTTATTCAGTACCCCTAAGTAGTGGCTAACTGGCTTTTCGGACATCATGAAACAGGCCATAACACTTACACACACAGTACAGTTACAGTAGCCTTATAGTGACGAGATCAAAACAATGTTCTTATTTTTTCCTGCCTTATATTCTCTTCCCTTGCTTACCTACCTTATATTGTCCTTTTTATTACCTATTTGACATATTTGAGTAAACCTTCATAATATGTACGTTTAAAAACTTGCACTAGGTGTTACATGGCCGCTTGGGAGGAGCCATGCCGTGCCCTCATCTCTGTGGTAGGCAGTGTTCTCTCGCTGCCGGCCGTAGTTCATGCTATGGTCGACGGCGAGGAGGTCTGGGACGCGGTGGTCTCCTTCTGCGAAACAGTTATCGCGCAGAAGGAGGCTGCGGAAAGGGACCTCTCAACCTCTCTCCCGGCCCGCAGCAGGCGCACCGGGCGTCGGAGGACGCTGACCTCTTTCGGTCCCCTTAACTGGGTCGAGGGGCGGCGAACTTGGGGATGTCCGTCGCGCCCGATTCATCCGGACCAGAGGTGGCGGCGCGTGGTATCCCGTGCGCCCCTCTTTGACGTCTCGGGGGGAGTCAAACACCTCACTGACCCGAGGTGGCCCGCAGGGGCAGGCCGAGCCGGGGATTACGGAAGTCGCATGAGTTCCTGCGATCCCCGGCGTAGGTGTGAGATGGAACAGCGGGTGGTTTTAGTCAGTACGAGTCTGACAGACCCCTCCAGGATACCCATGAGGATTTCCACCCGTAATAAAAAGGCCTTCAGGTGTACCAAAATAAGACCGAAATTAAAGTGACCAGCCACAACTATTCAATACCTAGAACCTTGACCATTCTGGACATCACCCGCCCTGAAAATGATGATCATATCTGAAGCCAGATTGTACCTAATAGCAATTTGTGAATAGTCCATCGTTACATAATTTCGTGCTTGGGGAACGCCGATGGCCGTACCGTTCTGACTTGAGCGCGAGAACGTTACCTAACCGAGTGGATCGATCTATCGTTATGATAGCCATATTATAACACTACTCTATCCTATCAGCCCAGCCTTTGAGGTGCAAGTATAAAAAAGTGCGAATCGGACTCGCACACGAATGGTTCCGTACCACAAACCTCAATTTTTATTATTTGTTGTTATAGCGGCAATATACACAATCTGTGACAATTTCAATTGTCTACCTATTACGGTTCTTCAGATATAGCCCGCTGACAGACAGATGGACAGTGGAGGCTTAGTAATAGGGTTCCGTTGGTTACCCTTTGGGTACGAACCCTAAAAATACTGTCCTTCGATACAATACCTCCTCTAACCAGTCTTCTGCTTTTCGTGCCCATTGTTTATTTACCATCCTCCATTTTGCTTGCCAGTATGGATGTGGGTTATGCATGCACACATTTATAGAGCGACCGTGACCTGTATACTGTCAGTCAGGGACATTATGAGTACTTACATATCATACATGTGTACAGTTAGATACCAGTTGATTGATTAGTAATGAAAGCAAGAGTTTATCATCAATAACTCATTGATAAATTAGATTATTAGTTTGTAGAGTAGTCGGCATGACGCTTTCGGTTTTATAAAAAGTTCGGTTTTATTAAACGTCGCTCTACCATCAATACTCGTGTTTGTCTCTTCCTAAAACTTGAAGTTCCATTAACTCTTCTTTTTTTGCGACTCGTGTTTTCAAATTTAGTCCGACCAGTTCATGTTCAGGTGCTGGAAGTTGCAGGTTGGGCATAAAGAGCAGGAAAGTAGGTGGTACATATCCTGTGAAGAGGCTCCTAACTGATACTGTGTTTGCGATGGATTTATAATACTCTAGTCACGGGCGTAGCTACCTATACTTTTCGCAAGGGTCCAAAAACGTACAAAGATAAACTAATTTTTGCTCTGGCTTCACGCAGAGACGCTAGAATTCATAACACCAATCATTTGAAGTGCTAATATCTAAATTACCTATATATATAGAACTAGGATTACCCGTGCCATCCGATCAATATTTATTATTTATCAGCCAATTTTATTTTAGTCGTATGCCTTGGTACCCCCTAAAGAAAAAAGAAAGTTAAAATGTTTATTTGGGACTCGCACAAAACAGACAGATGTAAATTTAATTAAATTAACAGAATTACTTAGTCTATAAACATTTTAGTCTGTGCGAGGCCAAAAAGGTCCCTAAACACACCCTTTAACCGCTCGTAGCTCCAATTGGTCAGATTGTATTGCATTAGTTTCATATTAACGCTCACATACTTGCTGGTGAACACATGGGGCCGGCCATCATAAAACATTCAGTGGGATACCTTGTCGATTTTTTTATTATTAATAGGCCCACGTTAGACCAGAGTCTCATCTAATAGAAAGCGATGATGTGGTCGACGATGGAGTATGTTTACTTAGAAGTAACCTAACAGTATTCAACTGCAGTGACATAAAAATCCACTACCTACTGGATTGGAATGAAAAATGGGTCTTGGGAAACAAGTGCGCGACACACGACACCAGTAGGTAGGTACATGACACACAGTAACATTAAAAAGTTTCTGTTCCTAAATTCATCTGGCTATTAGTATCTTTAGTTTTAGTGTATCGTAGTATTTGTAGTTCACTCTTAAATAAAGATATTCCAGCTATTACAAGGAGGTACATATTACTTGTATGACTAAGCTCAGCAGAACGGCTAGCGGATTGGTGACCGCTGAGCCAATCCTCCACATATGACGTACGGGCAACGGTACAATGTTTGCATTGACGTAAAATAGTTTTTTTTTTATTCGCGTTGGCACCAAGACAACAGCGGGTCTTGATTGATGTATACAAGTTTTAACAGTTGCCTACAAAAACTCTGGATAGCAACTAGTCCTTGAATGTTTTCAGAATCGATTTTAGAGTATTGAAACATGAAATAATATTACACTTATTTTTCATCTGTTGTACTGGAATGGGCATTAGATGACTTCGGTACCTCTTCTGCATCTTATTTATTAATGTAAATAAGACCTTATCTGACGATGCAACCACTAAAAGGAATGTTCGTTTGCAGTCGAGTATGAGATGATAGCCGTATTGCATTTCCAAGACATTAACCACACAAGCCACCGCTTGATTTCCTGTTCACCTCTAGGCCATAAAACTATGTAAAAAACTTATGATCTGAGGGCCAATTTATTCTACTATTTCTTAAGCAACGTTCGCATTGGCATCTCAGTCAGAATCTGTCGAAACATTCAGTTTGGCTCTGTTATTCCGCCAGTTTATAACATTCAAATCAAATCAAAATTGTTTATTTGTGAGAATATGGTACAATAGATATTATAATAATGATTCCAGCATAATATCCTGCCATCACATGCGTACAAATATTTCTATAAAAGAAATAAAGCTTAATAATTATGGATTAGAGAATAAAATATGAATTTCTAATATTTAATAAATAAGGATTGAAATTGTCATGATTAACAATGAATAAAATTGTATTATATTATTAACGACTTATCCTCTAAATATTATTGAACACTGTAGTATTTTTTTCTAGTAACATACTAAACAATACCCTTTTGAACAACAGCAATGGCAAATCTTGAGTAATATTTGGTAAATGGTTATCTATACTAATATATAAAGCTGAAGAGTTTGTTTGTTTGTTTGTCTACTTGAAGGCGCTAATCTCAGGAACTACTGGTCCGATTTGAAAAATTCTTTCAGTGTTACATATACCATTTATCGAGGAAGCTTATAGGCCATATTATCATCGCACTAAGACCAATAGGAGCGGAGCAGTAATGAAAATTGTGACGCAGACGAAGTTGCGCGGGACAACTAGTATTTAATAATTATCATGCAGTATTTCTTTTAAATAAATAGCATTAATTTTATTTGCGGTAATTTTAATTTGTCTTTTTGTCGTGTTCTACTATTTGTTTTGTAAAGGTTTTTTCAAATAAATTATAGGTACCTACTTCTTTTTTATAAAAATGCACATTTCAAAAATATCGAGACATGGTAAAGAAAGTATTTTAAGTTTTTGAAATAATGGCTTACAGCTATCTAAAAAGTGGGCACCACACAAACAGCTGACTATCGCGTTCTATACCTACCTATTGTATAGGTGTCGTTAGCCCGACCACGTGACGGTTCGTCAATGAGCGTGCGAAGTAAGGGGGCGGAGTATTTACTTCCGAACTAAATGGACTATGTACATATACGAGTATGTAGGTGTAGTGTGTTCTAGAACGGTGGGCGGAACGATTACGTAGGAACTAGGTTTTTTATTGAGTATTTCTGATAATGGCCGGGTCGTCGCGCATGCCAATTTATCTGCTTTGCAGTCCTGTAGTGTTTGAGTTTATTCACATTACACACCGATTTTGGTACCTTCTTGCTGAAGACTTAGCCAAAATGCTTTTCAGCACGCTTTTTCGCTTCGGCAGTACGAAAAAGAATCTATGAATTGGAATTGCAGCTCAGCAGAAACTCAGAATTGAGAATTAGCTGATAAGAACATACTTATCATCTCCCTAGCCTTTACCCAACTACATACATATATTGGGGTCGGCTTCCAGTCAAGCCGAATTTAGCTGAATACCAGTATTTTACGAGAATCGGCTGCCTACCAGACTTCCACAACCCATTAACTGGGTAAAACGGTACCTACTTCATGGCAAGACGAGTCACTGGAATTATAATAATTATATAATTTATTTGGCTTCTGACTATCCGTAACGACTGCCAAAGATCTACAAATGAGAGCCGGGACCAACGGCCTAACGTGCTATCCGAAGCACGGAGAAATCTCGGTATGTTAAAATGGTCACCCATCCACAGACCAACCTTGGCAAGCGTTGCTTAACCTTGAAGATCGACCCGTGCGGCTGTTATCATATAAAGAGCTCTTCGCTGATAAGAAAATACTATACTGTACTTTTAGGCCAGGTTTCTAGCCATACAGATTGAAATGGTTAAATCAGAAAACGGTGCCTGACCTTCAAGAAAACCCTAAAATCTCTAGTATTTTTTTAAACCAGGTAGCGGTCTGGAACATATTATGTGACCAAAGTTCTAACGACAATGATCTCTTCTTCAGTCAGGTGACCCTTTCAGAACGTCTCCTGCTATAAATAGGAACTTATTTCTAAGAAGCCAAGCAAGAATGAACTTCTGGCAGTTTGGCATACGTTTTCCACAGATGTCTCGAATTAAACGAAGTTTATTAGTTTATCTAGACATGCTGTAGTAATCAGTAATCAAACGTTACTTTTAATGTCCATATATGGTTTATAACCTGCAATCTGTTTTTACTTATGCTCTGTAAATCTAAACAGGCGACCTAGTATCATATAAGATAGGCAGATCTTGCGTTGTCTTTATAAAAAAATCATCTTTGTATATTCCTTGCCAAAACACTTTCCCTGCCAATTTATCCGATGGTCAATGTTGATTTTATGTACATGGCAAGTGGTACTTTCCTTAACTTAAAGGCCTCGAAATAAGGTGGAATAACGAGTTACACATCTTGTGAAGGATGCAAACCAATGCCACGCATGCTGTCAAACTAAATTTAAATTTTCTATTTTCACAGAAAACGACTACCAAGAAGTTCGTTGCCACAAAGTGTTCGAGGCAATGCGCATGTGCTGCACGAAGTTCAAGCCACTGAATAACTCTCTCGTTTGTGAAGGATACGATCTAGAGCCGCGGAAATACGCGCCGGTCACTGACAGACCGGCTAAGTAAGGTAATTCAAACCCGAAACCTTCATTTAATTTTCGATTCTTACCCGCAAACTCACGCCTTTTTTCCGATAGGCAGACACTACAGAACGTCACCAGCGCCATTACACTTGCATATTTTTGTCTCGATTCAATTCCACAAAGAATTCTTTTTTTCCAGAAAGCTATGGACAGTCGTCGTCGGAGCCAAGTTCTAGGCAAAAGAAGTTGGTTCTACAGATACCCGAGGACCTTCCAGATCACCTTCACCGCATTGGGGCTCGGAATATTCTTCTCAAAGCCCATTTACGACATTTTCTTCAGACCGCGCGAAGACATAAATTTTGATGAGCCAGAAACTACGTTTTCGATTCGCAGGGCTTAAGAATAACTATGGAATCAATCTCTAAGGCTAAAGAAAGGCTAGCAAAGTATCCTGTGATATTTGCCAAGTGTTCTAAGCAGAGTGTTTTGTACGCCCGCTGTGTGCTGCTAAAAGAAGGATCGGTGAAAAAAGACGAATGTGCTAAAGAGTTTGAAGAGTTTAAAGGTTGTTTGTATTCTGCCGCGAAAAACTTGAAGACGAGAATTTAAAATGCATGAGTTGCTACAATTTATAAACTTGCCGCTTCGGTACCACCTTGTCGCTGGTTTCTTCATAAGGCTGTTTTTGATAGTATACGGTGATTTCCACGACAAAACTTACGATGTCCCGTACACAGATGTCGACTATTCCGTGTTCACGGATGCTGCCCGGCATGTCTTACACGGAGACTCGCCATACAAACGACAGACCTATAGATACAGCCCTTTGTTAGCTTACCTTTTGGTCCCTAACATGATTTTGGGCAAAGACTTCGGGAAAATCCTGTTTTCTACTTTCGACATCTTTATAACCGTCGCTGTTAGAACGCTGGTGGAACATCAGCTAGGGCCCAAGAGCATTGCTACTAATATCCCGATGTACTGCTCTTTCTTGTGGCTCTACAACCCGCTGAGTATCGCTATCTCGACTCGCGGCAACGCAGACTCGGTGTCATGTTTTACCATTATTCTATCCTTACTTTTATTGCAAACCGATGTAGTCGAGGGACTCAAGAAATATGCTCTCTCCGGATTTCTTCTCGGTATATCAATCCATCTACGATTGTACCCGTTAGTGTTTAGCTTCCCAATGTACCTTAGTTTGGGGGTAACTAAAATCCCTCGAAAAATAACCATGAAAGAGGGGATGTTGATCTTATGGCCGAATTTGAAGCAACTTACATTGGCTATGAGCTGTATTGTAACATTATTTAGTCTGACATACGGAATGTGGGCACTGTACGGTTACGAATTTCTTTACGAGACATACTTGTACCACGCCTCCAGAATTGATATACGTCACAATTTTTCCGTTCTCTTCTACTATTCGTATTTGAGCATGAATCAGCTCACCTTCGACATAGTGAAGAATGTCACTAATCTGTTCAAAGCCGTTATTTTATTTCTGCTGAGCATAAAATACGGGGCTGATCCGAGAACGTTGCCATTTGCTATGTTCTGTCAGACGGTTGTGATAGTCGCGTTCAACAGTGTGATGACGTCACAGTATTTTGTTTGGTTCTTGTCTCTGCTTCCGCTGGTGGCGCATTCGTTCAAGATCACGCGACAAAAAGCCTTACTATTAGCCATCGTCTGGGTAACCGCACAGGGCGCATGGCTGTTCTACGCATACCTGTTAGAGTTTAAAGGCAGAGAGGTGTTCTTCCTAATATGGCTGAAAGGGGTAGTTTTCTTTTGCTCCAATATCTTTGTGTTAGTACAACTTCTAGGGAGTTACACAATTGGGTACGGCTTTGGTATGGGCCAAGTCAGTCATTTAAAAACTCAGTAAAGTGTTAGTTGAATAAATTATTTCTATTTGTAGATAGTCTTGTAGATGTCATGAAATAATGCACATGGTGTAAAAATAAAATGTAAAAAATTGAATTTCTAGTTTTATTTCTAACGAGTGAACGACATCCAAAGACTAAAGCATAAAATTACTAAATATTAATAATGACACATTCTAGAAAACAGAAATTGCATTAACTTGTACATGTAGCATGAGACAACATGAGACATATTATCAGTCTCCATTCAAATTTTCATGTACCCCATAAAATTCAATTTGTTTCTCATAATAATTATTATCTATTAGATGACAACTTATGATGAATCAGGATACTATTGTAAGTCAAAATATTTGATTATACCAATAATAAATCATAGCAATCTTTATTAACGTCATGTGTTTTAAAATTGCGTTGGAATTGTAACAGATGGCGCTAGTGTTGATAGAGCCATGGGCCATAGTCATCAGACATTTTTAACAATAAATAATTGTTATTTCCAGGTGTAATGCCTGTAGTCACAAACTAATTCGGATTTTAAATGCACAGCTCAGCGGTGAGGTTACAAATACCAACAGGGAATATAATATTTAGGCCTTAATTTAAGTGTCGCCTCATGTTCCTGAATATGGGCATAGGTTATTTTTATTCAACTGGCAATATATTATTAAATGTCAGGTACTGGTACATTTTGTTCATGATTCATGATAAGTGTCATCCATACTATGTAGCTCTATTTATTGCCCTCGGACAAGTTGACCTTTGTGAGGTCTTCAGTTTCCCCTTGGGACATGTTGGAGAGCTTCTTGCCGATTCGCTCGTGAACATCGAGGTATTTAGCCACACAGCGATCTAGGCAGACTGACTCGCCTTTGCCTGGAAATTAAAAATATGCAAGAGTTACTTAAATAAATCCAAAAATCTTGAGAAGTTCTTAATTTACGAGCTGAAAGTTTTTCATATCATGGATTTCAGGTGCCTTGTTCCTTGAGGTTGTCTATCGACCTTTGAATTAAGACTTCATTATCGCCATCATCACTGCCAAAAGTTGCCCAGTCCTGTGTGTTTTGCATCCAGCTGATTATCGCAGCGTTCACCAGGTCATTAGTCCATCTTTTTTTTGGATTGGGACTTAGACACAAATATTATGGGATATTGATTATTTCGAGTTTTAAATCATAGATTTGAGAATGACATATTGTTGATTCAGATATAAGGATTAAAGCAAGTGGGACATATTCCTTAGCATCTGCCTACCCCCCTTAGGAAAAGGCATAAGTTTATTAACCAGTTGGTGCTGAGTGGAATGCAAACATTCCATTTGTGGAATGTTTGAGTGAACCGAGCACCAGCAGGTTAATTTGATTTTAAGTGTTTCATGATAGCCTAATAGCCACTAATTACTGAACAAATAAAAAAAAAAAATGAAACGAATTTGTATTCAATTTGCTGCCAAGTAAGTTAACTAGGACTTAATCATAGGGGATGAAACAATGAAAATTATGCAAACACAGGATACTCTGGATACTTACCAAGTTCAGTCTCGTGATATTTAACCGGTATGCACTTGCGGTGGCATGCGGTGACTAGTCGGTTATACATATCTGACATCATCTCAATTTCCAACTCCTGGACAAGCTGCAGCTTTGCAGCATCCAGAATTGGCGACGCCATCTTAATCTTTTTCTTCTCTCTTTAACTTTTTTTTTTTGTTTAAAATTCTGCAATTTACAATGGAAAAACATTTTTATAATGCTATTGTGTTTTGTACCAAGTAATTTAAAAAGCTATTTATGCCTAAATTGTGTTCAGGAATGTTATAACAAATGGGTTAATACTATACTAAAGCAATTTAATATTCCCAAAATTCGAGTTCTGAAAGGGTTTGTCAGGTTTGCTTCAGAGAACTAAAAAGTTGGCCGAGTAACAGGGGGGCGCCAATATGGCTACTAAGGCCAGGATTCAATCCCCAAGGTGCTTTTGCAGTTTTCAAATGAACAATTTTTAGACAGCAGCCCAGAGAGGGGTTATTACTAGTTGTAGTCATGCAATAGGCTGGATTGAGAGCATTTAAATACCTTTGACTACCTAACCCTTAGAGGGATACAGGGATGATGTTACGAGTTTCATTACTTACCCTCACAGTTGCCTGTACACGTCTGGATACTCTCCCGAATTGGACTTGCGCATACGTTCCCGCGATCTCATGTTCTCCAAACGACGGGCATTTATCGAGTTCTTCGCCACCACAAACAACGATAAACTAGTCACTGTCACTGCTAACCTGCATGTTACAAAGTTTAATTTACGATCAATAATATAAGGATTATAAAGTGCCTTGTCGAGTGATTTTCAATAAACAGCAATAACAATTAAAACAACACAATATCAATTGATTCAATACGCGTTAATCGATTTCGATAGGTCGCAACATGGCTAATCAACTGTTAAAAAACGCAAACGATAATATCATTTTAGGATAATTAACAGGAGGGATTCATGCTGATTATGTTCAAGATAAATAGTAATGAAAAAATAAAAGTTAAATGTACAGGGCTCACCACAAATGGACTGTATTATTTTAACAGGCAATGTATTGTATATATTTATGTAATTACCACGAAATTGTAATTTTCCCGAATTTTCCAAGCGGCATAATATATTCTCGTGAAAACTTCAGTAAAATTATTTGAGGTTACAATTTAGTGTCACAATCGCTTACGTTACGTCATAAAAGGACGCATAGAGTACAGTAATCTGATAGTAAGGTAGAATCGTGCTTCATATGGCAACAAAAACCATAAAGATAAAGGTGCTTTGAAACTATCCGAGTTAGGTTCACCGACCATTCATTTAGGCTAATGCTCTAAGCATGCTTGGCAAACGTGCTAGTATATTCGGGATTACTTTCGGGTTAATATCTAGTACTCCCGCAGTAAAAAATTACGTACCTATCTACAAATATAAATGATGCATTTCGGGTGCAAGGAAATGCCTAAGAGCAATCTGTGGTATCAGTCCAATAACATCGTGCAGACCTATATTTTTAAAAAACGAAATTAAAAATTCTAACTATAACAGGCCTTTATATATTGCAAGCTGGTATTTTTGTAAAAGAACAGTCGAAATTTTTCAAATCATGTGACTCAAAATATACCCGTCGTGACCCTACACGGCTGAGATTGCCTATACACAAACAAAAGCACACTATGCCATAAAAATAGTTACATATTGGTACGTTTACACGCTTGCCGTGGCTTGGCCAGCGTCCACCAACGCAAGCATGTAAACGGGGTTTTTGGCATGGTTTGTGTGAGCTTGCTTAAGGTTGCCTCCGATCCGGACTAGTGTCGGTTTTTTCACACAGATCAAAGGAAATTTGCGGCAAGCGTTTGGGACGCATTTACACGTTGGCGCGTGTTTAGTTTCGGTCACAAGCTCGCACTGATCGGACATTCGGTCAAGAAAATAGACGAAATTTGACCATTCCCCCCGAATTATCTTTGAAGCTACCGAGCTTAAAATTTTGAAAAAAATAGAGATAATAGACCTATAGATTACTTACAGGAAAACCTATAAGAAGTCTATAGTATTAAAATAACATGTTGAGAAAAATGAAATTCATTCGGAACCCCTTGCACGCGAGTCCGACTCGGCCAGTTTTTAGAAAACGTCGTAAAAAAAAACCATCATTCAGGTATTTAGTAGTAGTTGGTCTTACGACGAGATTATGACCTTACTCGAAGCCTCACAACTTTGACGTCTACGTCCGTCATGCTTGCCTGTCCGGAACACACTGACTATATTCAATGTACTCTGTGACACTGACGCACTCGCAAGCGTGTAAATGGTAACCAAACGTTTGTAATGGCTTGGTGTTTGTGGACGCTTGCTAAACCATGGCAAGCGTGTAAACGTAGCATAACATCTATAAAAATCTGCAATAAATATACCTAAACAAATTAGAGAGCTCTCATTGAAATATTTTAAATCCAAATTACGGAAATGGCTAATCGATAATTGTTTTTACACCGTAAAAGAATTGTTTGAAAAAAAAGTAACAGTCAAGCATGGCTTCTGATTCCTGTAAATATTCCTTTATACCTAGTTACCTACGAAATGTATTATCTAGTTCTAATTCGAATTGAAAGCGTAAACTTTGTTCTAATAGAAAATAATATTTAATAATTTTATTTAATTTATGTAGGTAGGTACATCATGTTGGCTAGAGTTACTTTTACATTTATCATTTTGTCAAAAAGAGCGATTTACATATTGTTCTAGTATTTGTACGCCAGTAAATGGCGAAACATGTCAGATCTTCCTATATTTAATAAGACCTAAAAATATGTACCATGTTTTATACAAATAAAAATCTTCTTATTTATTTATTTTATTATTTATGTACACGCAGAAAAATAGTGAAATTTAACATTATAAATATTAGTACAAAGGTATTGCTTATTTCAAATGAAATTTTCTCCAGCAGACCTGCGACAGGAGAAATGAAAAAGAAATGTAGACAAAAGTGTGTAAGAACAAGACAAGAAGAGTGTGTAAAGCCTTAAAATTAAATTAACAGATAAAAATAAAATATATATAAATAATATATATATATATATATATATATATATATATATATATATATATATATATATATATGTATAACTATCATAGTTGAGAGGAAAGAAAGTGCTCTTTAAGACGATTCTTAAAAGAGAAATAGATTTTAAATCTCGAATGCTAGGCGGAAGTGAGTTCCACATTTGAATTCGTGTAATTCAAATAGAATGTGTACAGCTGAAAGAGCGGGTCATTGGCCATTATGAAAAATTGATTGAAAAATTTAAAATTGTTTTTTTGTAAACAAGGATTGCTTACGTAAAAAAACGAAAAACGATTCCAAAAATCCTCCACTCGATAGGTTTTGAAAATTAAACATTTATTGAAGGCAGAAAATGGCACCAAAAATCCAACATTTTTTTTTTTAATTTTGATATACCCAGTGTCACTCTCACAGTAAATACCAATCCAACGACACCTCTCAAGCTAAATTCCATCGAGCCGTTTAGGCTTTAGGGCTTGCCAAAAAGTTTACATAAATACTAACATACACTCGAAAAACATAACCCTCCTTCTTTTGCAGTCGGATAAAAACCATTTCTCAGGTTCACATGAATAGGCTTATTTTATTTATTTATTCACAACCAGCTAAGAAATAAATGTGAAATCAACTACGTTCTCCACTACATATAATAACGGGGTTTTAGACTACTATTTTGTTAGAGCATAATATTGTGTTGTAACTAAACATTGACGATATTAATATTGTCGTGATAACAGGTGCTAAGTTTCTTTTTCACACTGTATTTAATGGATCGTAAAACCAACCGCTTTTTTAGTCGTTTAGTTTAAATATAAACATTTCTGAACGCACTCGACGCCGCACCCCAGCAAAAAAATTGCAAAAAAAAAGAAACGTCACGTCGTATCGCATCAAGTTTGTAGATTCACGTCAATGTTCAAAACAAAACAAAACGTGGTTTTATTGAATTAAAAAGTGATTTATATCTATAATCATGCCTAAACCTACAAAATTACATTCTAAAGGCAAGTCTAACTCTCTACAGAAACCGTTTAAAGTAGAGAAAGACTCATCGGATGGAGCGGACCCTGAGGACTCAGTACGGCAATTCCAACTTGAATTGTGCTGGTGTATTCAACAGTTAGAAAGGTCTTTGAACGAAAAGAAAGGCAATGAGAAGCAGAGTAAGTTTATTGTAATGGGTGCACTTAATTTGCGAAAACTGGTGACTAGGTTTCATCATAGACATTAAGTAGCACAAGTACTTAGGTAGCGCCCTGGCTTTCATGCAATAACGGTGTTAACAGATAAAAGTTGTTCTTCTATCACTCTCACAGACTGGATTTGTGTAATAACCTTCTAAAATTACTCATGGGTTGTTAGTAGAATAAGTATTACACAACAATTTCATTGATTTCTATTTGGAATGTGTATTAACAATAATGTTACTGTTGTGTTTCAGTGCAAGAAGCATGGAAGGTGCTGACAGTACTAAAGAACAACAATCAACCTGTCATACGCAAGAGACAGCTAATGCGCACACATTTTGGTGACTATAGAGCTAAAATGGCCGCTGAAGAGAAGAAATTAGCAAAAAGTAAGGTTAAGCTAGTGTCCTAGACAATATTTTAATGCGTGAAATGCATATCTGACAGTTTTTACCAACTGATTAACTTATGGATGGCTCTTTGTTATAAAATACTAAAATAAGCAATGTTAAAGAACTGTTTAATAATGTGTCCATAATGTAAGTGCGGAGCCCTTGATATTATAGTCAACACTTTTAGAGGTTGTTCAGAAGACAAGAAGTGATTACACATATTTATTCTAAAGGTACCCATGTAAACTCCAGTAGAAGGATCAACCTTTTTCTGAGTCAAGGATCACTCTCATTACACTAGGATAATGTGAAAGCCTTCACTCTTAACCTCTTATAAATTGAGGTTATTTGTTTGCAGTGGCCAGTAAAATCAAGATATCAGATGTTCCTGAAAAACCAAAAGCTACATTTTTGAGAAAATCTGCATTTTTGACCACAGGCGATGAATCTTTTAGATTCAACTTCAGTTTAGCACCAGAGCAAGTAGATAGTGGCAATACTGTTGTTAAAGATAGCAACACTAGTGAATCAGTTCAATCAGATAACAACACTAAAGTTAATCGTGAAGTTGCCAACATAGAAAAAGACAGTGAAGATAGTGCAAAACAATTCAAATTTTCATTTACAAAGTCAGATTTTAAGTTTAATTTTAATGTAGATAATTCCTAGGTTGTACTTATAATGTCTTTGAATATGAATTCTGTACAAAATGTAACTGAATTAATATAAGTGCTTTATTATGATTTGAGTTTTATTGTAGACTGGTTTTACCTACCTTTTCAGTATCTGTATGCATTGTCATTTACAGTAGGTTTTTGCAATTTGAAATTAAATATTCCTAAGGGGCCATCTCCAGCACCCACTTGGAGGACACGGCGGAGCATACAGTGGAGGTCTGCCCTGCTTGGGCGGAGCACCGCCGTGTCCTCGTCGAGGCGATCGGCGGCGGGGATCTCGCGCGTCCGGCCCTGGTTCAAGCCATGGTTCGGAGCGAGGAGACAAGGGAAGCGGTCACCTCCTTCTGCGAAGCAGTAATGCTAGCAAAGGAGGAAGCCGAACGCGTGAGAGAGAGGGAAACCTCACGATACAGCCGCCGCAACGGAAGAAGACGCCCCGGGCGTCGGGAGTCGACGGACGATTCTCGGCCACCGTAGGCGCGGGTCTGCGGATGGCGAGCATTGAGTGGCTCGCCGTCGATCAGAACCAGGCCCGGGTCGGCGGCGCGCTGCCAACGCGCCTCAAGGAGATGTCAGCACGGAAGACGGGGCCCACTAGGGCCAGTGCTTGCTGGGGCTGCGGACTTCGTTCGAAAGAGGTACCGTACCCTGGAACGCAAAGGGCACTAGGAGGAACACGGATGGGTTTTAGTCAGTAAGGGTCTGACACTCCCTCCTGCGGTACCCAGAGCGGGAGGAGTCAGTTGATGATTGCCCGTACTAAAAAAAAAACAAAAAAAAAGGGGTCGTCTCCATGAGCGAGACAATCGCAGCGATATTATCGTCGTGTCACGTATTTCCATAACAACTATATGAACGTGTCTCCACACGGCGATATCGCGGCGATTTGATGTATGAAAGAAAAACCGGTCAAGAGCGAGTCGGACTCGCGTACCGAGGGTTCCATACGAACTAGGTACGTATTATAAATAGTTCAGGACTCGCAGTTTTTTAAGAGCTAAGAATCTATCGCGGAGGCTTAATATAGTAGGGTCCCGTCAGCACTTTTGGTACGTAACCCTACAAGCCTGATCCTCAAGTAGAACCATTCAGTACTTCGCAAGTACCTAATTAGTTCAAGACAGTTGTACGATAAATGCTTAATGCACGACTAACGGACCAGAAAAAATCAGAGATTTAACAAATTTGGACCATAGCAGATACTTTTAAGACCTTTTAGAAACCGAACCTATACCCCTAACGAACTACAATGCTGCTATTATTTTGGTACCTATTAAAAGTTTAACAAATACCTCGACATTTGTTATGGTATTACTTTCATGCTTTCGTGCATTTAATTTTTTCTCAATAGATTACATTCATTAGAGACATTGGCGTATCTAGAGATTTTTACTAGGGGGGGCCTGGCCTCCAACCTGAGATGCGACGCCCATCGATAAATGGTATTTGTTTTGTAAATAAATTAAACATAGGTAACACTTTTACACGTTAAGATCAAAAATGGAATTTTAGGCCAAGCATAGCTAGAAGGCCCAGGTCCCAGCTCCTCATGATCCTGGGGCCCGGGACGATATAACTAACTTTTTTGAGTGGTACAGGAAAACTCGAAAATTTATAGAGTGTATAATGTAGGAGCGAGCGAAGCGAGCTCGAAATTGTACTCTTCCGATAATTTTTTGTACTCTTTATCGGATAGTTTGATTTTCTGCCTTAACATCAAAATAGAAGTAACTTTTTGCATCATACAGGAAAAGTTAAGAACTAAAAGACTTTAGAATTCAAGAGCGAGTGAAGCTAGCTTGAACATTTTTTCACTCCATCTCATTAGATTTGATCTTTTATACGTAAATAGAATAATATTTTTTATAATAAATAAATAAAATAAAATATCTTTATTTTAGACATAATAGTAGTAGTAGTCGGGTCTGTCAACAATCATTTTCAGGATGCTGGTCCGAGCGTTACGCAAGCGCTGCAGTAAGGATGCCGCTTTCTTACGCATGATGGCGTGGAAACCATCAGTGCGAGATTCAGCGAACATGCCTGAAGCACTACAGCGCCACGGCAGCCGCAACAGCATCCTGAAGGCGTTGTTGTATTGAACTCGCGGGACGTTGTAGGCTCGGCTCGTATATGATACCCATAGGCCGCTCGAGTAGAAAGACTGGCAGAACGCTTTAAAATAAAGTTACTTTGACGTCTGCCGTACATCGAGCGAACCTACGGGCCTTTTTATAAACCTTTTTATATATGCACCGTAAGTATCTAACAGTATTCAGTAAGAGCCGGGCCCTAGGCTGGGTGTGGGTTAATTATGAAATAAGCAATAGGTATATGTAATAGTCTCAAAGAATGTAACTCAGACGCGGATCTAGGATTTCGCTCAAAGAGGGGGGCAAATATCTGTCTATGCACGGGATAATTTAATTGTCACAAGTTCACAACGTGTCAGACACTTTCATAATTGTTTAACGGTGTTTTTAGAAAAATAACCTAAGCAAGCGTCACTTTAACTGCGAGCTAAGCGAGCGCGAAAAGTTTAGAAAATCGTAGGTTAATACCAGAGGTTTTTTTAACCATTTGCATAGAAACGCGGATCATGCGGAAAGGGAAAATTAAGCCAGCTCGAAATCGGGCATAGAGGAGAGTAATAAATCGAGGGCGAGCGAAGTAAGCTCGCTCATTTTAGTACCCCAGCTCGGAACAGATAGAGTATTTCTATTAACCACTCATGTCTAGTTCGATAAATGTTTCTTTCTGAACTTTTTCTAAAAAAGTGGGGAAAAAGTTGATGTAAGAGCGAGCTCAAAAATTTTTACAGCCAGGCTTGAGTAGATTAGATTTTTTTACTTCTAGCGCTTGCCAACTAGTGTTAACAAACACTGTTAGTATGAGGGACGAAAAATCCAATAATTACGAATTAATTATTAACTAAGTTTTGTTTTAATTTATTTCTACCTTTAGCCTCCCTATCCCTATCCCTTCTACAGTTTTTTTCCAACAACTTTCCTCACATGATCCCAGTAGTACTTGCAACCTATTCACAAAGTTTTTCCAATCCGTGTATGAACCTTCCACATTTGATTCTACTTCTTGGGAACCTCCGCCCCCAAATCCTGACAGTGATATTCTTCTTGGTAATCTATATTTCTCTGAACATAACATTGTTCATAACGAGGTTTATCCCATCATACGTCGTGTGATATTAAAAGAACAACACGGATTTGTAAAAGACAGATCCTGCATTAGCAACCTTCTCACCTTCACATCACAACTTTTTGAGACCATAGATAATAGGCAGCAAATTGATGTAGTATACACCGATTTCCAAAAAGCGTTTGACAAAGTGGATCACGAGCTGTTACTCAATAAAATTGCATTTAACGTAATCAGAGGAGATTTGCTTCGTTGGTTTGTATCTTATATTACTAACAGGACACAAAAAGTTGTGATCAATGGTTATGAATCGAACTAAATCCAAGTCACGATAGGGGTTCCACAAGGATCTATTTTAGGGCCACTCTTATTTATTCTATTTATAAATGATATTAACACCTGTTTTCAACACTGCGATTTTTTGCTTTACGCGGATGATTTAAAGATTTACAAAAAAATAAGCAATCAATCTGACTGTGCTAATTTCCAAAAAGACCTCGATCGCTTTGTAGACTATTGCTCGGCCAATAAACTCTATCTCAGCTTGTCTAAGTGTCACAGCATCACGTTTACAAAGAAACAAAACATCGCCGTATATAACTACTGCCTTGGCAATACTAAGTTAAGCAATGTTACGTGCCTACGTGATTTGGGTATTCTATTGGACTCTAAACTCCATCTGGATGCTCACATTGAAAATATAGTTAATAAAGCTTACAAAATGTGTATTTGTAATGAGATCATCTAGGAAATTTTTTCGCACTTCTACCTACCTACATCTATACAAATCCTTAATCCGGCCACAGCTGGAGTATGCAGTTCCTATATGGAACCCTTACTACAAAAAGTACTCTGAAATCATAGAGTTTTCAAAGAAAATATCTCCGCGCTATGCACTATAGATGTTTTCTTAAAAATATTTCATACCAGACCCTTTTGACTTTACACTCTAGACGCACTCTCCTTGAGATGATGACGCTTTTTAACATATGTCGTTACAAGTTTGACTGTGCTAATCTGGTAAATAGTTTGTACTACCTAGTCCCTCGCACATGGGCGTGACTCTCGCTCTAAGTGCTTATTCGCTGCCCGTTTCTCTCGTTCTAATTCGGGAGCCCGCTCACCGCTGCATCGATTGGTTGATACTTATAATAAACAATTTTGTGCAGTGGATATAATTTTCCTCAGCAGGACGTTATTTAGAAAAGAAATCTATAATATCTTAAAAGACCTACAGTAGTCAATGAGGATATGCATGTTGGCTCTGTGAGTCACCTAACACTCACGGGGTTCAGATGAGTCAGATGTCGACTAACCGGATGTCATTTTTCAACACATTTCTTCTTTTAAATTTCACTTTTTTAATACAATAACGATAACGAGCTATAACAACAGCCTGCCATAACCTATCATAAAACAATTATACAAGTAGATGTTGGGCGACCTATTGTGCTAACAGTACCGACATTAATAATATTACGGTACTACAGAGTTCTTGAATTTGTATTTGTCTCCCTGCTCCAACCTATTATTAACTGTAATTTTATATTATGTAACTATAAATTTACACCAGATAAAGTTGTATCGATAATGTCTCTTAACAGCTAGCTATTTTGTACAATAATTTGTGGATAACGTCGTTAGCAGTGTATATGCTATTTCTGTTGACTAGTTGTTGTGATTATTTTATTATATACTGCTGTTTGTTGTCCCAAATAAAATAAAATAAAAATAAAACCAATCAATGGAGCTTCCCCGGACGCAAAAAACCCTTTTTGAAAACCCCGCCCGGACGCTCTCCGGACGCCCTCCAAACTAGGACAAATCCGGGGAAACCCGGACGGATGGCAGCCCCTAACCCACCGATCGCCTGTCTTGCGGCCTGCCCCGCAAGCCAGGACGAAGAAGTATCCAACTAGCAAAATAATCCTGGAATGCGATTTTATAATGCTAAGTGGACTTATAAAGCTCCGACGAAGGTTTTGGTGGTTGCCACTACGCTTTTAACAGCATAAATACATGCCGTTTTTACTCAAGTACGTTGTATCCTATAATTTGTACTTATATCCGTATATGGGATCATATTTCCTGACAAATATAGGATCAAGACTCCTATAAAAGCATGAAAGAAGAGTAATTACACTCAAGAGTAATTACTCTGGTAAGTCAGACTTATATGCGCCTACAAGATAACTACTGCGGGCCATTTAAATCTTAATACTCCTGTAGGAGCATGTACCAGGAAGATATGCACTGAGGAGCAATTACTCTTGTTACTTTTACTTATAGCCTCATATAAGCTAATAATTAGTGGCCAATATAAGCAAATTAAAGTTAAATTACTGCAAGCCATTTATGCATCTAGTTTGGTTTAACATAAGCCTAGAAGTAACTGTTAAATGAATTTCATATCCACGTCTTAAAAACAATAAATCACCAAGATTATAACAGCACTCGGTAGGACAAAATGTTCTTTATATTTATTGTTTTTAGATTTATCGTATGCCGTTTTAAACCTAGACATATTTATATAGGCATTCCACAGTAGTGTTATTGTCTAAGTAATCTCAAACAATCCTGGTTAAAACTCTTAAGAAGCCAATATTGCTTGTAACGACCAGTACAGGCGAAAACACGCTTTATATAGTTTTGCAAATTCTATTGTAGGATTTGACATCAGCCATTTCGATTACAACAGTTTTGTCTACAAATGTTAAAAAATGGATTTAAATAAGTGCAAGCGGTTTAAAACAAGTGGATCTTATAAAAGAAAAGTTAAAAAAACACATAATGAAATAAAACCGCAGTGAGCACCGATTTTTTAAATTTAACTGGTGAAGACCGTATCGCGAATTCTAGCGAGGGTTCCGGACAAGATAATTGTAGTACTACTTTAGATAGAAGAAGTTCGGACTACGAAAGTACCAAGTCTTTGAGCGATATTGAAATTGATAATCAGGAAGAACTTTCGGATTATAACAAAAATTTAGAATTTCGTCATTCTATTAAAAACTGGGCTTTAGACTTCAATATTTTTCATATTGTATGAAACTCTTTACTTGAAATTTTAAATAAGAGAATAAACAATGTTTTGCCTAAAGACACACGAACATTACTAGATACCAACAGAGAAAACCTACACATCAGTATTTCAGTCCCAGGGCACTATTGGCGCAACGGTTTGATCAAATGTTTGAAAACCATTTTTTTTACTTTAAGAAGCCTGAACTGAAACTTATAACCATTTCAAACACTCGTATTGTGTTATTACTGTTTGTTCCAATGAGAATTATTTCCATTTGCTTCGTGTTGCTGAAGAAATATTAACATATTTCGTTGAACAGTTTAAAACTATTTATGGAAAAGACTGTTTCTAGTAATATACACAACCTCTTACATTTGGTTGAAGAGGTAAAAAAAAATGGGATTCTTCAAAATTCCAATGCGTATTTTTTTGAGAATAAACTCTACTCCATCAAAAAAATGTCTTCAGTAGATATAGACAAACTTAAAGAAAACAAAAAATATCCAACAATAACGAAAGGAAAGTGCGAAAAATCTGGTTTTGTTTTAGAATTGGAGACGTTTATATTATCAGCCAAGAAACAAGATAAATGGTTTCTAACTAAAGCAAATCATGTGGTGGAGTTTATACCGGTGAATTTAAAAAATAAGAAGAACCAAGAGCAAGAAACAGTAATACATGGCTATCACATCGGAAGTACTCAAAATGCCTTTGGGGAACCTAGAAGTTCTTCATTTTTGAACATTTGCAAATGCGATTGCAGGGAACTTAACAAAGTCAAAAATGTGTATAAAGTTGCAGACATTAAGTGTAAGCTTGTCAGTGTGTTGTTCAATACAAATTTATATTTGGTTCCATTGCCACATACTTTATACTTAAAGGTTTAAATAAATAAAACTAAGTTTTTAAAATTTATATTGATTTTTTATTATTTATTCAATCAATAACAGAGTTCGGTAAAATAATCTGTAGTTTTGCTTTATTCTTATTTAATGAGGTATCTATTACACTATACCTAACATAACAGTTTTGGTTTACAGCTAAAAATACAATTGAACTCTTAATTTAAATCAGCCTAATATTGAGTCTTATGATAGTATTTTTTTTTAATTTACCTTTTTCAATTAGAATAAATATATTAGGGCGCGTTGCTACAGAAGCAGAGTCGAGCGGAGTGAAGCGAGACGCGCGGGGAATTCCCCGTACCACAAAGCCATGCTATTGAAGTTTGGCAACGTTGCGCGTGAACCGATCGGATAAACCTGCGAGTATTATGCTGTCGATTTGAGATGGTCAAAAAAGTACCATAAACTTCTAGTAAACGGCTTCTTTTTAAATTGTCGTACGTCTATGGTAACAACTACGACAAATTAAAAAGAAATCTTTTCGGTTTTTATTTTATACAGAGTTGATACGACAGAGGGGCATTAAAT
The DNA here is from genome assembly GCA_950371165.1 of Lacanobia oleracea. Classification (NCBI taxonomy): domain Eukaryota; kingdom Metazoa; phylum Arthropoda; class Insecta; order Lepidoptera; family Noctuidae; genus Lacanobia; species Lacanobia oleracea. The sequence continues at coordinate 7,285,400 of OX493412.1, read as the reverse complement.
TAAACTACGTATACTATACGTGTTCAGTATTAATTCGATACGGTACAAAAACAAAAAGCGCCATAAATGAGAAAATATTTTTTTCAAACAAACTAAATAGCTTGCAAATCCGAATAAAACGCAACCACCCTTTGTAAAAAATGACACTGATCTTAGATACCGCTAGGTAACAAAGCGGCAACGTCGCGCGCGCGCCGGAGCGCGGTGTGCGGTATCTCGTGTGCTCGGCGGGGGCCGGGCCGGGGTGGCGGCCGGCGACTTAGGCCTCCGCTCGCACTGGCTTTTATGTTAGGTAACGTTTCGAAGTACGCGCACAAAAACAAACACTAATTTTTTTAATTTTCGATGTGTCCTCCATTCACATTGATGCACAAATTATACCGACGGAGAATATTGTTTTTTATTTTTCTAATTAGATCACTGTCCGTCGCTATGCACTTTAATTTGTGAAATGCTAAAATAATCCTATTTTTTAACTCATCAATTGTATTTACCTCTGAAGCATACACTTCACCCTTAATGTAACCCCACAAAAAAAAACCATGGGAGTGAGGTCCGGAGATACTAATACTAAATAATAATAATCCCAAGTTACGTGTCCTATCACCATAAAAAACAGTCAATCACAAAAAAAAAACACTAATACTAAATAATAATCCCAAGTTACGTGTCCTCTCACAATAACAAAATAAAATTACAATTGTTTGCGCGCGAATTCCACAAACCGTACGTTCCGAAAAACAAGCGTCGGCGCACTGAGGGACTTACCGATCGCAACAAACAAGGATGCAACAAACTGACCTATCTCTATTTCTTTCGCTCGCTTTATGTTAGTCGCTTTCGTAGTGAAAGTGCAAGTGTGTGTGTATTGATTGCTTCCTTGTCTGCATTGCCAATTTTTAGTGAATGTCCTTCGGCATGCGTCAGAGCGGCAACAACGCATCGTAGATTTATCGTTGTAAGGTGCATGACTTATGCTTAGACGATAATCAGCTGTTAGAAAAGATACATCGTGTTCAAACCGTACAAAAACTTTAAAAATCATTTGCGACTAAACTACTGCTCTTAATTAATTTATTTTTGGTACAGAGCTTGAAAATGGTACCTAGTATAGGCAGTATAAAGGAAAGCCCCTCTGTCGTATCAACGTTGTATATCTATAACTATCAATCGATTTTCATCTGGGCATTGTGGAACCCTAATCGGTAACAATGGCGAATCTTCTTCGGTTTTGAGGTAACCCAATATAGAACCAATATACTTATATTGGTACTATGTCACACTTGGAAATGCTAAAAATACTTATTTTAGCACTATGTCACACTTGGAAATGCTTACTAAGAAAATGTCAGCTGCCTTCATAATATTAATTTAATATTAATTAATACTAAAATGTAAATAAGCAAATTTCAAGACGCGCTTTAAAATTTTGATCAAAACCATGATAGATTTCACAGAAAATTCATGTTCCCCTACGAATAAGCTATAAGACTATCAATTTGACAACACTATTTTTTTTTGTTCCACTACGGTTGACATAAATAAATTCTGATTCATATAAATACTTAACCTCAAGATGTGAGCTTCCAATGCTCCACCGTTGTATCGCAAATGGAACCTTTTGGTTCCACCGGCGGACATAGAGGTTTTAAAAATATTTTTTTACAGAGCGCAACAAAGTCAGAGTCACTTCGACTGTTCACAATATATGAGCTTATAGAAGCATTTCTAGGCGCGTATTAATAATTTTTTTTTACTACAAATTACTTATATTGAGATTAACAGGAGTAATTGCATTGACGTAATTCAATTACAGGAGCAATATAGGCGTATATGGCATTTCAGCGGTCTAATATAAATACGTTATAAATAAAAGTAGACTTATAAAGTGGGCCCTTTTCGCGACTTATATGTGGATATCAGTCTCATATAGGCCTCGATAAATGATGGTTCTAGGATAGTATAAAAACCACTTTTTGCTTGTTATGCATAAAACTACAGTTTCTAACTTTTTGGGAAAAATTACGATGTTTAAAGAGCTGTATCTCGACACCTATTTAACCTACAGAGTTACGATTTATGGTGAAACTGAAGCAAATATTTTGACTATTTTAAAAATATGTGGAATTACTTTTTACCTACAAAGCACCGTTTAGAAGTTAAAAGCCAAAGTAAACAAAATACAGAAAATTATGAGGTTTTCCGAGCACCAAGCAGTGTACACCTGTACCTACACTATCGGCATCTTTCCTAAAACATCTCAAAAAATCAGGATGGTGCAATTTATTGTTACCTCTGCCTCGGGTTTTGCGGGCAGCGGGGCGGCAGAGTCGGTCCAATTGATTATACACATTAGATCCTGCCGCGCCCGCGATGCCGCCGCCGCCGCCCGGCTGCCCGCAAAATCCGAGGCAGAGGCCTAAGACGTTTTAAATGCCTGGCTTAAATATATTTGTAGGTTTCTCCATGGTAGATTTTTAAACAAGTGTCCAGCCTAGAATTTTAAACTGGTCCCCAGACATCCTGGGGTGGGCCTCAGACAATTCTGGGAAGGGCACGGCCCAAATCTTTAACTCCCCTAACTTCTTCTTCTACCTGGCGTTAATCCCGGCTATTGCCAGGGTCCGCCTTCCTACTTAGCTTCCTCCACTTTGCCCGATCTTGAACATCCTTCTCAGTTAGGCCATTGGCTCTCATGTCGGACTTAACGACGTCCAACCAGCGCTTGCGAGGGCGACCACGGGACCTAGCCCCAAGAACAGCCATATTCATGCATCCCCGACCAACGTACTCCATAGGGCGGCGCATGATGTGGCCATACCATCGCAGACGACACTCTTGCAGTTTTTCCCCCACGTCACGGACACCAAGACTACCTCTGATGAAAGAGTTGCGTATGCGATCGGATCGCGTTACGCCACTCATCCACCTCAGCATCTTCATCTCCGTGACGCGAAGCTCCTGGGTGTGTCTGCTTAGTGCTGGCCAACATTCACCGCCTTACAGTAGGACAGGCCGTATGATGCATTTATATCTGCCCCTTGAGCTTCGGAGGTATTTTGCGGTCGCATACAACGCCCGTTACCTCGCGCCACTTCGCCCAAGCCGCGCCTATACGTGCTTGGACATCGTCGTCCACGTTGCCAGACTCGTGCAGCACGGATCCAAGGTACCTGAACGTATCGGACTTTCTGATCAGGTCCGAACCTATTCGGATGAACCTATTTGAATCCGTGCCGCCACAGGACATGTACTCATGTCTTCGCCACATTTAGTCTCAGACCACCGTTTTCAAGCGTGTCCTTCCAAATGTTGACTTTGCGCTCAAGATGGGCTTTGTTCTGATTAACGAGGGCGATGTCATCGGCATACATCATTAGCCATGGGGGCTTATCTTGGATGTTTGCCGTAAACTACATCGAGCACTACGTTAAACAAGAACGGGCTAAGAGCCGAGCCTTGGTGAACGCCAAAAGATATTGGGAAGCCATTCGATTCGCCAACAGCGGTCTGGACAGAGGACACGGAATCGCGGTACATATCTCTGATAATGTCAATATAGGCCTCGGGAAACGCCCTTGAAGCGCAGTGCCCACCAGATGGACTGCCGAGGTATACAGTCGAAGGCCTTCTGCAGGTCTAAAAAGGCCATATGCAAAGCTCTCCTTCTCTCTCTGTAAGCCTCAGCCAGATTCCGTAAGGCGAATACTGCGTCCATGGTGCTGTTACCCGCCCGGAAGCCATATTGACACTCAGAGACAGTACACTCGCTACGGAGCCGTGTGTCAATGATGCGCTCGAAGAGCTTCATGGTGTGGCACATGATCTTGATACCGCGGTAGCTACTACAATCCTGTACGCTACCTTTGCTTTTGTATACAGGGATAATCAGGCTAAATCGCCACTGGTTCGGCATTTCCTTGGTGATCAGGATGCGGTTAAAAAGATCCGTCAGAAGGTCCACGCCATGTGGGCCCATCGCCTTCCACACTTCAATTGGCACATTGTCAGGCCCGACCGCTTTCCGGTTCTTTATGTGGCGAAGAGCAATGCGGGTTTCGTCGGGGGAAATAGGGGAAATAAGTCCAAGGTTAGGAGGCGGTTCGGGAGGAAGGTTATGGGGATGCTGTTTGTTAGACAGCTCCGCGAAGTATGTACACCATCTCTCCTTAACAGAGGGGGCATCGTAGAGCAGCTTACCCTGGGCGTCCCTTACACAGAGACATTTGCTAATGTCCCGTGTAGCTTTGTCCCGGGCACGTGCCAGCTTAAAAATAAGCTTTTGCCCCTCCGCAGTTTCCAGCTTGTCGTACAAGGGCGCCAGACTTTTGCTGCGGGCTCTGGCTACAGCTTTTTTGCAAGCGCGCTTAGCCGCTCCATATGCCTCTCTGTCATCCGTAGAGTTGGACCCTTGCCACTGTTTAAATAAAACCTTCTTCTTCCGAGTCGCCTCCTGCACCCCGTCATCCCACCACCACGTCTCCTTTTCTATGGTGCGGCCACCACGAGAAGTGCCAAGGACGCGCTTACCCGCATCGGTGATTGCTGAATGGATCCTACTCCAGATCTCTTGAGCGGACTCATGCGGAGCACTGATCTCGAGATGCTCGACCTCCGCGATGAAGTCCGACTGCCTAGGACCATCAAGCAACCACCACTTTGTGCGGGGTTTGCGTTTTTCGGTCACTTTCTTTTTCGGTACAACCGCTTAGTCCAGGACAAGGAGGCGGTGTTGTGTTGAGCCGTTAGGCTTTCACCTGGGATGACTTTGTAGTTGGTAACCTTGCCAATGTGGCACCGTCGCACCAGTATGTAATCTATTTGGGTTGAGTAGGCACCACTACGGTACGTAATAAGATGCTGGGGCTTCTTCTGAAAGAACGTGTTCGCGATGGCTAGGTCAGACAAAGCGCAGGTGCTGAGTATACTGACTCCCTTTGCATTTAGCTGGCCATATCCAAAACCACCGTGAACACGTCCGTACTCTCCAGCAAACTGACCTACGTGACCGTTGAGATCCCCCCCAAACAAAACACCTTCGGAATTCGGAATAGCGCGTAGTACGTCCTCGAACTCATCCCAGAAGGCCTCCTTTTCAGAGTCACAGCAACCAGTTTGAGGAGCATAGGCGCTGATTAGGTTCGTTACCGACCCTTCGATCAGCACCCTAACTCGCATCAACCGGTCGCTGCATCGGTCTACTTCAAGGAGTCCATCCTAAAGGTCCTTAGACAACACCACGGCCACTCCGCCCCTGCCCGTTGGTGATCCGGTGTACACTAGCCGGTACCCCTGCCCGATGTCACGTGACTTATTTCCCTTCCAGCGCGTCTCCTGAAGGAAGGCGCACTGGACCCGACGCTTCGCAAGTACGTCCGCGAGTTCTCGGCAACGTCCGGTTAGGGAGCCAATGTTCCAGGTGGCAAAGCGGAACTTCTTCTTGGGTACTATCCTCTTTAGCCGTGCCCGTACTCGACACGGTAGCCCTAGCCCACTTATCGCAGGTTTAGGGCGATGTGCCTGCGCGTCGTTATGCGGCGACGCCCTAGCCCGTTTTCAACTTCTTGTCCATTTTAATATTTGGCTGAAGTTGGTTTTACGTGGGGCGACCAGCCGTCTGACCCCCACAACCCTACGAGAGGGAAACCAGGTTCGCCAGAGCCTCGTCCGTTGGACAGCAGGGTGCACCGCTAGCAGGTGAGGTTGGCTTGGGTCTTAAGATGGTAACAGACCCCATGCACCCCACACCAAACAACCACACCAGTAAGGAAGCATTTTGAACCGACGGAGTTCCACGAGGTTTTAGGGGGCCAAGTCACCCGCGTCCGTAGGAGAATACCCAATGTTAGGCCCTACACGTGGTCCCCGGGTGGTGCTAATCAGGTGACACTAACTGGTGGTAGGCTTCGGCCGATGGCTTGTGACCACCCACTGGGCAAAGACGTACCGCCAAGCGGCTTAGCTGTGTTCCGGTACGATGCTCAGTGTAGCCAATTCAGAGGAGTTGGGTCGAAATAGTTGTTCCAATGCAGGCAGACCAGCCAGGCTAGCCCTGGCATGGGCGTATCGGGAGACTAGTCGCGGAGGGTAGCGGGATCCGAGGCACGGTGCGCCGCTGGCCGACCGCAGATAGTTGGGGGCCCAAGTAGTGTGCTAGCCACACATGAAAGGCTGCCCCGCCAACTGACGAAAAATCCCGGAATGCACCATCGTGCTGGTTGGCGACCAGATGAAAGGGCCCGATGGTCATTCCCGGGGGGGCTTGGGCGTCCCCGCAGTCTGCAGACTAGTCCCCCAAAGATGTCGTCCTGTCAGGGCGTGCCTGAAGGTTAGCAGCTTGGAACCTCATATCACTTCCTTCTCCTCAACCTCCATCACTTGAATGAACAGGAATAAAAAGAGAAAAGCTGTACAGCGGCAGCACGTCCTTTCGCATAAAGTGCACCTCTCAAATATACGAGGTCTGCACTCAAATCTCGCCGCAGTCCATCACCACCTCGAGACCGAGAAACCAGCGCTCTTGTTCCTGTCGGAGACGCAGATCGGATGTCCGTCGGACGTGTCATACCTGTCTTACCCAGGGTTTACCCTGGAGCACCACTTCAGACCCCGCGCGGGCGTATGCATGTACGCCCGGGACGACATCTGCTATCGGCGTCTCCGCTACCTTGAAGACTCCAGGTTCTCAACGCTGTGGGCTATAGTGGACACAGGTCTAGACAAAATTGTCTACGCATGCGTCTACCGTTCGCACGGCGGTGATTTGGAGACAACTTGGCTTACACAGCACCTGAGTGAGGCGGCGGATGCGGCTCAGCAGCGGTACCCTTCTGCCCAATTGGTGTTACTGGGGGACTTCAATGCCCACCATCAGGAGTGGCTCTTCCCATACCAGTGCACAGACCATGCTGGACGAGAGACGCGAAAGCTAGCGCTTGCGTTAAATCTTACCCAGCTGGTCCAGGGGGCAACGAGGGTGCCGGATGTTGATTCGCACACTGCCAATTGCTTGGACCTTTTGCTGACAACCAGACCGCTATTCGGTGTCGATTTCATCACCACTGGGTAGTTCCGACCACTGTCTGGTGAAGTCTGTGTCTGTCTACTCTCTGCCCGATCCTAGCCCAAGAGGCACCCGGCGGGTATGGCGATACAAGTCAGCAGATTGGGATGGCATGCGATCTTTCTTCGCATGTTACCCTTGGCAGCCTACTTGCTTTTCTTCCACTGATGCTACGTCGTGCGCGGATGCCGTGACGGATGTGTTGCGGAGGGGAATGGAGTACTACATTCCGTTCTCTGACATAGCAATATCTGGCAAAGCTCGTCCTTGGTTTGGTGCCGAGTGCAATCGCGCTGATGCGCATAAGCACGCGGCGTACCTAGCATGGGTCGACGCTCGTACGCGCAAAGCAAATGACGTGAGTCAGAAGAAGAGAGCCTTCAACAGGGCTGCTAAGTCCTGCAAGAAGGTGTTGCGGAGGGCTCGGTTTGACCACATTAGCCGAATAGGGAACAAACTTGCTTCATACCCAGCAGGTAGTAAGGCGTTTTGGTCCCTGGCTAAGTCGGTCGAATCGAACTTCTGCCGCCCCTCACTACCATCACTGCTGAGACCCGACGGGACGCTGGCCCACTCCACTGAGGAGAAAGCGAACTTGTTTGCTTCTTTGTTTGCGGAATCTTCACGTCTGGATCCTGGTGGCGCGACGCCCTCCGCCTCTCCTGGTCGAATATTCGTATTCATCAGAAGGACGTCCGTAGGGTACTGCGTAACCTAGACGTGAACAAGGCTAGTGGTCCCGACGGGATACCGGCAATTTTTCTGAAGACTTGTGCGCCTGAGCTGTCTCCGATCTTGACACGCCTATTTCGCCTTTCGTTCGAGACTGGAAAAGTGCCGAAGGCTTGGAAGCAAGCTAACGTGCAGCCCGTGCCCAAGAAGGGTAGTCGAGCTGACCCGTCGAATTATAGACCCATCTCGGTAACGTCCATACTCTGTAAGACTATGGAACGCGTGCTGAATAATAAGCTCCTGGCGTACCTAGAAGCGAATAATATCCTTAGTGACCGACAATACGGGTTTCGCCGAAATCGGTCAACTGGGGATCTACTAGCGTATGCCATTCATATCTGGAGTGAGGCCATGGAGAAGCACGGGGAGGCACTGGCGGTCTCCCTTGACATCTCGAAGGCCTTCGACAGGGTCTGGCACGATAGCCTTATTAGTAAGCTTCCTTCCTTCGGTCTGCCCGCCGGTTTGTGTGATTGGATCGCAGATTTCCAGAGGGATCGGTCTATCCGAGTGGTCATAGATGGCTGCTCGTCTGGACTGCTGGATATTAATGCCGGGGTTACTCAGGGGTCGGTGCTTTCGGCAACACTGTTCTTGCTGCATATTAATGATCTGCTTAAACCCGGTACCTTTGGGTATGCAGACGACAGCACTGTTGCTGAGAGATACGTGTCCGACGCACGAGCTGGTGGGTCGCAGATCCGGTCTCTCCGGGAGGCAATGGTTAAGCGCTTGAACGTGTCCTTGCAGGCGGTCTCTGAATGGGGCGATGCCAATCTGGTCAAGTTCAATGCTGCTAAGACCCAAGCGTGTCTATTTTCCGCCAAAAGGAGCCAATTCCGCCCAGCTCCATCTTTCCGCGGTGAAACCGTGCCGATAACCGACCATCTTGAGCTTCTTGGGGTTACATTAACATCTACTCTCAATTTTGGCCCTTACATAGAGGCAAAAGCTCAAGATTGGGGATTCTGGCTAAGGTGAGACGGTTCTTCACGCCGGAACAGCTGCTCAAACTCTATCAAGCGCAAGTTCGGTCGTGTATGGAATACTGCTCTCATCTTTGGGATGGATCTGCCAGATACCAGCTTGATGCCCTTGAGTCAATTGAGAAACGAGCCAAGAGGATCATCGGCAATGAGAGGCTCGTCACGTCGAAGCTCCAAAGTCTTGAACATCGACGACGAGTTGCTAGCCTGTCGGTTTTTTACCGGTTGCATTTTGGGGAATGTGCGACGGAATTGCATAATTTAATTCCGCCAAGCCCGTTCCATCATCGGACCACAAGACGAACGGCGATGCGCCACCGGTACATGGTGGACATCCCACCCATACGCACAAAACGTTTTGGGAACACATTCATAGTGCGTACAGCTAAGGAGTGGAGCTCCCTGCCGGAGTCTGTGTTTCCTGATAGCTACAACCTGGGAGTCTTTAAATCAAGAGTGAATAGGTTATTTCTAGGCAAGCGTGCTCCATCTTCGACCACATCCTCGCTTACCATCAGGTGAGATAGTGGTCAAACGCGTGCCTATCAAAAGTAAAAAAAAAAAAAAAGGTAGTGTCTTAGGACCTAAGCTTTTCCTGGTTCACATTAACGAGCTCTATAAAGTTCATCTAAGAAACTCTAAAGTAATTGCTTACCCTGATGACACTATTATCCTGGTTCGTAACGGTGACTGGAACAAGGCTCAGCTTCAGGTAGTGTCTGTCTCTCGAGTATTATCAGATGACAAACAAATTTTTGTGTGGTAGGTGGTTTTGGGTAGGTTTTTGGTAATTTTTAGGTAGGTTGGTTTGTGTGGTTGTGGAGAGTAATTTTTGTGGGGCAGTGGGCTGGCATGGCGCCAGTATACTGCCCTGAGGAAGGGCTCTACATGCATATCTATGTGAATGTGTTTATACCGATGGTTTCCTTATATCTAACTGAATGTTGACATTATTACCCTAACTGAATGTTGGCTGCCGAACACTCACACTATCCCTGACTTGACCGGTTAGGTACACTTGGTTCTCATCTAAGAACAAAATCACACAGAATGAGGGAGAAGTAGTCAATGTACATACATACCTTAACGTTTCTGTATAAGAATGCTCTTTTTCAGATGCAAATTGTCTCCTGAAAAAATTAGACCACAACACTATAGTATTACCAACTTACCGCCCTCCAAGCTACATACATTACCAACTTTCTAAACTCCTTAAACATGACTTTAAAAAGTATCGCACACTATATGTACCGGACGGGCGTGATCGACTGGAACGGGGGTGTGATGGGGTAGGTCTATCCTTCTTCTACTCCTCCAATGTGAACTGTGACCACCCGACTGCGTCCAGCCGCGCTGACGTCCTGTACCGGGATCTGAGGTTCCCCGTACCACACGTACAACGTTCTTCTATTTTGCCAATTACTTGCTGTCTTCGGGGTAGATTGGGGTGAGGGATGAATGCTTACTAGGGTTAAATAATATGCAGGAATTTGACAACACTGCAGCTAATGGTTTAAGGGAAAGTTCGCGAGTACTTTGATTCTAGTTATAAATTCTATATTTCTTCTGCCGGTGACTACGAATTGCTATTCTTCGTCCATTTACTAAGGTACGAGCTTACTTTACTGTAACGAGCCCCAAAAACCACTAACTGTTTTAGTTTCTTTTAACTGTTAATTTTAACTACGGTTCTATTACATTCCTGGTTATATCTAGGTCTATTCTAGGTCTGGATAGGGGTTGATGCACCTCTCTGTAAATCCCCCGAAATTCCCCGTCGAATGGGGTGGAAACCAACCCTTCAACCCTGCCCACTAGTGGGCTTGTTGTATTTAACTGTCGAAACTGTTTACAAAAGTGTGAACTTGCCTACTATTAAGGGTTGATTTCCCGAAAAACTGTGCCCTATGGGCTATCAAACTATCTGTATTAGGGTAGGTGCATCACCCCTCTATCCAGATACACAATTTTGGAGGCCACCCCTCTAAGGGTGGAGGTACTATAGGTCAGGAACCCGTAAGGGGATAAAAATCTGTGATTTTACATTTTCCTATTTTGCGGCTTTATGCCTTGCCTGACCATAAAGATGTGTACATATCTGGATAGGGCTCAGTGCCAGGTTTCCAGTGCTTATTATTTAAAGCCTATATACCTAGATTTTCTGTATGTTTAGTAACTGAAGGTGTCTGTAAATGGTGGTTTTTGCTATCCACCCTTTAACCTTTTACCTTTGAGTAACTGTCCTGTGTAGGTATGTGTGAAATGTTCATTACCTGTGTACCTTCGTTACCGTTGATTTTTATCAACCATCAAAACCATACCTTTTGGGGGTTACCAGGAATGTGTAGGGGAAATGTGTAGCCCTACCTATCTGTTTACTTTAACGAAATAAGTTTTCCCCAGAACATCTTTTATGTGTCCAGGGAAAAACGAAAAAAATATATGTTTTTAATTAATTACATAGCCTCTAAACTATGACTATGAGAATACATAAGCTCCTAAGTATTAAGTACATAAGCTTATAACTATACATGGGCTTTTTTTGTGTGTGCTGTGTGTACTAAGTGCTTCGTCGCGAACACTATAATAACATCATAATCACTGTTGATATAAATATCAATGGCCAATGCAATTTATTAGCATCACATGGCTGGCCTATTGCCTTCACATACTCTGCCCACACGACTCAACTCTTGTCTTGATCATTTCATTCTGAAAACCTAATGCTCCGCCTCAACACTAGTGGCGCACTCTGCATTAAATGACCATGATTCAGTACTATTATTTCTAGCTAAAAAGACGTCTAAAAAATCTGTAAAAAAACAATACGCATTGTTCATGATCAGTTAAATGCAGACTTAAGGCTATTTAACTGTCATGTTTACAATACACAAGATCCCGACGAAGCGGCTGAAACCATGGTCAACTTGATTAAATAAGTGATTGAAGTTAATTCTAAAACTGTAAAAGTACTCAACCGTAAAACAACTGTAAAGCAATTGAAAACTCCAGGTCTTCTTCGTTGCATTCGACACAGAGACAACCTTAATAAAAAACTTAAAAAGTCACCAAATAATGATACACTAATAGCTTGCGCAGACGACTTGAGACGACAGATTTTTGTCCGCTAAAATAGATCGCTTAACTGTATCGAGTAACGCAAACGAGGGATTAAAAGTACCTACCGCGTACAAAAAGTCCCCCGAGGACATACAGTGAGCGGACCGGACAAAAGTACGGGGGAGTCTCCGAAAAAAATAAAACTTGTGTGACTAGAGCTCTTATTACACTACACAATCCATCGGGCCCGATATCAAGGGCGCCCTGTCCTTGCGGCAGGGAGCCGATTATTGCACTACCCAATCTATCGGGCCCGATCTCAGTATGAATGCGTCACGTGGATAGCGTTGCACGCAGTGGCGGCGTAAAGTGGGGGTGGAGAGCGTGGTCCGCCCCAGGTACCAACGCTGAAATTTTTCAATTTTTGAGCTCGCTTCGCTCGCTCTTGTGTTCTGCTCTCTCTCAGTTAATGTGCTTTATTGCATCTGTCTATAAACTTGCTATCCGTGGTGGGATGCAAAAATTTTCGAGCTCGCTTCGCTCGCTCTTGCTTTCTTCCCTAGCTATTTTAGTTCATAAGCTTGCTTGCGTCAGTCAACAAAGTTGAGATTAGATAATGATTAAGATAGAATGCCTTTGAACCGAGGATGGGTGCACAAATGTTCGAGATTTTGTTTGTAAGAGTGATGCAAGAAACGCCCCGGGTGTCGACCATGCTAGCTACGCCACTGTGTCCTGAAGTTGGCAAAAACCCCAAAGCTCTCGGTCAACAGTGTAAATGACTTCTTTTCTGCTATTGGTGAACGTTTGCTGAGAACATCATAAGCTGTCAATCGGAAGTGTTTGCTGATGCCAGCGATAAAGTCCCCCAATCCATAGCACTCTTGCCTACCGATGAGGTCGAAGTGGGAAATTTAATCTGCGTAGTGGATTGCGCTGTGACGTCGACACACCGGAGAGTTCTCGTTCACCGTTGTTGGCCATGATGAAAACTTGAGTCTGGAGGTATCTTCTTTAAAAATATATCACGTCGGGGTCACCACTGTAGCGCTGAGGTGGCGTGTGGAAATAATACTCCAGATAGTAACGATGTGGTATATTGAACGGTTGCGAATGGAATGACCTTTTACAAAATGGTACGTGTCTTAAATCTAAACTTGAGCTACAAGAGGGGGTCTGTTTGCAAAGCCAAACAACCAATAGGAATCTAATCGGTATTATAGTGTAGTTCCCAGAAATGCGTGCGGGGGCGCGCAGCTCGCCGTCCTCTGGTTGGCCGGTCGCTGACTCAGCGCGGGCTCAGCGGCGAATGTATGTGTCTTGATGTATTGCAGCTACACATATATGCTATCTTGCACTCTCCACAGGCAAATTCCCAAATGTTTAAACACCCGATCTTTAAGAATGAGGACAGAAATCGTGTAGATAACTTTAGGCTTATAGCAGTGCTCTCAGCCCTGACAGAGGTACTAGTAAAAAATAATGAATACTAGACTTTTCAATTACCTGGAAAAGCAAACTTCTTTCCTCAACTCAGTTTGGTTATCACACCGGTAAGTCAACTTCGGATGCAGTCTATGAAATGACAAAACTATATTGTTCTTAGATCTTGCTAAGGCATTCGACACGGTTTCTGTACATATACTAACTGAAAAGATGGAGAACATGGGAATTAGACGGATTCAACTTCAGCTCTTTAAAGACTGCCTCAGTGAGCGTACTCAGTGCGTTAGGATAGATGATTTGCTTAGTGATGAACGGAAAGTCATCTACGGCATGCCCCAAGGCAGCGTGTTCGGCCCGACCCTTTTTCTCATCTATATTAACGACCTGGGTATGATCACTCTTCCTAGGGTCAGAATTATAAGTTTTGCCGATGACACGGTCCTCCTGTTTAGTGCGGATTCCTGGCGTGATGTGTACTCGTACGCTCAGTCAGGCTTCAATACCGTCACAAAATGTCTGCTTGGTATCGTACTAACACTAAATGAAGGAAAACTCATTACCTTAACTTTTGCACTTAAAAAGTCTAAATTACCTACAGTGCCGGACACCATTAAAGTTCATTTTGTTTCCAACTCTCTAAAGCCGAGTCTGTGAAATATCGGGGGGTAGTAGTCGACAACACCCTTAGATTTCAACAACACATAGACTCACTCATCACTAGGCTACGTAAATTGATATAAAGTTTTCAAAACCCTGAGGCAAGTGGCGGACGACAAACTAAAGAGTTCTATCTACTTCGCCCTCGTTCAGTCGTTGATAAGTTACTGTATAACAATTTGGGGAGGTGCACCTAAAACCACTCTCCTTGAACTCGAGAGAGCCCAGAGAGTTATCTTAAAAGTCTCTTATTTTCTTCCATACCGTTATCCTACAGATCTGCTATAAGCTATCAAAATCCTAACAGTACGCCAACTATTTATTTTGAACATCCTGCTAAAACAACATTCATTTCTCACCTATTACCCATCAGTAGCACATGGTGAGCGAAGATATAATATAAACCGTACATTAAACCGTAACCGTATATTTAAACTTTACAAGGCACAATGCAAAAAGAAGCTTACCACGTGGCTCTAGGGTCTTAATTATGATTATACCGGAAATCTACTTACCAGCGTGACGTTATATCAACTGCTATCTGATAAATCCTCACCCAAACACGCACCCCTGCACCCGCACTCTCACACATACACACGAAACACATCTTACTCACGTTCACACTACAAATATTTACTAACACCTAACCTAACACTTCAAACTATTTAATTTTCTGTTTTCTATTCATTTGTTTTATTATTTTTTATTTGCTTTTTTAAACACTACTTTTTAACTGGGTACAGACTCTAAAAGTTATTATATAACCTCCAAATTCGAAATTGTACGAACTGCTAGAGGGTGGAGATCTGGCTGGTGACCAAACACAGGCCCTTAAAGCCTAGCTTTGGCACCAGTCTCCCACATTAATCTGCGGAACAAGATAGTAATATGTCTAAATTTTTGGCGGAGCAGACTTCTATTATGTCCAAATTGGCTTCCGATATTGGTGAAATTAAGGCCCAAAATGTCAAGATTCAGTCTTCTAATACCGAAATTCGGAAATCAAATGAAGAAATGATCAAGTCCTTCAAGTGACCTTCATGAACCAGAAATTTGAAGATATGAAGAAAGAAGTGGAAGATTTGAGAAGGGAACGCCAGGAACAACATACTTATATTCAAAGTCTGGAACAAAAGATTTCAGATCTTCAGCGAATGACTCGTGGGTCGGGCATTGAACTTCGCAATATTCCGCTGGAAAGTTTGGAAAATACAGATAGTCTATCCAACACCGTATGCAATATCGGCGAACTTGTTGGGTTAAGCATAGCGGAATCTGATTTCCGCGACATATACCGACTACCGGGTAAGACAGCCACCTCAAACACTCCGCGCCCCGTATTAGTTGAATTCACCACAGTAAAAAAGAAGCAAGCTCTTATAACTGCTGTCCGGTCGTATAACAGAGGAAAAGGGAAAGAAAATAAGCTAAATACGGAACTTCTTGGAATGACGGGAGAACGAAAACCTATATATGTTGAAGAACAACTTTCCGCCAGTTCCAAGAAACTATTCTATCAGGCTCGAGAATTCGCTAAACAAAACTCTTACCAATACTGCTGGACCGCTAATGGTAATATTTTCTTACGCAAAGCTGAAGGCGACAAACAACAGTTAATAAACTCCGAAAAATGCCTCCAGATACCCAACAGTAATATCCTGTGACTAACCGTACCTAATTAGAATTACGCAACATCTTTTTATTTGTATAAGTTATCATTATTGCATGCCACTTTATTGGTATTTAATTGCCCTAAAAAATTAATTTTTTACTCTCTTTGTATAAGAACTAATTATTTGTTACACAACCTCTCATGTTACAATAAATTCAATAACAAACTTATGTACTCCAATAACACTCTGCACAAAAACAATCTCCTTAATCACTCTACACACACGCACAAAATTCCCATACACACAAAAAAGCAAAGCTCTTACTACTTAATAGCACATAACTCTCTCAAACACTTTCAGTCACCTCATATCAAACAATATTTCTGTGTAATCAACAACATAGATCAATGGCTAACATCATTATGCTGACCAAGCGCCGCCGCCCGCCGCCGCCGTCGCCCGCACCTCAACACCGGCTGCGGAAACGTCACACGTAGGTACGTCGACCCCTAAAAGTGCCTACTCTGCTATTGTCACCACCGGCAAATCGGATGCGTCGCAGCCTAAGCGAAAAATCAAAACAGGGGAAAAGAAGGGCGCTCCACCTGCCCTGTCTGCGGTCCGTAGCTCCTTGCCAAAGGCGGGCCAAGATGATGAAGAGGGTTTCACAAAAGTGGAAAAGAAGAAGAAGAAGCCCTGTTCACGTAACCAGTGCGGGACCGCACCGAGTGGACCCAACATGCTGTTGCGCCCTGCTGTGCCTACGACGCAGCTGTACATTTCGCGTCTGCACTACTCCACAAAAATTGAGGAAGTCGTGCAGTATTTGAAAGTGAAGACGAATTGGACTCTGAGGGTTGAAAGGTTGGAATCGCGCCACAACATCAACTTTACGTCGTTCGTGGTACGAGTTCCAACCCACCATCTGCAGACCTTCTTGAAAGAGGACTTTTGGCCGAAAGGTGTCGTATTTCGACGTTTCCGAGGACGGTTACGCGACACCACGCAGCGACACACGACGCCGACGTTACGTGTATAGTCATAGTTTTAATATGGTTTATAATATGTATTAGTTTATTTTAGTTTAAAGATAATTTTGTGTATTTTATCTATGGGCCTCAGATGCCTGAAAATAAAATGATATTATTATTATTTCATTTATTCATATACATACATACTAATTACATTTTTAAATATTTCTAAAAAAATACAAAAAACATTTAAAAATATAAAAAATAGTAGCCCACCGGTATCGGGAACAGGGTCCAAGCTAACGGTGGTCAGGGCTCCTGAGAGAGGAACCTCCTAACGATGCACGCCGTGTCCAGGAGTACTGCTTTCTGGATCAAGCCCTTGATCCAGCTGCCCAACGAGAGCCTCTTGAGATGTTGGTCGAGGCTCTTGGCAATAATACCATTGGCCGTCACAAATATCGGCACAATGACTGCTGTGTTCACATCCCACATGTCGACAACCTCGCGAGCCAAGTCAAGATACTTCGTTTGTTTATCTTTCTCTGACTTCATGAGGTTCTCGTCATGAGGGACTGCTATATCAACAATCATTGCGCGATGCTCTAGTCGGTCTATCACCACTATATCAGGCTTATTGGCAACAATAGTCCTGTCAGTGATGATAGACCGATCCCAATACAATGTGCAACTAACACTTTCGAGAACTGGGTCGGGCACATACCTATAGTACGGTACTTCCGATTCCACAAGATTGTATTTAAGAGCAAGTTGCTGATGGATACTTCTGGCTACAAGGTTGTGCCTGTGCAAATAGTCTCCGTTAGCCAGGCTAGAACAACCGGAAATAATGTGGCGGATGGATTCCCCGGGCCGGTGACATGCCCGACATATGTCAGCCGTACCGTCTTTCACAATGTATTTCCGGTAGTTATTAGTCATCATAACTTCGTCCATAATTGCACAGACAAAACCTTCGGTTTCCCCGAAGAGGTCACCAAAACGAAGCCAGGCTACGGACGCTAAGAAGTCTACGTCGGGCCCATGTAGGACCCGATAAAAGCGTCCGTGAAGCTCCTTGCTCTGCCATACCTCCCTGCGGTCGTTAGTATCTAATACCACAGGTATGCGCCAGTTCTCGTTAGCCAAGGAGAGCGCGGTAAGGCCTTTGTCCACCGCTACCACATCTCGATGCATACCCACGTCGGCCTCTAGGAAGTATTCCCTAAGGCTGCATACCTCGCGATTGTGCAGGGTCTTAGCATTTAAGAAGCCACGACCCCCGCACTTCCGCGGGATATACAGCCTCATCACCGATGACCGTGGGTGATGCATCCGATTTGCGGTAAGCAGTGAACGTACCCTCCTATCCAGGGCGTCAAGTTCCGTCTGAGTCCATTTGAGTATGCCGAAAGAATACATCAAAACCGGCATGACCCAACCGTTGAAGGCGCGCACCTTGTTTCCGCCTGATAAAAGACTGTTAAGTACTTTGTTCAGGCGGCCAAAGAAGCGCTCCTTCAACGATTGTTTCATGTCAGTAACACTGATGCCTAACGCTTCCGACATACCCAAATACTTGTAAGTTTCGGTTGAGGAGAGGGACCTAAGGTCTATGGAATACGAGAGTCGTGTTCCCACGGATTCCACAATCTCGCCTCGCTTTACATGCATGACCGCACATTTGTCCAAACCAAATTCCATCCTGATGGCGCCACTGAAGGTTTCTGTTACCTTCAGTAGCTTCATCAGTTGCAAGTTGTTAGGAGCAAAGAGTTTCAAGTCATCCATGTAAAGGAGGTGCGATATGACCTGACCACCTCTTCTCAACCGGTGGCCTTGGCCCGAACCCTCCAACAATGTACAGAGAGGGTTGAGGGCCAGACAAAACCACAGTGGACTCAGACTGTCACCCTGAAATATGCCACGCTCGATCCTTATCGGTTCGCTGTTCGCAAAACAGCGTGAAACTGCGAGTGGCCATAGACAAAAAAAAGTGCGCGACCCTTTTCGGCGGGACGACGTCGTCGAGTGAAGATCTCTGCTGCGTGAGCCCACGTGTTCCATCTGCGCGGTTGCGAAGTTTGAAGTGAAGATCACGGAGGGTGCTGGAGCTTCTGCTGTGCTCTGCTTGCGCTTACTTGATTGTCGAAAACGTGTTGCTTCACTATTTCTTTATCAGATGTTGTCAAAAATGTGGTAATTGGTTCTGAGGTATTGGTAACTGGTAATTGGTTCTGAGGTATTGATAACTGGTAATTATCAATACCTAAACCTTGCTCCTAAAGCTAGGACATTACGGACTAGGTAAACTTGCACTCAGTCTAATAAAATCTTACTTAAATGATAGACAGCAGCAAGTTCAAATAAATGGTGTCAATTCACGGGGTTTAAAAGTCAAAATGGGGGTACCACAAGGCTCTATTTTGGGTCCTTTCCTCTTTCTAGTATATATTAATGATCTACCCCATCTTTTAAAAAATCAACCTCATATGGTATTATTTGCTGACGATACTTCCTTAATTTTTAAGATAGATAGACGTTCCATAAATCTTGACGACGTAAATAACGCCCTACAGCAGGTCCAAAATTGGTTTACTGCTAATAATTTAGTATTAAATGGGAAAAAAACTAAATGCATCAGATTTGCCTTACCGAACGTTAAAAGAAATGATTGCGACATAGTATTGAACAAGGAGAAACTTGAATTCGTCGAAAACACGGTTATCCTGGGGATTACGCTTGACTCAAGGCTACAATGGGGTCCTCATTTAACATCTCTTGCGGGACGGCTAAGTTCAGCAGCATACGCTGTCAGAAAAATCCGTCAATTTACCGAATTAGATACCGCGAGGCTGCAACTTCCCTTCCCGCTTGTGCGCTGTGAGGTGTTTATTATATCGCTCCGTTCTGTAAATTCGGAATTTGCATTGTGTGTCTATTCTAAGGCTTGTGAACTGTTCCTAGCTGTGCCATAGTGTTTTAAGTGCGTGTTTTGTAAGTTTTTAAAGCTGTCTGTCTATTCTTTTATTGCTAATTAGTCAATTTCTCCAGCCTTCGGTAAGTGCATTTATTTTTTTCTGTGTGTGGGTACCGCGAAATAACTTAATCGATCGATATTTATTTGTTTAATTCTTTAATTTCATTCATTCGCGTTCTAATACGTTTATTTATCGTATTCTCCGTCAATGATGATGTCAACAAATGATGACCCACCAGATCGCGGCGGAGAAATATTTCGTAGAAATACTAAAACCCAAAGGTCGCCCGTGGCGACCTCCGCTAATTCGAAACGTTTATTCAGCGAAATGTCTCCATCATACATTTCGCCCGATGATAGGTCCAAACGGCTTCATCAAACATTCGAAACCGTGGAAAAATCCTCGCCGATTTTAAATATCAGTGATGTGAGCAATACCGACTATTGTGACTTAGTTTCCGAGGCGTCGTCATACCTGTCTAAAATTAACGACCTAGTGAATGATCAGGGCTCTCGAATTAATGTTGCAAATAAATCAGCTATCATGGATATGACACAGCGTGTCACGGCCATTGTTTCTATGCTGGCCATAAAATCATCATGCAACGAGACGAAGTTAGCCAATACGGAACGCGAATTAGATAAAATCAAGTCGAATAACGCTGTCAATCCCGATCCTGTCAATAACAACTGTAAAATTTCATATGCGGACTCGTTGAAACTACGTTTGCCAAAAGTAGCTCCAGCAATTATGCAGTCCCGACCACCGTTACCCTGTGTGGTCGCATACCCTACCGCGGACCGGTCAGCTGACTATAACACTTCGTCCGCGACAAAACAAGCGCTCATGAAGGCAATTAAGCCCAGTGACGACGGTTTTCAAATTGTAGGCGTGAAAAAAACCGCGAAATCTGGAGTCGTACTACGCGTTGCTAATGAAATTCAACTTAGAAAGTTAGAATCTGTGGATGCTATCAAGGCCGCTGGTTTACGACTAGAAAAGCCAAAGGGTAGACGCCCTAGAGTGTTAGTGAAGGATGTTCCATCATCAATGGATGATGGCGCTTTTCTAAACGCGCTTTACCGCCAAAATATTAAGGATGAGATGCAAATTAAAGAGGATGACTTTATAAAGTCTACCAAAATTATTCGTAGGCGCTCTTTAGATAACGGTCGGAAATGGATTGGCATTGAAATAGAACCCGCGGTACGTAAACATTTAGTGACTACCAAGGATAAGTTATTTATTGATTGGGCTACCTGCCGTTTTATTGATGATGTAGAAGTAGTTCGGTGCTTGCATTGCCAACAGTTCGGTCACGTTAAGAAACACTGCGCTAGTAAGGAACCGACCTGTGCCAATTGTTCGGAGGCACACGAAACAAATGATTGCCCGCATAAGGACGACTTAAATTTTAAACCGACTTGCGTGGCGTGCAAACGCTTTAAAAAACCGTGTGATCATCGCTGCGGATCTCAAGAGTGTACTACCTACAAACTGAAACTCGAACAATTAATCCTAAACACTAACTACTAATAATGGATATTTTAACCATAGGACAATTAAATCTCCATAACGATAGGGTGGCGACATCCGAGCTGGATAAATTGATTGTGGATTATAATCTTGACATAGTGCTTATTCAGGAACAATACCAAAACGCGCGCTTACGTCACAGGGTGGTTCAGCTGGACTGCAGGGCGCGGGCCGGAATTTATGTAGCGCGTTCTTCGCGTTCCTCGGCCTCATTGCGCCGTGGCGGAAGTATCATCGCCTACCTTTAAGGTTTACGTTGTGAGCTGCTACTTTCAATACTCAGACCCAGTTACTCCACATATACATAATCTCCGTCACGTCTTGCGGTCGCTCGCGGGCTGCAAAGTTATAGTAGGTGCTGATGTAAATGCATCTTCTTCCCTGTGGTATGGCAAAGTTCGATCCACTGATTCTGAACGACGTTGTGCGGTTGAAGATTTTATTGCTGAGATGAATTTATCAATTCATAACACCCCAGACGCACCACCTACTTTTTGTAGCCAAATGGGCGAATCTTGTATTGACGTCACACTTTCTAGTGCAGACGTACGCTTGGATAGGTGGCGTGTCCTTCCGGACGCGTCTTGTAGTGATCATCGCCTGATCGTGTACGAGTTTGTTCCTATGTTTACTCAAGGTTCGTCACACTTAATTGGAAATTTTAGATATAAAAGTAAGGGCGCGAATTGGGAATTCTTCGGCTCACTTTTTTCTGGTCATGTCAAAGACTTCACTCGCGACGGACTGTCAGCTGAGGAAAGTGCTGAGATAATGTCGGACGCCTTCACTTACTGTGCTGACATTGCTATTGGTCGCGCATCCATGACCAATATTCGTAGATGTGATTGGTGGAGTGACTACCTTGTTGAACAACGTAGAAGCTTTCGTAGAGCTCGTAGACAGCTTAACAAGCTAAAAAAACGTAAGGTTACCGGGGACCTCCTTAATCTTGCTTTAAGTACTTTTAGAGTTGCCAAGTCACGCTACAGAGCATCTGTTGAAAAATCTAAGGGTAATTTATTGCGGAAAATTATTGATAAACTTGATAGGGAGGGTCCGTGGTCTCCTTTGTACCACGAGTTCAAAGCTAATAGATCTGTCGACCTTGCGTACGTTCAAAGCATTAAAGTAAACAATAAACATACAACCGGCATTGAAGAAACAACTGATGCTCTGCTTGAATCCCTTATACCAGACGATTCATCAGTAAATGATAATGAATACCACCAACAGATCAGAGCGTGGGCCACGGTGCCACCTGAATCGCCGGAGTCAGATCTTCCATCCACTGACGAATTCATAAACGTTGTGAAGAAACTACCTCTTAACAAATCATCCGGTGAAGATAAAATATCTAATAGAATGATTATAGAAGCGTGTAAGACAGCCGGAGACGCGATCTTATCAGTATATAACCGATGCATTGCGGAAGGTATTTTTCCTCGAATATGGCGACAGGGCTTTATACGCATTATTCCGAAGAGTGGCGATAAGCCCCCGGATGACCCTAAGTCCTATCGGCCCATAACCCTACTTCCATCTTTGGGAAAACTCTTAGAGCGACTAATCGTTCCGCGCTTACTACCGAATGGACCTAAATTTCATAATAATCAATTTGGTTTCACTATTGGTAAGTCCACCGTCGACGCGGTGCTCTCTGTTCGTAAAATTATTAACTTATCGGAACATAAATATGTGGTTGGAATCTTTCTCGACATTTCTGGCGCTTTTGATAACGCATGGTGGCCGATGCTACTACTTAAAATGAAAAACCGTGGTTGTTACAAAAACATCTATAATCTGATTCTTTCTTACTTTCTAAACGGTTCCGTGAAACTCAAACTAGGACATCATTCCATTACTAAGTCTCTAACCATGGGATGTCCTCAGGGCTCAGTTATCGGTCCATATGTTTGGAATATTGGCTACGATGATTTCCTCGCGCTTCCGCTCCCATGCGGCTGCTCATTAACCGGTTACGCGGACGATGGCTTGCTTCTCATTCAGGCAAGTACTCGTGCTGGCCTTGAGAATTTGGCTGACACATGCCTACGATTAATATCTCAGTGGGGCGATCGAAACCGTCTGACCTTTGCACCGCATAAAACCTATCAACTTATTTTAAAAGGAAACCTTAAATCCTGGCCTAGTATTAAATTCAATAACGTACCCGTTAAAAGAAAAGAATCCGTGTGCTATCTCGGTATGCTATTAGAAAATAACTTTTCATTTATTGATCATATAAAAACAGTAGGTGAGAAAGCAAAAAAGAACTTCTACGCCTTGACGAGAATATCCAAAGCTACTTGGGGTCTATCTTTTCAAACCTTAAAAACTATTTATGGGGCTACCTACTTGGGTTGTATGTGCTACGGGGCACCTGTCTGGGCCGATAGGGCCACCATAGGTGCGGTACGACGTAAATTGCTTCAAAGCCAGCGTTTGGCTTTGATATTCTTATGCAAGGCGTATAGGACGGTTAGTACTGAAGCCTTACCAGTGCTGGCGGGTGTTCTCCCAGTCGATCTAGAAGTGCAGCGGCGTGCTGCAATGTACTACTACGCTAGAAAGATTACGGACCCAGAGTTCTTACCGCAACGCGGCCGTGCTAAGATCTCTAGATTACTAAAACCCCAGACTGATGTCTGGGAGGAACTTTTATCCGAGTGGCAATGTAGGTGGGAAAATTCCATCAAAGGCCGTCACCTCCACCAATTTTTTCCATCTGTTCGTGAGCGGCTGGACAGGACATGGCTGGAGGTGGATCACTGTGTTGCCCAATTTCTCACAGGTCATGGCAATTTTAAGAGTAAATTATTTTCCTTTAAGCTTGTGGCCTCGCCTTTATGTCAATGTTCTACAGCTGACCATGAATACGAACAATCCGCACATCACATCTTATGGGAGTGTAGTCTTTGGCAAACTGAACGCAATATTATGTTAGATAGTATTAAGGTTACATCTGGGGTAGTTTACTATACGGACCTTGTTGAAACCAGAACAAATTTCCGTGCGTTCAAGCGATTTTGCCATACCTATTACTGGAATCAAAAGTAGCTCACAATTTAGGACCCATTAGTTTAAGTGGTAAAATATAATCCGTGGTGCTTGGCAACTGGGCTTAACCCAGTTGTATTTGTCCCTTGGTGCCTATTGGCCTAGTTCTATTCTGTCTCCTGCTTGATACGGAGGGAAGTGGAAATTATATATATTTTTTTTTCCTACTCCTCCGCTGTACTTTTCTGATTAATTTCGTTGCAGGATCCAAGACAGTTGAATCGTTTCTCCGGGACTCGTCGGGTTTCATTGGCTCGGCGTTTTTCTGGTGGTCGCCACTGTTGATTCTGGCTTTCAGGAGTTGCAGTGGTTGGGAATGTGTGGCGGGCTTGTCCCAAAAAAAAAAAAAAAAAAAAAAAAAAAAAAAAAAAAAAAAAAAAAAAAAAAAAAAAAAAAGAGAACTGTTTAAGGATATCAACATCATGACGGTACCTTGTCAATACATTTACGAAAATATTATGTATGTTCGGAAAAATCTTCATCTCTTTAGCAAGATTAGTGACAGTTATAATTTTAATACTAGAAATAGGAACAAATTAGATCAACCCCGATTCAGATTGGCCAAAGTACACACTTCTTTTATGGGGTACTGTATTAAATTTTATAATAAAATACCAGTTGATATTCTCGAACTGAATGAGAGAAAATTTAAAGCATGCATAAAACGCACACTATGTAGACAAGCGTATTATAAACTGGAAGATTATATCTTCGATAAAAACGCTTGGCTAAATGCTGGTCCTGCTCCACAGTCACAGCTGCTTAGGTCCACTTTTTAGGTTTCTATGTTTTTATATTTGGAAGAGATGCTCGCTCCTTTTAGAGGTTCTTACATTATTTCGTTTATTTATTCTTATATACATACAAATTATATTATTATATTAATTACTTATTTATTCTTTTTGATGTAAGATCTTAATCGTTCTCTTTATTAATTTATTTTTCATTATTTGGTCATTGACAACCATAGTTTTGTGTAAAGTAGAAGCATATTTTTCAAATTTTGTAAATGTGAGTACCATGAAACCATTTACATTTTATGTGAGTAGTTATAGTTTTACTTGTTGGACATGAACGAGCATGGTGGTTGAGAGCATGTCATGCTCACTCAAATGTCTCGCTGATGGCGGCGCGTGGGTTTGATCATTCGGTTCCCTTCGAAATTGTTGAGCTGAAGGGTGCCGATACACGCGTCATGTTCTTGAACAGGCGCCGTCGGTTGAGACTGGTCATCTCTTAACTGCCATTGGCTTATTTTAATCTTTATATTTAAAATTCTTATAATAAGCCCTTTTTTTTTCCTTTGCATTGTCCTCACATGCAGAAGCAACAAGTATATGTAACTTGGAATTTTGTAAAACAGAACATGATTTAAAAGAGTGTCCGTGGAGTTTCTTGCACGTTCTTCTCCATAGAGATCTACGCTTTGGAACGTGCAAATAGCTTCCATGTTTTTGACTGACCGACCTTGACGTTTCAAAAGTGCCTGTGAATGGTTTATTTGAAATAAAATGCTTTGAATTTGAATTTGAATTGGTTCTGAGGTATTGATAACTGGTAAAACGTGGTAATTGGTTCTGAGGTATTGGTAACTGGTACTGTGTCACTACAGTATAAAAAAATTAAATGTTTTACGGTCCACCAAAAAATAAAACTGGCATCAACCATTAATTTGATTCATCCACAGCACTACTTCGCTAACTGCTGAACAAAGGCGTATTCTTTCTTGCACCTATCCTTCTATCAGCATCAGTTTTGGCATCTCCCAGATAACATTAAAATGTTCGAAGTTGTCTTTCTATCTGGAGCCTTTCTTTTTTATATGATGGGAATCATCAAATGACTCCTCCCGCTCTGGGTACAGCAGGAGGGAGTGTCAGACTCTTACTGACTAAAACCCATCCGTATTCCTCCTAGTGCCCTTTGCGTTCCAGGGTACGGTGCCTCTTTCGAACGAAGTCCGCAGCCCCAGCAGTATGTCTGGAGCCTGCATGCAATAGCATGCCCATAGAAATATAAAAAAATATCTATGAGCGTGCCTGTTTCTAAAAAAGTTCCGAGAATTCTGAGCATTAACTGATGGGTACTGACTGAGCAAATTCTTTTCTATTTTTTTTAAACGTTGTGGCACACTGATTTATCCTGTATCGTCGACGCGTTTAAACACATATATCACATATATAAAACAGGCCATACAACTATTTGTTCCGTGCGGGAATCGAACCCGCGACACGTAGCGCAGCAGTCAATCGCTCAACCACTGCGCCAACCGTGTCGTCGAAATATCTATATCTATACTAATAGTTATACAAAGCTGAAGTTTGTTTGTAAGTTTGCTTGAACGCGCTAATCTCAGAAACTACTGATGTGAATAATTCGTTCAGTGTTAGATAGCCCATTTATCGAGGAAGACTAATAGAAACGGAGCAGACGAAGTTGCGCGGGTAATCTAGTGTAATATACCTTATTATATTTTATTTTCCTCACATGCAGAAGCAACAAGTATATGTAACTTAGAATTTTGTAAAACAGAACATGATTTAAAAAAGTGTCCGTGGAGTTTCTTGCACGTTCTTCTCCATAGAGATCTACGCTTTGGAACGTGCAAATACATAGCTTCCATGTTTTTGACTGACCGACCTTGACGTCTCAAAAGTGCCTGTGAATGGTTTATTTGAAATAAAATGCTTTGAATTTGAATATAAAACACAAGAATAGTTCCAAAAAATAATCGTAATTATTTAATGTTTCTCGTCACACAGACTTTGATAATAACCCTTCTTGTCGAGTTGTCCATTGTCATCCCTTATCCACTTGGCACATGCCAAGTCTTTGTAGAAGGTTTCAGAATTCGCGAAGCAGAAACCCACAGGCAACTCCGTGGTTCTCAGTTCCCCACCGCCCCAAGTTGCTACGCCTATCAACTTGTTGCTTTTAGTATCAATAACCGCTCCACCTTCAACGCCCAGAAAATGATTATGACATGGTTCTTTATAAGTATAATATATTTTGTAAGGACAGGTGTGGTAGCAAGGCACGCGGTAGCTTTCATGCCTTGTAGCGTTGTTTAGCCTTAGAAGTTTGAAACAAATTTCATGGTCTACGATGACGTCCAGCTCAAAGAGATTGAAATGCTCCTCTGGTTTCTGAAACCTGATTCGTTCCTGTCGAATTGAAATTGGTCATTTAGCTTTTTTCTTTTTTTGTTCGGAGGAGGTAACTAACTTTCAAGTATCGGCACCCCGGAACTGCATCCAGATCTCGAAAAATGAGACAAAAGGTCATGACAGACCGACAGACAGACAACGGAATGATCCTATAAGAATACCGTTTTTCCTTTTGAGGTACGGATCCCTAAAAAAAAAGTTTTGAGGGAACGTAGGTTACTCCGACACGGACAGATTAAGATAGGTTAGGTTTTAATGGGATTACAGTAGTTAGAGTGAGCGAGCGAAGCGAGAGAACTCTGCTCCCGTCATCCTATTCATGTCAGCTGTTCCTTTAGACACCGCAGGCACAAATAAGACTGCTGAGGCTGCGGAATCTGTTCGAAAGAGGTGCCGTAGCCTTGGAACGCAAAGGGCACCAGAAGGAACACGGATGGGTTTTAGTCAGTAAGAGTCTGACACTCCCTCTTGCTTCACCCAGAGCGGGAGGAGTCATTTGATGATTTCACATCCTTAAAAAAAAAAAAAAAGGCACAAATAAGAGTAGCGCGCGAAGCGGGGCTCTGTGTTTTTTTATGTTTGAGAGCTTTTTGTACTAAAATGTAACACAAAATGCACACATTGATATTCTACATATATACTTAAAGAGTAATTGGAAATAGGCCTCACAAATATAAAGGAATATTAAAATTTCAAAGGACTAAAATTAAACAGATTTTAGCTGTAGTGTTGCCAGAGGAAAAAATACCGGTCAAGAGCGAGTCGGAATCGCGCACCGAGGGTTCCGTACCAATTTGTAGGTACGCGATACGTATTATAAATAGTTCAGGAATCAGGTCTTGCAGTTTGTTCCGACCTTTCCCGAGCTAAGAATCTATCGCGGAGGCTTAATATAGTCGGGTCCCGTAAGCACCTTTGGTACGGAACCCTACAGGCCAAATTAGTTCAAGACAGTTCTACGATGAATGCTTATTAATGCAGGATTAACGAATCAGAAAAATCTTAAATTTAACGAATTTGGACCATAGCAAATACTTTTCAAGACCTTTTAGAAACCGAACTTATACTCCTAACGAACTACAACGCTGCGCTGTTTATGATCAAAATACATTAGGTTTCTTCCTAAACTTAAAAATCTTTTGATTTTATGGGACGATTTTGATGAAGTAAACTCTAAATGTTACTCGGGACTTGGGGATAACACTTATTTTTTAAGTACCTGGATTTTGAAACCAATCAGTGGTTTATTACGCTCGATGATAGATTATATTTTCATGATTTCATAACAAATGTATAGTTTTTAGACTTTTCCCTATACCTGTAGTATAAGACGGTGTTACTTGCCAAATTTAAAAGTTCTAGGTCAACGGGAAATACCCTAAGAATTTTCATTCCCACGAGAGTGTCGAAATATTCATTTTTTGTGGAATAAACGTCCGTATTTTTTTTTCTGTTAACTTATTAATATTTTTTTTTCACACCTTCAAGGGACCGTAGACTTGAGTATATGGTTTAAATTCCAACTCGATACCTCCACGCGTTCCCGAGATAAAGTGTATTGTCAGACAGACGGACGGACAACAAAATGATCCTATAAGGGTATTGAGGTACGGAACCCTAAAAAGAGTTTAAAGTTTGTAATAATTTTAAACTCCTTTGCTCACTTGCTAAAACCAGAGTTGCCTTTTAACTCCCGAGTTAGTGGCTAACAGGAGGATAAATAACAATTAGGTACCTATTTCATATGCAATGGCCCCGGGTTAGCAAGTAACTCGTACTTATAGAACTCTGGAAGTTTCTTACCTGTTCTAGAGCATACCCGATGACTCTGTAGTTTATTTTCCCGTAGCTTTTATCTATATTTGCAAACCATTTAAACTGTTCATCAGTCCTCTTCACAGCGGTGAACAGATTTATGTGAACCCACTTTACTCCTTTGGCCTTCTTAACGTCGACGACGATGATCCCTATGTCATCATACATCTGTTTTGTCGGCACCGAGGGAAACACGAAAGCTCGCACCACGAGTCGGAATGACATGTAGAGTAGCGTGGTGTATTTTATTTTTAAACTGGAAGTAACATTATGAGGGATTGTTAGTGTTAGGTTAGAGCTAAGGGCGTCGTGGCGACGCTTGATCCATGTCCAGCACTGGCCATAGTGCTACGTTAAACGTATGGGTCGATCCAAACTTAGTGTCGTCTGTGTAGTTCGCTTTTCGCGGATCACTCTCTACTTGAATGTATTATTCGAGATAGATTCAGAGCATCGCTACCAAGTACCAATACAACCTATATCGACACCTCTCAAATCCGGCCGTTATTTTACGCAAGTCGCCGTCACAACCGGCAGAGAGATGGGGTGTAAGTTGTAAGTGCACCTCCTTCTTAGGGTTCCGTACCCGAAGGGTAACCAACGGTTACGCGGGGGTCGTGCGGTCCATTGCCCTTTACGGGGCGCCGGTGTGGGCGCCTACTTTGAGGAAGCGACCTGCCCGTTACCTCAACGCGTCCCAGAGGGTCATGGCCATCCGGCTGGCCCGGGGATATCGCACGGTCTCTGGCGAAGCAGCGAGCCTCCTTGCCGGACTGCCGCCATGGGATCTAGAGGCGAGAGCCCTCGCGCTCATGTACGAATGGCGCGTGGAGGCGCTACGCCGGGGTGAGACTCCTCTGCCGCGGCAAATTGCAGCACGGCGGACGGAACTCCGGCAGGATCTCATGGCAGTATGGAGACAACGACTGTCGCAACCCAGCGCTGGGCACGCCACAATTGCGGCGATAAGTCCCCTCTTTGAGGAGTGGCTAGAACGGCGCCACGGCATCCTTACCTTCCGCTTGACGCAGGTACTCACCGGACACGGTTGTTTCGGGAGGTACCTTTTTCGAATACGGCGGGAGGATACACCCGGGTGTCAACACTGCGAGGATCGTCCGGAGGACACGGTGGAGCATACGGTGGAGGTCTGCCCTGCTTGGGCGGAGCACCGCCGTGTCCTCGTCGAGGCGATCGGCGGCGGGGATCTCTCGCGTCCGGCCCTGGTTCAAGCCATGGTCCGGAGCGACGAGACATGGGAAGCGGTCACCTCCTTCTGCGAAGCAGTAATGCTAACAAAGGAGGAAGCCGAACGCGTGAGAGAGAGGGAAACCTCACGCCCCAGCCGCCGAAACAGAAGAAGACGCCCCGGGCGTCGGGAGTCGCAGGACGATTCTCGGCCACCGTAGGCGTGGGTCTGCGGACGGCGAGCATTGGGTGGCTCGCCGTCTGATCAGAACCAGGCCCGGGTCGGCGGCGCGCTGCGATTCCAATGCGCCTCAAGGACGTGTCAGCACGGAAGACGAGGCCCACTAGGGCCAGTGCCTGCTGGGGCTGCGGACTTCGTTCTAAAGAGGCACCGTACCCTCAAAGTCAAAGTCAAAGTCAAAACGTTTATTCCAATTAGGCCATTAAACGGCACTTTTGAACGTCATTCACATTTCAAATATATAAAAGTTCTGAAGTGACTCTACTGTCCATTCGGAAAGGTAGATTCTTATGGAGAAGAATGGACAAGAAACTCCATAGTTACTCTTTTCAATTAATCTTTTACAATACTTGGTAAGTATACAATTTTTTTTTTTATATGTGAGGACCATGCACCTAGGGTATGCAGAGGTAGACTTATTAATTTTCTAAATAAGTAGGTACATGATACTCACACATTTACAAATATTGGAATGACTAATTAACAGTGTGTGAGTTAACAGAAAAATACAGACACAAAAAGAGACAGAACATCTATAAAGTTAATACATAAAGCAACCAGATTGATTTTGACCACAACATTGACCGTCCTATGAAGCAGACCAGCCCCCCTGGAACGCAAAGGGCACTAGGAGAAACACGGATGGGTTTTAGTCAGTAAGAGTCTGACACTCCCTCCTGCTGTACCCAGAGCGGGAGAAGTCATTTGATGATTTCCCATCCTAAAAAAAAAAAAAAAAAAGGGTAACCAACGGAACCCTATTACTAAGCCTCCGCTGTCCGTCCGTCCGTCCGTCTGTCTGTCAGCGGGCTGTATCTCAAGAACCGTAATAGGTGGAGAGCTGAAATTTGCACAGATTGTGTATTTCTATGGCCGCTATAAAGACAAATAATAAAAATTAAGGTTTATGGTACGACACCCTTCGTGTGCGAGTCCGACTCGCACTTGGCCGGTTTTAACGATAGGAGATATCCTATCATTCCTATACCTACTTAAAAAAGGAGGTGCACTTACATTCATTAGATGATAATCTAATGACTCCTTCCGCTCTGGGCGGAGCAGAAGTGTCGTGTCAGCTTAGGTACTGACTAAAACCCAGCCGAGATCCTCCTAATAGGTACCCTTTGCGATCCAGGGCCGCGGCGGCGATGACTCTTTCGAACAATTCCGCAACCCTGACAGGCACTGGCCCTAGCACTCCTAGCAGGACCCGTCTACTATGGTGACATCTTTTTGAGGCGTGCGTGGAACACAACGCACCGTCGACAGTAATCGTATCCGACCGTAAGCCTGCGTCTTGCCCCCCTAGTTTTCAATGATTGAAAACGGAACATGCGAAAACATGAAGAAATAAAAATAAGAAAAAGACAAGCGGAATGTGCTAAAAGAGAATCTCGGTACTGATTAGCAGATTCTTAATTCAAATTGTTTATAGGGACCGTGCACGTCGTTGACTATGCCATCTAGTGTCGCATATTCGAAGTTTTAAGGGTCAGAATACTTGACATTGACGCTTCTGTGCTGCCACCTGTGGTTCCTGCACGCTCAGTTTAGGGGAACGTGCGCGAAAAAGACTGTGCCATCTAGCGTAGCTATTTCGAATTTTATACTTGAAACAAACTTGACAGTGACAGTTCTGTGTTGCCACCTATAGTTCCTGCACACTCCTTATAGGGCGCGTGCAGGAACTAGGTATAGGTGGCTGCACAGAAGAGTCAGTTTCAATATTAATGTCGCAGTCAACTAGCATAATCAGCCGTTTAAATAGCTGCCTAAGCGACTTCTTGGACAGCTAGGACTTTGTTCAATACCGTTTAATGACTTGCCTAGCCAAGTAGCGGAACATAGGGCACAGGGAGCTTAGGATACCCCGACACGAATAGGTTAGGTTCGAATGGTATGACGGGAGCTAGCGAACTTAGCTCCCGTCATGCCATTCATAGGAATCATCAAATGACTCCTCCTGCCCTGGGTGTAGCAGAAAGGAGTGTCAGACTCTTACTTACTTAAACCCATCCGTGTTCCTCCTAGTGCCCTTTCTAATCCTGGGCCGCGGTGACTATATCGAACAAATTCCGCAACAGTTTCCTTTAACGCCTGCGGATAGAAATTATAATTGAAATTGATTGTTGTTTGAATTAAGAATTCCCAAAACTAAATATTTCAATTTCCAGTTCGTTTAGTAACATAAGTGTTGTATTAGACGCATTGGCTGGATATCATTTAGGCCGCTGATTAAACGGTGCAGTTTAATAATAATAATAGCAAGCTGGCAACTCTGACCGTCATTGCAAGCATTGTTTTTTGTTCTCCCAATTTCATCGCTGAATTAATACTTTTCGCCGTCATTTCATCCATAATTTTGTAAAATAAGCTCTCAAACACTAAAAAATAAGCAATAGCACCTACAGCAGCATATCTACGCGCACGCCTATCACCCCCGGATCCGTCGCTGAGCTCCACCTCGCCGCCGCCGGACAGCGGATCACCAATGTCACCGGCAGCTGCAGTCGTGTCGAGCTCCAGCGACGAGTATTTCTCTCCGCCGACGTCGCCAACACCTGTACGTCGGCAGGGAAGAGGCTGGCACCGAGAGGCTTGGGACCTAGGGGCCAACCGGTCCCGAGCCGGGTACCTGCTGCCTGTGGTTGTGTGCAGCGCATGAAATGGACTCAGTCCATAAACGAGAACGCCATGCGCGCATATTACGGGTCAACAGAGGGGGTACTAACCTCACTGCGTACCGTATCAGGATGCTGTCTTTGTTTCAGGACCTAGAACCAACAGTGAACGTCTCGGCCCAACGATTGTTGGATCAGGTGCGGGTCATCCATTCGGGTAACGCAGGTCCTCTCGGGGCATGGCTGCTTCGGGAAGTTTCTGTGTCGCATAGGCAGGGAGCCGGACGCTCGGTGTCACCACTGCGTCGACTGTCGGGAGGATACGGCGCGGCATACGCTGGCAGAGTGTGCCGCTTAGGAGGAGCCGCGCCGTGCCCTCATATCTGTGGTAGGCAGTGATCTCTCGCTGCCGACCGTAGTACGTGCTATGGTCGATGGCGAGGAGTCCTGGGACGCGGTGGTTTCCTTCTGCGAAATAGTCATCGCGCAGAAGGAGGCTGCGGAAAGGGAGAGGGAGATTTCGACCTCTCTCCCGGCCCGCAGCAGGCGCACCGGGCGTCGGAGGAGGGCATACGCTGCCCTCTTCCGGCCCCCCTAACTGGTTCCAGGGGCGCCGGTCCTGGGGATGGCCGTCGCTCCCCATTCATACGGACCCGAGGTGGCAGCGCGTAGTATTCCCGTGCGCCCCTCTTTGACGTCGCAGGGGGAGTCAAACACCTCACTCCCTCCGCTGACCCGAGGTGGCCCGCAGGGGCGGGCCGGCACCAGTCGGGGATCGCGGAAAGCCAATTAAGTTCTTGCGATTGCGATCGGCGTTGGTAAGAGATGGAACAGCGGGGTGGTTTTAGTCAGTAAGAGTCTGACAGACCCCTCCGCCCGCCCCAGGGTGGAGGACATCCATGAGGATTTCCACCCGTTAAAAAAAAAAAAAAAGGTGCGGGTCATCCAACGTAATCACAGGTTGGACGATGCGGGACTTGATAGGCTGCGTTCAGATGTAGCAACCTTATCATCTCGACTCCGACACAGACCGCGGTACAGGCGCAAGCCAGTGGCGGAATCACACCGCGGCCCAATAGTGATAGCAATGGGGTAGATGATAGGATTGTCACGGTAAGTAGCCAGTGCAACGAAATACTGAGGAGCGTACTGGAGGATGCGCTTCGCAAGTATAGATTGCCACGGTTACCAATGCTCAAAAAGAATAGGGCACTGGTGTGTGCTTTGGACTCGCTGCTGCAGAACGTCTTGGAAAGTAGAGAGCGTCGTTGATACGCAGTCGATCCTGTTTTGCGGGGCTGTTGCGGCATGTCGTGCCCGTCTGTCATACTGAAGGTGGCTGGATGCGCGATGTCGAGCGAGTGTGTGAAGCTATACCACGAATGGATGAAATTACCATCACTCCAGAAGATGTAGCTAGAGCAGTCCGTCCATTACCGAACTAGAAGTCTCCGAGACCGGACGGGCTGCACAACTTCTGGCTTAAGTGGTATAGCAGCTCACACGTGCTTCTGGCATCTCAATTCCAGTCTTCCTTAGAGTCTGGGTCGCTACCACAGTTTCTAACAACTGGCGTTACCCACCTACTCCATAAGACCGGTAGTCCCGCGGAACCCAAGAACTATAGACCAATTACTTGTTTGTGACGGTGTATAAACTTCTTACATACTCAATTATGTCTGCCTCTCAGAATGGATGTAGGAAGGGTTAAAATTCCTAAACACAATAGATCTCATTACCACGTAACGTTAAAAAAATGTCGTCAAAATACGCATTACAACGGCCACTAATTGCACCTCCCTATAAGGGTATAAAACGGGCGATCCGGGTTAAATGTGGGTCATTCGCTATTCAACCTTTGAAGTGAACACACGTGAACTGCAAGCAACGTGCTACAGCAAGAAAAACACCCCTGAAGATGGATACCACTGCAGATGAAGCCGCTTAAGTCATTGCACTACTGCATCAGGGATGCGGCAATGTGATGTTGCTCGGCAACTGAACTTCAGTCGTTTTTCCGTTCGACAAGTGTTCCAACGCTTCCAAGAGACTGGTGGCTATATCCGAAGACGTGGATCTGGAAGACAACGGTGCACATCCGACATGACGTCTTTACGTAATCGGTTCTCAAATGCTGTTGAGCTGGAACAACAACTGCGATCAGCTCGCAGAACTTCTGTAAGCGTCTCCACGATTAGAAGAAGAATGCGGGAGATGAACGAAGACGAGTGTGTGTATTTTCTGCAACGAAAGGCGTCGAAGAGTGCACAGGAGGCAAGGGAACGATTCGCACAAGCTTGTATTCAAGAGACAGTGGAATACGGGGCTGGCTCGTGCATGTTCTGGGGCGGCATGTCAATCGACGGCCAAGCGAAGCATGTGTATGTTTCTCAGACTGGAAGTGTTCGCGGGCAAGGGTCGCTGACTGCTCCTTGGTACCACATGTATCCACATAAACACATGAATACGTTAATGCACGATAACGCCCGCTGCCACACCGCTTTAATTGTAAGAGACTACCTGCAAGAAGTTGGGATCCCTGTTATGCGCTGGCCGGCATTTTTTTAATTCCTGGTAAAAATAACGATTAATTCTGAAATTTAAATAAATTGTCTTTCCAATGATACCTTAGGTCATTACCATTGATTAATAGGGTTAACATGACTTTGAAGTGAATTCTTAAAGATGTGCGATTTTTGTGACGCCGAGTGTATAGTATGAATAAAAGGAAAAATAATAATTAATTTATCATAGTACTTAGTCCATAATGTTTGTTAGTAACAATAAAAGGCTAGTTGACTGTGATATTTATAAGGAAAAGTTCGAATTTGCAATACTAAGTGGCGCAGTCTACGCCGTACACGTTCCGTATAGAGAATTTGAATGAAGAATAGAATAAGAAGCGTGCAGAAACTATAGGTGGCAGCACAGAAATGTCACTGTCAAATATGTTTCAAGTATAAAATTCGAAATAGCTACGCTAGATGGCACAGTCTTCTTGGCGCACATTCCCCTAAACTGAGAGTGCAGGAATCACAGGTGGCAGCACAGAAGCGTCAATGTCAAGTATTCTGACCCTTAAAACTTCGAATATACGACACTAGATGGCATAATCAACCATAATGATGGCATAGTAATCCAAAATGTACGTACGGATAGATACACGCGGCGGCTGTGATGAAGATACCGTCCTCTATACACGAGGCCGTGCAAACGTGAGGGAAGTCGGCGGAGCGCGAGTGCACCACGTCCGCTATCCAGGGGTACTTGGAGGGCGCAACCTCTGTAGCGTTCCTGTGGTAGTTACGTAACGGAGAATAACCTAAAACGGAGCCAATTTATGTTAGCACTAGCTGGTTGCCCGTGACTTCATCCACGTACCAAGATTTCGGCTTCAAAGAACAAAGATTTTTCAAAGAAAGTTCACCCTCATATTTCTTCCCGGCCAACGAGCTCGCTGCAGCAAGTACCACAGACCACTGGCGTAGCGTTGGTAAGCACTAAACTTTTTTTCTTGCAATAAACTAACTTCGTCTGGATTTTTTGCGCCATTTCTTCCCATATAATATGTATGTTCCTTCCGAAGCAGTTAGTTTATCTTGACTTTCAATAAGTTGTGCATTGGGTCCGTTGAATAAAATATTTAAACGAATAATTATAATAATGGCGGGGCCGCCCGGGCGGCGTTAACCTACGCTACGCCACTGCCACAGCCATCGCAGATTGTTGGCATTCCAAATCTTTGCCCTCAAACCAGAAAGAAATGCCACTCCATCACTGTTGAGTGATGGAGTGTGCATTTCTTTTCTTGTGATATTCTAGTCTTTTCCCAGCGTTTTGGGGTCTGCAGCCTGTATAAGCGGACGTAGCTGAATGCGGTAAGTATGATAAAAACAAAGTGTGTCTCACTAAAAAATTTCAGGCGCCGACCCCACTGCACGCGGTCTAGCGGTCAGAAATCCGAGTTCTGCGTTCCGCGTTCACTGTAATCTATGCGGTGGCTTAGAATCCTACACAAAAGCAGTTAGACCGCGACGGTCAAAGTGAACGAACGGTCATGATGTCCGACGAGATCGAAAAGTTTATTGAATTAGTGAGAGAAAAACGTTTTCTTTATGATTTGCGAGACATTTGGTTGAGAGTGACATTTGGTTTTAGTAAACTGAGCGTGTGACATGTTATCACTGCTTAAGATTACTGAACTCCAGATTTTTAGACCGCTCGCAGTGTGAAAGCGGAACGCAGAACTCGGAACTCTAACGCGATTGAATGAGTTGATTGCGAACAACAACGCGCACTAAGACCACAGTGCCCACACCCCAGCTGGTATTTTATTCCTTCGTCAATAGGCAGGCGTCCTCTCAAAATCCACTTTCTGATCTTCATACAAAATAACATAAAGAAAAACTACTAACAGACGGCGTCGATTGAATTGGCTTCCGTTTTATGGGTCCTCAGGGCTGGCATTAAGTTTAACGCTTCTAGAATATCATCACCCGAATCAGATGTCACCACCAGCTTTATCAAAAACAAATGGTAAACTAACTTGCACATTTTATAATTTTTCACAAAATAAAATAACGTTTTATGTTTTTTTTTATTATAGTTTTTATTTCATACATTGTTTATACAATAAAGCAAACGAAATCAGTTTGCAGTG
This sequence comes from Lacanobia oleracea, assembly GCA_950371165.1. Lineage (NCBI taxonomy): Eukaryota > Metazoa > Arthropoda > Insecta > Lepidoptera > Noctuidae > Lacanobia > Lacanobia oleracea. The sequence continues at coordinate 7,247,606 of OX493412.1, read as the reverse complement.
CACTTAAGAAACGGTATTGAGAAACAGTTAAGGGGCATTACAAGACGAATATTTTGTCTGAAATGTGCAACGACTAAAAAGCCTGTCGTCTGTGTAGGCCCTAAAGAATATACGGTAGTTCCCATTTGTTCTATGGAACACGACGTCATCAAAAAAAAATATTATTCGTCGTCTGCCTTTTCCCAATTATATTGGGGTCGGCTTGCAGTCAAACTGGATTCAGGTGAATAACAGTATTTTACGTGAAGCGGCTGCCTACCAGACCTCCACAACCCACTAAATGGGTAACACAGTATTTCTAGGCAAGACGAAGATAAAGATTTACTGGCTTCTGACAATCCGTAACGAATGCCAAAGATCTACAAATGACAGCCGGGACCAACGGCTTAACGTACTTTCCGAGGCACGGAGGAAACTCGGTATGTTAAGATGGTCACCCATCCACAGACCAACTTTGGCAAGCGTTGCTTAACCTTGAAGATCGATCTGTGCGGCTGTTATTCTTTAGCCACGAGCACATCCAGAAAAAAAAATTAACCTTCTTATTTTGTTCGATGACGTCATGTTCCATAGAACTAATGGGAGCTACCGAGATATGGTAGTTTAAAAATCCGGAATGCATAACCTCCTTTTTTAGAAGTCGGTTTATGAAACATCCAGGATATAATGGATGAATAATTTTAAATAATATTTAGTAGTTAACTGGCACTTATAATCAGGAATGTTAGATAAAACGTGATAATTTGAATTAAAATGAATCTTATCAATTTAAAACAATAGTCTAACAATAATAATTATATATTTATGTATATCAATAATAAGTTTAAATTAAGACTAAATAATATAATCTTATTTTAAGTCAGTCGACGTTAGAGCAACGCGTTGGCAATGTGAACTGAGCTTTATGTTTACTACAAAAGACATAAAATTGAGTGACGACATGTTATCGTTACTGCATTTTATGATGGAACTCTATGAGTAAACATAATAGCAAAAAATACATTGCAAACTCGTCTTAAACGACACAACTGACCCTTGTAACATAACTTCTACCTACAGAGATTGGTAGTGGCTATTCAAAATATTGTGACTCAGTACCCTATACAGTATTTTCGGGAGAAATGAAATATGGCTAACTAGCTTTCGCCCGCGACTTCGTACGCGCATATCCCGTTTTTTCTCGTTCCCGTGGGAAATTAGAATATAAATAAAAAAGGAAAATTTTTAAATTCGAACCTAAATCATAATAGGTTGACAATTACTGTCCATTCCAGGTTGCTTTGAAGATATTGTGAATTGCGATAAGGTCGCCCATTGATATGTGTTTTATTTTACTTTTTTAGATATACTAAGATTGTAAATGCGAAAGTAACTCTGTCTGTCTGTTTATTTGTTACCTTTTCACGTCTTAACGTCTATATGGCTTTAGGCCTTTCATTAACACTGACTCCTTTAATAAGTTTGTAAACAAATATTCGAAGGTTTTCAGAAATACTTGCAAAGTAGCTAAAGCCCTGTACATTAGCAACAAGATCAAATCGGCAGATAATAAAATAAAGACAGTTTGGAAAATTATCAATAACGAAACTAACAGAAATGAAGTACGAAACACTGACTCTTGACATACACGCTTCTGTGCTGCCACCTATATATAGTCCCTGCACGCTCCCTACGGTAGGCGCCGTATAGACTTACAATAAAGTACATTGACCATTCCCTAATATCCCTTCGAAGATACCCGAATAATAAAATATGAACCGTTTTTCATTACCAGAGATGTTCACGACATAAGCCGATTCAGGACAACCTTGTTTTTATTTCTGTTTTTGATATTAAGAAATTAAATAAATTACTTACAAACATTTATTTAATTTATAAAGAAAGAAATAAAGGGTCAATGACCGTTAATGCAAATTGATCTCCGGGTCTAAATAGGCCACTTTAGCACAATCAGAAAGCACATCACGCTACCCGTCACTGTCAAATTTTCCCAATCAACCTTGAACCTTATGTGTTAGCGATAAAGATGAAAATGGAGTTTGACAAATTGCTGTATGATTCCACTAAAGTGGCCTTTTTAGACCCGCTGGTGTCTAACATATACAAATAAACTCGTTTATCCTTCTTGTTTCTGGTAGTAAGTCACAATACAGAACAGCCACGACCTGCCGTACCTAAACAATCTCATACTTGTCAGGGTGGAAGCTGATCTCCTGCGAGTAGTCCACGGAGGAGGCGTCATCCTCCGCATGCGTCACTTTGATAGCCTTGAGGAGTGCCAGGGACGTGTCCGAGGTCCACATCACCGTCAGAGGGAAGAAGTCATTCGGCACAGCTGGGGTTACGCTGAGGGAGGAAAATTTAGTCAGTTGATGATGATTTGTGACATGATACATGATATTTATTTTTTGGTTATACTATCTGTAACAGAAAAAATACCTCTTAAGGTGGAACCTCCACGGTAGCCCGCGAAATTCATATTTTTTTACGATTTTTGCAATTTGCAAGTTAGTATTAGGTTATATGTTGATTAAAGTATGATTCACGGGCGTAAGAATTATGTATTTTCAGAATTATAACCATTAAAATCAGTAAAATAACTCCATAGGTAAGTATAATCCAAAATCCTATCATAAGTCGGTTTTATCCTAAAATGTCAAGATTTCATGAAATAGTCATCCATTCGGGTTACCTGGCCCTATGAAGTTTTATTGCTAACGTAATGGTCATAATTCTGAAAATACATAATTCTTACGCCCGCGCATCATACTTTAATCAACATAAAACCCAATACTGACTTGCAAATTGCAAAAAACGTAAGAATATTTGAATTTCACGGGCTACCCTGGCGCAACCACCTTAAAGGGTCATTGTACTCATCATTATGAACAACTTTTACCATGGGAACAACTACGAAATCGCGAAAAAAAAAGCAGCTGCTCAGTACATTTTGTCGAGTTATGCTGGTCCCAAAGTAAAAGTTGTTCATAATAGTAATAGTAATATTTATTCACAGAAACATTTTTGTAAATTTTTTAGCAAATAACGTGCACGGAAGTCTACAGACTACCCCCCCCTCAAAGCTAATACTAGTGTACACAACAGTATTAGCATTTGGGGCCGAACTAGGCATAGCCTGTGTTTCAGCCCTCAACGCCGATCCCCCTGAGTTACAAATAAGTACTTTAATTATGTATTTCAGTGATTCCACGCTAAAATGTACGTGCCTAATACAAGACAGAGAAAAATAAACATTATAATAACAAAAAGGAATTCAGATAAATATTACAAGTTGGATGACAAACAAAACATGGTTAGGTGTGTGAGTAGTCCTCTCTTTGTGTGAGAATAATTATAATGAAGAGTAAAATGACCCTTTATGGTGGATGCTCCAGGGTAGCCTGCGAAATTCAAATATTTTTATGTTTTTTCAATTTGCCGGTCAGTGTGAAGCTGTATGTGGACCAAATGCGATCCGCGACCGTAACGCGTATTTATCTAAAGAATTATAACCATTTTAATCATCAATATAGCCCTCTAAGTTCATGTAGTTCGAAAGAATGATTATTTCTGAAATATTCATTCTTTCGAACTCGCGTTACGGTCGCGGATCGCATTTGGTCCACATACAGCTTCACACTGACCGGCAAATTGCAAAAAATATTTGAATTTCGCGGGCTACCCTGGAGCATTCACCTTAAGAGGTATTCTGTTACGAATGTCAAAACATACGTTTCCGTATCTTTAGGAGTTTGTTTTTTTCACAGCTTCAAGGGACTGTAGACATAAGATGGTTTTAATCTAAAATTTTACTCAGGGGGTGGGGGAAAATTTGTCTATAACTGGAGAGGAGGGGGAGTTATTGAAAAAATAAATGCGGCTTGACAATTTATAACTAAGAAAATTATAGCGAGCGTAGCGAGCATCACTTATTGAAAACAGAAGCCGCCAACCCGGGAATCGAATCCAGGAACCCACGCTTAGCAGCCGTTGGTTGTGACTTGTAACCACAAGACCAACGAGACAGTCATTAGCAAGAGAGAGCTACTGTGAATGTCAAATGAGGAATGCAAAATCAACACTGTGAAGGACGAAATTCGCTCCTGCAAAATACAAAAAAAGACTAGCAAGGCATCCCAACAAGCTTGTAACTGAATTAGCTTATCAGAATTGCATTAGGCGACTCAAGAGGAAGGAAATCCTTAATCTCGACCAATAGGCTCTCTTCAGTGGCGATCTTCACTGTAAAACGTACTCACTCCACTTCTCACACACCACACCCGCTTATAGTAGACAGCTGATTGCGGATCAATCAAGGAAAAAAATAATAGTCGTAATTAGTCTCACGTGAACTCAAGGCTGCCGGACTTGTGCTGCTTGTCGATGATGGGTATGCTCCAGATGAGCGAGCGGCCCTTCTGCGCGTAGCTGCCCTCCCACTGGTGCACCACCACGGACGTGTTGCCCGACCTGCGCACACATTACATACACGGTTCACGTCAATAACTCATTCACCTGCCTTTTCACAACTATAATGAGTTCGTTGGTCTATCAGATTGTCGATGGAGCCGAATAGTTCTTGAGTGGTGACCGCGTACCGGAAGACGCAGCGTTGGCGCGGCCGCCCACAAGGTGGACCGATGACCTGGTGAAGGTCACGGGAAGCCGGTGGATGCGAGACGCACAGGACTGGTAGTTGTGGCGACCCGCGCGGGGAGGCCTATGTGGACAGCAGTAGACGTCTTTCGGCTGATAAGATGATGATGATGATGAATGGGCTTGGCTTCCAGTCATACCAGATTTAGCAAAGTACCAGTACTTAACGTGGAGCGGCTCCACAACCCATTAACTACGTAATACGGTAGTTCTTGGCAAGATTGTTGTCAGATTTTACTGGCTTCTGAAAACCCGTAACGGCGGCTGTCGAAGATCTAAAACTGACAGCCGGGATCAACAGCTTAACGCGCTTTCCGAGACACGGACGAGTCTCGATATGTTTAGATGGTCACCCATCCACAGACCGATCTCAGCAAGGGTTGCTTAACCTTGAAGATCGACCCGTGCGGCTGTTTTTCTTTAGCCACCCTTGCACCCTTGCGCCGTATTTGGATAATGGGTTTCGCAACGGGAACATGCTCAGGGTGGACTATGCCATCTAGTGTTGCATATACGAAACTTCAAGGTTAAGTATACATGAAATTGACGCTTCTGTGCTGCCACCTATAGTTCCTGCACGCTCCGTCTACACGCACGAAGTAGACTGCGCCATCTAGCGTTGCAATTTCGAAACTTATAGGCAAAATATACTAGACAATGATGCTTCTGTGCTGCCACCTATAGTTTCTGCACGTTCCCTTGCGTATGCACGTGCTCAGTGAAGGGTACGGGTATAGTACTCACGGCAGCGGTATGTGTATGTTGACGTCGTTGAGCGTGAGATGCTCGTGCTCGATGGTGACGTCATGCCATGCTCAGTGAAGGGTACGGGTATAGTACTCACGGCAGCGGTATGTGTATGTTGACGTCGTTGAGCGTGAGATGCTCGTGCTCGATGGTGACGTCATGCCATGCTCAGTGAAGGGTACGGGTATAGTACTCACGGCAGCGGTATGTGTATGTTGACGTCGTTGAGCGTGAGATGCTCGTGCTCGATGGTGACGTCATGCCATGCTCAGTGAAGGGTACGGGTATAGTACTCACGGCAGCGGTATGTGTATGTTGACGTCGTTGAGCGTGAGATGCTCGTGCTCGATGGTGACGTCATGCCATGCTCAGTGAAGGGTACGGGTATAGTACTCACGGCAGCGGTATGTGTATGTTGACGTCGTTGAGCGTGAGATGCTCGTGCTCGATGGTGACGTCATGCCATGCTCAGTGAAGGGTACGGGTATAGTACTCACGGCAGCGGTATGTGTATGTTGACGTCGTTGAGCGTGAGATGCTCGTGCTCGAGCTCGTACTCGATGTTGACGTCACAGCCGCCGCCCGCGCCCTCGGACGGCCAGCAGTTCACTGCAAATTATACAGACGTTTACAACGTGTTCCGTAGTCAAACTGGGACTAGCAAATTTTACTATTAATTTAATTTAATGTTCTATTTCTATCATAAAACGTTGAATTATACCATTATATAAATTCAAGTTCTTCTAACTTAACAGACAGTTGTGTTGCTGGGGAGTGTGTTGCGCCACTTCATCCCAGCTAAAACACTATGAAGTGGTGACGAGCGGGCGATTTGGGAGAATGTCTTGTAAATTTTGACGTTCAAAAAGTGCTGATTTTCATCTTAGTTTAAAAAAATGTCTGTTGATTTTCTAAGGACTGAGTTGTGTGGAAAATGGCGAGGGGAGGTTTTTCCTTAGCAGTCGCTGCAAAATAGGCTAGGTGATAGGCGTTCCATACGCGACATACATAAGGATAACACAAAACGGACCCGTAGGAACTGACGCCCATATTCTTAACACTTTAACGAGTAGTTCAGTTATGGAGACTTCCTCAATTCCACTTTTTCGCCTATTACAGTCAATTTAATAAGGGCAGAGGCAGTTACAGGTTGAGTCAAGTTAAAGAAATTACTAAGAATGTAAAAACCGATTTTAAAAATGAGTATCGAGTAAAACATAATTATAAACGATTCATTCCGAAGAAACGTTATGGCTGTCGTTAAGGTAAAGTCGTAATGCAGCTAAGCTATCAGTGTAGTAAAGAGTCAGTGCTCACCGGACAGCGGCGCCAGTTTGTCGTCGTTGGCGTTGAGGCGCCACTTCAGTACGCCCACGTCGCTGTTCAGAGGGAAGGCGCGCTGGCTCTGCTTCAGACCAATGACGCCATTTGCCCTGAAAGCTTCTTTGTCTACGTTGGGGTGGGTCTGCAAGAAATACATATTTATTTAGTAGACTTTTAACGAAATATCGATACCATTTTATGGTGAACAAGTCTATCCGATAGCTCTGAAAATAATATTCCCAAAACACCAACAGCCAAAATCGAAACTAACTCGAAGAAAGAACAGAAATACTTTTTAAAAGTATCATACAAAAATTATTAAGATCTTATGAACAAAATGTTGTCACAATGCGGGTTTTATCGGTAAAAGTGTATTTTTAGTCAAGCTTTGGATGAATTTGAAAAAGAAACTAAATTTTATTTTCAATCACATAAGGTTCACATTTCATTTGTTGCTGGTATGACATGTTACCTGCAGTTGTAGTGGCCGAGTGTCTTTGTTGTCGACGTGCACGTGTATACGCGCGTACTGCTCGTTGCTGATGCGAAGAGTCAGCAGACCTGCCACCAAATAAATATATCATTACTGTTAGCTGATTCGGCAAACGTTGTTTTGACAAATAAAAAAAAACCTAGCTAGCCTACAACCTATTCTCAGACCTACCAAATACACACAACAAATATAAAAATCGGTCAAGCTGTTTCGGAGGAGTTCGATAGCAAACGCGAGACATGAGATTTTTATATATTATAAAATTACAATATAGCAGTCACACGGGTCAATTTGGACAGTTCTTGGGCCGTTTTCGAAGTGTGTGTTTCCTGAAAGCTACAACTTGGAGTTATTATGTCAAGAGTGAACAGGTTATTTCTAGGCAAGCTTGAATAATTGTTAGCCACATCGTCGCTATCTATAAGGTGAGATTGTGGTGTAACGCGAGCCTAATACAAAGTGAGACTAGCCGAGGTCGATCCTCGGATGGAATGTATGGAATGGACTTTCTATATAATTGGTATCAACAATACAAGATGTTGATTTGCATCCTAGTCAAATTCAAGGACGTAATTATGCTAATGATTCTCGACCCAAATCAAAAATAAAATGGGTAGGTAGTTTTTTATTTTTTTTCTTATTTATGGAAATCCGTAAGTGTGAACCAGCCGTATTTAAAAGCGGCCCGTCTGTTACTAGCCCTATAACCGCGCTTTCACACTCAAACAAACGCAAATAATACATACATAACGCATACGCAAACGATCGTTCGATAAATTCGTAGGTAATCAATTCCACCCCAATCATGGAGCGGGTACTCTCCCGCGCAAGCTCCTAGCCCCGCCCCCGCGGCCGCGGAACTAACAGTGTATTTGATGTCGTCGAAGCGCGCGTGCGCTTTGCGAATTCCGCTTCTCGGTACATCGTAGTTAAAAGTGCAAGATGACGGACAATTATTCAAATGTCGAGTTGGTAGTGATGGTCCGCCTGTATGCCATCAGTGGAGGCAGCCTACGTGGAGCCATCCAGATGTTCACGGAAATGTTTCCCGATCGGGAACCCCCATCACAAAGCGTCATGCTGGCTGCTACGCAGAGACTGCGGGATCATCGGCAGTTTGACGTTTCCCGGCATGGTCAAGCTCGCGGCGGCGGCGGCGTAGGGCTTGTACATTTTTTAAATAGGTTGTTAGCAATTTTATTAGTGTAAATAAGTTGATTTCAAATTTTTAACTACGTCAAAAATACCTAAGAGTCGAAAGTATCACCACGTACTTACACTTAAGTATCACTTCTTCCCATTCCCGTCAAACGTAGAAAACATTTTTAGACTTAGTAGATCGGTACACAAACTAAGGTAGGTATTATTGCCGGTCTGAAGCCCGTTAAGTAGGAAGGAACATTTCAAATCAACCATAAAATGGTTGATTTGAAATGAAACACAAATATAACAAAATCCATACGAAAACTTTAGCGCACTAGTATTACTGTCTTTAGTAAGATTTCCGTATTCCAATGATGCTCAAAAATGAGTTAATTATCAATCAAAATTTATGACAATAATGTAGGTGATTTTCGAAATAAAATTAGGTAAAATTATGTACCGGTCATTGCTCGGTCATGCGCGCGCGTTATCGTTTCGTAGGTAAGACGTCTGCTGACTCACGCACACAGCTGCATTGTCGCTGTGTGCGAATTTGAATTAAGGGTTTAAAAAAGACATGCACACGGACGAAGCCCTGGTGTAGTCTTAAATGGTACATTTTTCCATCGTGCGAGTAGAGTAGTTTTGTACTTAAAATGTTTGTATTTGTAGTCAGTTGGAGTTTTAGAATACTTACCGCTAAGTTCAAAGTTCTGTACGTCGCCATCTCGTCCGGCTACCAGAGTCAGGCGCTCCTCGAACCGCAAGTGCACACTGAAACACACATTTCATTGTTATAAAAGACTAGTTGACCCGCGCAACTTTGTTTGCCCCGCTCCTTCGCCTCCTCTTAGCGTGATGATATATCCTTTCTCGATAAATGGGCCTTAGCCTATAGCCTTCCTCGATAAATGGGCTATCCAACACTGAAAGAATCCGTAGTTCCTGAGATTAGCGCGTTCAAGCAAACAAAGAAACTCTTCAGCTTTATATATTAAAAACATATAATTTTAGATAGATTGTGGTGGTCAGATAGGCTGCTCGTAAAGTACAGGGTACCTATTATGACATCTTAAAACCATCATGATAACGGTTTGGGAAGGAGACGGAGTTATACGAAACGCATAAGACTATCCCTTTTTCACAGCTTAATCATAATGGTATTAACACGTCATAATAGGGCCCCTGGTATGCAGCTGGATCTGGTTACTCTAGAAGACTGTAGCGGAATCTATACCGCTACAAAAACTAACGAAGCGACATCTATACCGGCAGCAACAAATTACGTACAACTAATCTTGCATAACAATATCAGAGTTTTCCGTACGATTTGAAAATATACCTGAAACGATTAAAAGTTCTCTACTGTTCTCTAGTGCGTAGCCACCTTGAGTATGTATCTCAAGTATGGAACCCTCAATTTGAGAGCAACGAATCTCGTATTGAGTCTGTTAAGAGAAAATTTTTAGTCTGTAAGCTTTCTTCAAAATAAAATAAATAAATACAACAGTCCAAATATCAACCATCGGGCAGTTGCCCACCAGTCACAAACACCGTCTGGTCGGACCTCGGCGGATCCCCTTTTCTATGGAGCAGCGGTTTCCAACCTGTGGTCCGCGGACCGCTAGTGATCCGCAAGCCCTAAATTACAGTGCGCGGAAGCTTTCAAATTTCAATCTTTTCACCTCAAAAATGTCATGAATGTAAACTGACTTTAATTTTCAATCAGACAACACATCTGCTAGAAACTTAGACTCAGCTGTTTCAATCAATGTTTTCTATAACAATGCTATTCACTTTTTACTTCAATAACTAGCTATGCTGTAGTAGTCGAGTCGTTAGCACAGATGAAGGCAGCGGGGTGATCTCACCAATGCTCGGTGGGCGAACGAAACTTGCAAGCGCAATAATCGATGAGCATTGATTGACGAACCAATAACGTGAAGCGTTCGATCTGACGTCGTCAAACCGAAAAATGGAGAGTGTGCTCACGACTCGTGCCGGTTATTATACTAGTTTTGGATATCAGTATGATATAAGTTTATTTTCATATTAACATAGCTTAATATTCTTTTTGAAACCTGGGCCCTGATCAAATAAAGGTTGGGAACCACTGCTATAGAGGTTGCGGGACTTCACACCCAGTAAATAATATTCTGTTGAATGGCTGGTGATGATGATGACTTACTCTTTATGGTCGTGCGGAGGCTCGGGCCTGGCGGCGCCCAGGTCGGCGGGCGGCGCGGCGCTGGCGGCCGACACCACGTCGCCCTCGCTGCGCAGGCGCGACACGAACGACTCGGCGTCCGTGCCGCGCGAGCCCAGCTTCATTGCTGAGCGGCCGGCGGGACGAGCTCTGAGGAAAGCAAGGTACTCTTAGGGCGCCCTCAAATTGGTCGCTGAGTGCCGCGCGTCTGTCGCGCTGCTTTGTTAATCCATACAATCAATAAATGCAAAGTGCCGCGCGTTTATTATTTGTATGGATACTAATTTTAAGGCACGCTTAGTAATAATTATGTACATAAACTCAACCTGTTTCCTATGGTAACTATAGAACGCCACTTGCACATCCTACACAGATTTGCTGAACATAGCTTTGTGAACACAGTTTTGCTGAATATAGAATTGTGGACACAGTTTTGTTGAACATAGAATTGTTGACACAGTTTTTCTGAACATATAGTTGTGGACACACGTTTTGCTGACCATAGAATTGTGGACATGGATTTGCTGATCATAGAATTGTGGACATAGATTTACTGAACATATAGTTGTGGACTCAGTTTTGCTGAACATAGAATTGTGGACACAGATTTGCTGATCATAGAATTGTGGACACAGTTTTGCAGACCAAATAATTGTGGACACAGATTTGCTGACCGTATAATTATGGACACAGATTTGTTGACCGTATAATTGTGAACACAGATTTGCTGAACATAGAATTGCACAAATTTGCTGACCAAAGAATTGTGGACACAGATTTGCTGACCGTATAATTGTAAACACAGATTGGTTAAACATAGACTTGTGTACTTACGTCTCCCGCGCTGGCGTTGTGGGTATCTTCTCAGCGATAGGCTCGGATTGCGCTGAAGACATTGACGAACTGCCGAAACTGCTTCCTACAAACATTACACGAAAAATTACAAAGAATAATTAAAACAGCAAAATTATTGGGACCATTTACTTATTTACACTAGGGCCAAGAGGGTCATGGCCCTGGGCGTTACCCAGAGAGATGTTCATGTATGTCTAGAGAAAATAAACCCATCCGAGAAAACATAGAACATTTTTCAGAGTACTCGCTCTTACAACCTTAGGTTTCAATTTTTTGTGCTGAATCAAAAAAACTGAATCTTCCAATCTGTTGGAATGAATGGTAAAAGAAAACTTATATACCTGAAGTGCGGTATTTTTCTTAGGTCTCTCATTTGTCAATCGATTACTAAGTCATTGGACTGGCTATGATCGATACTTTTCAGGGTTCCGTACCCAAAGGGCAAATAACGGAACCCTATTACTAGGTAGGTAAGGATTCCGTACCTAAAGGGTAACCAACGGAACCCTATTATACTAAGCCTACGCTTTCCTTCCGTCTGTCTGTCAGCGGTCTGTATCTCAAGAACCGTAATAGATAGACGGTTGTAATTTTCAGTGTGTTTTTCTATTGCCACTATAACAACAATTAATAAAAACCTATATAAGAAACGGAGCACTTCGTGTGAGAGTCCGACTCGCACTTGGCCGCCGGTTTTGTTTTAGAGATTGTAACACCGAACCATAGAGAAGAACCGAGTATTACCGAATGACATCTGACTGCGCGTCGGTACGCCTCGCTTGGCAGCCTCCAACCTCTCTCGTTGCAACTCCTTCGCGCGTTCTCGCATGCGGTTCGCTGCTTCGCGCTCTTGCGTCTAAACAAAAAGAAATACAAAAATAAACCAAATGGAAAAAGCGACGGTAGATACAGTCTTTGCAGGATTAAAAAGTCAGTTTTAATTTACAACTGTTTTTCAGTTCAAATAATTTTCAAAATTCATAAATCGGCTCGAAGGTTTAATTTCGAACTGAAGTTAGAAAAAGGGCGTGTTTCTGAATTTAGAAGTTTGGCTAAACCATATTTTGACAAGTTTGCAGGCTAGTATGAGTTAATTCATAAATACAAGGTTTAAAATGAAATCGGCGGTTTGAAACAAATTGAATGCAACTTGATGTAACACGTACCTGTCTCACAGCTTGGTAGATCTTCTCTTCATGGGAATCCATCTCGACGAATGAACGAACCTGATTGGCGAGAAACATGCAGAAAATTAATAACATTTATTCGTAAACTGGCTCCTGTTAGCGGTTTCGCCCGAGTGTATGTTGAAAATTATACGAAGGGAGTATCACTACTGGGATAAAAAGTATATTTTGTCCTATTGCGGGACATGGTCTACGCTAATTTTCATCTAAATCCCTGTAATAATTAGGGTTCAAGGTAAAAATATAACCCATAACAAAATCTTTATTTTTTTAAAGCTATTATTTATCTATTATAAAGCTGAAGAGTTTGTTGAACACGCTTATCTCAGGAATTGACAAATTCTTTTAGTGTTGGATTGCCCATTTATCGATGAAAGGCTATAGGTTATATAACATCACGCTACGACCAATAGGAGCAGAGCTTTAGTTGCATGGGTCAGAAAGTAAATAATAAAGATGATGAACAAACCTGGGCCAAGTTGACACTCTCCCTGTAGCCGAGGGCCACAATCTCGTCAAAGGCAAACAGCAAGTTGAATGCTTGGTTCAAAACCTCAGCCTCGGTCAACTGAGTGCAGTATTCTGGCACCTGGTGACATGACAAATTATGTAAATTTATTTATTTAAAATTGGTGTACATAGGCAGAATTTATGCAACAAGGCATTTTCTACCTGTCAACTATTATGTTAAAAAGAGTAATTTACAAAAGCACACTAAAGGCATAGAAAGAAATCTCATTTAACATTTTTACATAAAATAAAAAAAAGTAAAGAGAATATGGGATATCTATATGGGGATAACTTTTTTTCACACAGGACAGGTTGTTGTGGCGACGCTTGGGGGAGGCCTATGTCCAGCAGTGGACGTCTTTTGGTGTTATGATGATGATGAACTTTTTTGTTTTCATTTTAGCACTATGTCTAGAAGTATTTATTTATTAAAACTTTTCGCATGAAAACACTGTTTGACAAGGGATTATGGAGTATTAATACAGTGGCTGTATCAAGTCAAAGATAAGAAAATACAAAATAGAGGAAATAGTTTAACAAATGAGAAAAAAGGGACAGTGTAAAAATCTGAGATATTGAGAAAGAGATTTGTTGATATTTATTGTAAATTGATTTAAATAAACACTCCAATTCAAACAAACATTTCTGACTTTTCTGAGAAGAAATACTGCAATAAACTTAGTGGTATAACTTAGCTTTTGCAATTCAGTAATTTCACCAGTTCAGGGGGTCTAAAAAGGGACTTTAGCAGAATCAGAAAGCACATCACGCTACCCATCACTGTCAAATTTTCCCAATCAACCTTGAACCTAATGCATTAGCGATAAAGATGAAAATTAAATTTGACTGATTGTTGTGTGGTTAATTATTATGATTCTAATATGATTCTGCTAAAGTGGCCTGTTTAGACCCGCAGTAAACCATAGAACATACCATTTCCTTTTAGTCCATGGCATGGGCATAACCCAGATAAAGCTTTGGACAAACCTTCAAATAGACCCAATTAATTCTGTCAGCTATTGAAACTATATGAAAGATGTAAGTAAATTCAATTATATTATGGCCTTTAAAAAAGCCTTGCTTTAAGGCAACCAAACTCACCACTCTGCTAAATAAGCGCAGTGTCTCCAGATCCTCAAGGATGTTGCTGGCTTTAGTAGTGATGAGCAGCATGTACAGTTTGTCCAGTGGCTGATATACATATCTGTAACATTATATATTGTTTGGAAGTAATAAGGAATAATACCAGGAATGTTCGCTTCTTGCACACATTCCTAAAACAAAAATATTACATCTTGGCCTTCCTAATTTTACAATGCAATAAATAAATAAAGAAAAGAAAGAAAAATGTTTATTTGGAACTCGCACAAGACAAAGAAAAGTAAAGAGAAGTTTGGTCGCTGTTAAAACTAACAGTGACCAAACTAAAAATGATTAACAAAAGCTAACAACATAAATTATACTGTGTAAGGCCGGAAAGGTCCCTATCTCAGCACATGCTATGAAATTAAAAAAATATTAGCGATGTTGTTCTGTGATGCTGCAAAATAAAAATTAAAATAAATTATTCTCATCAACTTCCTTCCATAAACTTAGCTGAATCAGAAGAAGATTAATATTTTTTTAATACTATTAGAAAAGTAGCAGCTGAAAACACAGTAAAGTAGGTGATTTCAACACCCACATAAATGGCCACTTCAAGGAATCTATGGTTATGATAAGTTAAATGATTCCTCTATAGCTACATATTATGAAATAGCCATGGAATGTGAAGTTGGTATTCTTGTGTAGCAATTACTTTTTACTGAAACAGTCTTTCAATAAAAAGTAATTGCTACACAAGATGCCCTTAAGATGACTCACTGACCAATGTTTTCAAGTATTTCTTCAAGACAGCAACAGTTAATACTTCTTATTAGAATATTTACTCATAAGAGTATTAGTGAAATAAAAACTTTACAATTAGTTTTGTGATCTTTGCACAAAATATAAACATGAAATAACTTTTTTATAATAATTAAAAACTAAAACTATTTATTTAATGCTTCTATTCAAATTAGGGCTCTTATCAAACTGCCACAGAGTCAAACATAATAGCAATTGATTGAAATTGCTTCTTGGGATACTATACAAGGAAATAGGTTTCATTACCTGACAGATTCAGTTTCAACAAATGTATGTTGTCGTCCTCCAGTCATGAGCTTGGGGAAGGCAGCCAGCAACCCTTCGATACGTGCCTTCGTCATCTCCACGAATTGACGTGAAACCAACGCTGAAAATTACGTTATGTTATGAACACATTTCTACCTGAACTATTACTTTTAAATTATTAACTATAGTGTAAATATTAAGTTAAGTACCTTTTCCTGACTTCGTACATACTGTTGCCGCTATGAGCACCTGAAATTACACAAAAACACTTCAGGAAACTATAAACATAAGCCGGATGTCTATCGCTCATTTTTAGGGAATAACCACTTTAGTATAGCAAATAAAGCACTGAGGGATATTGGTTTCTATTCATGGGCACTATTTTAAGTATTACCATTTTGATTTAGCTTTAAATGTCTCAAATATCATAAAATAATCACAAATTGCAAAACTTGACAGCCAACACACACCGAGATGACGTGTAGAACTTTTTTTTAAATAATGTTGCCATGTAGCTCTGAATTTCAGCAAATATTTCCCATTTCTGAACGCAACTAAACGGAACATTAGCTAAAAGTCCGATAAGGTAATTTAGCAAATGTTGACGGATTGCTGAAAAAATTTTCTTCTAGTCTATGTCCTAAATTAAATGTCAAATTTGTCAAAAGTAAGCAAAGCACATTGGGGTTATTGTTCGTTTTTTACCCAATTTTAACGTTTAACTCGTATCTTTTCACGTAATTAAGATAATTAGTCAAAGTGTTCCTTTGAGCCATTAAAATGATGGAGGTTTTTATTTGATTCAGTGTCGAAATTCTATGGAATACGCTTGCATACCACGGAAGCCAAATAACAGTAGTAAGTGGCAAAATTTTAATATTTTGTATTGGTATTTAGATGTAGTGGTTCAGGTGACATGCTCTCGAGTATGCGTTCGTGGTAAATGAGTGTTACCGTCATTTATTTCGCTAATGGTCAAACGTTTGATTTGCATACAATGATATTTTCTTTATGTCTGGTGTATTGATAATCTTTTCATCCAATAATGTTCACAGTTGTCAATACGTGATCATGCCGTCCGTACAGATGGCTGGCCACTGTTATGACTTGTGCAGTTTTAGTATTTGTTCACACACAAGTTATGTAGACTAGTTTTTAATGTTTTGGTGTCATGGAACAGACTTATCTTATTGATAGTGATAATGAGGTATTTATTTTGTCTCTATAACTCTTCTTAGCTCACTAATTACCACTAGAACTTATTTATTTTTGTAGTAATTTAATTTTCTGAGTTTATTAAGTTTTTGAGTTAAAAGAAATTGGCATAATTAAGTAGGCAGTGGTACAGTGGTACAGCCCTATAAATGTTAAGCTTTGGTTTCACCAAATGATCAGAACCTTAAACTATGACTGGTTATTAATGATACTGAAGGACTTTATTGACAGTCCACAGTTGAGAAGTATGTGTAGAGATGAAGAGATGTGACGCGTGCCGTACCCGTTCAGAACGGAGGACGGAGGAGAGACCGGACCACGCGGGAGACAGAGACCCGCTCATAGACACAACAACTGTCTCTCAGGACGACGCTTACGATAACCAAAATTTAGTAAGATTAATACCATTTACGTAGTTAGCACTGTTATTTTTTATGTGCACCGTTCCTATTTCGTGCACATGTTATGTTGGTTAAATGCAATGTTTTATGTGATTTGTCTTTTGTTTACTCCTTGCCTTTTGTATCAGCATCATGTTATTTAGAATGTTTTCACTGTAGAATTTAATTTGATAATTTATTGGTACTTTGAAGTGGAATGTGATAAAAGAACAATGACAATCTTGGGTTCACTCTTAAACACTGGCCTCACATTTATAATCTTTTATGATAAAGGAGTGAGACACAGGGTTTGTTTGCCTTTTGTTTTTTTTACATGAATGCCCAGTGCGTCAGGTGTTCAGGTAATGTAGAGTTTGACAAATAAAGTCTCCCACACTGTAGTTAGTAAATGTTCTAATAATTTATCATTATAAGAATTTCATTAAATTGTTTATCATACTATGATAAATCTATGTATCACCACTCAATACTTTCAGATTGAACTAGCAGAAATACTTATGTGTCGAATTATTTCACTAAGTTTTTATTTGTAGCAAAAGAATATTAATTTTAAGAAATTTTGCCAAAAATTTTGAAAAATAGTTAAAATTGTGTGTGCACAGTGATGCCATCTGTCATAAGAAGACAAAAAAACATAAAACGTGGTTGAATCGAGACGCGCCGACAATTTAGTCCGAATAGCCCATATTCCTAAAAAACCAGTCGAAAATTCACTGTGCTAACAAACATTATTTTTTGTGGATGACATGTATGACCGCCCCTAAAAAAAAATGTCGCTTCGTAAAATAAAAAGATTGTCTACTTGTTTTCGAACATGAAAGCGTATGGTAAGCGCCAGATAAGTGTGCAATAACGGTCATTCACACACATGATATTTATTGACTTTTGTAAAACAAAAATAAAGACAAACCTGTCCAGATAGTCTATTCTGTATATAACCATTTCGGTATCGAGCTTCACCTGAGTGACAAACCTCACAAAGTGAGCTTTATTACAGACAACATAAAGGTCTTATGTTTATACGAATTTGATACTCACCTCGGATTCCGCTGTCGAGACACGAAAATGGTCTTATAGAATAGCACTACTGAATCGACTTCTATCGTGATCCTTTACGTTCTCTAGTAATGAAAAAACGGTTTATATTGTATTGTTGGGTATCTACGAAGAGATATTAGGGAAAGGTCAATGTATTTTATTGAAAGTTTATCTGGCGCCTCCCATAGTCCTAATCTAGGCATATCAAAAGATATACCAACTAGACACTAAATGTAAACAAACCATATTGCTGTTTGTAGCAAAATCCCGCGCTAATGTGTTTTCTCTGTTTATCAGATAATCATAAATTATAGACGTAGCTAGGGATTTATTTTTATATAAAGGCTTTACAAAATTAAATCAGGGTATCAAAATATAAAGTAGCACCATTAAAAAAGGGACGCTTCCGGTTGTGCTAATAGGGACGTACCTATTTTCGGACACGTAAAAAAAAACACACATGGTGTGAACTGTGAACCCGTCGGGTTAGTTCGGGATACTTCGGGGCCCGAATCGACTTTGGCCTTATCGCTATGATAAATAAGGTTAGAGTCAAGTTTCAAATTGGAAACCCTTGGGATCCCTACCGAACCCAAGAAACCCAAATTTAACATGACCATCTGACCTTTTTTGTAAATAAACTGAAATTGTTATCGTAGCGATTTTGATTAACTAGTAACATCCATAATGTTCTTGTGAAATTTCGATATAGGCATGCGAATACCGTCATTTTATTTGATCTCTCCCACAACTAAGCTCACTATCGTAGAAAGTAAACAAAGAAAAATCACTTGGTCATTAACAGCTACTGATAGCAAGCCATCCAAGATTAAAACTTTATTGCGGATTTAAAAAAAACTGATAATATTGATGCGACCATCGTATTTTTGTCTCTGGTAAATAATAAAAAAGTCAATGTGTCTAATAGTGCGGAGATCTGAATATGCTGGTCAGAGTTTCCCGCCTTTTGAGAACACAGCACACAGCTCTTTTTTAAGTGAAGACGACAAGCAAAGGCAGTCTCTGTGATGCCTTTAAAGGATGCGGTAGTGTTTATGTATGTGTTTGTGCGACAAGTGCTACAAAATATGAGATTTCAGTGATTATAGTTATAGTTACAAAGACATCGAGAAAAAATATGAAGAAAAAAATCAACATAACCATGACGCCGAAAAAGGTAACTTAAAGAACCTCATTAAAAATTGCATGCTTGGAAATGCGCGATAATTAATAATATTGACCGTTCATTGAAACAAAAGGAAATCACACTTCATATTTAGCGTAAAAACGGTATAAAACATACGAGTTTTCTTAATTATTAAGTCGCAAGCGGTCATGCGAAAACTCGACTAATAAGACCACTTAAACATGTTTATGAAAATTTTAGCTCGCCTTTAATAAGGTTGGTTCTACACAGCACTGATGGAATGCTTTGTTCCATCAGTGCTGTGTAGAACCAACCTTATTAAAGGTCGTTTTCATTCGATTGAGTCGCAAGCGCAACTTCCAAACTTTTGATGCTTTAGTTTTCTTCCATGGGACATAAGAAAACGAATCGAAATTCTTCCTTATTAAGGCACTAGGTCTAGGCCTCTCTTCGCTTGGTCTATCCCACAATAACCGTGCAATTTTCTGGGATAACAATTAGCCCATGGCAATAATGAAGCGTTCTATCAGTGAAAGTATTTTTTTTATTCGGATCAGTACCCCCAGATATTATCTCCTAGAAACAAATTATGTTATCACTGTAGTATTGGTTTAGAAGACCTTTAAAATGGTCATTATTCCTATAGTGATCTTCCCAAACGTAAGACCACCCACTGATCAGCTCAAGACAATAGACAAATTGAGTTTAATTTAATTTTGCGAATGTAATTCAATACAGCACTGTCCCTAGAAACCGCCTTTACAAAGAAAATTTACATTCAAGAGCGACACCATTTTCTACGGCAAAAGTAAACGAAATTATGTATCGTGGTTAGCATCAGGCCTTGTGGCTTTTAATGTATTCTAGCGTGCATTCAAGCGACATTAAGGTTTCTTGCTTTCAAACAAAGCCCTCGCTTCTGTCATATTGGTTTACGTTATTGTTCGTTGGAGTTCCTTATTGTTTGTCGCAGATTGAGAGCCGTAGCTGACTGGATTTAGCAGGCTTTTCAATTATTGGTATTTGGATAAGTGGACGGAATTATTTCTTTTTTGTATGGAAAATCATCAAGTGACGCCCCCCGCTCTGGGCGGAGTGAGAGGGAGTATCAGACTCTTACGACTGAAACCCACACGTGTTCCTCCAAATGCCTATTGCGTTCCAGGGCCGCGTTATTTCTTTCGAACAATTCCGCAACGCTGGCAGGTGACGAATTTTATTGGGAGTTCTTGGATTAGGCTTTCTGCTAATGTTTTCTCACGAAGCTACAATTCGGACTTTCTGTAGCAAAAGAAAGTTGAAGGTCTCTCTGAGAAAGTCCCTAAGGTACCATTTATTGTTAGGTTTACGACTGACACATTTGTGGAAACAGATTACAGTGTAGTGTAGTATGTGTTCGGGATTCACTGCAGGAGAGAAACATTTCATTTTAAGGTTTACGTCTTTGAAATAGAAATCATTGCATTCAACTTTTAACGTAGACACAGTAAAAGTTAACTTGGCTTTTTAAGGCGTAATGCCTGTAGACACACTCTCTACTTACAGACTGGCCGCCCCTGCTTTCCATTCGATTTTACTGGCTAGTTACAAACATGCGGTTTGAGACTTGCCAGTTCAAACTTTCAAATCGATCTTGCTATTGATCAAAACATTTTAGTCGCTTGTAATGAGGATCTCCAAATTCCAGAACATGACAATAAAGGTAGATTTGGCGATAAAAATAATTTTTTGAATAAGTGGCTTCTATGTATGGACAAACGTGCACCATCGTTAACCGCATCTTCACTTATCATCAGATGAAATTGTGGTTCAAGTCTTGTACTTAGATGGTTTGGACTTGGAGGTTAGATTGGCAGTGACTCCATGTAAAATATTAGTTTACAGCTGAACTCAGTTAGACTGGAAACCGACCTAAACATCATCGTCATCTGCCTAGGCTTTTCCCAAATATATTGCTTGCAGCCGCCGTATGGTGTCGGCCGGTGCCGTATGGTGCTGAATAATACCTTCCCATCACTTCCCGTGGGTGTCATAAGAGGCGACTAAGGGACTCGCCAGAAAATGGGCAGCAGCGTTCTCGATAAAACTCAATACCATGTACTGCGATCGCCTTCACGCCTGCCAAGCGTGGCGATTATGGCAAACCCCCTTATCTTGGGGGAGGCCTGTGTCCATCAGTGGACGTCTTTCGGCTGATGATGAGGGGTCGGCTTCCAGTCAAACCGGATTCAGTTGAATCAAGTACTTTACGCAGAGCGGCTGCCTAGTAGACCTCCATAACCCATAAACTTGGTAACACGGTACTCCTTGGCAAGACTGGTGTCAAATTTTCTATGGAAGCTGAACACAATATACTTATGAAGGTGGTATGAGGTTAGGCGAAATAGAGATTACCGGTTACAATAATACTCCGTAAAATTTTAACGGCCGAACACAATAGGGAAGATGCAAATAAAGAATTTATGAGAATGTTGTTAGTAAAATGATAAAAATAGTATAAAATAAAGGCCATTGCAACGTTTTTATTTTAGTTAACATCGATTTTTAACAAAAATAATGGATTAAAGTAACGTGAAACGGAACGTAATTAAAAACAACAATCAGCGTTTAGTGACGTCACTGCTATTATGACAACGAAAAGGTAGCCTTATGTCTTTGAGTTAGGAACTTAGGAGAGTTCATGACAAGTGTCAGATAGGAGTGACTCAACTTCCTTTTACGGGCGAAATGTTAAACTGTCAGTTTAAAACCGCAATTTTGAAAATAAATTATGCGCTTTATTTTTTTAAATTGAAGCATGGTCTATTATACGTAGGATTCTTTAAAATGGAAGCAAGATGAAAATATTGTATGTTCCCTATTCTTCCAAAAGCATGCCACAGTAAACATGAATGAGTTTCCTTGTAATGGTGACTCGTCATCAGATATGTACGTAATTCTTGTAAAGGAATGAATCATCAAGGGTTATAGGAAATGTGAACCACTTGTTGTATTTATATATACCACGGAGCTTCAGAGGCGTATCTATTTCAAACAACCATAAAATTCAATCCAAGTGTACCCGCTTTATAGCACGCACTGTCAGGCACATCGTTCAAGTATGTATATTCTAGCTATGTATTATTACTATTACCTATTACTAGCTTTTTCCCGCAACTTCGTACGCGCATATACCGTTTTTCGTTCCCGTGGGGGTTTCGGAAAATCCTCTCTTAGTGCTCCGCTACACACCCCAAGGAACCTACATGCCGAATTTCAGCTTTCTACGACCAGTAGTTTCGGCTTTGCGTTGTCTGTCAGTTACTCAATCAGTCAGTAACGAAATAATTTCAAATATGTATAGGGTTAGACAAAAAACTTGTCTCTGAAAAACTCGCTCCATCATAGACCTCGTCTATCGCTTTCCATCAGGCGTGATTGCGGTCTTGACCGCAAGCCCATTAACAAATAAAAAAATCTTATCTCTGGACCTTATGTTCTCTATCCATCTCTTCAGCCTATCCTATTGCAACCTTCTGCTTGACATGTCCTTTCTTAAGTTAATGAGCAGTATATTCAGGTTCTGACCCTTCCACATCCCTTGGCTCCTAGCCAGTCGGCCAATCACATAGACAAGGGCGTATATCATAAAAAGACGGTATGAGTATTTATCTTCCCCACATTTCCTCACGGCTGGTTACCGATTTCAGGCTACTAAAAGTGCAGATTTCCGAACGATTATTCTTCAAGATCTCCGTTAATGACGTTGCAGATTAATTTGACAGGTTTTGTTAAGTAAATAGTAATTTGATGACTCATTATTCTGATCAATCTAACTTACTTTCCGCCCTCTGCTTTCTATAAGTTCAACGCCTTCTCGTGGCCGTCGAAAAAATCCCTTTTACCTTATAAAAGACATAAAACATCGAATGTTATGGCCTAGTAAATGTCAATAACTCGACATTGAACTGTAGAGTGATGTGTCATTAGTATTCTACATTATTTGTGTCGTGTATACGTAAACTAATTACAAAACCTATTATGAGAAACAATGAAGGAAGTCTTGAAAAACGCTTCGTTATTGTATAAACAGGCTTAACCGCGTAAATCTGCCAAACCAGTATGTTAATAGGCCGTTTAACTGAGTCTTCAGTTACTTTTGTTTCTCACAACAATGGAAAACTTGTAAATATCGCGTTACCACGCTGAACAGCTACCACTGGTAGCTCCGACCGTCCGTCCGTAGTCCGTTCAAAGGTCAAGAACGAAGCATTAGGTAGCACTCGCTTTCTAAGCCGTACACATGATGTTTCTCACATTAATTATTTAAGTAGTTTCTGATCGATGTGAATACAAAGGATTTGTTTCTTGAACGGCTCGCGAAGTTTCTGAAGGTCATGAAGACTTATAATCTTGTTTCGAGGTAAACTTCTAAAGAGTTGGAACTTTAAAAGGGTCTTGATTGTAAAGGTGTTTTGTAACTTATTGTGTTTCTGCTTTCCTTGTTTCTTTGGAAAATATAAGTTCTAAAGGTCGTTTAATCCAACTTCTTCGATTGAAAGCACCTCCGTAACAACTTCACCATTTTAGACAACCTGTTGAGTCAACCTAGTAGCTCTCAGACTTGTCTATAGTTTTCTGGATGAGGTTAACATTCGTTTGAGGATTTTCGATGATTGAAGTCGCAAGCTAGCAATGTTTTCGAGGAAACGTAATGCAATTAACCCAAGGTAATGAAAGCAATACGCCTAACAATAACTTGACCCTAATACAGCCGAAGCGAGCTTCTTATCTCTGAGTGCAAGTTAGGAGACAAATATAGGAAGCGGTACGCTTTACGTGCTTCATAAGGTATGGCAAACAAGCACGCCATATATGCATGTACTGCAGATATGGCGAAGAATTGATACCAGAATCGTACTGTGGCGGTGTGGCCAAAGAAAATTGGTTAAAGGAAATGTCTTTCTTAGTTTCGTCCGCAGTAGGAAGGAGTGGTTCAGTTGTAAAATATGTCCGTTTGCTTTCTTTCTCCTGCGGTCACTCCAGAAAATCTGGTCCTGTCAGAAAATCTGAAGGCTCTTTATTCATGAATTAATATATTCTTATGCAGTAGAAATACGCCAGACTGCTATTCATTCATCCCTACTACCATAATTGGCAGAAGCTAGACGAACTATTGATTGATGGCGTTCACAGATCTATAAAAAATATCCTATTTTCGCCAGCAAGGTTGATAGCTGCTAGATCGACTTCCCATAGCGCATCAGACGTACCAGTATCTTCACATTTGGAGGCTCATAATGGACCTCAACCTAAAAGCGTTTTTAGGTTACTCAATATCGGGAAATGGTTAACGCTAAACCGTTCTGCAATCGCAGCCGTAACGATTGTGCTACGTATGGCTTTGTTATCGGCGCTTGCTCGCACCGTTTTAACTTTATCACAACTTTAATTGTGTGGCTTTCGATACGAGCGCTCCAATTGTTTCTCTGCGGAGAGTATGTTATCGCAATGTTATCGATAGTGACGGTTTAGCCCGGAGAGTATCTTTATACTCGCTGTGGTTATTGGTAGGTCATGATAACGTTTCTTCCTGAACTACAAGGGAGTTGTAGTAGAGTCAAGTTTAGTTTTGTGAACTGCCATTGATGAAATTACTAACCCTAGTAGTCCAGTCCAATTAGCGTTTCACCTCGGAATGAGCTGGAAAAACCTTCATTTTAGCGTTCTAAATGTTGTGGCAAAAGTATCTTAAAAGCGCATGAAATAGTGTTCGTTACAAAAATTATTGCAAATTTCACGTTCTACTATTTTGATCACAGGTATTAACATCATTGGAGCTATAGAAACAGAGATAATCGAGAATGATTTTTGTGACCTTTGACCTTCAATAACTTCCGGCTACGACGCAGGCACGAGATTTTATGAGACTTTTGATACATTTAGAACGACAAAATGAAGGTGATACTGTATACGAGTTTCCAGCTTATTGTCCCGAGATTTATCCATAATGCTAATTTGACTGGACTATAGGGGAATTTATCTCAGGGGAAAAGCTCGACAAACGCTGTCATCGAATTTTTTCTTAAGACTAAGATAATAACTTCAAAACTTTAATCGCCTAAGTATACTAGCATATTTTGCTTCTGGTCAATGACGTGTAAAATGAAATGTTGCTCTCATAAGAAATCGGTCCATTTGCATAGGAGGTGTTGTGAGCCAATGAGCAGACCAAACAATTATGATCATTAGTGTTACCTCCTTTTTGGAGAGATCTGAGTCCAGCTGAATAACTGAATAGTTTAAGTTTCATTTTATAATGAGAGAGAGTTCGTTTTGAATTTTAGCAACACCGAAAATGTTAAAAGTTACATCTTCGGCAGTAGGTACGGCTCAACTCCCAAGTTTTCCTGACAAAGTTTATAGAAGTTGCTTTGAATTTGAATAAACTTGCCTAGGGATGTTATGGATTTTCGTGTTCTGAGCTAATAATGGGATATTATAAGTTATTAGTCAAAGAGGACAGGGTTCTTAACAGGTTGTATTAATTGTTTATCAGTCTATTATGAACGTGTTCTAGATGACTTTCTCTTGGAGATAGTTTTAGACTGTCTGCATACATGACATGAGACAGTCTACACAGTCAGCCAGTAGATATGTCTGCGGTTTTCTATAGGCACAGGTACTCAATAAATGCCGATTTCGGCAACGGTCACTGATTTCTGTGCTACTAAAGCTAGCGAGCATATGCTCATGTGGCTGGCAATAGTCTATCTTCGTTGCGAAGTCACGTGCATAGTGCGAACACGTTAAACATCATCATCATCTGCCTAGCCTTTTCCCAACTATATTGGGGTCGGCTTCCAGTCACCACCCATTAACTGGGTAACACGGTTCATGACAAGACTGGAGTCAGATTTACTGGCTTCTGACTATCCGTAACGACTACCGTGCTTTCCGAGGCAGTGCGAACACGTTAAATTACCATTATGGAAAAGTGATTGGAGTTGGAGGGCGGTTTGTTCCTGATGATCTCTTGCTTGGTGTCGAGATCTATCTTCCGTTGTTCTTCAAACGCCTTAAAACAGGTCTATGCCCTGCCACCTCCTTCCAGCGAGAGGAGTCTATAGTATCAGCTCGTCTGTAACTTATAGTCAATCAATTAGTTATTATGGCTACCCAATAATTCTTTTTCAGTGTCTTATTTATTAAAACTATTTACCGTAATGCCACTGATTATTTAGTGGTTAACGGACAGATAAACGACCGATAAAGTATCTCAGAAA
This sequence comes from Lacanobia oleracea, assembly GCA_950371165.1. Classification (NCBI taxonomy): domain Eukaryota; kingdom Metazoa; phylum Arthropoda; class Insecta; order Lepidoptera; family Noctuidae; genus Lacanobia; species Lacanobia oleracea. Next base: position 7,221,269 of record OX493412.1, on the reverse strand, counting down.
CCGGGTATTATCCAGCTACATACCCCAGCCGTTGGTTTATCTGCCCGATAAATTGACATTTATAATCAAGAATTTCGGAATGTAGATCCAACTTCCAAGTCTAGTTTTGAGGTGAATTATTATTTTAAGTTTTCAAGTTCGTATAAACGTAAAGGTTAGGTTCTAGGTCACGGAGCTAGAAAGTAGGAAGGAAGCTAGGTACAAAGCTAATTGAAGTTCTATCTGAATATTAACCTCGTGGCCTACTAATGAAACGACTTGTTAGCAGAAAGGTATATTTTACATTTCTTTATTACTGTTTGGCTGTTTGGCCTGAATATGGACCGATAAATACTGAACTAAGGCTCTTCCTGTTGATATTTTGAAGTTTCTTGACCGAGAAACCTCCTAAAACTTTCATAATTAATCACAAAATTTGTATAAAATATTGAATCGTTTTTGCTAAATTGTTTGCTGTTACCGTCCAATTTATATCTATATTTATATTATAAAGCTGAAGAGTTTGTTTGTTTGTACGCGCTAATGACTGGACTGCCAGTTGTATTTGGAAAATTTTGTACTTATCTATATGATAGCCACATGAGGAAGGCTATAAGGAACGGATATGCGCGTACGAAGTCGTAAGCAAGTCTTTCAGATAAAGCAGTATAGTTCATTTCACCATATTTGACTGGGACTTCCAAGACTCGCATGTTTCTCCTTTGGATTAATTTTGACACCCATAATTCGATTACTTTGATAAAAAAAAATCCTTTCCAAATCACTGTATTTATTATCTATGCATGCTGTGCAATATTCCCCATAGCTTGTCATAGGCTGAGCCCGGCCCCAGAGGTCGTGATCTCCAATTAATGAACAGACGGGCTCGGAGGGACATGTGCATCTGTAGTTACGAGAAACTCCATCCGTCGCGTCAATGGCGTCGCTTGTTCCAATTTCGATTGTGTCGTTAAATTCGGCGCGAATGACCGCTTGAAATTAGATTTTATGAAAGGAGTCTTTATTCTTGGTATAAGTAAATGTGTTTGTTTCCTTTCGTGTGGGTTATGTCGCCGAAGTCATGTGGGTATGTATGTATCGTTGGGTTTTATTTTAAGAACTTTTTTTTTCCCCACCCAGATGTTATTCTTTTTATTTCCACTAGACCATTTATCTTAGGCACTTTTTCTATCAAGTTGCAGTATTAACCTATTGTTGTAGTATTTAGTGCGATATTTTTATTCAGTGTAATAAATGGACGGAGAAAGGATTGCGATAACACAAATACTTCAAAATTTATTGACTGTTTACACAGTGAAAGCAAAAGAAAGGAACCGATAAGCTACCTATAAAACAGTGCCCACATAAAACTGCCATGTCGATAACATTTTTACATTAATTTGTTTAAATATAGGTCCGGTTAATTATAACGCGGATATAGTGCTTAACACGCGTGTTAAGAAAATATACAAAAGCCGAGAACGTGGTAACGAATTTTGGGAAGGGATTTAACTTTTTCGGGCAGGTTGTTATCCAAATGGGCATTTGAAATAGTACCGCAGTTGCGTTTATTATGTGTGCTGGAGACAAGGCTAAATTGTCTCCTGTGAATGGGTCTTTCATAAGTTCACACCTTTCTTGATACAGTACTTTTTAGGGTTCCGTACCTAAAGGGTATCCAACGGAACCCTATTACTAAGCCTTCGCTGTCCGTCCGTCCGTCCGCCTGTCTGTCAGCGGGCTGTATCTCAAGAACCGTAATAGGTAGAGAGTTGAAATTTTCACAGATTGTGTATTTCTATTGCCGCTATAACAACAAATTATAACTCCGACTTGCACTTGGCCGGTTTCTTTTTCTCTAACCAAAAATTGCATCTGGGGCTTCTAGGCTTATCAGAAGCTTCAATTCAATTTCTTAAGCAAGATTTCATAATTAAATGCATCTTTAAACAAGAAAATGGTTGTGTTGCCTTCCGATTCCGTATGGACCTAACATCCACGAAGTAAATCTTGGTATAATCAAACTAAAAGTAAATAAATATGAACAATCGTAGGAACGGGAGTTCAAGCATTATGTCTAGCATGGTACAAACTGAATTACAGGAAAAATACAGCGCTCTTTCGAGTTGGCGGTAACAGCACGTCAAAGGCGGTTCGTCAAAGGCAATGTTGAGGCCGCCACTTGCCACAAAGACTGAATGCCTCGCTAACTGCTGCCGTGCAAAAGTGACGCTTAGCCAGTTCACGCGATTTAACGAATGTTACACCTTTTATTTGAGTATGTTAGCGTACAAACGTTGCTTATGTGACTGCACAATATAGAATGGGAACGAAAATTGGCTGTGGTAGCGGTGACGTAGAGTATCTCCAATAATTCCGGAATCTATAAATCTGTAGAACTGCTTGTTTATGGATCTTTATTCATCGTTTTATCTCCAGATACCATAAACGAACGGGGAGCTTTGGGGTTTGAGAGCGCTTCTCCCTTCAGCTCTTCGATCATCATCATCATCTGTCTAGCCTTTTCCCAACTATATTGGGGTCGGCTTCCAGTCAAGCCGGATTTAGCTGACTACCAGTATTTTACGAGGAGCGGCTGCCTACCAGACCTCCACAACCCATTAACTGGGTAACACGATACTTCATGGCAAGACTGGAGTCAGATTTACTGGCTTCTGACAATCCGTAACGACTGCCATAGATCTACAAATGACAGCCGGAACCAACGGCTTAACGTGCTTTCGAGGCACGGATGAAACTCGGTATGTTAAGATGGTCACCCATCCACAGACCAACCTTGGCTAGCGTTGCTTAACCTTGAGGATCGACCCGTGCTGCTGTTATTATCTAGCCACGAGGTCCTCTCCTCTTCGATGACCTATCAAAATTCAGTCTACTCCCTCAAAACCATTAGTTTGTTAAATTCATTGTGTAAATCCATTGCTATAAAAGATAAAAACCTCAGTAAATTAATTAATGTGTACGATTAACGCTCTAGTGTTATAATAGGTAGTGTAACACCAGTAGCAAGCATTTGTTCACGCGATCTAACATTACTACTGCCTGGTCACCTAATTAAAGTTTTTGTACCATTTCATGAGGGTTCTAGTGCGTATACGGTTAATATATCATCAAAAAGTAAAACATAGGGACACAGTATATATCCTTCTTATTCAGTTTATATCTTTCAAATCGGTCCAATATTAGAAGAGGAAACAGTCGAGAGCCAAACCTCGAATCGACTTTTTACATACAAACTCAACACCATACACTGCGATCGCAAACCCGCCTGCCAAGCGTGGCGATTATGGCATACCCCCTCATCTTGGGGGAGGCCTATGTCCAGTAGTGGACGTCTTTCGGCTGAAATGATGACATACTAGGTCTCCCCGCCCGCGTTTGCTCTTAAGTGTTTATTTAGCTAGTTATCCTTCCACTTTTCAAAAATAGCTTGTTACTCCTCCTATCAAGTTTGCCAATTACCTCATAAATTATCAATTACTCACAGTAATAAATCCATTTTATCGGCTGGTGACAGTTTACACCGCCCGTATCTTATCTTTGACAACCCGCTGTCTGTCTACAACTCTATACTGGTCTACACCGCCCTAATCTGCAGTGTGTTCAAATTATATTGGCAATTTAATTAGTGTGACGTGTTGTGCGTTACTTTAACAAATTCGGTATCTATATGATGTATTGCTGATATGGAATGATTAAGCTGTTTTTTCAGCGATTAGTATTTGAACAAACCTTATGTAATTTGCTACATAATTTTTCTGATGTTTCTATGTCTTCATCGTTTTATTGGTGCCAAGCTTACCAAAATTCATACAAACCCGGAAAGCGGAGCGAGGTTGCGGAGAGGGGGGAAGCCGAGCGGGAAGTGGAAAAAAAACCAGCCGGCCGCTCAAATTGCCTACTTGCTCTTCGCGTGTACTCGTTACTCCGCGCTGTCCGCAACTCCGCTCAGCACTATCTCGCTCCGCATCAATGGACAGGTACAGTGCGCAACTCTGCTCCGCTGCCTCGCTTCGCGTCAATGGTCAGGTAGCCTAATCCACAGCAGTTACATTTTTCTATGGCCAAATATCTGGAGACTAGGTTTTCTTCCCTTTTTGCTCTCGTGGGATACCCTTAGAAACAGGAATGAAATCTGGATAGCCGATGGTACTATACATTTCTATCAGAGGAAGAATTTCCGTAATCGGATCGGAGTACTTTAACTAATTAGATCCTACGAGCTATTAAATTTTTCACTTTTTTGTGATGTTGTGATCCGACCGATTTCGGCCAAGGCGATTGGTTCAGCTCCGTTGTAGTTGTCTTTCGTGATCATGTGGCTTATTTTTTCTATTTGAGATGGACTTGCATTTGACTCTAGTCTAGGTCAGAGATGACAACCAATCTTCTTTGTGAAAATCCTCGCACATTGCGGGCGCGTAAGCACACCATCTATATAACACCTCTTTATCGGTTACTAGCGAACCGCCTCAGCTTCGTACGGGTGCAATTATTTACACAAACCTTCCTCGTTTAACGCCGTTTCTTTTTATTTGTGTAATCCATTCATAATCCGTTGCGGGGTTTAGAAGGAGTAAGCGGAGAAAGATGTAGACAGCGATTTTGTTTTGTACTGTTTAGAGATAATAGTAACTAGCTAACCCGAGCAACTTCGTTTGCGTATTTTTTTTCATAAATACTCCGCTCCTTCGAAGCGTAATGCAAAATAACCTATAACCTTCCTCGATAAATGGGCTATCCAATACAAAAATATTTTTTCAATTCAAACCAGTAGTTCCTGAGATAAGCGCGTAGTAGCAAACTCTTCAGATTTATAATACACTAGTTGACCCGCGCAACTTCGTCTGCGTCACAATTTTCATTACTGCTCCACTCCTATTGGTCTTAGCGTGATGTATATAGCCTTCCTCGATAAATGGGCTATCTAACACTGAAATAATTTTTCAAATCGGACCAGTAGTTCCTGAGATTAGCGCGTTCAAGTGAACGCGTATATAGATAGATATTATTATAGATAAAAATTGCGAAAGTTTAAAAGTATGGGGTTTCATAATCGTGGTGGCATTTATCTGTGTTATAATAAGCATTAATTTCTTCCGTGGTTCCTCGCTTTAGTAATCGGGAAAAGGTTTTAAATTACAGCTGAGGAAATTCAAAGAAACCGCTTTGAACAAACATCAATCGTTTAGTCCCACGCATCTCAATATTCGTAAGATTTGGGTTAACGACTGCGCGACTGTAAAATTTTGTCGGGATGCAGATTTACCATCGCGTTGTTACTAGGTCAGCAACTCGGCACTAACAGGAGGTATTTTTTACCTGACTGCCCTAGACTCAAATATTTATGTGTATATAGTGGCATCCAAACTGTATTTGAATTAAAATGACTGCCAGCAACTACATCAGACTGCTTGAAAAGAGACTAATTTTGTAGTCGGTTTTTGAGGTCGGATTTTTATACAATTTAAAGTTTTTATTTATTTAGTGAACTCTGATCCACTGCTGGACAAAGAACTCCCCCAAATGTTGCTATTTATCCTTTTTTTCTGAGCCACCACGAAGCAGGATTATCCAAGCACTCAATATTAACTTGACGGAAAGTCAAGGATAAGGCAATTTAATTACTCGTATGAGTTTTTTGCGGTGCAACTATATTTTTTTACTTGACCCGCATTTCACTTATAACTGTCCTGCAAACGATTCAGTTGTGTGCTTCTAAATTCTGCTTCTGGAAGAAATCTTTATGTAATGAATTCTCAAAACGATACCAAGAATCAGAATTGTGTTATCTGCAATTGAATTAAGCATTGTGCTCAAAAGAAGCGTATTGTCCTAATCCGGACTAGTTGAGTAAGACATCATTCATTTACACTTTGCTTAACCTAGTAATTGGATTAAGAAATCTCGTGACTCTTCAAAGACGGATTAAATCCCTGAAGAACGGTGCTCTTAAAGATCTCTTTGGACATTACCTCATGTAGGAATTTGAGTAAATTCTTAATTGATCTGTTGAGTTATTTAGCTCCATAGATTTTTCTTATTTTCTCGCGATAAGGTATTAATTTTGAATTGGAGTCCAAAACAAGCAATCCGCGGGATATTTGCGTAGCACACAATTTAAAAACATTGGTAGCGTTATTTACGTTTTTGTAGCATATTAACGTTTTTGAAACATATAATTATGTACATGTCACCGGAAAATTGCATCATAATTATTACTTCTTTCAAAAAATTTCAGAATACGACAACGTATTTGTTTGCTCTGAATACACAACACCGCGGCGTCAGGTCCAGGCACCTTTCAAAACCCTTATTTTTTCCGACATTAGATTGACGTCTACCTCATTTTTACGTCATCGTATGTTACGTGTTTAAAGTAGAGAATCTTTCGCTTGATTTGCGCCAACTGGTGGAGCAAATTTTCCTGAAAACCCTTATTGGGATGCCACACTATGCCTTAAGAGACTCCGAATTTTACATAGCTGTTGCTATGTGGTCTCTTTGGAAGTTAGCATTAACGAAAATCCTATATCCTGGGTTACCTACACGTGTCTCCAGTCGGGACTCAGAGGCAAACGCACCTGATCCAATTAAAAGTAAACCCGTAAAACAGCAATATCTGCTGAAATAAAATGCAATATTCGTAGGTAAATGAAACACGCTTTTCCAAATAGACAACAATACCACGTGCTACCGTTATTTTACTTTTAGTTACTTAAAGATATAGTCACCAATTACCAGTCCACCACCAGTCTTGTCCGTCGTGTTCTGACCTTCATGAACCAGTAACTGGTTACTGGTTTGTAAAGATCAGATCGGCAGTGCCTTCATGTAAAATACTGGTATTCCGCTGCATCCAGTAGACAGGAAGGCGAACCCATTATTGTTGCGAAAAGGATAGGCAAATTGACATATGGTTTCGAGCATACATCGAATTTATAAACACCGCTTACTATTAAATTGTATTTTGAAAGATAATTTCTAATTAGCAAATTCATAAGATTAGTAAAGTGACTTACTTTTAAAATAATGCTCGGTACGATCTAATTAGCGGAACGTTGGACGGCCCCCCACAAGGTGGACCGATGACCTGGTGAGGGTCGCGGGTAGCCGATGGATGCGAGACGCACAGGACCGGTTGTTGTGGTACACGCGCGGGGAGGCCTATGTCCAGTAGTGGACGTCTTTGGCTGATATGATGATGATGATCTAATTGGCCGAAGTTAACTCTCCAATCATAAGCAGGTTTCCATTGGACTACCGATAGCGCACGGTCAACGGCTGATCGCTGCATTATCAGCCGTGTGACCTTTGTCTTAGAGTTCAGCTCGTGTTCAACAAGATAATTTGGTCTACCGTTCGCAAAGCATCGCTATATGAGTGAGTCATTATGATTGAAAACACGATTTCTAGAAAACGCTCATAAAATTTTTGATTAATTTTATGTGTGTGTATAAATTATGTATTGTGGGTATTTGAATTTCAAATACGTTACTAAGTCACAAGGTTGCTAAGGACAAGTCTTAGTAAAACGCTGAAAATAAAATATCGTAACCTCGAAGTGTTTAATTATTTCATATTTTCTTCGGGTTTTTCTTTCAACCTATATTATTCCACTGCTGGGTCTCTCCGTATCCTTCCACTCTTCTCGATGTGTTGCCCTCTTCGACTAATTGTCATGAATACCTCTGATTTGTCACGCTACCGTTTACTAGGCCTTCCTCGGTCACGCGCTTGAACGATGGCGCGAGCGGCTACAGCAACCGCAATTTTTGCGCAAGCGTGTTGTCGAAGCCGTCTTGCTTGCCCCACTTCGAAGCCTGGCTAAAAAGAGAGGAGCGCATCTCCAACAGGCTCACTCAAATGCTGACCGGGCATGGTTGCTTCGATTAGTACCTAAATAGGATTGGGTAAGAGGCCACTGCAAATTGCCACCATTGCAGAGGCGACCTTTACTCTGCGCAACGCACGCTCGAAGAGTGCCCTGCTTGGTCCTCTGAGCGGCGGGTTTTAGTCGAGACCTGACTCTGACAGCCGTAGTGAGTGCTATGCTGGCAGATAATGAAAAATGGAGGGAAATAGCTGCTGTCTGTGAGGCCTTGATGATCTAGAAGGAGGCCGCCGAGCGGGATCGTGAGAGGGCTGATCCTGCTCGGAGAAGGAGGCGTCAGGGAGGCAACCGCTTCGACGCCTAAAAGCCGAAACCCCGCCTGCGTTATTTAAGGCCTCGGTCCGCCAACCCAGTGATCTTAGGAAAGGCGGTGGCACAGTGATCACGTGCTGCCGTGCACTGCGAGGCTAAGGGGGACCCCTTTACAGTCTCCCCAGGGATGTGCCCTAACAGGCGTTGCACAGAGGAGGTTCCGGAGTGGTCTTTTAAGAGGTAACGGAGCCCCTTCTATGTGCTGGTGGTGACCACCAAGGTGGTTTTAGTGAGGTAAAAATCTCACACTCCCTGGTCTTTACCCCGGAAGTCCAGGCGCCTTTTGAAGGTTTCCCCCCGAAAATAAAACAAAAAGAAAAAAAAAGGCCTTCCTCGGAGACGACTCCCGTCCTTTGGCTTTCACTATGTAACGGCCCATCAGTCCTGATGCTTTCTAGGTATATTTCTTCAGATTATCTTTATAATCTCAAAACAGTATGAGGCAAGGACACAAAAAATCTAGAAGTTTGAAAGTAAATGGTCAGACAAATTGAAGATAACCGCTTCTAAATTCTCGGGAAATCGTAAAAAGTCAATGCAGTACAAATTCCAGTTGACGCTGTGTTTGAGGGCTTTGCAATTATTTACTAAAGCTTGTCAACCGAAACAAGTCTATTACGTATGGACACAGATTTGTTGAATAAAAAACCGGTGAAGAGCGAGTCGGACTCGCGCATCGAGGGTTCTGGTACAAATTTGTAGGTACGTATTATAAATAGTTCAGTGGTTTAATATTACGCTCGATGATTGATTAAGTTCTTTAAATAAACACTATATTTTTAATTATTTAATTACAAATGTATAGTTTTTAGACTTTTCCCTAAGCCTGTAGTATAAGACGGTGTTACTTGCCAAATTTCATAGTTCTAATTAATTTTGATTCCCTTGAGTGTCGAAATATTCGTGTTTTGCGGCATAAACGGCCGTATCTTTTTTGATGGTAACTTATTTTACAGCTTCAAGGGACCGTAGACTTGAGTATATGGTTTAAATTCCAACTCGATACCTCCACGCGTTCCTGAGATAAAGGGTCTTGACAGACACACGGACGGACAACAAAGTGATCCTATAAGGGTTCCGATTTTTTCTTTTTGAGGTACGCAACCTCAAAAAGACAAAGAATTTCCTTCACGTAGATTCGACGAAACTGCGAACACAAGGCTAGTTGCTGCGGACTTCGTTCGAAAGAGGCACCGTACCCCGGAACGCAAAGGGCGCTAGGAGGAACACGGATGGGTTTTAGTCAGTAAGAGTCTGACACTCCCTTCTGCTTTACCCAAAGCAGGAGGAGTCATTAGATGATTTCCTAGTTGCTGGTTTTCAATATTTTTGTTTCAATTTCAACAGCCAGTAAACTGGACCCGAAAACATTTGTTGCAACTAAACCATTTACGAGGAGGTTTTGAGGTCAAGTTCTCGCACTCGATCGCACAAGAGAGACTTTGTAAGGAGAAAGACCAAGCCACAAAACCTTTGCCCAGCAGGTGGACAAAAATTTAGACTAGCGGAATAAAAACAATTCAATTCAAATATTTAATTCGTATAATATCCATAACAAGCATAACACACAATAACAAGCACTGTTGAATTTAATTTATGTCAAGGAGTTGGTTAGTTATTGAGAACACGTTCCAAAGCAAAGACCTCGTGTCACCGCCGGGGTGCCAGCTGCTTTAGAACCCAATGGCTTCGCACGTGACGATGAGAAGGGGCCAGATGGGATAACCGTAATGCCTTGGAAGGTGGGTAGGCCTAATGGTGGTAGGCTTAATGGAGACTGAGAAGGAAGTGGAAACTTAGAGCCGCTGCTGCTTTAGTACTTCAGATACACAAGTACAAAGTTTTTCCCGAGCTGGAATTATGGGCGTTAAAGATTTACAAGTAGGTACCAGGAGAACAGAACGACGTAAAAGTATTTTTGGGTTAGATTTTTTTCGTTTTTTTTAATAGTCGAACAGAAATATGTATGTTGAAGTTTTTTCCAGGCTGGGAAACGAACGCTAGATTCACAAGTAACAGGAGACCAGAAACATGTGGAAGTATTTCTTTGGGTGAAATTATGAGCGCTAAAGATTTGCAAGTACCAGGAGACCAGATACATGTCGAAATATTTCTGGCGCTGGAATTGTGAGCAGTTAGAATTCAAAAGTACTAGGAAAACAGAAAAACGTCGTAGTTTTTTCTGGGCTAGAAATATGAGCACTAAAGATTCACAATAATTAGGGACCAGAAGACCAGAAACATTTCAAAGTATTTTTTCGGCAGGAATTGTGAGCGCAAAGATAAATTAGGCCATTTTATTTTCTTTTAAGAGTAGATTATAATATACGTGTCGAATTTTTTTCCGGGCTGGAATCGAGAGCGCTAAAAAATCACAAGTACCGGGAGACCATAAACATATCAAAGTATTTTTTGTGCTGTAATTGAGAGCGCTAAAGATTTACAAGTAACTGGAGAGCAGAAACACGTCAAAGTATTTTTAAGCTGGAATTGAGAGCGCTAAAGATTCACAAATACCAGGAGACCAGAAACGTGACTTAAGTATTTTTTGGGCTCGAATTGTGAACGCTATAGATTCACAAGTACCAGGAGACCACAATCATGTAGAAGTTATTTTGGGTCTGAAAATAAGAACAGCAAAGAATAAGAGTTTGAGACTAAAACTGTTGCGCAGACAAAGGGGGCAGAAGCTATTATATAAAATTCTTCCGTTACCGAGTGACTGATAGACAACGCACAGCCGAAACTACTGGCCGAAGAAAGCTGAAATTTGGCATGAAGCTTCCTTGCAATCCGTAAGGGTGCACTAAGAGAGGATTTTCCGAAATTCCTACGGGAACAGGAAAAAACGGGATATGCTCGTACGAATTCGCGGTCAAAAGCTAGTCTCAAATAAACCCCGATTCAAGAATAAGCCCACTATTAGTCCAAAAAGTTATGGCCAAGGTGTGTTATCGTAGCGTTGTAACTGGCACCTTTACTTCGAGAAAATAAAATATAGCCTTATTAAAAACGATAGCTTTTATTTTGACAGATGAAAAAATTAATTGCATCAGCTAAATATTATCGATGTTTACTTTCTTAACCAGTTCACCAGTTCTTATATATCGCAATGACTACCAAGGCTTCTCTCAACTACACTACACCTGTAGACATGCCCGTGAGGCATGTTTGTGTCATTTCGTACTTATCTAATTTGTGACGAATTTCGAATGCATCATCGGTGTTGATGATCAAAATGAGTTGCTTCATTGTAACACTGATATCCCAAAGCAAACGGGTGGTATTATACGTTGCAAAACGCGTGGTGAGTAGCGTAGAATCGAACAATAGACATACAAGGCCCAGTGAGGTTATTTCTTTAGTACCTAAAACCAACGTTGGTTCGCTGGGACGGTGTCCTAGAACTAAGTAACAGTTAATCCACACGTAACCTGACCATGCCCAGGACAGAAACGGACGGGGTGGTCCTTTGTCAGAAGCTGAAATAAATATCGGTCCGTATAAGTAAAATGAACTCTTTCATACGTCTCAAGTCCGGGCCGTTCCCAAACCCCGGTTCGTCCACGTCCCGGGCACGGGCCGGGTATGTGTGGATCAACCTTAAAGCACTTTTCGACCGTTTTGACCTGCCACTTAAATGAGACAGGTTCTGCGTTTTTTTTATTCAATTCAACATCGTGTTTCAGATGTTGAATCCTAAAAATCGAGCTTTTCTGTAAAAATCTCACGATGAAAACTAAGCTAGAGGATTAGTGCGAGTTTTTTAACGTAAACGTTCGCTTATGTCAAATTGAATAGGAAAAAAAATAAGTTTTTCCGTTAATGTCACCAGACAGCGCTTATTCAGTTTCGATACAAACTGACGCGCAAACACGATCAAGAACGTTAAAAACACCCCTAGCTTTAGTTAGGAAGAATGACAGTTTACTTCACGCTTGCCTCACCTTAATTTTCACGACGAGGTGTTTACAGAATATACAGGCAGTTGAGACTGAACTCGCCACACGTCACCAGTCTAAGACCGCTTTAGCAGAATCAGAAAGCAAATCAGCAAACCCAAACAACCTTGAACCGATAGCGATAAAGACGAAAATTAAATTTGACAGATTGTTGTGTGATTAATATGATTCTCCTATAGTCTGTTTTTTAATCTCAGAGACTAAATTGACAAGTGAAAATGGCAAACTGACATAGATTTCAATAGCATTTAAGTCAGTTGTGACAGTTTAGTCACAGAGATTAAAAAACAGACATTTAAGTGGCCTTTTAGCCCCCCAGACGCCTCCCGCACCGCGCATCTACAACGATCAGTTTCAATGAAGCGGTCTGCCATAGTTATGTGGCTTCGTTCTTAGTTTTATGCAATAGGGATGTTTCCTGGACAGGAAAATAATGATTCTATTGAGTCCATCAGTTAGATTTTCTAAAAAAAATCACGTAGTTTTTTGCGTTTTCAAAATAATGAAACTTACAAAGATAAAGCACATCAAAGTTCAGAAGGAAGCCACCACGTTCCTGGACGCTGGTGGCTGCAGGCTGGTGAGGTCACTTGTTGGTAGAAAGTGTACCAGGCGTGATGCTACGCGACAAATCAACGCACTGTATCTTCTTCATTGATTATTTTACGTGATTAGAGAATAATCATCATCTGCCTATCCTTTTCCCAACTATATTGGGGTCGGCTTCCAGTCAAACCGGATTTAGCTTAATACCAGTATTTTACGTGAAGCGGCTGCCTACCAGACCTCCACAACTCATTAAGAGAAAAATACGTGTCAAATATTGGTAATATAACTGACAGATAGATTTTTTAGGAAAAAAAAACCTTGTATTTCTCAACATAGATCTGTTCTTCTGATGTACTCTAACACGTTTCCTTGCACTCGCAGTCGTGCGGCATCTGTGCGATGTTCCCGTCGTGCATGTCGCTGTTGTCGCGGCGGGGCGAGCAGCGCGCGCCGCGCCCCGGCCAGTCGGCCGTCGTCCTCAACGTGTACGACATGTACTGGACCAACTGGTGAGTAACACGTTCACAGGGTATCTAACATCTGTGCGATGTTCCCGTCGTGCATGTCGCTGTTGTCGCGGCGGGGCGAGCAGCGCGCGCCGAGCCCCGGCCAGTCGGCCGTCGTGCTCAACGTGTACGACATGTACTGGACCAACTGGTGAGTAACACGTTCACAGGGTATCTAACATCTGTGCGATGTTCCCGTCGTGCATGTCGCTGTTGTCGCGGCGGGGCGAGCAGCGCGCGCCGCGCCCCGGCCAGTCGGCCGTCGTGCTCAACGTGTACGACATGTACTGGACCAACTGGTGATTAACACGTTCATAGGGTATCTAACATCTGTGCGATGTTCCCGTCGCGCATGTCGCTGTTGTCGCGGCGGGGCGAGCAGCGCGCGCCGCGCCCCGGCCAGTCGGCCGTCGTGCTCAACGTGTACGACATGTACTGGACCAACTGGTGAGTAACACGTTCACAGGGTATCTAACATCTGTGCGATGTTCCCGTCGTGCATGTCGCTGTTGTCGCGGCGGGGCGAGCAGCGCGCGCCGCGCCCCGGCCAGTCGGCCGTCGTGCTCAACGTGTACGACATGTACTGGACCAACTGGTGATTAACACGTTCATAGGGTATCTAACATCTGTGCGATGCTCCCGTCGTGCATGTCGCTGTTGTCGCGGCGGGGCGAGCAGCGCGCGCCGCGCCCCGGCCAGTCGGCCGTCCTGCTCAACGTGTACGACATGTACTGGACCAACTGGTGAGTAACACGTTCACAGGGTATCTAACATCTGTGCGATGTTCCCGTCGTGCATGTCGCTGTTGTCGCGGCGGGGCGAGCAGTGCGCGCCGCGCCCCGGCCAGTCGGCCGTCGTGCTCAATGTGTACGACATGTACTGGACCAACTGGTGAGTAACACGTTCACAGGGTATCTAACATCTGTGCGATGTTCCCGTCGCGCATGTCGCTGTGCCAGCGAGTGGCAGTTTCCAACTATATATCACGAAGTGAGCGTCTTCCCGTAGGGTATAACTTTCCGTGGTCCACTGAAGACGCACAGAAGCTCCTGAGCCGCCTCAGAACCCAAATACAACTCTCAACACTTGAGACTAAAAACCACCTGTGTTTCTCCAAATGCCCTTTGTGTTCAAGTTCCAGGGCCGCAGTATTTCTTTAGATTAAATTCCGCACCACCCAACTACTAATCGCATCAACAGTAGGGTGTGGATGCGGAGCTGAGTACCAAATCATCCTCCACCAAATATAATGACGCTATAAAATCAATAAAATTGGCAGCCAAAACTATCTATGTGCCGCCGCTACCGATGCCGAGCAAATGGCAAACTTTGCCACTTCCTTACGGAATAGGTAAACAAAGTAAAATCATATGTTTTTGTTCAGGTACACGGCGGGCGCAGGTGTCGGCGTGTTTCACAGCGGTGTACAGGTGCACACCTCGGAGTGGGCGTACGGGGGACATCCGTACGCCTTCACCGGCGTGTTCGAGATCACGCCGCGCGACGAGCGGGAGCTAGGCGAACAGTTTCGATTCAGGTACTTATTGTACTACACAGGTACACTGCGGGGTACAGATGAACCCCAGCAAAAACTCGCGCAAACATCTTGATTCCTCGGGCTAAATATCCTTCTATTTGAGCAAATCTTCAAAAGGGCTTATCCTGTTGTAAATAATTTATCCTTGGAATGTCGAAGCCCATGGGCTCTTAATGTTCCACCGAAAACAAACTAAAATATAATTATGTATGAACTTTAAATTCATACCTTTTTCCCATAAAACGAATAAGTTCGAAATAATAAATCTATAACATATTTCCGTTGGTTGCAGACAAAGTGTACACATAGGTTATACGGACTTCAGCGAAGAAGAAGTGAGACGACTCGTAGCAGAACTAGGCAAGCAGTTCCGCGGTGACAGGTATGTATTAAGTAACTTTTTTATCACTTAAGTTTAAAATGCTTTTTTTTTCTCGGGTCCCTATAGACCCGAACCTTTGATAGGCGTACGAGGGGCCGAGGTCAACTCGCAGAGGCCCCGTTAGACATTTCAAATGGAATGGGACACCAACCGACGATTATTCCTGTATGCACTGTGAAAGTATACCCAAGGACAATCCCCGGTTGGAGCAGGACTATTGCAGAATATGGAAACAAAAGATGAAACGCTATGGGTTTGGGTGGTTTAGTGGACTGATAATCGTTTACGGAGGAAGAACTATTGGCCCCTGCCTGATCACTGACAATTAAATCGGCTTTAAAATGGCAGATTATTTATTTATCATAACTTAGAGCTATCCCGCAAACCTCCATTGTAAAGGGCGGATCCTCGGACCGGATTGTTTTGTCCGGTGGGTAACTGCCCGATAGTTGATAAATTCGAACTGTTACAACAATCGAACGGTAAACTCTGATACCGCGATGCAGGACTTTAACAACAGGAGTTCGCTGTTGGGATAGATGGCCTTGCAGTTCTTTTTGTTGCCGTATTTTCGCATCGTTTTTTTTTTTGGTGACATCAATGCCGATGCTGCTACACACTAAACGGCCTACTACATAATATCAAATACAGTTAAGCTCGAAAAAAAAAACAAAAACATTGTGGTCGCACATTACACCATTTTCGACCTAACAACATTAATATAAAATATTCATAAACAAGTTAGTTCATCTAAAACCAATTAACTAAATACCTCAGTGATTACACTTATTATCTAAATTATTACTCAACCATAAGTTTTACTGCTAATGTAATATACATTATACACACAACTATAATATATATTACACTAGCTGACCCGTGCGGCTTCGCTCCCGTCAACTGGCTACTCTACCTACCTATCTACCTACCCTACCTACTCTGCTGATTTGTGAATCTAAACCATCCAGGGCGCCAAAAAAAATCATTGTATCGGTCCAGCCGTTTAGGAGTTCAGTGACATACACATGTACATTAGAATTATATATTAGGAAGATAAAACTAACTTTTGCTCCCCCCCCCCCCCTTCGTACGTGCATATCCCGTTTTTTCCGTTCCCATAGGAATTTACACACTACACTCCCCGAGGAACCTACATTCCAAATGTTAGCTTTCTACGACCAGTAGTTTCGGCTGTGCGTTGCCTGTCATTTACTCAATCAGTCAGTGACGGAAGAATTATTATATAATACATATATAGATTAACAAAAGAGGAGCTCGTGGCTATATAATAACAGCCGCACAGGTCGATCTTCAAGGTTAAGCAACGCTTGCCAAGGTTGGTCTACGGATGGGTGACCATCTTAACATACCGAGTTTCCTCCGTGCCTCGAAAAGCACGTTAAGCCGTTGGTCCCGGCTGTCATTTGTAGATCTTTGGCAGTCGTAACGGATAGTCAGAAGCTAGTAAATCTGACTCCAGTCTTGCCATGCAGTACCGTGTTATTCAGTTAATGGGTTGTGGAGGTCTGGTAGGCAGCCGCTCCACGTAAAACACCGCTCAGCTGAATCCGGTTTCACTGGAAGCCGACCCCAATATAGTTGGGAAAAGGCTAGGCAGATGATGATGATGATGAGTGATTGATATGCTCGCGTCATATACTCTCACCCGATATGCCATCAGGTGAGATTGTGGTCAAACAATCTCACCTGATGGTAATCGATGACGTAGTCAACGATGGAGCACGCATGCCTAGGACGGTCACTCTTGACTCTGGCAGGGAATTTCACTTTGCGGAATTTGAAAGAGACGCCGCGGTCCTGGAACGCAAAGTGCATTTGGGTTAACACGGATGGGATTTAGTCAGTAAGAGACACTCTTTTCCGCTCCGCTCAGAGCAGGTGGAGTCATTTGATGATTTCCCACTTCTTAACTGTTCGCCTATTTCGCGAAACTGGGGGGACTACTCTCTAATCACCTACGGATTTACGATTTGTCCCGAACCCGAACTAAGAATGAATGACAACACGATTTGACAGTAATTATCAAATCATGTTGTCATTAATTCTTAGTGGTTAGGTAATACGGAGTAGAATACGCCCGCAACTAAGCTCGAAACTACGGACTTCGGGCTTAGAGAGTAGCCCTCCTGTTTCTGCTAAGCTTGCGGTGCAGGAGCCCTCCATATACCCTGAAACTCAGTTAGTTCATTGTGTACATAGCGAATACATAGTTTGTGATTGTTAGTTTCGCTACCCACAGCAGTAGCGATATCCGCTTACGTTTGCTAAACAGCTGAATTATCGCATACTCTATTTTCGCTACCGTTCTGGGTAGTGAATTCTGCGTACGTCTGAACAGTCCTTTAACTGCAATAGAACCAATAGAATCGCTTGCGCTCAACGAGGCTAGGTAAATGAAAAAATCTATTGATTATTAACAAACACATCCCTCGCGAAGCATCCTAGCACATCTCTGGTAGAAACACAGTCTTAAACTGGGAAGGATTGTGTACATTAATTGCACCCGTGCGAAACCGGAGCGGGTCGCAAAACACTACATTAATTGCACCCGTGCGAAGCCGGAGCGGGTCGCAAAACACTGTACATTAATTGCACCCGTGCGAAGCCGGAGCGGGTTGCAAAACACTGTACATTAATTGCATCCGTGCGAAGTCGGAGCGGGTCGCAAAACACTGTACATTAATTGCACCCGTGCGAAGCCGAAGCGGGTCGCAAAACACTGTACATTAATTGCACCCGTGCGAAGCCGGAGCGGGGCGCAAAACACTGTACATTAATTGCACCCGTGCGAAGCCGAACCGGGTCGCTAAACACTGTACATTAATTGCACCCGTGCGAAGCCGGAGCGGGTTGCAAAACACTGTACATTAATTGCATCCGTGCGAAGTCGGAGCGGGTCGCAAAACACTGTACATTAATTGCACCCGTGCGAAGCCGGAGCGGGTTGCAAAACACTGTACATTAATTGCATCCGTGCGAAGTCGGAGCGGGTCGCAAAACACTGTACATTAATTGCACCCGTGCGAAGCCGAAGCGGGTCGCAAAACACTGTACATTAATTGCACCCGTGCGAAGCCGGAGCGGGGCGCAAAACACTGTACATTAATTGCACCCGTGCGAAGCCGAACCGGGTCGCTAAACACTGTACATTAATTGCACCCGTGCGAAGCCGGAGCGGGTTGCAAAACACTGTACATTAATTGCATCCGTGCGAAGTCGGAGCGGGTCGCAAAACACTGTACATTAATTGCACCCGTGTGAAGCCGGAGCGGGGCGCAAAACACTGTACATTAATTGCACCCGTGCGAAGCCGGAGCGGGGCGCAAAACACTGTACATTAATTGCACCCGTGCGAAGCCGAACCGGGTCGCTAAACACTGTACATTAATTGCACCCGTGCGAAGCCGGAGCGGGTTGCAAAACACTGTACATTAATTGCATCCGTGCGAAGTCGGAGCGGGTCGCAAAACACTGTACATTAATTGCACCCGTGTGAAGCCGGAGCGGGGCGCAAAACACTGTACATTAATTGCACCCGTGCGAAGCCGAAGCGGGTCGCAAAACACTGTACATTAATTGCACCCGTGCGATGCTGCAGCTGGAGCGGGTCGCAAAACACATTTATAGTACAATAAAAGTGTCTTGAGTGTCTGATTCTGATAACCTTTGGTATTCTAGCGATAACAAGTCACGTCGAGTTTTAGAAAGAGACTCCCGCAGGTCTTAATTATTTAAACTTTATGTACAGTCAACAAAGCTATTTGGTATACAGGCAAACATATTAACTTTTCCACTGCACTGCCAATATTAATTTTTAATGTATGCAACACAGGCACTTTTGAAACGTCAAGGTCGGTCAGTCAAAAACATGAAAGCTATTTGCACGTTCCAAAGCGTATATCTCTATGGAGAAGAACGTGCAAGAAACTACACGGACACTCATTTAAATCATGTTCTGTTTTATAAAATTCTAAGTTACATATACTTGTTGCTTCTGCATGTGAGGACAAAGCAAAGGAAAAAAAAAAGCTTGTTATAAGAATTTAAAAGATAAAGATTTAAATAAGCCAATGGCAGTTAAGAGATGACCAGTCTCAACCGACGGCGCCCGTTCATGAACATGACGCGTGTATCGGCACCTTTCAGCTCAACCATTTTGAAGGAAACCAAATGATCCAACCCACGCGCCGATATCAGCGAGACATTTGAGTGAGCATGACATACTCTCAACCACCATGCTCTTTCATGTCCAACAAGTAAAACTATAACTAATCACATAAAATGTATTTATTTATTTATTTATTTAACACTTTACGCACACAGATGTACAGAGGCGGACTTAATGCCTGAGGCAACCTACACCTTTACAGTATTTGAAAAATATGCTTCTACTTTACACAAAACTATGGTTGTCAATAATAATAATAATAGCATCGTATCGGTGAGGCTAGAGCACTCATCGGCAAACTAATCTGCTTCAGGGAGGGTAACACTCGCCGCAAAGTGATGCGCTTTGTGAGGCGGGCGTTCTCGGGGACTGATATTAGTCCTCGGGATTATCTGACCCGCGTCACAGAGCGTATCGACTTCCTGAAGCAGAAAGTCTATGCATGGGCAACCCGTATACGTCGGTACAAGCAGCGAGTGGAGCGACACTCAGAATCGCACATTCCAAAGCAATGAGAGGTGGGTTTATAGGGCTTGGGAGCGACCAGACCAAGGTGTGACTGATACGCGCCTACCGGATGATGATGCCATGTGTTCATTCTGGCGCAGCATCTGGTCGTTGCCTGTCAGTCATACCGAGGGCGATTGGACTCGGGAGGTCGAGCGCGCGTGCGATCCGATACCAGAAATGGGGGCAATTAACATCAGCCCCCAAGACGTAGCTCGTGCAGTCCGTCCGTTGCCTAACTGGAAATCTCCGGGACCGGACGGGCTGCACAACT
Source organism: Lacanobia oleracea (assembly GCA_950371165.1). Lineage (NCBI taxonomy): Eukaryota > Metazoa > Arthropoda > Insecta > Lepidoptera > Noctuidae > Lacanobia > Lacanobia oleracea. Next base: position 7,201,157 of record OX493412.1, on the reverse strand, counting down.
TTTGGATTAAATGGTTCAAAAGATCGCACGCTCGCTTGGCATCTCAATTCCAGTCTGCGTTAGAGTCAGGGTCGCTGCCCCAGTTCCTGACTACAGGAATAACCCACCTGCTCCATAAATCAGGTAGTACCACGGAGCCAAAAAATTATAGACCGATCACGTGTTTACCGACGGTCTATAAAGTTCTTACATCCATTTTGAGAGGAAAGATTAACCATCATATTGATAGTAATTCAATAATGTCTTATTCTCAGAATGGATGTAGGAACGGGTCCCGCGGTACTAAGGAGCTGCTCCTCATCGACATAGCCATTAGCCAACAGGTTCGACGTTCCCGAAGGGATCTGTCGACATGCTGGATAGATTATAAGAAGGCCTATGACTCGGTGCCACATACATGGCTCATGAGGGTGCTGGAACTGTACAAAGTTGATGCAGTTTTACGCACCTTCCTGATGTCGTGTATGGGGCAGTGGAGGACGGTTCTTCACTATCCAGGGTGTCGACAGACCCAGGCGAACAGCGAACCGATAAGGATCGAGCGTGGCATATTTCAGGGTGACAGTCTGAGTCCACTGTGGTTTTGTCTGGCCCTCAACCCTCTCAGTACATTGTTGGAGGGTTCGGGCCAAGGCCAAGGTTGAGAAGAGGTGGTCAGGTCATATCGCACCTCCTTTACATGGATGACTTAAAACTGTTTGCTCCTAACAACTTGCAACTGATGAAGCTACTGAAGGTAACAGAAACCTTCAGTGGCGCCATCAGGATGGAATTTGGTTTGGACAAATGTGCGGTCATGCATGTAAAGCGAGGGGAGATTATGGAATCCGAGGGAACACAACTCTCGGATTCCATAGACCTTAGGTCCCTCTCCTCAACCGAAACTTACAAGTATTTGGGTGTGTCGGAAGCGTTAGGCATCAGTGCTACTGACATGAAACAATCGTTGAAGGAGCGCTTCTTTGGCCGCCTTAATGAAGTACTTAACAGTCTTTTATCGGGCGGAAACAAGGTGCGCGCCTTCAACGGTTGGGTCATGCCGGTTTTGATGTATTCTTTCGGCATACTCAAATGGACTCAGACGGAACTTGACGCCCTGGATAGGAGGGTACGTTCACTGCTTACTGCAAATCGGATGCATCACCCACGGTCATCGGTGATGAGGCTGTATATCCCGCGGAAGTGCGGGGGTCGTGGCTTCTTAAATGCTAAGACCCTGCACAACCGCGAGGTATGCAGCCTTAGGGAATACTTCCTAGAGGCTGACGTGGGTATGCATCGAGATGTGGTAGCGGTGGACAAAGGCCTTACCGCGCTCTCCTTGGCTAACGAGAACTGGCGCAAACCTGTGGTATTAGATACTAACGACCGCAGGGAGATATGGCAGAGCAAGGAGCTTCACGGACGCTTTTATCGGGTCCTACATGGGCCCGATGTAGACTTCTTAGCGTCCGTAGCCTGGCTTCGTTTTGGTGACCTCTTCGGGGAAACCGAAGGTTTTGTCTGTGCAATTATGGACGAAGTTATGATGACTAATAATTACCGGAAATACATTGTGAAGGACGGTACGGTTGACATATGTCGGGCATGTCACCGGCCCGGGGAATCTATCCGTCACATTATTTCCGGTTGTTCTAGTCTGGCTAACGGAGACTATTTGCACAGGCACAACCTTGTAGCCAGGATTATCCACCAGCAACTTGCTCTTAAATACAATCTTGTTGAATCGGAAGTACCGTACTATAGGTATGTGCCCGACCCAGTTCTCGAAAGTGGTAGTTGCACATTGTATTGGGATCGGTCTATCATCACTGACAGGACTATTGTTGCCAATAAGCCTGATATAGTGGTGATAGACCGACTAGAGCGTCGCGCAATGATTGTTGATATAGCAGTCCCTCATGACGAGAACCTCGTGAAGTCAGAAAAAGATAAACAAACGAAGTATCTTGACTTGGCTCGCGAGGTTGTTGACATGTGGGATGTGAACACAGCAGTCATTGTGCCGATAGTCGTGACGGCCAATGGCATTATTGCCAAGAGCCTCGACCAACATCTCAAGAGGCTCTCGTTGGGCAGCTGGATCAAGGGCTTGATCCAGAAAGCAGTACTCCTGGACACGGCGCGCATTGTTAGGAGGTTCCTCTCTCAGGAGCCCTGACCACCGGTAGCTTGGACCCTGTTCCCGATACCGGTGGGCTACTATTTTTTATATTTTTAAATGTTTTTTGTATTTTTATAGAAATATTTAAAAATGTATTGAATATGTATATAAATGAATAAATGGAATAATAATAATAATAATTTATTTATTTATAAAAAGAGATTGTAGTACAATAGTTTCCTTACAATACAATGAGATGGTTTCGTACGATTGTCTTCAATCTGGTGGGTGATGCACTGTCCTCCTAGCTAGGTTATAATATAACCTGTGGTAAGGAGAAACAGTCCCATTCCCCTTTGCATTTGGTTACAATTTTTACACTGTACACTGTGCTTTATTGGATTTTAACGGAAGCTGTAAGTGCTACACTATTTAAAATTTTCAAAATATCTTATAGAGTCATAAATAACTTACAATCAACTATTTGTGAGAGTGTATGTGTGATGATGTGTTATAGTGTGTTTGTGAGTGTGAGAAAAATGTGTGTGTATGTCTGTGTAGATAAGAATGAGAGAACTCGTCACCACTCAGTTGTCAATGATCAAATAATGAAAAATAAATTAATAAAAACGACGATTAAGTTCGTACATCAAAAAGAATATATAAATGATTATAATGATTATGTAAGTACCTATAAAAAAGAGGGTGAGCATCTCTTCCAAATATAAAAACCTAACAAGTGGACCCAAGTAGCTGTGACTGTGGAGCAGGACCAGCATTTAGCCAAGCGTTTTTATCGAGGATTTAATCTTCCAGTTTATAATACGCTTGTCTACATAGTGTGCGTTAAATTTTCTCTCATTCAGTTCGAGAATATCTACTGTTATTTTATTATAAAATTTAACACAGTACCCCATAAAAGAAGTGTGTACTTTAGCCAATCTGAATCAGGGTTGATCTGATTTGTTCCTATTTCTAGTATTAAAATTATGCCTGTCACTAATCTTGCTAAAAAGATGAAGTTTTTTCCGAACATACATAATATTTTCGTAAATGTATTGACAAGGTACCGTCATGATGTTGATATCCTTAAACAGTTCTCTTAGGGAATCACGCCGACAGGTTGTATATGGCTCTGATGGCTCTTTTCTGCAGGATAAATATAGACTCGATGTCTGCAGCACGTCCCCATAATAAGATACCGTAAGACATGATACTATGAATGTAACTAAAATAGACCATCCTCGCGGTATCTATATCAGTAAATTGACGGATTTTCCTGACAGCGTATGCTGCTGAACTTAGCTGTCCCGCAAGAGATGTTAAATGAGGAACCCATTGTAGCCTTGAGTCAAGCGTAATCCCCAGGAAAACCGTGTTTTCGACATCGCATTATAAAACATTTAGTTTTTTTCCATTTAATACTAAATAATTAGCAGTAAACTAATTTTTGACCTGCTGTAGGGCGTTATTTACATCGTCAAGATTTATGGAACGTCTATCTTAAAAATTAAGGACGTATCGTCAGCAAATAATACCCTTTGAGGTTGATTTTTTTTAAAGAGTGTGGTGTCTACTTAGCACACTCACAACATTGTTTAAAAATACATAGTTGCAAGTTAGCTACCTGCATACCAAATAGCTTTGTTGACTGTACATTAGCGGGACACTTCTTATCGTGTCGACGGAGGGCATCAGGTCTCTACACTCTCTTACACGTCTGTATTTAACGAATAGCGTACGTAGCCGTGTAAATGATGTTTCGGAGATAGTCCCAATCAATTTTTAATAATGTCCATATTCATAGGGTAGGTATGCGGAACAGGGTTTTATATCCCGCAAACAAACCTCCATTGAAAAGGATGGATCCTCCGAATAGACGGTGTTTGTGCCCGGCGGGCAACTGCCCGATGGTTGATGTTTGGGCTTGCGTATTGTCAAAGTTCGCACAGAGAACTTTGATACCTCGCATTTGTGTGATGTCAGTCCTTTTTGTAGTTCATATGTGGCATTATCAATGCCGCTACGGCTTGAATAAAGCAGTAGCGACATCTATGAGAAGTCGGCGTTTTAATAAAACCCAACCTGTTTTCCTTATCTTATTATTGTATGCACTATCTGTTTCAGGTACCACCTTATGAACAACAACTGCAATCACTTCACCTCAGCGTTTTGTTTGGTGAGTCATTCATTTATCTATTTATTTTTATTACATTACAATATACATTGTAGTAAAATTCAACATCGCAGACGCGTTTGGTTTACGAGGCAGAGGGGTCATGGGTGCGTCAATGCATGGCCAACATGACGTGGCTTTGTTCTCAAGTTTGTTGTCGTTCGTTCTGAATCAATATTCGCTACAATCATCATCATCTTCCTGCCCTTATCCCATGTTACTTGGGGTCGGCGCAACACGTTTTATTCTTCCATTCTGTTCTGTCAGTCGTCACTCTATCACTATCTCCCTTTTCTTTCATATCGCTTCTCACACAAGTCATCCATCTTTTCTTTGGCCTTCCTCTCCCTCTCCATCCATCCACATTTTGGAAAACACTTGCCAAATCACTAGGCAATATTTGCTACAATACAACATATAAATCACATAATGATTGAAAATAGGAGCCCACCGGTAGGTATCGTGTAGGTACAAGTTCCAAATTACCTGTGGCTCCAGAGAGAATATAGAGAGAGGTTTTTTATATAATTTGTAAATAAATCGTACAAATTGGCTGAACTATCCTCATCTACCTAGCCTTTTCCCAACTAAATTGAGGTCGGCTTCCAGTCAGACCAGATTCCGCTAAATACTAGTATTTTACCAGACCTCCACAACTCATTAACTGGGTAATACGGTAAGTACTTCTTGACTGGTGTCAGATTTTCTGGCTTCTGGCTATCCGTAACGATTGCTAAAGGTCTACAAATGACAGCCGGGACCAACGGCTGTACAGCAAACTTGGCTGAAACATGATGCTGATACATAAAATTGTAGTTAGTAGTTATAAAAGTGGATTCTTGTAAACTTACGCTTATAAATGCAGCCGCCCCAAATGGCGGTAGTCAAATAAACCATATCAGAGGCCCTTAAGGCGGTGTAGAAACTGCCACTAGGGTGTGTGGGGTCGTTAGACCTTACTGCCCACACTATAAGAGAGAACCCTTATATATTTTGTACATTCTTCAGTCTATGCAGCTAAATCGAAACCGGTCAAGGCGACAGTCATGTTTATTTGTTACATAAAAAACAAAATCTAATTTATTACAGTTGACAAAGCCGACAAGGACACAAGTTATTTAAAATTAAATTATAATAAATACTTACTAGCAAGCATGCAATTTTGGCATTAACATACAAATCTTTTTGATTTATTTTCTCACTACTTAGGATGTTGTCAAAGGTTACGTGACGAAGCTATTCTAATAAGTATATTTATTTATTATTTATTTATTATATACTTTATTGTACACCTCATAACAAGCACAGTAAAAACGCTTATAAAAACTAGTGTACAATGGGCGGTCTTATCGCACAGAGCAATCTCTTACAGACAACCTTTGGATGGACTGAACTAAAGAAGTTAGATTAAGGGCGGTCAGTGTACAAACATCATAAATAATATTAATAGAGAGACATACATAATAATATAAAACAAATACATACAATATTAAGTAATATACTAATAAATATCAAATATATAACAGGGAATGGAGACAAAACGTTATAGTGAGAGGTAATGTACCTTCACTAATTTTTTAAACGTTGGTAGCGTTTGAGCGCGCCTCACATCTATTGGTAATGCATTCCACAAACGAGCTGCTTGAATAGTGAAAGATTTGTCAAAGAAGGATGTGGAATGCATACGAATACTTAATTTAAGATTTTCCGGTGATTTATTTTTTATATACTTCATTATGTATTTAAGAACTTGTCAACTTATCATTTATTAGAAGTAGTAGTTCATAATAATCATAAGCATTTATTTTTATAATATGGTAGTAATGGTCTTAAGATTATGTAGGTATATAGTGGTATCATCACATTCAACTGATAATAATTACTAGTAAAAATTACAATATTTCCGATAAATGTAATTCCCGTTCCCCTGGGAATGCGGGGATAACATCTAGCCTATGTTACTCGCTGATAATGTAGCTATCCATTGCTGAATTTGAATTTTTAAAATCGGTCCAGTAGTTTTTAAGTTTCGTTACATACAAAAATAAAAGTCTTTCCTCTTAGTATCAGGAAAAAGTATAGAAGTATAGATTATGTATGTTTGATCAGTTTGGTTTTTCGGTGTTTCTTGGACAGTTTTCTGAACGACCCTATCACCCTACACACCCTAGTGTCAGAGTTTCTAAACCGCCTCAAGGGCCTCTGACATGGTTCATTTGACGACCGCCATTTGGTGGCCGGGACCACCGGCTTATACTTGCCTTCCGAAGCACGGAATCATCTTTTTATCAGACAATCAGGTGATTCAAGCCTGCAATGTAATGTCTTAGCCAAACTGGAAACAACTTTACAAAGTATGCTTCCCGTGAGAATCGAACCCACGACCACTGCTCAACCACGGAGGCAGTATTATAGTGCGCGCGGAACTAGTTGGCTGCGTTAATGTGATCCCTGGCCGGGCAATTTTTAATATTTGCCCACACAAGTTCGATCGGGTTGAGGTCTGGAAGATATGGAGGTAGTCTTAGAACAGTATGACCTGCAGCTTTCAGAGTTAGTATTTTTTTTTATTGGGTCGTATTAATCAACCTCAAGAGTTCGACTTTGATCATCGTGGGAGAAAATGGCACTTTATGATTCTGCAACCAGTTCTGCATATTAATTTTCAAACAGGACATAGTCGGTTTCTTCCCAACTTGCACACAATGATAGGCAGCATTATCCATAACTATGACTGAGAATTTTTAAATGAATATCCCAGATTGTGCAAAAGTTCTCTTAAAAAGTTAATCCGTAATCTAAAATATTATCCTCTTTTAACACAGCATTTAGTTTTTGTAGACTTGGAATGTTTTTCTCTACCGTATAAAACTGATTTATTTTTCTTCTTATCACTCCTAAATCAAAATCATTAACTTGTATTTTCTTTTTTTATTTCTTTTGGTCTCCGCGGAGAACTATATTTTGCTTCCCCTGTATTTTGCAAGGAAGTTTTACTTTCAGCAATCACTGTCCTTACACTTCGTTCTGATATCCCTGTTGCTTCTGCTACTAATTTATGTATATTCGCATCAGTTTTATATTCTAAACTATTGACATCGGATTTCCGTTTTTTAAAAAACGTATGCCCTTTAAATATTATTTCCTTAGATTGTCTTTTTATCGGCGGACTCATCTCGCTATTGCAATCTCATGTGCGTTTTATCTAAACTAGCCGGAACTTTCAACACGTGTTGCCGTCGCGAAGTACGGCGCCTCATTGAGTAATGACAGCAAGCGCCCCCGCCTCTCCGTCCCACCGCTCACATACCTAAGGCGCGGCCAACTAGTTGCGCGCGCATTACAGCTAACAACTCCTTATTAGTTTAGGTTCATCAAAGGATTTATATTCTCAGCGCTAATACAAACTAATACATATTATTAATGCGAAAGTATGTATTGGATTCTAATAAAACTTGGCACACGGGTGAACCCTGACTTGGACTCGACACTACTACAAGATCGACGCCGCGAGCAAACGCTAGTCTAAAATACGATCTTCCACCATACTCATTATTGCAGAATCTTAACCCTAAGAACTTCTACATTTACAATGATTACTCTATCACCTCTTACCGCGAATGAGCTACGATTTAATTAAATGAAACAATGAACCTTCTGTCAAAATACTCATCAATACTAATCAACATCTTCCTGCCCTTATCCCATGTTACTTGGGGTCAGCGCAACACGTTTTTTCTTACATTCTGTCCTATCAGCCATCTCTCTCGCTCTCTATCGCTATCTCTGTTTTATTTCATATCGCTCCTCACACAATCCATCCATCTTTTCTTTGGCCTTCCCCACTCTCTCTCTCTCTCTCTCTCTCTCTCTCTATCCATCCACATTTATATTCATAACACTTTTATTTACATGTGTTTCATCCCTCCCCTTCACATGACCACATCAAGACAAGCGATTCCTTTTTAACTTTTCCGTCTCTGGTGCCACGTTTAAACTACCTCTAAAAACTCATCACTACTAATATCTATTAAAACTCGAATCAATCACTGAACAGCCAACTTTAAAACAAACAAGTTATCTGTTTTACGGAACTGACGAGCTATAATTATTAGAAGTCAATTATGTGGAACACAATAGCGCAATTAGCGATAAAACGGTATTATCAGCTCTGTGTCGATACTCAGTGGCGGGCGGGCAAGCCGTGTATCCACGTGTGTAACAAACAAGGCGAATTCTACGTTCTTAATGTACGAGGGAAAGATCAGAGCCACTTATCGAGACTCCTCTGTGCCTCGGAAAGTACGTTAAGCCGTTGGTGCCGGCTGTCATTTGTAGATCTTTGGCTTTTTCTTTAGTTAGAAGTGCGACATTGGTTATTGATTGGTTATTGGGTACTTTTTATTTATTGAGAGACATTGGCTCTGTTCCGAAATATAAAACAGTATACTGGCCAGTGCTCATGACGCCATGAATCCAACGCCATATTGTACTGGTGTGCCAGGGTGCGTCTTATCTATACCTATACTAATATATAAAGCTGAAGAGTTTGTGTGTTTGTTTGTTTATATGCTTGAACGCGCTAATCTCAGGATCTACTGATCCGATTTGAAAAATTCTTTCAGTGTTAGATAGCCCATCTATAGACTATAGATCATCACGCTAAGACCAAAAGGAGCGGAGCAGACGTTGCGCGGGACGACTAGTATCATATAAAGTTATTTGGTTCAATAATGTTCACAAGATAAATAAACGTGAGAAATACCAACTGTTGATATAATTTCTTCACATATAACATTTATATGCTCTATAATTTATTTCGTATAACGTTATTGGATATATCGAAAATCATTAGGTCTATCGTTTAAAATTAATAAATAGTCGACTCAATTACCGGTCACCCTGTATATTGAACCATAATATTATGATATCAAAGGTCGGTCAAGGTTTAAAATAGACCCCGTATCACTATTCTATGATAACGAAGTTATACAGGGTGGCGGGATGTCGGAAACTAAGTTATCTCAGTACTTGTCGCTTGGCTTTCTCTTCGGCGGGGCAGGAAGGAATGGAGATTAGAAAATAATATAGTTGACTCTCAACAAAATATATTATTTCACGTCTGCCTTCTATGCCTACTGAATGAAGTATCAGCAGATAAAATACGGATGTACTTTCTATTATACGATAGTCTTTTATTTTTAATTGGCGAGATGGGCAACCGACATTGTTGCCATCGCGGTTAGAACCTGGGTGAGGCCCATAAGAACGTCTGTCGGGAGGACACGGCGCAGCTCACACTGGCAGAGTGTGCCGCATGGGAGGAGCAGCGCCGTGCCCTCGTATCCGAAACGGGACCCGACCTGTCGCTGCCGGCCGTCGCTCGTTCGATGGTCGGGAGCGCCGAGTCATGGTCGAGGGAGGCCGTGGCCAATCTCCCGTGCCGCAGCAGGCGAACCGGGCGTCGGCGGAGGGCGGACAACGCCCTCTTCCAGCCCCCGTAGAAAGGTCCGGAGGGACGGTGGACTCGGGGTCGTCCGCCGCCCCCAATCCAGCAGGACCCAAGACGGTGGCGTGTATTGTTCCGGACACGCCCCTACTGGACGTTGCGGGGGGACCTTGCTCCTCCCGCGGGCCTGAGGTGGCCCGCATACGCGGGCAATAGCCGGGGATTATGGAAGGCGTACTAGCTCTCACAATCCTCGGTCAAGTGTGAGATGGAACACCGGGGTGGTTTTTAGTCCGTAAAGTCTGACAGACCCCTTCGCCTGCCCCAGGCGAGGGACATCCATGAGGATTTTCCACCCCGGCAACAAAAAAAAAGGCCCATAAGAACGTGCGCATTGTGGTTTCAAAACTCATGGACTCAATATTTTTCGACACACTCTAAAATCTGCTTCTCACGTACTTCTTTTTGGACACACTATGAAGTGTCACGAACAAAATCGACAAAATGTATTGAAAGGCGTCGTTTGATCAAAATGAGAGATGTTTGCGACAGATCTGGCAACCAACGGGTTAGGGGCTTGGTGGTCCTGCCAGGGTTGCGGAATTTGTTCTAAAGAGTCACCGCGGCCCTGCAACGCAAAGGACACTAGGAGGAACACGGATGGGTTTTAGTCAGTAAAAGTCTGACACTCCCTTCTGCTCCGTCCAGAGCGGTAGGAGTCTTTTGGTGATTTCCCATCCTTAAAAAAGGAGCCTGTTAGTGCTCGTTGACTAGCAACGGGGCGGCTTGTATGTTTATAATATTGTTTTGTGAGAAAATATTATACCCGATTGCACCTTATCCGGGTTTCATTTGGTAGCTTACATTGTGGTATTTGCCGTATGGTATCGGCTAAGAATAAGAATAAGGCCGTAAAAGAATAAGGCTGGAAACAGTGCTCGACCTGACCGTCAGCGCTGACCGTCGGTTGCGAAAATGCATTCAGTGCTACGCTGACGGCGAACTGCGACGCGTGTGTACAGTTCACAAGAAAAATGAATCATTTGCTATAAATGCTGACTTATCGTCGAAATCCGGAATTAATTCATAAAAAACTTCTTGTCAAGCACTTATTTTAGCATCACGGTCTTTATAAAATACAGACGATAAATCCCATATTGCCGGACGAAGCCGCTCTTCATTAATAACGTGCTCTGTATCGATATTCATTTTTGCTTTGAGTGTACGTACGCGCGTACGGTCGGTCGCTCAGTCCATGAAGCACCGAACGCATCCATACGATCTTATAGCTCGTCGGTCGACCGACGTACGCGCGACCGACGGTCAGCGCTGACCGTCGGTCGAGCACTGTTTCCAGCCTCATACCATCCCATCACTTCCCGTGGGTGTCGTAAGAGGCGACTAAGATACTCACGAGTGAATGGGCAGCAGCGTTCTCTGTAAAACGCAACACCATATACTGCGATCGTCAACCCGCCTGCCAAGCATCCCTCCTTTGGGGAGGCCTATGTCCAGCAGAGGACGTCTTGTGGCTGTTATGATGATGATTGTGTTCTATTGTAACGTATTGAATGTGTTGTGTATCGTTGCAGGCGCTATGTGAGAACGACATCCCGGCGTGGGTGAACCGGTTGGCGTACGTGAGCTCGTGCGTGCCCTTCCTGCAGCGGTGTCTGCCCAAGTGAGTCCCAATGTATCTCGTGTCGTTTGTCCTTTCTTTTCTTTTTATTTTCATCTAGGGATGTTACCGAGGTGTTAAATAAATAAAATTAATTGACTCCATAAGTAGCTGATTAAATTTAATAAACCTCCGATTTAAAAGTAACGGAACCGAAGTCGGAACCGGAGTTGTAAGAGCAATCGGAAGTTCCTACATATCGGAGCCGGAGCCGGAGTCGAAGCTTCGTAACATCCCTGTTTTCTTTTACTTCTGTTGCTAACTGCTTCCTAAGGCCCACTAGCGCAAACCACAGTTGTCTTTAAGCCCGGAGTTAGTTGCCAAGTCGAGGTTAAATAACAAATATTCCATACATAATGGTTAGTAACTTACTCGGCGTTATATGTAAATCTAGTTTGTGCAAGTGGGCATAAAGGCGTCTTTCTAATACATTCAATTTCCGCTGTGAAAGTGAAAAGGCCGGCAAAGGGCGCTTAAAGGATGATTGCCACCAAACAGCTCGCATAGCATCGGATCGGAACGGTTTCTTCAATCTTTAAACGATATTAAGAGGAAATATGGGCGGCGAGACTTTATATGTAAAAAGTCATAATTCGAGGTTTGGCTCTCGTCTGTTTCCTTCTCCAATATTGGACCGATTTAAGAGATATTTAACAAACTGTCTGATACGAAGGATGTATAACTGTGTCCCTATGTTTTCCTTTTTGATGCTATGTTTTCCTGTTTAACATCGTTTAAAGATTGTAACATCCGTTCCGAGCCGATGCGATGCGAGCCGTTTCGTGGAAATCATCCTTTAAGGTTTTGCCGAACAAATGATTGCGTCGATCGCATATTCGTGCGAATATTCGCTGTATATTAGTATGACGCCTTAGGCCCGCTTGCACAAAACATTTTTTTTATCCCCAGTCGTTTTAACTCGAGAATATAATGGAATACTAGCTTCTGACAGCATCCTCGCCTGCGTGAAAGTTGAAAATTATCACAACCATTCGATTGTATCCCCAAACGAATGGTCTGGCTATGTGAGGTTCGTGTTTGGAGATAGCTACAAAATAGTCTTTATATTGTAGTCTATTAAAAGGAAATCATTTTTCACATCGAGTAGACTTGCTTTCGTTTAGCGAAAATAACGTTCTCAACACAATCACAACCATTCGTTTCGGGATTTGATCGAGTGGTTGTGAATAGCTATTTTGGAACGGAAACTTGCAAAAATCAACAATAAGGAATATGCATGAAAAAAATATTTATTATCTATACAGTTTATCTAAAAATATAGAACTAACAGTGAAAATATAATCAAAATTGCTCGAAAAACAAACGAGGTATAATTATTTTAAACAAATTTAGTGCCGTTTGTAATCCTTGCCTGTGATTAGTCAATTCCTGTACGTTTTGCTTTTTCTGTTCCCCCCTCCGCTTTTGTAGAAACACACTTTTCAGTGCTCTAGCTTTTTCTCGTAATCACACACAATAAGGATTTTGATACCTATCAATTTTCTTCATTTTATCATTTATTAGACTCATTACTTCAACTTTTCTCTTTGAATCATGAAATTTTATTTTATTCCTTCATCTGTTTGTTAAGGACGAACTGTCAAATTTCCGCATCTTTACGACAAAAACAACCAGTGGGCCTTCAAGGGTGACGTGACAGATGCGAGAATTTGACAGTTTGTCCTTAAGGACAGTGAAACAGATGAAGGGTTATGAGCAGCCGAGCAAGAATCAAATAAGCCGTTGCTAAAAATTGCATTTCTTTCATCTTTGATCGATTTCGATAGTTATAGTATAAAATGTTATTCCTTTGCTTAGCAAGGTGCGATCGCAGAAACATTTTAATCTTGTGTACCAGGGTATACTTGTGATAACTCTTGCCTCCCATTTCTGACAGGTTTCATTGTGTCAACCGGTTTGCGATCGCGACAATATCAGGGGTGCTACACACTTACGTGGCCCCGCATTAATCGGCACTGCCGGGCTACAAAATCGAACGTATGTAGACGGCAAAATGTCAGTCGGGTTCTCAGCGATCAATATTAGTTAGTTGTTCTTCAATAGACTACCCGATTGATTCGGGCCGGCCTTTGGTTTAACAAATACTGCCGAACCGATTGTGCCGGCCCGCTTAAGTGTGTAGCGCCCCTTAACAGTTTAAACGCTTGACCTACAGTTGCATTACACCAGAAATTTTGGAAAGAGGGAGGCCTTTGCCCTGCCGTAGAACGACATAGGCATATAATCACAACCCTCCCCGTGAGTGGTCACCCCTGTCTGACTAACATAACTAACAGTATACCTACCGTTACTGTGCTTTAGAGAGTGGCTGACGCCGGCGGCGCTGCAGCACTCGCTGGCGGCGCACTCGCGCTCCTCCTCGCCACAAACGCCGCAATAGCTAGGTGAGTACCTACTGCCTCTATATTGTACTGACAGACGTTACTGCGCTGCAGCACTCGCTGGCGGCGCACTCGCGCTCCTCCTCGCCACAAACGCCGCAATAGCTAGGTGAGTACCTAGTGCCTCTATATTGTACCGACCGACAGACGTTACTGCGCTGCAGCACTCGCTGGCGGCGCACTCGCGCTCCTCCTCGCCGCAAACGCCGCAATAGCTAGGTGAGTACCTACTGCCTCTATATTGTACCGACAGACGTTACTGCGCTGCAGCACTCGCTGGCGGCGCACTCGCGCTCCTCCTCGCCACAAACGCCGCAATAGCTAGGTGAGTACCTACTGCCTCTATATTGTACCGACAGACGTTACTGCGCTGCAGCACTCGCTGGCGGCGCACTCGCGCTCCTCCTCGCCACAAACGCCGCAATAGCTAGGTGAGTACCTACTGCCTCTATATTGTACCGACAGACGTTACTGCGCTGCAGCACTCGCTGGCGGCGCACTCGCGCTCCTCCTCGCCACAAACGCCGCAATAGCTAGGTGAGTACCTAGTGCCTCTATATTGTACCGACAGACGTTACTGCGCTGCAGCACTCGCTGGCGGCGCACTCGCGCTCCTCCTCGCCGCAAACGCCGCAATAGCTAGGTGAGTACCTACTGCCTCTATATTGTACCGACAGACGTTACTGCGCTGCAGCATTCACTGGCGGCGCACTCGCGCTCCTCCTCGCCGCAAACGCCGCAATAGCTAGGTGAGTACCTACTGCCTCTATATTGTACCGACAGACGTTACTGCGCTGCAGCACTCGCTGGCGGCGCACTCTCGCTCCTCCTCGCCGCAAACGCCGTTATAGCTAGGTGAGTACCTACTGCCTCTATATTGTACCGACAGACGTTACTGCGCTGCAGCACTCGCTGGCGGCGCACTCGCGCTCCTCCTCGCCACAAACGCCGCAATAGCTAGGTGAGTACCTACTGCCTCTATATTGTACCGACAGACGTTACTGCGCTGCAGCACTCGCTGGCGGCGCACTCGCGCTCCTCCTCGCCACAAACGCCGCAATAGCTAGGTGAGTACCTACTGCCTCTATATTGTACCGACAGACGTTACTGCGCTGCAGCACTCGCTGGCGGCGCACTCGCGCTCCTCCTCGCCACAAACGCCGCAATAGCTAGGTGAGTACCTACTGCCTCTATATCAGGCCCGCCGCTAGATGTTTGTTCGCCCGCGTGCAAAACCGATTATGCCGCCCTACGACTACATATTATGCTGGGTTTTGTCAAAAAAAGGCTTTTTCATCATGGAAAGTAAAAGAAAAATTCGTAATGATTATAAAAGATTTATTTTAATTAGGTACATTAATTATATTTGTTTACTGAAGTGTAAAACTAAGCCATACAATCATTATAAAAACTTAACTCTTCTTGCCTTTATATTTGCAAAATCTTCTATCAACTTTCTTGTATCCAAGCTGTCTAAAATTTCATGTTCAATTGAAACTATAGCTAAATTACTTAGTCTCTGCTGGAGCATTGTTGATCTTAAATAGTTTTTAATAATTTTTAATTTTGAAAATGATCTTTCACCAGATGCAACTGAAACCGGCAGTGTAAGTAATATTCTTAACGCTATTGCTGTGTTCGGAAATGTTGAAATTAAGCATTGGTAAAAAGATATTGTAATATGGTTCGTGGATCATTAGACTGGTTTTCTGAAAAATGCAACTTTAATGCAATGATTTCATTAAACAAATCAATACCGTCAATGTCTGAATCACTACTTGAATCATCTTTAAGCTTCAGATTTAAATCTTTACAGTGTTTCATTAACTCATCATTAGAGTAATCAAATAAATTATCCCTAAAAAATACGTCGGTAAATGTTTGTAACTCTTCGAATCTATCCTTTAAAGAAGTTATTGTCTGATCTAAAATTCTAAAATAAAACTCTACTCTATATTTGATTTTGGGGTCTACTAAAACTTCATCATGGTGTTCATATTGAAATTGAGTTGGTTTTTTTCTTGGACGAATGGTATTTATTGGTGGGAAATTTGTTTCAACATTGACTTCGTGAGCCACTTTGGAAGCTTCTGCTGTCACAATTTCAAAGTTTCATCCATGCGATATTCTGTGAACTTTTCGATCAATTAAATTTATTAATTTAATTTATTAAATTTATGCAGATTTGAGTATTCATCGTGGGGCTCTGCATCATTTTGCTCAAAGCATTAATTTCGTTTAAAATATCGAACCAAATTACTACCGAGCAAATAAATCTAAAATTTTGAATATTCAAAGCAAGCGAATGAGCTTTGTGAGATGTAGTACAATCCCATTCCGACGAATTACCAGATATTTCCAGCAAAGCGTCAAATATTTTTTCGAGGTGATATCGTAATGGCTTAACTGCATCGATTCTGCTAGACCATCGCGTAGCACTTAAAGCTTTTAATTTTAAATCTGGCAAATGTTTGCAAATTATAGACCACCTTTTTGTCGATGATGAAAAGAAAACGTAAATTTCTTGAATTATATTAAAGAAATTTACAGTTTCGTGCGTAATATTTGCTGCATCGTTCACTACCAAATTAAGACTATGAGCCGAGCATGGAACGTAAAATGCGCGGTTATTGATGTCCAAAATTTTTTTTTTGTAGTCCATTGTGTTTTCCACGCATATTAGAACCGTTATCATAACCTTGAACGCGTAAGTTTTGAATGTTGAGATTTAATTGTGAAAATAAATCTAAAACAAAATTTAATAGACCTTCACCTGTAGAGCTGGTGATCGGACAGAAACCAACAAAATTTTCACATATCTCAACATTATTGCTTTTCTTATTTAAAAGAACATGCCTGAGTACAACTGTAATTTGTTCTGTGTGACTTACATCTGGTGTGCAATCCAATATTATGGAGAAATATTTTGATTCTCTCACTTTGTTCAATATATTTTTTTTTATAGTTGTACCGAGCATGTCATATAATATTTTTGACGACAGCTAAGGTTCTTTCTAGTACATCACACCATTGCTTTTTTTCCGATTCTAATAGTCACAGTTGCATTTGATTTACAGTAGTCTTATTTTTTAACATACTATTCAACTGTACCCGAGATTTCACATTTTCACTGTGGTAAGCGCTTGTTTCATGTCTTTTCAAGGTTAATGATAAAAGCTGCCAATCGGAAAAACCGTTCAAAGCAGACAAACTACTAACAGATTTACCAAATATTTTACAATAAAAACAATAGACTGAATCTTTTGAAGTGGAGTAAACAAGCAATTCTCTTTTAAATTTTTCTCCATTGGGAAGATTTCTATAATAATAATTGTCTGTAAATTTTCTTCCATCGTCATTTATAGGAAAGTTACAGTTTGACACACCCATAACAAAAAATAATAATTTATATTTGCATTGGATATGTGAAGTAGGCTGCCGTTGAAAATCGACCGGCTGTATGGAACCACGACTAACCAAAATATTAACAAGATCATTAGTCATACTGGCAGGCCACAAACCGGGATCATCACCACAATCTAAATTGCTACATATCACTGATGATGACGATAATAAACTGCTTACAGGTTCTTCAGTAGTACTTTTTCTTTTTTACTGGACTCTCCTTCTGAAGAACATAATTACATCTGTTTGTTCAGATACGTCCATAGCTTCTTGATTTAAATCTGTGCTTGTTAAAGCTACGTCAACATTTTCTTGACATTCCGTTTCCTTATTTTCTGGTTTACTTAAAAATTTAATTAAAGAACCCGCCAATTTTTCTTTCTGTTCCTCTTTTTCTCGTTTTTGCTGTCGAAATTGCGCTCCTGAAAGTTTTTTCCTTTTCTGCGCTTTCTGAAAGTATATACATTTTACAAATTATTTTTAATTTAAGTTTTTTTGTTACAATAATATTAGACAAAAAAAAAACCGGCCAAGTGCGAGTCGGACTCGCGCACGAAGGGTTCCGTACTATTATCTATTTAATATTGAGCAAAAAAAATACGAAAAAAACACGTTTATTGTATGGGGACGCCCCCCTAAATATATATATTTTTTAATTTTTAGTATTTGTTGTTATAGCGGCAACGGAAATACATAATTAATTGTGAAAATTTCAGCTTTCTAGCTTTCACGGTTTATGAGATACAGCCTGGAGACAGACAGACAGACAGATGAGACAGACAGACAGACAGCGGAGGCTTAGTAATAGGGTCCCGTTTTACTCTTTGTGTACGGAACCCTGAAAAATAATAGAAAAGCTCAGTCAAATTGGATTTGAACACACTTAACATTTTCTACACTTAGTTACTGCCTAATCCGGTAGTTTAAGTATGAAACTTAACAGTATAAAAAAAATGGCTAACTGCGAGTCCGACTCGTGCACGAAGGGTTCCATACCATTATCTATAAAAACGGCAAAAAAATAATGTCTATTGTATGGGAGCATTGGGCGTCCCCCTTAAATATTTGTTACATTTTAATTTAATTAATAGGTAGGTAATGGATATGTAATAATTACAATTTATTTAAAAGTACTTATAATAGAAACTTTCATAGTAGGTACTTAAAATAATAATAAATGGGTAGTTACTAGCATCATCAGTCAAACCACATATTTTTTTCAATTCACTCTACTGTAAAATATAAAAAACTGAGTTACGCCCCTTCGTGTTTTGACCGACGAATATTATTAAAATATGTACTTTGCGGCAAACTCTTTGCGCACATATCTTGTTAGTAATAGTAACTATTGAGATTAGTCAATAAATAAACGTAAAAAAGTACTTACCATGATGACAATTCCTTTGCACGTCTGTTTTGCGCTGACAGGTGATACTTTTTATTATTCTCACACTTAAAAAGTTTAATTATCATTAATTATTCCTAGACACACCTCAGAAGGACTATTAACAACTTGCAATTTAATTTGCGATCGTGACTGTTTATCCAGCATGCGAATTACGTACTAGTACCTTACTAACCTACCAACTGAGAAATAAGTTTTCAGGGGATTCCCCTAACTTTACCAGTCCTGTCTTTCATAGAGTTAAGTGACACTAGTCACTATGAATGGATACTTCTATCGAATTTGGGGCGCTACCAAGCGGCGATGTATTGGCTATTGCATCTTAGTCTTAACGGTTGCCAATAGATGGCGATGTTGACGTAAAGATTGCGCCACGCGCCAGTCGGTTTTTTTTTTAATATTACGTGATAAGTCGCTCGATTTGCCGCCCCCTAGGTCGTGCCGCCCGCGTGCGGTGCACGCCTTGCACGCCCGCTTACGGCGGGCCTGCTCTATATTGTACCGACAGACGTTACTGCGCTGCAGCACTCGCTGGCGGCGCACTCGCGCTCCTCCTCGCCACAAACGCCGCAATAGCTAGGTGAGTACCTACTGCCTCTATATTGTACCGACAGACGTTACTGCGCTGCAGCACTCGCTGGCGGCGCACTCGCGCTCCTCCTCGCCACAAACGCCGCAATAGCTAGGTGAGTACCTACTGCCTCTATATTGTACCGACAGACGTTACTGCGCTGCAGCACTCGCTGGCGGCGCACTCGCGCTCCTCCTCGCCACAAACGCCGCAATAGCTAGGTGAGTACCTACTGCCTCTATATTGTACCGACAGACGTTACTGCGCTGCAGCACTCGCTGGCGGCGCCCTCGCGCTCCTCCTCGCCGCAAACGCCGCAATAGCTAGGTGAGTACCTACTGCCTCTATATTGTACCGACAGACGTTACTGCGCTGCAGCACTCGCTGGCGGCGGAAACTCGGCAATAGCTAAATGAGCCTATTCCCTTTATCCCCACAGACGTTGCTCCGTACCTCGAGAATGGCGTTATTTACTTTTGATCAATCACAAATAGTAGTAAGTGGGTAACTTTGCAAGAAAGCTCATAAAATAAGAGAGGGCAGAATACAAAAGCGCGCGAAGCGAGCTCGAAAACGTTTACACCCCACTTCCGACAGGTTTCATTACGTCAACTGGTTAGGGGTGAGACCCGATCGTGACAAAAACAGTCTATGGACTGTCAGGTGTCACCAGGGGCAGGCCGCCCCAAAGCTATGCTACTGATTGCTGGGGTTGCAAAAACGTTTATAATAAAGAACAGAATTCCCTAGAAAAACGAACCGGATTATTTGATCATTTTATGAATATATGTTTTTCTTTTTGTCCTCAGAATATGTACTGCACTGTTGCAGATAAGCAGTCAGAAGTGTTGTGCGAACTAATACATACTAGAGATAACGTTAGCTAGTACTTGTTTGGCGCATTGTCGATCGTTACTAGAGAGGCGGAGCCGCGGGACGCCGTTAAAAAACAAATATTTAGTCGATTAGTCTATGGTATGTTCAAAAATCGACTAAACGTACAAACACGAAATAGTGACTTAAAAACGACTTCGACGCGACTCCGGCCTTTATATTATATTAACCTAAATTAATTATACTCTCGCGCTAATTTAAACCGAGTTCTGTCTCTGAACTGAAAGAGTGAGAGAGATGACACTATTTCACTCAGTTTAATATTAACGGGGAGTCTTTGCAGTAGTGTTGTCCCCATTTTAAGGGTTCCTATTTTAATATGGAACTTAAATTTAACGAATATTTAAAACGTAAAACTTTGTGAAGGAATTGATCGTTTATATAATTTCGTTTATATGGATGATAAATCCTTCTTTGATAAGTATCTCTAAATTGATTATATTATTTCTTTTTAAATTAGCATGAGTGACAAAAGACAAAATATATTCAATTATATAGCGTATTAATTAACATTTTTCATTAACTTACAAATTCAAACATCGTCACTTAGATTATATTAATTTATATTCATTATCATTTCGGGAATCATGCGTAAGCTTATGTTATGTACATAATCATTTCAAGGCAACTCCTAAGTATAAGAATATTGGGTTTCTATATGTTTTCTTCCATACTTCTATATAACTACTTTCTATCTATATAAAATACAAAAAAAAACTCCATTTAGTCGTTGTAAATGAAAAAAATAATGGCGGATGCGTGTGTGTGTGAGTAAATATACGTAGATCATTGTAGTCCGTCCGTCAGAAGTTGAAACAGGCGTGATTCTTAGTAATTAAGTGCGTTTTCTATAATTCGTTATTTAGTGCAGGCGCCAGAGGGAGTTAGTGTGCAAAATGTGAGGACTGCATTCTGCCAACGGATTTGTTATAAGAATAGCCGAAATATGGTAGATATCGGCACTGTTGGCCCAACTTTTGTCAATTTTTTTGGAGGCATCTTTTTAATTATTTCGTTCTTTATTGTACACCAGAAATATAATAGATTGGATGAGGATTTTGATTAATTTCGTGCTCCAAAAAGGTTTAAGCATTCCTAGTTTCATTGCACAAATAAGTTATAAAAAAAATAACCCTCCTTCTTTCGCAGTCGGGTAAAAGTAAATACAGTCGAATCTCACAAATCCGCCACTTTTATAAACCGCCGGATTATTGGAATGTTCGAGAAAAATAACATAAAAGTTTTCATAGTGCACTCGTTATTTTTGAATTAGTCTTTTTATTTAATAAATAGGGGTAGGCGCGGGTGGTGGATACTGGAATACCGGATGTGCAGGATAAATGAGACTCAACATGAATACAAAATAATAATAATTGCAAAAAAACATTCGGTCAACCAAAAAAAATATCTGTACCAAAAGTTGAACCTTCAAGATCGGATATCCTCTATATTTGGACTCTTCTTATGACAAATACGTTCACAGAATGTTGTCCTCACATTCGCCCTCTGGCTGCTCGTCAAACATGCCTCTTATAAAGGTCAGTTTGATAGTATCTACAACTATTACCCGACTAACTTTTGGGTGGTGTCAAGTTATTCGCTGATATTTAGCCGAGATGGCAGGCGGGGATGGGCGTGCATTCAATCTCAGAGCGAATTTCACCAACAAAACTGATCCCAATCAGCATTACAAACCACGTTTACGAGCTGTCGGTGTCTTTATTTTCTGTGGAATATTGACACTGACAGCTCTTGAACGCAGTTCAGATGTACTGATCGCGATCAGTTTGAATTGGTGAAAATGGCCCTTAGTCGGTTTAGATGAACGAAACTCAGAGGGAAATTACACTAAAGAAGCTAAACACGATCTGGGTCCACTTATGAAAGAAAGAGATGAAGCTATACAACGTGTTACAGACTGAACACAATACCTGTAAAGGGGTCATTGTATTTCCGAAATTGCGAAAAAAGTCAGCTGTTCAGTACATTTTGTCGAGTATTGCGCACTTAAATGTATGGGGCAGTCGATTTTTCTTCCCATCTCATTCTCTCAACGGTATCATGATGGCTAACCGCGTTCAAGAAGTGTTAGTGTGACCTTTGTTCTTGAACGGGGATATTCAAGAACGTCACGATCACGTTCGCCTTCAAACATAGAAAAATCTTGATTTAAAACTATATGTATTGCATTGGTTTTGATCAAGATCGAATGTAAAATCGGTGTAATTTATGACCAAAATATGATAACCGGTTTTCAAAAAATATAATTCCACCATTGAGAATACCGATGACCTGGTGATGGTTGCGGGTAGCCGATGGATGCGAGACGCGCAGGACCGGTCGTTCTGGCGACCCGCGCGGGGAGGCCTATGTCCAGCAGTGGACGTCTTTCGGCTGATATGATGATGACTTAGAATACAAAAATATCAAACTGCCTTTTGTAAAGTTAAAAGTTGGGAGAATAAAAATATTTCATGTTAATGTTTTAATAAATCGTTTGGAACGTGTGTTTATTGTAGTATTAATTTAAATATCTATTAAACGTGTAGGTATAGGTGTACCAGAGTTGCTCCATATTGAACGTCATACGACCGAAGTAGATATAGCGAAACGTCGTCCTGCCAAACAAGTGTCAACTTTGCAGTGGTCGGAATTAAGTTGAAAATAATTTACTGCGTCCGTCTGTCGGCTTTGAAACTCTGGGCGACTAGTGCAAGTTAATTTATTTTCGACCTTATTTCAAACCAGCATAAAATTGCATTTTATTGACAGTGGAAACATCTTGGCGCGGTTAAACAAAGACATAGATTTTGACGTGATATGGAAGCATTTCTAATGTACGTTTATACTATACATTTGTATCGATACCAGCGCGAAACAATACAGTCGACTGTGGGTGAATAATCTTAGATATGATGGTGTTGCCTCAACTAAATAGTACACGGGTTATATTTTACAGGTGATCTTGTTCGCTACTATAACTGAATTGTTTGTTGTACTACTTTCGGAAATAAAGGCCGCAATACAAATGCCTAGAACTTGCACAAAAGTATGGAAGCAGCCTGTATGTCATAGTGACATTCACCAATCAGAACTTTTTATGGCACCATAGCGTGCAACAGACTTGCATACTTTTATCTATAGGCATTTTTATTACAGCCTTCAAGGACACCCAACTTCCACACGAAATAAATCGACTTCCAAATGAAAATAAAGTTGCCTTCTTATTATAGTAGAATCACCGTGGACTGTTTATCTAATAACCACTGTGTATTTATGGCTAATCATCTCCTAAGAAACTAATTACAAGCAAGTTAATACGCGTAAAGGATACAGCACACATATTAACTTGGAAAGGGATCGTCACCGTATCGCCTTTCGCCTCGGCTTCAAACAGGCGTCAACTTAAAAGGAAATGCGGGCCGATAGACTTTTTTGCCTGTTTCCTCCTCCAATATTGGACCGATTCAAAAGATATTTCACAAACTGAATAAGAAAGATGTCTACTGTGTCCCTATGTTTTTATTTTTCTTTTCATTAATAGTTGCCAAATTTGTACACTAGGGCCCTGTTGACAGCGGTTTATCGGATCTTGATTGGGTTCTAGTGCTTAAGCGGTTAATATATCATCAAAAAAGAAAACATAGGGACACAGTATAAATCCTTATTATTTAGTTTATGTAAGCACGGGGACTGCAAGTTGTCCGCGCACCGCACCTCACCCCGATTCGTGAGCTCGTCCCGAGGCGAGGCGATAACGTTACGATTCCGATTAGTATGGGGCATTTCACACAAAGAATACTACACGACTCGAGTTGATACGGTAACGATCTCTTTCTGAGTTAATATGTGTAACCGAGTGACGTCGTCAGGATAAAACTAAAGTGCACTTAGACATTGTGCATTTACTGGGTTACTAAGACATAATAGTATATACATATGTGTTACTTGTAAGAGTTCCGGTTCGCGCAGGATCGCGGCTTGGGGTGGTATCACACGAGCGCGAGCTTAGCCAGGAAAATATTTACGCCGAAATGAGCCGAGAATTTTTGATACTTGAATCTGTGCCGAGTGAAGGTACCCATTAACGGGCGTGATGCGACAATACGACAATCATGCGTCAGTCCTTTTCAATGTATAGTTCAGTGTAAAACGCAGTTAAATGCGGCGTAATTTCGATGACTCATTTTGAGTGGCGTTAATTACGCTCGTGCGAAATCACTCGAAAAAGCTTGTCATTCGAGAGCGCCCTACAAATCGTTCATAGCAATATATAAATAAAGGAGATAGAAAATAAATAGAAAGAGATGACAAATAGTTGAAGCGTTTAGTTATTTAATATTTAGAAGGCAGTACGTTGACGACTAACTAGATTGTTGTAATTATAATCGCGGTCCTAATTACCCTTAGATAATGAATGGTTAACAAATCTTAGTAGGCATATTTATTGCATTATTAACTTAGAATCGTTCGGTGTTCCGTGAACTCTCAAGGAAGGCAGCAAAATGCAAATTAGCTTACTGAGAACTGTTATTTAGCTAGTTTCCCTGTTCGGGATCGATAAAATGAGTATACTTTCTACATATTGAGTCCAATAGTACCAGATTCTAAAGATACATTAGTGATCATTCCACCCGATACGGCGAAAGATTAGAAATTAATTGATAATTATATTTAAGCATAGCTGAGATCCTGATATTTCACAAAAGTGCCATTGAATGATAAAATAAAGGAAAATTAGGTAAAAAATAATTTATTAACTAAAAATTGTGTTATTTATCGCGGCCATGTTCATTTTGTGTGAGTCTTTAGAAATTAAACAAGGTTTCTTACTAATGTTTATGGTATTCGGCTTGAAACAATATTTAAGCGACACTTGATTATTGTAATATAACCGTATTCTCAGCATTTGTACTTGACAATGCGCCAACGTTAAACGTATTTCAAATAGGAACACTTATGCACGATTATATATTATTTTTTTTAACATATTTTATATTTTTTGTGCTATAAATACTTTGTGTAATCATAATAATTTGATGAAGAGTGATAAATTATTCATGTTAAATAAATTATCTATTGTTTTGTAAAAGTAGTAATGACTTTTTTTCCATACAGGAAGAAATAATATTTGGTTTAGATTTGGAACACCCATTCCCGATTTGTTATTAAAATATCTAAGTCAAGAGCTCTGAGGCGTATGATACGCTAAGCTACGCAAGTAGATAAATAAATAAGTTTCTGAATATTATTCCTTTTTCTATACCTAGTTGAACATTTTTTGTGTAATTATATTGTATAAATCGCGCAAATGGATCACAAGAGGATGTTATTATTATCTTGCTTGGGGAATGAATTGGTTTAAATATAAGTAAATCGTGCATCGTGTTCGATTTGAAATACGCGTGTATCGTGTGTAAGTATCGGACTATAATGTGCCACGTCTCACCTCAGTGTTTCAAATTATGACATTTTTACAAGTTACGACGAGTTAGGTTATGTAGTCCGCGGCGGCGCGCTCGCGAACGCGGCCTTGCTTCTATAGAGTTTGTACGAGTACCTTCTAGTTGCCAGCTTTATGGGTTGTATTTCTTTATGTATGCTTAGACTTAGGCCTCTGCCTCGAGTTTTGCGGGCAGCGGGGCGGCAGCGGCGCGGGAGCAGCAGGATCTAATGTGCAGGCAGAGGCCTTAAACTTTTTAAGGCTTAGCTCAGACCAAATAGTAGTGTAACGCAGAGGATTCTCTTATCACATTGAATAATACTCTAACATCTGTGCCATAAAGTTCACAGTTGCTCGGCAGTCTTCTAACTCCTCAAGGACTAATTTTATTTCTTTAGATACACTCGCAATAAGGTTTATTATGAGAGAATCTCTGCCTGTACTGTACTCCTGTTTGATCTGGGCTGAAACTAATTCTTTTACTTATGAGTCGCAAATCCTGACTTAATTGCGAACATTTCTCTATTATTTTGTAAATACTTCTTCACAAATGTTTCTCTAGATAAGCACCTCATTAGTTTTACAAACTATCTTTTATTTCTAAGTTTACAAGGAGTTCCTAAGACTCATGACAATTTGTGACGACAATGTCTTAAGGCCGTGTGTCGATAGCGCGCCACTGCGGCGCAAAATACTGTAGATTTTGGAACTATTAATAAAATATGCAAATAAAGAGTTAAAACTGTTGAATAACACTATAAAATATTACTGTTTAAGGTAGATATATTTCAAACTTTTATTTTTTCGAAATGTAAGGGCAACTGTACTTGCATGTGAAATAAATAAAAATAGTTAAATAATCATGTTAAAAATCCCCTTCTCAGTTACAATAACATGAAAATTGTATGTCAAAGCAATAAATAAAATAGTAGCGAAATTCTTTAGTCGCCCCGAATGCAGTGTAACATAATGTATAAAGAAATGAAATATTAAAATATAAGATAATTATATAACTCTCAAAAGAAAAAATAATAAATAACTTCCAAGTAATTGGATCATAATTAAACCAAAGATTCTTCCACACTGATCACTTCATCATCTAAGTGTCACTGCATCAATTTTAACTATTATTTAACTGCAAAATAAGATATTTGCTAAAATGGTCCGCTTGCACCCACCAGCCAGTTTCTTATAAACTCGGGAGTTTAGTTGCTAACACGGGTCCATTATACTGTATGACATTATTTGTATTTAACCACGTGTTAGCAATTAATTTGAAGTGTTAGGTGCAATTGGAACTAACTGTAAGAACTGATTAGCAAATATCCTAAAAACAAAGACGCAAATATGCTTCTTAGCAGTGGTGTTTGTTTTGACGAAGTGTATTTTTGTCCTTCATTTTATCTTTTCTCTCTTATTCCATAATTTAATATTTTAACTAATTCTCAGTTTTACCAGCTTCATCTCAACATTCCTTTTTGATAACCTGCCTCTCATTCAAAGTGTTTCCATGAATTGATAAAGTTTACATAATATAAACTTGGTAAATAAACTATGATGAACGGTTATTTCAGTTTAGATAATTTCGGTCACAGATGTAAGTTAACTCATAATACACGAGCTTGTTAGTTATTTACCAAAGTTTATTCTAGTTCCATTTACTTAGTGTTCGCATTTATTTTAACTAAAGTTTTTGTGTGCATGTGCGTATCTTATTTATAAATTAAGGCCATATTTTTAGCAAATATATTTTATGTAACGCGTTTATCCCTTATGAACCTCGAAAAGGTATACTTTTGAAATGTTTGTACAATTTATTTCTAGTTATGAGAATATGTAGTTGTGATTTGAATTTCAATTTGATGTTAGTCTTGCGTGTGGGATGAAGAAGTCTCTATTTTTATTATGATGTGGTAACTAAATGAGAATGTAACGAACTAATCTAGAT
This sequence comes from Lacanobia oleracea, assembly GCA_950371165.1. NCBI lineage: Eukaryota > Metazoa > Arthropoda > Insecta > Lepidoptera > Noctuidae > Lacanobia > Lacanobia oleracea. The sequence goes on along the minus strand of OX493412.1, from coordinate 7,173,682 downwards.
GTTAAATAATATAACACTGTTACATACAAGTGAATCAATGTATATTCTATTCGGTGAGTCGGAAACGTGTTGTGGATATTTTCCGCTCATTGAATGGCGATATTTAAACGGTTTTTCACAATATTGTCAGATTAAAGTTTGGCAATAGTATAATTTTTGAATGAATAAACTGTGTAAAAAGTTTGCAATTTTACGTTTTTATTGATCCCTTGCCCCCGAACGAAAGACATTCGTGTGTGCGGTGTTGGTGTCGCTTCTGCACAGTTCGTATGTCGCTGCCAACGCTGTGCGTATGTTGCCTCTAAATACCGATGGACTAAAATTTAGGGTAGACGTAAACGTAACGCCAAGAAGCTCAAGATCAAACACTATTAAACCACTTGACTGCGCATACAGTGCCCCGATGCTCGTTTGATTAGCGTTTTGTCGCCTATACAGAGGCTACGATACTAGTAACCAATTTAGTTGTGACCAGTGTTAGACCTGTGTGCACGCTAAATAATTACAAATTCTTCTAATTTTTACGCAATTTGTAACGCATAAAATGGTGAAGTGATATGGGAACCTTTCCAAGACAGTTACAAAAAGGATGGTATTACTTTTCATCGGAAAGTAAATAGTACGAAAATTATTTTTGATTTAATCATAGTATGAGCCACCGCAGGGGTCTACTTAAAATGGTGTATATTTGAACGCTGACACTGAGTCCCTTTCTTTCATTAGGAAATTCTAATTATTTTATCCCTTTCTTTCCTTTTGTATTTTTATCGTAAAAATCTGTGTTACCTTTAATGACTGAAGCCGATATCGATACTAATTAAATTAAACTTAATACAATTTTTATTCAATTCAGATAGATACTGTCATTAAATACCCTAGTATCTACTTTTAAACGACTTTTAAAAAAAAGTTTTTTTTTGACATACATGTTTTCATCTTAGATTTCCGAAGGATCCGGAATTAAAAGAAAAGTGGTTTGTTTTTTTAATTTTCCAACTGGAGTAACGAACACTAATTTGTTTCCATGATGAGTCCATAGGGTAAAATTATGGAACTGCGTTTATTGATACCCGCTATATTTAATTACAGTGTTCATTATCCATTACACAAGTAAGAGGAGCTCGTGGCTAAATAATAACAGCCGCACGGGTCGATCTTTAAGGTTAAGCAGCGCTTGCCAAGGTTGGTCTGTGGATGGGTGACCATCTTAATATACCGAGTTTCCTCCGTGCCTCGGAAAGCACGATAAGCCGTTGGTCCCGGCTGTCATTTGTAGATCTTTGGCAGTCGTTACGGATTGTTAGAAGCCAGTAAATCTGACTCCAGTCTTGCCAAGAAGTACCGTGTTACCCAGTTAATGGGTTGTAGAGGTCTGGTAGGCAGCCGCTCCACGTAAAACACTGGTATTCGGCTGAATCCGGTTTGACTGGAAGCCGACCCTAATATAGTTGGGAAAAGGCTAGGCAGATGATTATCCATTACACAAGTGCCTGCTGAAGCTACAACTGTTCATACACTAGCTGAAGACCAGACTCCTTTACAGTATGGTAAATATAGATAACATCCACGAGTCTGAAGTACGTGGGGCTATGGCTCGGCATCCTCCTAAATCAACTCAAGGTCCAGACGAAATACCTCAGCATATGTTTAAAGACGGTTGCGAAATCTTTAATCTGCCCTTGACATTTATTTTAAACCTGTCTCGACTCAAATATATATCCAACTGAGTGGAAAACGTCTTAGAGTACTTCTGGTGCACAAAAGCAGTACAAAAAGTGAAATAAAAAATTATAGGCCAATAGCGATATTATGCATAGGTATTCGGTAAAATATTTGAATCGGTGCTCTATAAAAGAATTTATAAGCAACTGCAACGATGGTTCGTGGATTAGCAGCATGGATTCCTGCCAAAACGCTCAACCATTTCTAATTTGCTCAATGTCACCACACTATTAGCGGAAAACATTAATCACAAAAAGCAAGTCGATGTAGCCTATTTTGATTTCCAAAAGGCTTTTGAGCAGGTTGACAATGACGTTCTTTTATATAAATTAGCCTTGGCAGGTTTCTCCGTGACGTTGCTTAAGTTCTTTGCAAATTACTTGCATGGGCGCAAGCAATATGTCACCTATTTAAATGCCAATTCGGAGCGCTACCCGGTCACGTCTGGCATAGGGCAGGGCACTAATGTCGGGTCTCTACTCTTTTTAATAGTAATTAACGATCTACCCTCATGTATTGAACATTCCACGGTTTTAATGTACGCTGATGATGTCAAAGTGGCGTTCCCAATAGTCAGCTCTGGTGATACTGCAATGCTACAGCACGATATCGACAATATTCACGTTTGGAGCACTGAAAATAACCTAAACCTTAATGTCAATAAATGCGCTATCTAGTGCTCAACACCTACACTCTGAACAATGAGCCCTTGAAGCGTGTTGCAACCATGCGCGATCTAGGTACAAACTTTCGATCCAACAAAACCCGGAAACACTTAGGTTTTGTCTTGCGTCAGACAAAAATATTTAATAATAGAAAAGCCCTTTTATACAATAAAATTCATACATTCGTAGTATACTTGAAACCAATAGTGTAATATGGAACCCACACGAAAAATCCTACAAATTAGTTGTTGAAAAAGTCCAAAAGTCTTTTGTACGCTAGGTACCTCTACTTAAACTGGTTATTATCCGTACCTACTTATATCCTACACCATTTGTGCTAGGTAGCCTACCAAAGTTTAGAAGTCAGAACTTCTAACTTCTAAACTTGACTCAGAAGAAATCTTGCTACGGTAAAATATTTCATCCGCCTTATTCGTCGTTCCCAATATACCTCTTCCTATCCGTCATACACTTCGCCCTCGGCAACGTCCTCTATTTTCAATGCCTCAAATCGGTTCCAAATCCCTTAAGACCAGTCCATTGTATTTAGCTCTCACTCTTATAAACAACATTTTGTTATTTGACGTTGGATATCTTTGCGACTTCACGGGTAACGGGATACTGAAGAAAGTAACGATAGCGAGATATTATTATTTCCTTTATTCACTTACTATACATAATTATATATTATATTTTTAAATATTTGAATAAAATAAATAAAAAAAAACATTTAAAATTATGAAAATAGTAGCCCACCGATATCGGGAACAGGGTCCAAGCTACCGGTGGTCAGGGCTTCAGAGAAAGGAACCTCCTGACAATGCGAGCCGTGTCCAGAAGTACCGCTTTCTGAATCAAGCCCTTGATCCAGCTGCCCAACGAGAGCCTCCTAAGGTGTTGGTCGAGGCTCGTGGCTATTAAGCCATTGGCCGACACGACTATCGGTACAATGATTGCGGAGTTCACTTCCCACATGTCGACAACCTCGCGAGCCAAGTCAATATAGGTACTTGATTTGTTTGTCTTTCTCGGCTTTCACGTTTTCCACTCAGTTGGATATATATTTGAGTCAAGAGACAGGTTTAAATAAATGTCAAAGGCAGATTAAAAATTTCGCAACCGTCTTTAACCATATGCTGAGGTATTCCATCTGGACCTTGAGTTGATTTAGGAGGAAGCCGAGCCATAGCCCCACGTACTTCAGACTCGTGGATGTTATCTCGTCATGCGGGACGGTTATGTCTACAATCATTGCACGCCTCACAATTCGGTCCACCACCACTATATCAGGTTTATTGGCAACAATAGTCCTGTTAGTGATGATGGACCGATCCCAGTACAATGTGGTATTGCCATTATCGAGAACTGGGTCGGGCGCATACCTATAGTATGGCACCTACGACTCCACAAGAGAGTATTTCAGAGCAATTTAAGTTGCTGATGGATAATCCTGGCTACAAGGTTGTGCCTATGCAAGTATTCTCCGTTAGCTAGACGAGAACAACCAGAGATAATGTGGCGAATTGATTCTCCCGGACGGATAATTATTATTGTATAACTAGCTGACCCGGCAAACGTTGTTTTGAAATATAAATAACACAAAAATTTTATATAAATCGGCCAAGCCATTTCGGAGGAGTTCGATAACACTGTAATCCGAAATGTTGATGCATTAGAAGATTAGAAAAAGATACATAGCTGTTGCACGCGACTTCGTTTGCGTGTATGTCATATAGTATGTAGCTAGGTAAGATCGCTAAGATAAGATATTATCATATCAGCCGAAAGACCTCTACTGCTGGACATAGTGTCGCCATAGCCCCAAGCGTCGCCACAACGACCGGTTCGTAGAGTCGGTAGAGCTACATAAAGTTGAAACGCAAAACTCTATCCAGAAGGAAAGACTACCCTCGCAACGGAGAGAATACAGTTAAGATTCCGTTATCCGCACTTAGACTCCCATTCGCGCCATTGTGCTTAGGAGTCCTGGCAACGTTAGCCAGCGAAGCTACGCATATAAGTTTCGCTGAGTGTCCTCATCTTTCCGAAAATTTTTGCACGTCGGGTAGCAAAGGCCTCATTTCCAGAATGAAGTAGGCTACTGATTTCTTGGTATCGAAGCAACCTCTGTACATTGGGCTGTCTATGGTGACTATCATCATCATCATCATTTCAGCCAATTGCCGTCCACTGTTAAATGTAATCCTCCCACAAAGCGCTAACCATTCCAGTCTTGTGCAGTCCACGTCCATCGGTTGCCAGCCATTTTTTTTAAATCATCAATCCATCGTGCCGCAGTGCCTATGTTGAAAAGATATTTTTAACGGGGAAATAATTATACCTACCTATTATTATTCGGGGGGTATTTCTACTTGGGTTGAGAAGTCGCTTAGTTAGTCGCATGTATAGGCTGCACTGTAATTTGTAGTCGGCGTCTGATTTCTCGGTATCGAAGCAACCTGTGTTTAGTGGGTTGTCTATGGCGACTATCATCATCATCATTATTTCAGCCAATTGCCGTCCACTGTTAAATGTAAGCATCCCACAAAGCTTCAACCATCCCGGAATTGCGCAGTCCGTGTCCATCCGCTGCCAGCCACCTTTTTTAAATCATCGATCCTTCGTGCCGCAGTGCCTACACTGAAAAGATATTTTTTCAGGGGGCAATGACCCGCAATTATATCTACCTATTATTATTCGGAGGGTATTTCTTCTTGGGTTGAGAAGTCGCTTAGTTAGTCGCATGTATAGACTTAACATTGCCATTTTTGACTGCTTGTAATTTGTAGCCCGTGATCATTTGTTGTCTAAAAGTTCAGTTGATCTCTGGCAAATTCATGTATGAATCAGTGAGAAAGGTAAGAGAAGTGGGTACAGGTCCCCTTTCAGAAACTCTCTTCGCGAGTTCGTCTCTGGCGTCATTGCCTGGGGATCTACAGTTTCCCATGATCCACTGGTGGGTGAAACCCGCAACGGATAATTTTTGGCCCTGAGCTATTGCTTCACTGGGAATTGAACAGTTTTTAGCCATGCCGGAGCAATCAGCCGAAATCTTATTTCAGCTACTATGACAGTTTGTTGGATACGTGTGACTTTCAACCGAGTGCCTTTGGAAAGTTTTTTACAAATTACATAATTAAATAGAAATCATAAAATTTAATCGAATGATATTTCATTTTCTTCCTTTGCGTTTTCATGGAAATAATTTCCTTATTTTTCCCATAAACATACATTTTTTATAAATGACCAAGCGGTCAGTGGGCTCCATTTACATTTACAGGACTGATTCTGTTGGAATTTGGTACACATATGGACTTCTATGACCCAAACATAACGCGTTACCTAAATAAATACATTTTTAGTATGGGGGTCACTTTTGGGGGTGAAACAATAAAATTAAAATAGATTTTCGACCTGAATTGTGTGACCAATCAAATAAAAGGGCTTACTGTGAGGGTTTAATCCTATTTTTTCATAATTTTAAATAATATTTTTTTCATAATTTTTGATATTATTCAAAAAATTTGACCAAAAATGATCATTCCTTCCCCCTCTCCGAAACTGCTGAACCTATTTTTTTTAAGTTCAGATAATAGTTTTTGTAGATTACAGGAAAACTTATAAGAAGTCTATAGTGTTAAAATAACATGTTAAAAAATTAAATTGGTTCGGAACCCTTTGCACGCGAGTCCCACTCGCACTGGGCCAGCTTTTGCGCTCAGATTACTCAGACTCCTGCGAGACTTGCTTGGAAGCAGCCCTGTGTCATTTAAAAAAATAGAAATATAAGAAGAACATAGGTATATAAATTACAAACAGCCCAAATAATTAAGATAAAATATATCTTAATTATTTTATTCATAATATTGATTGTGAAAATAAGATTTTTAATGCGGCATATTGACGTCTTGTTGTCATTTGACAATAGGCTTATACACAATGTCAAATTTATCGATAAAATAATGGTGCAAGTGCGAGTCCTAAATTATACAACTAAAGTAACATATTGTGAGCACTAAACTCTTCAAGACCTGTGCATCAACTGGTATAAAATCGAAAAAAAAAAATGTTAAAAAAAATCTTATAGTGCCGAAAATTCGTCGAGGTTTATCATCATCATATCAGCCAAAAGAAGTCCACTGCTGAACATAGGTCACCCGTATCCATCGGCTACGCCGCACCTTGAGGGAAGCCTCCCAACGCTGTATCTTGCAGTACGCGTTCGCCACTCCAGAACTTTTTTTTTTTCTAATGATGGGCACGCGTTTGACCACTATCTCACCTGATGGTAAGCGATGATGTGGTCAAAGATGGAGCACGCTAGCCTAGAAGTAACCTATTCACTCTTGACTTAAAGACTCCCAGGTTGTAGCTATCAGGAAACACAGACTCCGGCAGGGAATTCCACTCCTTAGCTGTACGCATTATGAATGTGTTCCCAAAACGTGTGGATGGGATGTCCACCATGTACCGGTGGCGCATCGCCGTTCGTCTTGTCGTCCGATGATGGAACGGGCTTGGCGGAATTTAATTATACATATCCTGTCACATTCCCCAAAATCCAACCGGTAGAATACCGAAAAGCTAGCAACTCGTCGTCGATGCTCAAGACTTTGGAGCTTCGTCGCGACGAGCCTCTCATTGCCGATGATCCTCTTGGCTCGTTTCTCAATTGACTCAAGGGCAACAAGCTGGTATCTGGCTGATCCATCCCAAAGATGAGAGCAGTATTCCATACACGATCGAACTTGCGCTTGATAGTTTGAGCAGCTGTTCCGACGTGAAGTACCGTCTCACCTTTGCTAGGATCCACAACTTTTTTGCAGCTACTTGAGCTTTACCCTCTATGAAAGGGCCAAAATTGAGAGTAGATGTTAATGTAACCCCAAGAAACTCAAGTTGGTCGGTTATCGGCACGGTAGCACCTCTGAAAGATGGAGCTGGGTGGAATTGGCTCCTTTTGGCGGAAAAAAGGCACGCTTGGGTCTTAGCAGCATTGAACTTGACCAGATTGGCATCGCCCCATTCAGAGACAGCCTGTAAGGCCACATTCAAGCGCTCAACCAAATCTGCGATCCACCAGCTCGTGCGTCGGACACGTATCTCTCAACAACAGTGCTGTCGTCTGCATACCCAAAGATACCGGGTTTAAGCAGATCATTAATATGCAGCAAGAACAGTGTTGCTGAAAGAACCGACCCCTGAGTAACCCCGGCATTAATATCCAGCAGTCCAGACGAGCAGCCACCTACGACCACTCGGATAGACCGATCCCTCAGGAAATCTGCGATCCAATCACACAAACCAGCGGGCAGACCGAAGGAAGGAAGCTTACTAATAAGGTTAGACCCTGCCGAAGGCCTTCGAGATGTCAAGGGAGACCGCTAGTGCCTCCCCATGCTTCTCTATGGCCTTACTCCAGATATGAATGGCATACGCTAGAAGATCGCCAGTTGACCGATTTCGGCGGAACCCGTATTGTCGGTCACTAAGGTTATAATTCGCTTCTAGGTACGCCAGGAGCTGATGATTCAGCACGCGTATGGAACGCGTGTCTTATAGAGTATGGAAGTTACCGAGATGGGTCTATAATTCGACGGGTCAGCTCGACTACCCTACTTGGGCACGGGCTGCACGTTAGCTTGCTTCCAAGCCTTCGTGACCTTTCCGGTCTCAAACGAAAGGCGATATAGGCGTGTCAAGATCGGAGACAACTCAGGCGCACAAGTCTTCAGAACAATTTCCGGTATCCCATCGGGGCCACTAGCTTTATTCACGTCTAGGTTACGCAACACCCTACGGACGTCCTTCTGATGAATGCGAATGTTCGACATACTCGACTCGCATCCACCAGGAGAAGCAGGGGGCCTCGCGCCATCAGGATCCAGACGTGAAGATTCCGCAAACAAGGAAGCAAACAAGTTCGCTTTCTCCCCAGCGGAGTGGGCCAGCGTCCCGTCGGATCTCAGTAGTGATGGTAGTGAGAGGCGGCAGAAGTTCGATTCGACCGACTTATTCAGGGACCAAAAAGCCTTAATGCCTGCTGGGTATGAAGCAAGTTTGTTCCCTATTCGGCTAATGTGGTCAAATCATGCCCTCCGCAACACTTTCTTACAGGATTTGGCAGCCCTGTTTAAGGCTCGTCGACCCATGCCAGATAAGCCGCGTGCTTAAGCGCATCAGCGCGATTGCACTCGGCACCAAACCATGGACGAGCTTCGCCAGACATTGTTATGCCAGAGAACGGAATGTAGTACTCCATTCCCATCCGCAACACATCCGTCACGGCGTCCGCGCACGACGAAGCATCAGTCGAAGAAAGGCAAGTAGGCTGCCAAGGATAACATGCGAAAAAAGATCGCATGCCATCCCAATCTGCTGACCTGTATCGCCATACCCGCCGGGTGCCTCTTGGGCTAGAATCGGGCGGGGAGTAAACGGACACAGACTTCACCAGACAGTGGTCGGAACTACCCAGTGGAGAAGAAATCGACACCGAATAGCGGTCTGGATCTGTTGTCAGCAAAAGGACCAAGCAATTGGCAGTGTGCAAATCAACATCTCATCTTACCCTCGTGGCCCCCTGGACCAGCTGGGTAAGATTTAACGTAAGCGCTAGCTTTCTCGTCTCTCGTCCAGCATGGTCTGTGCACTGGTATGGGAAGAGCCACTCCTGATGGTGGGCGTTGAAGTCCAGTAACGCCCAGTAACACCAATTGGGCAGAAAGGTACCGCTGCTGAGCCGCATCCGCCGCCTCACTTGGGTGCTGTGTGAACTTCCCGAAGGCCTATCGATCATCTGTTCCACAAGCAATGTGGGCTGCCCTCTGCCATTTCAGATTGTAGATCTTTTGGGCTATGTCGGTAAAGTTGGTTCTCTTGCGGATATCATCATCCGTGATTCGATCACGCAAGGAAACTGCGAGCATTGCCCTCTCCATTTCCATTTGGCCCATTGTGAGCGACCGGGTCTCAGTTACATAAGTCACCACTGGCAACAAGCACTGGTCATAGACTTTCGGCTTGAGACACTGTGGTATGTGAGATGAAAAGATAACACGCCATCACGCAACTTCCCGAACGCCGCCCAGCCGAGTCGGATTCGATGGTTGACGTTTTTCTCAAAATTAGACCTAACTAGACCGTTTTTCCCAGGTCACAATTTCGTGGATCTCTGATTTTAATAGTGATTGCAACATGCTTGGTTTTGACCATTTTCATTTTAAGACCCACTTTTTCGAAAGCTCTTCTGAGATCCTCCATAGTTTCAGCGATGACGACTACGATATAGTCGTCGGCAAATAAAAGGTGAGTGATTTACTCGCCATTGACATTAATGCCTTGCCTGCTCTAGTCCAAAACCTTGAAGACGTCCTCCATTGCGGCCGTGAACAGGTTCGAAGAAATAACGTCTCCCTGCTTCACAACCGCTGCAGGAAGTTCGGTTTCGAGGCCTGATCCTAAAGTTGGACTGGCATTCTTACAAACACTTCAGTACCTTGATAATATACCGAATTACAGAAAGTCGCTTTTGAGGAGCTCGTGGCTAGATAATAACAGCCGCACGGGTCGATCTTCAAGGTTAAGCAACGCTTGCCAAGGTTGGTCTGTGGATGGGTGACCATAGCGAGTTTCCTCCATGCCTCGGAAAGCACGTTAAGCCGTTGGTCCCGGCTGTCATTTGTAGATCTTTGGCAGTCGTTACGGATAGTCAGAAGCCAGTTAATCTGACTCCAGTCTTGCCATGAAGTACCGTGTTACCCAGTTACTGGGTTGTGGAGGTCTGGTAGGCAGCCGCTCCGCGTAAAATACTGGTATTCAGCTAAATCCGGTTTGACTGGAAGCCGACCCCAATATAGTTGGGAAAAGGCTAGGCAGATGATGACAGAAACTCGCTTTTCAATTATTTGATCACTGTAGCTCAATAGATGAATCTCCCATCTATTGAGCTACAGTGTATTTGCACGCATCGTCTGAAGACTGCAGAATTAGCTCCCGCCTCTCCTACGAGATCTTCAGAGTAGGATCAGAGAGCCTCTTGTTCTTATCTGTACGGTGAGTCTTGAAGAACTTAAACCCGACCGTAAGGACAGCTCCCTAGTTCCTAGAGAGCACCGTGGACGAAAACATTCGAAGTTTTTATCTGGATCTGAGCAAGGCGGAGCGTAGATTTCATCGGTCGAGATCTTTCCAGCTTAATATTTAGGTTCAATTTGCTTCTTACCATGCTGTGATCACTTCCGGTGTTCACTGCGTTGATCACAGAGATATCATTAAATATCTGCTTCTTCGTTGACATGATGAGTTCAATCTCATTTTTTGTTCCACAGTCTCTGCCACGTCCACTTCCTGTGCTTTGAGTTCATCGTGTAAAGGCCTTCCTTCTCCATAAAACTGGCCAGTAGGTGTTCCCGGTGGTTCCGACGTCCTAATCTGAATTGCCCCACTCACAGCTCACACTGTCTCGTTTGACCAGTTTCGCGTTGAAGTCCCCCATGACCACAGTGAAGCAAACGCAAAGGGCACTAGGAGGAACACGGATGGGTTTTAGTCAGTAAGAGTCTGACACTCCCTCCTGCTTCACCCAAAGCAGGAGGAGTCATTTGATGATTTCCCATCCTTAAAAAAAAAAAAAAAGTGAAGTGACACACACAGTGAAGAAGATGTACCTAGATTCCAGATAAATCTTCATACATGGTCTCTATTTCGTTGTCGGTGTGTGTCGAGGTTAGGGCGCTAACCTGTACGACGTTCAACGAATACTACTACTTGATGATATTTTGAGTATAAAGTACGCCACCCGGTGATCATTCTCGTTCACATTGGACACAAGGAACCAGTGAACGATAAACCCGACACCACCCTGGGACTTCTGGTCACCCTCCCGTAAATAGAACAGAGTCGTCGGTGCTTGTTGGGAGTTGGGACAGCCGGATCCACTCCGGGGATACTTAGCTCTCCCTGCCTCGCCGTGATTTTGGCCACTACCAGAGTCAAGGGTAGCCGAGCTGCCGGGCACTAGGGGCCATTTTAAATTGTGCTCATCATATTGGGCGGTGGTTTGCCATAATCGTCACGCTTGGCAGACGGGTTGGCGATCGCAGTGTAGCTATTGCAATGTGCAGAGAGTGCTACTGCTCAATCTATGGTGAGTCTCTTAGAAGACTCTTACGAGACCCAAGGAAAGTGATGAGATGGTGGTGGCCCTGATTGCACATTATTGAATAATGTGCAATCAGGGCCTCTCAACTAAACGACAGAGTGGCGTGGCGGTGCGTCAAAGAAAACACCTATATTAAGGTTTAGCTACTGCTACCGATACATTTATAAAGGTTTAAGGTACTGCTACCGAAAAATTTATAAAGGTTATAGGACTTCTACCGAAATATAACCGGTATGCATTTCCATGCATACCGGTACTCTTAAAATTCCGCTACTGAAAATTATAACGATATCGAAATATTTCGGTAACCTTTATTTAACGGTATGACGTCATACCGAAATTTAAAGGTACCTTAATTTTTGGGTAATTCAGTCCCTGGTATATAGATTATTTAAAATTGTAAATTGTTAATTTCATGATAATTTAATGACATGGCTAATTTCTATTATATTTTTGACTAATTTAATTTATTTTTCTAATTTAATTCTGTTTCAGTTTGGTTTCTAATAATTGTTTACTTTTGATTTAATATTATTGATTATTTTTTATTGTTTATTTATTAAGATTCAATGACATTTATAATTTCAGTTTTTCTATTTTGATTATAAGAGGTATATTTATTTTTAATTGTATTTCATATTTGTTTTGTATTGACCAATAGCTTGTTTGTGTGGTTTAACTGTTAATTCAAGTTGGTTATGATAATAAATAAAAAAAAGTGTTTTCCATTTATGACAGTAACATTTATAGGCCTTCCCATGATTATGAAATTCTCGTAAGCTTAATTTTTACATTCTACTCAACTAAATAGTTCTGTAAAATTAATAGGTTACTTCTAGGCAAGCGTGCTCCATCTTCGACCACATCATCACTTACCGTCAGGTGAGAGTGTTCTAACGCGTGCTTATCAATAGTAAAAAAAAAGTTTCTTAAAACCTCAATTTTTTCTTGTTTTTTTATTTTCTTCTTTAGAATACTTTACAATACTTATTTTTCAGATTTCAACAATAAGTAAGAAAGAAGTAATAGAGTAGGTAGACCTAACTCCAAGTAAACGCAAAATGAAACGACACATAGACCATCTTATACATTATCTTAGTAAAAAAAATCAAGATAAAAATAGATTATTGGTAAAAAAAATGCGAACCTAAAAGAAATTTTGAAACTAAACAATCTTATACTATTTCCCAAGAAAATGAAGACATTTTAAGTCGTATAATAATACAAAAACGAGAAATTGTCCCTATTTTGGAGACAGCACTTTCGTACCACTCTCGTTGATTGCCCTTTTAATAGTTGCGAAGTACCTACTGGGTGGGTGTTGACGGGACTACTATATTAAGCCTCCGCGATATTCTTAGCTCGGAAAAAATTGCGAGACTTGATTTCTGAACTATTTATAATATGTACCTACCTACAAATTTGTACGGAACCCTCGGTGCGCGAGTCCGACTCGCTATTGACCGTTTTTTTTAATGATCGATAACTTTTTTTCTTTGATTTTTTTTTGGTTCCATAACAAAAAAATATGCTCTTTCAATAAGCTTTCAGAAAATATAGGTCTCATTCGCCGACGCCACTTGGACCGGTTTCTCTCCGTCTCCTTTCTATTACTGTGGTGGATCCGTAGAATAACTTGTTTTTAGTGTCTTTTCGAAATTGTAAGCCGTTTTGATTTGTTACACCAATCAGCGCTCCAATACAAGTTTGGCAGTTTACTTGCTGTATCAGAGCATGGAAAATGTAGCCGGTGGACCGGCCATATTCTACTATTTTTGCACCGAATTCGGAATTAGGTAACAGGCTTTTAAGGATTGAAAAATGCTCTCTGTCTCTAGATCTATGTTTTGGTCCTTGTGTCTCGTATTAATATTGATACCGTTAACTGCAGAAGTGCAAGGCAAAATTAAAATTTGAAAAGAGCGCTACAATTGCCACTACCACAATTTTTTATTTGCGCATAGGTCAGGAGTCTCTTGTATATACTTTCAAATACCCTAGCACTAGGATTGTTATTTGATCCACCGTCCATCTTATACTTCCGAACAGGTGGTCTAAGTGGTCCTGGCTTATTTTATGTAGAGGAAGATATTTTAAGTCGCACTGAGTTCAGCAAGTCTATTCTGTAAGTAAACATTTCAATATCGAGCTTCACCTGAGTGAGATAGCTTACAAAGTGAACTTTATTGCACACAGTATAGAGGTCTTATGTTTATACTCACCTCGGATTTCGCTGTCGAGACACGTAAATGTACAGAATAGGGGTACAGGACCAAGTCTTGGATGAGAACAACGGCACTTTCTATACACATACAAAATCCTACGATTCCGGTATAGCGAAGTGATTTTACAAGTTTAACTTCCTGTTTTACTTTTCTTACAATTATGTCTGTGGACATATTTAATATGGCATCTCTTGCTGACCTTAATTTAAATATAACTCGCATCATTTTCTGCATTGACTGCTCTTTTTAAATTATACCCATAGGTGTGAGAGTCCAGAATATCAAAAAGATCATTAACCATATCCAGAAACTGTGTTGTGGGTTTAACTTCTTGAAACTCACTTAAATTAAGCTTTTCTTGGCAAAATGTGAGTGCATCTGAGACACTCTTACTAAAAATTTAGGTTGCTAAGCTTACTTTAAAAAAATAGCTAGGTGAAATTTTTCCGCTGTTTGTAGATTATGTAGGTACTTAAGTTGACGAGATGATGCCACGACACAATATTGCCCCGTTCATCTTTCAAATTCCTATAAAACTCAAATGCATTTCACACTAGCTTGACCATGTGTGCCGCCGGATCTAAAAAGACCACTAATTTAGATGTGTTACAGGGATTTTTAAAGGTGGAGTTTATTTGATCGACTTCAAACAGCCTAGTTTTTTTTCAAATTCATTCTGCAGAGTTCAAATGACGAATAATTTGGGCGGGCTGCCAGTTTTTCCCGTACCCGCTCCGCTCCCCGTTTTTGCATGAAGTTTTAAACTAGTCGGCAAATACTGAAGCGGAGCAGAAATTTCATGGAATTCCATTGCAACAATTTTCTCAGTGCAGGAGTAAGGGCATTCCAACAACATGGCTATGTGTAGGACAGAGCCACCACACTCACCTATGTAACTAATATTGGCCTCTTTTTAGCGCAGCAAAGACAACCGGGTTTTTGCAGCATGGAACTTGACAAAGTTGCCATCACCCCATTCGGAGATAGCCTACAAGGACAAGTTCAGGCGCTCAACCACTTTCGGTGACTGGATCTGTGAGCCTATAGCTCACGCGTTGAAGGACATGTATCTCTCACCAGCAATAATACATTAGATGCTGCTCTAATTTTTGAACATCAAAGCTTACATGAGAAGCATGATCTCAACTTCCCAAAAATTATTTCAGGTTTTAGGTATGTGTATGTTAGTGGATCTTCCAGCATCTCTTCTAAAGCTTTAACCGATTTCGATGTATGGCGATATGTATTGACCGATATTGCATCGAGATTTGAAGAGGACTGGGATATAAAATGAGCAACAACAGAGATCTTATTGAATACATTTTATTACTAAATCATCATCAGTAGTGACATTGGAACCACACTCCTAACTAAAACATTTGTACACGAAGCTATAAGCTTATCATTCACTCACTCACTCACCAGGTCAGTTACTCAGTGTAACTTAGTCATTAAAAAACTTACAATTTATTTACTAACCCCCAGATTTATATTTATTACATACCTATACTAAATAGCTATATTTAAAAGGTCACCTCCATACCTAATTGGTAGTTGTATAAACTCCCAAAACTTGGGTATCGCGGAGTAATTTGGAAAATATTACTTTAACGTAACAACACAAAATAAGTTGTTTTGTAGACATAGTGGTAAATATTGACAAAAGGTGGTCGCATATCACTGACTCGTAACTAAATAATAAAAAAAACGTAAAACATTTCTACTTAAATAATTTGTCAATATTCTTTCACTTGATCTATTGTAAGTGACTATTTTTTCTCTATTTATTTGAAATAGTTTTTATTATAGTCGTTGCATTGGTTCATGGTTACAATCCTGAAAACTCCAAAACTATGAAATGTCCCGTGCCTACAGAAATAGCTTTTCAAGATACTTGTCAGCACTGAACGATACTCAAGTCTACCATTTGAAAAAAAAAAACTAGAAAAAATGGTAGTAACTCTAATTTTGACATTACCGTAGTTTCCGACTAAATATTCAGAAAATATATTAAAAATTTGTATAACCGTGATAATAACCTTATGACCTACATGTTTCAATGAGTCAATTCATTACAATTGTTTTGTCACGACGATTGCACAAAAATAAAACAACACAGTGGAAAACACCTACATATTTAACAACAATATTGATGTAAAGGACTTTTATTCACTATTTTGAGTGTTTCCACAACTATGCAAGGAAATAATGCAAAAAAAGTGTTTTCACTTTTTTGTTAGCTGTGCAGATTCACTGATAAAAAAAGAAATATTGCACCAATCGTAAGTGACATATTTGTTACCTAACAAAACAGAAAAATCTGAATAATGAGGGTTAAAAGAAAACATATCTAAAATGATACGGTGGTGCCTGAGGTCCCAAAGAAACATTGTAAAAAAAAAGTAGGTATTTACAATACGATGGGTGCAATACTCCCACCTTACTTATTTTGGTAATACCTAAATACTGTAGGAAAATATGTATCACTATACGTTTCGTCCGCATAATATCAAAAGCTCCGACACTATCCGATCTCGACTTACATTTTCGAAACTTATTCAACCTCTGCAATATCGAAATGATTACAACCAAACCAAACCAAATAGTTATAAAGTAGTGGTTGAGTAATCATTGCAAATGCAAGACACTAACAACCTGACGAACGCTTTATAACGACGCAAACTAAACGCGGTCATGCTACCTGATTTTTTTTATCATAATCCATTGTTTTTTCAAGGCTAAAGGTGTTGTTCGGTTTGGCTAACGATGGTACGATCGATAGTCTAACTATGCGATTTCGTCGCGCGATGAAAATGTTTCCTGTGCTCGCGCGATGATTTGCAAGCTTCAAGTATGACACTCCAAAGAAATGCGTGCGTTTAATCTCGTCGTGCGATGAAATCGCATCGTTACCTCGTCAAACACGATTTATATAAAAACAACTCCTAAAAAAGAAACAGCTGTCCCTACATTGTGTCGAGTTATGTAAACAAAAAATGTACTGAGCATCTATTCTCTTTTCCTTGACAAATCTGGTAGTTAACGTGGGACCAAGACAATAATACAAATTTTTTAAGAAATCCTGTACTAAGTATTCATCGTCCTACCTACGTTTTATGACCGCGTCTGCCGCGAGAGTTGACGATAGACTTTTAGGAGGACCGATAGTTGGATTAGCATCGTTCACAGAGAATTTTAAACACGCGCGTACTCTTACAAAGCTACATAAAGATTGTCTAATTGATCAACTGTAACGTACTTGCCGAGTAACAAGTCTAGCACGCTGGTGTTCATTTCAAGGTAGAGAAGAAATAGATTCTTATTTAGAGAAGTTAACAAATACTTCGAAACTTCATAACAAACAATAATCTAGATATTCCCCTAATGTTGAGCTCAATTGTACGAGAAAAAACTTGCAAAATCACAATTCATAAAAAAAAAATGGTGTTCCATCGCTAAGCGTATAATCTTCATAATACTTTTGTATTTGTTGCTGTTGAAATGAAATCAATTTTTTTTTTTTTGACTTTAGCAAAATGTTAAAATTATCTAGAAGTTCAACTAAAGAAACTTAGCAAGTTCTGTAGTTTCTGCTTACCAAGTTTCTAGCTTAACTGCCTGTATAAAATGATTTTTCTTTTCTTACTCGTTTTATAAAGAACGCCGCAACTCAACCGTACTCTTAACTACCCAGAAAGTAATGTTTTAAAGCTTATCTTCTGAGGTGCGACATATCATCCGACGACATCAAATTCCGTTAATTTTATTAACTAACGTGACAGTGACACAAACCAATACGCACCGTGAAACTAAACGTCCATATTGTATATTGTGATAGAATGAAACTATTGTAATAGACTATACAGTTAGCAGTATTTGGCCGCAATTTCACAAATCAACTTGTTTTGTGGGTGACATAGAGAGTTCTTCCAAGTTAGCTGTGGTTCATTTGGTTTAAAGGTTGATTCAAACTTAAGGACGTTTGTGAACTTCGATTTTTAATACGCAATACCCATCCGTTATTTCCACTGTCACATGAATTTGCTACAGCGCATTGACTTTATTACCGAGCCAGCGAGTTTACCGAGCCGCCATTAGGTTTGATTCTACGGAGTCGCCATTAAGTTTGATTCTGCCTGCACCAACAACGCGCAGTACGTAGCGTGGCAGAGATGAACAGTCGATATTCTCGCTCGAAGTGAGTACAAAGTGAAGTGAAGGTAAGTAACCACGGCTATGGGCTTATGAGTCGTCGGACGATTCGTCTCCCTCGTACATAGTGTAGGTGAGGCGCGGCTGGTAGTCGGCGGAGCGGTCGGAGCGGTCGGAGCGGTCGGAGCGGGCGGAGCGTGCGTGGGGGGCGGAGCGCGCGCGCGGGGCGGGGGGCTCCGGCCGCGCTGCGGATCACTTCTTGTCGCCGCCCGTCACTGCGTTGCCCGCGTTGTTGGCGTTTTGGTTGCCGTAGTTCTGTAAGTTTATAACAATAGATTAGCCCAGTTTTATAAACTGAACGAAAAAAAAATGGATAATTAGAAGATAATTTGCCAAGAAATGCAAAAATGTAGCTGCTCAGCTTTAATTATGACAAAATACAGCAAAAATTGAAATACGTACGAAAAGCTGAAATAATAAAAATTTAATATTTTTTTCTTATAATTAACTAAAAATTAAGGTAAAACATGGAACATTATATTTACGGCTAATATTAGAATGAAATCGCGGGCAAAACTTTAAGATAAATATTTTATAATGTTATATTTATCTTCCAAATTAATTGTTACTGAACTAACCTGATAGTATTGCGCCCACGCCTGTGCGTCGGCTGCGTTGCCCGTCTGATTACCTTGTTGATACTGTAACAAATATACATAACCATCAGAAACCGCATCATCTTACTCAACAATGAATTATAACATGCACACATATTTATTTGTTGTTGGTTTCCAGTCTAACTGTATGCAACGTAGTAGGTAAGATTGGAAGAACTTAAGTTTATTTGTGACAATAACCTAAGATTGGTGCTTTCCAGTCATAGTACTCAATGAGGTAGTCGACCTATCCTCGAATCTACCTCGTCAAGAGTTGCTTTACCATGAAGGTCGAGTCATGCCACAGTTATTTCTTGGTCACGAGATCCTCTTTATAAACGAAAACGATCATTATTTTTTTAGATGTGCAGGATCACAGTCGGTGAAATAGAAGAAGTGTCGATCATCCGGCGGCGAGATGGGAAAACGACACTGCTGGCTAACGGCTGGCACAGAAACGTGGGGATTGGGACAGGAAAGCGGGGATTACTCCATGAAAAAGAGACTTATACTCAGCAGCGGGCGAAATAATGATGGTACACAATACACACCCCGGGCCATCCAGCTTGCTGCTGCTGCTGTTGCCACTGCTGCCACTGGTACCACTGCTGCGCGGTGTAGTTGGCGGGCCACTGCTGGCCCTGGGCGGCGGCGCCCTTGGCCCCCGCGGCGCCTCCCGCGGCGCCCTGGGCGCCGCCCGCGGCTCCGGCTGCTCCCGCGCCTGGTTGCTGCTGCTGGTTGCCCCAATTACCCCAGTTACCCCAATTTCCCCAACCTGTAAGAAGACCAGGGATGTCAGGGGCTTAAATATTCTTGAAATTAGTACGAAAAATATCTGCACATTAGTATAAAGGGCACAATCGCGAGGGCACATTATTCTCTTGAGTATCTCGAAAATTGGCCAGGTTAAGAATTCTCAAATTTAAGGTAGTACTATATCCATAATAGCTTTTTATAAACGCTTTTGAATCATCCAGGAGTTGATCAGTTACTCAAAAAGTTTAAGCTCTTGTACTCAAGCAAAATTCTCATGAAGAAGAAAGGCCAAATACTTCCTAGTATCTCTACTAGTCTACACTAATATTATAAAGAGGAAAGATTTGCTTGTTTGAACTGAATAGGCTACTGGACCGATTTGAAAAATTCATTCACCATTAGTATCCTACGTTATCCCTGATGAACATTCACTATAGAATATTTAAAAAAAAAGTTAGGGATCCGCATGAAAACTTTGATAATGTAACCCAAGGTGTGAAAAAAATACCAAAAACGATCCTTATATCGCGTACGCTGCGGAAAATTTTAACAATAGAGCAAAGTAATGTACTACAGTTTTATAGAGATCAATATCTACAAAAAAGTCCGCGAGGGTATGTATTTAACTATTATGGTTAGGTCACAATGACCGCATTTTGTTCAAATTATTCAATAAAAACCCGGGTGAAATAGAATAGTGGAGATTTTAGTATCGTGATTTAATCCTTATCTATTTAAATTGTTTAATAATTACACTTTAAATTATTCAAACCGGACGTTTCGTTTAAAAATTTTGATGGGTATAAAAATACTCTAAAAACGTTGCAGTTTGCGCAAACTGCCGTCGTCGAAAGTCTAGTCAATTAATAAATAATTAACACGGGGGAAGAAGTACGTGGAGTACTAACTAAAGCCGCGCGAACGAAGTCGCGGGCGAAGTGCTATACTGAATAAGAATATACAAAACGACGAAAAAGAATAAAAAAAATTGTCATTGGTATTTTTTATTTCGTGAAAACTCTATGGCGCTATATCTGAACAGACACATGAGAGCCTTTTTCCTGTTATATATATATCTGTAACATAATGGTATTATGCCAAATGGAATGCGCTTAGCATTGGTGAAGGAAATTCCCTTCTATACACGACTGTGAAGGACGACGGTCATTTACGTATTTTAAGAAAGTACTAAGTATAATAAACATTACCCAACCAGCAAGGTTTTAACTAACTGAACATTACAAAATCTAACCCCATTCCTGTCGAAAAGACAAAAATTCTTCCTTTTTTATCATTATACTCTCTCGGCTGTAAGTCTATCTTACGCATACATACCTTGGTTTTGGTTCCAGTTGCCCCAGCCTCCCCATTGGTTGGCCCATTGGTTCCATCCTTGTTGATTCTGCTGGTTTTGGTTTTGATTTTGATTCTGCCCATCCTATGTGCAATAACAGTTTAGTTCAACAATGAATTTGACAAGCTTATTGGTGTATAGCTTCAGATCTACATGATACTGTCGGTTTGTGGGAATGTGAGCTTCAGATCTACATGATACTGTCGGTTTGTGGGAATGTGACTTGAATTCCGTGTCCCTGATTGTTGGAAGTGGATTTAGAGGCTATGGGAAGTAGCGAGGAAGCCCAAACTACCCTGAACCACCTCTGTACCACAAAACAAGCAGCCCCAGTGACCTATGCACTGCAACCAATGATGCTAAGAAAGTGGCAATTTTGTCCATCCCAAATTTTAGATACTGTCATGCCAACAACAAAACAAAAGGCGTACAAGATGAAGAGCCCCAACTCAAGTATATTAGTATAACTTGCTGGGATAACCTCTTAATCTGTGCACAGATTTCTCTGTGTTCAATGAGATACAAAAAATTCATTTTGATTTTTTTGAGTGAGTGTTGTTCACTCTGCTAGCACCGTTTCCGCACCGTGCGTAAAGGTCGCGGAACTGTTCCGATTTTGAACTAATGAACTAATTGGTAATGGGTCAACTGGTCACAATTACCATTTAGACATTAGGCCTTCTCCACATCGACCGACCCTGTGATTTTCTCACGTTCTATGTAATAATAATAATCCTTCAGACAGATGTCGGCCAATTTCAGCGGAGACTAGCCATCTGCGAGGGACATATTATAGTGCACAAGTGTGCGCGGAAGCAGATGCCCTCCCTCTCATACACCGATGGGTCGGCTGTCCGACACTCGCGGACACAGATCTGGTGCTAGACCAACGGACTTACGTGCGCACCGCTTGGTATCACACCACCTACTTCCAGACATTGTGGTGTCACAAAGAAATTCCTAATGGAAAACTCAATAAAACTTTGTCCGACCTGGGGCCCTATTATGACGTGCTAATGCCATAATGATTAAGCTGTGAAAAAGGGATAGTGTTATGCGACTTGTATAACTGTCACACACCATGTCATAATAAGTACCCTGGAAATCGAAACGGAAGGAACGCTCGGCAGTCGCGCTTGCTTCTGTGTCACCAACGGAGTAGTTAGTGTATTTGAATAGAAAGTGAGTGAATGTGAACAGTAGTGGCGTACCTTGGGGTTGGGCATGGGAGCGCGGTGCGGGTTCATCCCCGAGGGCCGCGCGGGCTGCATGGCGCCGCGGTTGTTGCCCATCTGCCCGCCGCGCTGCCACGAGCCCGCATTGCCGCCGCCGTTACCGGATCCACCGCCACCTGCGTTTCAAAAAAATTAATATAATTATATAAAATGAAATCTAATTCTATTCTACATATAACTTCTAATGAAAATTCCAGACGGAAATCCTATTATGAGTTTTTCCGATTTAGGAATCCAACCTAAAAGCTCACATTAATACCAACGTGTTTAAATTTTGTAAATGTGTTGATAATATGTATCACAAAACTGACCATCTGATGGTGATAGATAAGTTGTATAATAAATTAATTTGTATTTTGTAATTAAAGTTTAATTTGGTTGTAAATTACTCTTATTTTATTTGCTGTTATTGTGACTGGTTTGAATATAATGTATGCTTTTTGGAGGTATGCTGAACAGAGAGTAAAGTCCCGCAAACCTCCATTGAATAGGTAGGATCCTCCGACCAGGCGGTAGTTGTGTCTGGCGGGCAACTGCCCGATATTTGATATTTTGGCTGATGTACTCGTATATGTTGAAATCGCACGGTAGTCTTCTTGCACGATGCAGGATTTCGACGCAGTAGTTCTCTACTAGTTGGATAGATGGCGTTGCGAAACTTTTTTTTTGCGATGTAGGTTTGCGCCGTTTGTTTTTCTTGATTGATGAGTACACCACCATGTACAATGTGCGTTTGCGAAGCATTAGATGGTTAAAAGCAGTGAAACCGTCTAACATCACATGATATCATCATTAACCTATGAAATTCATGTGTGTGTTATGTCGCATGGTAGTTTGAAAACAGACCTTTATATCTAGTTTACTTACGTTTTGCATCCCTTTTAGAGTAACAAAAATTCATAATGTGCACCAAATTTCAACAGAATCGGCCCAGTGCTTTCTGAGCAAATAGTTGAGCCAAACAGAATGATGGATGGACAGACAGACACACGAGAGATCATATAGGGAGCGTGCAGAAACTATAGGTGGCAGCACAGAAGTGTCAATGTAATGTTTGTATTAGGAAAAAGTTCCGAATTTTTAACACTAGATGGCACAGTCTTAGCCTTGCACGTTCTTTACAAGGATTCCGTTTTTTTTTTTTTTTTCATACGGACGACGTTCGGAAGCCTAAGAAGTGTGTGAAGTGGTGAAGGTGTAGTTACCGGGCTGGTGGTGACGCTTGTCAGGGCGGTCGTTAGGTCGGTTGTTGTGTCGCTCGCGCCCGAAGCGGTCGGCCCCGGGCGGCGCGCCCCCCCGCCCGCCGCGCTCGCCGCGCCCGCCGCCGCCGCGCCCTCCGCGCCCGCCTGGTCCTCGGAAATCGTTGCTGAGGGAAAAAGAAGCAAACTTACAAATCTATCTGCAAAACAAGCTCAACAGTTGCTTCATTGTATAGAGGGAGGCTCCACCAATAACATTATGTAAAGTTAATAAACGACGACGGTACTGGTGGGCAAATATTTGTACACAAATTCTTGACAAATGTTTGTCTTGATTGTGTGAGGTCCAGCTGTTTGTCATCAGCAACTCTTCACTGTGTAAATTTTTCTATAATATATGTTTTATGTTGGGCTTTTTCTGAATATTCCATGGCATTGGAACTGAAAACCATAATTCACAGTGGCAACTACAAGACACACAGTTATATCATTCAATATTTTAAACTCAGTACCATAATGTATCATGGAGAATAACAACAAAACCAATATAATTAATGCTCGTCGTTAGTTGTCTATATATCAAAAAAGACTATAACGCGTGCCTATCAATAGTAAAAAGAAAAAAAAAAAAGACTAAAAATTATTTAAAAAATTCTTCTGAATACTGAACTTAGTATTTTTGTGACAATAAATTTCTTTTATATTTCAATACTACAAAATTAAATATATTTATAAAAATACTAGAAAGAAACGGACAATGGTCTAACAGCAAGACTAAGTGCGATATCAAATCCCAATAGATGGGGGACCAGGGGATCGTCCTGTGCCCAACATTGTAAGTTTTTCGTGTGGAATGATGATAATAAATCGAAATTTTTATTTAGAACACGTTAAGTAACAAGAATGGATTCGTATGCTCACTCGTATCGTCCGGGCTGGTTGGCCCCGGGCGCGCCGGGCTGCGGCGGGCCGCCCTGCCAGGGCCGCTCGAAGCGGTTGGCGTTGGGCGGGCCGCTGGGCCGCGAGTCGCGCGGGCCCCAGCGACTGCCGCCGCGGCCGCCGCCCGAGCCTCCCCAGCGACTGCCGCCGCCGCCGCCGCCGCCGCCGGAGCCGCTGCTACCTCCCCAACGGTCTTCTGTAAATAACACAAACATAAAACCGGCTCGAGTTTCTACTTGAGGGATGAGTAGAACATTTATTTTGTTTTACTACTAAAAGCTTACAATCATATTTTCACTGCACAAAGTCAAACAAAAAAACTATAAACCATACAACTAAAGCTTCCTTATGATGAAGTTATTGTCGCATACAGACAAGACTTTGCCGGGCTTTATTTATAACGTTCTGACAGGACGAACAGGGAAAAATATTTTACGGAGATGAAAAGTGTATGCTATGTCTTATGCAGAACATGGCCCATCTGTGTGCCAAGTGTCGTGATTCATTCAACGTGAAGAGGTAACAAACACAAACAGAGTTATTCTTTCCAGTTTTAGGCTACAATAGAATAAAAATATTACACGTCCTCCGCAGTATTCGGCAGAGCTTCAGTTTACACACCAGTTTAGTTTCAGATCTAAACCATTTTGTAAAGCGAACCTATTACCACTAGACGCAAATTTAAACTATCTACAATAGAAAAAACTGTTCATTTCATTTTTTTAGTTAAATATGTGATTTAATCTTCTGCAACAGATTGCTAGGTAAATCATAATCTAAGCATTGTGTTCGAACTGGACTGCTTGACAAAGGCCTCTCGTACTTGTGATCGTACTACTGATCTCGTATCTTGTCCAGCTGTCGCTGAAAACCACGCTGTCGCACGTAGCAGCATTGTGCTGAACCATGGCGGTTTTACGCAGATGCAACGCATATTCCTCCCATATTTGATTTTTCTTTACTGCTTTTTTCAATAAAGCTGGCTGGTATTTCATATCAAATCAGGATTAAATGAAAGCTGTGATCAAAGCATGTTTGCGTGACGAACCTCGGTCTCCCCTGCTGAAGTCCCTGTTCCTGCGGTCGTCGCGGGCGTGGCGCTTGTCGTTGGAGCGGTGTCGCTTGGCGGGCGGCGCGTCGCGCGTGGCGGAGCGCTCGCGCTTGTCCTTGTCGCGCAGCACGCCGGCCGCGCGCGCCTCGCGGTGGTAGGCCTCCACCACCGCGCGCGCCGCGTCGCAGCCCAGCTCGGCGTACTGCACCGAGTCCAGCCACGAGCACTTCTCGGGCAGCGTGAAGTTAGCTGCGACAGAGAGGAGCGTGAGAGCGGGCAGGGGCGGCGGCGCGGGGGCGGCTCCTAGCTGCGGTAACCAAGGTAACCAACCTTTCATCTCCACGATAGCCCCGTCGGGCACCTCCTTGCCGTCGGCCTCCTGGCGCCGCTTGTGGCGGTCGCGGTACGTCTCGTCGTCGGTCACGATCACGACCGCGATCCGCCGGTACCCGTCGAATTCCCTCAACTTGCGCCTCTGGGCCGACGGGTATACGTTCGTCTGTTTTACCCAATGCGATATCGAAACCGCGGTCGCGAATTACGTCGATGGCCGTCGTCGAGTCCCGCGTAGATTATGATGTGGAGCAAAACATTCTCATTATAGACAGTGACGATATCCAGCGGTGACTTTGTACTTTGTGTTAATGTTTTGTGGCAGTTCGACACCTAGAACAAGCTCAATAGAGATCCCATCGCGGTTATTTCAGTGGGCCGTTTGGCAAGTGTCCGCTCACCGCTCCCGCGGCCGCTACTCACCTGCGGCTACACAATACATATAGTCGCTCGCGCGCGGAAGCGGTGTCGTGATACATGGCCTTAACTACTCTTATATATAGGACGTACCTTATGAAGATGCGTAGATATATAGATGGCTTACGAAGCTAGATAACATGGCATACATATACATATGGTTTCCGTGAAGATAGTGATTGTTATTGAAATACAAATGAAAGGGATTCGGCCAAACAGTCGCGGGGGTAACAGTCGGTCGATCTCGATTGTTCTTTGAATTAAGTGTGGCTGCCAAAGTTAGAATGTTATACAAAATTGGAGTGTTGCTCACCTGATCCAGTATAAAATTCCTTTTGCGTCCTTTGGCGATTTCCAACAACCTAAGCACGCATTTAGCGGTCTTGGACACCATAGCGTCCCAGCGTCCGTCGTAGCTGGCGCGGAAGGGCTTACAGTCCACCTGTGTCGACGTACACATCATACAATACTACTCCTACACGCTACACGGCGGCCTTAGCCTAGCTTACTCTAAGGAATAATGTCATGTGATACCAGGGACTCCGCGGTGACTCGGACTCGGTATACGTACGTCCTCTTCAGTCGGCGATCCACTGGTATCATATTAACTACACTGCTAGTTGCTGACCGCTAAAGGTCGATTTAACATGGTTTTGTTATTATGTTTTGGTTTATAAATGTTGCTCATATTGCACCCTGTTGAAAATACAGACGAACATTAGTTTAGCAATGTTTACAGTCGGAGCTGAAGTCGGTTTATTGTGCTCATACCTCAAGCTGGAAAGAAAAATATTAGTTTGTGTGCAGTGTCGTGTTTGGTAAGATAATGTAGTTCATTTATGTTTGATTCCATTTCAACTATTTAAACTTAATACTTTGAGGTATTGCGATGATTTAAATTCGATTTATTCGTCACAATCATACTTCTGATTTCGAAACTTTTCATTCAAGCTGGCATACTTTGGGCGATGTCTTTCGGCATGAAATTAAATAAGTATTTGCTAAAGGCTACGCGCGCATGATTGTATGTTTGGCTAAGAATATTATATTTAGTACTGATACTGGTTTTTAAAAGCTTTTCTCTTGCGAATGACACTTACCTTGTTGTCAATAGAGGCGGATTTTCCAAATAGCTTCACATTTGACAGCATCCCAAGAGATTGTAAAATAGTATGTCTTTATAATATTTCATATCCTTGTCCTCTTATCATGCGCACTTAACCTAACAGAATTTTAGCGCTAAGCAAATAAAAGGTGGTAAAATGAATATTACTGAGAGAAAACATCGCAATAACTCAAAAGGAGCCTTAAAAAAATTGCCATTTACTAAAACATAAATAACACTATTTTGTGTTCATTGTGTGACCAAATGCTGTGTTTCAGAGTCAGTATAGTTTGATTTATTGCAATCTCCAAATGACGTAAACAAAAGCTTTCTTTTAAATCAGTGTCTTTAGAGCACGTAAGAAAAGATTTATCTCATAAGCCCTTTTCTGACTAACCTCGTGACAGAAAAAAAGTAATTTTTTGCTTGTTTCAGGACAGATTTTTCAACTGTCAGACATAATGTAGAAAATATACGGTGGTTTTGTCATTAGCTTTATTACAAAACAAGTCAATCCACTTCATTTAGGTTCGAAAGAATAAACATATTGACATCTTTTTATGCATATTGATTCCAAAAGTAAAAATTATCTGTCTATTGAAAACTCAACCTTTATTTCTAATTTGATGATCCAAAAACCGGCTTATCAACATTTTAAAAATCTCCATCTATACTAATATTATAAAGAGGAAAGATTTGTATGTTACGTATAAATCTAAAACTTCTGGACCGATTCGAAAAATTCTTTCAGCAATAGATAGTTACATTATCAGAGAGTAACATAGGCTATATTTTAACCCTGTACTCCCACGGGAAGCGGAACTACACGGGTGAAACCGCGGGATGTCCGCTAGTGAACATTAAAAGCTATTCCGTCAGACTTAGTCTACGTCATCGGACATTGAAACAAAGCCAAGTATAGCATCTCAAGCTTGTACAAGTGTGGTGTGTGGTGTGTGGTGTGCAGTGTGTGGTGGTGTACCTTCATGCGGTCGAACAGCGCGCCCGTGGACAGGATGTTGTAGCGGCGCTGCGGGTGCGCGGCGGCGTGCGCGCGCGCCCACGTGGACTTGCCGGCGCCCGGCATGCCCACCATGAGGATCACCTGCACACGTGCTAACTTAAGCTATGCCCGAACCTATTTTGGGGAATGTGTGACGGAATTGCATAATTTAATTCCGCCAAGCCCGTTCCACCATCGAACCACAAGACGAACGGCGATGCGCCACCGGTACATGCATCTTCGACCACATCATCGCTTACCATCAGGTGAGATAGAGTTCAAATGCATGCCTATCAATAGTAAAAAAAAAAACAAACTGATCTGCCTCGCCTTTTTATGTTGGAGATAGGCATCCAGGCGCAGCGAAATACTAATATTTTTTATGTAGTTAGTTACACATCATTACGAGCAGCTGCCTAATTAGTAAACCCTTGCTACTTGTTCAAACTCTGGAAATGTCTTTCATGTTTAAAAAGTTCTGTTAAAATGTTATCTACATCCCAAAGAGGGCAGACCAATGAGTTGGTATAATAGAAGGTAATAGAATAGAAGGACCTTCTACTAGCAATTTTGCTCACTGGAATGTCAGAAATTATTCCAAGAGTACTCAGTTATAAAGAACAAGCTTGTGTACTATTCCAGATTATAATCTATCATAGTGAGAAAGTGGGACACTCGACATTTAAGCACTTGGGTCAAACCCTGGACAGAGTAAGGGACACTGCAATGAACTTCCAATGGGTTTATAGACCCTATTTTGCGAACTTGTATTTACGATCTAAGTAATCAGTACGAAACAACTTCGGCAAGCTTTGTTTCACCCCTAAAGATCAACCAATTCAGCTGTTATTTCTCTGTGACAGCCCGGAGTTTGGAATTCGATGGTGTTGGTAACCAGTGCGTCGGAAAGCATGGCCCTGCATCCGATCGTGTCGGATGGCCGTTCCATCAGACTATGAGTATTGAAAGGGAGGTGCATCTGTGTTTGCGCACATAGGTACTCCTCACACGCTTCCGTTGAGATTGGCCTTCACGGCCGAAATCGGTCGTCTTACAACCCAAATCTCTTCAAAGTTAGAATGAACAAGCTCCTTCTGGGTAAGCTCGCTCCATCGTAGACTCTGTCATCTCTGACCTAGACTAGTTCCAAACCTATCTCAAATAAAAAAAAAAGGTTTGCTGGTACCCTTACACAAGTTTAATTTTACACTGGGTACTGAAGTTCAACGTAAACACCTTTTATTGTTGTTGTAAAACTGCTGTTTAAATTTGTGTTTTGGACAATCATTAGAAAATAAACAATTTTATTTTTATAATGAAGGGAGGAGTATTGTTATTATCTAGTTACAGCAGCTCACCTCACAGTCGGCTACGGCGGCAGGGCGGGCGGGCCCCTGCACGACGTCGGCGTGCCGCACGAGCACGTAGCCCGGCAGCAGGTCCGCCTCCGAGCCGTCCAGCTCCTCGTCCACGGTGTAGCTGTAGATAACTCATACACTCAATAGGGTATTTTACTGAAAATAGCTCGTGTGTGTGTATGTGGCTTGGTTAAATTGTAACAAATTTACCAAGCCACATGACGTCACGCGCGTCTTCAACTCGCTGTATCCTCATTTTTTGTTTACGTGAAAAAATAAAAAATACGTGTCCAATATTTTTTGAAAATGTATCAGATTAGATTTTATAGTAAAATACCCTATCCCTATAGACTTGTCCACTGAAAAAATCGAATTAGTCCGTCAATTAGATTATCAAAAAACATTTTCCCGATTTTTTTCCTTTGATACGTAAATCAAAATTGACGAAGATACAACGCTTTCAAAATTCTCAATTGGTCACGCCGTGCTTTAATTTTTAGTGCGTTCTGACGTCACGAGCCTCCACTCCCGAGTTTAGACGGACTAACTAGATTTGCCATTTATTGATGGTGGAAATTAGCCTATTAGTACTCTTCCATTACTGAGAGACTGACAGACAACGATCAACCGAAACTATTGGTCGTAAAGAGCTGTAGGTTTGTGGGCATGTAGGTTCCTTGGGAAGTGTAGGAAAGCACTAAGAGACGATTTCCCGAAATTTCTACGAAAACGGGAAAAAGCGGGATATGCGCGTAAATAAAAGTGCTGATGGCTGACATCGTTCGAGACGGCGCAGGGGTTGCTTAGCAGTGAGACACCAACGACTGAAGACCAATAACTGCTTTTCCTTTCATTTGGTCGGCGACGTAAGTACGCACATCACGTCACATGTTGAGACTTTTACACGTTAGGTAAAAACATTGGGTAGGCATTCAGAAACACGAAGATTACACCAATAAACCGATAATAATACAGTATAAATTATACCTTCCCGGAATCCTCATTAGTTTTCCTATCTACTAAAACCGGTACGTAATGAAATAAAACTGACCTGACTTTGCAGTGACGTGATATGTTTTCATTTTGATAATTTTCGTACACATAACCTTCACACTTTATCACAATACGTCGAATTCACAAATATATTCACCAAAACTACACTAGAATACGATGGCACATATGTTTACACATTCATTACATACTTTATATCACTACTAAACTACTAAGTTGTTGTCATGCACTATTTGCATGACAACAACTTTTTCTGTCAACTGATAAAAAGTTTGTGACCGCAAGCGGCCATATTTGCGTTTAGACTGGCGCGGACCGTACTTCGCAGACCGTACGTGCGGCCAACCGACATGATTTTGGCGCCAATTTTACGACTTTTTTCTCTTTGACACACAATTATGATGTCAATACGTGATGATATTAGTATCTATTACTATTATTATGTTCATAGGTAAATATGATCACTACTTATGTGTATTTCAAACTTTTTACGAGAATATTTATAAGAAAAACATGTCATAAACAACGGCCAGTATGGAAAATAAATGTTAAGTCTAAACTTTCGTTACTTTTTTCGTCTGTATAATCATTACTTTTTGAAAAACAATTACTCAATACGGAATCTACACTTATTTCTCAGTAATTCTATATAGATTTTTATAAGAAAACTTATTGTTTTCTGCCACTATTCATCGTTTATTTCTTCTCCGGTCACGCACAAATTTAGGTACACGGCAAATGTCAAGCGGTGGAATGTCAGATGAATTTATTTATTGTTTAGTTCGTTCAAAATAATGTTTCTGCTGTTGAAAAGTATTAAAATAGAGAGTGAATCGTAGACAGAGAATAGATATAGACATGCTCTTAGAATAATAATAATTGTTAAAGTAAGACAACGCATAATATGCAAAATGTCTAAGTGTGAGCAAGACGTAGCATAGTTTTTCTATCTCTATTTGCGTATCGGTTTTTATTGTCTGCCATCAGTAGTCATTGGTGGCAAACAAATTGTGGTGTTAGCGTATTTTCGTTGATAGAAGCTTATTTTGTGTGATTTACTGCTTTAGTGATATTCCAGAAGGTATTATTAAGTGTGTAGTGATGGTGAATTGCAGTATTTACGGCTGTAAAAGCCGTAGTGAACGAAATCAACCAAACATAACCTTTCATCGGTAAGTAGCATTTTTTATCTATTACAGCAAGTAAATCAAAGATTATTGTACTCAAGACTATTTTCTGTCAATAACAAGCAAAGTTTATTGATAATTAACGTCTAAAAAGACGATAAATCCTAACTTATTTTTCATATTAGCCGGCCAAAGTGTGAGGCAATTTATGTTAGGTTGTTATCTATGTCACTTCATGTCATTTGTAAATTGTCGGATAATAACTTGACGGGGATACCAGCACTTGATTATTTTTACCCCTAAACGTATTTTTCTTTTTAGGTTTCCGAATGATCAATTTTTTTTAAATAAATGGATTGACTGTACGGGCCGAGTTAACTGGCATCCAAGTCGTCACTCCCGTATTTGCTCACGACATTTCGAAGACAGTTGCTTTCGACAGAACTTAAATCGTACCTACTTAAATCCACGTGCGATACCCACACTTTTCATCCAGGTAAAGTAAATATATTACTTAATTTGTTCTAGGCGTTTAGTCAACTATGATATGTAAAAATTAATTTAGACTTGATTTTGTGTAAATATTATCAACATTATTTGAGGTGACCTTTTGATGTGTGAGTGAGTGGAATAATATTATGTACCTAATTATTAAGTCACTAAAATAATCACTCAGAAGCCCGCGAGCTTACTAAGCGCGGTCCTGACTGACGCAAAATACAACTCATTTGTTTTCGCGCTTTACGTTCATCCCGGAGGCATTCAGTTCGCGCGCGAACACAATCAAATAGTAATAAATACATACGTTACCCCTTAAAAAGTTTAAAAAAAAACGTGTTATTAATTGATATGAATTACATTACTCGTAGTAGATGTACAACCAAAATAATAAGAACGAGATTACCCACACAATGGGGGTAAAAGTCTAAGTATGGCAATATTAAATGCACGAAGTTGTAATTATGTACTTATGTCGAACTATCGCTATCCCTTACCGTTATACGCTGAGGACTTGTCTATACCCTATTCTCTGTCTACGGAGTGAATGAACCATTTCTTTCATATAAATGCAGAAAGTATTGCTACTTGCAACACAACAACAGATTTTTACCGACCAATCCTGACCAAGCCCTTATGTGTAACTGTGTAACTTAAGACATTTGATAGGTTATGCTGCTCCGGTCTGCAACTCTAACACCGGCTGTCTCTGAAAACCAGTGGTTCTGATTCGCTCACATAACATTCCCTATGCTGAGCGATGGCAATTTTCCGCGGATGTGACGCATATATTTCCAACTTGTGTAGGTTACCTATTCGTTTTTAATCGACTTCAAAAAAATAAAAATAAACTTTACAAAAGTAAAAAATAACTTTAATTTCGGAAGTCGGTGTTCAAAAACGATATAACAAAAAACACCGACTTCCGAAACTAAAGTTATTTTATTTTTTTACTTTGTAGTGTTTTGTTTTTGGAAGTCGGTTTTATTTTTTGTAAAAAAAAAAAAAATATTTTTTACTTTTTTTTGTGGTACGCCTGCGTATCACAAAAAAGTGAAATCACAAGCACAGCGTGCCGGCGTGATGATATGTTATGAACTGGTGTAAACAATCAACAGACATGCGATCAGAAATCTCGATCCATTTGCTATCATTTATTGAAGAGTTCCGTTGCCTCCTCCGTTCTTTATCTGATCTTCACCAAATTTAAATGGGACCAGTCCGAGAAAATACTCTTCCAAACAAAAAAGAATCATCCAAATCGGTTAACAATTGGCGAAAATATCGCTGAACAAAACATTTTTCATGGGATCCCATAATCAGATCCTGACTTATACCTTCCATCATCAGCTCATCAGCATGAGATGATGATTACCAGGCACATTGTACGTGCTTATAAAATTTGAGGATTGCCCTCGATTTTCATGGGATCCCATCATCAGATTCTAACTTGGTGACAATGGGACCACCTCAGGAGTATAGGCTTTCGAATAAAAATATAATTTTTGAAATCGGTCCAGAATTGGCGGAGAAATCGGTGAACATACAAAAAAAAAAATACATACAGCCGAACATAAAACCTCCTCCTTTTTGAAAAAGTCGGTTAAAAAAGAGGCTTTGATAACGTTACTTTACAGGGTGGATTACTCCATAATTTGCTGTCTGTCATATCACTGATAAATATATAGGTCAAAAAACATAGGTGTACACTTGTACACCTATGTTTTTTGACCATTAGCAATTCTTTTTTTCAAGTTTTGGTACATACAATCAATTATTCATAAAGACTTTCTCCCATCTTGTAATGGAATTAAAATGTAATTCCGCTTGCGATCTCATATATCATGAAACATACGGGAGTAAATACGGAATATTGATTTACCTGTTCTAAAAAATTCATACCACACGAATGATATGACTATTCAAATTGTTTACAGGATTATGTAATTTTTGATTTCCTTCATTCAAAGTGTAAAGCTTCACAACACACTTTTAGTATTATGACTAAAAGTCTCGTCTCTTTCTTATTATTAAAAAGAATACAAACGAATTGAGAACCTCCTCCTTTTTTTTTTAGGTCGGTTAAAAAGTGACAATGAAGACCGAAAAACAGCATTTGCCTCACGGTGCGGCAAAAAGGTAAAACTTCCGCAATGTCGCCAGACAGATGCTGTCTAACGCTGAACTTCCAATAAAACTTCCGCAATGTCGCCAGACAGATGCTGTCTAACGCTGAACTTCCAATAAAACTTCCGCAATGTCGCCAGACAGATGCTGTCTAACGCTGAACTTCCAATAAAACTTCCGCAATGTCGCCAGACAGATGCTGTCTAACGCTGAACTTCCAATAAAACTTCCGCAATGTCGCCAGACAGATGCTGTCTAACGCTGAACTTCCAATAAAACTTGCGTGACGAGTGACAGAGCAAACGGTTTTGGTTTACTTTTTCGAACTTCTCACTAGTTTTTATGGGGAACGTGCACGGCGTAGATTATGATATCTTTTTTTTTTTGACGATGGCCACTCGCTGTTTCAGCCCTAGAGGGTTGTCAACTACTAGGGCTGAAACTGCGAGTGGCCATCATGCAAATTCGAGACTATTACATGAAAAATTTATCCTATAGGCCCTTCTGTGCTGCACCTACAGTTCCCGCACGCTCCTTGTCAATACGATTATTACATTTACAAGGCTAAAGAGTTTGTTTGTTTCTTTGGTTGAATGCACTAATCTCAGGAACTACTGGTTCGAATTGAAAACATTATTTTAATTAGGATAGCCCATTTATCGAGGAAGGCTATAGGTTATATTTATAAAATCACGCTACGACCAATAGGAGCGGATCATAAATAAAAATGTATGTATCTGTGCAAATTCGTCTTACACACGTTAAGACAAAGTTGCACGGGTCAGCTAGTATGACATATTGGTGAAGACTTACCGGATGACGAATTTGATTCTCTTGTCCAGTACATGCCCTTGCAGGACCTGT
The DNA here is from genome assembly GCA_950371165.1 of Lacanobia oleracea. Classification (NCBI taxonomy): domain Eukaryota; kingdom Metazoa; phylum Arthropoda; class Insecta; order Lepidoptera; family Noctuidae; genus Lacanobia; species Lacanobia oleracea. The sequence continues at coordinate 7,138,722 of OX493412.1, read as the reverse complement.
TCTTCTGTAACCTCGGCCAGTTCGCCTTCTAAAGGAAGAACATACCAAAAACTTTAGTTTATGCGAGCAAAATCATGAGAAATATGACTTTTAAATGAGCAAGTCACGTGCTTTAAGTTTTTATCTTTCAATTAAAATTAATTTTATCTTAATTAGCGCGTCGAATGCTTATAAGGCATATTATGTAATTCCGCTTGCGATCTCATATATTATGTAAAATACGAGAGTAAATACGGAATATTTATATACCTGTTTAGATAACTTATACTACAAGAGCAAGATAAGTATGAATACTTCACAGGATTAATGTTAGGGTGTCTCTGCAAGCAAATTTAGAGGTGGGTGATGCCACTTTGTTTTTTGTTATACATCCCCTAGCTATGCTGTTCTCTGAGAATTAATTCATTTTCTTCTCTTATCACATAGTCTATGAGATAAGAGCGGACGATGTGGCGACGCTTGGGGAAGGCCAAGTCTTTAGGGTGAATAGATTACTTCTAGGCAAGCGTGCTCCATCTTCGACCACATCATCACTTACCATCAGGTGAAATAGTGGTCAAACGCGTGCCTATCAATAGTAAAAAGAAAAAGGCCTTTGCCTAGAAATGGACGTCTATTTTTTTAAGGAATGGAAGTCTACAAATGACTCCTTCCGCGCAGAGTGTCGGACTCTTACTGACTAAAACCCATCCGTGTTCCTCCTGATGCGCTTTGCATTCCAGGGCCGTGGTGACTCTTTTGAACAAATTCGGCAACTCAAGCAGACACTGAGAAATGGACGTCTTACTGCTGAAATGTTTATGAGGTTACTGACCTGGAACAGTTTCTTCCTTCACCTCGGATTCAGCAGGTTTCTCACTGGACTCAGTGTCCATAGGTTCGGGCTTGACTTCAGCTGCCTCAACAGTCGGCTTTTCTTCCGGTTTGTCACCATTCTCCTATAACATACAGCGAGGTTAGACATGGGTAACATTACAGCACTCACACACAGCACTGCACAACAAATATAAGGCAATCAGATCTCATTGAATTAAGGCAAAGGTATAAGCACTAATAAGGAAACTAAAAAACATGTCGCTGCTGAGAAATTCTTAAGAGAAAACTCCGATAATTATTTGCCTGACCTAGGACCAAACCCAGGAACTCTTGTCCAGTAGTAGGAATTGAAGTTTTCGAAATGTAATGTAATTCCGCTTGCGATCTCATATTTTATGTGAAATACGAGAGTAAATACGGAATGTTAATATACCTGCTCAGATAACACATGTCACGTGAGTGAGATGAGTAGTCAAATACTTAACAGGATGAAAAGCGTCATAAACATGTCGTTTGCACAATATTGTTGCTACTACGTAATTTTCTAGAAGCTGTAAAAATGCCAATTGATTCCGTGGCATTAAAAGGGATTTCTTGGAGGTCGCGCTAAGGGACTCGCGGCGGAATGCCGTAGCACGTCGCGAGATGTCTTGGTAGGCCGCAGTAATGCTACAGTTAGCATTCTGTCGGTGCCATGGCATGCTTTCGCGGGATCTTAGCGCCTAGTGTGCGTAGGCCTGTAAATGATTCTCCCTTTCAACATTCCTATTTCTTATAGTCAAAGCTCTCACCTTAGGCTCATCAGTCTTTTCAGCGTTCTCCTCAACTGACTCCGCTTCCTTTTCCTTCTCTGGTTCTTTCTCCTTCTCTTTCTCTACTTCTGCTTCTGGTTCCTCTTCACCTCTCTCTTTTCTCTCGGCGGCCTCTCTCTCTTTTCTTTCACGGTCTTGCTTTTCGCGCTCCTGAAGGAAAAATTTCGGCAAATTTCTACATTAACTATATTGTTTTACTAAATAGATAAAGAGAAATGAAAAGTTATCGAGGAAGAATTTGCACAGCAGTTGAACGACTCTTAAAAAGACCTTATGTTGTACTTATTATGAAATACTTAATTCAATCATCACCGATCCAGTCTGCCGGCAGTGATTTATACCATACGCATGACGTTATTCCTAAGCTGTGCGCGGTAGGCTCAAGACTTCTCATTATAATTTAGACGAAAGTGAGAGCTACAAATGTTAAAATAAGGTTTAAAATTACTTAAGTTCACAAAATCCCTTTGGTACAACACCAGGCGATTATTGCGACGTAGGCGTAGCTGTAGAGCGCCAGCCCAAAAAGTAAATTCTCTATAAACTTATCGCGTTATTTCTTAGTGACATGACATCTAACTTTAGCATTTGAATCTCTGAGTCGCTTCTCTTATCTAATCGCCATAATCACTTCTACATACCTCTTTCTTCCTCTTCTGCCGTTCTTCTTTCTCATTCTTGTCCCTCTCCTTTCGTTCGCGTTCCTTCTTGGCGGCCTCTTCCTTCTGCCGCTGTAACTCTGCTTCGATAGCACGCTTCTCTTCTAGAACTTGTTCAACCGGGACCTCGACGCGTTTGCGGACTATCTTCGTTTTTGTTAACATGTTGTATCTGTTGAAATAAAAGGAAGACTAAGGTAGCACACAAGATAAGCTTTAAGTAAAAGTATGAAAATTTGTTAGAGCTAAAAAACTTTGTATCATCATCTGCCTAGCCTTTTCTCAAATATATTGGTGTCGGCTTCCAGTCAAGCCGGATTTAGCTGAATACCAGTATTTTACGAGGAGAGGCTGCCTACCAGACCTCCACAACCCATTAACTGGGTACTTCATGACAAGACTGGAGTCAGATTTACTGGCTTCTGACTGCCAAAGATCTACAAATGACATATGGGGCCAAAGGCTTAACGTGCTTCCCGAGGCACAGAGGAAACTCGGTATGTTAAGATGGTGACCCATCCACAGACCAAACCTTGGCTAGCGTTTCTTAACCTAGAATCAGCCCGTGCGTCTGTTATTATCTAGCCACAAGCTCCTCAAAAACTTTGTAATGGTGCTAAAAATACGCCATGTTCCGTTGTTACCAATTAATTTGAGAATCTCAATAAGTTTCCACTTTCCAACAAAACTGCTATTTTATCCAATAAGAATAATAATTATTTATACACACGCGAAAAATGTATTTCCGCTTGAGAGCTCATGCATTACAGAATACACAAGTATAAGAACGGAATCAAATGTCCCTGCTATAATAGAAACCGCACAGAAAACACAGGGAACTGTGGGTTGATCTCAGCAGGAATACAAACAAACAATATTTTGAAATTCACAAATATGCAAATATAGTCCATTGAATGCGGGGTTTGAACCCGCCGCCCTGTGCGTATAGAGCGGGAGCAGCCTCCCCTACGACAACAGGGAACTTAAAATAGCGGCCAAATTCCCCTCCTGTTGACGTGCAGACAGGAATAGATCCAACAAATAGACAAGTCTAGATCGCGCGTTCTAAAATTAACTTATTCTAACTAGACTGGTGACGTCGGAAACAGGAAGCGTGCGTTTAAATTGCGGGGATAAACGTTTGCTTTTTTTTTTAAGTAGCATAGATTAATCGAAGATATTATGAAGTTACTTTAGTAATTTATTATAATAGAAGACAGACATGCTACGGAAAGAAAATGGCGTCTGCTTTTTACACCAATTTGACTTTTGCGAATCTCATACGGAATGCTACACTACGTATTATTCAAGATTCGAGTTATAATAGTTACAGTTTTAACTATTATAGGAGGGACAGTTTTATTCTTGTGTATTCTGATGTGCATGAGCCCACAAGCAGATGCACATTTTTCGTTTAGGTTTGTGTAAAAAAAACTTTGAAGTGAGGGTAGCAGTAGAAAACTCTTATTATTCCAATTGGAAAATATTGGATAATTATGTAGTTTTGTACTATTACCTGTTAACGAATTCCAATTTTGGAGTTTCTTTTCCATAATTTGTGTGATTGTAACGAACTGCTATGAAACAATCACAGTAATAAATCGCAAAGACACAACAACATACACTTTTGAACTTGACGCTTGATCCGGATAAGCATGATTTTGAACCTATCAAATAACGGGCCGTTGTTAGTCACTTATACAATATTTACTTGTCATATCCGAAGTTAACTTTGTAGCAAATGTTCTTGGTAAGCAGATGCGGGAACAGCGGCTTGCCGTTGAGAGTTGCCTTGTCGAACTCGTAAGCCGTGCCCAGCTCGGCGCCGTTCAATGTGTACGAGATCTTGCAAGGGTTTGACTCCAGATCCTGTTAGAGAAAGAATAGGGTAAGGTGTGACCACACTACTGAGGTATAAAACTTGGTGGGTCGCAAGCCAAGACAAATAGCATAAGCATAAAGCAGCCTTTAATGTTCCCACTGCTGGGACATAGGCCTCCTCTCAGTGAGAGGGAGTGGGCCGTAATCCAGCTCGCGGGCCTTCGAATTTTTTGGTTCTAGGACATGCCGGTTTCCTCACGATGTTTTCCTTCACCATTTTGAGAGCAGTGTTGATGAAATAATTTAGACAAAGTAAAGCGCCTGCCTGGGTTCGAACCTACGACCTACGTAAGTCGCAGCTATTACCACCGGGCCACCACTGCTCTGCCAAGACAAATAATATTGGTCAATTTATCAGATTCTAATATGCCTGTTGTGGTTTTTTTCCTATGAAAAAACAAAACGAGCCTTCTCATCTCAATTTGTATTTCACTAACATAAGAATAACATAAGGGTAAAAATAAAGTGATAAAACGAATCAACCTGCTCTCTAAAGCTAGGACATTCCCCCACTTAGCGAGATATTCAAGGGATGGGAAGAAGACAGATGAACATTGCCATAAAAAAATTGTTTTCAAACTTTATGTACAGTAGTGGTGCATGGGCGGGCTTTATGCAACAAGGCATTCTCTAACAGTTAATCTTTGAGTTTGTTTGGCTATTACAGTGATTACAAAGGACATCTTTAGTTTTGTGATAATGCTAAGAGAACAGCTATAACTGCGAAGTACTATTCCTATAGAACAGGCCAAGGGAGCGAAAACCAGCCCAAGCTTGAATTGAGTATACGAACCAAGTAACAGCCAACAACATCCTTCTCGGTGAGTTGTTTCCCGTAGTCTTTGAACTCGCTGTTGTTGACCGCGCGCCCGCTGCTCTCGAAGCCCCAACTCAGTTCACCCTCGCCTGAAAACGTCACAAATGTTAAGCTCTACCGGGAATATATCCAACAATAAATTTGTGAGAACAGGTGCATTGATGTTTTTTACTCTTTTACAGAAAAAACTATTACATACATTTTGATGAAACTTTAAAATAACGGAACTTACACATCAGAATAATACATGCAAAAATTTATAAGGAGGAAAGTAGCAGATACTTTCATTGTAAAAAAACCAAATTTTACTCGTCCAACAGACCTTCACCTCCTCCTGCCACCCATCCACCCTCCAACATCCATCCACATCATCATAATTAATCCGGAGGGGATTAATTATGATGATGTGGATTGCTTTTTCAAATTAATCTACCTTGTCCTGCAACTATTTAGGGTAAAAACAGAATATCTACTCGCGTAAGTCGATGTATATATTCCTCTATTGTGGATGATGACCTTTAATGATGATGATGTGTTGCTGGGGAGTTTGTTGGCCACTACTTCTCCAAAAATAAAACACTAGGTAGTGGTGACGGGCGGGCGTTCTGGGGGACTGTCATTTGTAAAACTTGACGTTCAAAAAGTACTGGCTATCAACCTAATTTGATTTTGATTTTCATGGCTATAAACATCTGTCTTCCATGTTTTTTTTTTCTTTTCATATTAATTTTTTGGATGTGTGGACACCCCCGTGCCTGGATGCGCACGTTAAGCTGCGTTGGTCTCTCCGCGAGTGTCGGGTTGCCGACCCATCGGAGTGTGGCAGTGTTGGAAGAGGTAGTACACGTGTGTTTGAGCACACACACCTGCACTTATAACATGTCCCGCGCCAAGATTGGCCGCTATGGCCGAAATAGGTCAGTAGGACTATACTACAGTACAAACTTACCCAAATGTAATGTGGAGTCATCAGTGGACCATCCTATCCGCAGGCCGGAGGTAACAGATTCCTTCTCTAAGACTTCACCGCTTGAAACAGATGCGCCGACGCGCACCTATAATGGACAATACAAAAAACCTCCGTTTATCTTTACAAGTTAGAAATGCTCTGCAATTAATCAATCTAAGGCACTTGTCTCACCGCCGGCGATCAGCGAGTAGCGAGTAAAGCTTCAAACTCGAAACGAGTTGGCGAGTGAAAAGTTTCGATAGTTTTGACGCTCGGCTTTCAGCGAGACCTTTAGTGCGACGGGCTTTTACTCGCAATACTCGCTCCGGCCCGCACTATTATTTAAACCGCTGTTTGGTGAGTTCTGATCGCCAAGCAAGCATGGCCGAGCGAGTGTCGCTGAGCAAGTACAATGTTTGATAGCTTTGTCGCTGCGATCAACTAGAGCCGCTCGCCGGCAGTGTAAACAGTCAGCTATCGATTATGAATGTATGTGTCTCTTTCAAACACGAGATCTGTATCTTTTGTCCCTTTCCTCAGCAAGCAAATTGTCGACAGCTACTCGGCTCCTGTTCGGCGGTGAGACAAGTGACCTAGTATATAAAACTCTTCCATCACTGACTGATCGAGTGACTGACTGACAGACAACGCACAGCCGAGGGAGGATTTCCCGAAATTCCTGCGGGAACGGGAAAAACGGGATATGCGCGTAAAAAGTCGCGGGCATAGCTAGTATTTTATAAAATTCTGCCGTTACTGACTGATTGAGTGAGTGTCTGAGTGACAACGCACAGCCGAAACTACTAGCCGTAGAGAGATGAAATTTGGCATGTAGTTTCCTTGGGGAATGTAGGAAAGCACTAAGAGAGATGTTCAGAACCCTAAAAAACTAAATAATGTCTCATTACCTCATAGCACACTCTGCCGGCGTCAACACCATGGCTGGCCCTCGTACCAGCCCACGCGTGGGCAAAGGCACCTTCACTGAGCGGCACCACGCTGTTCAACTCTGGTAGTTCCAAGTACTGGTTCAGGTCACTGTCATCTGATAGACAAAATGTACAATATTACAATAGTGGTTCACTTTTGACTTGAATAGTGTAATGTTGAATGGACTGTTTGAAGAATGATATGGAAAAGGTAGTGAATTATGTGAAGGAATGTAAAGAAAGGAGAAAACGTATTACACTGATCACAACTAACATAGGACTAGTGTAGCAAGATAATGATGACTGATGGCAATCTGTAATTTGATTATTGACGAACTTATTTGTGTTTTTTGGTTGACTAGGGACGAGACAGCTTCACTTGCGATCGATTAATGTTGGCAGGCCGTCCATTCCAGTCTGAAGCCCGAAAGCTAAAAAGGCCACTTTAGCAGAATCAGAAATCACATCACACTACCGTCACTGTCAAATTTTCCCAATCAATATTGAACCTAAAGTTCAAGACATAACGATGAAATTTGACAGATTGTTGTACGATTAATATTATTATTCTACTAAAGTGACCTTTTTAGACCCCTTGGCTGTGGAATTGTGAAGATAAGAAAGGCAAATGTTCCATGTAAAATACTGATATTCAGCTTTATCCAGTTAGACTGGAACCTGACCCCAACATAGTTGGAAACAGGCTAGTTAGAAGATGATGTGCTTGCAGTAACATACTCACACCAAGAGAGGGTGATTTTACTGTCGTCAATCTCGGGCTCTGCAACTTTCACTTCAGCCGATTCTTTCTTCTCCTTATTGCTATGAACCTCCTGTTGAGAAAATAGTACTTTATGAGTGATACAATTGCCAGCTGCAGTATCTGGCAGTTTTACAAAAAGTTCTGTTTGTACAGCTTAATGGGGTATTTTACTAAAAAAATCTAATCAGTCCGTCTGATAGATTTTCAAAAAATATTCGACACGTATTTATTCTTTTCTAACGTAAACAAAAAATAAAGGAGATACAGTGAGTTGAAGACACGCGTGACGTCATCTGGCTTGGTAAATTTGGTACATTTTTACCAAGCCAAATGACGTCACGCGTGTCTTCAACTCGCTGTATCCTCTTTATTATTTGTTTACGTGAAAAAAGAAAAAATACGTGTCGATTATTTTTTGAAAATCTATCAGACGGACTAACTAGATTTTTTAATAAAATACCCTATTCTATCCCAGTAGCCGGCACGAGTCGTGAGCACAGATGAATGCAGTAGGGTTATCTCACCAATGTACGGTGGGCGAACGAAACTTCCAAGCGCAGTACCTAGGTAAGCATTGACTGACGAACCAATAACGCGAATCGTCAGAGCAGTCGTCAAACCGATCAATGAAGAGTGTGCTCACGACTCGTGCTGATTATGATGTTATACGAGTCATATTAACGTCTGGGTACCTAATTTTTTAGCCCCTATGCCAATAGGGAAAAATCAAAGTTTCTTTTGTACAGCAAAATCATGCACCAATTTTTTACAAGACTGTATATTTACATGGATTAGTAACACTGCATGCAGTTTAAAAATGAAACTACTCTTGGGCACTTTACTGCTTGGGGGACCTATGGTTTTGGTGAGCATTTGTACATTGCGAAGTTTCAATGATAGCCGACATTTCGAATCACATTTTTTTGTACTAAAAAAAAAAAAAATAAAACTACTGAAACGCATGAGTGAATTCACAGAACCGCTCGCTTTCGACTGCTTGTTTTGTGAAGAATGGTAACCTTTATCTTGTGAAACTATGAATTTATGAAATTCTATCTTAGGACTCAACTGTTAGGGTTCATTATTCCCAAATGGTTATTCCTATAGGTAAATACGAAGGCTAGACGTGCGACATACCTCAGGCAGTGAAAGCACTTCGTTAGTTACTTCGACAGCCCTGTAGAAGTTACTCCAGCGAGCCTTCTTTTCGCGCTTGCGCTTCAAACGGTTCAGCTTGACCGGATCCTGTTTCAATTAGATAAATTTTCCATTATTTACTGTATGCAATGTTTACAGTTTTGTATTTATTTTGGGTTTGTGCTATCAGCTTCCAACTCAAACGAAAATCGTCAAGATTTAACTACCGTGAAATCTGCGTTTGAGGTAGAAACAAGTCGAAATAATAATAGTGACGAAAACTTGTCGCACGAAAATGTTAATGAAATCATAATTCCCAAAAATGTATGTTATCAAAGACAGAATGGAGAAGAGCAAACAGGAGAAATTCTAGATAAGCTGACCGTATTACTTTGTAAAAGTTAAGAAACTATTTTTTCTACTTTTGTGATATGATCGTGAAGCTGAGCCGATAAATATTATAAATAAAGATAGCTAGTGCAAAATAAACTCGAATGCCAATCAAACTAAGTAGACCGACAATATCACTATAATGAATTTTAAGGTCAAATTGAAAGTTTTATAATGGCTATCTAGGAAAAATAAATACGTCTATTGTGCCTTCGTGTCTCCTAATATTTGTTGTGTATTTCTTTTGTGACTCAGTAATTCGGTATAAAAGTCCAAAATATTCACTCGATATTATTCCCCGCTTTTTTCGGTGGAAAATGATCAAACGAGTCCCCCCGCGGCGAGAAACTGCCACCCAGCCGTGTTCCTACAATAATTGCCCGTTGCGTTCCGAGCTCGCGGTACCTCTTTCGAACAATTCAATACCTAGTTATTTTTCCCCCTAATATCATGAATTGAAGAATAGTTAACATTTTAAAAAGGGTAAGTAAACCAAGTAAAAATATCAAATGGTCATGCCAAGCTTAAAAATAATATTTCAAAATTTTAAAGTGAAGTAAAATAAAATGAAATCCTTTTCAACTTACTAAGATCGAAACGCGATAAGAATGTTAAAAGCTGTAAGTTACTCAAGCAATACGATCCAAGCACGTTCAAACTACTTTTTATCCTCTATTCCCCAAAATAAGGCACACTATATAAGTTCTACATACATTGCTTACATCCTCCAAGCGCTTAGCATCTTCCTCTGCCTGCTTCCGTTCTCTCTCCAGCCGCTCTTGTTCGCGAATGCGGAGGCGATCATTCAATTGATCCCATTCTTCTTCTTCAGTCATATGGCGTTCACGCTAAATGGAAGGATGGTTGAAATGAATCGAAATTTCTTACTAAATGGGGTTTCAATTTTTCTTTCATGCAAAGTTTTATCATTGGATATGTGGCAATTTTTGATCACATCCGCTTTTTGAGCATGGGATTAGGTAGTAAGTGCAGATCGCCACCTGCTAACAATTCTTATTAGGACTCTTTAATTTTTTTTCTTGCGAAATATGGGACTATGGAGGGCGATAATTTTGTCGAGCTTTGAGCCAATTATATAAAAAAGGGAAGTAATAATAAGGCAATAAAACGTGTCAAATGTTGCTCAAATACTCTTCATGTGACCCAATCTACTCTTTAAGCCCGAAGTCTGTAATTTCGGGCTTAGTTGCGAGCGTTTTCTACCCCGTATCTCCTACGGACTTACGATTAGTCCCGAACTCGAACTAAGAATGAGTGACAACACGATTTTAGAGTAAACTAGTTTGAGAAGCTCGTGGCTAAATAATAACAGCCGCACGGGTCGATGTTTAAGGTTAAGCAACGCTTGCCAAGGTTGGTCTGTGGATGGGTGACCATCTTAATATACCGAGTTTCCTCCGTGCCTCGGAAAGCACGTTAAGCCGTTGGTCCCGGTTGTCATTTTGTAGATCTTTGGCAGACGTTATGGATAAACAGAAGCCAGTAAATCTGACTCGTCTTGCCAAGAAGTACCGTGTTAGGCAGTTAATGGGTTGTGGAGGTCTGGTAGGCAGCCGCTCCGCGTAAAACACGGTATTCAGCTGAATCCGGTTTGACTGGAAGCCGACCCCAATATAGTTGGGAAAAGGCTAGGCAGATGATGATGACGGAGTTGACCCGCGCAACTTCGTCTGCATCACAATTTTCATTACTGCTCCGCTCCTTTTGGTCTTAGCGTGATGATATATAGCCCATAGCCTTCCTCGATAAATGGGCTATCTAACACTGAAAGAATTTTTCAAATCGGACCAGCAGTTCCTGAGATTAGCGCATTCGAGTAAACAAACAAACAAACTCTTCAGCTTTATATATTAGTATAGATGTCAAACCGTGTTGTCATTAATTCTTAGTGGTTAAGTGATACGGAGCAGAAAACGCCTGCAACTAAAGCCGAAACTAAGGACTTCTGGCTTAGAGAGTAGCCTCTCGCAATAGAAATTGCTTATTAATGTTTTGTCTTAATAGGAACTGTATTTTAACTATGTGAATTCATGAGGATCAATAAAAATATTGCATGAATTTTACCGACAAGCGTCACATTTGTGTCACTCCTATACTTTTGCCTACTCCAGCAAATGAAAAACACGAGACAATCAGACTATTCAGAAAAGTAAACTAATTTATACTTAGTGACTTGTTAGCCACCCTTTATGGACAATTATAGTTGTCTTGAATCGACGTCTATACTGAACCTTTACATTTTCTAGTAAATAATAATGAAAAACAAATCACAACCCTATTGTTTGGTCCTAAGCAGAAACATAGGCAAAATGGTTCATCCACTTTTTTGCAAATTTATCTTGCGCCTACTACAGCCGTCTAATTGGCCAAGTCCATAGTCACCGTATGTCTAATAAATGCATGATTATAATTAAGTAGAACTCACCTCATCCTTCCTTTTGTCTTTATTGTCTTCCTTTTCACCCTGATCATGGTCCATCCTATCATCTATGTCATATTTTTTCTCATGATCCGCATCTTCCTCTGCATTTGGATTTTCTTGAACTTCCATTGGTTCTAGAACAGAATTTAATTTTGATTTATTGAAATGGAAATGGATTATATTAATGCAAGATTCTGCTTTTTTTAAATATGCTTACCAATATCAGCTTTAACTGGCAATTGAATTCTGAAAATAAGTAAAATTTGGTTAGGAAATATTTTATTGAACTGATAAACGCTGGTTTAGCGAAATACAGGACCATTCGCTGGGAGAAAAACCAAGTTTGAATTAAGCTCGTCTTTGTACATGAACTTTATTTTCACAGTACTGTAAGTTGTTTTGTTGTATAATAAAGAATTAAGGATTAAGAATGTACCAATCGTTGTGGAAACACTTTAATCACAAGGTCTTTCTAATCTTATGATGATGATGAGTCTGAAGGAGTTCTTCAACAACCTACTCTGCCAGTGTCATGTGGTGATGGCAGTGCGGTGATGTGAGCCGTAAAACTTTGCACTTTGTGGTAGATCTTGCTAAACTATTTTTGTGTACAATAAAGTATATTTTATGTATCTATGACGACTATCTAGTATCACCCGTCTGTCTACTGAAGGTATCTCACGATCACATATAAAATATGAATCTTTGATGTCATCAACTAATATCAAAATGTAAATGTTATCACAAAAACATCACTACAGGAAAAATGTAATTTCAATGTCGGTCATTATGGTGTCCAGTACAGCTTAAACAATTAAAATAAGTGAACATTTTAAAAAAGTACTTTAAACCAGTGTTTCACATCACTTACAACTACGCGCAATGGTGCTTTATTTATAGGTTTTGTTTATTATTCATAACACCTTGGAAAAACCCTTCAATTTGATTGGCAATTTAGGTTATCATATTCAGGGTAATAACTTACATATCGAAGGTGGCTTACGACTTCATTCACGATTTCATTGGTTTATTGCATGGAAACATTTTTTCTACAATAAAAGTGGCCTAAGTTACTCAATGAAACATAAGCTAATAAGAATTAAACTCGCGTTAAAATGGTCAATCTTCCAGTTACGGCTATGGAACTGGTGGTATGCAGAACAGAGAGTAAAGTCCCGCTAACTTCCGTTGTAAATGGAGGATTCTCCGACCAGGCGGCTGCTGTGCCTGGCGAGCTACTGCCCGATAGTCGATATTCGGGCTGATGTATATGTTCAAATCAAACGGTAAACTGCTTGCGCGACGCCATCTATCCAACTAGCAGCGACCCAATACAGTCATAAATTCCACCCTTAATAGCAACTACATTGCCAGCTTTAAATTCAAATCAATCTGGCAAAATCAACCACTTGAAAACTAGTACACCAAACAATCTAGCACACTTGAGCTCTAACTTGAGCAGACAAAATACAATTATTGATACGAGGACTATTAACACTTACTTAACGTCTTCAGCAGGCTTAGAGTCTTCAACAATAGGAGCTGGTACCGGCGCAGGGACAGGCGCTGGGGGCGCCACTGGTTCAGGCGCCGCAACCGGTTGTGGGGCAGCTACAGGTTGTGGGGCAGCTACTGGTTGTGGGGCAGCTACTGGTTGTGGGGCAGCTACCGGTTCTGGTGCAGCCACCGGTTTAGGCGCTGCCACCGGTTTAGGGGCAGCTACAGGTGCCGGAGCCACTTTCTCTGGTGAAGGAACTGGTTCAGGCTCAGGGGCTTTGACTGGTTCAGGTGCTTTAACAGGTTCTGGTGCCGGTGCTGGGGCTGCCTTCTTAGCTGGTGGTGGAGTATCATTGTCAGAGTCCTCCTGGCTTGGGGAGTATGCCCCGCCGCCTGGTTTAGGTTCCTCAGGTATTGGTTCTGGCGGTTCTTCACGTATGGGCTGTGGAGAAAATAACAAAACTCCGTAACTCAGTTTTCGAGTAGGGCAAGAACCTCTATTTAGTGTGTTAAGTGCAAAGCCAAATGCCCGTGACTGGTAAATTTTAACGACACATTAAAAAAATACAAGCCAACAAGACAGACATTTTATTTTCTTATTCTTTGCTCTTTCATATTCTTTTCAAGTGTGAACAAACCCACAAAACTTGACATAAATGCAGACTGGTACTAAGTACAAAATACAATATTTACAGTTAATTATATAATTAGACATCTTACAGGTATTTTAGCTGGCGTAGCAGCGAGTCGCGACGATGAAGACCGCCGCGTTGTTCGAGCGGCAGGGGTAGGACGCTTCGGAGTCGCCGGCTCCTCAGCGTCTTCTGTTGACGTGTCCAGGATAGAGGTATCGGGTATTGCTGTGGACAAACATGGGGAGAAGTTTTATAAGTGACAAATAAGATGGGACTCTTTTTTTGAGAAATGTTCAAGCTCAAACCACTTTTAAAAGATAGATTAAAAAAAATACAGAAGGATAGAGATATTTGGACTGGATGTTTTACCCCAGGAATGGTAAATAATTCCTTGCAATCAAACTGGGCCCCTAGTCCGCTAATTTTTATAAATTCGTCATTCCAACACGATGCCATTGTCATTTTGCCAAAAGTTCGTAATCTGCTAAATTCATAATGGTAGATCACTGATCGGTCAGTGACATGTCAGTGGTCTCGTAATGAAATCGTAGTGGAATGAGTGTCGTATTGCCATTATTATAAAACCCGTTAGTAAAAATGATTTTCGAAAAACTGCTATAAAATTTTAACATTAATTTATGCCAGATTTTTTTTGTATATATTTATACATATTATTTATTAGTGTTCTATGCAATCTGAAGTAGTAAATATAACAATCGTAAATAGTCATAAATATAATCCGTTTTACTGTAAAAGTCAAATGTGACATTAGGAACTGCTTATTGACGTCGACGTCTGTTTTTATTTGTTTTGTAGCAACCGGTGTTTTGCAAAGAGCTAATTGATTTTTAACGTGAGCGTCATTAAAAAATCAAATTAATAATAGATTTGTTTATTGCTCTTTTTACTTCTCAATAACGACATCATGAGACTGTGCATCTATTGCGGAATAGCAACGGACCGCTGCAATACAATAGGAAGGTGAATATTGGAAAATTAATCAATTCTTTCTATTTTACAGGAATGGGTGGGTTAGTATCTGATATTTCTATATGATAACATTTATCATTTTTGTGCATTAATATTTAACGTAAACAAACTAAATGGTGTAATAGGTTCTGTTTAGTTGTCTGTTAATGGTTTTATTTTTAAAAATAATACCAGAATGTGCAACAAATTCATATTCAAAACATCACCAATCCAGGCTGAATCTGTATGGTCAATTACAACCTATTCTCTCTCTCAGAGTGGAGGCCAGCATCCCTTCAATGGAAATGTAATATGGCCACTTATGTTTACCAAAATTAGCCACTCAGATGTTTATTTCTAAATGCTAGACCTAATAGTCTAACGATAAATGTTTGTTTCAGGTAAATGAAAATGACTTCATCTTCCAAGCTTGCTCTTGATGAAAGTAGACCAGATGGAAATGAACAGGATACTAGGACACCGATGAGTGTTATTCAATGTGGATGTTGTCTTCTGAAAACAGTTTGTCCTCATCAACTTGTACAGTACAGAACTGGTACAGTGCAAGAATTTAATATAATGGATTCTGGTTATGAAAATTATTATTTAGTTTAGTTTTGTTAATGAGGGCATAGAGTGTTATTTTCATTATTATTTAATATTAGTCAAGCTCCTAACATCAAGATTTCTCATTTGCAGGATCTTTAGTTCAGTCATTTTCAAAGTTTTTGCCGGCAAATGTTTTCATTGCTCAAACAACCCTCACTGATCACTATACTGTCATCCTTGCGTTAAATCAATGTTTTCCTAGACATTTGAAACACACGATCTCTCGGATAGATTCAGATGGATTACTTAATGACTTAAATAAAGCAAATTTTCAAACAATTCTAGAGACATATGATGCAAATGTAGCAGCTGATCAACTGGTTTACATTCTTCAAACCAAGCGGAAAACAATTATTAAACCCTGGATAACCCCAGGTCTCTTGAGATGTATAAAAAACAGAGACAATTTAAATAAAAAAGCAAAAAGACATCCTGAAAATTTAATACTAAAGACAACATACACAAGGTATAGAAACTATTGTAACAAAATTTAAAAAAAAGTTAAAAGGGAATTTGAAAGAGATGAAAAAAAAAGGCGGGAAAGGACAACCGCCGCCTCTGGAAGGTAATAAATAAAGTCTCCAATAGATCGAGGCCCAAAACATCACCTACTGAGTTAATAAGCCCGCAGGATCTACCAGTTCATTCGCTAAATAAAATCAACCACTTTTTTGCCAATATTGGCTCAACCTTAGCTAGTAAAATAACCGCCCAACAGCATGGTCATGATTACCCCCCTACTAGTACCCACAAACCTACCCTTTCCCATTCTATGGATATCCTGCCCACTGATGAGGAAGAAGTTGGTGCAATTATTTCCTCTCTCAAGCGCGACTGTGCCGTGGGCTGTGACATCTCTTCAAACCTTCTTATTGCACATAAGAATCTTCTAGTACCCTTTATTACTCATGTTTGCAAGTTGGCGATGGAATCTGGTATCTTTCCACTTGCGTTTAAAAAGGCACTTATCCATCCCATTCACAAGAGTGGGGACCGACACTGTGTTAATAATTATAGACCAATTGCAATTCTGCCTGCCTTATCAAAAATTCTGGAACGGCTATTGAACAACAGATTGGTGAAATATCTAGAATCAAATAATCTGTTGTCCCAGAATCAGTTCGGTTTTCGTGCAAAGAAATCTACGGCCATGGCGGTGCACGAGCGGACAAACTTTATTGTGTCTAACATTGACACAGTGTCGGTTCCAATCTTGCTACGCAAGCTTGAAAACCTCGGTATACGTGGAAATCAGCTATCACTCTTCAAAGATTACCTAACTGACCGCTCGCAATTTGTTAAAATTGATAACCACTCTAGTGATACTCTTCCCGTAGCTTTTGGCGTTCCTCAGGGAAGCATTCTTGGGCCCACATTATTTTTAGTATATATTGACGACCTCTGCAATCTCTCTCTTCAAAATGGCCGTATTATTACCTTTGCGGATGACACTGTACTGCTTTTCAGTGCGGCCTCATGGGAAGAGGTATATAACTATGCTCAAGTAGGGTTTAACACTGTAAATGGTTGGCTGAAAACTAACTTACTCACCTTAAATTCCAGCAAAACTAAGTACATAGCCTTTACTTTAAGGAACAGCCCTCAGTCGTCTCTTCAACCATTTTCCATTATCGCTCACACCTGTTCATTCTCTGTTAACGGTGATTGTTCTTGTCCCAAATTGCAGAAAGTTGACAATATAAAGTACTTGGGAGTGACCTTGGATTCTAAAGTAAGCTTTGCCGCACATATAAATTGTCTCACTAGCAGAATACGGAAATTTATCTTTGTGGTCAAAAACCTTCGATCTATCCTTAATTCCAAGCAATTACTCTCTGTTTATTGTGCCTTATGCCAATCGCTCCTGACATATTGCATCACCTCATGGGGTGGAACGTTTAAAACTAACCTTTTACCAATTGAAAGGGCTCAAAGAGCAGTCCTTAAAGTTGCACTATTCCTTCCTTTCCAACACCCCACTGTAGAAGTTTATAAGTCCTCTAAAGTACTCTCCATTCGGCAGCTTTTTATTCTCCATGTTGCTTTAAAGCAACGTTCCCTTATCCCTTTTATAAATACCCATCATAATTCTGACATGCGAAGCAGAAGTAGGAATGTATGCCAGCCTAAATTAGTAAAAACCAAATTTGCTCGAAATTTCTTTTCATTTCTTGGCCCATTTCTATACAACAAACTAAATATTTTACTCTCAATTCATACCCTAAATAAAACAACTTTTAAACGAAAAATAACTGACTGGCTTATCACTTTAGATTATACAAAAATTGAAGATCTTTTCAAAACTTTAATCAACAAATTGCAACGCACACACAATTCCTCCACACCACACACTCATTTCACATCACACACACACACACTCACCCCAAACACCACTCACATTCACTAACATCCTCCCTTGCATGTTTCCTTATCAAATAATTTTAGTTCACTGTTTTTAATTTTTGTTTTGTAAATATAATTTTATGAACAATGTTACAGATAGAGATTTTTAATTGAATACTTTGTGCGAATCTTTTTGTCTCCAGTACAAACATTGTAATGTGTAAAAGTTATTAAGGGGGCCTGGTGACCTAACATATAGGTTTTCTAAGAAACCTAGTTTAGGCACCAGTCTTCCACAAATTATATGATGACGTTTCTTGTAATTTGTGGTAAGAAAATAAATAAATTATTATTATTAAAGTCGGCACACAATGTCTCTGTGTAATGGCACCCTGTAATGTGGATAAATTATTTTCATGTGGGTGCTTCAAGTGTGCTTCTCTTGATGGGTGCGAGCAAATAGAGCATCCCGGTATTTCCATTCAGGCCCCTCACCATCTGGGGCATTTAGAAGAACCTACCTACACATATATTATGATAATCCTAATGAAGATGATTAAATGATTTACCGCTATGTGTTTTATTTTTATTTTAATATAATACAACTTCAGATTGCTGTACCTGATATATGTTTGCATCAAATACCCTATTAGATACAATATAAGCAAATGCAAGCCAGGAGTGATGCACATGGCCCTTGTCTAAAAAATATAGTTTTCTGAAAAGTTCAGCTAAAGGGAACTGAAAGCCTAAGCACTTTTACGTAGCTACCTAAAACCTCATCATTATAGGATGTGAGTGCTGCAGCATAGCTGCAAGTGCATTCCAGAGTATATAGTCTTAGATCTCTATAACGACGAGTGTTTGGTAATATTTCCAATGTGGGAAACAGAACCACAAAACTATGCATTTTTCTTTATCTATTTTTGTTTGAACGAGCTAATCTCTGGGAATCAGTCAGATTTAAAAAAATATTTAATATAAATGTTAGGCTATACGAGAACGGGAAAAAACGAGATATGCGCGAACAGAGTCGCGGGCTAAAGCTAGTAACCTATTTAAAAATAATAACCTAAAATATGGGCAAATATTGTCTGATTTCATCAGCCTTCCTAAATGCTCTATTTATGGCGAAATTCAGCCCTGTAACGCCAGGCCCAAGTTTCTATGGAGTTTGGGTTTCTCCTTTCGGCTCTCATTGAGTTTCTCGAAAACCACAGACACCTGGCGCTTGGCTACTGCAGCCGCACCAATAAAGGGCGAAGTTTGTCCAAAAGATATTGGATTTAAAGCGCCGGCAGTATGGCGCAATGGCTGGAAATGCAATGACTGCACAATTACGTTCTAATGGTAGCTCACTGATCGATGGAACTGTCAAAATTTTAGCAGATAACCGCATACGTCTGTCATTCATTTGTCATTATGTATGAGATTACCATTTTATGCCATTTCTTTCAGTGGAGTGTCAGTGATTGATCATTGGAAAGTCATAATGACACTATTATGTTAGTAGATTACAAAACTTGTCAAAATCAACAATTATGAGATCAGTGATCAACCATTCTGACACTATTGTAATAGCAGACTTGGGGCCCTGACATGTTTGGTGATTAAAATTGTAAAGAGATGTTTGAGAATTTCAAAAGCTTTTATTTATTTTTTTATTTCGTACTGCAGGCAAGAAAATAATGAATTTGAATAGATCCATTGTTAATAATTGTGTAATATGTTCAAACAATTAATAGCATGATTTAGATTGCTAAGTTACAAAAATAACATGAACACAAACTTGAGGATTGCAGCCATTGCACTGAAATGGTCAACTTACTTTGATTAAGTTGTTAGTTACCAACAGGTTGTTTGCTTACTGACCACAATTAATTAGCTAACAGGAAATGTTAGTCAACATCAACAAGCTGACTTTTGCCATGGATAGAGAAAAACCTGGCCAAGTGTGAGTCGGGTTCCTAAACATAAACCTTACTTTTTTATTATTTGTTGTTATAGTGGCAATAGAAATCTTCAAGGCTAAGCAACGCTTGCCAAGGTTGGATTGTGGATGGGTAACCATCTTAACATGTCGAGTTTCCTCCGTGCCTAGGAAAGCGTTATGGATAGTCAGAAGCCAGTAAATCGGACTCAAGCCTTGGCATGAAGTACCGTGTTACCCAGTTAACGGGTTGTGGAGGTCTGGTAGGCAGCCGCTCCTCGTAAAATACTGGTATTCAGCTAAATCCGACTTGACTGGAAGCCGACCCCTATATAGTTGGGAAAAGGCTAGGCAAATGATGAGGATGAGTGGCAATATAAATATATCTGTGAAAATTTTTTACTGACCAACTATTACAGTTCTTGAGATACCACCCACTGACAGACAGACAGACAAACGGACAGAGAGACGTCTTAGTAATAGGGTTATGTTTGGGTATGGAACCCTAATAGCAGAAATTGAATGTTTTAGGTGTATGAAGAGAACTAAACCAATTGAAATTAATTCTTATTTAGATAGTAATTTCCATTTATTCCTACCACTGAACTGAAAGTATGTTTTCTTTCACACTTGTTTCCACATTTTTTCTCATTTCAAATTTGTTTTATAGAAAACATTGAACATATTTCATAGCAGCATAAAAATTAAATTTTACAAAAGGTAAACATGAATTTTATGTTCCTGTAGATTTGCAATTTTATCAGTGCTTAAAGCCACAAACACAATTCACCTTTACAGACTTTTATGTAGCTGGTTGCTGATAAAACTAAAATTAAACTGTTTTTGTTATCAACTTAGGCAGTGGTTGAATGTACTGAACTAGTCAATAATGGAACTTGCTACTATCCATTAATTTATTGGAAGTGATATGTAAGCCAAACTCACAGACTATTATTACCATGCATAAATAGGGACATTAGCTAATTACGAGTTTCCAACTGCTTGACCAGTTACCTACCACCAACCTACATAACTACATTGTCAATAATGATGATTAGATTGATTACCCCATTATAAAATTATATTAAGTGACTGGGAGCATGAAGATGAATAAAAATAGCACATGGAAAATTGTTTGTTTGGTTACAATGATTATAGTTTCAAAAACTGAATACCCTTTTTACACTGTTGAAGATAAACATCAATTAGATAAAACCGTCCTTGGAACCAAGGAATGTTAGATTATAATGGGAATAATAATTCATTACTGAGGTGTACATCAAATAAAACCTTGAAGTTTGTTTCAAACTTCAAACAAAATCAATGTTTTTGTTGAGATCGTAACGATAACACAATGTTTCAGGTTCTCTTTTGTAAAGGAACTAAATTGTTAACGCAAAATTCTAGCTTCCTATGACCTTACTTTTATTACTTTAACACCAAAATGTGACATCATGGTTATAAATGAGTAGACAACAAAAAAAAAATTATGTGTTAGCCAAAAATTTCCCCCCGAATCTAAACAAGTAGCCAATAATGCTATCATTAAAGTATTTTTCGTGAGTTATGTCATGACGTCATGTGAAATTGTGAAACCAAGCGTAGTAAACTCATCGAACAGTTTTACTCGCCAAAAATGTACACGTGCCTTTGCAATTATTATTGATTTTAATGAAGATAAAAACAAGATGATTGCAAAAATGTTTACATAGGTGGAATAATCACAAAACGAGCATGTTTTACCTATTCCTGACTTTGCTTCTAGTGCTTTCTTCAATCTTTCAACTAAAGCCGGCTTATTCCCTTTGGTGTCCAAACCGAGGGCGCCAAGCTCAGATCTTAGATCCACAACTTTCATCTTTGAGGGATCCATAGTTGAATTTTAATGTTTAACGCTGTTCACAAATCACTATATTCCAATTCACTCACAGTAATTACGCAAATTAAGTGTAATCAAACATTACTCGCGAAAACTTGCAATGAGAGAGCGCCAAGCCAAAACCAAGATGGCCGCGCAACAACACGTAACGGATCCGGATGCGGAAACGTAATGGTTGGATCATTACTACACTTATTGTCTATGAAAACCACAAAATCGACTAAAATTTTGTCGGTCTTCTAGTCTCTTAGGTTCTTCTTAGGCTAAATAAATACTATTACAAAGCTTACAAACGATGCACGTTTCGATTAAAGAAAGAAAAATGGTTATTTGAGACACAAATTTAAGTAAAATAAGTACAATAGTCTTACAATAGTAGAACAAAAAAACAACCATAGAGTCAGTTACATGTTTTTTTGGTAATCGAACGAAAAATGCGGGAATTTTATGGCAGTTCGTTTTGTTGCCTGGATACAAATCAAATTGTTATGTTAACTAAGTAAACTGCCTCACACGGAATTTTCGATATTTTAGAGAATCTCACGAAATTTAAGTGAAAAATGGCTACAGCAAAAAAAGAATTTGAGAAAAGTATTATTGTTATCTTTTTTTTTATCTAAGAAGTAAAGTTTTACCTATTTACTCAATAACTTTCGTTAAACTTTCCAGTTTTCCCTAATAACGACTTGGAAAAGAGGATTATGGAGGCATTTGAAGTGTTCGACCACTCTGCAAAACAAGTAGTCGATGTCAGAGAAATTGGGACTATACTGCGATCTTTAGGTAGGTATGAGTAAAGTACTCAAGTATTTACGTAATTACGTTTATTTTCTACTCATAAAATGATAGATCTCTATGAACTACAGTGGCGTTCTTATATACGTAGAGTAGGCACCTCACCCCAATGAACTCATTTTTTTCACTCGCTAAAAAAAATAGTGTTATGTACAGATATAAAAAACCTTGGTAAAGTTAAACAATCAATAATATTTTCAATGCAGGATGTTGTCCCACCGAAGCTGAGGTGCAGGAGGTGATCTTAGCAACGGAAAATAAAGAAGCGACGGGCAATGTGCCTCTTGCATACTTTCTACCCTACTTGTGCAAGGCTATGTTGGAACACAGGTTTCATATTTTATTTAACTGTTGAGTAGCTAGCTACAAACTGGGAGTCTTTAAGTCAAGAGTGAATAGGTTACTTCTAGGCAAGCGTGCTCCATCTTCGACCACATCATCGCTTACCATCAGGTGCGATAGTGGTTAAACGCGTGCCTATCAACAGTAAAAAAAAAGTTTATCGTAAGATTAAGTGATTATTTCTACCAAGGTAAGATGGCTAATTCACTGGAATGAACACTATCTATCTATCTATTTTAAAAGAGCAATTTCTTGTATCTATATCATCATCATCATCATGTTCCTGACCTTATCCCATGTTATTTGGGGTCGGCGCAACACGTTTTATTCTTCCTTTCTGTTCTATGAGTCGTCACTCTATCACAACTCCCTTTTCTTTCATATCGCTCCTGACACAATCATCAATGTTTTCTATGGCCTTCCTCTCTCTCTCCATCCAACCACATTTATGTTCTTAACTCTTCTAGTTATATGCGTTTCATCCTTCCTCTTCACATGACCATAACAAGACAAGCGATTCCCTTTTAACTTTTCCGTCACTGGCGCCACTTTTAAAGCACCTTTAATGTACTCATTTCTCACTTTATCCATTCTCTTTACTCCACACATCCATCTCAACATTCTCATCTCCGCTACATGCAATCTATATTCATCCGTCTTTTTCGCAGCCCAACATTCTGATCCATACATTACGACAGGTCTTAACACGGACTTATAGATTTACCCTTTCAACTTGAGGGGCATCCGAGGGTCACAAGTTGTTCCAGTGCCATTTCATCCATCCTGAGTTGATCCAGTGCGTAACGTCTCGGTCTATATCGCCATCTCCCAGGACAAGCGACCCGAGGTACCGAACGTCGGAGCAAATCGGTATAGGCGTTCCGGTGAGAGCTATAGGTATCGGACTGGAGAGACCGCCGAAAATCGCAGAACAGGTACCCTGTTTTGGTTCTGCTCAATTTCAGGTCAACACACTCCAGTCTTTGGCACCATGTCTCCGTCTTTCTTGTATCTATATTATCTGTACTAAAGCTGAAGAGTTTGTTTGTTTGTTTGTTCGTTTGCTTGAACTTGCTAATCTCAGGAACTACTTGTCCGATTTGAAAAATTCTTTCATAACCCATTGTTAGATACCCATTTATCGAGGAAGGCTTATAGGCTAAATATCATCACGCTAAGACCAATAGGACCTATCATGGACCTTTATAATCTGAATCTCGGAAACGGCTCCAATGATTTTCATGAAATTTAGTAGCTATGCAGAGGGTTTCGGGGGCGATAAATCTAGCTAGGTTTCATTTTTAGAAAACATCGTAAAAAAAAACAAAAAAGGCTTTTGGGCTGCGACCGCGATGGGCAACTGTCCTAAAATTCAATTTTTGATCGTGATCACCGACTGCGGTGTAGGAGTGTGGGCGTTGCATCTCAGGTGAGGGGCCAGGCTCCCCCTGGAAAAAAATCCTAGATACGCCAATGGTAATAATTTGGTGGGCTTGCTACGCATGACGACTTACGAGTATTTAGCCTGAATGCTCTAAGCATGTCGCACGTGCTTTTGACTAAGCTTGTACCTACCAAAACGAATACCTACATAGTTTTATATTATACTCCTACTGTACTAATAAGTTTCTCAACGTTCACAAAGCCTCGAAACGGTGAGGCCGCCATGCAAAGCTTCTGAAACACCGTGGAAGCTTCTGTGCTTCTCATCGGAACTAGGCTGGCTTTGTCAGTCAGACTAATCGAGGAAAACGGAGTCCTCTTCTAGTACTAGTCATTTAGATTAAAAATTAAACTCACAATATCTTCTAAACTAAGACCTGAATAAATCTGTGACTTGGCGAAATATTGCGACTAAATTAGGGATAACAGCAATTTTTTTATTTGTGATGGGTTTGCTCTTGACTCTAGTCTAGGTCAGAGATGACAGAGACAAAGTCTACGATAGAGCGAGCTTACCCAGAAGGAACCTGTTCACTCTAACTCGGAATCTTTAGCTTTATTTTTGCTTGGCCACTTATTAATCCTTATAACTTTTGAACTAGTGACCGACTAATTCTGATATTTGGTGACTAATTCAGACAACTTTTTTTGTTATCAAAATTTAAATCCCTAATGGTGGCCATGCCAGTGTCAGTCATCTGCCTAGCCTTTTCCCAACTATATTGGGGTCGGCTTCCAGTCAAGCCGGATTTAGCTGAATACCAGTATTTTACGAGGAGTGGCTGCCTACCAGACCTCTACAACCCATTAACTGGGTAAAACGGTACTTCATGGCAAGACTGGAGTCAGATTTACTGGCTTCTGACTATCCGTAACGACTGCCAAAGATCTACAAATGACAGCCGGGACCAACGGCTTAACGTTCTTTCCGAGACACGGAGAAAACTCGGTATGTTAAGATGGTCATCCATCCACAGACCAACCTAGGCAAGCGTTGCTTAACCTTGAAGATCGACCCGTGCGGCTGTTATTATTTAGCCACGAGCTCCTCCATGCCAGTATCAGTCACACAATATTTTTGTGTAGATTCTACCCGGCAAGTGCAGAGGTGTTGTTGGCAGCGTTTCGTTACTTCGACGAGGAGGGACGTGGCTATGTCACCAAGGAGCGGTTCACTCAGCTCATGCTCGAAGAAGGGGAGCCTTTTACCCAGGTCAGCTATTTATACAGGGTGATTTTTCAAAGTTTACGTGGATGGCCCAAATCCGAAGCTACAGCGAAAAACACTGAAAGAAGTCTCGAGCCCGATTTTGATGAAACTGTAGGTACCATTGGATTTTTGAAAAATCGGTATTCCTAGCCAGGAATCGAACCGGTTGATTTTTAAAAAAATCTCCCATCCTGTACCTATTTTGACATGATCCGAAAGTGTCGCTACTAGGGCTCGAATTCTGGGAAGTAATAACACAGGGTAAACTAAAAGAAAACGCTAATTTTTACCATTTTTTTTTTCTGACTGTCCCTGATATTTTTTTTAAATCTCATGATGTAGTTGTGATGCTACGTCAAGTAACCTACCCGACATGCAATACAAAGGAATTACAGATTTTTAGTATACATGGGTGGTTCAATTCTGCTGGAATAGTCACAATTTAATCAAATGTGACATCATCTTTATAATTTTTTTTCGATTTGAAATGGTAAAAAACGTGTCCAATATTATTACGTGACTAAATAGAATTTCATATTATTTTTCTATCTAGGAAAGTACCCAGTTGGCCCTCGAGAGCTTTAAAGCTGCGGTCCCACGGCTCGTTTGAAGACAGGCCGCGCTTCCCGATGGATCGGACAGACCACGCCAAGCCACGGCGGGCTTCATCGGATGGGATGATTCTCACCTGCGAAAAATCAGGTCGTGGGGCCGAAGCTTTAAGCTTTTTCGATAGTCATAATTTTCGACAGTATTCATTCAAAATTACCTTCATACTACCTTCTGCTGTACGTCTATCAGGAGGAGTTCGACGAGATGATGCAGACCGCGCTTGACCCCGTCACCGACACCATTACCTACGAGTACTACATCAACCAGCTTATGGTAAGTATAGTAGGTAGCTTTTAGTACGGAACGTGCAGGAACTATAGTCTGTAGGTGCAGCACTGAAGAGTCATTATCGAGTATAAGTTACGAATCGGCAAAGCTAGATGGCACAGTCTACTTCGCGCACGGTTTCCTAAAGGGAACGCGCAAGAGATTTAAGAAGCAGCACAAAGCGTCAAAGTCAGGTACTACCCTACCCGTACGCATTGACTTTAGAATCTCAGTCATTAATGTGTCGAGCCAGGTGTCAATTTAACGCGTACGGGATATACAGGGTTATTTGTAAAACACCAGCAACTTCTTAGGCTATGAAAGTACACATGATTATAAGCTTTGGGAAAAATGCGAAATCTCAAGAAAAATACCAGATGTTTCATACAAAATGCAATATTTAGCCAATGCAAATATGAAACAGCTGATACTTTTCTCGAGATTTCGGGATTTTTATATACTAGTTTCATATATTATATGTATATTGATTGTCGTCACTGTTCCCATTATTCACATAACTGGTATTTTTGCTCTATTAGCTATTTTAAAGGTATTATTGTCCTCTGGCTTCGTTGATTTCGAGATGGGCTGATGTTTCATTAGTCCTGTAACTCTTATCTGAGGAATGGAAATGGTAGTTTGATGATTTTCTTTTGTACCGAAACGCCATACTTATTCTGCAGATAAAAGTTACCTGACTATTGAAAAATGCTCTGGGCAAGAATAAAAAGATGAATACTGATACAAAACAGTTATAAAACCCTGACCAGAAATCCAGTTGCCCTATCAATGCAAAAAGAACTAGCGCCTCGTACCAAAATTGTGAAACTGTCAAGGCCCGTATTACAGAACTACAATCAAGACTCGAGCATTACTTAAAACTAGTCTCAGTTGGAGTTTTAATTTTAGAACTTGACTTGAGCAGAGAAACTAAAATCAATAATCACCTGAGCAACGTCACTTTAAAATGACATTTTTTTGCGTATTACAGAACAGTGCTTGAGGCTTGACTGAGCTCTACTCAATGTGTCCTATTAGCTCAGAATCACTGCTTGAGGCGAGATTTGATCTTTGTTTTCGCAAGTGTAGTCGAGACCCCGCTTGAGCATATATTCTCATGAAAATTGTTGTCGATTTGGAGTAAATCGAGTACCTAACTAATCAAAACGGATATATTTGCAGAAGTAGATTATTATATTTTTTTTAATGAGACAGTTCCTCTGAGATATTTAAGAGATACGCAAAACGCTTATAATTGTGAAAACATTAACTCCAGAACGCACGAACCGATTTCCACGGTTTTGCATTCGTTGGAAAGGTCTCGGGCTCCGTGAGGTTTAAAGCAAAGAAAATTTAGGAGTAGGGTAGGTAGGATAGGTAGGTATAGTAGCCAGATGACGGGAGCGAAGCCGCGTGGGTCAGCTAGTTTTAATTTATATCTTTTTTGAGTTTCATTAGAATGCGGATGCAACACAGTCTAATTTTTTTGCAGTATTTGGCAGCAAATGTATCGAGTCAGCCTTCTCGCAAACTTTGCTGAGGTAGTTAATACCAACAAAACAAAACCACTAGGAATCAATTTGCGAATAATTAAAACAGCCACTGAACTTCACTCGAAATAATCTCGCCAAAAACACTCCGTTTCAGTTTTTCTGTCCACAGAACATATGTACCTACTCTGAAGGGTGGCTGTCAATGTCAGTAACGTCGTGTCGTCCGCCAAATCCGGTTTTGATCGTGCGAAAAAAAAAGAATTGCAATAGAAAACAAACTATTGTTCAGGGTTACCATAATGATTGCTTACTCACGTAATCAGAGATCAAAATCTCTACCTAAGCGTAGTTTCGTTTGATTTGAGTTTGAGGATAGTTCTAAAATAAACTGAATGCTTGAGGCGAGATTCTTTGCTCAAGCAGTAATCGGTTGAACGCAGTTTAAGTAGTACTTGAGTAAGGTTCTGTAAAACGGGCCTAAGAACGACTAACAGTTTTCGATACAATTTACATCACAGAGAAAGTCGTTACTTTTTTGGCTAATGGTACTTTTTTATCATAGCTACTTTTAGGAATATTCTGAGACGAAACGATCTAAGGAAACAACTTGTGTCTGTTAGAATCTGGAACAATAAACGTTATCTACCTGACGAAACTCGCCTTAGCAGCGGCTAAGGCGAGAAAAAATAAATGTATAGATTTTAGCACGAATTTAGCACACCACCGACCCGCGCCGCGCGCGGATCGGTGGTGTGCTTGATGAAGAATAGGTATATGAACTCCCAGAATTGTTTTACGAACACGAACACCAGACTGTCGCAAAGTGAACAGAATTAAATAATAAACCGTTATAAAACATTTCACCGTTAGGCGATTAACACACGGCACCGCAAACCGCCGCGGTAGGCGGTGAAGCGGATCTCATGTCGCATTGGCCTCTTATAAATCCGTTGAGGCCTAACACACGTAAACCGCTTTACCGCGCGGGGCACCGCCACGAAATCCGTGCCGTGTGATAATCGCCTTAGAGGCGCGCGTGCATTATCTATGCATAGCCAATCTATACCCTTTTATGGATAGGAAATCATGAAATGACTCTTCCCGCTCTGGGCGAAAAGCAGAAGTGTCAAGACTATTACTGACTAAAACCCATCAGTGTTCCTCCTAGTGCTCTTCGCGTTCCAGGTCCGCGGTTAATCTTTTGATCAAATTCCGCAACCCTAGACCTGCCCTGCTCACAATCCATGGGTTTATTACTACTTGGTCTGTGATGTGTAAGGAACTGTATTCATGTGTTTATAGTTCCGCAATCCAAGGAATGATGTTGGATAGACTATTCTTGTTTATGCCCATAACTTCGGCCGCCTCAAATCTTTTTGAGAACTAGCTTTTACGCATGGTTTTAACGTTGATATAGATTTTCGCAAAAAAAAAAGGTAGCCTATAACCATCTCCAAGATCCATCATCATCGGTTCAGCACTTTAGGCGAGAAGGCTTAACAAACAATGCGTGTTTGTTAAGCCTTGAATAAAATTAGGAAGGGGAAAATTGATTATTTAAAAGCTACAATTTACTGATTACATTACAAAGCCTATAAGTTTACACGTAAATATTTATTGGAAATTGGTAACAGGCTTAAAATGAACCACAATTCGGGAATCAAAACAAAAATTCTTACATTTCATTCTTCTTCTTCGAAATTAATCACCAGCTTAATTGGATTTATGTTAAAAAAAACCACTTCAATATAATAATTTCGTATTTCTGGTATACTTGAGACTTTCACTATAAACATATTCCTATTCTATATATTTAATAAAACCTGGAAGAATCTGAGCTCCATACTCAAGGGGCCATGAAACATGATCAAAATAACATGAATGTCATAAGTTTATAATATCCCATTATAAGTAAGATAAAAGGACAAAAAATAAAAAGCAACTCCAAGGGGAATAGTGCATAGGCTCAAAATGTGATAACAATGTTATGAAAAAAATTGCTTTTCCCTTAATGAACTGTTGCTAAACTAATCTGTTTGGAAATATCACCTGTATGTGGACGTAGTATGCCCTTGATATACAAGTAAAGTCCTATGTGCTACTGTTTAAAATGTTCAACTTCAACTTAGTTCTGGTTAGCAAGCCTACTTGCGCGACGAGTACGAATAGTACTAGGGGTTACATTAGCAATCCTTGCGGACGTTCGCGACGGCGTAGCTCTACCATTCGCATTGCTCTTCAAGTCACCCACTCTATCATCAGACTGTTCTTCAGTCTTTGTAGGTGTTTTTTGATTAGAGGTCTGAGTCTCTCCTTCGTTTGCTTCTTGTAAATTTTCTGTCTCGTTATCAACAAGCTCATCTTGAGTTTCAGTCCCTTCAGCTGCTTCTGAGTTTTGTGTATCAATGTCTTCAGAAACCCCTTCTCCTTGATTTTCTTCAGTCATATTCTCATCAATATTTTCTTCATATCCAGCGTTTTCTTCATCATTTATAACTTCTCCCTCTCCTTGTTCCATGTTGACTTCCTCTGAATTATTTTCAGCATGTGTCTTTTCTTCACCATCATTTATTTCGGTTGCCTCACCATTTTCTTTATTGGCTGCTTCCTCCTCCTCGGACTTTCTTATAGCAGATAGTAAGTCAGTTATCTGGCCATCTAATTCAGGGGAAATCACGCCACCATCCTTCTGGTCCCCTGTTTTGTCTTCGGTCTGGCTTACGTCAGTAGCGAAAGATGCGTCATTACTTTCATTATTTTCTCCGTTTGATTCCCGAGTTCCCTGGTTCGTGCAGATTCTTATGCTGAGCGTACTTCGTCCTGTAAGATGAAAGCAGAAATATATTTTTTATGCAGGTATTAAAAGGTGCATGCCTTGCACAGCCTGAAATTTATTATGGGTGCATTTAAAAACCAATACAGTAGTAATATAAATAATCATACCAATAACAGTTCCGTCGGCGCCAACCATGACATCAAAATCAGCCTTTTCAGCAAACCCAACAAACAGCAGGTTGTGGATAGTCCTATGTTTCTTGATAGACTGTGGGTTGTACTGGCTCAGAAATCCTTGCATCACCTTCCTCTTTGGTAGTGAAGGACGACCCATGATCTAAAATTCAGGTTTATTTGTTCAGATAAATGTAATTACTTTGTGAAGACACTTTCACCACATAGTGCTAAGGAATCAGAAATAAATTTGGAATGCTCCACACTTATCAGAGCCACATTGTGACAGATTACAGCACCTTTTGAGGTTATGTGGATTAACCTTCAACACGCCCGATTTCTCGAAACAGTGTTCTCACTGTTTCGAGAAATCAGACTCTCTAAGTAGCTTTAAGGTCCAAAGAAGCTTCACTGCTTCTAGGCAGAGCTATACTACATATGTTAGCCAACATCCCCAAGTATAACAAGACCAAATGGGAGTCTAAGTGTAGACAATGGAGTTCACCAGTCACTGCAACTGGGTATGCTGAAAGGAGTTCCCCAGAAAAGCTGTTATACACCACTAAAAGGGGTCTGTCTTCCTTACCTTGACATAAAAGGGCAAATTGTACATTTGGCGCTTATCATTTGGAGTCTTTGGAGTTGGAGGAGCATTGGGAGCGTCTCCCTGGCCCTGTTCCGGCCCCTTGGTACCGAGGAACTTTACCGGATGGAGCTTTGTCGCCTTCTCATTGGCTTTCAAGGTTATAGCTGCTTTCGTAGTTTGGTATGACGCGTCTAAACTTAAAAGCTTGACAATGTACTGAAAAGGAAAATTACCATTATAAAGACGCTAGCACGAATACGCGATGTTGACAGCACAATGCTGTCAACGTCGCGTATTCGTGCGAGTCTGACTCGCCTACCGAGAGTTCCGTACAAATTTGTAGGTACAAACTTTAAAATAAAGACTACATTTTTTTTTATTTAATTACAAATGTGTAGTTTTCAGACTTTTCCCTCAACTCTTAGTATAAGAAGATATTACTTGCCAAATGTCAGGGTTCTAGGTCAACGGGAAATACCCCATGAATTTTGGTTCCCTTGTGAGTGTCAATATATAGTTTTTTTGCGTTAACTTAGAAGTTTGAATTTTTCTCAGCTTCAAGGGACTGTAGACCTGAGTATATGGTTTTAATTTCAACCCGTTACCTCCACGCGTTCCCTAGATAAAGACAACAAAGTGATCCTATAAGGGTTCCGTTTTTACCTTTTAAGGTACCAAACCCTAAAAAGGAAATTAAATCCTATAAAAAACTGTGTCCTAGGTTACGAAAAGAATACTGTCGATCGTCAAATTGGCTTTTGCATAAATTGATAGTGTCATCATCTGCCTAGCCTTTTCCCAACCATATTAGGGTTGGCTTCCAGTCAAACCGGATTAGCTGAATACCAGTATTTTACGCGGAGCAGCTGCCTACCAGACCTCCACAACCCTTTAACTGTGTAACACGGTACTTCATGGCAAGACTGTAGGCATAAATTTGTAGTGTACTTACCGGTATATATCTTTTAATGAGTTTAGGTAAGGCCCTCTTTATATTATACACTTTTATGGTAGAGTTCAAAAAGTCCTTGTACTCTTGGGTGAATTCTTTGTTTTTATTATGCTCTTCTTTATTCTTTACAAGGTCAAGTTCTATATTGCTCTCAAGGACAATTTCTTTATTCTTCTGAAGTTCAATATCTTTATTCTTTTCAGGGTCAATCTCTTTATTTTCAAGGCTGTCTTTATTATTTTCAAGGCTGTCTTTATTATTCACAAGGCTATCTTTATTATTTTCAAGGACACTCTCTTTGTTATTTTCAGGGTCACTCTCTTTATTATTTTCAGGATCACTCTCTTTATTATTTTCAGGGTCACTCTCTTTATTATTTTCTGGGCCAGTTTCTTTGTTATTTTCTGGGCAAGTTTCTTTGTTATTTTCAAGATCAACTTCTTTATTTTTTTCAAGATCAGTCTGTTCTTCAGTTGGTTCATCATTTACTGGAACATTGCCGCCATATATTTCTTCAAGCTAAAATATAGGTTTTTATTATTTATCATGAATGGACAACATACTTACTTACATACTTTGTTAATAGTTTATGCTGATAAAACTTACCTTGGAAAACATTTCATTCAGTTTTGTCTCAAGAAGAGTACTCATATTAACTTTGAAGAATTCATTTGGATCTTCTGTAAGCAAGATAATACATATTTCAAAATTCACGTGACACTACTTAAAAAAAAAGTAGAAATACAATGCGTGTTCTACATCAGTAAGAATGTATAAGGTTCCAGTCAGGTAAATAATCTAAGCACATACATAAATAATATTGAAAATATCTAAGAAATATAAAAAAGCTGACATAAAAATTACGTCTATTCCTCTCCTAAGGTTGCAGGTTGGATGAGCAACAGATTACACTTTTTTATGTTTCCTAAATAGAAAATACACAAGTTTATACAATATATGTATTTTTATTAATGCGTCATGATAAATATTGTTTAAGATTTTGATATAAATAAGAAGTAGGGCTTGGTTCATAAAAAAAAAAAATGAAATAATGAATCAATAGCTACCTGACTTAATAAATTTAGTTTTGACGTTTTGGTCGGGTGCTGAGACGCCGGCGGCTTCGAGAGCGATGTTCAGTACATCGGCGTCAGTCTCTTCAGGGAACTCCTCTCGATAAATAGCGAGGATATCATTCAGGCTGCCGACTACCTTGCCTAACATGACGGTTCGGATACGCTCCCGCACAGCCTGTTTCATAACACGCCGTAGTTGGATTGAGCGCAACACCGAACCGTGTTGAGGTTGGCCAGCAATCAGTGCCCTTATGTTTTTCATGATCGCACCCAGCGCCAGTTCCAAGCGGCCGGTGACCTGCGGCGTGGGCTCGCGGTCGGGCAGCAGCATGCGCGACACGTCCGCGTCCGTTGACGCGCTCGCAGCCGCCACCAAAGCTTTACGTTCAGCGACAGGTTGAGACGCCAGTTTATTGGTAGCAGGGGGCGCCTTCGGCTTTGATACTTTAGACGGAGCGAAGTCTTTTTTAGGCGGCTTTGGTGGAGCTTTCTGGTTTGCGATCCTTTGGCCGATAGATTGCTTTGGTATCTTTACATCCATAAGAGGCGCAGGCGCTCTAGGAGAGAACTTAGGACCTTGACCTTGGTGAGATTTTTGGGCCCGAAAATTCCCAGACCCAGAATTACCCGAGCCATGTTGGTTAAATTGGGGCGGATTTTTCTTTTTCTGAGGAGTTCTTTTAGGAGCACTATCATATTGCCATTGGTTTTCAGCTTGGCGTTTTCTACCAAACTGCGTTCGGTGTTTGGGTCCAGTTTCGTACAAGTGGGCAAAATCGCGATTGGAACCATGTTGAACTGGTTCATCATATCGTATTTGATCATACGAATGTCTCTGAAATTCAATTACAAAAAGATGATGATTTATGTTATGACAATATGCTGAGAATTCTATCGTTTGTGCGCCATTCAATCTGATTATCTGATGCTTAGGTTAAGGGACTAATCGATTTCTTAGTTCAGTTATCAACTAATCAGATGAATGGATTTTGTCACTTCAGCATATTTGAAGGTGAACTGGTCTAATGATATACATTAGATTTATGTTCACTTTAAGTTACTAACGTACACAGAAAACATGTGCTAAATTCCAATTTCTAAAAACAGTCACAAAGTTAAGTGTTGACCACAGTTAATTTTAGCCTCTTAAATTCCATAAACCAACAGACACACATTGGTATGCTGAAAAAGCCTATTCATCAAAATGCTGAGGTGCCAGGCACCACCTACACATTCTTTGGGCTTTCTCAACAGGATCATAAATATTGTGTCATGGGCGAATTTAAAAAGCGACTTAGCTGTTGATAGGTTCTGTCCTCAGCAAATATTTTCAGATTTGGAATCTCCTACACAATTAAGTAAAAATTGTTGTAATTATTTTTTT
Source organism: Lacanobia oleracea (assembly GCA_950371165.1). Taxonomy (NCBI): domain Eukaryota; kingdom Metazoa; phylum Arthropoda; class Insecta; order Lepidoptera; family Noctuidae; genus Lacanobia; species Lacanobia oleracea. The sequence goes on along the minus strand of OX493412.1, from coordinate 7,104,155 downwards.
CATTACATAAAATAAGTAACCGTCTTATTCTCCTATGGATCAGAATATATATGACTAACATACAAATCATATTTGTTCATCACTATGGGCTTAACATCTGATCAAGAGAATGGACACCTTCACTTCAGGATATAAATAACTTTGTTGGGTAAAATATGCAAGTTCAATACTAGGAGTTGTATCAAACTGATGTATTTTTCAACAAACTTATAGTAGTTGCTAATATAGATAACAATTACAGCATTCAAGCTGTAACATGCTATGAAGATCAATGAGTGTCCTCTGCCTTGTTCTAATTGCCTCTGTAATAATTTTAACTTGTGAAGAATATCTATTACAGCCTAAAATTGCTAGAAAATGAGGAAAAAAGAATCATGTTCCTGCAAGAAACAGTAGTGATTATAAATGAATTGTGTTGTATCATACCGACGACTGGAACTGCTGCTCCATGACAAGCAACTGTTGCTGCTGCTCAATCATCTCACGCTTGCGCTTTAAGAGTTCCAGCTCCAAATCTATATCCTGGAGAAAAAAATGGTAGTCTGAATTAGGAGGTAGAAAATTTTATTTTAGGTAGGGTAAATTCTATTACTGACAACACCATGAAGAAGTTATTGCAACAATTTAGTGAAATCTGAATCAGACGTTAAGATTTCACTCATGATCATGGCTAACCAAGATATTTTTGGTATTGAGAGCGAGTTTGTTGTCAAGCCCTGTTAAAGACTTTCAAACCATCCAACCGATGTACCCCAAACTGGTTTCATTAAAAAGGCAATAACAAGAAGATGGTTTTAAAACTCTAATACTATGCATATTACCCAAAATTCCTACGGGAACGGGATTACCTTCTTATATTTGTTATCTTTCATTATATGAAAGATATTTACAAAATATTACCATGGGGTTTGAACTATTGAATAATGTAATATTCCTTTAAATTTATTTGCCTCACTGTTCTGTGAAAGGTTCAAGTACTACTCTCATGTGTTACTAAAATATTTCAATGAAGTTAACACGCATTTAACATATTATCAAAGCAGAACAATATAAATTGACAGTGAAGAAATGATTCACTTTTTTTAATTGCATTTCATGTCAGTCAGTCACCCAAGTTTTACAATTAATTGAATTTTATTATTATTAAATTAGTATCTGTTGCGATCCATCATTATTCATAGAGCTTTCATAGTTAATTGTTCGAAAGTTCATCTTAGTTGATTCCAACGAAATTATGGTTTTAAAATGACACGCTTGCGATTTGCTCGAATTCAATCAACCAGACAATGGATGACGATCAAGAGGTTGGTGTGAAAATGCGTTGTAACTTGTCTTTGTGACGAAAAATCAATATTTTCTTGAGTAATATACGCCTTAGACGTTTTCTCAATGTAATTTAATCAATACAAGGTGGTGGATCACGTACCTGTAAATGCCCAGTCAACAGAGGTCCTCCGCCACCCGAATTGTTGTTACCTCGGCGACCCATATTGCGACGCATGTTATTCTACTTTTCACAAATTTAACTTCAAATCTTCCACGTAGCACGGAAAATTCCGTCCGAAAAATTCTATACAATTTTCAAGCTTCACAAGCCGATCGCCGCGTCCACCATTGAAAACTGTAAAATGAATGTTGCCCAACTACAAAACCAAAAACTACTATAACGTCAAAATATATTTTTGTCTATTATGAAATAAAATTGAATAGTCATTTACGTTTCACGTATTGATAGACAAATTCGACGCATTGATGTCGTCAAAGTTAAAATGATGCTATCACTGATAGGCATAATAATTTTTAAAATAAAATAAGTACACGCAAATTTAAGGATGTAGGTATCTCATAAAATTTTTGTGTATTAATTTTATTTTCTGTACATAACCATGAATTCCCAATATCCCCTAATCCCTAAAAAAAATACATTGTTTAGATGAGAAAATAGTATGTTTAAAATAAAGAAAACAAAAGTTCATGAAACTCGGCACATTTCAATCCGTCAACTAGCTACGCTAGCACTATTCTGGAAGGTTTTTGAACTGTGTTTTACTGCTTACAACTGGATAGCTTTTTAACTTATCAACCATATAAAAGGCCTTCTACACGGATGTAATCTAGCGTTCAATCCAATCCAACCCAAGGTGACCTTGGAGGGAGTTTAGATTGCATCCACAGATTGTGTTTCTACTACACAGATGTAATCCAAGCTCCATCACGGACGAGCTTCATTGTGAATAATTATAATTAGTCAAAATTTCAAAAAGTGGGCCTTGCTTTAGCAGTTTTGTGCGAGGGGTTCCGTAACCGTAAATCTTCATTTTAATTATTTGTTGTTATAGCTATAATAGAAATAAATACACAATCTGCGATCAACTGTCAACATATTACGGTTTTTGAGACACAGCCCGCTGGCAGACAGACGGATGGATGGACGGACAGCAGAGGCTTAGTAATAGGGTTCCGTTAGTTAGGTACCATTTAGGTGCGGATCCGTGTAGTGTAGAACACGTATCGTACTCATCGTCTCTGATGCTCCATGCACTCAACTTAAAAAAAACTCCCAATTTCAATTGAAAACACCGATAGTGGCAACTTTGTTTTTTTATTAGATTGTCAACGAGAACAAACTAATCGCTATCAAAAAGATTTACATAGTCGATTATACGCTTGCAAGCGATAAAAATAATTTAAATTTAAAAAAGCGTTTTAGTTACATAGATATTTACTGAAGTAAAAAGATTCAAAAGGGCTATCAAAAACATATAATTATACGATCCAAAACGATTGCTTCTACACGGCCACCTTACAAGAAACACTAGCGCCACTTCTTAGAACTACGATGTGGTTTTCGCAACGTAACCTTTTAAGAGCGGCTCATAGTTTCGAGGAAGAAAACAAAGAATTAGACTTTTACGTAATGTTAAATTTTAAAAGTATTGTATATTGCTAGTAAGTACCTACATAATCAGATTTACAATCAATTTCATATTTTATGTAGTAGGTACACTGCAATTTTGTATGAATTAATATTATCGATAATTGCGAACCCATTTTTTGTACTTTCTCAATTTTTAATATACTTGATAAAATTACATTCATCATCATCATTTCAGCCTCCCCCAAAGAGCGCCAACGATCCCAGTCTTGAGCAGTCCGTATTCATCCGCTGCCAGCCACCTTCTTTAAATCATTGATCCATCGTGCCGCAGGGCGTCCCACACTACATTTGCCCATACGCGGTCTCCATTCTAACACATGTCTGCTCCATCGACCGTCAGTCCGTCTGCAGACATGGCCGGCCCATTTCCACCTTAGCTTGCTGATTCTATGCCCGTTTCGGTGACTTTAGTTCTCTGGCGAATGACTTCGCGAATTGTATCCATTGCACGCTGAGAAACCTTGAATTTGTGGGGCCTATGGTGAGTGTCCACGTTTCGGCTCCGTAAGTCATTTCGCACCCTGGTGTTAAGGGATTGTTGGACCGACGATTCAAAGATATCACGCAGCTTCCCAAATGCCGCCCAGCCCAAGCGTATTCTTCTCGTCGACACCTTTTAAAGTTGTGCCGCCCAAGTTGTATACTTTGGCCTAGATATATGTATTCTTACACAACCTCGAGGGTGGCGCCATTTACGATTACAGGTCTGATAATAATAAAATTACATTATAGAAAATTAAAGAAAAAAAATGTATCATTGATTAAAATAATAAAGGACCTTCTTACCTCTTAAAGACTATTTTAATCTACATCTTCAAAATGTAAGCCTCTGTCAATATTTAATTGCATGAAACATATGTAATTTTATATAATTTAATCTCATATGTCGTCTTTGAAGAACTTTAATTTCCTTATTGCTAGCTGAATGCAATAACAGTTTTTCCAAGTGCCGCGTCTGTCGCAATAATTGATGGTGCTGTATATTTAAATTCAGTGAATATTGATTGAACCTGTTAAAAAAAGTTTTTTCATCATCTATATTTTTTTGCCGTTACAATAACAAACTACAACAATCTATCTACACAAGAATATTTCCAAGGACGTCAGTTACTTGTTACCTTCTTTCTTTTTATCATCTTTCTACTTTTTTTGCGTCATACAGATATATTGTGTATACGTTAGTAAACACCACGCAGGATTTTTCAATCTATATCTATACTAATATACAAAGCTGAAGAGTTTGTTTGTTTCTTTGAACGCGCTAATCTCAGGAACTACTGGTCCGATTAGAAAAATTATTTATGTGTTAGATAGCTCATTTATTGAGGAAGGCTTTAGGCTATATAATCAAGCTAAGACCAATAGGAGCGGAGCAGTAATGAAAATAGTGACGCCAACGAAGTTGCGTGGGCCAACTAGTACATAATTACAAATTTTTAGAACAGTTTTAGATAAGTGTATAAACTTTGAAGGCTTTGAAAAATGCAAAAATAACAAGACTTACTTTAATACTCGGTATTGCCATTTTACATAATTGTCTTCTACTGCCGGGCATATAAAAATCCTCTTGGAATCTCAGGAGGTTAAAGTGATCTGAACAAACTCGTGTGTTTGTTCTTGCCTTAAAATATGGTTCACCACGTTCGTTCCTTATTACACGACTCCATGCTTCATGTCGCACGGGGTCAACAGGAAATCTAAAAAATAAATCCGTTTGTACTTGTTAAATGTCTTTTCAGTTGTCAATTTGCTTGTGTAATAAAATGGTAAGAATGAAATACGAGGGTGCGTTTTTAAGTTGGCGGAATGGCGGCGTTGGAGTGAAGCAAGCTTGCTCGTTATGGTCGTAATGTGTTTAATAACTCTTACGAGGTTTTATTGTTATTAGATTATTAGTCTACAATACAACACACTGTGGAAACTCACGAAGCAGTTTAAGAGGCCATAACAGCCAGTTCCACCACTAAGATCACAGTTGGGAGGATGGGCAAAAGGTTCTAAGGAAAAAGCTGAACTTTTTGCAGAACATCCAAAGAGTATCATAATAATATAATAATAATTCTTTATTTTCGAACAACAATGATCCAGCGAGTTAGTCAACAATATTACCTATAACCAATTACTAGTGTTAGTAGCCAAAATAAAACAGACAAGAAGACAGAATAGAATAAATAGTAATGTGAAAAGGATATCCCTAAACTAATGTTGAGTGATTGTCCTTCTCACAAAACTTTTAATAATCGGAGAATCGATACTCTCCGCCACAGTTTTTAGTATGCCGCACTCGCCCGCAACCTTGACAATAGCGAACAGGGGAGAACATCTTTCTCAAGTGTTTCAACCAAACGTATCTACAACAACTGACTTTGACCATGAGGTGAACTCGTTCCAGGAAAGTGATTAACAATTATCGTTACCAATAAACTTTTAACGCCGAGAGAGTCGTGGCGATTTATTAGATCATCAAGTAATAAAAAAGTCACTAGGATTCACTTTGATCACTAATGAAGTCCTAAAACGATTACCGAAAAAACCGTGTTTATGACAATGCTCTGAAATGCCATTACGAGATTGCACTACTATCCTAAACTGTGGAAGCTCTCCAAGATATGCATGTTACCTAAACCCGTAAATACCACCAACAGAACCCAGTTCATACATACCGATCAGCTTTCTTCCAACACTGTCCGAACTATTTAAAGGATTCTCCTAAGCAGACTAAAGCCAATTCTGGAAGGAGCAGCTAAAATCCCTAACCACCTAGTCGGATTTCGGGAACACCTCTCTACGGTTGAACAGGTGCATCGTGTCGTAAACAAGATAAGGCAGTCACTGGAAATAAAATACTGTGCCGCAGTCTTCCTGGATATCCAATAGGCATTTGACAGAGTCTGGCATTAAGGATTACTGTATAAGCTCGAAACTTTACTACCAAACTCTTATTGCATGGTGTTAAATGGGTTTGACGCAGAATGTGCACTTCGCAAAATGTGTGTACACAGTACCTGTCAATTACCTGAGAACCACAAACCACCGTACCGCCACACCAGATACCAGTTACCAATACCTCAGAACCAATTACCACGTTTTCGACAATATCTTATAAGTGATGTAGTGACGCAGATTTTGCGCAGATCTCGAACGACTATCATAACTACTCACTCCTACCCTTAAATGTGCATTTCTCAAAATGAGCACATCTCAAAATTAATGTAAATTTTATCACAATTGGTCAAAATAAAAACCGCTTACAATTTTTTTTTATCAAATCCCGCTTAACTTCGTCTGCTCCACTCCTGCCGGTCTTAGCGTTATGACCTATAGCCTTCCTCGATAAATGGGCTATCTAACACTGAAATAATTTTTCAAATCGGACCAGTAGTTCCGGAGATTAGCACGTTCAAGCAAACAAACAAACTCTTCAGCTTTATATATTAGTATAAGATATAAGATTGATTTAAGTGGATAAGGATTAATATCATGATACCAAAAACACCACTATTCCATTTCATTGAATAATTTGAACAAAAAAGCAGTTATTGTGACTTAACCATAATAGTTAGATATATACCCTCACGGACTTTTTACTGGATATTCATGTCCTCTATAAAACTGAAGTACGTCACTTTGCTCTATTGTCAACAGTTTTCCTCAGCGCACGCGATATAAGCAAAGAGTACAGTATGATATAAGGATATTTTTGGTAATTTTTTCACACGTTGGGTGCACTTTATCGAATTTTTCATACGGACCCCTAACTTTTTTGAAAATATTCTATAGCCTATGTTCATCAGGGATAATGTAGGATTCTAATGGTGAAAGAATTTTTCAAATCCATCCAGTAGTTTCGGAGTCTATTCAATTCAAACAAACAAATCTTTCCTCTTTATAATATTGTGTAGATGTCAGATGTAGATTGGGGCCTCTGTACCCCAAGGCTCCGTGCTCGGTCCTGTCCTGTACTCAATAAACACAGCTGACCTCCTTGCAGTGAGCAAAATATGCAGATGATACTGCCTGCCTAGCAAGCCATAATTACCCAACTGTGGCAGTAGAAATGCTGCAAACTACAAATAGACGAGTGGCTGGAAAAGTGGGGAATTAAACCAAATCCTTACAAATCACATTCACACTACGTAGAGGAGAATGTCCACCAGTAACTCAAGAGGTGAAAAAAATACCGAAAGAAAACTGTGTGAAGTACCTTAGGCTTCATCTAGATCGAAGGTTAACATGGGCCAATCATATAAAAACTAAAATGAGAGTGGACTATTCTGAGGATGGTAGGAGAGTATTTGCTGAAATATCTCCTGAAACACAAAAGAAGACAGAAAATCTGATTATGGCTGAATAGCTGAAGGCAGATACGAAATGTGTAAAAACAGATTACAAGTCTTTGAATTATTAACTCAAGTGTGAAGTTGTCTTCACAACAGGGTATGACGTATAAACGTATTCAGTCTTCTAGAAACCAAAACTTGAGTTCGTCATTATGAAACAAGACTCCATGCACTGATTTAACAGGGCACAGCACCACCCTAAAAGTTTTAGGTGTTAAATGCAATTGCAATGACGGAGGTCTTTTGGAAGTCAATTATACTACGCATTAATATTGGACAAATAATAAAAAAAACTAAACTAAATAACATAGGCAAAACTTACGAAAAGCGTAGGGTAAAACATTTTTGTAAGACTGTTACTAAACGTATTAATCATACTATCGCATGGCCCCTTAAGGTGGATGCTCCAGGGTAGCCCGCAAAATACAAATATTTTTATGTTTTTTGCAATTTGCCGGTCAGTGTGAAGCTGTATGTGGACCAAATGCGAGCCGCGACCGTACGTAACGCGTATTTATCTAAAGAATTATAACCATTTTAATCATCAATATAGCCCTCTAAGTTCATGTAGTACGAAAGAATGAATATTTCAGAAATAATCATTCTTTCGAACTACATGATCTCGATGTTCAAGACTTTGGAGCTTAACCGCGACGAGCCTCTCATTGCCGATGATCCTCTTGGCTCGTTTCTCAATTGACTCAAGGGCATCAAGCTGGTATCTGGCAGATCCATCCCAAAGATGAGAGCAGTATTCCATACACGATCGAACTTGCGCTTGATAGAGTTTGAGCAGCTGTTCCGGCGTGAAGTACCGTCTCACCTTAGCCAGAATCCCCAACTTCTTTGCAGCCACTTGAGCTTTTGCCTCTATGTAAGGTCCAAAATTGAGAGTAGATGTTAATGTAACCCCAAGAAGCTCAAGATGATCGGTTATCGGCACGGTTTCACCGCGGAAAGATGGAGCTGGGCGGAATTGGCTCCTTTTGGCGGAAAATAGACACGCTTGGGTCTTAGCAGCATTGAACTTGACCAGATTGGCATCGCCCCAATCAGAGACCGCCTGTAGGGACACGTTCAAGCGCTCAACCATTGCCTCCCGGAGAGACCGGATCTGCGACCCACCAGCTCGTGCGTCGGACACGTATCTTTCAGCAACAGTGCTGTCGTCTGCATACCCAAAGGTACCGGGTTTAAGCAGATCATTAATATGCAGCAAGAACAGTGTTGCCGAAAGCACCGACCCCTGAGGAACCCCGGCATTAATATCCAGCAGTCCAGACGAGCAGCCATCTATGACCACTCGGATAGACCGATCCCTCAGGAAATCTGCGATCCAATCACACAAACCGGCGGGCAGACCGAAGGACGGAAGCTTACTAATAAGGCCATCGTGCCAGACCCTGTCGAAGGCCTTCGAGATGTCAAGGGAGACCGCCAGTGCCTCGCCGTGCTTCTCTATGGCCTCACTCCAGATGTGAATGGCATACGCTAGAAGATCCCCAGTTGACCGATTTCGGCGAAACCCGTATTGCCGGTCACTAAGGATATCATTCGCTTCTAGGTACGCCAGGAGCTTATGATTCAGCACGCGTTCCATAGTCTTACAGAGTATGGACGTTACCGAGATGGGTCTATAATTCGACGGGTCAGCTCGACTACCCTTCTTGGGCACGGGCTGCACGTTAGCTTGCTTCCAAGCCTTCGGCACTTTTCCAGTCTCAAACGAAAGGCGAAATAGGCGTGTCAAGATCGGAGACAACTCAGGCGCACAAGTCTTCAGAACAATTGCCGGTATCCCGTCGGGACCACTAGCCTTGTTCACGTCTAGGTTACGCAGTACCCTACGGACGTCCTTCTGATGAATGCGAATGTTCGACATACTCGACTCGCATTCACCAGGAGAGGCGGAGGGCGTCGCGCCACCAGGATCCAGACGTGAAGATTCCGCAAACAAAGAAGCAAACAAGTTCGCTTTCTCCTCAGCGGAGTGGGCCAGCGTCCCGTCGGGTCTCAGCAGTGGTGGTAGTGAGGGGCGGCAGAAGTTCGATTCGACCGACTTAGCCAGGGACCAAAAAGCCTTACTACCTGCTGGGTATGAAGCAAGTTTGTTCCCTATTCGGCTGATGTGGTCAAACCGAGCCCTCCGCAACACCTTCTTGCAGGACTTAGCAGCCCTGTTGAAGGCTCTCTTCTTCTGACTCACGTCATTTGCTTTGCGCGTACGAGCGTCGACCCATGCTAGGTACGCCGCGTGCTTAAGCGCATCTGCGCGATTGCACTCGGCATCAAACCAAGGACGAGCTTCGCCAGATATTGCTATGTTAGAGAATGTAGTACTCCATTCCCCTCCGCAACACATCCGTCACGGCGTCCGCGCACGACGTAGCATCAGTGGAAAAAAAGCAAGTAGGCTGCCAAGGGTAACATGCGAAGAAAGATCGCATGCCATCCCAATCTGCTGACTTGTATCGCCATACCCGCCGGGTGCCTCTTGGGCTAGGATCGGGCGGAGAGTAGACAGACACAGACTTCACCAGACAGTGGTCGGAACTACCCAGTGGTGATGAAATCGACACCGAATAGCGGTCTGGATCTGTTATCAGCAGAAGGTCCAAGCAATTGGCAGTGTGCGAATCAACATCCGGCACCCTCGTTGCCCCCTGGACCAGCTGGGTAAGATTTAACGCAAGCGCTAGCTTTCGCGTCTCTCGTCCAGCATGGTCTGTGCACTGGTATGGGAAGAGCCACTCCTGATGGTGGGCATTGAAGTCCCCCAGTAACACCAACTGGGCAGAAGGGTACCGCTGCTGAGCCGCATCCGCCGCCTCACTCAGGTGCTGTGTAAGCCCAGTTGTCCCCAAATCACCGCTGTGCGAACGGTAGACGCATGCGTAGACAATTTTGTCTAGACCTGTGTCCACCATAGCCCACAGCGTTGAGAACCTGGAGTCTTCAAGGTAGCGGAGACGCCGATAGCAGATGTCGTCCCGGGCGTACATGCATACGCCCGCGCGGGGTCTAAAGTGGTGCTCCAGGGTAAACCCAGGGTAAGACAGGTATGACACGTCCGACGGACATTCGATCTGCGTCTCCGACAGGAACAAGAGCGCTGGTTTCTCGGTCTCAAGATGGTGATGGACTGCGGCGAGATTTGAGTGCAGACCTCGTATATTAGAGAGGTGCACTTTATGCGAAAGGACGTGCTGCCGCTGTACAGCTTTTCTCTTTTTATTCCTGTTCATTAATAAACTTGAGTGATGGAGGTTGAGGAGAAGGAAGTGAAATGAGGTTCCAAGCTGCTAACCTTCAGGCACGCCCTGACAGGACGACATCTTTGGGGGACTAGTCTGGAGACTGCGGGGACGCCCGAGCCCCCCCGGGAATGTCCATCGGGCCCTTTCATCTGGTCGCCAACCAGCACGATGGTGCATTCCGGGATTTTTCGTCAGATGGCGGGGCAGCCTTTCATGTGTGGCTAGCACACTACTTGGGCCCCCAACTATCTGCGGTCGGCCAGCGGTGCACCGTGCCTCGGATCCCGCTACCCTCCAAGACTAGTCTCCCGATACGCCCATGCCAGGGCTAGCCTGGCTGGTCTGCCAGCATTGGAACAACTATTTCGACCCAACTCCTCTGAATTGGCTACACTGAGCAACGTACCGGAACACAGCTAAGCCGCTTGGCGGTACGTCTTTGCCCAGTGGGTGGTCACAAGCCATCGGCCGAAGCCTACGAAGCCTACCACCAGTAACTAACTTCAAAGTGTCGTTAGATTCGTATTAATTGTGAGAGTGACACTGGGTACCTAAAAATACATGTGATGGGCCGATTTTTGGCGCCATATAATGCCTTCAGTAAATTTTTAATTTTCAAATTCTATCGAATGGGGTAGGTTCAAGATAAAGGGCTCGAGGAGACGATTCCAAAAATGTAACTCACTAAAAAGTAAGAAATAAAAAAATTTACTTTGTCAAAAACCCGACCGTCTGAAACTAGTCTGATGCAGTTGGTGGCAACCGCAGGTGGCATCAGATCAGTTTATGAACTGCATCAGACTGCTTGAAAAGCGACTTGTTTAAATTTTTTTAGTTGTTTTTAACCGACTTCTTCAAAAAGGAGGAGGTTCTATGTTCGGCTGTATGTATTTTTTTTATGTATGTTCACCGATTTCTCCGCCAATTCTGAACCGATTTAAAAAAATATTTTTTTATTCGAAACCCTATACTCCTGAGGTAGTCCCACTGTCAAGTTAGAATCTGATGGTGGATCTCATGAAAATCGAGGGAACACATACACTGTTTTTCATTAATTTTTTAACGCAATACAGATATTTGTGCCTGGTAATCATCATCTTATGTTGCTGAGCTGATGATGGAAGGTATAAGTCAGGATTTCACGATGGGATCCCATGAAAAATGTTTGTTCTACGATATTTTCGCCAATTGTTAACCGATTCGGATGATTCTTTTTTTGTTTGGAAGAGTATTGTCTCGGACTGGTCCCATTTAAATTTGGTGAAGATCTGATGAAGAATTTCAGAGGTAGGCAACGGAAATCTTCAATAAATGATAGCAAATGGATCGGGGTTTCTGAAATCGCATGCTGTCGATTGTTTTTCACCAGTTGATAACATAACATCACGCCGGCACGCTGTATTTGTGGTTTCACTTTTGAGTGGTACCAGCGTACCACTAAAAAGTGAAAAATAAAAAAAAACTTGAGAGGTGTCAAGGGACACCCGGATGGAACGAAGTTACTACGCCGCATGGCTTACAACTACCTATAGCAAAAAGTGTCGTTACAACTTTTGGTCTTAATGTGTCGCTACAACTTTTGGTCTTAATTTTTTCCGTCTAGCCCCCTTTCTCAACGCGCGAATTGTAATAAAACTAGAAACATAACTGTGTTTTACGACTTTATCCTTTTCCCTAAGATGGTATCGTATCGTTGGCAACTAATGACCCACTGTTTCTCATCTCAATCAGTCCCTATTGAGATGAGAAATTCTATTCCATTCCATTCCATTTCATTCCATTCCATTCCATTCCACTCCACTCCACTCCACTCCACTCCACTCCACTCCACTCCACTCCATTCCATTCTATTCCATTCCAACTTGAGAGGTGTCAAGGGACACCTGCGACATAGAAATGAAAATATCTGGCTTGCTTTCTATAAGAGAGAGAGAGACAGACAGAGAAACATGCGACGCCGCACAGCTTACAATAGCTTACTATAGCAAAAAGTGTCGTGACAACTTTTCGTAAGAATTTTTTCCGTCTAGCCCCCTTTCACAACGCGCGATAAGGAACTTCGTTCCAAAAACTTTTTAACAAAAACATAAAACCGACTTCCAAAAACAAAACACTGTCGGTGTTTTTGGTTATTTCGTTTTTGAACACCAACTTCCGAAATTGAAAGTTATTTTTTACTTAGTAGTGGTTTGTTAAAAATTGACTTTGTCACTTAAGTATCGTCGGCGTGCTATTAGGGTAAAGCATAGATTAATTATATAGTTAATAATGGATAAAGCCGACCCCAATGTAGTTGGGAAAAGGCTAGGCAGATGATGAATGGGTAAAGCTTTCGTTGGTCACGTCATCTGTAACAATGGCGTTCCAAAGATTAAAAATTCTTGTTGTTAAAACTCTTCTCAATCACTTACCTATAATTTTCCCACTGCTGGGACACAGGCCTCCTCTCGGTGAGAGGGAGTGGGCCGTAATCCAACACGCGGGCCCAGTGCGGGTTGTTTCTTAAAAGATTTGGTACAATTATTCGCTCAGATTGTAGAAAAATATCGGTCACGCACGAGCGCGTTGGTTCTGGCGTTAGTGTTGCCAACTTTTCTGACAATTAATAGAATACCTACCTAAATCTGCTTTCTGGTTTGAGAGGGCGTTTCTCTTTCTTTCTTCTTTTTCAAAACTAAACAATTTCTCTGAGAATGGATGTTTTATTCTATTTTATGATGAAACTGGTAGAAGCTAGTTCCATCATAAAATAAAATAAACGTCGTATGTACGTAGATTGCCAGGGCCAAGCCTTGGAAATCTGGATTATCACATATTCGTCTATAGATGTGCTTTTCCAGACTGTAATCTATCTCTATGCTTAAGTTCGTCCAGATCGATTCAACCGTTCTGGCGTGATTGAGTAACAAAAATCTATCTATCCATCCAACCTTTGCATTAATTAATAGTAGTATGATGTTATAGCACATACACAAATACCACTCCTGATTCCTTCCTTACCCATCCTATCCTAATTCCCCTCGTTCAGGTGGGGAACAGCGATGTATACGACTTGGCAGACAAAATAGAAGCCGAAAGGAAAAAAGCACTGGCCGCTCAACCGAAAAAAAGACGCGCTTCCTCATTGTTGCGAGCGGCTGCAGCCTCTAGCGCCAATGCTATGTCGACGGGGGCGTTGGCGGCGCCGGCGCAGTAACTGGGCGGATGGAAGCTGTAGCTTTAAAGATTGTCTTAGAATATATTCAAGGCAACCCCAGCTTTATTTTGTGCCTGTTTGTGTTGTGATTTTGTGTGAAATTTTGGTTAGTACTCATGATCTTTGATATGTATAGTTGATGTTGTAAACGAAGACTGACCATATTTCCTACTCTAGTCTCAAATTTGCTGGTATGTTTGTGAAGTGCTTAAGGAGTGCCGCATTTACTTCCTAAATCGCAACAATTTGGGAGATACCTGCGCAGCATGTTTCTGCGCCGGGCTCCTCAATTCTTCCAAGAATTACTTTCCCGTGCTACCTCATACAAACCCTCACGGATAGCGTCCAGGTCGTCTCGATAAAACATTCCGGGCCGGCCTCGGCGATGTTTTTAGGCTTAAATTACTTAGGCACTTGTCTCACCGCAGACGATCAGCGAGCAGCGAGTAAAGCTAGAAACTGGATCCGAGTTGGCAAGCAGCGAGGAGCGAGTATGTAGTTCCAATAGTTTCGTCGCTCGGCTATAAGTGAGTGCTCGTGTGCGACGGGCGATTACTCGCACCACTCGCTCCGGCCCACTGTAGGTAGAAATGACGGCTGGTTGGCCTCGCGGCGTCAGTTCAGACATCTGACCGCCAAGCGAGTATATAGATCTTGTCGCTGCGACAAACTAAGAGTTCTCGCCGGCAGTGTGAACAGCCAGCTATCGACTATAAATGTATGTGTCTCTGTTATTCAGCGAGAAAATAGTTGATAGCTATACGCTTCCTAGTCAGCGGCAGCGGTGAGAGAAGTGCCTTACGTGAACTTTTACTGACGGCCATAGTGCATACGCCTTAACACCATATCTGCTTTGAAGGGTACAGGGGAAAAACAAGTACATCTCTTGTTTTACCCCCCCTGCGCCCTTCATTAGATCCTTCTGCGTCAATTTTTCCCGATATTTTAACAAATACATTTATCTATTACAGGTGGAAGACGAAATTGCGGAAAATCAAGAGCCGCCGAAATAAATCTAATTTTATCGTCACTGACAATCCAGAATACTCAACTAAATACTCAAAGAACTCGAAAATAAAACCATCAGTAATTTAACATCTACTTTTTATTTAAGTTTTATATAATAACAAAATTGTGACGATAACAAAAAAAAAATCAATGTTTTTCTCCAACCTTTGTGATAATAATTATAATATTTTATAAACTAAGCATCTGGACCTATATACCATATTATTATGTTTTATGAAGTATCCTTATTTTATCATCTATTTAATGAATGCTTGTACCTGGTTTCCTGAGAATGAGAAGTTAGATATTGACAATCTCCACTGCTAAAGTTTGATAGGATTTCATGCTTAGAATTTGACCAGTTCTCAACGTGAAATCCTTAGTTCAGAAACTAAAGGCCTATTCTTCATCAGATCCGCTACATTCATCTAACACAATACCTTCAGACATCAAAGCGAGGATGTCATGATCATCCAATTCGTCATAATCATCAACCTTATTCTTATTATCAGTAAGTTTTGCTGGTGATGGAGCGGGTTTCTTTCCAGTTTCATTAGTTTTGAGAGCAACTTGAGCTTTCTTAACATCTTTATTTTCAGCTGCAGGTTTATTTACAACTGCAGTTTTGTTAACTTCTGTCTTAGTAGGAGATGGCTTAACATCTGCTGTGGGTTTAGTGATAGTCTTATTTTGAACTGCTGGCTTACTGACGGCTTTTTCAGGTGTAGGTTTGTTTACCGCAGGCTTTTTAGCGGCAGGTTTAACTGGAGTCTTATTGACTTGATTGTTCACAGCTGGTTTATAGACCGCAGTCTTGTTTTCGACTACTGTCTTATTAGGTGCAGTCTTATTTTCCGCTACTGCTTTAACTGCAGCAGGAGTAGTCTTATTTTCTGCAACTAGTTTGACTGCAGCAGGAGTAGTCTTATTTTCTGCAACTGGTTTGACTGCAGCCTTGTTTTCAACTGCAGGTTTACTTACAGCAGCAGCAACTTTATTATCAGTTGCAGGCTTATTAACAACAGTCTTATTCTCAACTGGCTTGCTGACAACTTTTTCTTTAGTCTCTTCCTTAGGTTCAGTCGAAACGTTTTCAGTTGTGGCTAGAACTTTCTCGGGTGACGTAACGTTTTCAGATATTTCTTCCTTTTTAGTTATTTCTGCGGTATCATCGCTGGCATCTTCATCTTGATCGTGGAAACTTGTGACGAGATTTGGCGGGCATTTTGTAAACTTGTAGATTGGCGTAACCGTCACTTTTATATCCCCTGTAATAAGTAAAATAATATAAATACAGAGTTAATTATCTTTGTCATTTTATCTGCTTTTGTATATCATTGCATGAACGACATTGCGTACACGGGACTGTTAAAACTGAAACTAACGTTACACTGACTTGGGATTTTCTCAGTGTATATTTTTTACGAACGCCCACAGCGAGACACTCGACTCTGCATCACTTTTTAATTTAGCAATACAATATTCAACTTTATATATACACTTAACTAGCTTTTGCCCGCAACTTCGTACACGAATTTCCCGTTCCCGTAGGAATATCAAGAGATCCTCTTTGTTCCCCTACACTCCCTAGGAACCTACATGCCAAATTTCAGCTTTCTACGATTTGAATTCTCGACGAGAGTGCTTTGGTTAAATAATCTTGTTGGAAAGTAAGTGAATAAAATTGAAAACACAAAGAGATATAACGCTTCTTACCGCATCTAACATCAGCTTCGCTGCAGATTCTGTCGAAATCGTTGATAGTCTTGACTTGCGCCGCAAACATGTTCACTGTCTTCTCAATACGCTTGAAAGCTGTGAAGTTATATTTCTTGAGGAACTCGCCTAGATGTACCTTTTCCGGTTTACCCGAGAATTGGACCTAGAAATACAAGTTTTATCAAAATTGTGTCCTACAAAAATGTACTTAATTGGGATATAAGAAGATTGGATTATTGCAAACATCGTTTGTATATAAAAAAATATCTAAAGCGATTACAAACACTCGATAAATTGCGAACAGAACATTTCTTCTGAAAAACAATAGTAAATGTCGATGTGAACATTCGATATTTTGTGTGATGTGTCTATGAACTAGCAATCAATCAGGGCCCAGTTCTAAAACCTATCCGACTGCTACACAGATTGTTTCAGAAATCTGCATACTTTTTTAACAGAATTTTATATCAGACTAGTTGACCCACGCAACTTCGACTGCTCCGCTCCTATTGTTCTTAGGGCCTACGCAGACCGGGACGGCATGGCAAGGGATTTAAATTTTTACTAATGGACATTCAACCGCACTGTTACAGAAATACGACATAAATTGCTATCCTTTAAAACGATGCCGTGGCATTGAAAGGGATTTTATCGCACGGCATTAAAAGACGCACCACAGGCTCCTGTGGCGGGATGCCGTGGCATACTGCGGTAGGCAACGGCATGCCACGGACTCCGGCGCTCGTAGTGATGTACTGCGGGGTGCGGCGGCGGCGGCGGCATGCCGTGGCAAAGTGCTGGAATGCCGCGGTATCCAAGCGGCCAGTGTGCGCTGACTCACGGCAAAATCCCTTGCCATGCCGTCCCGGTTTGCGTAGGCCTTTAGTGTGATGTTATACAACCTGTAACAGAATAAACACAATACCTCTTAAGGGGTCATGATTATGAACTCATCATTATGAATAACTCTCACTGCGGGACCAACACTGAAATCGTGAAAAAAAAAACGACTCCCCCATACATTTCTGTGCGCATAACTCGACAAAATGTAATGAACAGCTGATTTTTCTTTCGCGATTTCGGAATTGGTCCCATAGTAAAAGTTGTTTATAATGATGAGTACAATGATCCCTTAAGAGGTATTGCCTTTATTCGTTTACACGTTGTATAGCCTATAGCCTTCCTCGATAAATGGGACCTAACACTGAAATATTTTTTCAAATCAGACCAGTAGTTCCTGAGATTAGCGCGTTCAAGCAAACAAACTCTTCAGCTTTATACTCGTATATTAGTATAGACACAGAACGTCACATTTCAATATGACCACGCACTTCTGAAACACCATATTTATATAGATTCGTTGAATTGTGAACATGCTCCTGATTCGACGGTATTGGTGGCTGCAATTACGCACGCAGTTCATTTATTAACATCGATCATACAAGAAATGAAGAAAAGTGATCTTATTGGTCGCCATTTCATGTCACCGTTCACAATTTCACGGACAGATTACAAAGTATCGAAAATGTGAAAACTTACACATTTTCGATACTTTCCCAACTAACATTTTGGCGTCAGTTACAGGCGTTTTTATGACTTTAAGTAATATAACAGGGTTATAATTATCTCAGTTATTACTAAAGACGATATAGAGGAGTTAACAAACAAGTTTTAGCCCCAATCGCAGCACTATAGCGTTAATGGATGATGTAATACAGCTTTGAGAGTTATAATGGCGCTAGTAGCAGCAAGTATACTTAATACGTTATAGCTTTAAACTTTTTGTGACGCACAAGTCTTTATAAAAGTGTTCGCCGACACCTCTTAACACTTATTGTTGTATAGTTATTGCAATGAACTCTTTTATACCACTTAAGGTGCTATATTGACTATTATTGCAGTCATAAGCTATAAAATAGAGTTTATCGAGAGTTTAGTAACACGAGAAACTAAAGGTGTCAAACAACTCCTCTATCTAGGTTTAACCTGTAATAAAGGGTTTAACTAAAGCTTATTGTGTTAGGCAGTCCTCTTTTACAGACGTTCTAAAGGTATTGGTGTCAAACAACGCAAGTATGGGTCGTTATTAACACTAACCTCACTTTTGTAAAGTTCGCCATTGTTTTGGTAACCTAACAATTAATATTATTTCGAGTTATTCAACATTTGACTACAATAAACAAAATTTCTTACATTATTTGAAGCATTCCATGAATGCTACTTAATTTTACATACCACTGCTCAAGAAGCAGGAATGAATAGTAATGTTTAGCTTGAGGTACCTATTTTGTTATCATAATTTTTCTTTTAAATCTTTAATAAATCCTAGGCGCGTTAAAATTGAGATGAGAAACATGGTATACATTTACTGTGAAATCATAAGGGCAGTCATTTTTCACTTCACATACTTAAATAACATAATATTCCATAATATTATTCTGCTGTGTTGAATAATGGATGACATAACACTTACATTACGAACAGA
Source organism: Lacanobia oleracea (assembly GCA_950371165.1). Lineage (NCBI taxonomy): Eukaryota > Metazoa > Arthropoda > Insecta > Lepidoptera > Noctuidae > Lacanobia > Lacanobia oleracea. Next base: position 7,085,212 of record OX493412.1, on the reverse strand, counting down.
TTTAATTTTAGTAAGGTTACAGGCTTTTTTATCTTGACGTGCGCTTTTTACCACCTGTAGTGCTCACTATCGCGGTAATACCGGTTAAAGTAGTAGCTGACGATGAATAAGCGCTCTTGTGGAGCTTTAAGATCTTTTTGACACCTTACTATAGGATTTATAGCACCTGTAGCGTTTACCAACTCTATTTTACAACGGTAATACAGATTAAAGTAGTAGCTGACGATGAATAAGCGCTCTTGTGCAGCTTTAATATCTTTGTGACACCGTACTATAGGCTTTCTATAACTTCTACCTGTAAAACTGTGGGCCTCTTTCGTGGTTATAAGTGAGTTAGAGCATGCTCTAACTCAGTTGCACAGGTATGCGTTAACACTTTTATACTCAAATGGAACTGATATACGAGTCTTATATAGGTTTTTTTAACGCTTTGGTGCTAGTTGGGTTATAATTTGTAATTTGTGACTAAAAACCGAGTTTGCAAGAATCGGGCAACACATACAACATTGTAGCATTTCATGAAAACTTTATCCTACCTTTACGTAGAGTGGATTGTGGACGTTCAACAGCCTCTTTGTGATATTCAAGCCCAGTACCTGCAACAGACATTGTTATAATTATTTCAAAGTACAAGACAGAATTGTGAAAAGACACTTTATTTTCTTTTTATTTAGGAGTGGGCTTGCTCTTGACCACAATCACGCCTGATGGAAAGAGATAGATGAGGTCTATGATGGAGCGAGGGTGCCCAGAAGATGCCTGTTCACTCTTGATTTGAAGGCAGACGGGTTATATGTGGACGGGAACACTTTACTACTGCTGGCAGAGAGTTCCACACTTTAGCTGTGCGTATAATAAATGTGGAAGAGAAGCGCTGGGTACGACTAGTCGGAATATCGACCAAGTACGGATGGTACCCTGCAGTACGTCTGGTATTCCGGTGGTAAAAGGGCGATGGTGGGATCAGGTCGTGGAGTTCCTGCGCACACTCCCCAAAATACTACTCTGTCAAGAAAGTACCGGGAAAAGATCAATAATACACAAAATGTCTGTTATTCATCCAAATTTATTTTATCACCTTCAAAGTATGCTCCTTTAGAAACGATACACTTGCGCCAACGAATAATCCATTCATCAAAACATTTTTTAAACGCTGCTTCCGGAATTGAGTTCAGTTCTCGCCGCGAATTCTCCTTTATGTCTTCTATCGATTGAAAACGGGTGCCACGAAGTGGTAATTTGAGAGAGGAAAAAGAAAAAAGTCAGCAGGAGCCATATCTGGTGAATATGGTGGTTGCTGGATGGTATTTGTTGAGTGTTTGGTTAAAAATTCGTTCACAATGATAGCCTTGTGAGAAGGCGCATTGTCGTGGTGCAAAATCCAAGAATTTTCTTTCCACAAATCTGGCCTTTTTCGTCGAATTTGCTCTCTTAAACGCCGCATAACGCTCAAATAATATTCTTTATTTACCGTTAGACCTTCCGGTAAGAATTCAGAGTGCACAACACCGCGATAGTCAAAGAAAACAGTCAACATGACTTTGACTTTTGATCGACTTTGGCGTGGTTTTTTCGGTTTCGGTTCAGTTGGAAGGCGCCACTCCGAAGCTTGTTGACTAGTTTGCATGTCAAACTCGTAAACCCACGTCTCGTCACCAGTAACAATGCGTTTCATGAATGTTGGGTCCGAACTGACTCGTTCTAGCATGTCCTCAGCGACTTTCATGCGATTGAGTTTTTGGAGAAAATTCAGATCTTTTGGGACTAGCCGAGCAGCAACATGTTTCATACCCAAATGATTAGTTAAAATGGTACGGATCGACTCGTGAGATACAGAAAGTTCGGCGGCTATCTCTCTCAGAGTTGAATGGGGATTTTCAGTCACTATTTCCTTCACTTTTGCGATGTTAACTTCAGTTGCAGACGTTGACGGCCTACCAGAGCGAGGCAAATCTTCCATCACATCTCGACCGCTTTTGAACGCTTTGAACCACTTATAAGCACGAGTTTTTGATAAAGTCGATTCACCGTAAGCCTTCTGTAACATTTTCAGTGACTCCGAACACGAAATTCCATTGGCGATGCAAAATTTAAGACAATCTCTTTGTTCGATATTTTTGTCCATTATGAAATTCGCAATACACACTATATATGATATTACTAAAACCAGCACTGTATTTAATATAAATAACAGATGCAACTCAAACTCCGCGCCAAAATGGAAAACAGTTGTGCCAATCTAACAACTACAAAAAAACAAAAATTTGAATTTGGAACCATAAACAAATCATCCATTCCCGATACTTTTTTGACTGAATGTACAGTCTGTAGAAGACCGACAGCACAGAACAATACAGCACAGGCTAGCTACCTTAGATGCAATTACAAACAGAAAATTAGTAGATATAGATATTTCTTCGTAATTTCACAGCGAAATTAACTGAGAAAGATATAAATTGCAATACACTGCAAAGAAGGCAATAAACACACAATTCTGCTACTCCACAAATAAGGTGCATATGACGTGTGTGCTTTAGGGCTTTGTTCTGTTTTGAAGGTTTCAAGGGAGGAGTTGGATACTGTTGATAATGAAAGGGGTCATGTAATATGGAGAAACATTTAGAGTAGAATGATGCCATTTTCTAAGAAATATATCTTTGGCCATGGAGAGGCAAACGAACAAACTAGGCGCGCAGCTGGTGCTTAGAGTCCTAATTGAGCCTCATTACATGAGTATCAAATAAAACGGTTGACCAGAGAGGAATACGAAAAAACCTCGCCAAGTGCGAGTCGGACTCGCACACGAAGGGTTCCGTACCATAAACCTTAATTTTTATTATTTATTGTTATAGCGGCAATAGAAATACACAATCTGTGAAAATGTCAACTATCTGCCTACTGTGATTCTTGAGATACAGCCCACTGACAGACAGATGGATGGATGGACGGACAGAGGAAGCTTAGTAAAAAGCTTGTTTGAAAAGTTTATCATAACTACAACACTAGATCACTCAACAGTGAAATACTGCCGCTACAAATATAACTTGACGAAATGGGGTTTCACTGACCCGGTAAACACCAAAATGTGAGTGTGCGTATGTGTGTTGTTGTTGGAATGCCCCAAGTACCTGCACCATTGAGGACCTAATGAATGCCACTGTTGACGCTATAAACGTGAAATATAAACGGGGCCTACTGGGTACAAAATGTTTAGGGTTCACCATCGACTCAAAACGAAGAGGTGGAATACTTACATTTCTTAGGAAATCGCCAGCTTGATTTCTTAGCTTGTCAACTACTAGAGTTTCAGCTTCGTCTGACGGACTATCCGGAAGTTCCTGCCACACCTAGAACATTAAAATAATCCAATTTTATTTCTAATTCGTATTTTTTTTCAGACTTGCTGGGTTTATGAATTAAGTATTTTTGGAGTTAAGCACGAGTGAAACCCAACTTATGGCAGGTTAATGAATTTTAAATACTATTTTTTTTTTGTTTTTAATAGTAATCGGAGGTCTAGTATATTCGATTTTAAGCCAACATCTAATATTTGCTTATCAGACAGTTGCAGAAAAAAATGTCTCGACAGCCTGAAATAACTACCAGACATTTTATTGGAGAATTTTATCTTCTTTCCAGCCGAAATAAGAAGCGGGAAAGTCTCTGCTACGTCGCATCTCGCGGGATTCAACGACACTGGTGCCTGAATCCCGCGACCGATGTTAGGAATATACTTTTGCTATACCTATCACAAAAAATTGCGTGTAGCGCCGGAATCTACTGGATGTAAGAAGTGCGGAATCCTTACAGCGGTACTTACCTTGATCATAATATCCTGTAGTTCAGTCTCGACCATCTTGGTCATGCGCGCGTTGAGTTCGTAGTGACCGCCCTGTAGCGGTGGTTCCACCGGTTCGGGCGGCGGGGCGGGTTTCTTAATTTCTTCTTGCTTTTTTGGTTCAGCTGAGGGTATTTGAAAGTTTTTATTTTTCTATTTCAGCTCAGAAGTAATATAATTTCAAGACATGAACATTTCGAACCAAAAGGTCCTGAGATTAACGCGTTCAAACAAACAAACTCTTCAGCTTTATAATATCAGTATAGATTTGTTAGAATGATTATTTTCTACTTAGGCCACTGTCTACGTCTTGTATCCTTCGTTGAAATATTTATCTATCAACTAAAAAAGACAAAAACTAAATTTCATATACTGGAATAATAATTACAATAAGACATACAAAAGCTTGAAAGTATACATACGTTGTTTTCGAGACGACCCAGATGAACTGTCTTGAACTCCAGAAGTTTTAACAGGCGCTAAAAAGAAGCATAACATGTACTGCTGTTTCAATAAACTAAAAGAATTTCAAATATGAGGGTATATTTTTACCGAAAGTCAAGTGAAAGTTCAAGCAAACTTTTCGGAGAAAAATCTCATCTTGACTTCGGCGGTAAGAAAACAGATAAACTAGCCCTAATATCCCTTGCCGCAATATCCCTTTGTAGATACGCGCGAACACTAAATTATGAATCGATTTTCGTTACTAGAGAACGTAACGGATCACGATAGAAGTCGATTATGGACAACTTAAGGTAACCGTAGGTAAGCTTCATACTAAATTTCAGCTTTCTACAACCAGTAGTTTCGGCTGTGCATTGTCTGTCAGTCACTCAGTCAGTAACGGAAGAATTATATTGATTGATTTCTGGTTTTGATATTAAGAATGTCAATAAATGTATGTGGGTCAATGACCGTTATTGCTAATTTATCCAGCTCCTAACATAGTTTCCATACATTAAGAAAGGTTGCGACTGAGATGCGAATGCACAAATTGCTTAAAACTAGTAGAACTGGCACTCTGACCTTTCAAGTCGAAGTTTTATAATTTACCTTTAGCAACTTTAGCCTGCTTCGGGCTGACTTTCGTTGCTGGCTTGGGCGGCTCAGCCCTCCTCTTAAACGGTTGTTGAGGTCTCTGTTTCTTTGGAGATGGTAGAACAGGGTTTTTCTCTGTAACAGACGAAACGGGATTACAGGTAAATTAAAACAAACCTATGAGAATTATTCTAGAGGGATTATAACTACAGTCAATTTCTGCATTAAAATACATAAACACATAGCGGTACAAGAGTTTTTGCTATGCTTGGAAACTCGCCGAAGGAACACGAAAATAACAGGCGTAGAATAACAAAAGATCATTTTAGAATCATGATCCGAAGATAAAGCTTGTGTCGAAACGAAACTTAATGACGTAGTCAGTCACGCCAAACTCCTTGCTGATTGGCTAAAATAATATTTTTTAGATATTTTAAGTCCGATACGAGACATGCAGAAGCAAGATCGTACAGGCAGGTAGATAAATCAAACTCAACCATAAACACACTTGTAAACCTGGATGCAGGAAGAAAAACCAAGAAATAGGTTTCTATATAAACAGTAAGTCTGAAAAAAAGTATGCTGCCTCGACCGCTCGACTTTTGAACCACCAGGATGTATCTGCGAATAAGTGACATATTTTATGACAATTAAGAAACACATAAAGTGTTTGAAAAACTCACCGAATAGAAAACCCCCATTTTCGAGATCGGTCAAAACGTCAAACCCATTGGCTCGCCGAATATGTGGTAAAAGTGATGACTTATAGAGCGAAGGAACATTTTATATTAGACAATGAAGACGATATCTGAAGAGTAACTTGGTCTAAATCCTGAGTGAGTTTCGCTTGCAGCGTCTCTAAATGTCATTCATTTTATTCTAAAATTTTGATATATTTGAAGCCAGTCCGATAAGGCCACCGGCCTAAATGTCAACTTACAAACAGAATCACAAAACAAACTTAAAAGCAATTGTGCAACAAAAACATCTTGGGACTCCACGACTGTCCAAACAGAATTGAAAATTGCATTGCAGATGTATCCTCCACGATTCTTAGGACAACATACATAAGCTATTTTCATAGTTCGTGCCCAGACAAGAGACAAAATAACAATTATAAAATACGTACTGCTTTCTTGAAATATTTGAGGTGTTTTATGGTCTCGTTACATCCTATCCTGTATTTAAAGACCCACGCACACCGGAACGGAGGCAGAGGATTTTGCCACCGGTAGTGTCGCATTCCTGCGGCCTATCAAGACATACCGTGACGTCGTGCCGAAGTATGCCTCGGCAAACCCGCTGCCTGATACACGATACACATTCCAGTTGTACGTTGCGTTTAAACGAGTGTAGTTGCGTCTTGAACGTTTTAAAATGGTACTCGTAGATAGGGATTTGGTGTTAATTTAGATTATTGTTGTGACCCAGTTAATGGGTTGTGGAGGTCGGATAGGTAGCCGTTTCGCGTAAAATACGTATTCAGCTGAATCCAGTTTGACTGGAAGCCGACCCCAATATACTTGTGAAAGGGCTAGGCAGATGATGATCAATTTTATTGTAGAGGATGAAGATGCACATGCTAATAATAGGGTTAGGGTAGGGGTAAATGTGGTGTGCATGAACTCCCGCTTGAACTGCCTCACCTCTCCTCGTTCTTCGGTGTGCCATTGATTACCGCAATGCGCTTCGGCATCCCACCGCGGGATCTCTTAGCGCACTCTCCAATGCCGTGTCAAGAAATCCCTTTCGATCCCACGGAAAAAATTAAAACCTTGGCATTTATGTTGTATTCCTATTAAATAAGTTGAATGTCCTGTGATAAAAATTTAAACCCTGTGTATTCCGTCCCGGCCTTGAGTCGTAAAAGTCTGAAAAATAACGAAAAAGTTGTCCTACCTTGAATTTTTGCTGGTCCACAATGCTAATCTGAACAGCGGTCCTTTTACTAAGGTCTGAGAGCACTTATAATATAATATTTTTTTATGTTGATGATGTTGGTTCGCCTTCAAGTCAGTCCCAAGAACATTACGAAGAGAGTAGAACGACGATAACTCTGCCTTCCTAGGAGCCAATAGCTTTAGATGTAAGGCACGACTTACCTCCATCCAAATAAGATTTTTTTGGGGCCACCATACATCAGCTTTATATGATAGGTAAGCTATGACTGAGGTGAATACATGCAACACCAGCATTATGTTACCAATAAGTAACTTCTCTAATAAGAGAAGCGACTAAGTACAGCAATACAGAAAAATCTATTACAATCCTGCATCATCGATGTTGGGTTCAGCTTTCAGCATACGGCAGGCCTTTCTGTAGGCTGGTCTTACGCAATTGCTGAAATTTGAATACAAAACGTGTTAAGAGCCTTACCGTAATATTTCCGAGCAAAATCTTCGGAACCCCGCAGTATTCTGAAATTTCGGACCCACTCCAAGTTGTCGGCTGATTCTCCAAGTTGATTCGATTCAATTGAAAATTAAAGCGTTGTTGATGGGACAACTCTATAAAAAGAATCAATAGAATATTATACAAATGAATTATTGGTAAGTCAATAAAAAAACTATTTTTCTGAGCGATTGATGATTTTTCAAGCGAAACAGAAATTCTGAGGGTACTACATCAATAAATGACACTTACCTCTTCTTCCGACAGCGGAGGCGATACTCAAGGGTAATGATTTTTAATTTTTACCTTCGGTTCTGAAGAATTATGAGACCAGCAATCTTAGATACAAATGCAGCTGCGAACATTGGCATGATTATTCAAGTTGTTTTAAAGCTCAAAGCGATGTTGCTCTGCAGCTTTATTAGCAGCAATTTCACTTAAATCCTAATACTCCTAAAGGTGGACAAGACGTGCAGCGTTCAAATTGCCGATAAAATCAAAGAAACATGAATTTCTAAGTATATAGTATTATTTATTAAATCAACAATGTCTACAGTTTGACAGATATGCGTAGTCGTTCTTATTAAACTAAAACTTAAATATAGCTTTTAGTTATAAACTCATAACTGAAAACAAAACAAAATATATCGTTATGTAGAAGCTTAATCTAAGCAAATAATGTCGTCACCAGAATCAGAATCTAAATCCATGTTAGCGATGTCATAGCTATCCGTCATTTCAGCCTTACACTTATCTATCAGCTCCTCTAACTGGGAATAAGAATACTCCGATTTAAATTGCGCAGTGTGAGACGTATTTACCAGATCCACGTAATCTAACTGATACTTCATCTCTGCCAAAGTCTCCAATGAGTCCAAATCTACGTCTACCTCAAACCTAATCTTTTTTTTCCTATCAGGCAAGATCTTGACAGGTTTCCAGAGGTTGAAATTGATTCCCTTTACACCTTGGTTACTTTGCTTCAGCCTCTCAGCTACGAAGTCAGGACTATTCAGCTGATACTCGTTAGGCACGACAACATACATTCTGAAGAACCGAGTGTTCTCCTCTTCAGCGCCCATCACAACAATAGCCTGACGATTCACTTTACCTAAATTTTGACTCAACAACCATTTCTTTGTCTCCGGATTTTGAGGAATTAGTCCGAAACAGTTCGGAGGGAAAAACCCGTACCTCACGAAATCCGTTCTGGACGAACCGTCCTGCTGGTGATATCGGAAAAGATGATAAATGAGCACTTCTTTAATTTTACGCGCTTGCACAAGAGAGAGATTTTTGCAACCTTTGAGAGTTATTTTAATGATTGCGGGATCGTAAGCGAGTGACGGCATCGGCGAGTTCTGTATGGCCTCCGAGATGACGGACAGATCCACGATGGAGGGCTCCTTGAGGCCGGCATCGAACGCGTCCTTATCGATAGCGACCGCTTTCAGAAACACGTTCACTTGCTGCAGTTCGTAGCTCAGCATCAGCTTGTGTTTCTCGAGAGCGCGCGCGGACGAAGGCGGCATATCGACATAGAGCCGGGTTCCTTTCTGCGTGAGGATCTTCTTAACGAATTTCCACTTAAAGATGTTGACGCCCTCGAGACGCTTGTTCTGCAGCTTGAGCTTGTCGAGCGGCTCGATGTTGCGGCTGCGCGAGTGTCCCGGCAGCCACACGGCGGCTCTCTCGTACCACAGCTCCTCCTTGCTGTACACTATCACGTGGAACTCTGTGAAGCCGCTAAAGTCTAAGTTGACGAGCCAGTCTCGCGTGCTGGCGTCCTTGGTGATCAGCTCGTACCGGTGCGAGTTCTGCAAACCTTTGAGAGTGAAGTCGGGCGCCCAGCCCTGCGACAGTTCTGACTCTCGTAACATATGAGAGATGAGGAAGTCTTTCAGAGAGTCAGCCTGCCAAGCTGTAATCTGATCGAAATCGTCTTTGCACAAGTACAGTTTGTAGCCGTCGTCGTCTAGTGACTCCTGCTGAGGAGGCGGTTGTGGCTGGTACTGCTCCGACATGAACACAGGATTCTGCGGTGCAGTTTCGTAAGGGTGAATGTATGGTGCCGGCACCATCACAGGGACTATGCCGGGGTTCAGAGCCGGCGGGAGAACAGGCTGGTGCCCAAGAAACGGCAGTGTGACCACTTCTGGTGGTACTATATTCATGCTCCACCCTGTAAATTTCCAAACATTGATAACATATTGTAAAACTATGACACCACTTCAAAAAATCAGAACTACGAATAAAGAAAATAAATACAAATACAACACAGTACACCAACTTACTAGAATCGCTTAATTTGGGGCGCGGTGCGTGTTCTGAAAAGATGGAAGGGTTATGTGAAGTCTATGTCCAATTGTTCATGGTCAGAGCGTTATTAGATGAATATATGATTATGATTAGGTTCCTACCTGGCTTCATGTGCGGACTCTGAGAACGACGCGTCTTGGCGGGAACCTCCGTAATTTCTGTGAAAATATTAGCTATGTTAAATACGACCTAGCCAGCTTTTTATTTTTATTACTTTTTTCGACATTTACGTTTTTATTTTTAATGTTTTTTTACCATTCGATTTTACTCTTATTATTATTATTATATATTTCAAAAAAATAACATATATTTGGATGTTAGATTTCCTGAAATTATAAGCAAAAAAGGGACATTCAACTAAGCCACTTCACAAGAGTATTTTTTAAAGAGATTAAAGTTAAACGGGTATTTAGAAACCAGAACAAAATCTCACTTACTTCTTATACAAATTCCCTAAAAAAACTGAAAAATAACCAGACGGTATCGGTAGGACACGAGTTAATAACTTACCTGGAGCGTGTCTTTTGATAACCCTGAACGGACTGGGCAGCGAAGCCGTGACTTCGTCCAATATCTTCTCCTCTAGCTTGAGGTTATACTTGGCTTGGTACTTGATGATAATCTCGATGAACGACACATCGTTATCGCCGAACATATCGAAAACTATTCTTCCGATTGCTAGCTTTAACTCTTCGAGAACTCGGTTTCTCGTTTCGCCTTTGAGTTGTTTGTAATGCTCATGTCTATCGAGGATTTTGTTGGATATTTCTTCGACGGCTTTCTCGCGTTTGACTCTGATGGAAGGGTCCATGAAGAAGCGTTTGGGTCTTGTGTCTTCGACGTGGTCTTGTTCCTTTGGGTAGTCTTCTCGGCGGTAGTCTCGGCGAGGAGGTTCGTCCCGGGGTCGCTCGTCCCGAGGGCGGTCGTCACGCGGCCGGTCTTCCCGCGGTCTCTCCTCACGTTCCCTTGCTCGCAGTTCTTCCTCACGGAACCTATGGCGCTCTTCGTACCGCTGGGGTCTTTCGTCACGTTCCCTCTCGCTTTGATGACTCCTACTACCTTCTTCTTCCAAATAATCATCCCGCCTTTTAGAGCCCACTCTGCGTAGTTCTTCCGCTTTCTTCTTAAACTGTAGAGCCCTGTTGTAGATGTCTTCGAAATCTTTATCGATGGCCGGTTTAGCGATGTCTTCTTTCCTGCTGTCGTGGCGGGGGGACGGCTCCCTTCTGCGGTGGTATTCGTCTGGGTGAGGGCGCTCTTCATGCTCGCGCGCCCTACGAGCCGAATCGTATTCTTCTCTTTGTGGATGTTGAGGATGCGGTTTGCGTTCAACTGAAGGTTCTCGCCGACGGTAGTTATCACGGCGTTCTGCATCGTATTCATCACGTGGGGTGAACTTGGGTTCCCTTTGCACGAATCTGTCGCTGTGGACGGGGTGCGGTATTGGTTCCCGCACTGGTATCTCTTTAATAACCGGTCGGATTTTATCTTCGATGAACGGTCTCCGCTCAGGGATATCAAGACGTCTCACATCAGGGAGGTCAGGCCGTCTGCCGCGCGGATCATCATCTATGGCTCTCGGCTCCCATACAGGCACATGTTTGGGTTTCTCGGCTTCTCTTTCGGGGAAGTTCGGGCGGCTTCGGGGGTAGTCACCGTCGCGTACATTCTGTCCGGGCCAGGAAGGCGGGGGCGGTGCGTCGCGTATCTCGGGGCTGCGACGTTTCTCGAGCGCCCACGACCGGCGCGGCGAGTGCGACGAACGGGGGGACGGAGAGTGCCTCTTGTAGCGGTCTCTTAAAGGAGATCTATCACGTCGAACCGGCGACCGCGACTTCCTTTGCGGCGTTATAGTACGTTTAGCCTCTACTGCAGCATCGGGTATACGATCTCTCATCTGCATCCTTGCCATTTCTCGTCTATCGTCGTCCTGTTTCTTCATGGGACCGGCAGGATCTTCCCTCTCTCTTTGCCAGGGCGAGATCCTTGGCTCAGGTTGCCTCATCCCTTGCATGGAATATTGAGCGGTCTCGCGGTTATTGGGCCGGTAACCACCTGAGTACATAGCTTGGTTTGATGCCTGGAAATTGAAATTTAGTTTGCAAACACGTAGTTGAAATAGAAATGAGTACATGAACTAAAAATAGATAGAAATAAAAATCAAGACGGGACCTTGAACTAGTAAAATTTCCTCACTTATAAGCTGCAGATGAAAATGCCATTTTTATAATATTCATCCACCATTTTTTCAGTACGTTATGGTCAAACCTTTGCGCTAACAACATTTAACAGCTAAAAATAAGTTGTTGATGCGGACAAGGCAAGCCACTTATCTGTTTCACTTTTGTCTGTACATTTATGGCCATCTAGATGTCTTTAGTAACATCTAGGTTTGTCAATTTGGATTTGCGGATAGTGGAAAATCTCGAAAACAACATTACACTACTTTCGTATTTTTAAGTGTCCTAATACTAAAAATTACATAAAATTTGAGACTTCAAACTTTAAAAACAAATGAACTTCTAAGAAGAAGTTCATTTGTTTTTAAAGTTGTATAAGTGTTTCTTTCACATTTCTTGCTTCTTTTGATATCTTTACCGTCAAACATTATTCACATGTGCATCACGTTACGTTAATAACGTTTCATTGATTGAACGAATTGATCTTCATGCATTGTCAATTTGTTCAATTATTATCTTGTTGGCTTACCTATCACGTGATTGCACTATTTTTCTTTGTGAACGTTTATTTAAGACTCTTTGAGAAGTTTCAGCGGTGAGCTTCAAATATTTCTTAATTATTTTTGTTCTGGGCCTTATGCTAGCCTTAATATGCAGAGCTGTTTCCAAAAATGGCGATATTGTGAGAGTTACTCTTTTCAATGTTACTCTTTCATCCGAGGTAGTCTTGGTGTCCGTGACGTGGGCGAAAAACTGCAAGAGTGTCGTCTGCGATGGTATGGCCACATCATGCGCCGCCCTATGGAGTACGTTGGTCATGAATATGGCTGTCTTTGGGGCTAGGTCCCGTGGTCGTGCAAAGTGGAGGAAGCTCAGCAGGAAGGCGGACCCTGGCAATGGCCGGGATTAACGCCAGGTGGAAGAAGACTCTTTTCAATGTTACGATGCCGGAGTGTACGTCTGCCAGCGAGCCAGTGGAAATAATACAGTTATTCAGGCTATGACGATAATAAAATTGTTTTTCACATCACTTTAGAGCGTATATCGGTCCTGAAAGTTTAGCCACTTCAGCTAGTTGATTCTGCCATTTTCATTGTTCAATGATGCTCCAAAAATATCTCAAACCGGGATACTACACTTTTTGTCACTTTCAGCTATTTGTCGAAGATATGATAAAACTTGGTGGAAAGGAAACGCAGCAAAATTAAAACGCTGCTATCCGTCAACTTCTTTCTGGAAATTTATATTATGTTGAATACTTGAGACGAATTTATGCCTCGGAAGACACGTTAAACCACTGGTCCCGGCTGTCATTTGAAGAATGTTGACAGGAGTTATAGCACCAAGAAGTTAAAAACCTGACAATAGTATCAATCAGTTTAAGGAGTATCGTGGCTAGATAATAACAGCCGCAAAGATCGATCTTCCAGGTTAAGCAACACTTGCCAAGGTTGGTCTGTGGATGGGTGACCATCTTAACATACCGAGTTTCCTCCGTGCCTCGGAAAGCACGTTAAGCCGTTGGTCCCGGCTGTCATTTGTAGATCGTTGGCAGTCGTTACGGATAGTCAGAAGCCAGTAAATCTGACTCCTGTCTTGCCATGAAATACCGTGTTACCCCAGTTAATGGGTTGTGGAGGTCTGGTAGGCGGCCGCTTCTCGTAAAATACTGGTATTCAGCTAAATCCGGCTTGACTGGAAGCCGACCCCAATATAGTTGAGAAAAGGCTAGGCAGATGATGATCAGTTTAAGGAGTATCGTGATACCCAGTTATCAAGTTAGTAACCAGATGGGCTAGATTTCAGATGGGCAGTCGCTCGATGTAAAATACTGGTACTCAGCATTCCGATGGACCGGAAGCTACATTAATTGATAATTATTTATCATTGAATAATAGTTCGTCGTATTCTCCAATTATTTTTAATGTCAATAACATGGAATTGGCTTGAGGAGTACTGGCTTGTCGCCTGAAATATTTATAACTTGTCAAGTTTATTTTTATGGGTTTGTCTAGACGTGTTACTGTGTATATTCTTAAACTGCGATTTCATCATCTTCCTGCCTCTTTCTTATGTTACTTGGGGTCGGTGCAACACGTTTTCATGCTCCATTCCAAGATCCAAGTAGAATTTAATGGCATTCCAACGTCACATCAGTCTCCTACTTACTGGCGTTGGTGGCTTTTCGTCAACGGTTCTTGTCCTTGAACCGTCCTTTCCTTCTCTTTCGTCCTTTACTTTTATTGTTCTTATTCTTTATTGCACTCACAAAAGATTCAAGTAAAGACATTACAGGACAGCTTGTGTACAAACGTGAGCTTCATTGTATTCCGTCCAAAGTTTTCCTACAAACTTGCTGCTAAATTCTGCGACTGGGGTTCCATTTTTCCTTTACCTACCTTACTGTATTTATATTAATTTAGGTACCTGACAATAACAATAGTGTTTCTCTTTGCAGTACCTATTTCGTTGAATATTTTTAATCAACAAAATAATAATAACAATCGCATAGGTAAATCTTCAAGGTTAAGGATCGCTTGTTGTCGTTCTGTGGATGGGTGACCATGCTAACATACCAAGACTCCTCCGCGCCTCGGAAACCACAGAAAGCTCGTTGAATCAACGCTCGGCTGTCATTTATAGATATTGGGCAGTCGTTGCGGATTGTCAGAAGTCAGAAAAACTGACACCACTCATACCAAGAAGTTCGTGATATACAGTTACTGGGTTCTGCATGTCAGATAGGGTATCGCTCCGCGTAAAATTCTGCTACTGGTTGCCGACCCCAATATAGTTGGGAAAAGACTAGGTAGATGTTGACTTTGTATGACATTACTAATACAAACAAGAATGAGTATTGTTGCTTCAATAATTATTTTCACAAAAATCAAAGTCAGTTTCATAACTGACTTTAATTTGTAATACTTGTTGGAAGGTAACAGCATCGACGAATGTTTTATTATTAAGGTGTTACGCTTTTCTTGATTTTAACCCAGAATAGGGTTGTATTTTTCATGTTGTAATGGGTTATTAACCCATGTAAGTCTTTTGTAGTGTGCATCCCGCAGTTCTTCGCGCTTACAGCATTGTACGTGTTTCGGCTAGATGATATTGAAAGTCCTCTGTTGCCTGTTTTTTTTAACCGGCTTCTTTATAAAAGACAAGGTATTATGTTAGGCTGCATGTAGCTGTCTTTTGGGTCTTTAGTTGTAACATTTTCTCAGATTTTCTAGTCTCATGACCATGCCATCCTTCATAAAATTCAGCATTCATCCAACAGCTCTTTGTGAACATTTTCTTGTCCTGTCTCTTTCTAGTTTAGTCCTAGATTATAAAATTTTTAAAGTATGTCACTTAGTTCTTTCAACCTTATGACATTCTTCTTTTAAAATCCACACCATCATATTTAGTACTTAATGTTAATATGTTTACAGGAAATCCTTTCCAGTTGCACCTAAGTAAAATTAAAATAAACACAACGAAAAAAAAAACCTTTACGCATTTTACCCGACTGCCTCTGGGGCAGTCGGGTAAAATGTTTGTCGGAGGGTAATGTTTTAACAAGTACGATAACTTTTTATAGGATAAACTGTATCACTCGAAAAATATATCAAACAAATCACTTCACATTATGCACATTAAACATATTTATATGTGTGTAAGTAGAGATCGGGTGCATAGTTTACCTGTACGTCTACAATGAGTTTTATCAATCTATACTCGCTAGCGACTATAGTTAAAAACTGTATGAAAAGTAAAAAAAACTTATTTTTGGTACTTACATGAGCAGTCGGTTCGTATGCGGGCCGGACTTGCTTCAGTTTGTCTTGTCCATATTTGTCCAGTTTTTCAGAATGATGGCGGTCCGGGGAGTACCTACTTGAAAATATCATATTTTGTTGATGGATTTTTTCTGCTATGTTAGTCTAGCCTAAATTGGGCTATACCAATGAAAGATTCATTGGTAGGACCCATTTCAGCAACAGGCTAGAATATAATATCAGTAAAAAAAAAATCTCTCTAAAGGTATATAACAGCTATAACCTGCGTTTTTTTTTTTTAATTTTAGGCTCAGTGCTTTCGGAGATAAGGGGGAATGGTAATTTTTAATGTGTAATTTCTTGAATAACTTCATACATTTTTATTTTAAAATTATGAAAAAAATATATGATTAAAACCCTCACATTAAGCCTATTCATTTGATATGTCACAAAAAAGTTTAAAAAACGTTTTTAAATTTTTTAATTTGATCCCAAAAGTGACCTCCATACTAAAAAAATATATATTTACGTAAGACGTCCGTGTTTGGGTCACAGAAGTACATATGTAGGTATACCAAATTTCAACAGAATAGGTCCAGTAGATCCGGAGAAAACTGGCTGGGATAGATGGACAGACAGACACCCGAGTGATCCTATAAGGGTTCAGTTTTTTACGTATGTTCGGAACCCTAAAAACAAAGGAAAATTGTAGTAAAAGCTAATAAGTTAAAACAGCTGGCTAAGTTGTCACCAAAGTACCAAATATTGACAAGTTTCCCCCTCATTACACATACATGAATATCAAAGTCAAATGATTATTTCAATTAGACCAATAAAGGCACTTTTGAACGTCAAATGAATATAAAATATTATAGTGACTCTAGTTGTCCGTTCGCAAAAGGTAGATTCTTATGGAGAAGAACGGACAAGAAACTCCATAGTTACTCTTTTCAAAAATAAGCTTTACAATATTTGCATACATTATTCAATTGATATATGTGAGGACGATGCTCCCAAAATAACACTTATATACTAATAGGTACAATCAAGAAATGCCAGCCGAGGTAAAATTAATAAGTTTGCAAGAATGGGGACATACTACTCACATACATAAAAATTTTGCAACTATTGATTTATATATCTTATTGCAATTCCAGCCCATCCCTAGTTGTCCTTCCCCCAGCGACACTACGTACCTGTGAAAAACCTTTATAACTCGCCGGTATAATCTGTAGCGATGAAACTTTCATATTTTTAACACAACTAATCACCTCTGGATGAACAGAGCATACTATAATTCCTTTTCTAAATCAGACATACAATAAAAACCGGTGGCAAGTGCGAGAAAAAAAAAACACGTTTCTTGTACTGTAGCTTCCTTTAATTTTTAATTTATTTTTGTTGCTATAGCGGCAACAGAAATAAACAGTCTGTAAAAATTTCAACTGTCTACCTATTACCGTTCCTGAGATACCGCCTGCTGACAGACGAACGGACGGACGGACAGCGGAGGCTTAGTAACAGGGTTCCGTTGGTTACCCTTTGGGTATGAAACCCTAAAACCATCATCAATTGATCGAACCAAAGCAACTGCACATACCTGGGCATCCTCTGAGGCTCATCCCTTCTTCCGGGCGAGGGTCTGCGAGTTGGAGACACCAGCCGCCTTACTGGGGAGGGTCTCTTGTGCGCCGGGTGGTGCGGGGCGGGGAGCAGCGGGGCGGGGTGATGCCCCGGGATACGACGGTCTGGTGATAAAGATATTTTTGTTGGAGAAATGCAGGGCTTTGCCACTCAGTGTAAAAACCAGACCGCTAAAAACAACTACAAAGTTCGAAACAAGTCGCTTTTCAAGCAGTCTGATGCAGTTGGTGGCATCAGATCAGTGAGGTACATTTTTGGAATCGTCTCCTCTAGCCCTTTATCTTGATACCCCACGCGATAGGTTTTAAAATTTTAAAAATATTGAAGGCATAATATGGCGCCAAAAATCGGCTTTTTAATTTTTATATAGGTACCCAGTGTCACTCTCACAATTAATACGAATCTAACGACTCCTTTGAAGCTAAAATCCATCAAGCCGTTTAGGCTACAGAGCGAGCCAAACATTTGAATTTGGCGCCTAAAATCCGCCATTTAGTTTCTTTTTTTATTTTGATACTAGTTGAGCCACGCAACATAGTTTGCCTCGCAATTTTCATTACTGCTCTGCTTCTATTAGTCTTAGCGTGACTATATATAGCCTATAGCCTTCCTCGATAAATGGGCTATCTAACACAGAAAGATTTTTTCAAATCAGACTACCTACTAAATCTTCAAATCAACACTATTATTTAAAATTTTAATTAAATGCAGTGACTTTCATCCGGTATTTCAATTAATCCTTGGTTGTTATCAAATAGCGTCGCGTCATTAAACTACGATACGAGAATAAATCTAGTTTATTTTCTTCAATAAGCCATAAAACGAGGAGATCGAACGATCCTCCAAAAATAAATATTAAAAAATCTTACCCGGAGAAGTTCTTTTTCCGGGCGGCGAAAACTTCCTCGCATGCGGCGAAATCCTCCTTCCAGTCGGAGAAATTCTTCTTCCCGACGGAGAAATTCTTCTTCCCGACGGAGAAATTCTTCTTCCCGACGGAGAAATTCTTCTTCCCGGCGGAGAAACACGCCTGCCGGGCGGAGAAACACGCCTCGCGGGCGGAGAAACACGCCTTACGGGCGGAGAAAGTCGCCTTACAGGCGGAGAAACACGCCTACCAGACGGAGAAACCCGTCTTACGGGTTCTGGAGATACTCTTCTCCCGTTAGGGGATCGTCTGGGCGAGAAACCCCGTCTCTTCTCATAGTCCTTGTATGTTCTCTCTGGAGGCTCAGCCCTTATCGGTTGGGCCTTAGGGTTTCTAGCGTCCGGTTGTATGTATTTCCTATCGTCGTATTGTTTATCGTAAGGTTGTACTGGGGCTTTTGATGCCTGAAAGAGAAATCTGGTTTAGTGAATTATTTTAAAATGGCTTCTATTTTTGTATACTGTTGCTGCCGAGTCTTTAACATATTACTTCATTATTCTGTTTGCGATACAGCCTGAATGGTCATTGTACAGAATGAAAACAGGTTTAGTGATGACTGAGAGAAATAGTCTCTTTATGCATGTGGGAGACTAATAATAAACATAGGCCCGACCGGCCTTATTTATTTACTTATTTTCAGCCTGTTCTGTCCCAGTACAGAGGTAAGGCCCCCTTACCTCCTTCTTTCCTTCTTCCATACCTGTCGGCTTTAAGAAAATGTGGACCAATTCTATCGGTAAGTGTCAAGCTCGTTCTATCATCTTGGTCTGGGTCTGCTACGATGTTGAGTGCTTAAGAATTTGAATTTCATTTCTTACCTGTGACTGCCACGACGAAGACGCGCTCGAAGAGTACTGACCGCTAGGGTTGGTGATAGTGTACGGCGTCGGAAGTAGTCCTTCACAATAGTTACCTGCGACTGCCACGGAGTTGACGCGCTTGAAGAGTACTGCGACTGATGCCCGCCCGGTCCTGACTGACCGCCACGGTTTGTGATAGTGTATGGTGTCTGTCCTAGGTAGTAGTCCTTCACAATAGTTACCTGCGACTGCCACGGAGTTGACGCGCTTGAAGAGACTGCGACTGATGCCCGCCCGGTCCTGACTGACCGCCACGGTTTGTGATAGTGTATGGTGTCGGTCCTAGGTAGTAGTCCTTCACAATAGTTACCTGCGACTGCCACGGAGTTGACGCGCTTGAAGAGACTGCGACTGATGCCCGCCCGGTCCTGACTGACCGCCAGGGTTTGTGATAGTGTATGGTGTCGGTCCTAGGTAGTAGTCCTTCACAATAGTTACCTGCGACTGCCACGGAGTTGACGCGCTTGAAGAGACTGCGACTGATGCCCGCCCGGTCCTGACTGACCGCCACGGTTTGTGATAGTGTATGGTGTCGGTCCTAGGTAGTAGTCCTTCACAATAGTTACCTGTGATTGCCACGGAGTTGACGCGCTTGAAGAGTACTGACCACCAGGGTTGGTAATATTGTACGGCGTCGGTCCTTGGAAGTTGTCCTTCATTATGGTATGCTGAAAAGTCATTTATAATAAGCAGATTTGTAATAATAAAAGGAAATTAGAAAGGGAAATTATGGCAAAATAAAAAATTGATCTAGCGGTAGCGTGATGGGAACCACTGGTGGCAAACTAAAAAGTTATTTAATCAAGATTGAACGTCAACGTTTGCATAAAGATAGTTCCCGCCCAAAACGCTTATTGTTCCAAACGCATCTTGTGTGTTAAGTTGAAAGGACTTGAAATTATATAATACAGAGTTTTTATACATTACAAGATAAAGGAAAATGATAGTGGCGCCGAAGTTGATCTAATAAGATATGTACGCATCCTAAAAATATAAATTTAAACTGGTTGTTTCTAATGCTTTATACTAACAAGAAAATTGCTTAAAATAATTTTGAAACGCTTTTAATTTATTTATTTTCAGAGCGTTTAATCTCACGGTGTTTAATACAAAAAAGAGTTTTAGTGAAAATTTTAAGCTTTCTACATAATTATACAAAGTGAAAAGTCACGCTCTCTCTTTTCCTCTGAACATTTTTTCGACAAAGTTCTTAACAAACTTTTTAGACCTAGTTGCCTTGCGTATGCGTATCAAATTTAATTTAAATAGGTTCATCCGTTTCCCAGAATAAGGACTTCAAAGTTTTTATGAAACAGCGTGAGGAGTTTAACACTATTTAATAGTGTTGATTGACCCTTACCGGTTTATCCTGTTGGTAAGGCTGGCTGGCTGGGTAGCGGCCGTGGATCGGAGGATGCGTGACGCTTGTGTCAACTGTCTCGATGCTCCTCAGAGAGTTGTGGCGCGACTCCACTCGGGCCAGCTGTGAACGTTTATTGCTGTTACTAAATACGCCCACTCCACATTTAGGGCGCCTTCAAATTAGTCGCTAAATGCCGCGCGCCAAATAACAAACGCGTGGCAGCCGCGCTGCTGTCGCGCGGCACTTTGCGTTTATTGATTGTATGGATTAACAAAGCAGCGCGACAGCCGCGCTACTGTCGCGCAGCTGCCGCGCGGCACTTAGCGCCAACTTTGAACCCTTAAAGTTTCATAACTGAGCAACGCTTCCTGAGGTTCCGTGCATGGAAAAATGACCATTTTCTCCGTGCCTCGGAAAGCTATTAAGTTGTTGGTCTTGTTAGTCATTTGTAGATCTTTGACAATCGTTAGGGTACCAGTCTTGCCAAGGGGTATCGTGATACCCAGTTACTGGATTGTGGAGGTCAGATAGGTAGTCGCTCCATGCAAAATACTGGTACTCAGCTGCATCTGGTTAGACTGGGAGTCAATCCCAACCTAGTTGTGAAAAGGCTAGGCAGACTGATTGTGTTTTGGTATTAGTTTCAAAGTCTTATATTTTAACAGGACAACTATTTTCTTAATGTCCCTGGGCAGTCATCGCATTTCCCTCGCATTAAGCTTAAATTAATTAGTTTAAGTTTAACAACTCTACATATTTCCAAGTTGATTGACAGCGTCCGGTCAGCACCAAGTGTAAAGGGCAACTGATAGAAATCCAACGACTGACGAAACACGAAGTTCTTCGAGGGACATTAAGAAAAAATAGTTGTCAATCAAAGTCTTATTTTTTTTTTTATATGTATCTCAAAACTGTATGTTTTAAGTAAATGCGTTTCGGCTAGGGATTTCCTGAAACACATTTATGAATTCTTGCTCGGGCAAGGTCTCGCAAGAACGTCCGAGTGTCTGGTACTGATTGACAAGGTGTAATAAACAATCGCAAAACCTGAAAGGGGACCCGCAGTAAATAATCTTCATAATAACTAGTACAATAAGTACCGATAGTCGTGTCAGCCAATGGTTTAAAAGCCACGACCAACACTTCACGAGCCTCCCGTAAGGCAGCTGGATCAAGGGCTTGATTCAGAAAGCGGTACTTCTGTACACGCCTCGCATTGTTAGGAGGTTCCTCTCTCTGGAGCCCTGACCACCGGTAGCTTGGACCCTGTTCCCGATACCGGTGGGCTACTGCGTTTTTTTTTAGGATGAATAAAGAGTACAATTACCCCTTCTCAGGTTTTGTGTTTAATCCACCTGGCGGACCCTGGCAATAGCCGGGATTAACGCCAGGTGGAAGAAGAAGGTTTTGTGTTTAATCTGCTACACCCAGCATAATATCTCCTAAACTTGTTCCAGTCAACAGAGACCAGCCAACACTCAGGAGGATTCCTTCACACTCATAGCCCAGTGTGTACTCAATCACCAGAGATCAGGTGCCGGATAGTTTTACGTGCTACCCAAAGCACGGGGTGTAAAGCACACCACGAAACGCTCTAAGTCCAGGCAGTTACTAGGAATCAGGCAGAAAAACCCATTAAATTCGTGGCCAAACCCGGGATTTGAACCCGGGACCACATTATGATAATGAGGTAGTAGAACTATGTTCCATAGCAAACATCACCCATTGCTTTTCAACAGGTGAGATTGAGGTCGAGAGTAGGCCCGTTTTCTAACAAAAAATATGAGGAACAAGTATGGCCCGTCCGCCTGACTACCAAGTCCTAATTTTCAAGGAAATTAGCAGCTTAGGGGCCGTCCACACGATACACACTTCCATAAGCCTCTATAGAATTTTGTCTGTGCAACCAAATCTGTGCGTATCGATGTGATAGAGATTTTTAATTCAGAGTTCAAAGTTTTTGCAGACAAAAGTTCGTAGCGTGTGGACTGTGTACCCACTATTACACAGACAGAGTGAGTTATTAAAACCAACGCACCTTTTAAATTAACGTCGGTGTTTCTTCGCATGATGGGAGATTTCAAGAACTAGATGACTCTTCGGCTCTTGACGGTAGTGTATTAGAGGAAATGTAAGGAATAGGATCTGATTCTCAAGGTTTGCTATAGACTACGTTTGTCGGTTTTTTTAACATAGTTAAAAGGGCTTGGTACTATTTTTTTTACCCTTAAAGCATTTACATTAATTAAATTATGATATAACTAATATTTATTTAAATGAGATTATCGAGAGGTTAGGTTAGTTAAGAGGGAGCTCCGCCTTTGGGTTTCTTCCAAGATTTTTTCCCTTTGTTAGGGTTTTCTATAATATATTCCATCATACGCTCTTTGTTTCTTCTAGCTTTACTAGGACTTAGTTTTTTAGGAGCATTGCCTTGTTGAGGCTTAGGGCCGCTGTTATTATTGGCCAGTCCACTCGGCTTCTTCTTGGAGTGCTTACCCCCACCACCGAAATGTTTCGGCTGGGTCCCCCCGCTGAAATTACTCCGTCCATTCCCCCCACCTATTTTTTTAGGCTGGTATCCACCTTTAAAATGTTTGAACGGATTACCACCCCCAAAATGTTTTGGTTGGGAAAAACCAGAGGCGTAAGAGGAGCCTTGCGGCGGACCATACATTTCTGCGGAATTAGATGAAGATGAATAAAAACTCATTTGCCCCATTGGGCCCATGGGCCCCATACCCATGGGATCCATAGGTCCCATGCCCATTGGTCCCATAGGCCCCATATTCATTGGTCCGATTGGCCCCATATTCATTGGTCCGATTGGTCCCATATTCATTGGGCCGATTGGTCCCATTGGTCCCATAGACCCCATGCCTGTCTGATCCATAGGGCCCATGCCTATTGGTCCCATACCCATTTGATACATGGGCGCCACACCACTTAGCACTTTAGGCATGCCCATTTTTCCCTTGGGTCCCTTGCCCTTTTGCCCCATGGGCGGATTAGTATTCCCCTTGCCCTTAACCATTTTCTTCTTAGGCGGCATCATACCCTGCCCAGGGGGCGCCTGTGCATTTTTTAATCTGAGTCTAATTTTTATTCTCCTTGATCCAAGTTTGACAAAGTAGTTTCTTTCGGCAAGCTTATCAACTGAAAACTTATCGATACTGAAGGTTACGGTCTGGCCTGCGGGATGATCAAGTTTCTTGCTAGTTATCCACCACTCAGAGAAGTCAATTCCTTTATTTTGAAATTTCAGCATACTAAGAATGTCCTCATCACCTAGATCCGGATCTGCGACGTACGCAATTCCGATCACAGGTTTAGGTAATTCACTCAGGTTGACCATTTTAATATTTGCATCCTCCCATATGTGAAGATCTGGCAAGTGATTTTCTAGCCATTCCAACGTCTGGGTATTCGCGCAACTGAGCATAAGGCATCCAGATCGTCCCGAGTAACCTACAAATCTTGGTTCATTTCCATCTGTTTCTGCGTCGACCAGCTCTAGAATTTTATCCTCAAGCATTTCGATTTTTTCTTCAGGCATAAGTCCGAGCTCATCAAAAATTCGAACACGTATGGGAAGACCAGGGGGCCTCTCTGGGGCCGGTGCTCCCGGAAGGCCGCGCCCTTTTAGCCTATCTACCTTTATAGCCCTGGCCTGCCTCTCGGGGCTCATTCGCCGCAGAGCAACCTCACGCGCCTTCCTTTTCTTATCTGCTTTAGCAGCAGGATACTCGGGAATCCGATTAAGACGGGTTTCGCATAGCTCTCTAGCTTCCATAAAGGTTTTTCCTTGCTTTAACCAAAAAAAGAGCCGTCTCCTTTTCGCGCCGTTTAAATTACTAATATTTCTCAATCTCGCTTGTTCCCTTTTTCTAGCTTTTCTACTTTTCGTGGCTTCGGAGGGAACTAACGTATTGCTAGTTTCACCGGGGTCCTGTTTATCTACGTCATCTAAGACATCTTGCGAAGTTTCGTCAAGGTCATCAACCGAAGAAGGACTAGGGGAATCTTCATCGGGATGAGGTGATTTAGGATCTTTTGGCTCTGGTTCTGCTTTTCTGACCCAGCGGTATCGGGAATTTGCCTACCAACAACGGACAAACAATGTTATGAAATTGTCACGAGCTGTAAAGGCGATGCGTTTCTATTTTTTTTTTTGCTTTGTAACGAAATGCATCACCTTTATCGGCTAACATTTTGAGTTAACGCACTAATCATGCTTGCCCATTCAGTTTTAAGATGATTCCACTTTTTCAATGAAACGACTACCTATATAAAGTATGTTAAGTCCATTGCAAAATATAGCTTTTTAGCTAACAAGTAAAAAAATGAGTAATTTTCGAGTATAGTTAAGAAATAACGATGATTCGCGATGATTCTGATAGTCCCCCAAAATGCACACATGATATTTAATTTGATATATATTTGTATTTATTACTGTTGTTTGTTAAATTGCTTTGTTATAGCTTGATAGTTTCTTTGGGCTTGATTTTTGTACTGCTGGGTTTCGCTTGAGCGTTTTGATTTATTTTGTGTAAATTGGAAAATACTAACTAAATATTCGCTTCAATTTACGCGGAGCAACGAACTAAACCGGATCTCCGCGGCCCAATTACTGGGGAGAAACCGTCAACCCTAAGGTTATTGCGGTCGTCAGAATTTCGGGTTTCTGACATCCCGTGATAAATGTCATATTTGATCAATAATATGACAGCCGGTATTACGGCATAACGTGCCCTTTGGGACACGGAGGGGTATTTAAAAGTAGCTGACACGCCCATCCAAGCCTTGACCGCAACAAAGGGTAGCTTGACCCCTCAAATGGACTGGCGTGTGTACAGTATATGTACATATAGACGATGCACTTTTCGTTTGTTAACAAAATAATCTTTTAATGAACGCAGTACTTCTAGCCTATCATAAAACCACATTATTTCAAAGTATCCCAAATGAAAATCCCAATACGAGGGAAGCTCGCTGCACGCAGTGTATGTGTTCTCACACGTTGTATGGAGCCACCAACTGTCTGTACGTTCCTATTTTGTGACAAGAACGTTATTTAAATTGCCTGATTTTTAATTACCATCCAAATTAAAAAAGAATCAGTATCTAAATGGAAATAAAATCAGCCGTACCCTACATATTGTTTACTAGAAAAGGTTTAGGTAGTTAAAAAAAAGCCAGCTAAGTGCGAGTCGGACTCGCACACGAAGGGTTCGGTACTATAAACCTTAATTTTTAGTATTTGTTGTTATAGCGGCAATAGAAATACACAATTTGTGAATTTCAACTGTCTACCTATTACGGTTTTTGCGATACAGCCCGCTGACAGACAGACGGACGGACGGACAGTGGAGGCTTAGTAATAGGGTTCCGTTGGTTACCCTTCGGGTACGGAACCCTAATAAAGGTAAACCATCTAGATGTTTCTTTTTTTCTCAGTTTAAAAACCAAATGCTATTTAAAAACCAATGTAAATACAGCTAGTTTGTTTAATATGAGTTTGTGTGAAATGGGCACGTTTCAGCTAGTTTTTTTAATATGAGTTGTGTGAAATGGGCATGTTTCAGCTAGTTTGTTTAATATGAGTTTGTGTGAAAGGGGCACGTTTCAGCTAGTTTGTTTAATATGAGTTTGTGTGAAATGGGCACGTTTCAGCTAGTTTGTTTAATATGAGTTTGTGTGAAATGGGCACGTTTCAGCTAGTTTGTTTAATATGAGTTTGTGTAAAATGGGCACGTTTCAGCTAGTTTGTTTAATATGAGTTTGTGTAAAATGGGCACGTTTCAGCTAGTTTGTTTAATATGAGTTTGTGTGAAATGGGCACGTTTCAGCTAGTTTGTTTAATATGAGTTTGTGTGAAACGGACACGTGTCAGTTAATTTGTTTAATTTAATATGAGTTTGTGTGAAGAGTCACATCAAAATTGTTTACCTTTATTTAACTACCTATACTTTTCATAGAGATATCAAACAAAAATCCAGCTGATACTTTTCTTCAAGAGTTGGTGTTTAAATGAAATAAGTCTTTGATTACTAATGATTTGAAAAAACTTGGATGACAATAAAAAAGTTAGCAATTGATGTTATATTTATAGTTCTATTCCTATAAGTTCGGTCAATATGAGGAGTACTTACCGGCACCACTTCAGGTACATTCTTAGGAGTGTACCCATAGCCCTGGTCTCCAGCTCTGGTCTGGTTGAAGGGAGGACGTGGGTGGCTTTGATGTGGCTGAAAACAATGGATCCTATTAATCAATTGGAATAATAAAAGAACTAAGAAAGAAAATTATTGAAACGTTTTGGGAACACAATCATTGTGCATACAGCTAAGGAGTGGAATTCTCTGCCAGTGTGTTTCCTGATAGCTACAACCTGGGAGTCATAAAGTCAAGAGTGAATAGATTACTTCTAGGCAAGCATGCTCCATTTTCGACCACATCATCGCTTACCATCAGGTGAGATAGTGTTGAAACGTGTGCCTATCGATAGTAAAAAAACATTGTTTATTTATTTTTTTATTTACTTCTGAGTTGGTCCTATCGAACCAACTCAGAATTAAATTTTGATAGTCAAAGTTATTGTATTCATGAGTACTATTTTTAAGTACTCGTATTCGTATTTTAACGTTACACCCTGCAAAAGTAAAGCACTCATTCAAAACTTGACATTATTTGCCTTATAATGTATACGCAAACCTTTTTTAGGGTTCCAAACAAAAAACGGAACCATTATAGGATCACTCGGGTGTCTGTCTGTCTGTCTGCCTGCCACTGCCATTTTTTTTCCAAATCCACAGGACCGATTCTGTTGAAATTTGGTACACATATGACCTTCTGTGACCCAAACACGGATGTGTTACGTTAATCATTAAATTTTTAGTGTCACTTTTGGGGGTCAAACTAGAAAAATTAAAAAAAAAAAAAAAGATTTTTGAACAATTTCGAGTGACACATTAAATGAAAGGGCCATACTGTAAGGGTTTTTACTTATGTTTTTTTCATAATTTTATTATTTTTTATATTGAAGTTATTCAAGAAATTAGACGAAAAAAGACCATTATCTTCGAAACTACAGAGCCTAAAATTTTGAAAAAAAAAAAAAAAAATGGTGATGGATCTTTAGATTACAGGAAAACCTATAAGAAGTCTGTAGTGTTAAAATAACATGTTAAAAAAAACTTAAATTCGTTCGGAATCCTTTGCCAGCTTTTTTGTTTGCAATTTGTAATCTACGGTCATTGGACTATAATCAGATAAGCTGAAGTAAATAAAGTTTTAGAGAGTCAGGGCCATCTTACTTTTAGGGTTCCGTACCCAAAGGGTAACCAACGGAACCCTATTACTAATCATCCGTCCGTCTATCTGTCAGCGGGCTGTATCTCGTAAACCGTTATAGGTAGAGTTGTTGAAATTTTGACAGATCGTGTATTTCTATTATATAAATATACTAGCTGACCCGCGCGGCTTCGCTCCCGTCAACTGGCTACCCTACCTACCCTACCTACCCTACCTACCCTACCTACCCTACCTACCCTACCTACCCTACCTACTTTTTTTGTTTTTAAACCTTCCCTGTATTCTGGCGAAACTAACAAAAAAAGAATTATTTAAATCGGCCCCGCCGTTCTCGAGTTATAGCGAGACTAACGAACAGCAATTCATTTTTATATATATAGATATAATATTACATAGATTGTGTATTTTTATTACTGTTTTATTTATTGTGTATTGCCGCTATGCCAACAAATAATAAAAACAAGGGTTTATGCTACGGAACCCTCCGTGTGCGAGTCCGACTCGCGCTTGGCCGGTTTTTAAGTAGCACATTTGCTCTTTTCAGGCGGTTTATTAGATTTACGCATTAGAAGCGTACCTACCTGTCAATGGGTTAGGGTGATGTTTTAATCGATCTGTGTATTTGTCTATGTATTGTTTAGCTTCTTCCATAACAGCTTTTATATTGAGGTATTTGTGTATCCGCAATATTAATTCACAAAATTCTTCCGTTACTGGCGACTGAGGAGTGACTGACAGACAGCGCACAGCCTAAACTACTGGTCGCAGAAAGCTGAAATTTGGCATTTACGTCCTTGGGGAGTTTAGGGGAGCACTAAGAGTGGATTCCCCCCCTTTTCCTACAGGAACGGGGATAAAACAGGATATGCGCGTACGAAGTCGCAGGCAAAAGCTAGATAGAATATCCGCCATACTGACTGACAAGCAACGCGCAGCTGAAACTATTGTTAGTAGTAGGCTGAAATTTGGCCATTAGACGAAAGATCATAGTTTTATTTCTAAAACTAAATCTAACAATGATTGCTGGCAACAATTGCAAAATTAAATGGAAAAATCTATAATGTTTTATAGTTACCTGTTGTCCGTATGACGGATTAACATTTGTTTGAGAAGTATTAAAGCCAAACGTATTCTGCGGCACTTGGGTCGCCATTGGTGTATTCCATTGATTTGCGTTGTTGCCACCACCAGAACCCCAAGGCGATGGCCTATTATCCATAGGACCTGGGGGCCCGCCACCATGGCTGTGGGGCCCTCCTTGAGATGTTCTGGGTCCATGAGGTCCAACGGGTGCGTGAGATCCATGTATTCCCCCATGACTAAGCGGTGCTCCGGGCCCATGAGGCCCCACAGATCCGTGCATTCCCCCATGGCTAAGGGGTGCTCCCGATCCATGAGACCCTTGGTTGTTATAGTCATTGGGGCCTTGACCCATGTAGTCATTTCTGGGTGCATTTGGGTAATCATTCTTGGGTTGGTTTTGGTAACTAGGTCGGGAGTCAAAGCTGCTTGCCTGTGGTGGTTGGCTTGCCTGAAAAGATAAAATGAATCCTCTTAACATTTGCATTAATGTCATACTACTGCTACTTTTCTGACTAATAGTGAGCACAGTGCAAGTACTAGTGAGATTATGTCCTCATTATTTTAAGGATCATGAAAATCATCAAATGACTCCTCTCTCTCTAGGCGTAACAGAAGGGAGACTCAAGACTCTTACCGAATAAAACCCATCCGTTCCTCCTCCTAATACCCTATTCGTTCCAGGAGGGCTGCGGTGACTCTTTCAAACAAATTCCGCATCCCTGGCCAATAACTATGTCCTATCCTATCCATACAAATATTTTAAATGAGAAAGTCTTTATTTCTGTTTGTCACCTGGTACTATCCTAAGAGAATGCATGTACCCTAACGGCCGATATTCATCTTTATCCAACCGTCAAATTAGCTACCATCTGTAGCTGTAACGACATGTTTGCGCTTCAATAACTCGAACTATAAGATCTAGAACTATCTTAAGTTTTTCATGGAATTTCAATCTTTACTTCTGATCTAACTTTGAGAGTGATTTGCGCTGACCATAGATAGGTAGTTCGATAGATAAAAGGCGTAAGGCTTTCAATTCATTGTATTTCTATATCTATACTAATATATAAAGCTGAAGAGTTTGTTTGTTTGTTTACTTGAACGCGCTAATCTCAGGAACCACTGGTCCGATTTGATAAATTCTTTCAGTGTTAGATAGCCCACTTATCGAGGAAGGCTATAGGCTATATATCATCACGGTAAGACCAATAGGAGCGCAGCAGTAATGAAATATGTGACGCAGACGAAGTTGCGCGGGTCAACTAGTGATAATATATTTCAGTGCAATGTGAAGATGTGTTCACTAGAAATAGCTGGCACATTGGTGATAACGCTTACTTATTGCTGTACTTCATACTTATTCAATCAATCAATTTATTTATTCAGACAAATAGTCCATTTGTTAGTCACAAAAATATCTTACTAGCTATGTCAGTAAAAGTACCACTGCTTAACCCAGCATCTACTGTAGAAAATCGTTATACTGAAGCACATACTAAGACTAGAAACACAATTTAAAGGTAGTATTTTTCTTTTTAAGGATGGGAAACATCAAACGATCCATCAGTGTTCCTCCTGATGTCCTAAGCGTCCCAGGGTCGCGGTGACTCTTTCGAACTAATTTTGCAACCGTGGCAGGCATTGGGCATAGCGGGCCCGTCTACTATGCTGACATCTATTGGAGTCGCGCGTGGAACACAACTCGCCGTCGACCCGGGCCTGGAGGGCTACTCTCTCAGCCCGAAGTCCGTAGTTTCGGGCTTAGTTGCAGTAGTAAGCCCGAAACTACGGACTTCGGGCTTAGAGATTAGCCCCCTGGTTCTCTGCAGACGGCCAGCCACATAATTATGATAAACATATTTTGTTTTTTAATTTTATGGTGTAAAGAAAAGGCGCTTTCCAGTGCTTTCATTTAAAAATAGTCTATACTTGCAAACAACAATAAACAATTATTTTAGTGGGTTATTATGTACCTATGTGGATTACTACATTGTTTTAGTTTAAGGTTGAAATATAAATGTTACAATAATCTAGCACCTCATTTGATTTCATCCACCCAAAATATTTGTAGCTGGAATATAGGATTACTAGTTACTACGGAGACAGTGCGAATTTTTCTTCTATGCAATCAGAAGCATACAAGAAGATTACTTGATTATTTTCTTGTTTTCTATCTTCAGCTTAATAAATAGGATCACCTTTTGGATAGATGTACGTATTATAAAAACAATGATCATGTCAATATTGTTTTATTTGTCACTCATATTACACATTAACACATCTCATAACATTCGTCAACCTCTACAATGAAACAAAAAATAATCATTTGCTTTCATCATTATCATCACATCAGCTGAAAGCAGCACAACACTGACCTCCACAAGTGTCGCCAAAACAACCTTGTGCGTAATCTGCATTAAATTACTTATACTAATTTGTACCATATTATACTTATAAAAAAACCAAGTGCGTGTCGGACTCTCACACGAAGGGTTTCGTACTATAAACCGAAAAACACGTTTTGTATGGGACCCACCCAATACGGTTCTTGAGATACAGCCCGATGACAGACACGGACGGACGGATGGTTGGACGAACAGCGAAGGCTTAGTAAGGCACGGCGCCCACTATCGGTCGGCATCGGTGCGGCTCGGTATAGCTCGGGCGCTTTACGGTGTCTTCAGGCGCCTTACGGCGGCTTTAGTCACCTGAGGGCTGCTTCGGGCGACATCGGGCGGCCTCGGCAGTCGTAAGCATACCTATGGACGCCGAGGCTATCTTCGGGCAGTTTGGGTGGCATTTTCGTAGGCAGACACGTCGCAGAACAGTCATAACGTTCACCGCGCGCACGGTAAGAAGAAAAGTTGATTAATCTAGTGCAAGCTCACGAATGTCTGCATGACATTACATCGCGATACTACATATACAGAGTGAATTTTTAAAGTGTGCCTTCATGGCCCAATCCGCAACTATTGGGAATATCGAAAAACACTGAAAAGTGTCTCGAGCCCGATATTGATGAAAACTAAGGCCCGTATTACAGAACTACAATCAAGACTCAAGCATTACTTAAAACTAGTCTCAGTTGGAGTTTTAATTTTAGAACTTTACTTGAACAGAGAAACTAAAATCAATAATCACCTGAGCAATGTCACTTTAAAATGACATTTTTTTGCGTATTACAGAACAGTGCTTGAGTCTTGACTGAGCTCTACTCAATGTGTCATTATTTTAAAAGCACAATCAGCTCAGAATCATTGCTTGAGGCGAGATTTGATCTTTGTTTTCGCAAGTGTAGTCGAGACCCCGAATGAGAATAGATTCTTATGAAAATTGCTGTCGATTTGGAGTAAATCGAGTACCTACCTAATCAAAACGGATTATATTTGCAGAAGTAGATTATTATAATATTTTTTTAATAATGAGACAAATCGAACTTAAATGTTCCTCTGAGATATTTAAGAGATACGCAGGACGCTTATTGTGAAAACTTTAAGAAGAAGTACAGGTTTTTCACAAGATGTCGTGAAACATTTAATTTTACCTGAGACCTCTTTATTTTAATTTGTATCTTTTTGAGTTTCATTAGAATGCGGTTGCAACAATTCTAATTTTTTTGCAGTATTTGGCAGCAAATGTATCGAGTCAGCCTTCTCGCAAACTTTGCTGAGGTAGTTAATACCAACAAAACAAAACCACTAGGAATCAATTTGCAAATAATTAAAACAGTCACTGAACTTCACTCGAAATAATCCCGATAAAAACACTCTGTTTCTCAGTTTTTCTGTCCACAGAACATAATATGTACCTACTCTGAAGGGTTAAGGGTGGCTGTCAGTGTCAGTAACGTCGTGTCGTCCGCCTACACCGGTTTTGATCGTACGAAAAAAAAAGAATTGCAATAGAAAACAAACTATTGTTCAGGATTACCATAATGATTGCTTACTCACGAAATCAGAGATCAAAATCTCTACTCAAGCGTAGTTTCGTTTGATTTGAGTTTGAGGACAGTTCTAAAATAAACTGAATGCTTGAGCCGATATTCTTTGCTCAAGTAGTAATCGGTTGAACGCAGTTTAAGTAGTACTTGAGTAAGGTTCTGTAATACGGGCCTAAAACTGCATAATTAGATTTTTGAAAAATCGTTATTTTTGTACCCAGGAAGCGAACCAAAAGATTTTGAAAAAAAAAAACACCTTTTATTATGACACCATCCGAAAGCGTAGCTAATAAGGATCGAATTCTGCGAAAAGCTCATTTTAACCAAAACACATTTTTAATTACCATACCAAAAAATATCAACTTTATTATATTTTTTTTTTTCTAAAATCAGTGATGCAGTCTAGTACTTACACCTCAGTATCACTTGCAAATTACGTTTATACTGCCTTAAGCCCAATACATCAAAAACATATTTATCATCTGTACAGTTTATCTAAAAATATACAAAAATATAATGCTAACAGTGAAAATAGAATCAAAATTACTGGAAAAACGAAATAAATAATTATTTTTAACTAATATATCTGTCCCTCTCGTGAAAACGCTGTTTTCTATGGCAGCTGTATAGGCATCATAGACGATGACGTCAAAGTTTACATCGGACTACTCTTTCTAATTGTAATCTTTGAAGCTTTATAACTTCATCGCTGATGAAGGTATTTAAAAAATAATTTCATGATTGTCTAGAGCTAATAAGTATTTATTTTTGCAAATAAAAAAATTGCATGTTCCCTATTCTGCAGTGAACGTCTTTTGGCTGATATGATGATGATGATGATGAAGCCCAATTCAGTAGTTTTAGTTCATTGGTAACTAACTTCAGCAGCTTTGTCACAAGGTTGAAAGTAAGTTTTAGCAGGGAAACAATGTTTTGTTGTTGATGTTCAGTTGTTTCGCAAGTATTTTCTTTACTATGAATAATATTTACTGCACATAAAATCACACCTTATATTACCTGAAGGGTCAAAGATTCACTATCTCACTAGCTCTTATAGTCAAGTCCCATGTCGGAATGAGGCTATGGACACCTTAAGTTATTGCAAAATAATTATGTGCACACATACAAAAATACACCTTTTTCCCATGGGTGCAAGCAGAACTATAAAAACCCACCATTACTTATCATTTTATTTTAATAAATTAAACTAGTATCTGCCACTGGCTTCAAACGCAAGAAAGTGGAAATTATCCTATAAGATTGAAGCCATGGTTAATTTAAAATTTCATCCAAAATCATTCAGCAGTTGAGGTATGATAAACATAGTAAGACTTTCATTCATATGTCTAGTAAACACGAGCTTACCAGATGCCTGGCTGCGGAATCTGTTGATTTTGGAATTTGTTCTAAAGAGTCACTGCGGCCCTGGAATGCAAAGGGCATTAGGAGGAACACGGATGGGTTCTAGTGAGTACTGACACTCTATTCCACTCTGCCCAGAGCAGGAGTGATTTGATGATATACCTATTTAGACATCTAGGCTATGTGTGTTGAGAACTTAGGAAATAAAAACCCACTTTATCCAAGTAGTAAGTTAATGATATCAACAATTGCTAAATTTAGATATTATTTCAATAACATCCCCAGATGGAATGTGGAAATAGAGCACTAAGACAACAATGGAATTAAATAGAGAACGTTTGATGACATAGCAATCAATGTACTTACGGCAGCTTTTCCTATAGGCACCGCTTTTAAAATGAAGTTACCGGGCATTCGGTAGCCGTCGAGGCATTTCATAACTTTAAATCCCTCCGTATTATCGGCCAGACCGATTCTAACTTTCTTCGTACCATCGGTATCGCTTAACAGATTATCAAGGATAAAGTCATTAATATTACACTCCTGTTTTATTAACATCTTCACATCTTGAAATTTTGTCTGTAACAAAACAATAAACATAAAACAATGTCCTGAATTTAACAAGATAACCTTTAAATAATAAAAAAAGAACTTACTTTAGCAGGAAATCCATGAATTGTTATCATCATCTTGACAGGGTTTTAAAATAATAACTTGGTCAGAATTCAAAGCGTATCTTGAGATAAATTATTCAGGTAGACATTAGTAGACAATTTCAATGAACTCGAACTTGAAAACATAGACTACAGTATATTGCAAATATTTAACAACAATAATGCAGAAAAGCGAAAACGAATGTTCGCCATGATACCAAGCCCACCATAGATATATAGATAGAAATCGATCATAGATAGCAAGAGAATCTAATAGAGGATTTGCAGAAACAATTTTTTTTTACTAAAATCGACTAAATAGCTCACAGTAACCCATTCCAACTTCCAAAGATAACTGTTTAATTAATGGTTTATGGTTTAGTGCCACTCATCGACCAATATGGGTGCTAACCAAGACCAACGTCAAATTTGACAATTACACAGCATAGAACGCCCGGCCAGTTTTGCTGCTGTATTGCTTTCTTTCTTGTATTTACGTTCGTTTCTATATAGAATACAGAAGCATCGTTAGTCGTTGCGGGACAGACAATTTATGTTTAGCGTATAAAATAACTGCTGAAAGATGTTACTGACCATATTTAATTTACCCGCGCAGGTTAGTTATATTACCCAACATCGATCGTTTTGTAGCCATAAAAAGAAGACTATCGATAATAATTTTCTGTTATATTTCTCAACAGACGCGGTACGGCGATGTGAAGAGTCTGATTCACTCGAAATGCGGCTTCAAGGACGTGATATTGGATAATTTGACGTCTGATAGTAACAACACAAAGAAGGTGACTGTTGGTTTGGCTGAAGAGGAAGACGCTGCTATTCTGATGCGGAAGATCAATGGCTTGTTCGTGGACGGACAGCAGCTGTATGTTACAACTATTAAGAAAAAGGTTTGGAGTTTACTTTTTGGACCACTTTCTTTTTCCCCACTATGTAGATACTGCAATCCTATTCCATTGAATAGGATTGCAATATCTCTTGAAAGACTTCTTCTTGTTGCGAAGGATTTCTTAGTAAATAATTTAATTTCACCTCTATTCTAAGCAGGCAAAGCAAATGCCACTTTTAAGATCCAAGGTACATAATCATGTACCTGTATGAATTGGATTGTAATATTGAATGAAAAAAAGTAAATTAAAAACAATAATTTTATTGCACCAACAGGCAGCATCCTCAGTGATGGAGCTGGGTGATAACCAGCCACAACCACTGTTGCAGCAACCATATTATCAGCAGAGTAACCAACCTAATTATGAACAGGGATATACAGAGTTGCAGCAAAGTAGAGCCCAGGCCTTGGTTGCCCCTTCCATGTCTTATGGTGGGATGTATGGTTCTGCACAGGTAAGTCATTCAAATTTTAAAGAAAATCTATGGAACTTAATACTGTGCTTTGGACCTGTATTTTGTATTTATGGTTATAGAAATTTGCTTGTCAATTCAAACTTACATACTAATATTATAAACGGGAATGTAACTGTCTGTCTGTTACCTCTTCATTTCTTCATAGATTTAAAAAAAATTTGGTACAAGACTATCCTGGAGAAAGACAAAAGATGTGTTTTTCCCTTGGGGTTATTTCCTACAAGTAGGCAAATCCCTGAAGTCACTTCTGCTTGTTGGACCAATACATACAAGATTGGGACTCCTATGTCTCATTCTATGTATTATGACGTCTGTCAAAATAATCCTGATGTTTGGTGACCTTTTTTTTTTTCAATATTGCTCAGTAACACATCCCTTCAACTTTGAAGTTGAAAGTGGAATGTACTGGAAGCAATTTGAAACTGCCGTGGAGAACTCCAGCACCTCAATTGCAGAACAGGAATTTTCTTCAAAAGCTTTTGGATTGTGTTATTTAAAAATCCTAATCTGTAGTTTCATTTTTGAGCAATGTTAGCTCGAAAATGTAAATAAGGCAGTAAATTTTGATGAATTTTCAAAGTGAAAGACTGCTGGCTACTGATTGTGTGTAAAGGTAAAAACTCACTGCAGCGCACGGAGAGGCTACACACGTGTGTGAGGCTTCGCCTTGCATGAAAATGTACAAGATTGTCTCCACTGCTACCCACGGACACGCTACGCATCAATTGACGTATATGCGTGGATTGCTCGAAAATAGCACTCACATAGCTCAACGCTGTTAACGCTATGCACGCTATACACGAATATTACCCCACGACTATGTCAAAACCTTCTTGCAAAAAAATGTGCGTAGCCTCTCGGTGCGCTGTGGTGGCCCATGCTACATTTGTGCATAGGTGTGGGTATGTAGTGTGTACTGCAGTGGAAACATAGACCCACATTGTCAAACATATGAACCCACGCATCTTAAATGCGCCTTGTGCCTATGCACAGTGTACACTGCAGTGGATATATATGATTGATATATAAATATAAACTATAGATGTATTGTTTGCACCCTGAAATGGCAACATAAAAAAAGGGTAACTAGCACAAATATGTAGCTATCTTGCTACTGATTAGTATCGACTGTGCTGTTTTAGAACTCTAATGGTTGATAAATGACACATCTATTAATATAATAATTGTATAATATGTCATTGGTATTACCCAATCAACTTAGAGTTTTGCAAGTTTGTCTATTTTCAAACAGCTCTCAATCTGCCACAATAATGTTTAGGTCAGTGCAAATCTGCCTTTAAGAAAATACAAACAATCTGGTACACCTTTTCTCATATTTAAAATAATGCTACATTTCCATAACCGGATATTGCAAAATGTTGGTGTTAGAGATTGCTTACTGGTAGATTCTCAGGAAAATTCCCATAAGGTAAAAATCAAGGTGTGGTGATGAGGACAGCAAAGTGGACAACTTTTAAGTGGTGTCTCTTATTAAGTTAGATTTTTTTTCTGGTAGGTTTTAAAGATTATCATCTCAAGCTGAGTATTCTATCTATCGAGGTATGATTTCCGCACTTAGTCCTGATGTTGGACCATTGTGCGTGAGCCATAACGGCCGACATTCTATCCAGCCAATCTCACTCCAGAGGCAGAGTAGGCCTCCCAATTTATTCAGGATATCTGTAAGGGCGCCTTCAAATTTGTCGCAAGGTGCCGCGCTGCTTTGTTTAATCCATACAAATAATAAACGCAAAGTGCTTCGCTGCGGCCGCGTGTTTATTATTTGTATGGATAAACAAATCAGCGCGGCACTTTGCGACAAATTTGAAGGCGCCCTTAGAGATTTCGGTGTTCCTATGTTTCGTTTGCACTCAAGGAGTACGTGCGTTACCGTTTCGACAGAGAATTGTTCGATATACGTTATCGTACCGTGAGCTAGTGTTTGTTTAGTGAGTAGTGCCCAGTAATGCCCAGCCTCTGTTACCTTAGCTGAGTGTTATAAAGTACTAAGTGAAAAGTTCATAACGATAACATGCGAAAAAAAAAAGGATCTGGTGCGAATGATAGACTTGAGCGAATGGCCCCCTTGCGCGATACACAGTTGCGTGCATGGACACTGCGCATCATCCTAAAAAGTGCAGTCCCTAGCTGTCCACTCCCCAGTGACGCTCTAAGCTCCTTAGCTTCGCTAAGCAATCCACCCACTGTGGGGTACCCTCGGTCCGTACCCCACAGTGGGTGTCCTTAGCGTTTAGTCGCTTAGTTTCCAAGTTGTTGTTGTTTGTAGTTGGCGGCTTAATTTTATATTAAGGTGCCACAGGTAAGTCCGGTTAAGCAGCCGCACCCGCAGGTCAACCTTCTTGGTTGACCTGCGAGAGACCACTGCAAAAAAAACCTTTACCTTTATGGGAATTTACCTGGATAATACCTACCGCCTATCTCAAGTTGGCGCTGACAACTCGGTTAGGTTATTGATAGGATTACAGGAAAAACATTCTACAAACTGGTAATTCACTAAGGACACACAATTCTGGATGAGATTGTAAGTTCCACACGCAATAAATAATATAAGAAACAATCAGTTAATTGCTGTTTTTTATTATTTATTTTTTTGAGGATTTTTTCGTATTGACTGCAAATATCAGCCAATACTTTCAGAATGAGAAAATCGTTTTCCCTTTTATGAAAGAGCAAATGATTTTCTTTTTATGTTTCAAGCAATTCTGCGATCAGGGGCTCTCTTATACTTGGTCCTTGTCTACTAAAATTATGGGAATGTCGTTTTGGGCGTTTTCCTCAAATCGATAGTTTTGCAGCCGACCAAGTAGCCGTCATAGTCTGCGCTACACTTTGTTGCCTTTGAAACAATTGCGCTAACTGACACTGCACTTGATGCAAACACTAAACGACCCAGAACTGCTCAACAGTTAGTTTCGAAAATGGGCTACCGTCTTTGACGACACTGTCCTTTTCGTAGTATTTCACAGTGATCGATTCTTACTATATCTTCAAGTTTATTCAACCCCATTTTATGCAGTACTGGCAAAAGACCAAGTGTAATAGACCCCTAAACACTTCTCACTAATCAAGTGCATTTGCAGTGCAAGTGCACTACACCTGATTGTGGAAGTTTCAAAAAGTCTACATCTTGTAACTATCACCAAAATTTTTCCACAGAACGCGTCAGCCACCTATGGCTATCCACAACAAATGCAGCTCTATCAGTCCACTCCGCAGCAGCTGTTGGCTCAGTCCATGCTCGGCTACGACCAGGGCGCGCCGCTTGGGTTCAGCAAGCAGACCAATAACACCAGCGTCTGGTCAGACAAGAACGATTGGAATCTTGCCGGCAATGCGTCTGCTGGGAACCAATTTACCCAACAGGCGAAGAGCGGCTCAAGATGGGAGAACACTGGCGACAGTCGTCCGCGCCGAGACGAGCCCGCGCGCGACTCCGGCCGAGACCGACCGTCACGCTTCGGACAGGACGTAAGTCCGCGCGACTCCGGCCGCAATGCCCCGCGACGTGACTTGGGCCGGGATGCATTCTCGCGCGATCGCGGCCGTGACCTACCTCGCGACCAAGGGCGCGACCGCGGATGGGACGCATCTCGCGACCAAGGCCGCGATCGTGGATGGGACGCTTCTGGCGGTCAAGGGCGTGATCGTGTATGGGAAGCATCTCGAGACCAAGGGCGCGATCGCGGATTTGACGCACCTCGCGACCAAGAGCGTGGTCGTGTGTGGGACGCACTGCGCGACCAAGGACGCGATCGCAACCAAGGACGTGACCGCGGCAGGGACGCACCGGCGCGGCCCCGCGGCCGCGATCTGCCGGCTCGCACCGCCTCGTTACGCGAGCCTCCGGGCCGTAACGCGCCTGCCCGCGACCACGGCCGAGACAACAGAAGACCCGAACCTTCTCGCGGCCCCACAAAGCGTCAGCTATCCCCGCCTCGCTCTGCGTACGGTGCACAAGCCACAAAGTCGGCTCCGCAAATGAGAACATTTACTCAGCAGCGAAATGGCCCCAAAAATAACCCACCAGACCAACCTTGGGGCAAAACACAGTCGAATCAAAAGAAGGCTGAAACTAATTTTGTTCCTCCAAATAAACGGCCGAAATTACAAGTCGGTGTTACGCAGAAGCTCGATA
Source organism: Lacanobia oleracea (assembly GCA_950371165.1). NCBI lineage: Eukaryota > Metazoa > Arthropoda > Insecta > Lepidoptera > Noctuidae > Lacanobia > Lacanobia oleracea. The sequence goes on along the minus strand of OX493412.1, from coordinate 7,044,999 downwards.
AACCGCAAGCGAATGTACCAGCTACTACTAACCAGGCCCAACCGATCTCAAAGAAGAAGAAGTTAGAGACCCCGGAACGGATGCAAGTCCGTAGCGCCACCTGGCGTGCCCAGATTGCGTCTCTCGTTGCTAAAGAACTTATGAACAATCCGAAAAACATCCACACTGATATGCCAACAGAACAGCTTACAACGTGGCTCAAGCGTGGTATACGTTCTCGTCTAGAAAAACTTTTCGGCAACGATTTAGAGATTCGTATGCCCGAAATGTTACAGATTTACAAAGAAAAGTTTGATTCCAACAATGACACGGCGTTTTTCAACCAAGTTGTGGCGTCCATAAAAGCTAGCGGAGACTCAGGTAACTTTAGTATATTTTTGTGTATTTTTCAAGCGTATCGGACTGCATATTAGTTTTTCGAGGCGCGATGCAACTTTGGATATATTTTCTCGCTTTCAATGTAGAGAAATCATAGAAAACTTGTTTTTCTTCTTATGCAAAACACTGTATGAGATTGTTAATCTCGTAAGAACTTTGCTTGTTGTAGGACCTTAATGTAGATATTTACATACTTTGAAGTGTCCAAGTGTGTGTCCTTTTTATTCATGAGTCCTAGCCACATCTTCTAATTTTAGATCTTTGTCAATAAGATCAAACTGGAAATGTAACTGGGCATAGACGGCGCGTCCAAAGAGCTTTAGAATTACATTGTGGCAGTGCAAAGACTCGTACAAAGTCGTTTTGTTCTAAAACTCGACGTGCTTAAGCCCAATTGTTTAGTCATCTCATCCGATATCTGTTTTTGTAGGAGAAACGATACGCATTCTTATCCTCACCTAGCAGACACAATGCAGTCTTATTGAAGGTGCTTATAAATGAATCCAATCATGACTACATAAAATAGAGAGCGTGCAGAAACTATAGGTGGCAGCACAGAAATGTCACTGTCAAGTATGTTTCAAGTATAAAATTCGAAATAGCTACGCTAGATGGCACAGTCTACTTCGCGCTCGTTCCCCTTAACTGAGCGTGCAGGAACCACAGGTGGCAGCACAGAAGCGTCTATGTCAAGTATTCTGACCCTTAAAGTTTCGAATATGCGACACTAGATGGCATAGTCAACGCCGTGCACGGTCCATATGAACAAGAACATTTCGACTTTGTGCCTGGCACAGCACAGCAACTGCGATGTCTCTGGTGTTGCAGGTCTAATAATATACTAGATTCAAGGTGATGATATAAAATTGGTTCGCTTATCGAATTTTCTCAAAGATAGATAAAGTGACTGGTGGAGAAGTGGTTCTAACATTACTCGTAAAAGGGATGAACAAAAATCACTGAGCTGCCGCTATTCTGTCAGCTGAGACCAGAAGCTTTCGCTTAGGGCTCGGTACGTCGACAACAATGCTGGCCCGAGTATAGAAGACCTCTTTATATGGACTTCAACTCTTGATTAACACATTAACAGGCCTGTGTGCTGTATGTGGTACACATGGTGCGGTCCTACCAAGTCCATGTACCCTATGTGGTCCACAAACCTAGTAACTATGGGCTCTGGTGTTATGCAGACTTGTTATGTTGGTACTGTTAACGTCTCACGACTTTTGACAAAGAGTCGCAGCAGTTGTGCCAAAATCGCTTAGATACTATGATACACCAGCAAACATAGAATAAGGAATAATTTGTATAATGAACTTTTTGTTTCCTGACGGATTGTCTCCTGCTTCATTTATGTGGCCAGTATTCAGGATGAATATATTCTGGACCTAACAGCGCCTCTGTTAACCTACTCTTGACTAAAAGACACGATACTTGCCTTGTACACTTGGGTAGTAGTTGCCTTTTTCAAGAACTTTGTTTGGTCCACGGCAAAGGTTGTTAGTGTAACCCACACCATTGCGACATACGGTAAGAGACAATTATATCAGCCGCACAGTTGCTCTGTCACTTTCTACAATGTAATCAGAGTTTGTGACGGTATATCTCAGTCCACTGCTTTATATTTGTCCAGTATATGGTCCTGTTTAAACTTTGATTGCCAAACTGCCAAATAAGTCTACATGACCAACTTTTCTTTAGAATTACATCTACGGCAATTTTTTACGTAGCATATTCGGCTGTCATCTACATTGCTTCCACATTTTCCATCATCGTTTTCAAAACGATGCACAAAAACTCGAATGACCAACACAAGTTTGAGGAGTACTTAGATGTCTTTCTGTTGTTATAAAGCCCAAAGAGACAGCTGATGCTAAAGGGCGACTTAAAATAGAGAAGAGTTGGAAAAATCTGCGTTGCAAAATGCACGGGTTTCTGAACTGACTCATCATCATATCTGCCGAAAAACGTCCGCTGCTGGACATAGGCCTCCCCCAAGTGTCACCACGACCTGCGCCTCGCATCAATAGACGCATGTGTCTAACTTTATGTCTAAAAGAAAAAAAACAGGCCAAGAATCATCAAGCTAAAAAAAAATTAAGCACTTGCTCGGGATTTTTTGGAACACTCCTGCCTGTTCCTCGAAATGCCCTTTGAGTTCCACGGCCGCGGACCCGTGGTAACTGTTTCGAACAATTCTGCAACGTGAAGCTTAGGGCCCTTTTCCCGACATGCGTATTTTCGCCCGCGTGCGGATCTGATCCGCATGTAGGCTGCACGCATCCTATCATTTCATACATGTTTTTCCTATCATGCGGGCAGCACGCGCGCGAAACGTAGAATGACTGCGGGTGCGCAGCCCGCGTGCGTGCTAACCGGATGCGGGCGGCGTTCTTTTTCCTTCGGTGTTGTTTAAAAAGCTTTTATTTAACTTGCAATGTATGTATGTTTGTTCGAGTGGAATCTTGCTACTCAATTTTGAAGCAGATATCTTCAACCGATTGAGCTGAAATTATGAATATGGATACTCAAAAACCCTGCCAACACTTCTAGTAGGTAACTGGCAGTAAATCTTACTTATCACCACTATTGTATGGTTGGATGTTTCTTCCTTATTCACGCCAGAACGGCTGAATGGATTTGGATGAAATTTGGCACAAAAATAGATTGTAGATTTTGATCCCGGGAGTATGGTCCCTTGGGATAATTTCGACATTCTCTCAGGCAAAACCGCTGGCAAAAGTTATATCATATTTACGCACTCGTAGTGTTTCTATCAAAAACCTAATATATGCTTATTTTGCAGGGACTCCAGTTAACATAAATATCGTCCCAGCTGGGAACACACCTACGCCGCAACCTAAAAAGAAACCTGTGCCCGCTGGGAACAACCCACCTGCGCCGCAGGCTACAAAGAAACCTGTCCCAGTTGGGAAGATCCCACCTGCGCCGCAGGCTAATAAGAAACCGGCAGTGCCAGTATCTGCAGAACCCGATACGATTCCTTCGTATCCAGAAGGAGGTATGTTGAAAATTATTGCTTACATTTAGCGGGTAGTTTACAAAAATAGGTCATCACTATCATTTTATTTTACAAATTAATGTGTACCGTTGAATTGGATATTAGTTTATTGGAGGACCTCGTGGTAAATAACGAAATCCCCATCGCAATCGGATCAGTAGTTATTGAAAATAACCGGCCAAGTGCGAGTCGGACGCGCACTCTTAGCGTTCCGTACCATAAACCTTAATTTTTATTAATTGAAGTTTATAGCGGCAATAGATATACACAATTTGTGATAATTTCAAATGTGCTATTACGGTTCTTGAGATAGAGCCCGCTGACAGACAGAAGAACGGACGGACAGCGAAGGCTTAGTAATAGGGTTCCTTTTGGTTACCCTTTGGGTACGGAACCCTAAAAATTGCGGACATTAATACATACGGTTCGAATATATTTTTTTTTTAATATTTTGAGCAAAAGAAACTAATTGTAATACTTTGTCTATTTCAGATAAGAGGGCCAGTAAAGGTGAGTTATACAACATATTATACAATTTAGTACATTATTTTTATGTTTTCTCAACGCACACCAAATAATGAATTTTATAATCAAAGTTTCGCTACTTATAGTTATATTATTGCAATTTTCTTAATGATCTCTTTTTTTTTAAATATGATATAGCCTATGTTTATCAGGGATAATGTAGGATTATAATGGTGAAAGAATTTATCAAATCGGTCTATCTGTTTCGGAGCCTATTCAATTCAAACAAACATACAAATCTTTCCTTTTTATATAAAATTAGTGTAGATAATATCTAAGAAGCCGACTTGTATACGATTTTCACACTGATACCTCCGCCTTGCCGCTCATTTTACTGTGTCAAAGGAAATTGAAACGAACAACAAGTAGTTAAATGTCATATTTGTATGGTAGCCGACCGGGTACCACGACGTGTATGATCTGCTGTTAGGCCACTTTAGCAGAATCATATGAGGATCATAATATTAATCATACAACAATCTGTCCATTGTTTGTACCGGATAACGCAAATTCACTATGTCGTAAGTTGCGAGTGACGTCACACGTAATTAGTGCTGTCTCTGTGATTCATCGTACTTATACCTAATATAATATATTTATAATAATATTATAAATACGAAAGTTTGTCAGAACGGTTAAAAGGATCTTCATGAAATTTGGTACAGAGGTAGATTATGGTCTGGAATAACACATAGGCTATATATATCCTGGGAGTATGTTCCCTAGAGATCACGCGGGCGAAGCCGCTGGCAGAAGCTAGCAGATTATAAAAACGCTCACAACCCCGTTATTTTTTGAGATTTCTCAACTATTATTTTGTATAATTTCTTTTCTCTAGGCTTTGAGAAAATTTATAAGATAAGCAATTTATTCCCCCAAACTCGGAAAAAAGCATTTTGGCGCGGCTCGGTCGGTGAAAATCGTACAATATATTATTTATATTTCATTGTGATATTAATAAATGAGCTCGTGGCTAATTAATAACAGCCGCACTTCTCGATCTGTAAGGATGAGCCACCTTAACATATCAAGACTCCTTCGTGCCACGGGAAGCACGTTAAGGTGGATGCTCCAGGGTAGCCCGCGAAATTCAAATATTTTTATGTTTTTTGCAATTTGCCGGTCAGTGTGCAGCTGTATGTGGACCAAATGCGATCCGCGACCGTAACGCGTATTTATCTAAAAAAAAATTGGTTGCCTGTAAAGTCGGTATACGGGCGAAAGTTTTACGTGACAACGACTTTTTATGTCTGTCTCTCTCGCTCTTAGGCGGGCTAACCATGCCCGAGTGGAAGGGACGCGTGCCTCTCACTCGCTCTCATTGTGAGCGCATAACGTGAGCGGAGCGTAACGCAGTTTCTTGAAGTGTCACCCGGCAAACCAATTTATAAGACGTTGTCACGTCAAAAACATAAAAATATTTGAATTTCGCGGGCTACCCTGGAGCATTCACCTTAAGCTGTTGGTCCCGACTGTCATTTGTGGATCGGCAGTCGTTACGATTGGCAAAAGCCAGAAAATCTGACTCCAATCTTGCCAAGAAGTACCGTGTTACCCAGTAAATGGGTTGTGGAGGTCTGGTAGGCAGCCGCTCCTCGTAAAGTACTGGTATTCAGCTAAATCCGGCTTGACTGTAAGCCGACCCCAATATAGTTAGGAAAAGACTAGGCAGATGATGATAAAAAAAAATAATAATTTTATTACAGTTGTAAAGAAGGCTAATGCGGCATTATTCGAAGATGAGGACACGTTGCTCTCACAGATCGACGCAAACGTACGACAAGCGTTGGTTGAAGAAATTGATGCTATGGGTCCAGTGGTATGGTTTCGTATATTTATTTTATTTTAGCTTCAATCTGTTTCGTCTATTTTGACTATCTGTTTTCCTTAATATACATATATGGTGGACATCCCACACACGCGCACCCGCGCACAAAACGTTTTGGGAACACATTCATAATGCATACAGCTAAGGAGTGGAATTCCCTGCCGGAGTCTGTGTTTCCCGATAGCAACAACCTGGGATTCTGTAAGTCAAGAGTGAACAGGTTACTTCTAGGCAAGCGTGCTCCATCTTCGACCACATCATCGCTTACCATCAGGTGAGATGGTGGTTAAGCGCGTGCCTAACAATAGTAAAAAAAAAAGATATATAATATTCCTAAACTATTTAAATATATAATTCTAGGTTGCCAGTGAATTCGATGAAGTTGAAATTGACGAGCAATCCAAAAACTTCTTTGAGCGATCCAAGGCTAAAGTTGTTGAAGACTATAAGAAGGTATGGCGACGATATCTGTTAAATATTACTGTTCTATATTACTGTTCTATATTACTGTTCTATATTACTGTTCTATATTAGAAAGGTTTAGGTAGAACAACCTTGATGTGACTTGTTTTACACAAACATTCTAAACAAATAAACTAATGGTTTAATAGATTTTTGTGATCGTTACGTTATGTTTAAATTGGTATTTAGTGGCATTTTCATTTAAAAAAAAATTAACAAGACCCATCAAGATTGTAAATCTTTATTTAACTACCTATACCTTTCTAGTGTTACGTTATTTAGAGTACAGAAACTTCTCTTAACACTCCTAGCAACTTTTGATATCCTTTATGAACATTCTAAAGCCCAATTGCATAAACCCGAGTTATCTAAAAGATAACTCTGGTTTATGCAATAGGAAAGATGCAAATACAGATTTTATGAGAATGTTGTCAGTAAAATGATAAAAAGTATAAAATAAAGGCCATTACAATGTTTTTAATTTGGTTAATGTCGATTTTAACAAAAATAATCAATTAATGTAACGTGAAACGGAACGTATTTTAAAAACAACAATCGGCGTTTAATGACGTCTCTGCTGTTATGCCAACGAAAAGGCAACCTTATGTGTTTGAGTTAGGACAGTTCCTGACCAGTGATAGACACGAGTGACGTCAAAACGCAATTTTAGAAATAAATTAAAGCGTTTTCATTTCCCATTAATAATAATAATTTATTTACCAATCATTTACATAAATTTACAAAATTCACATTTATAGGCTATAAATCGTTAAAGGCTTTTTAAACATTGTAGATAATTTTAAATATTCTGACTCCTAAACTAGGTGTATGTGCCTGTGACATAGGAGTCAGACGTTTAAAAAGGTTATACGATTCTAGATGGAGTTCTTTAAAATTAAAGCAAAAATGGAAATATTACATGATCCCTATTGGGCTTGCAAACTTAAAGTTAGGTTCTGACACGGGGTTGTCTAACAAATATTGCTTATGTAATGGCCCCGGATTAGAAACTTAAAACGGAGTTTAAAAATAGCTCTGGTGTGTGTCAGCGGGCCTAAGTACCGGTTTTTATTATTAAACTGTAGGTAAATCTTGACATTCAGAAATACCTTTCAAATTCTTCTTTATCGTTAATCAAAATCCTAAAAATAATTTTAAATAACATCATAACGAAAAGTCTGTTATATCTAAATCCCATTCCATGTAATAGAGGCCATGATCAAATTGTTTGGGTCATGGAAGCATGACATACCGTTACGGCTAGCAAGAGGTAGCGCAGGAAAGGAATAGGGATGTTTCATGAATAAAATGATTCTATTTAGTCCGCCAGTTAGATTTCGAAAAAGACATTGACGAAGATAAAATGCATCAAAGATCAGGAGAGGGGGCCTGTGATGTCACTAATCGGTAAAAAGTGTATCGGAAAGTGACGTCACACGAGATTTCAACGCACTGTATCGTCTTCATTTATTGTTAATTTGAAATAAAAAAAATACGTGTTTAATATTTTTTGGAAATCTATTTGACGATTTAAATAAATTTTTTTAGTTAACTTCCCTATTCCTGAAGGGTCTTGGTGTTTATTCAGTGTATGAAATATCTTTTAAATCGGTCCAATATTGGAGGAGAAACAGGCGAGAGCTGAATCTCGAATTATGACTTTTTACATATTATAGTTTATCCCGCCCGCATTTCCTCTTACGTCACGACTCACGACTTACTAGGTTACTTCTACGAAAGCGTACTTCATCGTCGACCACATTATCACTTTCAATCACGACAGATTGTGGCCAAACGCGAGAAAATTAAATACAAAAATAATAATTTAAAAAAAAACTAGCAAGATCTTCATTAATTATTTCAGCCGCACCATTCACCAATTTAAATTTTTACAGATGATGAAAATCAACATGGCGAAGCGTATGCTGAACATTGGCCCCATAATGCTTCGTATCTTCACCGAGCCCAAGGTCATATCCAGGGGTAAACTGGCACCCATCCTCGCTAAACATGGCGTCACTAGCCTCAGGAAGTCGCAGAAGAAGAAACAATCCGGTTACTTTGGTACCTGTGACACCTATGAAATTCACGATAAGCTCTGTAATATGAAGCCTATCACTGTTGGTAAGATCTTGTTCTATTTTTTGACCAACTTCTTCAGAGGGCTTAGTTTGAGTTTTTTAACGTACTCGATCGCATTAACGTAAACGTTCGCTTATGTCGGATAGGGATGATTCCTGATTAAAAAGATATGATTATATTTAGTCCGTCAGATAGATTATCGAGAAATATTGAACACTTATTTTTTGCCTGGAAAATAACGAATTTTACACTGTTCGTAATCGTATTTTCTAATTCTTGAATAAAAAAAAATCTAATACAAAAATTTCAATTTCAGAGGACTCAGTAGTATTGATAAAGCCCTTCCAGATGACTGGTAAACCTGAGAAACCGAAGCGAGGTAAAAATGTGGCGGCTGAAGATGACGAAGATATTGAAGATGGAGATATTTCGGATGAATTCGACGATGAAATGGACGATGATGACCCAAGTAATATCCAAGACCAGAATGAAGATGCAGGTGAAAATGGAAACGCAGAAAATAATGAACAAGAGGACTACCCAGAAACAAACCTCGCTGACGATGAAGATACTAACGGAAACATTAAAATGGGCGATCAAGAAAACATTGATGATGACAACGCTGAAAATGGACAACTACCAGAAAGTGTAGCTGTTATATCGGAGGCTGCAACAGAAGGCGTCATAAAATCTTACAACGATGGAAATACTAAAGCTAACAATACAGCTGACACAAAAAGCGAGGAAATCTTAGATTTTACGGCAGATGTTGATATCAATGCAGGTAGCGGAAACAAAGGCAAAGGTGTCTTCAAAATCGATGTGCACACCGACCTACGAGCTGAGACGACCCTAAGCCAAGTAAATGCTGAAGACTTGGAAGATTTTAAAGGAAATATTATTGATGAAATCGACATGGCTGATCTAAATGACGATGATTTAGAAGATTGGTGATCGGGGTGATCGGGACATTTGAAGATAGATAATGTCCTGCAGAAAGATTTTATTTTAAATTCAATCTCTAAATAGTATAAAACAAAGGCGCTGGCTGCCCCTATCTGTTTCTCTGCTTACTTGTAAGCCACGCAACGGATTTTGATACGGTTTTCACAAATGGAAAGAGCGATTAAGGGGGCCTGTCCATAGTGCCCATATCCATTACAGCGGAGCGGAGAAACGGAGAAATTTGAACCAATGGAATTGCATATAATCTCACCAGACACAGACATTTTGACTAACGTGATTGGTTAATATTTTTCCGTTGCTCTGCTGCCTCGCTCCGCGCAAATGGACCGGCGCCCAACGAGGACGGCTTGTGTATGTATACTTAGCATCAGGCCGGCCATGTTTGACGCACAGAACGTTTGACAGAAATTTCTCTAAAATATTGTTTTGGTTCATTGCAAAGCAACCTATGTTTTAGATATTTGGGATAATAGAATCAAAATTATGTCATCATCCTCTCTTGTTTCTGAATGGATTCGAATTTGCGAATAGTAAAACATTTTTCTTGAAAAGTGAACATAAAAGCTTAGCATTAAAGCAGACTGACAAATTATTACAAATACCATCAATTCAAAAACGGGGTTTGTCAACAAAACATTTAGTCACAGTTTTCATTACTGCTTTGCTCCTTAGTCGTAGCGTGATGTTATATAGCCTACTAGCACTTCGCCCGCGACTTCGTCCGCGCTGCAATTTTTTCTTAAGGATCCCAATTTTTTTTTTCTAGACAAATTATATTTAAACCTTCTTCGAAGACCACTTTATCCATTGGTGTAAACAGCATGAAAATCAGTGCAGTAGTTTTTGAGTTTATCGTGAACAGACAGACAGGCAGGCGCGGCGGAAGACTTTGTTTTATAATATGTAGTGATAGCCTTCCTCTTTAAGTGAGCTATCCAACACTATTTTTTGTTTTCAATTCGGAATATTAGTTCTTGACATTAGCGCTTTCAACCAAACAAACTCTTCAGCTTTATAATTAGAATTAGATTCAAAATCCGTTACACATTTCAGATTTTGAAACAATAATCTCTATACATGACATAATTACAATTCCATTATAACCATGCTTTTTTAGGGGATTTTAGGGAATAAAAATAGTCATTGAAAAACCAACTTAAAACACGCAGTGTTAAAGTCGATACTTGAGTTGGTGGCAATTGGAAACACAAATACGTGTTGTAAATAAATTATTTGTATCAGTATTTGAATGCAGTTCAAGCTCACACTGTGTGTTTCACATTCTGCAGTCGTTTTATAAGTTGAGCTATTTGTGAGGAAGGGCCCGCCAAGCTTTTCCGTATGGCGTGCCATAACACGTTATTGATGCTATATTTAGTCAGTATATTAGGTAATGTGTATTTATCTATACTTTACTAATTTGACGATGTCCAATTAGTAAAGTATAGATAAATACGAGAAGTCTCAACCACTATCAACGTGAAAAAGTTGGCCTATCCTATATGAAAATTGTCCTTTCGTCGCAAATTCTAAAGTCCCATTCATGTAGATACTATTAAATGTTTAATGTTATTTTACTGTTGGTAATTGCAGCCCATCATGACAATAGAAGAAGCCCAATGTGGCCCTGAGAGAAAAATGGTAAAACGGCTGGTATAACGTGACCTATAATAGATAAATATAAGTGCTAAAGATGGGTGGGTGTTGAAATAAAGATTAGTCGCCTTCACATTATTGTCCAGGAGACGCTAATAATGCTAAATCTTTTTCGTTCTTCTACCTCTTTCCAAAGTTCGACATAAGGTGCATTTTTGAAAAGTGAGAAATCAATTCTGTTTTTCAAATCAATTGATTTCTGCCTGAATTGTCAATGGTTAATATAATGTGTAATAGCTTATCCAATTAAATAAGAGCAGTAGTCTTTAAGTTAATTATAATGGGGTGTGTCGTAAATAAGTCTTATAGAGAAATAAAAATACTTATATGTGACAAAGTTTGTTTTATTCCTCCGCGTAAGTGTGGATCATACTGATCATCATCTAGCCTTTTCCCAACATTATTGGGGTCAGCTTCCAGTCAAACCGGATTCAGCTGAATACCAGTATTTTGCGTGGAGCAGCTTCCTACCAGACTTCCACTCGCGTGACGCTATAAATAAATACGCGAATAAATTATTGAAATCAAATCAGAAATTCCAGAGACTATCTTCTACAAACATAAATGTTTATGATACTCGCACTTGGACTTTTTTAAAGCGGGTAATCACTAGACAGACTTGCTCGCTGGTATCTCTATCCTATGTCTGCTCATTGTGTGACCGTCACGTACCTATCGCAAATAGACGCTTTTTACGGATGGGAAATCATCACATGATGACTCTTGCTCACTAGACGCCATCCGTATTCCTCCAATGCTGTTCCAGGGCCGCGGTAACTATTTCGAACAATTCCACAAATAGTATTGAGGTCCGGACGGCAGACTTGGCCCAAAAACAAAACTTCAATCATACGACATTACCACTCAGGCAATTGGTCAAGCAAAGAATTAAATAAAAAGTAAGAATTTTGCCATCTATATTTGTTTAGATACATGGTAACACAAACAATATTGGTGAATCACTTATTTGATGACTCATCATTGCAAGACCAAAAAATTTAGAGTTGCAATTAAAATTAAAAAGAAAAGGTCCTTCCGGCGGGAAACAATCCATCTTTTTATAATAGACAAAAAACTACAGCCACTTACTAATATTGTAAATAAAATGATTGGTTATGTGCGTATTTAAAATACTTGTTCTGGCAATACCAGAACAGTTCTCAGAAAATATTTTCGTCTTTTGTTGTGACTCCTCTTGACAGAATTGACTTCGATTTTGTTTTGTTTTCATTATGTGTTAGATACAATTATGTGAGTTACTACTACTGAAGTTATGTGCCCTTATCTCTGCGGATCAGAATATCCGTGTAATTACTGTGAAAACATAACCAAAAATATTGACATATAACAAAGACGACAACAACCTGAACATACGGTATTAGACCTTCAACCTTTGGCGAGTCTCGTACAGTCAGCTGCAGAAACTTGTCAACATGTCCAAGATAGCAACTTACGTGTTCTTCGACCTTGAAACGACAGGATTACCGCATCAAGAGAGAAATCAAACCAAGATCACAGAACTCTGTTTCGTAGCAGCTTTACGAAGTGATATAAAAGCAGCTCCTTTTGGCACCGTCCCTTACATTAGTAAGCTGACCCTACTTTTCAATCCGCAGAGAAAGATACATCCGGTGGCGGCAAAAATGACCGGCTTGTCCAATGAGTCATTGAAAAATGCACCTATTTTCAAAGACAATATTGGAACAATTATTTCTTTTTTGTCAGAGTTACCTAAGCCAACATGTCTAGTTGCCCATAATGGGGACAGATTTGACTACAAAATTCTCTTGGCTGAATTCTTAGATGTAAATGCTTCATTGCCACAAGACTTACTGTGTGTGGACTCTTTGACTGGTTTTCAGCATATCATTAAGAACAGTTTAGCAAACGCGTCAATTACAAAAAAAGATGATTCATTAGCAAAAAGCTCAATTAGGGATGACTCATTGTTAGAGGAAGATTCGCTAGCAAGAGAAAATAATTCATTGATTAGTGAAGATTCGCTTATAAGTGAGGACTGGCCTGACCTAGAGGTTAGTACTGAAGACTGGAAGGAAATAGATTCATTGTGCTCCTCATTCTCTGATATGCCACTGGAGACATCAAAATCAAGCAAAAATTCGGATGAATTAAAGGAAACACCAAAAAATGTGGAAAAGAAGGAAACTGAGAAGATTACTTATACATTAGCAAGCCTGTATAACAGAATTTTGAATAAAGAAGTATACAATGCCCATAGAGCTGAGGATGACTGTTTAATGCTTTTAGAGTGTGTAGTTGCAACTAAAGAGTTCCTTCCATGGGCTGAAAAATCATGCAAAAGTATTCATGATTTAGTGCCATTAGACCGTAACAAATATTTTAAGAATAACTTTACAACATCTTCTCCTTAATATCGGAACATTTTTAAATCATGTGATTTAGATTTAAGATATTTTTATACACAATTTAGATTTGTAGTTGGACTAAATTAAGATCTCAAAACATATTTTTTTGTATTGACTATTTTGATGAAAAAAAAAGGCTTTTATTTTTGACTTAGTTAAATTATATAATTTTAAGAGTAAGGATTTATTTAATCATGTTAACTATGCATAAGCTTATAATATTTTAAAAAATTTGTTGATTATTTTCAGAGTATTATGCTAAAGTAGGCAAGTATTTTATTTTTGTAATCAAAATAGATGTCGCAATTTACACTTTATTGTTTCAATACCTAAAAAATATGAGAATGTGAGAAATACTAGTGAAACTTAGTAAATATTAGTGAAACTCACATGGCTTATCTTTAGGTACCTGACCCTTATCAGATTATATGGATTTTATGTAAGACTTTTGAAGAATAGTTTTTCATTATTTTAAAGTTTGATTATTGTTGCCTGACAACAGCAAAGACAACCTGCCTTTTTTTAATTTTTGCAAAAATTGCAATTTTTGCAATTGGTTCAGTTTTGCAAGTAGGTACAGTCAATAACAAAAGTGGGTTAAAATAATGTTAACAGAAGAGATTTAGAGTGTAAACCAACTGTAGGTTCAAAGCTGTAGGTACTTATGTTATTTATTTGTAACAAATAATTGTGCGGAGCAGGCCGCAAGACGGGTGAACGGTGGGCTAGGGGTAGAGCGGCCATCTGTTGGGGTTTCCCCGGAATAGTCCTAGTATGGAGGGCGTCCGGAGGGTCCGGTGAAGTTCGGTCCGGTCCGGTGGTGTTTTCAAAAAGGGTTCGTTGCGTCCGGGGAACCTCTATTAATTAAAAGATTAAAGGTAAATAAGTTAAAACAAAACTTAGTTAATAATTAATTCGTAATTATTGGCATTTTCGTCCCTTATACTAAGAGCTTTTGTTAACAGTAGTAGGCAAGCGCTAGTGGTAAAAAAATCTAATCTACTCAAGCCTGGGTGTAAAAATTTTCGAGCTCGCTCCGATCTATCTTATATTAATTTTTTCTCACACTTTTTTAGGCATAAGTTCAGAAAGAAACTTTTATCAAACGATATAATAAGAGCGAATGAGGTTAATAAAAATTCTATCTGATCCGAGCCGGAGTACATTATTTAATAGTAAATTAGCGAGCATACTTCGCTCGCCCTCGATTTCGAGTTAGCTTAATTTTCCCTTTCCGCATTTCTGTGCAAATGGTCAAAAAACCTATGGTAGGTATTAACCTACGAGTTCCTATTTTCGCGCTCGGTTCGCTCGCGGTTAATGAGGGCTGGTTAGGTTATTTTTCTAAAAACACCGTTATACAATAATTATGAAAGTGTCTGACCAAATGTTTGACACGTTTTTAAAATGAAATAATTTCTCAAATAATCTCTCTGGGCAAATATCGGTCTGTGCAAGCACAGACCGATATTTGCCCCCCTCCTTGAGCGAAATCCCAGATCCGCGTCTGACTTACATTAATTCATTTTTGATGGAACAAAAACTTTTGTTTTTGTTGCTCTTACTTTGCTCTTACTGAATACTGTTGGATAATTACAACCTATTTATGTTGATAAATCATCCAGAATGCAATAATTTGAAGCTCGCTTTGCTCCGTTTTGCATTGACCACTCTCATGTGCTTGAACTTTGGTGCATTTATCAAAGTTTCTTTTATTTACGATTAAAAAATCAAATCTAATGAGATGGAGTGAAAAATTTTCATGCTAGCTTCGCACGCTCTTGAATTTTAAAATCTTAGTTCTTAACTTTTCCTGTATGAGGTAAAAAGTTACTTCTACTTAAATCAAACTATCCGATAAAGGGTACATTCGAGCTCGTTCGATCGGACTTACATTATACACTATAAATTTTTGAGTTTTCCTGTATCAGTCAACAAAGGGCCGGGCCTCAGGATCATGGGGACCTGGGACCTGGGCCTTCTAACTATGACTGCACACCGCAACGACGTTTTCTTGACGTGTAAAAGTGTTATGTTTAACTTATTTACTAAACGAATATAATTTGTCATCGTATCTCAGGTTGGGGGCCAGGCCCCCCTAGAAAAACACTCTAGATCATACGCCAATGATCAAGAACATGATATACATACCTACGCAAGAGAGTTTACCGACATAGCCCGAAGGATCGCCAAACTAAAGTGGCAGTGGGCAGGTATGCCACATTGCTCGCAGAACTGATGGTCGATGTGGCCCAAAGTTCTGAAGTGGCGACCGCGTACCGGAAGACGCAATGTTGGAATGCCCGCGTAGGTCGCGGGTAGCCGATGGATGCGAGACGCACAGGACTGGTTCTTGTGGCGACACTTGGGGGAGGCCTATGTCTAGCAGTCGACGTCTTTCGGCTGATATGATGATAATGATGACTTTTATTATTGCATGTACCTACTTGTAAAACTTATAAACAACCCGCAGGTTTAGCACAAACAAAATATCCTCCATCCACGGGAAATAATGCTTTGTAAAGGAAGTTATTTTCTAGTTTGGCTACGACATTGCAGGCTTGAATCACCTGATTGTTGTATGTATTAGCCGGTGGTCCTGTATTAAACGGCAGTAGTCAAATAAACCATGTAAGAGGCCCTTGAGACGGTTTAGTAACTAGACGGTATCAGACCTTACTGCCTTACTGCTGAAGAATAATTAAACCTTGAACAGAGAGTAAAGCTCAGGAACGCTACTGGTACAGTCTGATCCGTAGAAATATAAAAAAACAGGTCTGATTAGACCAAACACCTCCACAGGAAACCTGTCGACTTCATTCATCATGAACAACTGCCTACGTCAGTCGTTACTACGTGTTGATCGGATAGAGTGATTATTATTGGAACGAAGTTCCTTATCGCGCGTTGCGAAAGGGGGCTAGACGGAAAAAAATAAGTAAAAATTGTAACGACACTTTTTGCTATAGTTGTAAGTTGTGCGGCGTGCGCGTGTTTCTCTGTCTCTCTCTCTCTCTCTCTCATAGAAAGAAATATGGCATAATAATTATAATATTATGCGTTTTTTATTTATATATAAGTATTATGTTAAATTTTATTACAATTCCTTCACTAATTAATCGAAATAGTACGAGATCCGACCGCGTGATTTATACGTTCATATGTTTGATTAATAAAATATAATTTTTATCGATATTTATAACTAAACCAATGCAGATCCGCAAAGGTGGCCATCCAAATTTGGCCGCAATTAATTTTAATTAAAATGTAATTAATTATTTATTTTTGAACAATTACGTTCACTTGTAATTGTTAAAAAATATATTTCATTAGAAAGAAATATACCTGAGATACCGAGAAAGTTCAAGGTGCCATCCCTCACTTGGCCGCAACCCGTAGACAGAGAATCTCTGTCTACGCCGCAACCTAATGTCAGCCAGGTGTAAACAGGTATAATTTCGTTAAATATATACGTTCATAATGTATTATCATGTTATACATACCAAATTGAAGATTAATTCTTTCCCTACATGATGAGATATAGGTGCCTATGCAAAAATGCCCGCAAATAGTGACTGCCAACGATTAAAGATAAATAAAAGCGAGAGAAACTTAAGATAAACACCCCATGTCGAATAAAGATAGAGCATCCCAGCTGCTTGTCGTTTTTATGCTACTGCGCATGCGTCCATAGATAAGGTGCTCAACTAGTAGTTCGCGTATTTGCTTGGAGTTTAAAATACTCCAAAAATTGAGCAGTAAAAATAATATGTCATAATAATTAATCTACCAAACTAGTGTTTTCAATATTTTTTTAATTATATTCAACTAAAACAATATTTTTTAACTGTGAAACGTCATTTTAAATATAAAATTTATCTTTTAAATAAATTTTGTTTTATTACAATTTTTAACAATATTAAGTTTCGTTTATTTTCGGTCTTCATAAAAAATGTCATAAAAATTACTATCCAAACCAGTGTTTTTAATTTTTTTTTTAATTATATCCAACTCAAACAATAACTTTGAACTGTAAGACGTTAATGACTTGATAGAAGACACAAGAAAAAAATATTTAAGAGAACAAAAAGAATGGAAAAATGAAATTATTGAAATAGGGAAGACCAAATTAATCCCCCTATTTGATGTTCCACATTTGCTTAAAGGAGTCCGAAACAATTTGCTCACCAAAGATTTAAAATACTATGATTTTGAAGAGAAGTGTGAAAAAATTGTTAAATGGGAATATTACAAGTTAACTTACGAAGCTGACAAATCATATGGAGAATTAAAGTGCCTGCTGAAAATCACCGATGAGCATATTTATGTGGACAAAATGCGAAAAATGAAAGTGAAACCGGCAGCCCAAATTTTTAGCCATACAATGGCTGCGACTACAGGACATCTTGTGGCAAGAGGAGAAATTCCAGAAGAATGCCAAAATCTGGTAAAGTTTACAAAATTAATGGACAATCTTTTCGATTCCCTAAATTGTAACACATTCCATGTGCCTGATGGTAAAATATTTAAAGGGTGTGTACGTAAAAATAGTTTGCACCATAATTTGTGGAAGAATGCCATTCAAGTTTTAAAAACAGTAAAATTTGTTAAAAAAATTAAAGACAATAACAAAATCCGTTTAATTGAAACAAAAGCAATACCATCTGTAAAAAACTTTATACGCACAATTGAAGGAATGCAACAAATATGGAAATTGTTGTCTCAAATGTATTCATTTGATGCTATGCTAACTCGTAATTTTAACCAGGACCCACTAGAGAATTTCTTTGGGAATATCAGAAGTTATGGGGCGAGAAATACGGCACCAGACACGGTTGCATTTGAAGGGGCCTTTAAGTCACTTTTATTAAATAATTTTAACTCGCCCCATTCTCTGCATGCAAACTGTGAAAAAGATGAAGACAATTGCTTGCAGAATTTGGATTTTTTTTTAAGAGATAATATTGTGTCGTCAACTTCTGATATTCCCAGCCCAATTGATGAGGAAGCACCACAATTTTCTGAAAGTACAGAAGACGAAATTGTGATGCCTTTTATTAATTTAAATACCACAGTAAATGATGTTGGTCAGGGCAATTATGTGTGTGGGTGGGTCCTGACCAAATGTATTAAAAATGTAACAAAAAGCTGCAAAGTTTGCAAAAAAGATATGTATGGCGACCCTGAGAGCACATCTAATGAATACATAAGGGCCAAAGAATATGTTAAAGATAAAAAATCTTTAATATATCCGTCAAAAGCGATGGAAAAATGTTTTATCCAAGTTCAAAATGTAGTGACGGATATTTTAAAGAAAGATGTTCCCAAAAAAGGATTAAAACAAAAAATAAAAATTTTTACTGACATATTTGTTGATTATCCTTTTAATTGTGAAAAACATAAAATAACTTTAAAAAATTATTTTGAAAATACTATAATTCATGTACTTATATACAGTTGGTGCCGTTCAATAAACCGGATTTTGTCTGGCAAAATCACTTATCATGGTGAGGATGAAATAAAAACAGCAGCTCAAACTTATAAAAATAAACATAAACATAATAAATAAATAATATTTTAAAATAAAAGTTGTTTTCATTTATGTATCCACTAACTTTTTGAAATTGATGCTTTCTTACTATTTTACTTGTATTTAAGTTGATAAATTTTGTTACAATTTTGTTAAATAAAGAGAAAAAATAAAATTATGTGAAACTTTATCAACTTGAATACAAGTAAAATAGTAAGAAGTTGCAGTATATGCACTATTGATGCATAGGTATATCTATAGCTAGCTATAGCTATACATATCACAAGTTTGTGGATGGCGATAGTAGATGGCGCTATTTATCCCATCAATTGACATTAGCGGTCTTCAATAAATACTGCGAGGGGGCTCTCTATACCCGATATATTATATTCCTTATATTATATTCCTCTATGTGACTGTCTTTCTTCCCATATGTGACCTGTGGAAATCTGAAAAAAATAATTGTCTATGATGTGTTAGATTTTCTGTCCTGTCAAACATTTGTTAGATTCTGTTCTGCTGATAAATTTTGTTTGTTTTCAGGTTAGCGATAGCATATCGTACTGACTAAATAAATAAAATAAAGTAAAATAATATCTGCAAAGCAAAATGTCTGTAATAGCTGTAAAAGGGGTGCCGCCGAAGGTAATAAGAAAATAAGAGCTCTTAGTTACTTACAAAGTTTGGTCATACAAAAACCAAAAACTCGTATTTAATTATTCCCTTTTATATTTACAGTGGTCGTTGATGAACACCGTAAAGGTTCTGGCTAAATCAATAAGCGGCAATTTCGAAGCGTTAAACTTCGAGCCCGTAAAGGCTAAAGCGAAATCTAAGATCTGCTACTTGCGTCTATCTGAAAAGTTGGACCCGGTCCGTGTCGTAGAGAAGATCAATAGCACAATATATCCAAAGCAATTTCGTCCGTTTGCGTATATTCCAGAATATGTACCGGACGTAAGTACTGCATTGATTGTATCGTAAAATAAAATGTTTCTATTCACATCTATTTAATTGTGACCAATCTTATTGCAGTCAATTCACACGTTTTTTTATTATTGGTTTGGTGGTTTACTGTTTTAAGACCAAGGAGTCCCAAACAGCTGCTAGTCAGAACTGAATAGAAATATTCATGCCAAAAACGACCACATGTTGTTTAAACAATTACTGATTGAATGCTTTTTAACCAAAGGTTTTGTGTTCATTATAAACCTGTATATTTTTATGGTGTTTTTAGATTCCCCTCGCTACCAAGCCAAAGAGGTTGCCATTTAAGATGCGGCGAGCACTTAAATTGCCTGAAGAAAATGCTCCAGAACAGGTAACTTATGTTCAATAGTACATTTAGATGATGGCTGCGTGTTGCAGGTTCGATTCTTGCATGAAAAAAATATGTATGGTGTACAGATAGCACCTCACCATACAGGAGAAATTAGTAGTGTGGAACAATATTTAAAAATAATTATATTATTATTTCTCTTAATTCATTTAACCATAATAATTTACAGTTTTAAATATTAAAAAAAAAAACACATTAAAACAAAAAAACATGTCATTTGTGACAGTTTAATTAAGAAGTCGGATTTAACAGCAGGATACAACATTGCTTTATTAGTAAGTATGAACGTAACATGAATGAAAATATACCTCTTGAAAGAGGTATATTTACAACCAAATAGTTGTAAAGCGAACTTCTATCCGTCCCTACTCAGTGGTCAAATCCAACTTCTTAGATTGTCACAAATATAGTATCATAAAAATATGCCATGCTTTTCTAGGTAGTAGTATTGACAAATGCTGAGATTTTGACTGAGCTGCAATCAAAGTACCCAGGCCTGTACCATGTCAGCAAGAAGACTAACCACAAACTGCTGGAGGAATTAGCAAGGGTAAATATTCTTAATAGTTTATTATACCCCATAAATGACTAATCAGTACTGGTTATTAGATATAATTAATGTGAGGCATGCTTTACTCAAAATTCTCCCAGCAAGCCTTTTATATAATTGAAAACTCCGAAATCTCTAGAAAAATATCAGCTGTTTCATACAAAATGCAATATTTAGCCAATGAAAATGTATGAAACAGCTGATATTTTTCTCGAGATTTCGGAGTTTTCTCAAAGTAAAAGTTGCTTATAATCATGTGTACTTTCACTGCCTAAGAGGTTGCTGGTGTTGTACAAATAACCCTGTATACCTTAGAATATGTATGAAGGTCGAAAGAGATTCGTGGAATTCCCGAACGTCGACGCTTGAGACAATTTAGAACGCGCGGATTTTCAAATGTTTTTTTTTTGGTGCTGCTTTGGTGCCCCCTAAGACATGATGCCCTAAGCAAATGCTTAAGGGTTAATTAAGCTCTGGTGACATAACATTTCTACCTACAGAAAATCCTCGAGCGTCTTAAGGTAATAGCAGAGCAGAACACCGAGGTGATGGAGTCATGCTTCAAGCTGAGCCAGTGGTACCGGCGCACGCACCCCCACTTCGGGGACTTCCAGCTGGTGCTGAGCACGCTGCACGCTCTGGAGGACGCGGCTGGCACGCCCAGGACGCAGATGGAGGAGAAGGAGCTGGCCGCCTTGCCGTCGAACACTTGTAGTGAGTACCCAGCATCAAGCTGAGCCCGTGGTACCGGCGCACGCACTTTAGGGACTAGTGCTGAACACGTGTTGATCCTCAAGGCAAGTCTTTTTATGGTTCCGTATCTCAAAAGGAAAATCGGAATCCTTGTAGGATCACTTTGTTGTCCGTCCGTCTGTCTGTCAAGACCGTTATCTCGGAAACGCTTGGAGGAATCGAGTTGAAATTAAAACCATATAATCAAGTCTATGGCCCCTTGCAGATGTGAAAAAAAAAACTTATAAGTTAACGTAAAACATAGATAATATGATCGTTTATGCCGCACAAAACGTATATTATATTTCAACACTCTCAAATTAAAATGTATGGAGCATTTCTCGTTAACCTAGAACTATGGAATTTGGCAAGTAATACCGTCTTTTACTACAAGTATAGGGAATGGTCTGAAAACTATACATTTGTAATTAAATGATAAATAAAATATAGTGTTTATTTATAGTAATTTTTAGCTACAAATTTGTACGGAACCCTTGGTGAGCGAGTGCGACTCGCACTTGGCCAGTTTTTTGTTTTTAGTATGGTAGATCATCAAATGTCTCCGGAAAGGAGTCTCAGACTCTTAGGCCTGTGCCTCGAGTTTTGCGGGCAGCGGGGCGGCGGCAGCGGTGGCGCGGAAGTGGGGCGGGCAACGTAGACCCGTTTTAGAAACCAGCGGGCAGATCGCGCGGCACTATAGCGGCGTAGTGTTGTGTGTTGTGTTCGTTGTTGTGTCGTCGAGATATTTGTTTTTATTCGCGAACGAAATGTCTGAACAACATAGACAAACATTTCTTGTTTCAAATTTATTCTTAACGCTCGATTAATTGTGGGCAAAAGAAGAAAATAAATTGCACAACACTGCAATGCAGACGCGCGGGTGGTCACCGCTCGACTGGCACGCACCGCTCGTTGCTCGCCCTCGCGCCGCTCTTTTCGTGGGTCGGTCCATTTGATTTTACACATTAGATCCTGCCGCTCCCGCGCCGCCGCCGCCGCCGCCCCCGCCCCGCTGCCCGCAAAACTCGAGGCAGAGGCCTTAACTGACTAAAACCCTTCCGTGTTCCTCCTAATATCCTTTGCGTTCTAGGGATACGGTGTCTCTTTAGAACTAATTCCACAACCCTGATCAAGACAAGTTTAGGATAAACCTGCTGGAGATCGCCCTCCTTCATTGGTCTGATTCCATATGAACTAAACGCAACTGAAACCTCCGGGTAACCCATAGAGTGACAGGCTATCCACTCACGACCATCCCAAATCCTACTAAATCCATATATTCCCGCTGATGGTGAGAAGGAGAATCTAATAGACACCATGCGCTGAGACCTTTTGATGAGCGAATCTTAGGGGGTTGAGCCGATCGGCACTAGTGGTACTATGTCCTTGAGGCAACACGCCTCCTTTGGTCAAGATTTCAACCATAACCGTGGCTCTACCTTCTAGCCAAGAGTATGGAAATGGACTCAGTGTAATGTGGCTCTTGCTATTACGCCCCTGGACGCCCTGCAGTTAGCTACCCGGCGTTAGCGCCGCAGCGCTTCAGCGCGGCTGCGGCGAAAACCACAGCTTGGACAAACCAAAGTCCCAGTCCAAGCAAAGGACCTCGGCGTTGCATGGCACCAATCCCACCAACCATTTTTGGCCCCACCGACATCGTGTCATATGGGCCGAATCTCAAGGAGACAGCTGTGGATAGCCCGCCTATGGTCATTGCATGGGACCAGTACCGGTCCTTCCCACACTAAGGCGAAGACGGTGAAGACTCATACTTCTGCCGGAAATCGCGTTCCTGTACATCTCTTGTGTCTCTGATGACGTATTCGCAAGCGCCTGTGGCAGGTGCTCAAACGCAAGTGTAACAACGCTCAATAGACCCATTGCTCTTGCACAGACTCTTCAAGCCAGGGCGACGGGCTGACGCGTAGGCAGCGGCTTCATGAACGTCTGATGCGACGCGAAAGCTCGGTCGACCCGACAAAGCAAAGTAAGCCCAGTTTCTCCGCGGGGAGGTACCATTGATTTGTTCAAATCTATCTAGTTAAAGGGCGTGCAAAAGAAATAAACAAATATGTATGATCATATCCTCGAAAAACAAGACCTTCTGAGGCATTCGGGTAAAAAAGGCTATTTCAGTCTCATGGCAAAATATTTACCGTGTGTGTTTTTGTTTCAGCTATCGACAACTTACCGTTCAACAAGGTACAGGCAGCTTGTAACAAGTACACCGATAGAATTGTCACGAAGGTAAAATTTCATGATATTTTCAAATATTGTTTGTGATGCAAGTAAATGCATACTCTGTTATGCATACATATATCGTAACCCAATTAGCTTCATCAGCTGTTTAATTAGTGGCCTAGCCTTGCATTAAACGGAGCCGGTTAATCAACAGGTCAAGTGACATACAGGTATTTATTGAACAGCCAGACAAATGACTTGGTTCGATATCGTTTAATTACTTGCCTAGCCAAGTCATCTGGGAACTTGGGGTACCTCGATCTGGACAGTTTAGGTTCGAATGGGATGGCGGGAGCTATAGTGAGCGAGCGAAGCGAGCAAGCTTAACTCCCGTCAGGCCATTCTTGAAACCCTGTAGACAGAATTAAGAGCTCGGTCGTGGAAGTTAAGTTTGATATTTTATTAGTATCGGTATTTTGTGTTTAAAATATATTCCCAAGCGTGCTAGGTATCCTGTGGTTATAAGTTGTCAATAATCATCGCATGTATTGTTATTTATATGTTATAAATAACAATACATGCGATATTTTTATTTTTCCTTTAATTTTAAAGAACTCCGTTTAGAATAGACCGCCACATAAATAAAAAATGAAAATGCTTTAATTTATTGCTAAAATTGCGTTTTTAAACAGACAGTTTAAATTTTCGCGCTAAAAAGTCAAGCAAGATCCCAGTGCTAAGTTCTGGAAAACTTACTTATTTTCTCAGTAACAAAATGTGTGGAATAGAAAAGTGTTAGTACGTAGGTACTTTGAACATTCGATTACCTGCTAGTTTGAGTTGACGCGAGCGCCAGTTTGTAAGTATCATAATTAGATGCTAGCTATAAAACGACTAGATCACGAAATACATATTCTTAAATAATTAGTAATTCAGTAAAAATTTAAAGTCATTGTAATATGACATAGTTTATTTGCTAAGTATAAAAAGAAAACTGCAAAAAATATAACCGACTTCCAAAAACAAAACACTACAAGGTACAAAATAACTTCGGAAGAAAGAAAAGAACTTTAATTTCTGAAGTCGGTGTTTTTGGTTATTTTTTCCTTTTTTTTGACACGGATTTTTTGTGAAAAAGTTTTTTATTTTTCACTTTTTAATGGTACCTAGGTACCTGCGTACCCATTAACAGCGTACCAGCGCAATGTTATGTTAAGAGCTGGTGTAAACACTAAAAAAACATGCGATTTCAGCAACCCCGATCCCTTTGCTATCATTAATTGAAGAGTTCCGTTGCCTACCTCCGAAGTTCTTCATCAGATCTACACCAAATTGAAACGGGACCAGTCCAGGAAAATACTCTTTCAACGAAAAAAAGAATCATCCAAATCGGCTGACAATTGGCTAAAGTATCGCTGAACAAACATTTTTCAGATCCTAATTTATACCTTTCATCATCAGCTCAGCAACATGAGATGATGATTACCAGGCACAAATATCTGAATTGCGTTAGAAATTTTATGAAAAACATTGTATGTGCCTATAAAATTTGAGGGTTGCCCTCGATTTTCATGGGATCCCATCATCAGATTCTGACATGGTGACAATGGGACCAATCGAGAAGTATACCCAGATGAAACACAATTTTTTTAAATCGGTGCATAAATATAATATAATATAATAATAATATAATATAATATAATATTCCACACAACTATCACACAACGCCATCTAGTCCCAAGCTAAGCAGAGCTTGTGTTATGGGTACTAGACAACTGATAAACATACTTATATATTTCTAAATACATACATATTATAGATAAACTACACCCAGACACAGAACAAATGATCATGCTCATCACACAAACATTTAAATAAATGACGGAGTTATGAGGCAACAAACATAAAAAAAAAATACAACCGAATTGAGAACCTCCTCCTTTTTTGAATTCGGTTAAAAAGACCTCCTATAGACTTTTGAAATAATTATGTCATACTTACATACATCATAAAAAAAAATTGCCCATTGGATGGAGCTAGCAGATACTTATTATGCGTACGTTGAAATTACCCTGGCACTACTCTATTCAAATATTTTGATATTGCGAAATAAGTAACGTCTGGGAGCCCTGGGATCTTGGACTACCAGACGCTGATTGGTGTATTAAAACACGTTCCGTTTCACGTCACTTTAAATTTGTAATTATTGTTAAAAATCAATATTAACTGGAATAAAAACGTTGCACTGGCCCTTCTCTTAAGCTTTTTTTACATTTAGCCACAAAATATTGATAAATATGAAATCTGCATCTTCCCTATTGTCCGAATTTAAATGTAAACATGAATGTTTGTCGTAGATATCTGCTCACGTGAAGGGCTTGAAGTCTGAGGTGTTGCCGACAGACACAGAGGACGAGGTCGTGAGGAAGAAGGTGCGAGAAGAACTGAAGAAGATGCAACCCTTCTTACCATTGGTATGACTCTTTTTTTTTGTTTGGGATATCATCAAAGGACTCCTCCCGCTCTGGGTACAGCAGGAGGGAGTGTCAGACTCTTTCTGACTAAAACCCATTCCTGTTCCTCCTAATGCCCTTTGCGTTCAGGGTACATTTTTTTTTTTTAAGGATGGGAAATCATCTAATGACTGCTCCCGCTCTGGGTGAAGCAAGAGGGAGTGTCAGACTCTTACTGACTAAAACCCATCCGTGTTCCTCCTGGTGCCCTTTGCGTTCCAAGGCGTAGCACCTCTTTCGAACAGATTCCGCAGCCCCAGCAGGCACCACATCTCTTTGAGGCGCGCTGGGATCGCAGCGCGCCGCCAACCCGCGCCTAGTTCTGATCAGACGGCGAGCCACCCACTGCTCGCCGTCCGCAGGCCCGCCTCTACGGCGGCCGGGAATCGTCCTGCGAATCCCGACGCCTGCGTTCCAGGGTAGGTACCGGGTGATCGTTTTAAGAAGTCATAGTAGGTACTATGACTTCTTAAAACGATCATGATTACGGTGTGGGAGGGAGACGGAGTTATACAAGATGCCTAACAGTATCCCGTTTCCACAGCATCAGCAGATCATAGTAGGGCCGTGGTAACTCTTTCAGCAATCCCGCAACCCTGACATGGTTTCTGCTGTCCTTCGAGGTGGAAAATCAATTTTCCTAGCCTTCTCCCAATTATGTTAGTGTTGACTTTCAATTTAACCCGATACAGCCGCAATAACCGCCTCTGTGGTCGAGTGGTTTAGGCGTTTGCCTTGTGACCCGGTGGTCGTGGGTTCGAGCATACTTTGTAAAGTGGTTTCTTGTGTGGCTAGGACATTGCAGGCTTGAATCATCTGATTGTCTGATAAAAAGATGATTCCGTGCTTCGGAAGGCACGTATGAGCCGGTGGCCCCGGCCGCGAAATGGCGGTCGTCAAATAAACCATGTCAGGGGCTCTTGAGGCGAAAGGGAAACCTTACGCCCCAGCCGCCGCAACAGAAGAAGACGCCCCGGGCGTCGGGAGTCGCAGGGCGATTTTCGGCCACCGTAAGCGCGAGCCTGCGGACGGCGAGCATTGGGTGGCTCGCCGTCTGATCAGAACCAGGCCCGGGTGGACGGCGCGCTGTGTTTCACGCGTGCCTCAAAGAGCTGTCAGCGTAAAAGACGGGGCCCGCTAGGGCCAGTGCCTGCTGGGGCTGCGGACTTCGTTCGAAAGAGGCACCGTACCCTGGAACGCAAAGGGCACTGGGAGAAACGTGGATGGGTTTTAGTCAGTAAGAGTCTGACACTCCCTTCTGCTTCACCCAAAGCGGGAGGAGTCATTTGATGATTTCCCATCCTTAAAAAAAAAAAAAAAAAAGGGGCTCTTGAGGCGGTTTAGAAACTCTGATACTAGGGTGTGTGGGGTCGTTAGACCTTACTGCCCACACGATAAGAAGACCGGATGCAGCTGAGTACTTTACGTGCAGCTACTGCTTACCCATAACTGGGTAACTCTTCCTCTGGGCTCTGAGTACCGTAACGACTGCCAGAGATCTTCAAACGACAGCCTCGAACAATGTTGTATCAGTTGTATGGCAATGCCGATTTATCAACTGCCACGTGTCATGTGTCAGTTTTAATATATTTTGTTTTGTTTGATTTTTACGCGAATTCGTTCGAAGGACAGATATGATTTTTGTGTCTATGCATGTCCTATGTCTATTTGCAATACGTTTATTTCCAGGGATATAAATTTGATATTATCGTTTTCCGTTTACAGATTGTCAGGCAAGTGATCACCAAACACTTCACTCCACGAAAGGCTGGCGGCATTCTCCACAGAGTGCGGGTGAGTTAATACTATGCTGTTTATATCCTTTTATTGGAAACTAGCTGGCCCGCGCGACTTCGTCCACGTCACATTTTCCATTTATTCTCCACTCTTGTTGATCGTGATGTTATCCTCGATAAATGGGCTATCCAACTCTATAGGCGTTCAACCAAACATACTCTTCAGCTTTACAATATTAAGTACTAGTTGACCCACGAAACTTCGTCTGCGTCACAATTTTCATGACTGCTCCGCTCCTATTGATCTTAGCGTGATGATATATACCCTATAGCCTTCCTCGATAAATGGGCTATCTAACACTGAAATAATTTTACAAATCGGACCAGTAGTTCCTGAGATTAGCGCGTTCAAGCAAGAAAACAAACATACAAACAAACAAACTCTTCAGCTTTATATATTAGTATAGATATAGATGCTAATTAATATATAAAGCTGAAGAGTTTGTTTGTTTGTTTGTTTTCTTGCTTGAACGCGTAAAATAAGATAGATAGATGTGAAAGTTTGTAATGTAAAAGTTTTAGTAGTCACACTGTGTAGAAAACGAGAAAGCAAGAAATGAGCTTCCTAGCTGTGTTGCGTTATTTTTTTATTTTTTTTTAACTTGCAGCATATTATTATGCTGAGATAGGGACCTTTTTGGCCTCGCACAGATAATATCGATGTTGTTAGCGGAGTTAGTTTTTAATTTATTTTACGTTGTTTGTCTTGTACGAGTCCCCAAACAAACATTTAACTTTCTTTCTTACCTGACCATTTTCTCCACCACTGTCTTCAGGATGATTCTGCATCTTTTCAGTGATGCAACTTTTTACGAACAACTGCATGGAAGTCGTCAGTTAGGTTTTGAGCAAACTCAGATGCAATAAAGAAACGGGGCAATTTCAACGGAATCCTAAAAAGTTATCATATTGGGCGTGCAAGACATTTAGCGATCTTTTGGTTTAGTGTCCCGTAGAGTTTTGACGACTCCCGAGGAGTCAAAAACAGCAGACTCTAAAGGCCTACGCATATCAGGACAGAATGGCAGAGGATTTTGCCATTGGTCAGTTCACACTAGCCGCTTAGATCCCGCGGCGAAATTCCGGCGGGCTACCAAGACATCCCGCGACGTGCCGGGGCGTCCATCTGCGGGATCCCTTAGTGCGCTCCCCAATACCGTGTAAAGAAAACCCTTTCGACTACACGGAATTTATTTAAAGCATTGGTATTTATGCCGTATTCCTTCTAAATAAGTCTGAATGTCCTTTGGTAAAAAAAAATATCGTCTGCTTCCGTCCCGTTGTGCGTAGGGCCTATCAGTGTTCCTTCAATTGCCCTTGCTTTCCAGGGCCGCGGTGACTCTTTCGAACTCTCTCGCGACCAGACCATGACAAAACCTTCAGTCCATGGCCCGTAATATATTTAAATTTCCTTTAATAAATAAGGTTTTTTCTTTACACAGATATACGGCGAACCGTTCCTCCCGGGCAAGGACACGATGGTCCCGTTCGTGCGCCGCTACCAGCCCGTGCGCGTGGTCCGCTCCGAGCGCATGTTCAACTGTCTGCGCTTCAACGTGCCCCCGGCACATTACGCCTCGCTAATGGCTATGGACGGCACTGTGCTCAGTAAGTTTATTTGTTGGTAAATTAATGAATCTTCCTTGTTATAAAAAAAAAAAATCAAAAACTGATCACAGACATTTTCCCTACAGACGGCGCAAAACTCATAATTCGCTCATCGGACCTGCCGCAGTACAAAGTGTCGCAGGCGGCGCTGGGGGGCGAGGCTAGCGCGGAGCCGCGCGGGGGGGGGGACATGGACGTGGACGCGGACGACTGGGACGAAGAGTTGTAGACCTGTACTTAGCGCTTGTATCGACGCCTTACAGAGAAAACCTCGTAACTGTAAAAGAGGTAACTTTAAAGGACGAAGAAAAAACGGCGTGCTGTAAAATTTGAACAGCGTTTTTTAGTAGTAAATATGGAAATTTAACCCGCTTTTATATCCAGATCGTTATCTATAAAACGCAACACCATACACTGCGATCGCCCATGCGTGGCGATTATGGCAAACCCCCCCAAAATTTGGGGGAGGACTATGTCCAGCTGTGGACGTCTTTCGGCTGATATGATGATGATGCTTCTCCTAAACTGGCGTTTTTAGGGTTACTGTTCTGTACTATAAGATTGTCCGAAATGCATAAAACGACACGTTTGTTGCAAGTTATTCACGCCAGACTGACAGCTATGCGAGTATTTACGAGTTTCACATTTTCTGTCATAGATGGCGCTACTAGTATCGAATGAACAAATTTGTCAGATCAGGATGTGCTCTGCGAGGTTTTCTTCCTAGAAACGCTATAAAATAAATTTGAGCAAAAGCATTCCCGAGGTTTTCTCTCTAAGGCGACGGTATAGACCAAAGAAAGAAAAAAAAATTCGACAGTCCAAATACATACATGAAATAAAATAAAAAATTGACAGTAAAAACCACAAAAAACAGCGTGTGCCTCACGGTTGCGCCAAAAAGGGTAATTCCAGCAATGTTTTCAGACAGATTTGACAGCACGGTTGACGCAGTGGTTGAGCGATCGGCTGCTGCGCTGCGTGTCGCGGGTCGATTTCCGCACGGAACAAATATTTGTACGAACTACAGATAGTTGTTCCGGGTCTGGCTGTTTGTGCATGTGAATTTATATGTTTGTTGACATACCCACGATACAAGACAAATTCCTAGTGGGGCAACGAAAAAAAAAAGATTCATTCCAACGCTGGTCTTCCAATGAACCTTGAGTGACGAGTGATGGAGCGATCAGTTTCAAACAATATATAGAACATTGGTAAATAAATATAAGTGTATAAGTAGGTTACCTTCGGCTTGGCTCGCGAGGCCAATCCCGCAGGAACCGTGCATTTTCCGGATAGCTAATCAGTGAAGGAATTTTTGGTATTATGATTGTAACATAGTTACAGAGATTACCTCTGACAAATCTAGACTAACATAATAAAGCTGAAGAGTTTGTTTGAACGCGCTAATCTCTAGAATTACCAGTCGGATTTTGAGGAGCTCATGGCTAAATAATAACAGCCCTACTGGATCTTCAAGGTTAAGCAATGCTTGCCAAGGTTGGTCTGGTGGATGGGTGATCATCTTAACATACCGAGTTTCCTCCGTGCTTCGGAAAGCACGTTAAGCCGGTGGCTGTCATTTCAAGATCTTGGGCAGTCGTTACGATACGAATCCGTAAATTGTCAGAAGCCAGTAAATCTGACTCCAGTCTTGTCAAGAAGTGCAGTGTTACCCTGTTAATGGGTTATGGAGGTCTGGTAGGCAGCCGCTCTTTCTCGATAGATAGTCGATACTGGTGTATTCAGCTAAAGCCGGTTTGACTGGAAGCCGACCCCAATATAGTTAAGAAAAGGCTAGACATGATGATGAGCAGTCGGATTTAGAAATTTCTTTTAGTATAATGATAGTCACATTCATGAGGAAGGCTATACGGAAACGGGAAAAACAGACATGCGCGTACGAAGTCGCGGGCAAAGCTAGTTATAACATAACTAGTTGTCCCGCGCAACTTCGTTTGCGTCACAATTTACATTACTGCTCCACTCCTACTGGTCTTAGCGTGATGATAAATGGCCTAACACTGAAAGAATTTTTCAAATCGGACCAGTAGTTCCTGAGATTAGCGCGTTCAAGTAAACACACAAACAAACTCTTCAGCTTTAAATATTAGTATAGATATGGTAATCAATGTGTAAGTTACCTATGATTGAGTATGCATCACGTTATAATGTATTTTGTTGAAGTTTTTGTTTTGTAAAGCCCACTTGCGCCAACCAGTTATATTTTATAGCAAAAACGAGCTTAATTTCATACCTGCATAGGTAAGCAACCAACTTGGATGTAAAAGATAAGTCTGGATGTGTGTGTGTGG
This sequence comes from Lacanobia oleracea, assembly GCA_950371165.1. NCBI lineage: Eukaryota > Metazoa > Arthropoda > Insecta > Lepidoptera > Noctuidae > Lacanobia > Lacanobia oleracea. Next base: position 7,013,129 of record OX493412.1, on the reverse strand, counting down.
TGTGTCGGTATGATACTCGTTAGTAATACTGAAATTAAAAAAAATATCAATTTTACCTTTTGATAATGTCACAAGTCACAAGGCGTGCGCCCGGGATTAGCTACTACACTCCGTTGCTAATATGTTCTGAGAATAAATATAAGTGTCGTGTTAGTATTTAACTTATGTAAGTTATTTTTTGTTTTATATTATGGAATGTCTACGTGAGATATATGAATTCTAAGAATAAAATGAGTTTCAAAACAGTTTTGTGTTTATTTTAAAATATTTAAATTGCAATGTTCCACCTCCGTTGTTCTTTTGTGTCGTGTTTACCTGAAAGTGGGAAACGGTCTGTGCTATAGTGCGCGCGGAACTAGTTGGCCGCGCTTTAGGTGGCGACAGGGGTGAGGGAGCGGGTTGCCTACTGCTCGCAACGCACATGAGAATAGACAGTGATGACCAATATCGAGATATCGTGTACAATAATTGTTCAATTATTGAAAAGAATAAATAAAAAACAATTGAATTTTTAGAAGTTTATATTGTACCAATCTAATTATATTGTAATTAATAGTAAAATGAACCAAAAACAAATTAAGTATATGAAATTATTCTGACATATCCTCTGAATCACTTAATTCTGATCTTGATTCAGAATCATCTTGTAAGTTTATAATGATTTCGTCCATCGTAGTATCAAATCTCATATCATGATTCCAGTATTCTTGTTCGTTTTTTATACGTGGTCATCGTATTTTTGCCATTGTTCGGCAGAGAATTCGGAAAATAGCCTTATTAGTATTGTAATTTTCTCGTCCAATGTAGCATTAATGTGATCTCTGGCCAGGTAATTTTTAATATTTACCCACATAAGCTCGATCGGGTTGAGGTCTGGATAATATGGAGGTAGTCTTAGAACAGTATGACCTGCACCTTTCAGAGGTTCATCAACAGTGTATATTTTTTTCTGATTGGGTCGTATTAATCAACCTCAAGAGTTCGGCTTTGACCATCGTTGGAGAAAATAAAAAATGAAAGATTTTGCAACCAGTTCTGCATATTAATTTTCAAACTGGTCATGGTCGGTTTCTTTTCAATTTGCACACAATGATAGGCAGCATTATACATAACTATTACTGAATTAGGTGGAAGTTTAGGTATTTATTTTCGATCAACCCAGTTGTAAAAATTGGTAGAGTTCATGTCTCCATGATAATCCCCCCCCGTTTATAATTCTGATTTAAAAATAAGCACAGCATCGTCAACTAACCCGTTCCGGCTACCAGCGTAAACTATTATTAAACACCTTCCTTTGCCTCTTCTTCTTCCACCTGGCGTTAATCCCGGCTATTGCCAGGGTCCGCCTTCCTACTTAGCTTCCTCCACTTTGCCCGATCTTGAACATCTTTCTCAGTTAGGCCATTGGCTCTCATGTCGGACTTGACGACGTCCAACCAGCGCTTGCGAGGGCGACCACGGGACCTAGCCCCAAGAACAGCCATATTCATGCATCCCCGACCAACGTACCCCATAGGGCGGCGCATGATGTGGCCATACCATTGCAGATGACACTCTTGCAGTTTTTCCCCCACGTCACGGACACCAAGACTACCTCGGATGAAAGAGTTGCGTATGCGATCGGATCGCGTTACGCCCCTCATCCACCTCAGCATCTTCATCTCCGTGACGCGAAGCTCCTGGGTGTGTCTGCTTAGTGCTGGCCAACACTTGCCGCCGTACAGTAGGACAGGCCGTATGATGCATTTATAATTATCTGCCCCTTGAGCTTCGGAGGCATTTTGCGGTCGCATACAACGCCCGTTACCTCGCGCCACTTCGCCCAAGCCGCGCCTATACGTGCTTGGACATCGTCGTCCACGTTGCCAGACTCGTGCAGCACGGATCCAAGGTACCTGAACGTATCGGACTTTCTGATCAGGTCCGAACCTATTCGGATGGTGTTTGAATCCGTGCTGCCACAGGACATGTACTCAGTCTTCGCCACATTTAGGCTCAGACCACCGTTTTCAAGCGTGTCCTTCCAAATGATGACTTTGCGCTCAAGATTGGCTTTGTTCTGATTCACGAGGGCTATGTCATCGGCATACATCATTAGCCATGGGGGCTTATCTTGGATGTTTGCCGTAACTACATCGAGCACTACGTTAAACAAGAACGGGCTAAGAGCCGAGCCTTGGTGAACGCCAACAAATATTGGGAAGCCATTCGATTCGCCAACAGCGGTCTGGACAGAGGACAAGGAATCGCGGTACATGTCTCTGATAATGTCAATATAGGCCCCGGGAACGCCCTTGAAGCGCAGTGCCCACCAGATGGACTGCCGAGGTATACAGTCGAAGGCCTTCTGCAGGTCTAAAAAGGCCATATGCAAAGTTCTCCTTCTCTCTCTGTAAGCCTCAGTCAGAGTCCGTAAGGCGAACACTGCGTCCATGGTGCTGTTACCCGCCCGGAAGCCATATTGACACTCAGAGACAGTACACTTGCTACGGAGCCGCGTGTCAATGATGCGCTCGAAGAGCTTCATGGTGTGGCACATGATCTTGATACCGCGGTAGCTACTACAATCTTGTACGCTACCTTTGCCTTTGTATACAGGAATAATCAGGCTAAATCGCCACCGGTTCGGCATTTCCTTGGTGATCAGGATGCGGTTAAAAAGATCCGTCAGAAGGTCCACGCCATGTGGGCCCATCGCCTTCCACACTTCAATTGGCACATTGTCAGGCCCGACCGCTTTCCGGTTCTTCATGTGGCGAAGAGCAATGCGGGTTTCGTCGGGGGAAATAGGGGAAATAAGTCCAAGGTTAGGAGGCGGTTCGGGAGGAAGGTTATGAGGATGCTGTTTGTTAGACAGCTCCGCGAAGTATGTACACCATCTCTCCTTAACAGAGGGGGCATCGTAGAGCAGCTTACCCTGGGCGTCCCTTACACAGAGATATTTGCTAATGTCCCGTGTAGCTTTCTCCCGGGTACGCGCCAGCTTAAAAATAAGCTTTTGCCCCTCCGCAGTTTCCAGCTTGTTGTATAAGGGCGCCAGACCTTTGCGGGCTCTGGCTACAGCTTTTTGCAAGCGCGCTTAGCCGCTCCATATGCCTCCCTGTCATCCGGAGAGTTGGACCCTTGCCACTGTTTAAATAAAACCTTCTTCTTCCGAGTCGCCTCCTGCACCCCGTCATCCCACCACCACGTCTCCCTGTCTATGGTGAGGCCACCACGAGAAGTGCCAAGGACGCGCTTACCCGCAGCGGTAATTGCTGAATGGATCCTACTCCAGATCTCTTGAGCGGACTCATGCGGTCCGCGATGAAGTCCGACTGCCTAGGACCATCAAGCAACCACCACTTAGTGCGGGGTTTGCGTTTCTCGATCACTTTCTTTTTCGGTACAACCGCAAAGTCCAGGACAAGGAGGCGGTGTTGAGCCGTTAGGCTTTCGCCTGGGATGACTTTGCAGTTGGTAACCATGCCAATGTGGCACCGTCGCACCAGCAGGTAATCTATTTGGGTTGAGTAGGCACCACTACGGTACGTAATAAGATGCTGGGGCTTCTTCTGAAAGAATGTGTTCGCGATCGCTAGGTCAGACAAAGCGCAGGTGCTGAGTATACTGACTCCCTCTGCATTTAGCTGGCCATAACCAAAACCACCGTGAACACGTCCGTACTCTCCAGCAAACTGACCTACGTGACCGTTGAGATCCCCCCAACCAAAACACCTTCGGAATTCGGAATAGCGCGTAATACGTCCTCGAACTCATCCCAGAAGGCCTCCTTTTCAGACTCACAGCAACCAGTTTGAGGAGCATAAGCGCTGATTAGGTTCGTTACCGACCCTTCGATCAGCACCCTAACTCGCATCAACCGGTCGCTGCATCGGTCTACTTCAAGGAGTCCATCCTGAAGGTCCTTAGACAGCACCACGGCCACTCCGCCCCTGCCCGTTAGTTATCCGGTGTACACTAGCCGGTACCCCTGCCCGATGTCACGTGACTTATTTCCCTTCCAGCATGTCTCCTGAAGGAACGCGCACTGGACCCGACGCTTCGCAAGTACGTCCGCAAGTTCTCGACAACGTCCGGTTAGGGAGCCAATGTTCCAGGTGGCAAAGCGGAACTTCTTCTTGGGTACTATCCTTTTTAGCCGTGCCCTTACTTGACACGGTAGCCCTAGCCCACTTATCGCAGGTTTAGGGCGATGTGCCTGCGCATCGTTATGCGGCGACGCCCTAGCCCGAGTACCCTTTCTTAACTTGTCCTTGTCCATATTAATATTTGACTGAAGTTGGTTTTACCAGCTTCAGTTAGGTTGGGTCGACCAGCCGTCTGACCCCCACAACCCTACGAGAGGGAAACCAGGTTCGACAGAGCCTCGTCCGTTGGACAGCAGGGTGCACCGCTAGCAGGTGAGGTTGGCTTGGGTCTTAAGATGGTAACGGACCCCATACACCCCAAACGCCTTCCTTTGCCTATAGCTATATAAAATCCAGGCTCCAACGAAGATTGCCAACATTTTTGCACATTGTGACTTTGGTTAGCGTACCTAAGTTTCGTCCAAAAAGAATATATTTCGTTTGTCTTCTCTGAATTTTCTTATGGCCCTCAAATATTTCACTCGCCATTCAACAATGTTTGGTCTCTCTATTAAAAGGAATCTCTTCGATTTACATTTTTTAAATGAATATCCCAGTTTGTGCAAAAGTTCTCTTAAAAAGTTAATCCGTAATCTAAAATATTATCCTCTTTTAACACAGCATTTAGTTTTCGTAAACTTGGAATGTTTTCTCTACCGTATAAAACTGATTTATTTTTCTTCTTATGACTCCTAAATCAAAACGCAACTTGTATTTTCTTTTTTATTTCTTTTGGTCTCCGCGGAGAACTAAATTTTGTTTCCCCTGCATTTTGCAAGGAAGTTTTACTTTCAGCAATCACTGTCCTTACACTTCGTTCTGATATCCCTGTTGCTTCTGCTACTAATTTATGTATATTCGCATCAGTTTTATATTCTATTTGACATAGTCTTTCCGTTTTTAAAAAACGTATGCACTTTAAATATTATTTCCTTAGATTGTCTTTTTATCGGCCGAGTCATCTCGCTATTGCAATCTCATTGCGTTTTGTCTTAACTAGCCGGAACTTTCAACGCGTGTTGCCGTCGCGAAGTACGGCGCCGCACTGAGTAATGAAGCGCCTCCGCCTCTCCGTCCCACCGCTCACATACCTAAGGCGTGGCCAACTAGTTCCGCGCGCATTATAATGTATATTTGACTTAGCTTTAGCTTACCGACTGAGCTTCATTTAGACATAGCGTGTAACATACGCTTTCTATTTGAATAACAGCTTTGATTTACTCTTATTACATGAGAGACTGTTTGCTAAGGCAAATGTGGGTCAGGGTAGACGCAAAATCAAACAAATATTTATGAATAAATGTTTTTATTTCAGATCTTTTAAAAAAACAAAAAATATGTCAAAATAAATAAAATGTATTGCGTTTATAAAAATGCATTGTCAATGCAACGAAGTGCAATAAGTTGTAATATAACATATATATTAATTTTCATGTAAAAAAGCTGTAAATAGCTAATCGCACAGAACTAAACACGGACGTCTTGACCATAGATGATCCATAGACAAAACGCTCTAGCACATTGGAATGGACAATCGGTGGATAAAGAAATACTGTTTAAATTAAAAACTATTTTGCAACATGAATTGACTATTCATAACATTTAGCACAAAACAGTGAGCGAAATACAAAAATATGTTTTTTTTTTTAGTTATTTTAGTCAATTACACAGATTTAATACCCGTATAGAGTGAAAATTAAGTCACCATAAGTTAATCCTTAATTAATAAAATATATTTTGTGACTTAGACGTATGAATCTCACATACACTTACTTGCAAAAAATTGTACTCACTATAAATTTTAAATAACATCTTATTTTTTTATGCAGGGAAGTGTAACAATTCTTATAAAATGACGGCAACATTTAGTAGGATTTATTAATGTACATTTTGCGTAAATAGGCCTTAGCTACATAACAATAAGGCATGTTTAGGCTTGACGTTTATGAGTAGACTGTGCGATTCAGCCATTCTTCGAGGGAGAATGTGGCGTATTCACCGCCAGATGACCTCCCCTTGAACGTATCTGTAAAACAATTTGTTTATATTAGTTTTTCTGTCAGTTTTGACGCGAAAGTTAACAGTTAGTAAGCGTTTTAGTGCGGTGGGACATTTTACATGGTATGTTTTTGGAAAATGGTATATTTAATATGGATCTGAACAGCAACAGTTATTAGATACTTGTAAAATGTCCAGAAGAAGTGGAGGGGTTACTGTCTGCGAATAGATTCGTGTTTTATAAATTATTCAAATAATAGTTAATTTTCAATGTAAATTAAAACATTAAGGTATTCTGAAGTACTATCGCAAACAATAATAACATGGTCGAAGGCTGTGTAGGAAACATTTATTTTTGCAAAATTCAGTTAAGAGAAAAAAGGGCGCGGTTTTGGTCGAAAAGTTTATTTTAAGACAATATTCGAGATTGATGAATAATTTGGTAATTTGTAAGGTTTTCTTAAACACAAAAGGTAATTTTAAACCTTTTTTATGTGATAGTTCTTTATTGTACACCAAAATAACTGATGAATTTTAATATAAAGAGATTAAGCAGATTATTATTTATTTGAGATTCTTCATTAGATTTTTTTCTTACTGTGCTTTTACATTCAGTAGAAAAAATAAAATATATATTTTTTTAAATTAAATTTCATTTTATTTACGCAAGCATACTCCATCGTGGACCACTGGTGAGATTGTTGGTCAAACGCGAGCATATCAATAGTAAATAAAACTTTTTTTAACTTTTTGACCCTTAAAACCTCATGAAAAATACCAAGTTTCTGTCACAGCCCATGGTACAGTGAGACAGCGGTACGAGACAATTCCTGTGAGTATCATTACGTGGTCATGACGTGTCGACGCCGCTCACTTGTTCCATTGCAGCTCGCGCTCCAGATTCTCAAGGGGCTCGTTGTTCGCTGTTATATAACTTTTGTTATAGTAAACACATACAATTCGGTAGACCATTTATTTCTGATGTTGACTGTACAATAGGCTTGTCCACTAAAAAAATTTAATTAGTCCGTCAGTTAGATTATAAAAAATATTTGACCGTTTTTTTATCTGTTGCGTAAAATTGACGAAGATACGACGCTCTTAAAATTCTCAAAACGTCACGCCGCCGTGCTATAATTTTTAGTACGTTCTGACTCCCGAGTTTTGATGCGTTTTAACTTTGTCAATAGGGAATATGCATGCGATTTTTTTATTTGCAAAATGAAATACTTATTAGCTCTAGAAAACATTCGAGAAATTATTTTTTAAATACCTTCATCAGCGATGAAGTTATAAAGCTTCAAAGATTACAATTAGAAAGAGAATTCCGATGAAAACTTTGACGTCATCGTCTATGACGCCTATACAGCTGCCATAGAAAACAGCGTTTTCGCGAGAGGGACAGATATATTTGTTTAAAATAATTATATCTCCTTCGTTTTTCGAGTAATTTTGATTCTATTTTCACTGTTAGTATTTTTGTATATTTTTAGATAAACTGTATAGATGATAAATATGTTTTTCATGCATATTCCCTATATTCATTCATCATCTGCCTAGCCTTTTCCCAACTATATTGGGGTCGGCTTCCAGTCAAACCGGATTCAGCTGAATACCAGAGTTTTACCTGGAGCGGCTGCAAATATTCATTGATTTACAAAAACAAAAAATACGTATCCATTATTTTTAAATACTCTGACGGACTAAATAGATTTGCAATTTATTGATGGTGGAAACTAGCCTATTGATACCTACTAGACCTACCTATGAAGAAATCTGATCAATTATGCGTCGGAATACCGTACTTACGTTGGTGTATTTATTAACAACATTTGTAATAAACACAAAATCTGGAAAAGGGTCATTGTACTCACACCATAATGAATAACTTCTACTATGGCACCGAATTGCGAAAAAAAATAATAGAATGCACCATACATTTATGCGTGCTCTACAAAATGTACTGAACATCTGATCACAAAATAAAACTTGTTCATAATGAGGACAAAATGGCTTCTTCCCAGAGTTTGTGTTTATTCTGTTACCAGTTGTATAAATACTAATATTAAACAAACACATACACACACACATTAACTATGTACTTTCAAATTACTCGTGAGTTCTACTAAAGATGTTTGCGTATAAAATCGAGACATACAATACGATTGAATATGCAGAAATTCTAATATCAGTAATAAAATATAAAATCTTTGAAAATGTCATGCAGTAATCAAGAAATTACAATTACATACTTGAAAATAAAAGCAAACCGCTTTTTAAATAATTAGTAATTATAAACTGAACATCATAATGTCAACCTTTCAAGCATTAAAAAGGCCACTTCAGTATAATCATAAAATTAATCATACGACAATCTGTGCAATTTAATTTTCATCTTTATAGCTAGAACTTTATGTTCAAAATTGATTGGGAAAATTTGACAGTGACAGGTAGCGTGATGTGTTTTCTAATTCTGCTAAAGAGGCCTTTTTCGACCCGCTGCTCTTCATCTGTTTTTTTTAGTATTGCGAGTACATACCGAAGTAAAAATTACTCAGTTTTCCGAATTGACTAACCTAACATTCTCAACTATACTACTATTATCACTATTCATTGATTATTCTAGTCACGCAGTCCACATTGTCTAGCTACTCAATACTCACATACATTAGCTACATTAAGAACATACACCTAACCAATAATATTATTTAAGTTATATTATGTATTATATTGCGCTACTCACCGATCATGGTCTTGAGTCGCACCGAACACATAATGAAGTCGTCGAACTGAATGTAGCCGTCTGACGAACCGTATCTGTTGAAATAAAAAAAAATATATAGAGTGCAAATGTATTTATGATCTTTAAGCGAGAGACACACTGGTCCTACGTACGCAATGTATGTAACGCTTTTGTATCGTATCGTATGTTGCGTTGCATACGATAAATGTGTCTCTACTGCATAATTTTTCATATAAAATCAATAGTCCAGATATCATTATACGTTGCGTACGTGGGACCAGTTTGTATCTAGCATAACAATGAACAATATTCGTGTGTGTGACATGTTTTCACAAAGATTTGTAAGTGGTTGACAATTGTGACGTAAGACGAAGTCTCAAATTGATACTCAAAGATGTGGATGTATATCCCACAATCATCTGGTTATGGTATGGATATCCCAGATTTTAATCGTAGATAGGGGAGTTTTCAGACTTTTCCCTATACTTGTATAAGACGGTATTACTTGCCAACTTTCATAGTTCTAGGTTAACGGGAAGTACCCCATACATTTGATTCCTTTGAAAGTGTCGAAATATACGTTTTTGCGGCATAAAGGACCGTATCTTTTTGTTTATGATAACTTAGATTGATTTTATTTCTTCACAGCTGCAAGGGGCTATAGACTTGAGTATATAGTTAATAATATATATATAGTTAAAGTAATTTCACTCGGTCTTGATAGACAGACGGACGGACAACAAAGTGATCCTATAAGGGTACCGTTTTTCCCTTTGAGGTACGGAACCCTAAAAACCGGGTAATTTTTCCACCTTGTACACTTCTTAACACAACTGCAGTGAGTACCACTATTACCTGTGAGCGAGCACGTTGAGCACGTGCGCATTGACGGTGTAGCCGGCGGAGTGCAGGGCGTCGCGCAGGTGCTGCGCGGGGATAGCGCCGCGCCCGTCGGTGTCGTACAGACGGAACACAGCCTAAGGGGACGAAATGTTATCACTTGGATAAGCAAAGGGAAGATGCAAACACAGAATTTATGAGAATGTTCTTAAGAAAATGATAAAAAAGTTTAAAATAAAGGCCATTGCAACGTTTTTATTTTAGTTAATATCGATTTTTAACAAAAATAATGAATTAAAGTAACGTGAAACGGAACGTATTTAAAAACAACAATCAGCGTTTAGTGTCGTCACTGTTGTTATGACAACGCCTTATGTCTTTGAGTTAGGACAGTTCTTGACACAGGAGTGACGTCATCGTCCGTTTACGCGCGAAAATTTGAACCTACTGTTTAAAAAATCAATTTTGGCAATAAATTAAAGTCAAATCATTTCTTATTTATTTGGTGGTCTATTCAAGATAGAGTTCTTTAAAATTAAAGCAAACATGAAAATATTGTATGTTCACTATTATTAGAAAACTAGCTTTGCTCGGGTTGATATACATTATCGCCTACATCCGTCTCAGGGTGGCTCTATCTCTGCGTAGAAAAATCCTTGCAATTAAGAGATATAAGCGTGAACGAATAACAAACAAACTCTTTTTCACATTTTAGTTGGGACTAGACTGTCGGAGGTTTCCAAGAATGTCTAGGATTTTTAGAATTAAAAAAAAAACTTATGCAGGAATGGAACCTGTTCGATCATTGACTGTGAAAAAGAACATCTTGTATTGTAAGCAACTGCCTCGTTGGTGTAAAAGCGACTGCTGAGCTGTGTTTGCCATTCACCAACGGCAACAGACCGTTTGAAAAATGCTATTTTTTTTATTTTTAGAACTTTTTTGTGGTATTTTTACTTTTTTGTATTTTTTTACAGGTATTTTTTGTTTTTGCAATTGTTTCTTTACTGTATATCAGATACCGTAAATCAATGTTAAATACAACCACGCACTTTGTAAACCCCTGTGAGGAGCTCGTGGCTAAATAAAAACAGCCGCACGGGTCGATCTTTAAGGTTAAGCAACGCTTGCCAAGGTTGGTCTGTGGATGGGTGACCATCTTAACATACCGAGTTTCCTCCGTGCCTCGGAAAGCACGTTAAGCTGTTGGTCCCGGCTGTCATTTGTAGATCTTTGGCAGTCGTTACGGATAGTCAGAAGCCAGTAAATCTGACTCCAGTCTTGCCAAAAAGTACCGTGTTACCCAGTTAATGGGTTGTGGAGGTTTGGTAGGCAGCCGCTCCACGTAAAACACTGGTATTCAGCTGAATCCGGTTTGACTGGAAGCCGACCCCAATATAGTTGGGAAAAGGCTAGGCAGATGACTTTGTAAACCCCTGTCTAAATTGATCACTCACCCTCCAGTTCCTCAGGTCGATCCACAGAGCCTTGAACTCTTCGAAGCCGAGTCCCCCGGAGCCGTCCTTGTCCAGCATGGCGACCATACTCCTGCACACGTCCTTAGAGAAGCCCTGGCCTTTCAGCTCTGTAACATTTTGTACATGTTACATAGGGAATGGTGGGCCGAAGACAGCTGTGACGGACGTCGTACTGGGTTTAAAAGTGAAGGAAAGTTTGGAGGAGGTCACAAATGAGGGTAATGTTTTAACATGATAAATATCGTGTTTTTTTTTTTGTTTTGAGGGTTAGATGGAACTGTCCTTGAAGAATTTGGTTCAAAGGCTTCTCGAAAGTGACTCGTAAGAATGAATCATTTGTAGAAGTAGAGCTCTCTCAAGACTCTCATGTCATGGTCCTGCATGACTAGTCTTGAGTAAGCTGTTGAGTTATATAAAAGGATTTTTTTACACTTTTATTAATTTTTTTTTTTTTATAGATGATACTGTCAATCAGTAATGTCTATCAATGATGAAGATGATGTACTGTCAATCTATAAGTTTTAAACAAATTGTTTTTGTATTTATTGATGATGACAAGTGCGTTATTAATAACTGTGATCTGTGTTGTTTGAATATGCAAGTAGGTTGAAAATATTGGTAAAGAAATCTTTAAATTATGAAAAAGTACTGTTCAATAACAATTAAACTCAGTACCACGTCTTAAAATAAAACTTATAAATAATTTTATGGAAATGGAGGTGACTTAACTACCTACAATGACATTAAAATAAATAAACTATAACAATAAATTTAAAATGCCCATTTTCGTTGACCTCCAATGTAACAATAAAACATGCGTTCAAGCGAAAAAAAACGTACAAATTTCCAAAAACATACATTTTTGAAAATTCCTACATTTTTTTAATGTTAGTGGCGTAAAGCGGACATAATGCTGAGTATTGCTTATTGATCCATAGACAAGACAATATTCAGCATTATGTGACATAGACATTTGACAGAACAAAAAATAATAAAAATAAATGTCCGTGGTAACCTGAAAAATACAAATCATAAAAACCAAATGGGGAAAAATATATTTACATGAAAATAATAACAAAAACAGACATTTTAAATTGTGCCCTCCATTTCTATAAAACGTGATATTATTTAAAGTAAAGCGGTGCATGCATCCTTGTCGCTGGTCACCTGAAAGAAATCTTAAAGGCATTAGTAAAATTGATTTTTCTTGAAATATTATATATTATCATTAATTTTTTAATTTGTAATGGGTTTGCTCTTGACTCTAGTCTAGGTCAGAGTTGACAGAGACAAAGTCTACGATAAAGCGAGCGTACCCAGAAGGAGTCTGATCTTTTATCTGACCATTAAACAATCAATTGGCATAACGACAAATAGCGTTAACGGACAGATAAACTACCGATAAATTACCTCAGAAACCGGGCATGAGTCAATGAATAAACAATATTTATAACTGCTTTTTAGCTTCATTAGAACTTAATTTATGCTATTACATTAACTTTTATCATTCTAATTAATTTTATTTATGACTTAACTCAAAAAAAAACCACTATTGACTGCTTTTGGTTTTAGAAATAAAGTCAAAGTCAAAGTCAAAGTCAAAGTCAAAACGTTTATTCCAATTAGGCCATTAAACGGCACTTTTGAACGTCATTCACATTTCAAATATTTAAAAGTTCTGAAGTGACTCTACTGTCACTTCAGAACTGTACTGAACTGTGTAAATATCCTACGAAACTTTTCAAACGTTCCTATTTTCATTCCCATGCATATTTTTATCTAGATTCGTATTCTTCTAAAGGTGAATGCTCCAGGGTAGCCCGCGAAATTCAAATATTTTTATGTTTTTTGCAATTTGCCGGTCAGTGTGAAGCTGTATGTGGATGATTATTTCTGAAATATTCATTCTGTCGATCTACATGAACTTAGAGGGCTATATTGATGATTAAAATGGTTATAATTTTTTAGATAAATACGCGTTACGGTCGCGGATCGTATTTGGTCCACATACAGCTTCACACTGACCGGCAAATTGCAAAAAAACATAAAAATATTAGAATTTCGCGGGCTACCCTGGAGCATCCACCTTAACAGATAAAATGTCATGTCTTGCATGTCAATCTGGCTAACCCTTTTTTGCTCCCTTGAGTTAAGTGCCCAAAAGCAAACCCAAGATTGATAACTTAGTTGGATTGAGTTTCAAATGAACTGTCATTATACCTTGATTGATACCTCCCTTCATGTTCATTTCATATAAGTTGTCACAGTGAATTTTTTACAGAATAGCGTTCAGGAGTACTGTGACATACCAAAACAATCAAGATTCCGTTGTGAAAAATGGACTGCCATTCATTCTGTCTGGCTCTGTTCATACATTAGAACCATGATGACCTAAGCATGGGTCAGCCCCTGATGAGCTTCATTGTCTATATTGTGTTTATTTTGAAATTAGAGACCTTTTTGACTTCCCAAAAGTTATAACCCCAAAATACTTATACGCAAATTACATCCAGTTTCTAAAAAGCTCTGTTTTTTTAATATTTAAGTAAAATCTATTTGGCTGATTTATATTCTCTATCTCATATAGATTTAGATCTACTATCTCATTCTAGCGTTGGTATCGAGTGACACTCGGTCCATATTAACTTTTCAATTCAGTCTAGCATGTGTAGTGCTATTCTGACAATCACCCAAGTTCTTCTTGAGTGATTGTAAAAATCTTGGTGTCAAGGTGAGGTGTCAGTCACTAGCATCAATAATTGGAATGACACATATTTCACCTAACTTTTTACGGTAAGTTTCTCCAGAATCAACCAGTTGGTATCTAGTAATGAATTTAAGAAGAGGCTTTATCGCAGATTCTCCATTCAGGGATTTTTTAAGACTTAGGTAGATAGATCTGTCATGTGTGTGCGTATTTCAAGTTTAATTTATTTTCAAGAAAAAATAATGCTTGGATAGGTATGGTATTTTAGTCTACGGAAATAACAGGAGGGGCAATATGAACCAGTTTAAAAGTAAAAATCGACTAAGTGTGTTTAAAAGTGAACATCAGTTCATTGTCACTTGATACCAGCGATAGGACGACGTCGTAGATCAATGTAAATCAGCTATATAAAGACCTTGAAATTTTGTGATAAGCGCTGTGAACTCCCTCATGCACGTGTCCGTACCTGTCTGCGGTTGCGGTTGGGTCAGATGCACGGACTCCTGGTTATTCTGTGCCTGCATTTGCTGCAGGTCGATGCCGACCTCCTTGCAGATGGGTGTGCACAGCGCGCACAGCAGCTGCTCCAGACAGCTGGGCTCGTTGCCGCCCGGGGGGCCGCCGCCCAGGGGGCCGCCGCCCGGGGGGGCTGGATGCACCCCGCCCCCCCCGTCGTAGGCGGCGCCGTGGCGCATGGCTAGCTCTGTTGGGTAGGGGGATACGTGGCCTATTCATGTCTATGTATAGATGAGTACATTTTTGAAGTTATCCACACAGTCATTCTTAATGACTGTAAAGTCGGGTTGCTTTGACCCTGGTATATAACTTTGGGATCAATAGGAACACACAATACACTGTGTTTATTGTGTTCTTATTGGTTAAAAGTTTGGGCCAAAGTTATACCCCAGGGACAAATTAACCAGATTTTACTGCAATTACTTTGTAAACAGTTTAGAAATAAAACTTTTACTAGTCTATGTTTTTGGTCAATTTAATCCAAATGACTTCATTTCAAGTGAATTGGTTTTAGTGTCTCACGACAAGCCATATTTTCATTAGTTAGGCTAAATTATAAGATTCCAAAGGCCAGCACCCAATGTACAGCTAAATGCGATGACCCTCAAAATTAAAACGACTGTATGGATAAACTCACAATATGAAATTGACTACAAATAATTGCTTTACATTTTCGAATGCCTTATTCCCTATTTATTTCCCTATGACGGTTAGATAAACTATTATTTATACATTATAATTTGCAAAACAATAAAAAAAAAAAATCTGCACTCAATCTAAATAGTTAAAAAGCTATTTTTCAATTCGTACAAAAAATAATAACAATATACACACATTAAATAAAATGAAAAAACATTTGCAAAATATTAAGATGAATTTTAGAAACTTAAAAATCAAAACTACGAATCTTAAAAAAAAACTAGAAATAAAACAAAAAAATCTAAAAATATTCGTTATCTAAATACTTACATATACTATACCTTGGCACGGTAAGCGTAACGAAACGAAAGCTGCGTTTAACTCGACACAAAGCGTTATCACATTGACAAGCTCAAAAATGGGCATTTTAGATCAGTATATGACAAAACTACAGATAAACAATTGTATTCGGCCATCTATTGTTGAGTCAATTCATATTTCATAGCATTAATACATTTTAACAACCACTTTCTTTTACATAAAAGAACAGTTTTACAAAATTTTCTTTTAAAATTTATGAAAATGCGATGACATACGAATTGACTTTTTAAATTGTTACTATAATCAAGGAAAAAGCCACAAACTTTGGTAAATATATATTATGCAGTGTTAAAATAAAAAAAATGTAAGGTGTGGTTTCACCAAAATAATGTTCAGATAAAGAAAGTAATGTTCCTTGATTATAAAACAACATATTTAAATAAAAAATAGATTACAACAACTCCCTATGTAAATTATATATGTATAGGTTCACTCGAAGCATATTCTGATGGTAGGTATATTATTTGGATTGGATTAACACATTTGATATTTTAGTATACTTGATGTGAGCTGTGTTAATCATTGTTATTTATAATCGATTGTTATCAGTCTCTGCCTTAAGTAATTATTTTAATGGTGAATTGGCCAAATAATAAATTTTTCACACTAAAATCGAGAGTCTTTTTCAATATTAACTTTTTTATTTTTAAACTACATTACAATTTGTTCATGAATTGCAAATGAGTTTACAACTGTTGCAGAAAAAGTTCCGCCAAACGAACGGGGTGAATAGGAACAAATTTTGATAGGGGTTTTCTATGAAAGCAAGGTTTTTTTTTAAATTAAGTTAAATTACATTAGAGGCCGTAAATGCTGCAAACAAGATTTCAATAGTGTAAAAATCTCCAATAAAGTTTTGTTTAGACTCACTCCTGTATTAATTCACCCCGTTTGAAAAATAGTTTGCAGTAACATTTTGCCTCGGAAGGCACGTTAAGCCGTTGGTCCCGATGGTCATTTGTAGATCTTTGGCAGTCGTTACGGATAGTCAGAAGCCAGTAAAATCTGACACCAGTCTTGCCAAGAACTGCCATATTACCCAGTTAATGGGTTGTGGAGGTCTGGTAGGCAGCTGCTCCTCGTAAAGTATTGGTATTCAGCTAAATTCGGTTTGACTGGGAGCCGACCCCGATATAGTTGGTAAAAGGCTACGCAGATGACCGAGGGACATAATAATAAACCATAAGTCCCCTGTCTATTTGAAGGGCTGTTTGTGTACAATAATGAGGCGTACGTACCCTCCCGCATGGCGTAGTCGAGGATCTCCTTGAGCTCCTGCCAGTCCACCTCGCCGTCGGCGCCGGCCAGCCGCGTGAAGAACTCGCGCACTGGGTCGGCTGGCTCCGGGTTAGGCGCTATCTCCTTTACCTGGGGGGAGGGGGCGACGTTTTATTTATTTCCTTCCAACTACGTAATAATTTCATCATAACTAGCCTAAATAGTAACAACAAAGCAGCACTTTACTGCTTCAGAGTAAAACAGTGCAGTAATGTATTAATTACTGCACTGTTTTAAAGCAAAACAGTGCAGTAATGGACGCATGGCCAACTACTAGATTTATACCAGCCAATCAGCGCTACTCTGACCACACAACAAGCCAATCGCAGACTGCAAGCATGACCAACTACCAGCCAATCGGCGCTATTTTTACTCCCGGAAACAATGGCAAAATAAATGTACGACCATAGACAAAAAAATATTAATTGGCGCGAATTGAATCGCAATCAGAACGTGTAGTATTTTTATAGTGACTTCAGTTCTTTATTCGGTAGTTGAAAGAAAAGCAGATGCAACAATCTACTATTATCTAATACTAGCTGACCTGGCAAACGTTGTTTTGCTATAAGAAAATAACCTATTCTCAGACCTGCCAAATATACACACTAGATCTTGTCTTTGGTCACAGTGTACAAAGACACAAAAAAATCATCATTAATCATGTTTTTTTTTTTTGGTAGGTCTGAAAATAGCTTGTTTTTGGACAATTAAAAAAAATATATATTTTATGTGGTTGAACAACTTTTTCCGGGTCGGCCAGTTTAAACTATAGAAATACTGGTATTCAGCTGAATCAGGTTTGACTGGATGCCGACCCCATTATAGTTGTGAAAAGTCTAGCAGAAGAGAGTTTTCGAGTTCAAAAATTGCTTGTGGAATGACATTCTTCTTCTTTTAAGTCGATGGTTAACTCTTTAGATGGTTTAGTCCCAGTTGGTGGCTACGTTGTATTTTTTGATTGAGGAATGGGCTTGCTCTTGACCGCGATCAAGGCTGATGGAAAGCGAAGTATGAGGTCTATGATGGAGCAAGCGTAACTGTAACAACATTTTCGTGTCTCGACAGCGGAATCCGAGGTGAGAATAAACATGAGACCTTTATGTTGTGTGGAATAAAGTTCACTTTGTGAGCTATCTCACTCAGGTGAAGCTCGATATCCAAATGGTTACTTACAGAATAGACTAGCTGTTCACTCTAGCTTAGACAGCAGACGGGTTATATGTGGAAGGGAACACAGACGCTAGAAGAGAGTTCACTTTGGTTATGCGTGACGTTAATTGCAGCATCGGTGACATTCATGACCCAAAGTACAGGTGTATGGGCACTTGGAGGCACTCTTACATGTGACTCATGTTCCGAACAGGGACTATGATGTTCTATTTTAATGATATGACAAAAAATACCAAGCTTTTGAAACTATAGAAAAAAAGTATGAAAAAAGTCGGTCTAATTATATTAGTGGAAGTAATACGGCAGTTGTATATGGGGCCGGAAAATTTACGAATCGAAACGAATATAAAGGAAAAAAGTAACTTACCCGATCATCAACATCTCCCATTCCGATATCCTCATCGTTTTCTCTGAAAACCAAGATTTCAGTTAATGTCAGAAATTCATACTAAGTTTTAAAATATAACAGCTTATCTACATAAAAAAATAATAATAAATTAGTGTCTGTTTGTAATATAGAAATGCTTTTTACTAAGTACTTGTTCAATTTGTTTGGTCTTTAGTGTGTTTTTCCGGCTAATTACCAAAACAGCTTGGCCGCTTTTCACTGACAGTAGTTGATATTACAAAGAGTAACTTATAAATATAAATCCTCATGAAGTTCTGAACTAACGAGGACAAAGTCGCGGTCAACAGGTAGTAATTATTATAACTCGCATAGTAGAAGTTGTTCATAATTTTCCCTAATCAGGTATTGTGTTAATGGGGTTGGCGTATCCATGTGGATAAAACCCCCGTGTTAAATAAACAGAATGAAAAAAAAAAAGGTATTCTGTTAATAGGCTTGTCCACTGAAAAAATCTATTTAGTCCGTCAGATAGATTATTAAAACATATTTGAACCGTTTTTTTTGTTACGTAAACCAAAATTGACGAAGATACGACGCTTTCAAAATTTTCAATACGTCACACCCTTTTTTTACTATTGATAGGCACGCGCTTGACTACTATCTCACCTGTTGGTAAGCGATGATGTGGTCGAAGATGGAGCAAGCTTGTTTAGAAGTAACCTATTCACTCTTGACTTAAAGACTGCCAGGTTGTAGCTATTAGGAAACACAGACTCCGGCAGGGAATTCCACTCCTTAGCTGTACGCACTATGAATGTGTTCCCAAACGTTTTGTACGCGTGGGTGGGATGTCCACCATGTACCGGTGGCGCATCGCCGTTCGTATTGTGGTCCGATGATGGAACGTGCTTGGCGGGATTCAATTATGCAATTCCGTCGCACATTGTTTAATTTTAAGTGCATTCTGACGTCACGAGCCCCCACTCCCGAGTTTTTACGCGTTTTATCTTTGTCAATATTCATTGATTTACAATAACAAAATATACGTGTCCATTATTTTTCAATACTCTGACTGACGAATGTAATAGATTTGCAATTTATTGATGGTGGAACGTAGTCTATTCTGTAACGCGTCGCATGTACTCACGTCATATTGTTGCTCTTCTCGGAGAACACTCGCAGTAAGAACTCTCCCTCTTCGTCGGGCTCGAACGTGGACGGCACGATCACGTAGCTGCCCGGCTCTAGCTTGAACCTGACGAGACATACATCGCTAAGTGTGCTTCGTATTGGACTTTAAATATACACGGTTATTTGTAAAACACCAACAACGTCTTAGGCAGTGAAAGTACACATGATTATAAAATCAAAAAATAATCTGCTGTTTCATACATTTTCATTGGCTAAATATTGCATTTTGTATGAAACAGCTGATATTTTTGTTAAGTCTTTGGGGTTGTTCCCAAAGCAAAAGTTGTTTATAATCATGTGTACTTTCAATGCCTATGAGATTGTTGGTGTTTTACAAATAACTTTGTTTATGGTGGTCGGGCTTCAGAAAGCTTAACAAATCTCTACATAGTATAAAACAAAGTCGCTTCCCATTGTCTGTTCCTTATACGATTAGATCTTTTTAACTCCGCAATGGATTTTAGTGCGGTTTTCACAATCACTTAGAAAAGTGTAGAAAAGTCGATGTGTCGCTAAGTGACCGAAAAGTGATTTTCCGAAGTGCTTCAGTAAATTATCACCTACCTGTGCGCCGCCGGGGCCTCCGCATATAAACGTACGAATACTTCATATTAACTTGATAGCGCACAATAATTGAAAATCGTAAAAATATATTAAAAAAAATAGCACCCAGAAAAAAGTTTTTAGTGATTTTTTTTCTCACAAATAATTTTATCCATTTAGTAACCCTCAAAAAAATATTTTACAGAAATACGCGATACTTTTAGACAAAAAATCAACACAAATGTAAAGATGTTTGCAGTACCCGATGTCCCACAGGAGCGGCCTGCCGGCCAACCTGCGACATAGCGCACGTACCGCAGCTCCAGGGCAGACAGTTAGTACAATAGCCCTTACCTAGCGCTAACTTCTCTCAAGTTGATGAAGGCCTGGCTGCGTCCCACCGAGGCGTTGTACTTGAAGAAGTTGACGTCCAGCGGCTTGGGCACGTGCCCGTAGTCGGGCAGGCGGTACAGCGCGAAGCCGATGGTGAGGCACTCCAGCCCCTGGTGGCGCTGCGAGCGACGGTTCTTCTGCATCAGGGCCACTATGATCTGGGGACCAGACAGTGTTTCTTAAGATTGATCTACCATTTAAGATGTTATCGTGTGGGCAGTAAGGTCTAACGACCCCACACACCTTAGTGTCAGTTTCTAAACCGCCTCAAAGGCCTCTGACATGGTTTATTTGGCGGCCGGGACCACTGGCTTATACGTGCCTTCCGAAGCACGGAATCATCTCTTTATCAGACAATCAGGGTTTCAAGCCTACAATACTGGTCTTAGCCAAACTGGAAACAACTTTACAAAGTATGCTTCCCGTGGGAAACGAACCTATGGTCACAATGCAAACGCCTAAACCACTCAACCACGGAGGCAGTTAACCTGTTCGGATCATCATCATCATTATCATCATATCAGCCTGCAGACGTCCACAGCTGGACATAGCCTCCCCGCGCGTGTGGCCACAGCGACCGTTCCTGTGCGTCTCATGAGCTTCCTACGACCCTCACCAGGTCATCGATCCACCTTTTAGGATATAAGATAGGATTCCCTAATTTGATAAAGTATGAAACTGGCTGATTTCATAAAGAAAAAACCGGCCAAGTGCGAGTCGGACTCACACACGAAGGGTTCCGTACCATAAACCTTAGTTTTTATTACTTGTTGTTATAGCGGCAATAAATATACACATACTGTGAAAATTTTAACTGTTTTAACTGGTTCTTGAGATATAGCCCGCTGACAGACAGACGGACGGGTGGACGGACGAACAGCGGAGGCTTAGTAATAGGGTACGGAACCCAAAAAAATAGGCGGACTTAGGAGGAAACACAGCCGCCAATCTAAAATAGAACTGGATTGGCCATTTCAGCGGCATATCGCAACAGAACTAGGCAAAAGAAACCACTGATTGGGTTCCGAACAATAGAAACCGGCGTCGCGATAGGCCCAGGAAATGGCGAAGTGAGTTAAACTCCTACCGAAAGGATTTAC
Organism: Lacanobia oleracea; assembly: GCA_950371165.1. Classification (NCBI taxonomy): domain Eukaryota; kingdom Metazoa; phylum Arthropoda; class Insecta; order Lepidoptera; family Noctuidae; genus Lacanobia; species Lacanobia oleracea. The sequence continues at coordinate 6,991,673 of OX493412.1, read as the reverse complement.
CTTTGCTTTTAGAAAAGTGTGAGAACAGAAGGGAGGCAGTGGGACACTACGGGCTCGGGAGCCGGGGGCTCGCGGGTCGGGGGGGGGGTATGTATGCTTTTACGGTTGCACAACGACACGCTTTGGTTTGCTTTGCTAGGTAGTATAGATGCAGGCCTACCTTGCTGTCTCCTTCAGAGACGGGAAGGTGGCGTGGTCTTGAGGGGGAGCGCAACGGTCGTGTAGATCCTCAAGGCAAGTCCGGTGGATATACCTTCTCGAGGTTGCCACCCCGTTTTTGATCTAATTCCTTACGAAATAGACGTAACTGAAACCACCGGGCGACCCGCAGAGTGGAGGGCTTTCCACTCAGTCCCATCCCATATCCCACTAAACCCCTTTTCCCTTCTATAACCCCTCCCAACTCCCCTCCTAACTGTGACCCTTCTGTGACGAAGTGGTTGCGGGCTCGGCCGTCACTAAACTGAGCTGACGGCGGGTAGGAGGATTTTGTCACCTGCGCTAGGACCTGCGCAGTCGAGCGCCGTAAGCGGGGATGAAAGAGTCCTGGGGGGTTGAGCCGATCGGCACTGGCGGTAATGTGTCCGTGAGGCAACACGCCCCCTTTGGTCTGGATTTCAAGCAAAACGGTGGCCCTATCTTCTAGCCAAGGGTAGGGAAATGGCCAAAGTGTCCCGTCAGAGGGCCACAGGCGAGGTGCGTGGGGTCCGCTAAGGTCGTCTTTGGGCGGCCGAAGCGGTAGGTAAAGGCAATGCTGACGGTGTAAGTGAGGGTTGATTAGTTGCCAACCCGATCGAGCACCCGATGTCGCGCTGTAAACCAGCCTTGCGCACCTATATCTTCCTGGTAGTCCTAACGTTCGCACTCACAGTAGTGCGACGTTCCCAGGTGCGGGCTCCATGGTGGGTGGAAGCCAGGAAGATGAAGTTCAAAAATTTTTAGTATGGACGGATTGAAGCCAACTAAGAATACCGCAGGAGTGGAGTCGGCGAAAGCTGGCAAAGCTCCTAAGCGAGGTACCTCTGGTGCCTCGCTCGCCCCTGGATGTCTTGCGGCTCACGCCGTGGGCGCCAGCGCGGGCGCTGGTCCGGCTGTGGCGAAAACCGCAGCTAAGACCAAAAAGTCCCACTCCAAGCAAAGGAGAATGGCGCTGCATGGGACCAGTACCGATCCTTTACACACAAAGGCGAAAACGGAGACGGCTAACACCTCTGCCGGAAGTAGCCTTCCCAAACACCCTCCCGCTCCTCCTGTAGCTCCTCAAGCCGCTTCCCAAGTCGCGGCCGCCTCCGGTCACACGGAGGCGGTCAGCAACACCGAGGACGTTTTTACTAGCGCCTGGCAGGTGCCTACCCGTAAGGGTAAAGGTAAAGGCAAGGGCAAGGGTAAAAAATCCATTCCACAAGCCCATTGCTCTTGTTCAGGCCCCTCGGGTCCTACAGCTCCTACAAGCCAGGGTTAGAGGAGGGAAAGACTGACGCGTAAGGAGCGGCGTCACGAACGCAGGCGGGGACGCAAAGCCCCCCAAAACAAGCAGGTTGCTGCCACCAGCTCGGTTAAACCGACCAAGCAAGGTAAGCTGAACTTCTCTGAGGGGAAGCGGTCGCAGGCTGAGGTCGCACACTGCAATCTAAATCCGCAGGAGGTCCGGCCGAGGAGGCAACCACAACGCAGCGATCCGATGGAATTGACCAGGCTGCGGCCAAGCGGGCTCTCAACGAGACGATTTCGCCCCGTGGAGAGCACAAGCGGCCGCGGCTTGACCAATCCCAGAGGATTGCTAACAGAAGCTACGCCCAAGCTGCCAGTGCGTCCCTAAACGTCGCAATAACCTGCGACCGGAGGGGCATCATAAGCCAGGGAGTATCGGACCAGGTCTTGGCTGCTATCCACAAGCGGATCATCAGCGAGGCCTGCTCTGCTATGCAGGATACACCGGGACCAACCTTCAACGCGAAGCCGCTGTTCACCGGTGGACTCCTCAAGCTGTGGTGCGGTAACGACTTCACCTTAGCCTGGCTGAAAAAAAACAGTCTCCAGCCTGGTTCTCCCGGCTGGCACCTCGCTAGTCGTCAAGAGCCAGACGGAGATCCAGAAGCGGGTGCGCTGCGGCATCGCCATTCCCGACGACCAGGGAGTCTACGAGGACTCAACCTTTATTGGACGAGCCCTCTGGTACCAGAATCGCTGGATCGACGTAAGGAGGTGGGTAGTGCTGCACGCCGAGAAGCAGAAGGCTTGCTGGTTCGTGGTGCTGGGTATCCCCGAGGACAAAGTTCCGACCCTGATGAGCGCCGAGCGCCGTCCCTCAATTGGTTTGGGAGCGGTGTACGTCAAGTTCCAGGGTCCGAACGGCAGGTTCGTCGACGTCCCTCGGGGTTGGGACCCGATCACGAAACAGCCGCTGGAAGACGCAGAGGACACCGATTCTCCGCCAAACAACCCGGAAGCAACTGCGGCCGAACCTGCTGTAGCAGCAGACTCAGCCGCCCCTGCCGCCACCGTGGGTGCCGTCCCTTCATCGGGGGGGGAGCCGGACGACGTAATGTTGTCCCCGGCTTCAGACCCGGGAGGGGACGGTTTCGACGAGGGCGACCTGTTTGCCGGGCTGCGACTTGAGGGCGACGAGGAGGGTCTCGCCGGCGATGGCGTCCCTTTTGTCGGCCTGTAAAGTCGTGCAGGCTAACCTCCACCACAGCCAGGCCGCGACGGCTCAACTCCGCAAGTGGCTGGAGGTTCAACACACGGCCATTGCCCTGATCCAAGAGCCGTGGATTAGGGGTGGCCACATACGAGGACTCTCCAATCACCCTAGATCGTGCATCTATGTCACAGGTAACCTTAAAGCACAGCTATTAAACGACTTCTGTTGCAGAGATGTCTCTGCTGCTAGGCTGAACATACAGCGGGGAGCCACTAAGTTGGCTATCGTCTTCGCCTCGGTATATATGCCTGAGGCGGAGGAACCGCCCCCACACGACCTGGTCCGCCTCATCACGCACTGTGAAAACAGCAGGGATGAGATTGTCATTGGGACCGACGCAAACGCACACCATCCACTGTGGGGGATGGAGACGCAAAACGCAAGGGGTAAGACATTAGTTGATTATCTGTTCACTACTAACCTATCCCTACTAAACACGGGTTCGGAACCAACCTTCGTGACCAGACGCAGTCGTACAATCATAGACCTGACTCTGGCTACGGAGGGAGCAGCGGAACTAATCACTGGGTGGCAAGTCTCGAATGAGGCTTCCTGCTCAGACCACAGGTGGATCCGCTTCGACATCCAGGTCTGTATACCACCCAAACAACCTAGGTTTAATCCTCGCAACACGGATATATCGGTGTACACACGCAACCTTACCTCAAGGCTTGTACCATCATGCGATTCGGAGTTGCTTGCGGACACGGCACAGATCGATGCGCAAGTAACACTACTCACCGAATCGCTGATAAACAGCTACCGAATCGCCTGCCCAGAAACGATTCCGCGCGACACACCGGGTAAACAACCCTGGTGGGGTGCAGACCTAGAGCGCAAACGCGGTAAGGTAAGAAAGGCTCTTAACAGAGCCATGAACACATGTAGTGATGAGGACTGGGTCGCTTATTACGCGGCCAAATCGAGCTACAAGAGATGCATCAGATTCAGAAGAACTACAGGGTGGCGTAAATTCTGTGGTAACATTGAATCATGCCAACAAGCAAACAGGGTAAGGAAAATACTGGCGCAACAGAACACACCTGAGATCGCCACACTCCGGAAACCCGATAACACGTTGACCATGACACCTGAAGAAGCGCAACGTCTCCTAGTAGAAACTCACTTCCCAGGCAGCGTATTCGCGCAGGTAAATGAATGGCTTGACGTTATCCAAACACCATCAGATGATGACTGGCTTTATGCAGAAAAGATGATTACGCTGGAAAAACTTCAGTGGGCCATCAAAAGCTTCCAACCTTTCAAGGCACCAGGTCCCGACGGTGTGTTTCCTGCCTTACTACAGTGGGGAGGTACCGCTGTTGCAACAAAACTGGTGCTCTTAATGCGAGCGTGCCTGGCCTTTAGATACGTTCCTAAAGGATGGAGGGAAGTGAAAGTCATATTCATTCCGAAGCCAGGTAAAAGTGACTACACAAACGCTAAATCCTATCGACCTATTAGTCTGACCTCGTTTTTACTAAAGACAATGGAAAGACTGTGTGAAAGGGAACTACGTGATGGCGTTTTAAAAACAATACCACTGCATGGTAACCAATACGCATACAGCTCGGGTAAGTCGACAGATTCCGCTCTTTATCTGGTGGTGAACCAGATTGAGGAAGCGATTCACCAGAAAGGGTCCTGCCTGGGCACATTCATAGACATCGAAGGAGCCTTCGACAACACAAACTTTTCCAGCATTAGTGCCGCTCTCTCCAAACACGGCGTGGAACAGGTACTAACTGACTGGATAACTAATATGTTAAGCAAACGAGTGGTTCGCCTTGAGGAAGAGCAGCAGTTGGCTCTGATAGCCAGAGGCTGCCCGCAGGGGGGTGTGCTCTCCCCTCTTCTGTGGAATCTGGTAATTGATGACCTGATCACCAAACTCAACGCACATCGTTACTACACAATAGGTTATGCTGACGACCTCGCAATCCTAGTATCAGGGAAAGTGACTGGAACGATCTGCAACCTCACTCAACAAGCACTACGCATCGTGGAAAGATGGTGCGACGAATATGATATGTCGGTAAACCCCATGAAAACTGAATTAGTCATGTTCACTCAAAAGCGAGCACTAGGCCACTACCGGCTACCTATGCTCTTCAACACAGAGCTCCAGCTGTCTAACGAGGTAAAGTATCTAGGCGTCATCCTAGACAGTAAGTTAAGCTGGAGTAATCACCTAGACTACAAACTAAACAGGGCCTGCATTACCTTCTGGCAATGCAGGAAAATTATAGGGAAGAAGTGGGGCCTATCTCCCAAAATAATACTATGGCTGTACAGCGCAGTAATTCGGCCCATGCTAACCTACGGGGCCGTGGTGTGGTGGCCACGCTCAAAGCTAGCTACAGCCGTAAACAAGTTACAACACATGCAAAGGCTGGCCTGCATGGCAACGACGGGCTGCATGAGGACTACTCCAACTGCGGCGCTGGAAGCCATGCTGGGGCTCCCTCCGCTACACTTGTTTATACAACAGGAAGCGACGATGGCAGCAGTACGCCTTAAAACATTAGGTCTCTGGAGTAAGAGAGACACACGACACACCGCTCTGCTCGAGGAGCTCAACAATGAACTCCCCATAACAAAAGCAATCAATGACCGGGTACCCAAGCAATTTATCTTCGATAAAAAATACAAAATCCAATTGCATGAGGATCATCGGTGCGAGGGGCTCTGCCCCGCCGAGCTGCGGATCTTCACCGATGGATCAAAAACAGGTACAGGTACTGGTGCGGGAATCTTCTCAGAGGATCTCAATATTCACATAGCCACACCATTGGGGGTCCACAACATAGTGTTCCAGGCTGAATGCATGGGCATTTCTCTGGCGGCATCAGCCATCCTAACCAGGGAAGTTAAGGACCACTCAATACGCATACTCTCGGACAGCATGGCCGTCCTGCAAGCTCTGAACAGCCACACAGTGAACTCTGGGTTGATTCTCGAGTGTCACCAACGTCTCAACCAGGTTGGTAGACACAACAAAGTAACCATTCAATGGATCAAGGGACACAGTGAATCTCGAGGCAACGACGCTGCGGATGAACTCGCCCGAAGGGGGTCGAGTTTGTCAGCGATGGGACCTGAGCCCATCGTACCGCTGCCTTTCGGGTACTTACGCAATCTGGTAAGGAAACGCACCGGAGATAAACATCACAAGCTATGGGTTGACCATAGTGAGTGTAGGCAGGCCAAAGAGGCACTTCCCTCTATAAATGGCCGTTTCACAAAACAAGCCCTAAGACTGACTAAACAACAGTTGCGTTCAGTCACAGCCGTAACAACCGGCCACGGGTCTTCTAATAAACACCTCTATGCTATAGGAGTCACTGACAGCCCGCTATGCAGAGCCTGCATGGAGGAGAATGAGACAGCAGCACACCTGCTTCTAAGCTGCCCGGTAGTTGCGGATTACAGGGAAAAGTACTTTGGAAACCCAGGTACCCTCTGCGAGATAGTTGGTAACACCAAGGCGTTGCTGGCCTTCCTTGGGGAGCTGGGGTGGATCGAATGACGCATTTGTCCCACCTGCACGCAAAATACGCGCTTAGTCGTGGAGTTGCGGAAACCAGCCCGATTTACATACATACATACATACATACACTACGGGCTAAAAATCTCAAAATAATTAAAGTAGATATGTTCAACCATCAAATTCACACTGATACATGTCTGCTCAGCTCCTGATGTTAATCAGATATACTTGGAAATCTTTCTAAAATGAAAGAAGACGAGCCATTACCCAATCAATCAATCAATCAATATTCTTTATTTGTAAACATAGGTTACAGTAGTGTGTAAGATGTTACAATGGTTATTTTATAGTTTCTCTATGTTTTGCCATTTGGCGTACAAATACACAAACATTTATATGGGAGGACAATTATGTACCTCTTAATTAAATTTTCACAATTCAGTATTATCAATGTCAATATTAAGATAAAATAAAATGTAATTTAATAAAATGCAATAGGCAATGTCAATATTAAACGAAATGTAGATAGTAATGTCAAAAAAGATAATTATAATGTCAATAAGTTACATAAACGAAAATAATTTGAACTTCACATTGTCCTCAGAATTGCTATTGAGTCATCTCATCATGCATAAATAGTCATGTTACAAGTATACAAACACCATTAAGTCAACGAACTGTCATCAAAATACTCACTGAGACTATAGTAACATTTCTGTATTAATATAGTATATAATTTTCGCAAGAACTTGACTAAATTTAAACTTTTAATTGAACAAGGTAACTTATTAAATATTCTTTGGGCCATACAAAAAAAACTTTTTCTCATTAAAGCCGTGCCAGCATGTGGTACTTTAAGCTCTAAATTATCTTTGTCACGTAGTTTCCTGTATTGGCTTTTAAAGGCAATTTCAAACAGGTTAAGGTTTGTTTAACAAAAATATTTACTTCATAAATAAACAGGGAACGCAAAGTAAGAATTTTCAGGCTTTTAAATAGAGGTTGACAGCTGTCAGTACTTTGTAATCCACACATAGCTCTGATGCATCTTTTTTGGGCTTTCAAAACATACTCTTTATTCACTGAGTTGCCCCAGATACAAGATATGTTGTGATCGGTTTCTATTTTAACAGGATTTAACTAGATCATGTAGAAACAGTCTATTGGACCTACACAACCCAGCAACTGGCAGACTTTCTGGCTACCCGTGACGACTGACAAAGATTTTCAAATGACAGCTAGACATTTTTAGTTTAACACAGTTTCATTTTATTCTTGATACTTGATCCCTACTAGCAACAAAGGAATCAAAGTGGTCTCCTGTCAAATAAAGGTAATAAAGGAATTTAAAATTGTCCCCTGTTAAATAAAGGTAATGAACCACTGCACTAAAGCAATACAATGATAAAAAATAGCTCGTGGCTAAATAATAACAGCCGCACGGGTCGACCTTTAAGGTTAAGCAACGCTTGCCAAGGTTGGTCCGTGGATGGGTGACCATCTTAACATACCGAGTTTCCTCCGTGCCTCGGAAAGCACGTTAAGCCGTTGGTCCCGGGGGTCATTTGTAGAACTTTGGCAGTCGTTACGGATTGTCAGAAGTCAGTAAATCTGACTCCAGTCTTGCCAAGAAGTACCGTGTTACCCAGTCAATGGGTTGTGGAGGTCTGGTAGGCAGCCGCTCCATGTAAAACACTGGTATTTAGCTGAATCCGGTTTGACTGGAAGCCGACCCCAACCCAATATAGTTGGGAAAAGGCTAGGCAGATGATGATAATAAAAAATACTCACGGTACACTTATTCTCGTCATCACCTTCATCCACGTCTTTCAAGGTGACGGTGTACTGAGGGTTCTTCCAGAAAGTCTCGAGGTAGTTTCTGCAACCACCAGCCGTTACGCCTGCAAAACAGAATAAACCACTGTTTAGTTTATTTTAATTACTCTTTGCACTAACAGTTTGTAGCGGCATCAATGCCATCACAAGAAAAATCTACATAGCAACAAATAAATACCGCGTCGCCATCTATCCAAATAACAGCGAACTACTAAATCGAAATCCTGCATCGCGCAAGCAGAGTTTACCGTGCGATTTGAACATCAGCCCGAATATCAACTATAGGGCAGTAGCCCGCCAGGCACAGCAGCCGCCTGGTTGGAGGATACTCCCTTTTCAATGGAGGTTTGCGGGACGACAATAGGGTAGATCATAGATGACTAAAAAAGTCTCAATTAGTCCGTCATATAGATTTCCAAAAAAAATTTTTTTTTTTTTTTTTACTATTGATAGGCACGCGCTTGACCACCATCTCACCTGATGGTAAGCGATGATGATGATGATTTGTAATGGGTTTGCTCTTGACTCTAGTCTATGTCAGAGATGACAGAGACAAAGTCTACGATGGAGCGAGCCTACCCAGAAGGAGCCTGTTCACTCTAACTTTGAAGAGATTAGGGTTATAAGTGTTGTTTGTCCTCTGTCCAGACCGCTGTTGGCGAATCGAATGGCTTCCCAATATCTGTTGGCGTTCACCAAGGCTCGGCTCTTAGCCCGTTCTTGTTTAACGTAGTGCTCGATGTAGTTACGGCAAACATCCAAGATAAGCCCCCATGGCTAATGATGTATGCCGATGACATCGCCCTCGTTAATCAGAACAAAGCCCATCTTGAGCGCAAAGTCAACATTTGGAAGGACACGCTTGAAAACGGTGGTCTGAGACTAAATGTGGCGAAGACTGAGTACATGTCCTGTGGCGGCACGGATTCAAATAGGTTCATCCGAATAGGTTCGGACCTGATCAGAAAGTCCGATACGTTCAGGTACCTTGGATCCGTGCTGCACGAGTCTGGCAACGTGGACGACGATGTCCAAGCACGTATAGGCGCGGCTTGGGCGAAGTGGCGCGAGGTAACGGGCGTTGTATGCGACCGCAAAATGCCTCCTAAGCTCAAGGGGCAGATATATAAATGCATCATACGGCCTGTCCTACTGTACGGCGGTGAATGTTGGCCAGCACTAAGCAGACACACCCAGGAGCTTCGCGTCACGGAGATGAAGATGCTGAGGTGGATGAGTGGCGTAACGCGATCCGATCGCATACGCAACTCTTTCATCAGAGGTAGTCTTGGTGTCCGTGACGTGGGGGAAAAACTGCAAGAGTGTCGTCTGCGATGGTATGGCCACATCATGCACCGCCCTATGGAGTACGTTGGTCGGGGATGCATGAATATGGCTGTTCTTGGGGCTAGGTCCCGTGGTCGCCCTCGCAAGCGCTGGTTGGACGTCGTTAAGTCCGACATGAGAGCCAATGGCCTAACTGAGAAGGATGTTCAAGATCGGGCAAAGTGGAGGAAGCTAAGTAGGAAGGCGGACCCTGGCAATAGCCGGGATTAACGCCAGGTAGAAGAAGGGTTATAATGTTTGGAAACACAGACGCAGGCAAAGAGTTCCACTCCCTTGCTGTGCGCATTATAAAAGACGTTTGAAAACGCTTAGTTCGAATTGGTGGAATAACTACAAGGTAGGGATGGTAAGATGCAGTGCGTCTGGATGTCCGATGGTCGAAGGGGGCCGGTGGGATGAGGTCGTGGAGTTCTTGGGCACACTTGTTCTTTTTACACGTAAACAAAAAAATAAGACTATACAGTGCTTTGAAAATTCGTGTGACGTCACTTGTAGTCACACTTGTGTTTTGACATAAAAGTGACGTCACAAGCCTCCACTTTTGATCTTAGATGCGATTTATCTTCGTCAATTGTATTGATTTGATAAAGCAAAAAATACTCTAACAATAATCTAACTGACGGACTGAGTAGAATATTTTTTACTCAGGAATCATCCCTATTATGAGAAAAAAAATATATAATTAAAAAAAAAAAAATAATTGTATCATGGTTCACATCATAGCGATTCAGGCGAAACATTTCGTTTTATGTTCAAAATAAAATTATTCATAAAGTTAAAGCGTAAAATTGTATAGTGCGTGAAGTGCGCTCAATAATCTATACTAATATATAAAGCTGAAGAGTTTGTTTGTTTGCTTGAACGCGCTAATCTCAGGAACTACTGGTCCGAATTGAAAAATTCTTTCAGTGTTAGATAGCCCATTTATCGAGGAAGGCTACTCATATTAGTGGCTAATAAACAATTTCATAAGTAACGCAGTCGTTTTTCAGACATTGCGAACTGACCCTAGGCTATATATCATCACGCTTAGACTAATTGGAGCGTAGCATTAATGAAAATTGTGACGCAGACGAAGTTGCGCAGGTCAACTAGTATTACATAATATTACAGTATGGATCTGGATTTGTTTGTAAAAATAATTATTTACCTCTGACCCACTCGCCCTCGAAGACCGACATCTCCCATTTCTTGGTGCATCCTTCAGGACACTCATCAGGGTCCAACGAGTCGGGGTTCAAGTTACAGATCTCCACTCTGAAAACAATACAGAACAATATTTCATTATAGCTGTTTTAGATAACGAACCTAAGCAGAATGTATGACATATTATTTGTACTGCGCATGTTGTTATAGTAAAATATTTATCATAATTAATTCAGTAGTTTCAAACTTAATGACGGCTGTGAAGTTCGCTTTTCACTACGCAGTACCGCATCACTTACCGCTGCTGTCATTTATGTTTTTTTTTACTGCTCAACGACTATACCGCGCCGCCATAAGTTTGATTCAACCAGTAGCTTGTTTTTCTCGGCTACCCTTATTACCGAAAGTACTATAAAACGTTGCCAAAGACTATGTCGAGAGAATGGTCAGTGTCTCGATAGTCTTTGGCACCTCTCTCGGGAGGATTCTCCTCTCGAGTCGAGGAAATTAAATATCATCTTTGATTTATATATCATCTATGTTTTGTACAAAAATAAATCAATCAATAAATATTCCTAAGCCTTTGGATCGAAAGAATTACTTGATGTTTTAGGGGCATTGATATAAAGTATTTGGGACAAGCCCACCACATATTCCCAACCACTGCAGTCAATGAAGGTCGACGAGTCGCGGAGAAACGATACAACTGTCTTGAATCCCGCAACGAAATTAATCAGAAATGTACAGCGGAGGAGTAGGAAAATATATATTTATAATTTATACCTCCTTCCTTATCAAGCAGGAGGAGACAGAATAGAACTAGGCCAATAGGCACCAAGGGACATATACAACTTGGTTAAGCCCAGTTGCCAAGCGCCACGGTTTATATAATAGGGACCGTGCACAGCGTTGACTACGCCATCTAGTGTCGCATATTCGAATTTTTCAGGGTCAGAATACTTGACATTGACGCTTCTGTGCTGCCACCTGTGGTTCCTGCACACTCAGTTTAGTGGAACGTGCGCGAAGAAGACAGTGCCATGTAGCGTAACTATTTTGAATTTTATACTTGAAAAATACTTGACAGTGACATTTCTGTGCTGCCACCTATAGTTTCTGCACGCTCCCTATAACACAAAAATTAGAGATGAAGTCTCTTACGTAAGTACGACATACCTTGAGAAGTGGTTAACGAAGTCCTTGAAGGACATCCAGAATTCCCCGTCGTCGTCGAACGTGAGGCCCATCTCCTCCTTCTCAGATTGAGGAATGAATCGCCACTCGGGAGATCTGGAAACAATTGTAAATATTCCATTAATTTGTGAGCCTTTGATAAAGAGTCTTTAACAATAATATTTTCCTAAATTTGGGTAGGTACACTCATGAAACGTTTAAACTCATTCAACTCATCCGAGGTAGTCTTGGTGTCCGTGACGTGGGGGAAAAACTGCAAGAGTGTCGTCTGCGATGGTATGGCCACATCATGCGCCGCCCTATGGAGTACGTTGGTCATGAATATGGCTGTCCTTGGGGACCTATCCCGTGGTCGCTCTCGCAAGCGCTGGCTGGACGTCGTCAAGTCCGACATGAAAGCCAATGGCCTGACTGAGACAGATGTTGAAGATCGGGCAAAGTGGAGGAAGCTCAGTCAGAAGGCGGACCCTGGCAATAGCCGGGATTAACGCCAGGGAGACGAGAGAGAGAGAGAGAGAGAGAGAGAGAGAGAGAAGACATCGTATAACAGGTCAGCAAACAGCAGCGGTATCTTGCCGGCGCGCCCGGGCGTCTCGATGTCCACGTACTTCACTTTGGTTACCGAGTACGTATGCTGTTACACATTGTATGAGGTCAGCAAACCACTAATTCAATATAAGTATACGTACTTATCGCTCCAGGGCCCATTCCACTCGGCCTCGTTGCCCCAGGGGTTGCGCAGGCGCAGCAGCGGTATCTTGCCGGCGCGCCCGGGCGTCTCGATGTCCACGTACTTCACTTTGGTTACCGAGTACGCGTGGCCTCGGATGAGGCCGACTGGGGTTTCGGCTTCTAAGATATTGGGGTCCGGCTGGAACGGGAAAAAAAAAAAGATTAGTATGTGAAATAGTAGTTAAGTTGTTAATACCAGTCATTATTTTGAAATCTGCGGGGCTCTGCGACTTCATAGATGCTGCATGGGTTAACTCTATCACTCATAATTTTATATAGATGAAAATAAAGTAAAAGCAAAAAAGCCTTTAAAAAAAGGTTTTATTTAAATGCTCTATTTTTTAGTTACTTCGAGTTACTCTCAAGAAGCCCTTTCATTTGATACCCATCTTGTAAAAGTGCATAAAAATAACTAATCCGCTATCTTGAATGTTCCGCCATATTGGATTTAGAATGACGTCACATTATTTTTTGAGTTGCTCTCAATTGTTGAGAGCAACTCAAAAAATAAATGGCTTGGCCCTTTCATTTGATAGGTACCAATATTGTAGAAATGCGTTAAAAATAATTATTCTGCTATCTTGGGTGGTCCGCCATTTTGGATTTAGATTTTTTCACACAGCTTATCGTATTGTCATCTAAACTAAACGTGTATACAAAATTTCAGCTCAATCATTTGAAGATATCTGCTTCAAAATTGATTAGCAAGATTCCACCCGAACAAACATACATTGCAAGTTAAATAAAAGCTTTTAAAAACATCAATGTCTGATCATAGTGGTAACAGTTATAGTTAGCAGATTGTAATACATAATATACATTATGAGATTTTTAATGGATGGGGTCGCTGTTAATGGGTATGGTGGCGCAATGTTATGTTAAGAACTGGTGTAAACACTAAAAAACCATGCTATTTCAGCAATCCCGATCCCTTTGCTATCATTTATTGAAGAGTTCTGTTGCCTACCTCCGAAGTTCGTCGTCAGATCTTCACCAAATTGAAACGGAACCAGTCCAGGAAAATACTCTTTCAAACAAAAAAAGAATCATCCAAATCGGCTGACAATTGGCGAAAATATCGCTGAACAAACATTTTTCATGGGATCTCATCATCAGATCCTAATTTATACCTTCCATCATCAGCTCAGCAACATGAGATAATAATTACCAGGTGCAAATATCTGAATTGCGTTAGATAATTTATGAAAAACATTGTATGTGCCTATAAAATTTGAGGGTTGCCCTCGATTTTCATGGGATCACATCATCAGATTCTGACATGGTGACAATGGGACCAATCGAGAAGTATACCCTTTCAGATGAAATAAGAATTTTTCAAATTGGTTCATAAATGACGGAGCTATGAGGTAACAAAAAAAAAAAAAAAAAATACAACCGAATTGAGAACCTCCTCCTTTTTTTGAAGTCGGTTAAAAATAATGGTCAATAGCGATGACTACCGTGGTTGTAGTAAATAAAGAATTAAATTGCATTTAAGCAAGATGCCTATTAAATAGTTTTTTTTTACATATTTCCACTGAATCACATATTTATATATCTATATATTTGTATGTGATATAGTGACTTAGAGTTTTTTCGACTTAAAGCGTTAAGCAACGCTTGCCACGGTCAGTCCGTGGATGGCCATACCCTTTTTTAACACAAAACCCTTTGGCAAGACTGGTATCAGATCTTCTGTCTACGACTATCATCATCATCATCATCTGCCTAGCCTTTGTCCTATATTGGGGTCGGCTTCCAGTCAAACCGGATTTCACTGAATACCAGTATTTTACGCGGAGCGGCTGCCTACCAGACCTCCATAACCCATTAACTGGGTAACACGGTACTTCATGGCAAGACGGGGGTCAGATTAACTGGCTTCTGATTATCCGTAACGACTGCCAAAGTTCTACAAATGACCCCCGGGACCAACGGCTTAACGTGCTTTCCGAGGCACGGAGGAAACTCGGTATGTTAAGATGGTCACCCATCCACAGACTAACCTTGGCAAGCGTTGCTTAACCTTGAAGATCGACCCACGCGGCTGTTATTATCTAGCCACAAGCTCCTCAAGCTCTCAGCTGTCTACAACTACCACAGGTCTGTAGTAGGGAATATGCATGAAAAACATATTCATCCTCTAAACAGTTTATCTAAAATTATGCAAAAATATAACACTAAAGGTGAAAATAGAATCAAAATTACTCGAAAAACGAAGGAGATATAATTCTTTTAAACAAATATATCTGTCCCTCTCGCGAAAACGCTGTTTTCTATGGCAGCTGTATAGGCGTCATATACGAAGACGTCAAAGTTTTCATCGGACTTCTCTTTCTAATTGTAATCTTTGAAGCTTTATAACTTCATCGCTGATGAAGGTATTAAAAAAATAATTTCACGATTGTTTACTAGAGCTAATAAGTATTTAATTATGAAAATAAAACCGCATGCATATTCCCTATTGCTAGCCAGAATTAACGACTGACTGGAGGGTGTCTCGGCATTTAACAAAGCCATACATTGACCGACCTCGGAATGCGTAGCTTGCCTTGAAGATCAACTCGTGCGGCTGTTATTACTACTAGAACTTCAGCAGAGAGAGAGAACGAAGAAGAAATAACACGTGATCTACGAAAATAGTCGTAAAGCTACTGTTATAAAGGCTAGGTCACCTCGATACTGCAGCCGCTGAGCGAGTTCCTCTCGTAGGCCTTCAGCAGGATGGTGTAGAAGTGGGGCGGCAGCTCGGCGATGTCGTACATCTCCGTCACGCCGCCCGTGAAGTCCTCCATGGCCTCGCATGTTGAGCCGCCCTTTAGGGCTTCGTAGGAGCCGTGCAGTCTGCAAAGTAACGTATTAGGTTACTGATCATACGGAAGCTTTCATCATCCAAAACAGAAACCGGGGGTTAGGCTAACCGTCTTCGAAGTGGGGTAGGCAACCACACGCTTCTTACATACACCATTGAACAAGTTATCTCATTTCTAAACATGGTGAACATTCCAAACACGAAAAAAACACTTTTATGCATGCAGAACAGGGTGTAGTCCCGCAAACCTCCGTGTATAAGGGAAGGATCCTCCAACCAGACGGTGTTTATGACCGCTCGACTGCCCAATGGTTGTTTTTTGGGCTTTTGTATATATTCAAATCTCACGGAAAGCTCTGATAATCGCGATGCAGGATTTGTATGATGTATGTTCGTATCTAGCGGTATAGTTTTTTATTTATTTATTTTCTCTTGATAGGCACGCGTTTGACCACCATCTCACTTGACGGTAAGCGATGATGTGGTCGAAGTTGGAGCACGCTTGCCTAGAAGTAGCCTATTCACTCTTGACTTAAAGACTCCCAGGTTGTAGCTATCGGGAAACACAGACTCCGGCAGGGAATTCCAGTCCTTAGCTGTACGCATTATGTGTTTCCAAAACAATTTGTGCGTGTGTGTGTGGGATGTCCACCATGTACCGGTGTCGAAATATACGTTTTTGAGGCATAAACGGCCGTATCTCTTTTTTACGTTAACTGAGAAGTTTGAGTTTTTCCACAGCTTCAAGGGACTGTAGACCTAAGTATATGGTATGGGTTTAATTTCAACTCGATACCTCTACGCATTCCCGAGATAAAGAGTCTTGACAAAGTTGACAGATAGACGGACGGACAACAAAGTGACCCTATAAGGGATCTGTTTTTTCCTGTTGAAGTACGGAACCCTAAAAAATGTAATATTTTCAGTATGACTCACTTGGCATACGCCTTCTCGAGCAGAGCGCTCCAGAACTCGTTGTTCTCCGAAGAGTGTAGGAACACCAGCTTGCCTCGGTAGGTGGGCAGGCGGTCGTCTATCACCACGTCCACCCAGCGACCGTATTGCCAGAAACTGGAGAAAAAATTAGATAGATGAGAAATCTCTGAGATCTTAAAGTCTGTGATATGTCTTTTAAACTTCACAACGGGTTGTAATGCGGTATTCATCAATAGACAGAGTGATTCAAGAGGAAGGTTTTTTTGTATAATTCGTCCCGAAATTCCAACGGAAACGGGAATAATAAAAATATAATGGATATGCGCAGTAAAAGCTAGTTTCTATATGCTAATTAAATAAAATAACAAACATCTTGATTGGAACTCAACTTATTGAAGTACATATATGAAAGCATCTGAAAGTGATTTCATTCAAACCAACTGAACTAAGAAAGATTTCAATGACGTCAAATGATTAGATTTATTCAATTTTACCGGAAATGGAAGACACCTGCATACTCCTCGTCAAAGCTCTGGTCATCTGGCACTACTTGGAAGAACAATCTGAAATACAAATAAAGATAATTTGTTAAGCGATTTTCATCACTATTCAGCAAAACTATACTAATATATAAAGCTGAAGAGGTTGTTTGTTTGTTTACTTGAACGTGCTAATCTCAGGAACGACTGGTCCAATTTGAAAAATTCTTTCAGTGTTAGATAGCCCATTTATCGAGGAAGGCTATATATAGGCTATATATCATCACGCAGTAATGAAAATTGTGACGCAGACGAAGTTGCGTGGGTCGTCTAGTCATACGATAAAGCTAGAGACAAACTGGTTCCACGTACGCAACGTATGCAACTCATTATGATATCTGGACTCTTGATTTTATATGAAAAACTATGCAGTAGAAACACACTTATCGTATGCAACGCAACATACGACACGATACAAATGCGTACGTTGCGTACGTAGGAGCAGTGTGTTTCTCGCTTAAGTAATAACATACAAGGAAATAAGGGTTGTGGTTGTATTATTAGTCAATGGGATATTATCCTCTTTTCATATTGAAAAGAGGATAATATCCCTATAACTAGGTATTAAGTCTGTTTTATCACAAAAATCCTGATAAGCATTCAAGGATAGCATATCTAGGAAAAATAACAGTATCAATGTCACACTGCATGTATCATTGTCCTGGTTCAACATGTGGAGTAGGAGTGGCTTTTTACATATGATGTATAATATTATGACTATATATGACGTTTGTTCAGCTGAAGGTTTTTAGATAACCCATCTTATGTATGTTCTACAAAGTTATATATGTACAGGATATCGTGTTAATGCTCGTAACCAAGTAATACAGACCAAGTGCGAGTCTGACTCATGTCATGAAGGGTTCCGTACCATAAACCGAAAAAAAAAAAAAAAAAACACTTTTCTTGTATGAGAGCTCCCTACAATTTTTATTATTTATTGGTGGCAGAAATACACACACTAAAAATTTCAACCTTCTTGAGATATAGCCTGCTGACAGCCAGACGGACAGATAGCGGAGGCTTAGTAATAGGGTCCCGTTGGTTACCCTTCGGGTACGGAACCCTAAAAAATGGAAGGAACGGGGAGGCCTTTGCCCAGGAGGGTTTCAGGCCACCAAAAAAGCAGTTTTGTAGCGATATTGTAGTTTCTCTTTTAGTTATTTTATTGCAGTTCATTTGTTCAAACCTTGCCGACAGAACTAAGTACGTTTATAAAACGTCACAGGTGAAACCAACATTGGTCACCAATATCCAAGATAGGAACTCACTTTCTGTGCAGCGTAAGATTGGCGACGGCGGCCAACAGCCAACAATCGCCCAACTCGCCCTGTTGAACGTCGAAGCGACTGTAGCCCTCCACAAACAGCTGAGGGTCGTCGCATATTTCCTGAAAATAATAGAAAAAGGTTTGATCAGCTGTTTTAAACCTTATGCTATGTTAAAATTAGGACTTTTGACTTGACCAACGCATCATTGGCGTTGAGCTTGTGGCTTGTTTCTCAATCGACTCAAGCGTATCAAGTTGGTATTTGGCAGATCCGTCCCAGAGATTAAAGCAGTTCTCCATACATGATCAAACTTCCGCTTGAAAAAGTTTCAACAGCTGTTCCGGTTACCTTCGCTAGGATGCGCAAACTTCCTTGCTTCGATATTCATCATCTCCGGCTCCCAGTCAAACCGGATTCAGCTGAATACCAGTATTTTACGTGGAGCGGCTGCCTACTAGACCTCCACAACCCATTAACTTGGCGCCGTAATGCCAAGTTAATTTGTTGTGGAGGTCTTAGCAAGACTGGTGTCAGATTTACTGGCTTCTAACATTCCGTAAAGACTGCCAAAGATCTACAAATCGATCGAAAAATCGATCTACGATCGGTTTTCGGCAGAGTAACATCTCGGAAAGATGGAGCTGGGTAAGAGACATGCCTAGTTTTTTTGAACTTGACCAAATTGGCATCGTCCCGTTCGGAGACAGCCGTTAACAAACAATTAATCAGTGGTTCCAACAATATTGTCTCACACAAAATAATATGGCTATGTTTGAGTGACCTTCTCTAGAGGGACAACACTGATCATTATTCTGTGACATAAGTTCTGAACAGGATGATAGTAATACAGACACGTTGTATTACGAATAAAGATATCTCGTAACTTTACGACCGACAGACGACAGTTAGTGCATGACTATACCTAATAGGAAGATAAAATTTAAAATGTGGTAATTGAATGGTTATTTAATTAACAGTGACTATTAAACATAATTGTTGTAAGATAGTTTGAATGTTACAATTACAACATAAATCATGAAATGTCATATTAGCTCATAAATTTCATGTTGCAAGAATGTATAATTACTAGCTTTATCCTGCGACTTCGTACGCGCATATCCCGTTTTTTTCTGTTCCCGTATTTCGGGATATCCTCTCTTTGTGGTCCCCTTCACTCCTCAAGGCCTACGTGCCAAATTTCAGCATTCAACAACCAGTAGTTTTGGCTATGCTTTGTCTGTCAATCACTCAGTGACGGAAGAAGTTAATATATTAGGAAGGATGTTAATATGTTCTCAGCCCTTTTAGGCCCAGGTTGAGACCGTTTGTAAGAAGCCACAGTGCGTTGTAAGTTGGTTTTCGCTCAATGAGCGTTTTCGGTCTTTGGGCATACATTAATGAAAGCACGCTATCGTTTCTGTTGTGAAATTATTGATATAGGTGGATTTGAGGTTAAGTGAAGTACTCACCCCAGGCCTCAACCATGTGATGGGTCTATCGAGCCTCTCCTTGTAGTAGAGACTGCGATCTACCGCGGGGAATTCCGGGTCCTCAAACAGCCTGCCCTCAGCCACGCAGCGAGACCTAATGTCTTTGAAGTCCTGGTAGGTCGCTGGACCGAATGATGAAGGGCGGGTCTCGCCTAGCTGTAAGGAAAAAAATAAAAGTTTAATTTGGGTGACATAAAAATATAATTACGTATATTATGACTTGCGGCAGTGTTATCCTAATACATAGAATGAAAGGTCAGTGTGAGTGCTATTCTGTAAACATCTTACTGTAAAAACTTAGGTGAAGTGAACATGAGTTAGACGAGGTGAAGTGTCAATCACTAGTATACAAGGAATGACAGTTTACTTCACGCTCACAAAGCTCACTTCACAATAGATCGACAATAACCGTCGGTGAGACGAAAATTTCCAAATAAACCTCCAGCTTATATCTAGCAGTGGTCGTCTTTCCGCTGAAATTATGAGCATCCTAATCTGTGGAGATAAAAACGACACAGGTGCATGGAGACTGTTCCACAAGACGTTATGCTTCGCAGTAGGTGAAGACGGACCCTAGATGAAGATGATCCCAATATTCCCAATATAGTCGCGAAAAAACTTTGCAGAATTTCGCTCACTATATGTAGATGGAAATTGTCTTTATAGAATGTCTGATGTTTAGAATTAGTTGCCAGTCATAGTCACAAAGCAAACGGATAGTCGATAACGCGAAGTCGGACCAGTATTAAAATGTTGTGGAGTTCCGGAAATTACCTAAGTTTTAATTTTTTATTTTGATGGGTTTGCTCTTGACTCTAGTCTATGTCAGAGATGACAGAGACAAAGTCTACGATGAAGCGAGCTTACCCAGAAGGAGCCTGTTCACTCTATCTTTGAAGAGATTAGGGATGTAAGCGTTTGGAAACACAGACGCAGGCAGAGAGTTCCACTCCTTTGCTGTGCGCATTATAAAAGACGTTATAAAAGTTTATCTCTATGTTATAATTTCTAAGCGTTGTGGGTTGCAAATATTAATCCTATTGCTAACCCCTACATGCAACTAAGCTTAATATTCTTTTAATAGGTGTGGGTTCACGGCAAGTTGACAATAGTGCAACGTGTGGGCATCGACCTGATGCTCGCAAGTTCGACGCCCACCACTCGTATCTAAACATTCAATCGTGCATGTTTAATGTTTTGGTATATTAAACAGTACAGCATTCATTAACTTTTAATAAACCAATAAATTTATTCATGTTATATTATTTTTAAATCACACACATCGTTTTAGTCTGTAAGAGTCTGGTACTCGCTCCCGCTCCGCCCAGAGCGCGAGAAGTGTAGTGTCAGGAATGACTTTCCATCCACACAAACCGGCCCTATGAAAGGGAACGACTGAATGCAATAAAAACATTAAAGATCTTCTTGAAAATAATTTATCTTGACAATGTGCAACCGAGGAACGAATACAGCACATTGTTCGGAAACCCCATATCCAGCTGAACTGTTTATGATGAATTGATGACACAGTTGCAGATAATTAATAAAATCATCGCATCACACTACAAGATTGAACGGAGACTGTGAAAGCGGACAAAAACTTCTCATACATATAAGTACCGCACACGACTTAATTTGTATGTAGAACAATGTAATAGCCGGCTAAACTAGAGTTGGAAAACCACCTAATAGATAGGTACACGTTATTTTGGCAAGCTTTGGTCATTACCACATACTAAGCTGTTTTATAGGTTCACGTTTGTCCAGATTCTCAGCTGATGGAAAGCGATGATGAGGCCGACGATAGAGCTGACTTGCCTGACTCACAAATAACGAGCATCATAAACGTAGCAAAGATATCCGACATCCGTGATGCAAATCCATACAATGGCTACTATGCTATTTTAGTTGCCAAGTAAGGATACAATAAATTATTTAACAGCAATCGACCGACACTCGTAACTTCTTAAGGTGGAAACGCCAGGGTAGCCCGCGAAATTCAAATATTTTATGTTTTTTTGCAATTTGCCGGTCAGTGTGAAGTGTTTGTTGAACAAAATACGATGAAGCCCTATTGAATGGTTATTTCATGAAAAAGTCATTCAATAGGGCTTCATGAACTTAGAGGGCTATATTGATGATTGAAATGGTTATAATTCTTTAGACAAATACGCGTTACGGCCGCAAATCGTATTTTGTTCAACAAACACTTCACACTGACCGGCAAATTGCAAAAAAACATAAAATATTTGAATTTCGCGGGCTACCCTGGCGCTTCCACCTTAAGAACGAGTGCGTATTGATTTTATTAAGAGCCACTTCAAAAATGTTTGTTTTATTTAGTTCCAACGATGTATTCCTATCGTACACTAGCTGAGCCGTGCAACTTCGTGTGCGTCACATTTTTCATGAATGCTCCGCTCCTATTGGTCGTAGCGTGATGTTATACTCTATAGCCTATAGCTTCCTAGATAAATGGACTATTCAATACTAAAATATTTTTTCAATTCGAAACTAGCGTGTTCCACCATACAAACAAACTCTTCACTTCTCTTCTCTTCTTCTTTATAATATTAGCATAGATAAGTACAATACAGTAACACGGATCGTTTTACAGCGCCGATATAATTTTAGAAACAGTTGTACTTTGGTTCATAGATATTTCGGTTTACACTGAGATAAGGTGAGGAGAATAGTAGGTACGTAAATAGGAAAAAGGATAACAGTAACTATGAAAAAGTAAATAACTATAAATGAGATACATCTATACTAATATATAAAGCTGAAGAGTTTGTTTGCTTGAACGCGCTAATCTCAGGAACTACTGGTCCGATTTGAAATATTCTTACAGTTTTAGATAGCCCATTTATCGAGGAAGGCTATAGGCTATATATCATCACGCTAAGACCACGGAGCGGAGCAGTAATGAAAATTGTGACGCAGACGAAGTTGCGCGGGTCAACTAGTTGAACTATAAATTGTGCCAAAGAGCAATTCTCTATAGCTTTTTGGCAACATTAAATAAGTTTTCACGACGGCGACGCTAAGTCGGAACCTAGGTTTGCCCTATTTGGCAAGACTCCCATTTACTGAAGGTTAAAGGGACAGAAAAATAACATCAAATAAATCTAAGCACTATCATAACACCAAAATTAGAAGAAAAATCTTCCATGAAAACTTCCTAAAATGATTTAGAATAAGAAATTATCTAAATGGTTCACATCCATCGATGCAGATGTAGATGTCAACAAAATATTGCAAACACAATAAGATTGTACAATAATAAATCTTGGTTGAATAACTCTTGATATAACGTGAACAGGAAAATAAAAATATTTTAAACTAGCACTTCGCCCGCGACTTCGTTCGCGCGGGTTTAGTTGGTACTCCACGAACTTCATCTCCCCTCTACCCTCTTAAAGGGTAATGTGTAAATTACTAATTAATAGACAAACCGGAATATTTTTCTTATTTAGAGTATTTTTATACCCGTCGTAACTTGTAAACGAAAGGTTCGATTTTAATAATTTAAAGTGTAAGGATTATTAATATCATGATACTAAAATCACCACTATTCCATTCACCCGGGTGTTGATTGAATCATTTGAACAAAAAGCGGTCATTGTGACTTAACCATAATAGTTAGATATATACCCTCGCGGACTTTTAGATATTGATGTCTTCTATAAAACTGTAGTACATCACTTTGATCTATTGTGAATAGTTTCGCAGCGTACGCGATATAAGGATCAGTTTTGGTATTTTTTTCACACTTTGGGTAACATTGTCGAAGTTTTCATACGGATCCCTAACTGTTTTGAAAATATTTCTATAGCGTATGTTCATCAGGGATAATGTAGGATTCTAATGGTGAAAGAACTTTTCAAATTGGTCCAGTAGTTTCGGAGCCTATTCAATTCAAACAAACAAATCTTTCCTCTTTATAATATTGTGTAGATGTAGATATTTGTATAATAAACCTCATCCAAACTCAATTTCGATATATCCATGTCTTATTGCGTAGAAAGTGTTTACAAACACAGAAGATATAAACTTACGGTGACAAAGTCAAAATAAAAATTGAAAAGAGATAACGAACCCAAAACAGTTGTTCACCAGTAGGCATAAACATTTGGCTTCCTCTATAACTGGGAGGCATCCTCAGTCTGTACTCCTTGTGATGGTCTACAGTCGAGAGCCTCTTCCTAGGGGTGCTTTCCCTACTAGCTTTCTTAACATTACTTAAAGTCACTTTAGGAGATCCTATCACTTCCTTCGCGAAAATTATACTCCTGTTAGAAACAGCATTGCTGTGCTCGACTAAATCAACCTTTTTCGAACTTATTTCTGGTTCATCTGCGTTAGATTGTGCAACAGGTTCCACTACTTTGGTCGCCCAAAAAGGTTTGTAACTACTGTTTCTACGAACGTTAGATTGTTGGTATGCGTAATCAGAAACTTTGGCTTTCTTGAAATCTTCAAACAGTCTTTTGAAGAAACCACTTTCCTTGGTTCTCTCTCCATTTTGCTCGGATTTTGGTTTTTTCTCTGAGCTCTTCTTGTTGCCAAAAATCCTTCCTGATTTAGGAGATACAATGGAAACTGACTTCTTTTTCCAAGCTTCGGCTGCGTTGGAAACAGTCGCGGTTGCATAAAATGTCTTGAGATATCCAACCTCTTCTTTGCTCAGTTTCACAAAGGCGTCTTCAGCGACTTCAGTGGCCATTTTCGCGTTTGTGTGCTCATGCGTCGGATTTTCGGAAGTAACTGATTTTATGCAGCGATTTATTTAAATTGATGTTAGTTTGTTAACTAGGTTTCCAGTGTTTCTGGTGCAAGGACGACTGATTGATGTAAATAATTAGACAAGTAGGTATCTACCTAAGTAATGCTTTGTTGTTCGTTTTTAACGAAACTAATGAGGCTTATGTGGCGATTAGAATTTTCCTATAACTATAGTTTTGTCTAGGTATAGTGCCATATTTATATTTTAATTATTGCAATATCAGAAATGAGGCAAAAGCATATTTTAAATCATTTTCCCTTTCCTTTTATGAGACATATAAATTAAATATCATAATATTAAACGTTTTCAACAACAACACTCTACTTTATATTCGAAAAAAAAAAAAATATATGGTTGGTGTATGAAGCATACCTAAAAATACTATCGACACAAACCTAAGTTAAAAATCTAGTCAGTTTAGAACTTTAGAAGCAGCGCGTCCTTGATAAGAATAACTGCTATCGATTCCGGTGACGACTGTAAATTAAGTATACATCACATATTCTTCACGCAGATAGTATCAAGATATATTTTTCTATATATAAACTAGTTTCTTCAATTATATATTATATACTAGAGAACAACAAAGCAAAACCAAGTGATACGAACTTTATGTCCTGCAATTGTACAACGAACTTTTTTTCGGCAAACTTTTTCGTTTCAGCCGTTAAACTTCAAACAGATTTATAATCGAACAACGGATAAACATAAAACACTTCAGTTCACAAACAAAACAATCACTAAACTATTAAAATAAGGGCAATTTAAACTAAATATCCCGTGACCACTTCATAGCAGTAGTAACTGAAAATATTGACTGCCGGCTACGGACTGATAACACCGTATGTTAAATGCGGTGGTATAAGGACAAATTCGTATGTGTGTGTGGCGGAAACCCATAGAGAATAATTGTATTATGGTGGAAGCTATGGACTAGTGGTGTATTGGAAGCGAAGCTATACATCATACATCGGAAAATGTTGGTGGGGAGCTTTTTGTCTGATAAGCTTTTTATGAACTTTTCCCTTTTTTAATAGTATAGCGCCGTAGCTGAGGAAAGCCTAGGAAGCGCTGGCGTAAAGATTTGGAGATTGGCCGGAAAAGACAAAGCAACGGTAAGGTAATAGGGATACTTTTGCCAGCCGTGGGATAAAAAAAAAAAATTAAATAAAACTTTATTTCAGAAAAAAATTTAGCGCGGATTTTGCTGCCTAGTTAAAACCTATTTATCGAATACAATATTTTGGATTTACTTAAACAGTGTCGTTTTCAAACTGTACTATTAAATTAAATAAAACATTATTTCAGACTATACAGTCCATTCATTTAATTAGTATTGGTGTTAGTAACAATGGGGCTAACTTAAGTAGGTTAGTATTGTTAGTTTATATAACATTAATTTATTTAAGTAAACCTATGACTGTCCCCACCCAGTGGCCCTAAAAGGGACAGTCCGGTATGGCAGCTATCATTTTCAGGATGCTGTTGTCACTACCATGCAAGCGCTGTAGTAAGGAGGCCGCTTTCTTTCGCATGATGGCATGAAAACCATCTGTGCGAGCCTCCGCGAACATTACTGAAGCACTACAACGCCATGGCAGTCCCAATAGCATACTAAAAGCATGATTAAATTGAACACGCAGGACGTTGTAGGCTCGGCGTGTGTATGATACCCACAGGCCACCCGTGTAAAACGATTAGCAGAATGCCTTAGATAGATTAGTGTTATTTCGATTGAAATCGAATCAATACTAAAACTTCTGTTCTATTGTACCGCTATTATATCATTAACTTGTTTCACCATTAACACAACATAAACATACGAGATAGTGTATAATGCGTTTTGTTTACTTATCTACTCGCAATATTATTATCTACAACTTATATAGATATCTAATCAGCACTCGACATGGTCAAACTATAATAATAAGGATGTTCCACACTAAAAGCTAAACTAAGCTATTTACAGCATTTATAATTAGAATAGTTAAGAACCTAACATAGCTCCCTGAGGGACACCACGTCATAGCGTAGGTGTGGTGCATGACAGACCTTTTTTTATCAACTCATCGAATCTACGGTGACATAAAAAGATAATTACTGTTCTGTTTTGTAGTTCGTACAAAGCCTTTTAACCTAATAAGCTGTAACAGGTATGGTGAACAGTATCGATGGCTTGACAATGTTCACTAGTTTAGTTATCCGACTGCTGTTGAACGCTGTAGTGTTGGCACAACACCTAAGCAATCAATTCAAACGATTTACGAAAACAGAACAGGTGAGTCAAATTTTCTTTAATTTTTTTATAAGTTTGTAACTGATAGGGAACTTTTTCATCGGAAATTATGCGGTATGTTGACATTGTGATAAATTGACCGACACATGCTTTGTCGATAAGATATTTTTGTCACAAATTCAAGGTCGTAACATACGCTTAACTTACTTTAGTCAATTGTAAATTTGCAAGTTATGCATATGGTCATTGTTTGATATGCGTACATCTAAGAAGCAGATAATGATCTCCTTACTGTTCTATTGACTTGAAAACAAACAATGGAAATTGATGATTTGATGCAACCAATGTGACAAATCCATTTTCAACGTAAAGGAAATCAACGCAACGATTTACTACTGAAATCAATTTCGATATCAGTAGTAAATCTGTACGTAAGACACGTGTAGTCATGTATGCCATTAAAATTGATCTTAATTATCATAATGAGATATTACGTATGCTACTACGCAAAGGTGTTAGATAATGAAGTGCTTAAGCAGATAAGTTTTATACATAACACATCACGACGAATTCCAAGAAGAGTTGTACAGCGGTATATAATACACCCAAATATCACTTGGCCCAACCTAAGATCAGACACGATTGCAACCTCTCAAGCGATGAAGAAGGGTAAAGAGTTGTAATTTATGATATTGTCTACTGAAAATCTTTGCTCTATTGGCACAATACATATATCTAACAGGGGATTGACTTAAAGCAAAAATGCATAACAATAACAAATGACTATTATTATTGTTATTTCCTTTAGCTATTAATAGAAATGATGAACTTGTAAATTAACTCATCATTATTATCATCATAACTATAGGCGGGCAACGAGATGTAATGTCAAATCCCGGCAAATAGGTAATACCTAATATGTACATTTTCAATCTGATACGAGTATCGTTATTGGTAATACAATTTTAATTAAAATTCATCGAATGATCGCCAGATATTTCATTAGACGGATTATCCTTATTATTTTGTTAGTATTCATAATGGTTTACCTCATTTCTAGCTTCGTGACAAAATTTCCAAATACGTGACTTCTATTTTCAGGTATTGTCAAACCACTTCTAACTTTTACGGGCAAACCATTCACGTGGGTAATTAAAGTTAAGCAAGTACATAGATTTGCCGTATAGTGTCGGGCAGTGCCGTAAAAGATTAATATCATTCCATCACTGGTCAGTGGGTCGTCTCACTTCCCGTAGGTGTCGTAAGAGGCGACTAAGGGACTCGCCAGAGAATGGGCAGCAGCGTTCTCTGTAAAACTCAACACCATGCACTGCGACCGCCAACCCACCTGCCAAACGTCGCGATTATGGCAAACCCCCCCCATCTTGGGGGAGGCCTATGTCCAGCAGTGGACGACTTTTGGCTGATATGATGATGAATTAGCGCGTTATTTAATTTAAGTTACTAATTACCGACAAATTAAGATCAATAGCACTGTAGACTTCAGGACTACTTCCCATCCACACGCTGTGTTTCTCATTCAGTAAGGAGCAGAGGTCTAAATTAGGTAGAGTTATTTTGATACTTGCATCGAAATGTTGATATTAATATGGATCTTCCTGGGATCTAGTAAATTTCGTTAATAATACAGTCATCATCACCAGGCAACATCGCGCATTGGAATGGGGGGGCGCAGGAGAGCGGGGGGGTTGCCATAATCGCCACGCTTCTCAAGCGGGTTGGCGATCGTAGTGTATGGTGTTGAGTTTTACAGAGAACGTTGCTACCCATTATCTGGCTATCAAATAATTATTCTTTACACCAAAAAGTTGAAGCCCAAAATTCATATTTCAAATATAAATTATACCAATTAGATGACATCACCGCGACGATATTCAAAACAGAACATTAAATAATTTAGTGTGATCAATACAGGGGCGAAAAAGGTCGGATGTCTAGACTAGGGTGCTTCCCTGAGTCTGGATACTGTCTGCTGTCATGTCTATAGAGATTTTGGAAGCTTACTACAGCATTACTCATTTCATGTTTCGTGAAGTTGTGAGCTTCTTGATACGTTTGTGTTAGAGTGGCAAAGATTGCAACAAAAACCTGAAAGGCTACCTGCGACTTAAAGAACAACTTATCGATTATTTCTATTACAAAACTGAATAGCCAGATCGAAAACAAAAATTGCCGTTTTTAATACAGTGTTCTCCTACAATAGGCCATAGTCTGTTTTTACTGTAGACTATAGTTTCAACCAACAATAAATTGCAAATCTATTTAGTCCGTCAGAGTATTGAAAAATAAAGGACACGTATTTTTTGTTTTTATAAATCAATGAATATTGACAAAGATAAATAATAATAACCATTTAATTCAGAATGTCTTCCATAATTTGGCAAAACGCATCAAAACTCGGGAGTTAAAACGTACTAAAAATTATAGCACGGCGTGACGTTTTGAGAATTTTAAAAGCGTCGTATCTTCGTCAATTTTGGTTAACGTAACAAAAGAAAAAAAGTTAAATATTTTTTCATAATCTAATCTAATCTTTCAAGCCTATTGTATAGGTAAAATGGGATTAGCGAATATGAACCTAAACTTGTAGTATCGAAATTGAGTTATCGTGTAGCTTGTTTAACCAACAAAAAGCTCCTTGTTGGAACATTGGGCGATATAATATCCACAATTGGTAAAAGCCTTTCAAAGTCTTGTAACCTTAACAAGTTGTGTTGTGTTACGATCATTTTCCATTACTCTCCCGTTGGGCTTCATTTGATTTAGATTGCGTTAGGGATGTATCGTTTCAAATTGTAGCAAATGTGGATGACCGAAGATTGGACACTCAATTTCAGTTGTAGATGACATGGCTAGATATGATGAATAAGTGATACCTTTTAACGGAAATAATCCAAACAAAGGGCCACCTGAAACGTTGAATTATTTACATTGGAGAAGGGGCAGACAAGATAACGCAATAGTTAAAGATCTTAAAATATAGCCAAAGAATATTGCAATGGCATTTTGTTCCTATTCTATCATTCACGGGCACACGTTATGTGCACGGACATAAAAGGGTCCTAAGTTAAACATACCTGGCTCGACCGATATTAACTGATTACACTACATGACATGCCTCCGTGGTCGAGTGGTTTAGGCGTTTGCCTTGTGACCCGGTGGTCGTGGCTTCGATTCCCACGGGAAGCATACTTTGTAAAGTTGTTTCCAGTTTGGCTAGGTCATTCATTGCAGGTTTGAATCACCTGATTTTCTGATAAAAAGATGATTCCGTGCTTCGGAAGGCACGTGTATAAGCCGGTGGTCCCGGCCGCCAAATGGCGGTCGTCAAATAAACCATGTCAGAGGCCCTTAAGGCGGTTTAGAAACTCTGACACTAGGGTGTGTGGGGTCGTTAGATCTTACTGCCCTACTTACACGATAATAAGAAGACCATACGAAAGTATACCATAAGCAGTTTCAGAGCGTCACACAAGTTCAAATAATGTTTATATGTATTACACGTCTATAATGAACCTAGCATCCAACGTATTTATTGGAAGCTTGCCAACGAACAAACCAACTAAACAGTACACATGCATGAAAATCGTCATGAAAATTCTTAGAAGCCGCTGAAATATGATGAAAATTAGGTTTTTTACAACGCGTTGTTTGTAAACGGGGATACGTGCGTAAGATTCTTATGAGTAATTCTTTAATTCATGCTTCGTTTACAAGCTGTATTTCTTTTTAATAAAATCTTGTGATTACTCATTTCTTTATCTCGTATTATTCTTTGTATGCACTCTTTTTGAAAGTCATGTCTTTTTTATTTGGTGAATTTATAAATAGTATGAAGTTTGCTTACGTTTTGTACCAATAAATCGACATTTTCCTGCCTCTGGAGGTCATTCTTTTATGTGTCTCTTTGTTTCCTATACTACGAGTATATCTATTATTTTACATAAACTATATTCAGACTTCTGGAAAGATATTTCGATAGTAGTAATACTTTTAGCATTACAAACATTTAACAGAACATCTCATCGTTCAAGTCCCAAATCATTTCTAATCTTACTTTCCCACAAAAAGAAATAAAAAGTGCCATATGGCAGATCGTAAAAACTGCGATAATTTTGGCACATGTAATTACCGTCCGTTGTACCCGGCGCCGTACATGTGACTGATACAGTCAACCACACGTTAAAGTAACAGCTTCTACCTGAAAGCGTCATCCTTTTCTAGCAGTAGAGGCGGTTTTCGGGGTTCAAATGTTAGCACCAACACGTGTGTGACTGTACTTGTGATTGGTGTATATTGAGAAAGACACACTTCGTGTTATGTTACCAATGATTGATGGATGTTACTGTGGACATTTCGAGTGCTAGTGAGTGACGCACAATGGTTGATATAGCGGAGATATATGCTGTACTATCGAAGAATAATGATGTTGATTTTGGATTCGGGACAGAAGTTAACGCAGAAGCAAGCACTCTAGGTTCTAGATATGAATTTTACTGAAATGGATGGAAAAGGAAACGGAAATGTACCTTTACAATAAGAAGCCTAAGGTAACACAGGCAATAGGGAAGATGCAAATACAGAATTTATGAGAATTTTGTTAGTAAAATGATAAAAAAGTATAAAATAAAGACCATTGCAACGTTTTTATTTTGGTTAGTATCGATTTTTAACAAAAATAATGAATTAAAGTAACGTGAAACGGAACGTAATTAAAAACAACAATCAGCGTTTGGTGACGTATCTGCTGTTATGCCAACGAAAAGGCTCCCTTCTGTCTTTGAGTTAGGACAGTTCTTGACCAGTGATAGACACGAGTGACGTCATCGTCCGTTTTCGAGCGAACCTTAAAACTGTCGGTTTCAAAACGCAATTTTCGCAATAAATTAAAGCGTTTTCATTTCTTATTTATGTGGTGGTCTATTCTAGATGGAGTTCTTTAAAATTAAAGCAAAAATGGAAATATTGCATGTTCCCTATTGTGCAATGTAAAGGGTTAAAGGATAATGATAATGCCAATTATCAATATTTTTTAAGGACAATAGGGTATTTTACTGAAAAAATGTAATTAGTCAGTCAGATAGATTTAAAAAAAAATATTAGACTCGTATTTTTCCTTTTTTCACGTAAACAAAAAATGGAGACGATACAGTGCGTTGAAGACACGCGTGACGTCATGTGGCGTAAAATTGTACCATCATGGTGACGTCACGGGTGTTTTCAACGCACTATTTTTATTTATATTGTCTTCATATTTCCTATTATGTCAATAAAGAAATATTATTATTATTATTTCATTTATTCATTCTATACACGTATAATTTTACATTTTTAAATATTTCATTAAAAAAATTAGATTAAAAAAAAACATTTAAAAATATAAAAAATAGTAGCCCACCGGTATCGGGAACAGGGTCCAAGCTACCGGTGGTCAGGGCTCCTGAGAGAGGAACCTCCTCACTATACGCGCCGTGTCCAGGAGTACAGTTTTCTGGATCAAGCCCTTGATCCAGCTGCCCAACGAGAGCCTCTGAAGATGTTGGTCGAGGCTCTTGGCAATTATGCCATTGGCCGTCACGACTATCGGCACAATGACTGCTGTGTTCACATCCCACATGTCGACAACCTCGCGAGCCAAGTCAAGATACTATTATTATTATTATTTTATTTACGTGAATAAAGAAAAAATACGTGTCCAATATTTTTAGGAAATCGATCTGACGGACTAATTAGTTCTTTTTTGTAAAATACCCAATTATCATTATCCTGCCCTTGCCGCATGTTACTTATGTTACAATATGTTTTAATCTTCTATTATTATCCTCTATCAACAATCAAGCACATGCGTATGTGCAGCACATAAAGCCGTTGGTCCTATGACATGATATCTCTCCGATCTCCGCGGCTTAGGAACCGTCTCACCCGATCTAAGTGACGGAAGAGAAAGTGCATCAGTGTTTGCGAACAGACTTTCGCACTATTATCTCCCGCATCATTGGGTAGCCTCAGCTAGGATTAGTAACCATGACAGTGATCGGTCAGGTGGATAGAAATAACACTGATTTCTCCTATATGTATACTAAGGTCTAAGAATCGATCGCTACTTTGGTTGGACGGAAAATTGACAGCGATTCTCCAGCGACCTAAGTTGCAGAGTGTGGCTGTGAACAAAGCAATTATAGATAGTTCTAGGAAACTACCGTTTAAGCATTGATTGGCAGTATTTGCATAGACGACGTACAGTGTTGACATTGAACCGCATCAGATATGTAAACGTAGAGCAATTTATGAATGACTGTGTTCAAGCGTGCACACATTTTTATACAATGACGATAAGAGCATCATCATTGATGGCTTCAATTGATAGCGATGTATTCATTTCAAGGTCAAGTCCGCATTTATTTACTCAACCGTTCATATAGTATGAGGCTAACAGTAAAATCTATAGAGCGTTCTGTATAATGCTCTTGCTGTTCTTCCAACAAGTTCAATCTGCTAACAGCACCTCCCTATTCTGTTTCCATGTTACTTGCGTCCTTTCTCTGTCAGTTGCCACATTTGTTCATACTCTCTTTTCATAAATACCATCCCTCAAACGTGCCATATCTCCTCTTATTGAATTCCATCTCAATCATCATCTATCTCAGCCTCGTGTTTCTTCGTTCCTCAAACGTCTATGCTAATTAATACATAGTCAAATGCTTCAGAAAGACAAACCCTAAAATGGGTCAACAAAAGAGGAAGGAACCACATATTATGGGCACTACTAGCGATAAGGTCGGTTTTCCCATATATTTGAAATCATGCGATATATTCCAGGATTAGTTACATCTCCTTTCTAAATATTTGCTCTAGTTTGTTTATTGTCTTGAAAGATTATATCATAATTGTAAGTGAAAGTCAATACACTTCGGTTACAGGGCGTGCTGATAAGACTTATCTTTTATCAAGTTCAATGTCCCTTATCGAGCTTGTAAACAATGACATTATATTTTGTTTACATAATAGCGATCAAGATTTAATCAGTCATTAGAATTTGCCAAATTGTGGTTATCTTTCAGAGCTTTTATCATTGGTACTGGACTGTCTTCATTTAGTGGTATGATTTTCTTAAGATATTGAGTAGTTTCTTCGCGATTTCGAGCAAATCACTAAATAAATGGTAGTGGTCCATTAGTTTTTATCATAAGAGTTAGGTACCTGTAGACGACTCATGATTCCAGTTAATCTGTAATATTTCGCGGTCTTCAATTACTGGATCGATAAATTTATTTTATGAAATACCTATGTAAACTGTTTAGACCACTTGACTAAATTATTTATTTTTGACCTACCTCGATTACATCACTGTATCGATCAGAATACAGAAAAGTCAATATATAATTTCAATCAATGCGTGCTTCTAAACGACGTACAATACGATAAAGAACGAGAGAGATAGTAATTTACGATGTACGTAGATTTCTTCATCAAAATCTGGCATCCAGTCAATATTTGTTTATTTCTGAGCTTCTAAGCAATGAGTTATTGAATATTGTGAAATAACGGGCCAACAACCTATAATTTGCGTAGGTACTCCTGCTTTGAAATAATTATCGTCGTGTGAATAGACGCGACGTTCCTTTAATATGTTATCTCTACCGTTTTTAAAGACTCCCCATTATTATTTGTAACGTTAACTACTTCAAAGACTTTAATTTTTTTATGTTTTCTTTGGTTTGTCAACGCCTCTTTCATATTGAAAATCAACGGCAAGTAAAATCATTTCGCATATTCGCACTTCATTTGACCGTGACTTTAAACGTGTAGAATCTGGAATTGTTTGATCGGCTATGAGTAATTTAGCTTGTACCAAATGTATACTCGACTATTAATTCACTATTCCGTATTTCAATATAAGGAAACTTTTACATCGCTATTGATTTTTGGCAAAGTTAGTCAAAATTTTTACGCTGTATACGATCTGTGTGTTTGTGTTTTCTTGTTTCCGTCACTTATATCTTAAATTTCATGTTCTTTTTCTTCTTCGACACAATTCTTCAAGCCCAAAGTCCGTAGTTTCGGGCTTAGTTGCGGGCGTATTCTACTCCGCATAACTCAACCAGTAAGAATTAATGATAACACGATTTGATAGTTACTGTTAAATCGTGTTGTCAATCGTTCTCAGTTCAGGTTCGGGACTAATCGTAAGTCTGTTGGTAATACGGAACAGAATACGCCCGCAACTAAGCCCGAAACTACGGACTTCGGGCTTAGAGAGTAGCCACCCAGGTTTCCATGAACAGAAACTTATCATCACATCCTAAAAATTACTGTAACTGAAACCCGACACGACTAAGTCAAGTTGCACTAGATAAAGAACTATCTAGCTACACGTAACGGATACAATGATAAGGCTGGGCTCTAAATTGGACAATTGCAACTCTAGAAAGGTCGTCTGAGAATTAACTAGTTGTCTTCATTCATGTGGTACAATACAGCTGGTTTATAAACAAGATAAGACATGTACAGGAGGCGAACTTTTCAGATGAGGATTTTGAGAAAACTTTTAGAATTAAGGGCACTGAAGTAATAAAATACAATGAATTAAAAAAGAGAGGCTGCAATGTTATAGAATAGATGTACAGAATTGCATTGTATAAATATACATAATTGGGAATTTTAGATGGCAATTGGATACATAGGCATAAAAGGATGTAAAATGAAAGGTTTCCGTAGGAATATGAGTAGCAGTATAGTCTTTAGCATTTACAGTGAAGATGAATACTAACATTACAGTATTTGAAAATACCAGAACAATTTCACTGCATTAGCTCCAGCATCAGAATTGTATTATTTGGAATGGGCTCAATAGCCTTTCCTTTGTAGTTTATGGGTGCCACATCCTGTCAGCGTTAAAATAAATTTCGCGGCCTATTTTTGGCATCTTCGCCCCCCACTTGAGTCACCGTTCATAGCGCACCCACAGTTAATCAACGAGCAACAAGGTTCAAGCTAACGCTCTATTGTAGAGTTCCTTCCGTCAAATTCCTGGCATTAGAATGAAATTGTTCAGTTTTCCTTGCTTCTCATAGGTTTTTCTTGTTGGGTCCTCATAACTCTTTGGTGTCCATGTTATGGTATAGCTATGTCTTCTGAATTTGTTAGCATTCTGTCAGTTGTTGTTATTTGAAGTTGTGTATGCCCAAAGATACAAGTCATTATTAGGTTTCTGATGAATTTTTACAGTCCTTTTATTTTAATCTCTATTTCTTATTCTCTCAAGATATCATTCATCATCTGCCTAGCCTTTTCCCAACTACATTGGGGTCGGCTTCCAGTCAAACCGGATTCAGCTGAATACCAGTGTTTTACGTGGAACGGCTGCTCCACAACCCATTAACTGGGAAACACGGTACATCTTGGCAAGACTGGAGTAAGATTTACTAGCTTCTGACAATACGTAACGACTGCCAAAGATCTACAAATGACAGCCGGGATTAACGGCTTAACGTGCTTTCCGAGGCACGGAGGAAACTCGTTATGTTAAGACGGTCATCCATCCACAGACTAACCTTGGCAAGCGTTGCTTAACCTTCAAGATCGACCCGTGCGGCTTTTATTATTTAGCCACGAGCTCCTCTCTCAAGATATCATTAGTTAACATTTTAACAACCGTGGGACGCCGGACAGAATGCCAATTGCAACAAATTGGTGTACACACTGATACTATCAAAAAGCCAAAACAGTAATCGAGTAGATTTATAGTACCTAATACAATTGAAGTTTGAAAGAATTTAACGAACGGGCCCGGTAGAGTGGCCGGTATCAGCAACAAAGTGTAAATTAACTCTAAATAGGCTGAAATTGGTACTTTATGCTCTTTGTATTGTAGAAGAATCTAACAGAGCCGGTTTTTGACCTATTATTACTACACTTCCAGTTCGATGAATAATGTCCATAATTACTGATTTGTAATACTAACTATGGTGTTTGGCTGTATGCTAATATTAAATTAGTGATGGAAGTACTGAGTCAGCATCTAAATTAATGTACTCGTAGACTACAGTTTGTGGAAACAAAGGCTCTTAAATATATAACGACGATGAGACAATTTGCTAAATTATGAATAGGTTAACATGCATCTAACTGGCCATGCACCGATTTTGTTTTGGATGCAAATTTTACGCTTTTCCTCATTTTATCAAACGCCACAAATTAACTCAAGGACTTGGTTTCAGGTAAGATTTCGTCCTACAAGACTTTTCCTCTTAAATTCTAAATCAGTCCATACCTAACAGGCCAAATCAGTTATCCAATGATATAATATTGACATGCCAGTAATTTTAGAGAAGCTCGTGTTCAAAACAGTCACACGGGCCGATAAGAACTGGAAGCCAAGCCCAAAATGGTTGGGAAAAGGCTAGGCAGAACACAAGCCGGTTATATTCATTCCTAGCAATATTTTCAATCAAACGAACGATCCGACTCGTGAAAGCAAGTGTCTCTGGCATGCACTATTCAAACACTCATTACGATTTAGTTGGCACCGAAGTATTTCGAGTGACGTGTCTAACAAAACAGTTACCGCTATCAGGTAATTTACATACTAATCTTAGGAATCCTTTAAAAACAAGTGTCACCGAAAAACTGAGCAATTGTGGACCGTGGTGAATAACGAAGGTGGTGATTTTGCTCGGCCTTTCTCGATATGAGAGGTGGACCTGCAGTGACTGAAGTTAAATGCATAATTTGCTATGGTCGTCAGCTCGCATTCGGGTATCCGAACGGATTTAACCAACAACCGACATGATACAATAAAACGGCAGTTTTGTTACATACAGGTAGGTATTATGGAATTGGAAAACGAAGCTGACCGAAGTTGATTGAAGACTATCAAATGATGCTGCCCCATTTGATAGTCCGTAGTGCATCCGCATTCGGGTGAAAAATCAAATGCATATTCGCGTATTGTATTTGAATATGGACGGGGTACCAACCCTGTTACTTAACAAGGGTAGAGGAAGACCAAAGAAACGGTGGTTAGACTGTGTGGAAGATGGATGGGTCACTTTTGATGTGACGGCAAATAGTCGTATGGAAGAAGATGACGTGTTGCGCTGACTCCAAATAAATCAGGATGAGGACAAGAGAAATAGGATATCTACGCGTCAAATATGCTACATAAGTTAAGTCCTTTGCAAAAGTTTCCACGCTATTCTAATCATTGTAATCAAGCATGTTTTATACTGATTAATTAAAATATCGC
This sequence comes from Lacanobia oleracea, assembly GCA_950371165.1. NCBI lineage: Eukaryota > Metazoa > Arthropoda > Insecta > Lepidoptera > Noctuidae > Lacanobia > Lacanobia oleracea. The sequence continues at coordinate 6,953,885 of OX493412.1, read as the reverse complement.
CATTTAAGGCCTTCAGGGACACATCGTTAGCATAGCTCTACTCGAGCACTATTTACTTGGTATCTCGATCATCAATAATGTTTATTGTGACGACCGTGTCGTGTGCACTTATGTCAGTCCATATACCATAACCATAATGTACATGCAATGATGGTTTAATACCTCCTCTATTTGTTCTGTGGTTTCATTAGATCGTTTAGTCGAATTCCGAGAAGCTCGTGGCTAGATAATAACAGCCGCACTGGTCGATCTTCAAGGTTAAGCAACGCTTGCCATGTTGGTCTGTGGGTGACCATCTTAACATACCGAGTTTCCTCCGTGCCTCGGAAAGCACGTTAAGCCGTTGGTCCCGGCTGTCATTTGTAGATCTTTGGCAGTCGATACGGATAGTCAGAAGCCAGTAAATATGACCCCAGTCTTGCCATGAAGTACCGTGTTACCCAGGTAATGGGTTGTGGAGGTCTGGTAGGCAGCCGCTCCTCGTAAAATACTGGTATTCAGCTAAATCCGGCTTGACTGGAAGCCGACCCTAATATAGTTGGGAAAAGGCTAGGCAGATGAAGATGTTTAGTCGAATTCCGTATCCGAAATTTCGAATCATTGGTCGAAGGCCCTCAAGCAAGATGAAACGATTATTATAATGATGATCGATGGAATTCTGGTGATGCGGTCAGTGGTGGTGGTGGCGACGATTTAGTTGGGAGAGGTTGAGAGGAGATCGATGTAGGCCGATAATCGTGATGTATCAGGTATCCAAACGGCTGGTAAAATTATTGTGGGTCTCGTTTTGTCAGTACAATCGGTAGCTGTATCGAAACAGGCCTAGTTCTCACGTTCTTCTGTCTAAGTAGTTTATGTTTTAAACGATTAACTATGACGATAAGTACATGGCTCGGTAGTAGCCATTTTGTATTATGACGGTTCATGTAGATACAACCTGTACGTTGTCATTGATGCGAATTAGCGCCGGAAACAAAACAAGTTACCTCACTAGGTTTGAATACGTGATTCACACACAACCGGTTTACTTCTGCATCTAATAAAAATCTACTTGTCAGTTGTCAGTTGAATAAAACTGATAAAACGTCGTCGTCACTCGCGCGTATGGCGACAAAAGTGTAGAAGATGCTAAAGGGGAATGCAACGATGGCCGGAATGGAAGCACGTGGCATTCTGAACCATGTTTGCGCCAAAAGAAATGTTGGCCCAACATGCGTCTTTGTTTCCAGTTGAAATATTGGTTTGCTCATCTATACTAATATATAAAGCTGAAGAGTTTGTTTGTTTGCTTGAACGCGCTAATCTCAGGAACTCCTGGTCCGATTTGAAAAATTATTTTAGTGTTATATAGCCCATTTATCGAGGAAGGCTATATATCATCAGTTCATCACGCTAAGACCAATAGGAGCGGAGCAGTAATAAAAATTGTGACACAGACGAAGTTGCGTGGGTCAACTAGTTGTTCAATAAAGGCTTCAAATGAAAAATGACAAGCCTTGCAAAAAAAACTTCAAAGTAAAAGATACAAATACAAAGTAAAAATACACAGTAAAAGATTTGTTACATATCTAATACTGGGTATTTTTTTTTTATGCTATTGTTATAAAATATAATGAAAAATGTATCATATTGACATTTCTTTAGGTACTTTTTTCCAAAACTTGTAGAGCAGTCAGGACTATGAATGAAAATAGACTTAAGTATTGATCCATAGCTGTGTTAGACCACTTTTACCACACCAAAAGTACCTATTACATATTAGTACATACATAGTATGGCCATTAAGGGCCGCATTGCTAATTTGGTTCCAACCAAATTTGGAACTTGGTACTTTGTGTATAAGAAATGCTTCATCTTGTAAGTCAATAAACTGCGTGGGTGGATGAGTAAACTTTTTGTTAAGTCTCAACTAAAAAACTAAAATAATATTATGACTAAACATAATCTGGGAGAAGGTACATGAACCCTGTGATGAGAGTAATGAATTCAGATTGTAAGATGGCCATGTTAGGACAAGACAGTTTTAATATTCATATTTATTTAAATAATAAGTTTTCCTGGACTTTGTAAGTCTTATGGTCTATTTAATTTTTTTTTGTTTAGTGGCAAAGCTACAAATATGAGATGCCTTTGTTTACTACTGATTTTTTTGATAACTAAATAATGACACCTACCACTTTATAATTCTTAATGCTCGGCAAAAACCTCTTCTGTTCAACCTCCTTCTTTTGGAACACCTCATTGATGATATTGCCTATGGCCTGGGCGCCATATTGCATCAGCGCCTGGCCTCCTTGGTTGAGTAGCTGCTTTCCTGCGCCTGACAGCATGGCGCCAAAATCCACGCCGCCATTTTGACCCGCCATGGTGGCAAGGTCTCACTCACTCACTAACTACTACTTTTATTGTTTTTGGACACTTTGCTAGGACATTTTGATGAAGGCTGTGTGGAAAATTCGAGGAGATTATTTTACTGTGCTGAGTATTCAAGTTCTATTATAATAATTGTATAAATATCGCATCATCTTCATTCCACTAGATATGGAGAGAAGGTACAGTTTCTTAGTTATTGCAGAGAAGAGAAGCAAATGTTATTGATAAGGAAACATAATATTCAACAATGAGGAACCATGTTGATAAAAAAATTCATAACATTGACTCAAATGCTATTATTTATATCCTCAATTCATTAGGTGGTAAACTAAACACCTGCTGTGTTAATAATTCAAATTACTGTAATAAACTGTGTAGAATTGCATAGTAAAATTATCTTTGCAGGTAAATTAATTGAAAACACTATTCAAAATAGTAATATTTCTCTTCATACACCTGTTACTGAACAAATACCAATGAAAAAAAAAGAAACATCAACATAAACAAACTTTCACAAACCACAAAAACACACATTCATAATTTTAAAAATTAAAGGAACTTGACACAGTCATTCAACCTAGTGTGAGGCTTGTGAGCACAATACTAAGTAGGAACTGCATGGAGGCCACCATAGACATGATTACAATGTTTTATAGTGATGTCATCTGTACAGGCGTGCTAATTATACTACCTACCTAATAGATTTTTTTTTCTTCATGGTAATTGAGCATGGAGAAGAATTTGTAAATTCTTCTACAATATTCAACATCTTTTTGATGTTGAATATAGTTAATAAGTATTTTCTCTTCAATGTTTATTTTGTCATTTGAAGTTACATTACCTAAATTATTGTTTGTAAAAGTTTAAATATATGTATCATCAATAAAAAAAAAATAAGATCCACTAATTAGACCATAGTGGGTTAATAGTCTGAACTAAATATTTACTTAGTTTTTATGTATGATATTACCCAATTCAAGAAGTTTTATTGTAGATAATAAATTAAACTTTTTATGTAGGTGTTCTTAATTTAAAAACTGATAAATGCTAATTTGCATTGGTTATTCTGGTATTCTGCAAACCGGTTGTTACAATATCTTACATTTAAGATTGATACCACAGCACTAATATTACATTATTATTATATAAAGCGATTTTTCTAGATTTAGACAATCTAGCGTCCTGTGTGTGACTCAGCATGGTCACATTTCTCTCTAAACCCCTGTAATCTCATAAGAATGCTACGATCTCTATGCTGTTCCCGCATTAAGAACGTATTAAGATCACATTCACAGACAAACCGGCAGCAAAAATACTACGGTATCTCGATCAGAGGCAAATCTAAAGTAGGTCAATAGTGCACTTTCGAAGTTATGATAATAAACTATGAGCGCGGCTACTTTTCATCACTACGCGATATTTTTCGGCACTTTTAGAGCAAGACAGATACGTGTTGTTACATCGAAATAGGTGAGGTCATCAAAAAGCCGAAGTTCACTGAAAAATCGTAAGAATCTACGAAGGAATGTTCCACACACAAGATTCTATCAAATATCACACAAACTAATGCTCAGAAATACACTTCATCAACAAACGATTAAACACACAGCACAGTAAAATATTCTACAACATATTGCTTATGGATTCGACTTAATTTTCTATTAAAATATTAATAAAATTAAGTTTTAAATCAGAGACCAACCGTACCCAAAACTGTCTCGCGGAAACTGACAGAAATACAACCGGCTAAATAAAGGAGCTTTAAACTACGCGGGAGATGTAACTCAGTCGCAACCTATTGAACTTGGTCGTATAACTGGCGAGATTATTGCCAGCGTAGAGACTGACGTCACCCGCAAAAATGAGGAGCATTGATTTTCTGCTAACTATTCTGTTTACTTATTGGGGTTTCCGTTTATCGTAAATAAAAATTTACAAACTCCAATCATAGAAAACCTCTGTAAAACATTGAAAATAAAGCTGATAATAGGTCTTGTAACCCCCGTTACAATGACCTTGACAGTGAAAATCATGGTTTCCATATGGTTTCCAATGTTTCCATCGAGTAAAAATTTTATTGTAAAACATTCTTCATCATTCATTCATTTCATTCTTCTGAGACGGTCGTGTAAATCTTATGTCTTCTAAGGTACTGAAAATTTTTATGTTGTTTTATCTACAATCATGTACCTACCAATAGTACAAACGTTACCAGTCGTTGAGTTTACGTGATATTGTACAAACCTACCTACGTTGCATTTTTCGCATGCCAGGGCCGGATTAAGGAAATAATAGAATGGTGCAATAGTACTTAGCAGAAAATATTCATTATTCAGCATTACTCATTTAGTGGAAATGAACTTACAGAAGCAACGTCATCTTTTATTTTAACTTCTTCTTTCAAGATTTTATTGCTTTATATTATGTTGTTTGCTTTTGGCCAAAATCTCACCTGACGGAAAGCAAAGATAAATTTTAATATGGTACCTACGATAAAAAAAATAAAAATAGTGATGGAGCACGCTTGCTTGCCTAGAAGAAACATGAATAAACTTGACGTCTTGAATAAGAAAGTCATATCTTCGTTAGTAGTCACACAAAGTACATTATTATAATCCAATAAAATCGTTACCATGTTGCGTAGAACTTTAATCACACTACAATCTCTCCCCAGGGTTGCTCTCTCAACGTTCCGTACCTACCTACCTACTTACCTACCTACATAAGTGAAGTTTTCTGTCTGACATTAGAAAAGCATTTAGTACAATGTATGTAGTAGTCTGTATAATATTGTACTAAAATAGGTAACAAAACAATAAACTTAACTTATTATTAAGACGTTGTTATTGATTTTTGTTACCTACTTTGTGTATTGTTAAGTTAGTTCTACAATTGAAAATAATATGAGCTGAAGAATAACAATGAGATAGATAATTGTGGTCCTGTTTGCAAATAATTAGGTAGGTATTTACTTTTCTTCAATAAGTACCTACTTGAAAGTCACTTGAACGTTCATACCACGTATCTAGGAGTGCACGTTATTAACATTTCTGGCAAGCGAAGTGATAGCAGTTTCTTGTATAAACTATAAGCATTTATGTTCTTACTTAATACATTACTAACTGTTTGTAATTTAGTATCTTGAACACTAGCTAGGTCAAATATGTAAACCGTTGTTATTTATCACTGTGACTATCATATCAGACCAACCTTCATTTGTTTCATTATTCATATCGGGTTGGAGACCGCAAATTTACGAATTATATTAATAAGACGTACCTACACCCAGAGATGATAATGGAAAATGGAATACTGACAATTCCCATTTTGAGAATCCATCTAGGTAACATTATAAAGAAAGATAAGCATTTTGGTATATTAGTAACGAATAAAGATTAACTCCAAAACTACTAGACCTGTGGAAAAAGTCGCGTGCGAAGTGCTAGTACTTAAAATTTTAAATTTGTAAGTAATTCTGTCTGTATGGCTAACAAACAGGCGGATACGGATACTTCTAATCGAATCCGTTCACGTTCAGCCGTTAAGACTGCCTCCGTGGACGACTGGTTTAGACATTTGCCTTGTGACCCGATGGTCGTGGTTTCGATTCCCACGAGAAGGACATATTTTGTAAAGTTGTTTTCCAGTTTGGCTAGGACATTGCAGGCTTGGATCAACTGATTGTCTGATAAATAGATGATTCCGTGCTTCAGAAGGCACGTATAAGCCGGTGGTCCCGGCCGCAAAATGGCGGTCGTCAAATAAACCATGTCAGAGGCCCTTGGAGTCGATTTAGAAACTCTGACACTAGGGTGTGTGGGGTCGTTAGACCTTACTGCTCATACGATAAGAAGAAGAAAGAAGTTTTACTTCTTGACACACTGGTAGACCATGTCCTGTAGTACCTAACACATACGAAATTTAATTCCTGGTTCTCTTCAGAAAATATTTGGGTGTCACTTGAACGAAGCCCCCGGTAGGTGTTTTTTTTATTTGAGATTAAATTGTAAGACCGAGTGCCGCGACTTATTTTATTTAAACTAGCTTCTGCCCGCGACTTCGTACGCGCATATCCCGTCAATTCCCGAACCCGTAGAAATATCGGGTTGTCCTCTCTTAGAATCCCCAAGGAACCTACGACATGTCAAATTTCAGCTCTCCACGACCAGTATTTCGGCTATGCGTTGTCTGTCAGTCACTCAATTAGTCAGTAACGGAAGAATTGTTCTCATGTACAGTCTGTGACCAGTATTATCTAACCCACTTGACTATTATTCACTAATAGTCAAGTAGGTTAGATAATGTTGGTCGTGAAATGTAAACTTATTATGAGAATTAAATGGGCTTTAAGCAGATCTGTTCTAATTTGGTGCCAGAAAGTTGGTCTTTGAACTGTAGAAGTACGATATAGTTACCTCAAGTGCCGCTTACTCTGTTTGTCTACTGCGCATACGCCCGTGAAGGTTATCTCATGGGAGCCAATTATCTTGATTACCTACCCAAGAAAATTATCTGTTACGATTTAAAGTCTCTTTTGTGGTCCCAAATGGAAATACTAGCTGTATTTTACCTTGACAGACCAGCTGCTACCGTTTATGGCAGCAAATTGTTGTCGAAAATGTTCAAAACGTGTTCCGTTGAAGCGTTGAATTATGATCATATCTTTTACTGCCTACTGGTCTTGAGGTCAACTAAAGTTATTACATAAATAGGTTTTATACTAATGCTGCGTTCTAGAATTTATGGTAATTTAGGTACTCTACTCAGCTGTATCTGATTGGATACTGATAGCCGAACCCAATAATAAAGGCTGGGCAAAATGATTTTTCTATAATAAAACCATTTTGGCAATAACGATTCAGATTTTCATTCAAATGTTCCAGCTCAGCCTAGTTTCACAAGGCCTTCGCAGTTTCCCTTAGACATAAACAGAAAATATTGGCACCAAACCAGCTTCTCTATAGGACCAACGGGCACAAGGTCGCCGCTTGTCAGATCTCCAGCCATTAAACAATTGCTGACGTGTCCGTCCATTACGGAGACAATCAATAAAGACTAGTACACAGGATGCTGTAACCACAAAAAAGACCGAAAATTGTACAAGAGCCTTGAACTGCGATGACGGAATTGAAGTAGGTAAACGATAATTAATTATAATGTTAAGTATGAGCGCGTTAGAGTCCGGTTTGGAAAAGATGTGGGTGGCTGGCAATCTGTTTGGAGCGTATTAACTTGTATTATGACATGGTATTGATAGGTAATACAGGCAATAAAAGAAATATGAGAGACTAGCTGACAACTTCGCCTGCGTCACATTTTCATTAATGATCTACTCCTATTGGTCGTAGCATGATGTTAGATCCTCGGTAAATGGGGTATGCAACAGTAAAATATTTTTTCTATTTGAACCTGAGTAGTTCCTGAGATTAGCGCGTTGAACCAAACAAACTCTTCAGCTTTATAAGAAGAGAAGGATATCTTTCAGCCAAAGGTTTAGGTAGGTATCTGTATATTTTTGCCGTACAAGTGAAAAATGATCAGCAGGTTGAGATTTCCCACAAGAAAACCGTATTTTTTGTTTTCGGGCTGGCGCTTTTCTGTTTGGGAATGATTTGAATCAAAAGTGTAGTTTTTAGATCCCAGAGCTTACTTTGGCTGGTAAGAAACTGGAATCTAAAGTTAGCCTTTACCACGTTAAAGATATTTATACTGTGCCTTTACACCCAGCTAGAATTGGAAAGCTCACGTAGTTAATAACCGGAGACATAAACATTCAAGAAGAAGATCCAACTAAATAGAGACTATAGTCTTCAAAGACTTATAAAACAAAGTGTAATGTGCATATTCTAGCGAGATTTTCAATTTCTCAGTTTTTTTGGTCTAACCAACGAATTTACGTTGGCTAGACCAAAACAAACAAAGCTAAAAGCATTTCGAAGAATGCTTTAGTATCTGCGGGATCTGCGATGAAAATAGATAATTAAGAATGGAAATTATAAGTGTGAATACCTATACTACTGTTGGAAAAGTGACGTGTGACAATAATGAATGTGGAATGGATGACAGCCATAGAAATATAAAAAATCTCTTCTTTATTATATCTATGATGACAGCTTTGCAAAATGCTCAAGCTGGCTGCAAATGATCATCATCTCAGCCTTGTAGTGCCTATCAATCAATACACATAATATTCTTCCATTTGTGACTGAATAACTGACAGACAACGCACAGCCGAAACTACTGGTCGTTGAGAGCTTAAATTTGGCATGGTCCTTTGGGAGTGTAGAGGAGCGCTAAGTGAGGATTTCCCGCAATTCCCACGGGAACGGGAGAAAACGGGATATGCAGATATGAAGTCGTTGTCAAATTTTGACAACGACTTCATATCTGCATATCCCGTTTTGATAAGACTAGCTTTAATTTAAAGCTAGTCTTATCAAAAGGTAATTGTGACTTGCTAGAATATACAAAAAAACTTGTTTCAAAACAAAGTGCCCAAATCCAAATTACTCGTATTTCCCACGGTTATACCTCTACAGTGCCGTGTTATACACGAGGCAACCACCAGAACAGACAAGAGTTATAAATAAATTCCCTTTTTATTTTGCTAGTCGCATTCTTAGCGAGTGATGTCAGGAGCCCTACGCACTGAGTGAATGACTATTTTAGAGAAAGATTTCTATTAAAAAAAAAACAGTCGTCAGGCATAATTAGTACCACTATATTATTATTTCCTTTATACATATTTCTTCAATACGCACAATAACAGAAAAAAATATATTTCAAAATATAAAAACCTACCGGTATTGGGAACAAAGTCCAAGCTACCGGCAGTCAGGGCTCTAGAGAGAGGAAATATTAAATTTATTACATGTACCTATTCTTATGATTGAAAACATATATCAGCATTCCTACTCCGATAAAAAATAGGCATATAAACCAACGGTTGAATTTTGTACCAACGGTTGTCTGGTAGAGAATGCCTTGTTGCAAAAGTCCGACTAAATTCCTCCAATGTACAGACGCCTGCACATCAAGGTACGCCAAAACTGTCAAATTTTCCTAATCAACTTTGAACCTAATGATGTACACATAAAGTTGAAAATCTATAGAGGAAATTTGACAGATTGTTGTAGCTTGAAGTACTGGCATCTGTACATAAAGTTTAAATACCTAAATAAATATTCCTTTTATCAAAGAGTTGTGGTTTTCAATAACTTTCGTAGACAGCTCCTTTGATGCGCATTAAATCCTTACCAAAATTTTGCATCTTCTAAAGACGTCAACATTTTCTATCTTAACTCAATCTTATGTACTTAATCCACAGAAAGTGACGTCACAATAAATATTTTGACCAGCAATTACATATCGCTTGCGCTATTTACGAAATTAAGTAGTCGTCCTACCATAATATTATGTCATGCGTCCCTGACATAAAAAGCGCGTGATAAGTTAAATACGAACTGCTATAATATAAACAGCTTTAAGTTCACTTGTTTTATTTTTACATTAAACTAGTTTTACAGGGACTTGTTTCGCTAGATATTGCTTAAAGATTTATCTGTTTGCACCACATGCAGCCAGTGTATGGTTTATTACTTCTTGAGAATTCGCAAAGATGCATTAGATTAGTCTCCTAAATAATAATAATAATCGTTTATTTCAGGCATTAGCACCCACAAAATTGAAATTGAAAATTAAAACTTATCCTAAAAAACAAAACTTATACTTAACAAACAGACTTAAATAATTCGAAACAATAAAGGAAAATAACAATAAAAATAAAAATAAACATTTTGTCTCCCTTAGTAGATGCACAGTATGAAATACTGACAATAGTGTGAAGTAAACCTGAACATTTTAAAGATATTAAAATACACGTTGAATAAAATAATCACACACACACATATTGCCAAACTGACATTTGCTATACATATATCTTCAAGTAATCAGTTCGTGTATTATTTTATCTCAATAAATATAATATGAAGCTTGCAACAGAGAAACAAATATTAAGGAAGTCGATATATATTATAAACAAGCAGTTAGTTAACTGTTGACCTCGTGCGAAAGTGATTGACTGACCTTCGTGGTCGTTAAGAGATACAAAGTGTGAGAAAACATGAATATTAAGAACTGTATTATAAATTGTAGTAATGTATTATAATATAAACAATGTCAGGTCATATTTACAAACGAGCTAGAACCTTTAGATGGCGACGGAATGATAAGAAGCACCGTTGTCGTTAATGGAGTTATAACTTACGTAAAATATTATCTACTCCTGAAAAAACAAGCAAGCCCATATAGCTCTGTCATAATATAATAGCTTCGGTAACTGAATCATCTTTTTTCTTCTTGAATCTATGGACAACCTCCTAGAAAGTTTGGGCCCAGTGGCTATGTCATTGGCAGCACAGCATCGGTGGCATACATTAAATCCCCCAGAGTACCGGTGTATGGGCACTTGAGACACTCCAACGTGTGGCTCATGTTTTGAACAGGGGCACCGAACTCACATTGAGTATCCAACGGGTCATAGTAATTTAATGTCGGGAAGTGCTTGAAGTATGGATGACTAATTTCTAACCGGGCAGACAAATATGAACGAAACACGTTCGTAAAAAGCTTGTAATGCGTGGCTTCTCAGCGTGGGTTCTCTAATTTAATATTAGCAGGAAAATTCTATAAAATACTCATGCTACTAAACTGGAATTTCCACAATGAAATTACCCACAAAAAAAAACTGTATCACCAAAAAAATAAAGAGTAAGATGACTAAACCGGCGTGGGAGCTTATAGATGATAAAGAAGTCAACGTTGGCGCTTAATATCGTCAACGTCACAAAATGATTCAGGTTTAATGTCCAACAAACCCGTGTTAGTCAGAATATCTGAGTAAACTTTAATGAACGTTTGCACAAATGATATCGCAACGATCGTGAGACCAACGATAATGAGTAATTAGAGTCATTATTTGTTCCTGTTGGTGATCAAGAAACAATCTACGATTTGTAATGTTTGGCAGAAAATTAGAGTTTACTACGGTTAGGTAGTCGACATTCGTTCCCATCGCAGGAAGAACCTGGATGAGGTTGGCACAGGAACGTGGAGATTAACACAAGAAAAGAGAGGCCTATGATCAGCAGTAGGCGAAGTCGGGCTGCGGATGATGATGATGATGAGGACTGGTCGTCCAACGGCAACGGTCGAATTCCGACCGCAGTTTATTAAATTTCCCTTTCGGTTAATGTCAGTATTGTGCAATCCTTGTACATAATTATATGTATTGTTGATATCAAAACCTTTTACACCATGTACAAATTTCTTCATACTCGTGAAATGTTTAAAAAGATGTTTTTGTAAATCAAGGCACACAATTTCCTTCTTTACGTGTTAACATCAATAGATTTAAAGGTACTTACATCAGTAACTTCCACTGTATGCTTGTAAATAAAAAAAGAACTTCATCAACATTTTTGGTAAAATTTTGTTGCTACTAATACAAAATCACAGTGTTTTATTTTAATACATTGCATTTGTAATACAGACACGCTTGCAGAACCGGTTTCATTGCAATGACCCCGTAAAGGACGAACAACGAAATTGCCAGATGTTTATTGCCATTTAAGGAACACTATTAAAAATCTGGCAGTTATTGGTCGTACCAAAGTAAATTAAAGTCATTTGAGAGACTATTAAGAGAACCACTTATAATGCGGGCTTTAACAGAGTCAAAAGTTGTAAAATCAAACTGTATTGAAGAAAGTTACGGCCTTTATTCCGTAAATGGGTGTGAATTAATTAAAAAATCGAGAAAGCTCCGTGTCCAGAGTAATTTACTATTTGACAGATCCTTACAAAGTCAAGGTTTCCTTGAAGGTCTAATTCAACACGTCCTGCTTTGGCTAGTCCAAGGTAATGTCTTGAACTCTGAGTGACTTTCAAGACAACAAAGTGCTGCATAATTTGCATTTATTTAAAGTAATGAGTTGTGGTTGTTGCTATTTTTCCTTGTATATGTGTCTTCTAATATGCCAGAAAGTAATTTCTTAATTTACAATACAGATTTATGTCAATCTTAATTTTAATATCTATTTGGCGTGTTTCTGTCATGGCTAATGACCTGAAGGCAAGCTTCATAATGTGGTCGAAATCAACACGCATATGATCTTCAAACAAAATGTTTTTATATGAGAAACTGTTGACATGAAAAAGTTAAGCTCTTGCCAAGAGGAAGACTATAAACATTCGCGAGAGATTTTGTCTTTAACAACGCTTCGTCATTTTCCTGTTCCTATAGATAGAACTCTCCTGTGTTGGACGTAATTTATAGTAAGCTAACTAAAACACATGGTCTTAACAGCATCGTAAAGATTATATTGACGCCAAGAGCGATAAAATAGATGCAAGTACTTACCACAGCGTTTACATTGACCGATGCACAGACTTCTTCAATCACTTCTTCGACGGCCCCACTTTCATACTCCTCAGCTGGTAAAGCAGGGTACAGCCTCATGCTCGTACTAAACATGGTATCATCTTCCGTTGGCAGCTTAGGGTAGAGACCTCCACCGCCATTTTCTAGCAAAGGTTCCGTTCCTTCTCCACGCTCTCCTCTTAGGAAGCCCTTTACAGCAGTTGCAGCGTTGGCAGTACGGTGCCAGCCCCAGCCGTTGGCTTTAAAGTTCTTCGGGTAGTAATTCATCATGATTAACACTTCACAGCACTACACAGTAGCAAAACTTTTCCCACTGAACGTTCGGGGTTAATGCTCCCAAAATATTGGCGTCTTCACCTCTCCGCGAGTCGACGGCGAATGAAGTAGACTCTTGCTTTTGTTTATATTATAAATCTGTAACAAAGGATGTTATCCCGTTAATATTGAAAGTGAATCATGATTTTCCTTATTCTTAGGGTAGTTTGTGATTTCGGAGAACACCAATAAGTAATTGGTTTGCCGGGATTGGAAAATGCATATGGAAAGAAGTAAAAAACAGTTAATTTAATTAACCTTTAAAAGATAAGTTATTTAATTAATAATTTACATAATTTAAACATAAAAAGATGAAACTATCATACTATAAATTTCTACCACAAAATTGTCCTATTGTAGCGGTTTTTAGACTGCACTCTCTCTCATTTTTTTTATAAGTGGCCTCGAGCAAATGTAAAAAACTGGCCAAGTGCGAGTAGGACTCTCACAAGATGCCCCCTTTTATTTTTATTTTATTAATTTCAATAAATCAATATTAAGGGTCGATCTTCAAGGTTAAGCAAAGCTTGCCAAGGTTGATCTGTGGATGGGTGACCATCTTAACATACCGAGTTTACTACGTGCCTCAGACAGCATGTTAAGCCGTTGGTCCCGGCTGTCATCTGTAGATCTTTGGCAGTCGTTACGGATAGTCAGAAGCCAATTAGTCTCTCCAGTCTTGCCATGAAGTAGCGTGTTACCTAGGTAATGGGTTGTGGAGGTCTGGTAGGTAGCCGCTCAACGTAAAATACAGCGTAGTATTCAGTTAAACCCGGTTTGACTGGAAGCCGACCCCAATTGGGAAAAGGCTAGGCAGATGATGAATTTCAATACCTAAATTAATAAATGTACCTACGTGGGTCAGTGACCTACTACCACTACTATCGCCACTACATGGCGCTTCCTTGATGCTCTCAATTGTCGTCAAATTCGAAAATATGAAGTAACATTTCAAAAAGAACTTGTGTACTGTTATGTTTTCAGTTATTAAAAAAAAATAAGGACAGTCACATAAGAACGTTTTTTCATTAGTCACATTCCATTCAAACACCCTTTTTGCATGTCACTCTTATTGTTAACTCTGGATTTGTTACTAGATGGCGTTGGCAACAAATATTTTTTTTGTATTCAACATTGCCGTTGCAGGATTTGCATTGCAGGCAATGTTTTTTTTTAAAAAAAACAAAAACTAACAATATTGATTTATGATTATGATTTATTCGTATTATTATTAGGCCAGAAGGCCAACTCTCGTGACCAACATTATCTAACCCACTTGGCTATTATTCGCTAATACTCAAGTGGGTTAGATAATGTTGGTCACCATAAATATTTGATCACAGACCCTACCTACTTAAGAAAAACACGCCTGCCATGTTTAAAAATGAACTAAATTAAAAAAAAAGCACTTTGCCCAAAAAATTAAATCTGAAAAAGCAACGTTTTATTGCAGTCGAGTATCTATAAAGTCCTCTACTGCAATAAAAAGTTGTTTTTCAGTGAAGGCGTTTAGAAGTTATGGTGGAATAAAGAAAAGTGTAAAAGAAAAAACGTCCGAGACAATTATAACACTATATTTTCCTCCATACTATTGTTTTACTGCGATCGCCAACCTACCTGCCAAGCGGTGCGATTATGGCAAACCTCCCATCTTGGGGGAGGCTTATGACCAGTAGTGGAGACGTCTTTCGGCTGAAATGATTATTGTTTTATTTTAGCGGTTTTTGAGACATCTAGCAATCAAATGACCAAAAAACTCTCAACAAACCGACATAAAAACATGCATTTTTTACCTAGTAATTTCGGCTTAAATCTTGAATCAGAGCCGATCAACCGAGCGATGTTTTATCATTCGTGAGCATTTGATTGACGTCAGAGTAATTGAAGCTCTATTTAAATGCTCTGGAAATCGGGTAGACTTTCGATCTGTCTTGCAACTAAAGACGTCTTGTATGATCTTTTCTAACCTTAGAGTTAGCTCTTTGTATGTTGTTTACTTTTGGCGAAAATAAATAATCGGTGTTAGTGTCTTAAAGATGCTGCAGACTTTTATGTCTGTTCATAAAATAGAAAACAAGTGTGAGAGGTGACCCTTTACCCGTCGGCGTCTTCCTATTAGAAACTGGACTACAAAAAAAAATTGAAATTACAAACTGATGAAAATAAAGTAAAGTGCCTAGGTTGTGACTACGGTGACTGAGCATACCGATGTATGCTCCCGATAAAAATAGTATTAAAATCAGAATACTATTTAATGTCCCAATAAGGAGACAGATTGTAGTATAATAAGAAAAGAGAGAAAAAAACAGGGACTGAAAGCGGTTACGGTTAGAGGTTAAGATACCTCAAAAATATATCGGTACCAGATTAAAATAAAGGTAGAGCTATACCGATACCTTTATAAATAAAGGTTGGGCTATTTTGTTATTTAACCTTTATAAAATTTCGGTACCGAAAAACATGCGAGACGGCGTACCTACCACTCGTATGTTTGCATGTTCGCGACGCGACGTTGCCGTTCTTGCCGACTGAGTTACCTACATTTTTATTTGGCTATCTGTAATAGAGGCATCTGAGCTTTCAGATGGCCCATCTGTGATGACATGTGCAACTGCAATTTAACAGTTTACTTGTAAATACTGTAACTGTACCTACTTAAGGGGCTGTGGGACGCAGAGCACATTCGAAAATCGCCATTTTTTTCTTCGCAAATATCTCCATAATGCCAATAAATTTTCAAGCATAAAAGACTATAACTACAACTTTGTGTACAGTCGCCAGCATATCAAGCTATAACAAGCTGTCAAATTTATTTAATAGATTTTCACAGTTATCGTTAAAGCATTAGGTTCAAATTTGACTGTGTAAATTTGACACGGATAGCCTGATTTGCTGGCGTCTGTACCTATTCAATAGAAAATTTAATACACTTAAGCATTTTAGGAAAAAAAATATACATTTTAATTTATTTATGATTTTATGACGGTTTTTAACCGAATTTGACTCATTTTTAGGATTCCGAACATCCGTGAAAATCGGAACCCTTATATAGGATCACTCGGGTGTACTTCCTGTCTCTCCGTCTGTCTCAGCCAGTTTTCTCTGGATTTACAGGACTGATTCTGTTGGAATTTGGTACATATATGGACTTCTATGACCCAAACATGAACGCGTTACTTAAATACTCGTAAATACATTTTTAGTATGGGGGTCACTTTTGGGGGTGAAACAATAAAATTAAAATATAGTTTTTCAACCTGAATTGTGTGACCAATCAAATAAAAGGGCTTACTGTGAGGGTTTAATCCTATTTTTTTCATAATTTTAAATAATATTTTTTTCATAACTTTTGATATTATTCAAAAAATTTGACCAAAAATGATCATTCCCTCCCCCTCTCCGAAACTGCTGAACCAATTTTTTTTAAGTTCAGATAATAGTTTTTGTAGATTACAGGAAAACTTATAAGAAGTCTATAGTGTTAAAATAACATGTTAAAAAATTAAATTGGTTCGGAACCCTTTGCACGCGAGTCCCATTCGCACTGGGCCAGCTTTTGCGCTCAGATTACTCAGACTCCTGCGAGACTTGCTTGGAAGTAGCCCTGTGTCATTTAAAAGAATAGAAATATAAGAAGAACATAGGTATATAAATTACAAACAGCCCAAATAATTAAGATAAAATATATCTTAATTATTTTATTCATAATATTGATTGTGAAAATAAGATTTTTAATGCGGCATATTGACGTCTTGTTGTCATTTGACAATAGGCTTATACACAATGTCAAATTTATCGATAAAATAATGGTGCAAGTGCGAGTCCTAAATTATACAACCAAAGTAACATATTGTGAGCACTAAACTCTTCAAGACCTGTGCATCAACTGGTATAAAATCGAAAAAAAAAAAATGTTAAAAAAAATCTTATAGTGCCGAAAATTCGTCGAGGTTTATCATCATCATATCAGCCAAAAGAAGTCCACTGCTGAACATAGGTCACCCGTATCCATCGGCTACCCGCACCTTGAGGGAAGCCTCCCAACGCTGCATCTTGCAGTACGCGTTCGCCACTCCAGAACTTTTTTTTTTTCTAATGATGGGCACGCGTTTGACCACTATCTCACCTGATGGTAAGCGATGATGTGGTCAAAGATGGAGCACGCTAGCCTAGAAGTAACCTATTCACTCTTGACTTAAAGACTCCCAGGTTGTAGCTATCAGGAAACACAGACTCCGGCAGGGAATTCCACTCCTTAGCTGTACGCATTATGAATGTGTTCCCAAAACGTGTGGATGGGATGTCCACCATGTACCGGTGGCGCATCGCCGTTCGTCTTGTCGTCCGATGATGGAACGGGCTTGGCGGAATTTAACTATACAATCCCGTCACATTCCCCAAAATCCAACCGGTAGAAAACCGAAAAGCTAGCAACTCGTCGTCGATGCTCAAGACTTTGGAGCTTCGTCGCGACGAGCCTCTCATTGCCGATGATCCTCTTGGCTCGTTTCTCAATTGACTCAAGGGCAACAAGCTGGTATCTGGCTGATCCGTCCCAAAGATGAGAGCAGTATTCCATACACGATCGAACTTGCGCTTGATAGTTTGAGCAGCTGTTCCGACGTGAAGTACCGTCTCACCTTTGCTAGGATCCACAACTTTTTTGCAGCTACTTGAGCTTTACCCTCTATGAAAGGGCCAAAATTGAGAGTAGATGTTAATGTAACCCCAAGAAACTCAAGTTGGTCGGTTATCGGCACGGTAGCACCTCTGAAAGATGGAGCTGGGTGGAATTGGCTCCTTTTGGCGGAAAAAAGGCACGCTTGGGTCTTAGCAGCATTGAACTTGACCAGATTGGCATCGCCCCATTCAGAGACAGCCTGTAAGGACACATTCAAGCGCTCAACCGAATCTGCGATCCACCAGCTCGTGCGTCGGACACGGTATCTCTCAACAAAAGTGCTGTCGTCTGCATACCCAAAGATACCGGGTTTAAGCAGATCATTAATATGCAGCAAGAACAGTGTTGCTGAAAGAACCGACCCCTGAGTAACCCCGGCATTAATATCCAGCAATCCAGACGAGCAGCCATCTATGACCACTCGGATAGACCGATCCCTCAGGAAATCTGCGATCCAATCACACAAGCCAGCGGGCAGACCGAAGGAAGGAAGCTTACTAATAAGGTTAGACCCTGCCGAAGGCCTTCGAGATGTCAAGGGAGACCGCTAGTGCCTCCCCATGCTTCTCTATGGTCTTACTCCAGATATGAATGGCATACGCTAGAAGATCCCCAGTTGACCGATTTCGGCGGAACCCGTATTGTCGGTCACTAAGGTTATAATTCGCTTCTAGGTACGCCAGGAGCTGATGATTCAGCACGCGTATGGAACGCGTGTCTTATAGAGTATGGAAGTTACCGAGATGGGTCTATAATTCGACGGGTCAGCTCGACTACCCTACTTGGGCACGGGTTGCACGTTAGCTTGCTTCCAAGCCTTCGTGACCTTTCCGGTCTCAAACGAAAGGCGATATAGGCGTGTCAAGATCGGAGACAACTCAGGCGCACAAGTCTTCAGAACAATTTCCGGTATCCCATCGGGGCCACTAGCCTTATTCACGTCTAGGTTACGCAACACCCTACGGATGTCCTTCTGATGAATGCGAATGTTCGACATACTCGACTCGCATCCACCAGGAGAAGCAGGGGGCCTCGCGCCATCAGGATCCAGACGTGAAGATTCCGCAAACAAGGAAGCAAACAAGTTCGCTTTCTCCCCAGCGGAGTGGGCCAGCGTCCCGTCGGATCTCAGTAGTGATGGTAGTGAGAGGCGGCAGAAGTTCGATTCGACCGACTTATTCAGGGACCAAAAAGCCTTAATGCCTGCTGGGTATGAGGCAAGTTTGTTCCCTATTCGGCTAATGTGGTCAAATCATGCCCTCCGCAACACTTTCTTACAGGATTTGGCAGCCCTGTTGAAGGCTCGTCGACCCATGCCAGATAAGCCGCGTGCTTAAGCGCATCAGCGCGATTGCACTCGGCACCAAACCATGGACGAGCTTCGCCAGACATTGTTATGCCAGAGAACGGAATGTAGTACTCCATTCCCATCCGCAACACATCCGTCACGGCGTCCGCGCACGACGAAGCTTCAGTCGAAGAAAGGCAAGTAGGCTGCCAAGGATAACATGCGAAGAAAGATCGCATGCCATCCCAATCTGCTGACCTGTATCGCCATACCCGCCGGGTGCCTCTTGGGCTAGAATCGGGCGGGGAGTAAACGGACACAGACTTCACCAGACAGTGGTCGGAACTACGGTCCCAGTGGAGAAGAAATCGACACCGAATAGCGGTCTGGATCTGTTGTCAGCAAAAGGACATCTTACCCTCGTGGCCCCCTGGACCAGCTGGGTAAGATTTAACGCAAGCGCTAGCTTTCTCGTCTCTCGTCCAGCATGGTCTGTGCACTGGTATGGGAAGAGCCACTCCTGATGGTGGGCGTTGAAGTCCAGTAACGCCCAGTAACACCAATTGGGCAGAAAGGTACCGCTGCTGAGCCGCATCCGCCGCCTCACTTGGGTGCTGTGTGAACTTCCCGAAGGCCTATCGATCAACTGTTCCACAAGCAATGTGGGCTGCCCTCTGCCACTTCAGACTGTCGATCTTTTGGGCTATGTCGGTAAAGTTAGTTCTCTTGCGGATATCATCATCCGTGATTCGATCACGCAAGGAAACTGCGAGCATTGCCCTCTCCATTTCCATTTGGCCCATTGTGAGTGACCGGGTCTCAGTTACATAAGTCACCACTGGCAACAAGCACTGGTCATAGACTTTCAGCTTGAGACACTGTGGTATGTGAGATGAAAAGATAACACGCCATCACGCAACTTCCCGAACGCCGCCCAGCCGAGTCGGATTCAATGGTTGACGTTTTTCTCAAAATTAGACCTAACTAGACCGTTTTTCCCAGGTCACAATTTCGTGGATCTCTGATTTTAATAGTGATTGCAACATGCTTGGTTTTGACCATTTTCATTTTAAGACCCATTTTTTCGAAAGCTCTTCTGAGGTCCTCCATAGTTTCAGCGATGACGACTACGATATAGTCGTCGGCAAATAAAAGGTGAGTGATTTACTCGCCATTGACATTAATGCCTTGCCTGCTCTAGTCCAAAACCTTGAAGACGTCCTCCATTGCGGCCGTGAACAGGTTCGAAGAAATAACGTCTCCCTGCTTCACAACCGCTGCAGGAAATTCGGTTTCGAGGTCTGATCCTAAAGTCGGACTGGCATTCTTACAAACACTTCAGTACCTTGATAATATACCGAATTACAGAAAGTCGCTTTTGAGGAGCTCGTGGCTAGATAATAACAGCCGCACGGGTCGATCTTCAAGGTTAAGCAACGCTTGCCAAGGTTGGTCTGTGGATGGGTGACCATCTAAACATAGCGAGTTTCCTCCGTGCCTCGGAAAGCACGTTAAGCCGTTGGTCCCGGCTGTCATTTGTAGATCTTTGGCAGTCGTTACGGATAGTCAGAAGCCAGTTAATCTGACTCCAGTCTTGCCATGAAGTACCGTGTTACCCAGTTACTGGGTTGTGGAGGTCTGGTAGGCAGCCGCTCCGCGTAAAATACTGGTATTCAGCTAAATCCGGTTTGACTGGAAGCCGAACCCAATATAGTTGGGAAAAGGCTAGGCAGATGATGACAGAAACTCGCTTTTCAATTATTTGATCACTGTAGCTCAATAGATGAATCTCCCATCTATTGAGCTACAGTGTATTTGCACGCATCGTCTGAAGACTGCAGAATTATCTCCCGCCTCTCCTACGAGATCTTCAGAGTAGGATCAGAGAGCCTCTTGTTCTTATCTGTACGGAACTCTTGAAGAACTTAAACCCGACCGTAAGGACAGCTCCCTAGTTCCTAGAGAGCTCCGTGGACGAAATGATTCTGAAGTTCGGGCTGAAAACATTCGAAGTTTTGATCTGGATCTGAGCAAGGCGGAGCGTAGATTTCATCAGTCGAGATATTTCCAGCTTAATATTTAGGTTCAATTTGCTTCTTACCATGCTGTGATCACTTCCGGTGTTCACTGCGTTGATCACAGAGATATCATTGAATATCTGCTTCTTCGTTGACATGATGAGTTCAATCTCATTTTTTGTTCCACAGTCTCTGCCACGTCCACTTCCTGTGCTTTGAGTTCATCGTGTAAAGGCTTTCCTTCTCCATAAAACTGGCCAGTAGGTGTTCCCGGTGGTTCCGACGTCCTAATCTGAATTGCCCCACTCACAGCTCACACTGTCTCGTTTGCCCAGTTTCGCGTTGAAGTCCCCCATGACCACAGTGAAGCAAACGCAAAGGGCACTAGGAGGAACACGGATGGGTTTTAGTCAGTAAGAGTCTGACACTCCCTCCTGCTTCACCCAAAGCAGGAGGAGTCATTTGATGATTTCCCATCCTTAAAAAAAAAAAAAAGTGAAGTGACACACACAGTGAAGAAGATGTACCTAGATTCCAGATAAATCTTCATACATGGTCTCTATTTCGTTGTCGGTGTGTGTCGAGGTTAGGGCGCTAACCCGTACGACGTTCAACGAATACTACTACTTGATGATATTTTGAGTATAAAGTACGCCACCCGGTGATCATACTCGTTCACATTGGACTCAAGGAACTAGTGAACGATAAACCCGACACCACCCTGGGACTTCTGGCTCCCGTAAATAGAACAGAGTCGTCGGTGTTTGTTGGGAGTTCGGACAGCCGGATCCACTCCGGGGATACTTAGCTCTCCCTGCCTCGCCGTGATTTTGGCCACTACCAGAGTCAAGGGTAGGCGAGCTGCCGGGCACTAGGGGCCATTTTAAATTGTGCTCATCATATTGGGCGGTGGTTTGCCATAATCGTCACGCTTGGCAGACGGGTTGGCGATCGCAGTGTAGCTATTGCAATGTGCAGAGAGTGCTACTGCTCAATCTATGGTGAGTCTCTTAGAAGACTCTTACGAGACCCAAGGAAAGTGATGAGATGGTGGTGGCCCTGATTGCACATTATTGAATAATGTGCAATCAGGGCCTCTCAACTAAACGAGTGGCGTGGCGGTGCGTCAAAGAAAACCCCTGTATTAAGGTTTAGCTACTGCTACCGATACATTTATAAAGGTTTAAGGTACTGCTATCGAAAAATTTATAAAGGTTATAGGACTTCTACCGAAATATAACCGGTATGCATTTCCATGCATACCGGTACTCTTAAAATTCCGCTACTGAAAATTATAACGATATCGAAATATTTCGGTAACCTTTATTTAACGGTATGACGTCATACCGAAATTTAAAGGTACCTTAATTTTTGGGTAATTCAGTCCCTGGAAAAAAATGAGGACTTGCAGTGGCAAGGCCTACTGATCAATTGACTAGGTACCTAAGCTACATAAAATCAACAAGCAATACCTACTATTTAAACATTTCTAGGGGACATTGTATTTCCTAACCTTGGCTGCAATTGAATCGTGATTGAATTTCCTATACGAACTACGGGAGGTAACGGTATGCATTATGCATTGTTGAGATAGATCTGCCATCGTCCTAAATGATTAAATGACAAGCTGTCTAACGTTGACTAACTTAGTTTCGGAATAATGAAAATTGAAAAAACAAGTTTCGAACTGACATAGGACACATCGTCAACTATGCTGACATCTAAATTCCTAATTTGACCTACAATTTTTCATATGAGCGAAATTATCTAGAAAAATACCTAGTACCTACCTATAATTCTATCAAACTTTTTGCCACTGCTAGGAATCACGCCTTCTGTAAACTACTTTCTAATCGATGGGGCAAGTCACATTGCTTGACTGAACAAAAAAAAAAACAGCTAGGTACCATTTTTTTTAAATTAAATATTCTTTTCGTGTCGATTGACTCTTACTAAATTTTGTCCGACCAGTATTGAGCAACATGTACAGGTCTATCATTGGCCTCGTTCAAGTCTTGGATTGTACTGGTAGTGGTGCATGACGGGCAATTAAGGAGGTGATGCATGTCCTGTGAAGGGGCTCCGCACTGGCACTACGTTTGGGATGGGTAGAGAATGCCCATTTAGCCAGGTTATGTTTACAGCGGCTAACCTGGGTCCGCAGTCGGTTAAGAGATTTCCAGATTGTTCACTGAAGTTCGCGTCCAATTTTTCTTACCAGGAAATACATCGGCCGATAAAAATCATGCAAAAATAAAAAGTAATAGAAGTTGTGAAAATATACCCACTGACATTTTAGGTACCTATCTTATATGGCATTTCCGCGAAGTCGAAGATGACAAAAATGCATTTAGATGGTACTCGTCAATGTGTAATAAAGACTTGCATTATCTGATTACAGCATATCAGTAGGTAGGGACTTTTAATGTTTTACATTTCATTTTTTGTTGTCTTTTTTTTATCTCGATCTTTCTCAGGCACAACTAGATAAACTTAAGCGTCTTTAAAACCTTTGCATAAGATTTATATTTGGCCTCCGCAAATATGATCACATTTCTGAATTTCGCACAAAGCTCAAGTGGCTTCTCCGTCTTCGCCGGGATTCTCATATTTTATTTCTGCTCTACAGTATTCTGTTCAATCCTACAACCCCCTCTTATCTTAAAGAACGTTTAAAGTTCCTTCATGACACACATAATTGATGTCTGAGGTCATCGGAAAACTTGAGATTAGAGATGCATTCCACCAGTTTCTACGACAAATCTTTTAAGATTCAAGCGGTGCGGTTATGGAATGCCTTGCCCGTGTCAGTAAGACGTGCACAATCTTTGTCCATTTTTAATTTTTAACAATTGTCAAAAACTTTATCTTTGATAGTTTTCATTTGGTTCCTATGCTTTTTATATATTTGTATTTGTTACATAATTATATATTATGTATTTATATATCTATTATGTATTTATTTATATAAATCGTACACCTAAGACTACTACAGTACCTACTGTCTTTCCATTGTGTTTGCAATCCATCCAAAGGTTGTCTTGATAAAATCGCTTTAAGCGATAAGGCCGACCATTGTGTCACCCTTTGTAATGTTTTCTTCATCTGTCTTTTCTGTGACTTATATGTACATAATAAAGAGTATTATATTCTATTAATTCTATTATTTTGTAATAATAACGTTGTCTTTTAGAAGCGAATGAGTTAATCAGGCATAAAAATCCGGTGTGGCTTCTAAAATTGTTTATTTTAACAAACAAACGAAAGCCACGTTATATTTTAATCCTGTATACATATTATAATTTAAGGTCTTATATTACGATTGTAGTTAAAAAAAGTAAATAATAAATAAAATAATTTAGAAAAATAAATGTTGCCGTAAAATAAACAATAAAAAAATAAATTACGCATCGATCACTAAGTTCGGCCCTGCATTTCCGGCTGTTCCGTAACACGAAAGACAAATAGGCATTTATCCACAAATTTCGTTTTTTTTTTAAATTTCTAAAATCTAATAATAATTTTAATATACTGCTTGTTATTTATTATAACTATGGAATTATGTTTTGCCCCTAATAATATCTTTAGTCTCAGACAGATATTATAAGGGACTTCTGGGTTCTAACAAAACATGCATACTTGCATACATTATCTATTCCAGGTATATTTTGTAACTTCAAAACTAAGAATTTTATTTACCTACCCTAGGCGGAATTAGGTAATACGATACAGCCGGTTATATTTTTAAATGAACTGTTGTACAAACTTGTGCAGAGTTATTAGTCCGTGCGAACTGCTTACATAAACAATTTATTTCTGGATATAGTGTTGTGTAAATCTGTTCATTAGTTCACCTTCAACTTTAACAAAGTTTACCGCGGTAGATACTAATAATGTGTAGGGGTATCGCTGCTACCTTTTGTTATTAGAAAAATCTATCTATAAGTACTGAAAATGTCTTGAAAGCTCTCTATGCTTGTAAAAACATATTGTTGGACTATTTACCGTGGCTATGCTTTGCTTTATAAATTTTCGCAAAACAGGTATTCATTAACCTTCTCTAGGATTCCATCCGTCTACCAATGTTCATCGAAATGGGTTCAACCATTTAGGCGTTAAAGCGTTACAAATACTTACTAACTCACGTTCGTTTTTAATATTAGTTGGGATATCATAGCTTAATATTAACTCTTATAACCCGCATTAGTACAAAACATACTTAGTTAAAACCCCAACTAAAACAAGCTAGTGTGGAAAAAGGAGAGGGAGACCTATGCCGTGCAGTAGGAATATATAGGCCAGTTTGATTAGACTTTATTTGTTACCCACAATTTTACGATTGGCGATGGCGCTGCCCTCTGTATTCAGTTTTACTAATCATTTAGATTTCCTGCCGCTATAAATAAATCCGGGGATCATCAATAAATTAAAATTTAACATGTAAGGAGAAAACCACGTTCTGCAAACGTTTGTTTCTTAGAGCTGAAAGTCATCGTCAAATTCTCAGAAAGTAGGTACCTATGTAAAGAGAATTGCTGCAGATTTCGTGCGATAATTTGTGATCGAGTTGCGTTTAGCTATTGCTTATCAAATATTTATTTACTTTTCAGAATTATAATACAGCGACAAACACATTATTTAGAAAAATAATATATTAAAAAAAAAATATTGCTTATATCTGTTTTACGCTTTCACGGTTGAAAGAGTTTTGGAAGAGATTTCGCCCACAGCAATTTATGCCTGTGACAGGCATAGTTTAGTCAAGTCATCCAGGTTTGCGAAATTTGTTCGAAAATCTCTTCAGCCCAGGAACGCAAAGGGTATTAGTATGAGGAACAAGTATGGGTTTTAGCAAGAAATAGTCATTTGAAGGTTTACCATCATTAAACGAATCACTGTGTCTAGGACATAATAATTATGTATCATCCTGGTAATACTAATAGGTATGTTATGCCTTGCGGTCAGACAATTTCAGGCCTCCATGCGGGAGAATCCGCGACCAAATGTACCTACGTTATTAGTAAATTAATTACGTCGCAGACCAGGCACTGAGATTTTAAGGCGTGTGACCTAAAAACTAATAAAATGAAAAATAAACAAAGTAACAATTAATTTCAGGTGCACGAGGACAGAAATAGGTGTGTCTCTGAATTACAAAGAGACCGAAATTAGGCCGCACCCTTCACGCAAACATGGCGTCATTCGACCTCCTTGCTCTATGCCCTAGGGAGCGTTCGCTTTAATTACTGGGATTAAAACCATAGAGTACATATTCTTTAGTTTATGGCTGTTTAGGGAACACCATTGTGTTTGTATACTAGCTAATAAAATGGCGTCGTTCGATTAAACGACGCCACTTATGAACGATCATAATCATAGCCATTTTAGCCTATCAGCTGCCTGTCTTTTAATTAACGCTGTTAGTACTCATAATGGTGATATAATTAGGTAGTAACATGGAAAGTATCCATTATGGAGCCTAATAATGGTGGTTAAATTGTTTCGTTGCAGATTTGGACTACGTAAGAATCAAGAGTCTACTTTGGCCACAATTAAGAAGGGAAGCTGATGGGAATAAAGGATTTAATCTGTTTCCTCGTTATTTCCTATTTCTACAGACGTCGTCGTGTTCTACACGTTCCTTTATTAATCATATCATAGTTAAGTATAAAGATTTTCAATTAACGTGTCTCTTCTTCGCTTGTCGATGGAAGTCAATGTTGAGCTGACCCAGTAGGTACGTCTACCATGAGTTTTATCAATCTACACTCGCTAGCGACTGTATTTAAAAAAATATATGATAAAGTTTAAAAAACAAGTATCTAATTAATTTTTTTAGTTGCTAATTAAAGTTTAATTGCAACTTGCTTGCTTGATAGTTAACAACTTAAACTAATAAGTTAGAAACTGTTTTTTTTTTTAAGTTTTCATACATTTATTTAACTTCGCGCCACCCTGCAGGATTCCCCAGGCTGAACAAAATTTTCTTATAATTCATGTTAGCCTTATCGGTTGAACAGATAATTTCAATTATTAGAATAAGCATTAGTGTCGCTTAATTACCCAATAACACTAATGAAGTAGTTTTGGGACCGCTCAGGTTTTTAATTATGGCTGAACCGGTTTCTTTGATACATTACTTAGAACATTAATTACACTCGAGTTAATACCACTTAAAAACCTTCAAATTAATTATTTTACCTGAATATTAAGTTTTTTCAAAGATAAATTATAATTGTGTTCACTTTCTATGACAATCGATTCGATTCCTCCTTCGATTCGTATCCATCGTATCAGTTGCGGAATTTATTCGAAAGAGTCAGCGCGGCCCTGGAACGGCAAAGGGCATTAGGAGTAGCACGGATGGGATTTATTCTGTAAGAGTTCAGACTCTTGTCAGCGCTCCCTTCGCTTCTGCTTCGCCCGGAGAGGAGGGAGGGAGCAGACATTCGATGATTTTACATCCATAAAACACTCTTCAAAGTTAGAGTGAACAGGCTCCTTCTGGGTAGGCTCGCTCCATCGTAGACTTTGTCTTTGTCATCTCTGACATAGACTAGAGTCAAGAGCAAACCCATAACAAACAAAAAAAAAATATTTCAGTTGCAAAACTGAGTAACGTCATCTTAATGACGAATTATTTATATTAGTCTCCTCAACGTGAGTTCGTGACTAAATTATTGTGCAAAATTGACCTATACGTAAATGCCAAATTAGACTTAGTGTAGACTCATGCATTCTTTGTTGGGGATTGCTAAAGCAATTTTTTTATAGTTGGGAAAAGTCTAGGCAGATGATGAAGAGAGAAAGAGAGAGTGCCAGTGTAGAGTCGTGTTCACAGGACATGCAAACTTCATCTTAGTTGCTTGTCGTGGACAACCACTAGCACCTTCCAGGATTTAAACCCAGCCAGTATAGCTGTACACTGTACCAGTAATCAGCAACCTGTACAGTATACAGGTTGCTCAATACTGATCAGACAAAATTTAATATGAATCTATCGACACGAAAAGACGAAGCTAGGAGCTTCGTATCTAAGCTTAACAGGAATTATGCCAAAAATGTATCTATTTTCTAGCATCCCGATTCAAACGACATAACATTTTAATCCTCAACTGAACCGTTTAAACTGTTATCTCTATAAAACACGACCACCTGTTGCATTCAGCAGATGCCATGCTACTAAATGCTACGCCTCCTTATCGTATTACGAGTTTAACAGCATTTAAGTATTATAATCTTAACCTCACAGATGCGTCGTACATTGTAATCTCTTCACGTCATCCTCCTGATTCATAAATGATGACGTATCTTAGATATCAGTCGTCAGATTTCTCGATTATCAATGCTCATTGGCATACAGTGACCCGTGAGTTTGCGTTAAGTACTTCTTTTGTATGCTCGAATGGTATTGAAGATGCCAATGATTCATAAATGACTGCATTTGATATCGGTCATTGTGTGGCAGCCACATTATGCTGATCTGAGGATAAAATGATGTGGAACTTTGTGCATAAGGGTTTTGAGGTAATCAGGTCTGTAAATATAAAATACGTGCTCTCCCTTATATCACTTTCCAGACTCATCATCGAGACTTCTCTTTGACATCTACAATTATTAGCTCTAAGAATAATTCATTTAAAAACTCTCAGCAGAAAAAAATAGTGAACTGCCTCAGACTTACCTTTGTTAGAAAACCACAATAATTAAATGCTAAGAGGAAAATATTTACCAGTAAGTACTTAGGTAAGGCATTGAGCCTCGACAATGTTACCGAACGGGTAACGGTTTCAGAAATCCTCAGGATGCAGAAAGCGTCGGATCGGGCATTGGGTCGATGCCCATGACAAGATACCTCCATCGAACAGTGGTAGTCTGCCGGCTCAAATAATGATGAAGAAGCAACGAAAGTTTAGGTAGGTGAATGTACATGTCGTTTAGGTGTGCTTTTACTAAATGAATAGATATTATATTACGCGTGTAATGTGCGCGGGGCTGCGGACGACGAGCGTTGGGTGGCTCGCTGTCCGATCAGAACCAGATCCGAATCGATGACAGCGTGTTGTGTTCCACGATCGCCTCAAAGATATAATGTCATCATAGAATGCCAGGGTTGCGGAATTTGTTCGAAAGAGTCAAGAGCATAGGAGGAACACGGATGGGTTTTAGTCAGTAGGTAAGTGCCTGACACTCCCTTCTGCTTCGCCCAAAGCGGAAGGAGTAAGTCATTTGATGATTTCCCATCCATAAAAAAGGTGTGTAATGTAAGTATTGTGTGATACAGAAATAGCCATTACATTACCTACAAAGAACCATAATATTCATGATCTTTAAATAAACAGAATTTACAGTAGTTTTCCTACCCGGATAGGTTTTATGAGTTATTTACACAGGGACAGCAAAAAATGGGTTTTGTGTTCGGTATTTCCTCGTTTT
Organism: Lacanobia oleracea; assembly: GCA_950371165.1. Lineage (NCBI taxonomy): Eukaryota > Metazoa > Arthropoda > Insecta > Lepidoptera > Noctuidae > Lacanobia > Lacanobia oleracea. The sequence continues at coordinate 6,924,333 of OX493412.1, read as the reverse complement.
ATTTTTTCCGAACACAAGACCTAATTTCAAAGCAGTGAGTACAGAGCACAGACATTTTTGATGTTCCCCCTTCCTATATACCCAGTTCTTACAAAAACCAAAATACGGTGTCCTTGTAGCTAAGTATAGTTTTAAAAAGTTTACAGATATGACCCGTCCAATCCCACTTCAGTCTACATTAGACTGTATTGCCCGCATCCTTGATATCTATACTTTTAGTTTAAAAACGCTGGTGTGGATAGGTTTTATGAGTTATTTACACAGGGACAGCAAAAAATGGGTTTTGTGTTCGGTATTTCCTCGTTTTATTTTTTCCGAACACAAGACCTAATTTCAAAGCAGTGAGTACAGAGCACAGACATTTTTGATGTTCCCCCTTCCTATATACCCAGTTCTTACAAAAACCAAAATACGGTGTCCTTGTAGCTAAGTATAGTTTTAAAAAGTTTACAGATATGACCCGCCCAATCCCACTTCAGTCTACATTAGACTGTATTGCCCGCATCCTTGATATCTATACTTTTAGTTTAAAAACGCTGGTGTGATGATTCAGAGCTAGACGTTTGCAGGAGAGTGGCCGTAGAAGGCGAAGCACCGGAAGAAGTGGAAGGCCATGGGTGAAATCTTTGCCCAGCAACGCAACAACGTAGACGTTGAGAAAAAAAATTGGTACGCTAGAAGCATGGACACCACCATTAGATACAAATTTACTTACATTAGAATTACGTTCCTTCCCTACTAACCTACTTGTTTAAAGGAAATCTACTGGCTTCGTTTGTTTATTCAAATGTGTGCAGATGATGCCGTATGCAACGTACTGTAGGAACATACCAACATTGGGTATTTATAAATAATATATTCACGTGTACAAACATGATCTTTGTTATCTAGTTAGGTATCTGTAGATCCTGAGGTTTAACTGACTGACCTGAAGTTATTTTTTAGTTTTATTTTAATTTTCTTATATCCGGTTGAATTGAAATCTTGGATTACAGTTTCTGTCTGTTTTTTCGACCTACATATAAACTGTCATTTATCAACCGAAAAAAGATCGGTGAAGCCCTGGGTTAGATTTCTAGATTGCACTCTCTCATCGGCCTATTTTTGATCTTTAGCGGCGTTGTGCACTTTTTTGTGATGGGTAAAAAATGTTGAACTCGCGTCAAGACACGCGACCTGATCGAAAATTCGTAAGACGTCAAGATACGTGACCTGATCGAAAATTCGTAAGAAGTCCGAACACGTAACCTGACCGAAAATTCGTAAGACGGACGGACAGAAGCACGTATTCAAGTTTTCACTTCTGCCGGCTCTCCCAGAGTGCAATCCACTTTTTTTTTGCGGAAATTAAGTTTCATATTCATTAGTGAGGTTTAGGGTTTACTGTCACTGTTAGGTACCTACCTAGTACTTAGTTTACGAAGTTTCGAAGACCATTGATAGGTGCCAGCAGTAGGTACCTACTTACATATTTGTATATGGAAGGTGGGCCCTCTCCGGGGAAAACCAGTGTAGGTACAGCATATTAGGTGGATTATGTTTAAAAAGGGATTAACATTAATATGATTGAGTTGATTAAATAATAGAATAGGTCAGCTAATTTCATACGTATTGCTATAGTATAAAACTACATGCAAAATTAACATTCAAGGCTTCTGCGAAATTCTATGACAGCTATTTGATATGATTAAGTAGGTATATGAACCGATACTAAATAGGTAGGTATCAAGCCAATTTAGAGCATTATGCGATAAGAACTCATTGTGCCAGATAGGACAGTTAAACCAAATAAAAAATATCGGTTGGTCAATCTTGCAAGGCCAAACAATTTTTTAGCGAATCAAAAAAGGACTTTTTTTAAAACTTAAAAAAGACTTGTTTATTTTTTCATTTATCAAACGAACCGTAGTTTGAGCCAGCTTTGTTTACTTCTTTTGTACGATAATTAAAACATTTTAAACACAAGAAACTAATTAATATTAAAAAAAAACTAAGACAATAAGTTACCGGATCTGTGTGACTAATTTTGTTTGTTGTCGTCACGTGCAATATGCAACCCGCTCACTTGTTAATTTCAGGGGCAAGTAAAACAAAAACAGATGTGCTAAATATCTGACAGAACACTACGCTATAACTTAACTTTAGCAACTCTTTTACCTCAAAGTTTTTGTCCGTAAAGAATTTTTTAACACAATACAAAACAGTTAGCGAAATTATGAGAAAGTACACAAATATTCGCAAAATACACTTACCACCTCTCTCTCCGGACACTAGCGAACGATTTCCTTGAATGAATCAGATTTCGGAACGAATGATCTGTGAACTGTGAACTTCAAGGTTCATTCATGAGTGCGATAATTTGATAGTTCGGAAACATTAATTTCACTTTCAATAAAATTGAAAGTTTCAGTTCTTTCGTTTTGGGTAAAAAAGAAATGAAATAATATTTATAATGATTTATTACATTGTTTGACAAAACGAGGGCGCAATGCAATATAAAGTCGTTTTCACACAAAAAGAAAATTCATGATTGGATAAGTTTCTGAACGATTCAGACATTGTCAAAAGCAGACTAAGCAGACTGTCAAATTAAAGTATCAAAAGGTGGACACACGTGTTTTTATTATTGTAAAGAAATAGTTTAAAATCAAAATGAAAGTACTATCAGAGGAAAGGACGCGAATTTTATTGGAAAAACTAACTAAATAGTGAGTACCTCTGTTAGCCTTTGTCTTTCTCATTCACAATTTAAAATATTCGTTAAGACGCTTATCCAACGTGCACCGACAACAGTTTATGATGGATAAACATTATTATAACCTCTACACAACCAATATAACCGTAAAACTTCCTTTTACTCACAATATACTATGCATTCCGTCTAAATAACCTATCAATGTCCCGTTTTGCGTATAACAACTAAACCAAACAACATTAACCAACAACAAACTCAACATTTTCAGCATTGGAGTGAACGTTAAACTCCTAATCGACAGGCCAGACGGTACATACTGCTTCAGAGAGAAGAAAGACAGAGTATACTACATATCCGAGCGCCTCCTACACCTAGCACAAACTGTGAAGCCTGATAACTTAATAGCTGCCGGAACATGCTTCGGAAAGTTCACCAAGACTAATAAATTTAGGCTGCATATTACTGCGTTGACTTATATTGCTCCATACGCACCATACAAGATTTGGGTAAAGCCGTCAGCAGAACAACAGTTCTTATATGGACATCATATTATTAAGAGTGGTAAGGATCTGTTTGTAACTTCATATAAAATATTATTTATATTGTACAAGCATGACTTAGTTTAGCTAGAGAGTGAGAGAGATATTAGTGATTCTGAACCTTCTACTGGTTTAAACAATGAATTTCTAGTTTTGTTATTACAGAAATATCTTATGTAATGTTATGAAGTATTTTGAAATTCAGTGTGTGGGAGGATTGTGATTGACGAAAATAAGGCTAAAGAGATATCGGGAATCTACATTTTTTGTTTGTATACAATGTAAAAAATTATCACTGGAATGTACTGATCTTTTTGGGGGCCGAGTCACCCGCGTCCGTAGGAGAATACCCAAATTTTAGACCCTAGACATGGTCCCCGGGTGGTGCTAATCAGGTGACACTAACTGGTGGTAGGCTTCGGCCGATGGCTTGTGACCACCCACTGGGCAAAGACGTACCGCCAAGCGGCTTAGCTGCGTTCCGGTACGATGCTCAGTGTAGCCAATTCAGAGGAGTTGGGTCGAAATAGTTGTTCCAATGCAGGCAGACCAATCAGGCTTGCCCTGGCGTGGGCGTATCGGGAGACTAGTGGAGGGTAGCGGGATCCGAGGCACGGTGCGCCGCTGGACGACCGCCAGGTAGTTGGGGCCCCAAGTAATGTGCCAGCCACACATGAAAGGCTGCCCCGCCAACTGGCGAAAAATCCCGGAATGCACCATCGTGCTGGTTGGCGACCAGATGAAAGGGCCCGATGGTCATTCCCGGGGGGGCTCGGGCGTCCCCGCAGTCTCCAGACTAGTCCAAAATTCAAAAAATTCAAAATTCAAAGCATTTTATTTCAAATAAACCATTCACAGGCACTTTTGAAACGTCAAGGTCGGTCAGTCAAAAACATGGAAGCTATTTGCACGTTCCAAAGCGTAGATCTCTATGGAGAAGAACGTGCAAGAAACTCCACGGACACTCTTTTAAATCATGTTCTGTTTTACAACATTCCAAGTTACATATACTTGTTGCTTCTGCATGTGAGGACAATGCAAAGGAAAAAAAAAAGGGCTTATTATAAGAATTTTAAATATAAAGATTAAAATAAGCCAATGGCAGTTAAGAGATGACCAGTCTCAACCGACGGCGCCTGTTCACGAACATGACGCGTGAATCGGCACCTTTCAGCTCAACCATTTCGAAGGGAACCGAATGATCAAACCCACGCGCCGCCATCAGCGAGACATTTGAGTGAGCATGACATGCTCTCAACCACCATGCTCGTTCATGTCCAACAAGTAAAACTATAACTACTCACATAAAATGTAAATGGTTTCATGGTACTCACATTTACAAAATTTGAAAAATATGCTTCTACTTTACACAAAACTATGGTTGTCAATGACCAAATAATGAAAAATGAATTAATAAAGAGAACAATTAAGTTCTTACATCAAAACTAATAAATAAGTATTTAATATAATAATATAATTTGTATGTATATAAGAATAAATAAACGAAATAATGTAAGAACCTCTAAAAGGAGCGAGCATCTCTTCCAAATATAAAAACCTAAAAAGTGGACCTAAGCAGCTGTGACTGTGGAGCAGGACCAGCATTTAGCCAAGCGTTTTTATCGAGGATATAATCTTCCAGTTTATAATACGCTTGTCTACATAGTGTGCGTTTTATGCATGCTTTAAATTTTCTCTCATTCAGTTCGAGAATATCAACTGGTATTTTATTATAAAATTTAATACAGTACCCCATAAAAGAAGTGTGTACTTTGGCCAATCTGAATCGGGGTTGATCTAATTTGTTCCTATTTCTAGTATTAAAATTATGCCTGTCACTAATCTTGCTAAAGAGATGAGGATTTTTCCGAACATACATAATATTTTCGTAAATGTATTGACAAGGTACCGTCATGATGTTGATATCCTTAAACAGTTCTCTTAGGGAATCACGCCGACGGAGATTGTAAATGGCTCTGATGGCTCTTTTCTGCAGGATAAATATAGACTCGATGTCTGCAGCACGTCCCCATAATAAGATACCGTAAGACATGATACTATGAAAGTAACTAAAATAGACCAGCCTCGTGGTATCTATATCGGTAAATTGACGGATTTTTCTGACAGCGTATGCTGCTGAACTTAGCCGTCCCGCAAGAGATGTTAAATGAGGACCCCATTGTAGCCTTGAGTCAAGCGTAATCCCCAGAAAAACCGTGTTTTCGACGAATTCAAGTGTCCCCCAAAGATGTCGTCCTGTCAGGGCGTGCCTGAGGGTTAGCAGCATGGAACCTCATTTCACTTCCTTCTCCTCAACCTCACTCACTTTTTTAATGAACAGGGGAAAAAAGAGAAAAGCTGTACAGCGGCAGCACGCTTTTTCGCATAAAGTACACCTCTCTAACATACGAGGTCTGCACTCAAATCTCGCTGCAGTCCATCACCACCTTGAGACCGAGAAACCAGCGCTCTTGTTCCTGTCGGAGACACAGATAGGATGTCCATCGGACGTGTCATACCTGTCTTACCCAGGGTTTACCCTGGAGCACCACTTCAGACCACGCGCGGGCGTATGCATGTACGCCCGGGACGACATCTGCTATCGGCGTCTCCGTTACCTTGAAGACTCCAGGTTCTCGACGCTGTGGGCTATAGTGGACACAGGTCTAGACAAAATTGTCTACGCCTGCGTCTACCGTTCGCACAGCGGTGATTTGGAGACAACTGGGCTTACACAGCACCTGAGTGAGGCGGCGGATGCGGCTCAGCATCGGTACCCTTCTGCCCAATTGGTGTTACTGGGGGACTTCAATGCCCACCATCAGGAGTGGCTCTTCCCATACCAGTGCACGGACCATGCTGGACGAGAGACGCGAAAGCTAGCGCTTGCGTTAAATCTTACCCAGCTGGTCCAGGGAGCAACGAGGGTGCCCGATGTTGATTCGCACACTACCAATTGCTTGGACCTTTTGCTGACAACAGATCCAGACCGCTATTCGGTGTCGATTTCTTCACCACTGGGTAGTTCCGACCACTGTCTGGTGAAGTCTGTATCCGTCTACTCCCCGCCCGATCCTAGCCCAAGAGGCACCCGGCGGGTATGGCGATACAGGTCAGCAGATTGGGATGGCATGCGATCTTTTTTCGCATGTTACCCTTGGCAGCCTACTTGCTTTTCTTCCACTGATGCTTCGTCGTGCGCGGATGCCGTGTCGGATGTGTTGCGGAGGGGAATGGAGTACTACATTCCGTTCTCTGACATAACGAAATCTGGCGAAGCTCGGCCTTGGTTTGGTGCCGAGTGCAATCGCGCTGATGCGCTTAAGCACGCGGCGTACCTGGCATGGGTCGACGCTCGTAAGCGCAAAGCAAATGACGTGAGTCGAAAGAAGAGAGCCTTCAACAGGGCTGCCAACTCCTGCAAGAAAGTGTTGCGGAGGGCTCGGTTTGACCACATTAGCCGAATAGGGAACAAACTTGCTTCATACCCAGCAGGTAGTAAGGCTTTTTGGTCCCTGGCTAAGTCGGTCGAATCAAACTTCTGCCGCCCCTCACTACCACCACTGCTGAGACCCGACGGGACGCTGGCCCACTCCGCTGAGGAGAAAGCGAACTTGTTTGCTTCTTTGTTTGCGGAATCTTCACGTCTGGATCCTGGTGGCGCGACGCCCCCTGCTTCTCCTGGTGGATCCGAGTCGAGTATGTCAAACATTCGCATTCATCAGAAGGACGTCCGTAGGGTACTGCGTAACCTAGAACGTGCGTACAAGGCTAGTGGTCCCGACGGGATACCGGCAATTGTTCTGAAGACTTGTGCGCCTGAGTTGTCTCCGATCTTGACACGCCTATTTCGCCTTTCGTTTGAGACTGGAAAAGTGCCGAAGGCTTGGAAGCAAGCTAACGTGCAGCCCGTGCCCAAGAAGGGTAGTCGAGCTGACCCGTCGAATTATAGCCCCATCTCGGTAACGTCCATACTTTGTAAGACTATGGAACGCGTGCTGAATCATAAGCTCCTGGCGTACCTAGAAGCGAATGATATTCTTAGTGACCGTCAATACGGGTTCCGCCGAAATCGGTCAACTGGGGATCTTCTAGCGTATGCCATTCACATCTGGAGTGAGGCCATAGAGAAGCACGGGGACGCACTAGCGGTCTCCCTTGACATCTCGAAGGCCTTCGACAGGGTCTGGCACGATAGCCTTATTAGTAAGCTTCCTTCCTTCGGTCTGCCCGCCGGTTTGTGTGATTGGATAGCAGACTTCCTTAGGGATCGGTCTATCCGAGTGGTCGTAGATGGCTGCTCGTCTGGACTGCTGGGTATTAATGCCGGGGCTCCTCAGGGTTCGGTGCTTTCGGCAACCCTGTTCTTGCTGCATATTAATGATCTGCTTAAACCCGGTACCTTTGGGTATGCAGACGACAGCACTGTTGCTGAGAGATACGTGTCCGACGCACGAGCTGGTGGGTCGCAGATCCGGTCTCTGCGGGAGGCAATGGTTGAGCGCTTGAACGTGTCTTTACAGGCAGTCTCTGAATGGGGCGATGCCAATCTGGTCAAGTTCAATGCTGCTAAGATCCAAGCGTGTCTATTTTCCGCCAAAAGGAGCCAATTCCACCCAGCTCCATCTTTCCGAGGTTTAACCGTGCCGATAACCGACCAACTTGAGCTTCTTGGGGTTACATTAACATCTACTCTCAATTTTGGCCCTTACATAGAGGCAAAGGCACAAGTGGCTGCAAAGAAGTTGGGGATTCTGGCAAAGGTGAGACGATACTTCACGCCGGAACAGCTGCTTAAACTCTATCAAGCGCAAGTTCGATCGTGTATGGAGTACTGTCATCTTTGGGATGGATCTGCCAGATACCAACTTGATGCCCTTGAGTCAATTGAGAAACGAGCCAAGAGGATCATCGGCAATGAGAAGCTTGTCGCGACGAAGCTCCAAAGTCTTGAACATCGACAACGAGTTGCTAGCCTGTCGGTTTTTTACCGGTTGCATTTTGGGGAATGTGCGATGGAATTGCATAATTTAATTCCGCCAAGCCCGTTCCATCATCGGACCACAAGACGAACGGCGATGCGCCACCGGTACACGGTGGATATACCACCCATACGCACAAAACGTTTTGGTAACACATTCATAATGCGTACAGCTGAGGAGTGGAATTTCCTGCCGGAGTCTGTTTCCTGATAGCTACAACCTGGGAGTCTTTAAGTCAAGAGTGAATAGGTTATTTCTAGGCAAGCGTGCTCCATCTTCGACCACATCATCACTTACCATCAGGTGAGATAGTGGTCAAACGCGTGCCTATCTAAAGTAAAAAAAAAAAAACTGGTTTCAAAAATCCTTTCATATATTTCCTACTATTTATTTAAAAATCATGGTTCCTGTTGAACCCAATAAAACCATGGTAAGTTGCAGGACATAGGTTGTTTAAAAGAAATCAAACAGTTCTGAGGTTAACTTTCTGATCCTGTCTCATAAACATTTTTATTTTATTTTAGTCTACTGCTCTGAAAATTCTATTCTTAATACCATCAATATACTTTCAGGTCTCGGCCGCATAACAGAAAACACACCAAAACACCACGGAGTGGTCGTCCACACAATGTCAGACATCCCCATAGGATTTGGAGTAGCTTCTCGAACAACTGCAGAATGTAGGCACGCTGACCCTCTAGCTACTATTGTGTTCCACCAGGCTGACATCGGAGAGTACATTCGGTCTGAGGATACGTTGACGTAGTTAATAAATAGGTTTTATGAATGTTTGTGTTTCATTAGTCTAATACCTTCTCATTTAGAAGCTCTTAGCAAAGGTTCATAATTCTGCTAGTTATTTTTTTTTTTTTTTCTTGTCGATTTTGATGACTGCGATGACGTTATCGCGCAGCGTGTTCTGTTTTGACTCGCCATTTCGAATTTGATTTTAGGCGACATACCTACTGTGTTAACTAAAAGAAGGGATGTGTGAAAGTCGAAATTCATCGAACTTTATCTAGACTGTCGACAGCGACTAACCATTAATTTGTTCTCAATTAAGATAAAATAATACATTGTGCCATCTAGTAACAGAAACGGAAAACAAATCAGCACCTCAGTTTCGTAGGTTGGCGTAGTTTTTAACTGAGACGCTAGATGGCACTGTTGTAAATATTTAACAAAGAACTAATCAACAGTTTTCCGGCTCTTTTAGTTTATTGATGTGCCTATTTACGGCAAGAGGGCTTTGATTAATGGTAAACAATCACAGCTAGCTTCATTAGAAGGGATGTAGGGGATCATGGCCCGGCCTTATGATGAAGAAATAAAATGGATGGCTCTTTTATGGATCATGGATTACATTCCCATATTTATCCTTATATGAAGATACGTGAGGATACATACATAATTATTCACACGTGGAACATAAAGCTTCACTTGGCTTCTGATATCAGGTAGATAAGATCACTTTTCACGCAAAAGAGAACCTAGCACATTCAAGGCGAGGTAGTTAAGTACTTCGAGCTTTCTCTCGGCCTTGCACCCGTCTTATTTAGTTTTATATACGTGTGCATAAGCAAAAGGAAACCTATCATATTTTAGGCGGGGTTTTGAAAGTGCACGTAGTCCTGTCGGCGCCCATGGTCAGACTGCTTGAGAAGTTTGTTTTGCTACCTAGTGGTTTTTTGTAGTTGGGTTTTTCTTCAGTAGGTAGATACGCACTTAGCAAAGTCCATACCTACCTGTATTTTGATCTCCCTAAATAAGCTAGTACCTTCGTGGATAGGTGCTCTAAGTTCCTAGGTATCATAAATGCTGCTTATGTTTCTTGTGGCAAGGGTTCTTCATGTGTCACTCGATTCCGGAACTTGCCTATCACTAGACTGAACCAAAGTCAATGAGTAGATAATCTCTAGAGACGAAGGCTTTATAAAATTCTAACGACTAAAGCCAATCTCTGTAAGGTCGCGCTAAAATTCATCACAAACAAATAACGAAAAATATTATCTACCTACAACGACAACTGAGGTAACCGACATAACTAGCCCAAATAATGGCCAAACTTAAGGATGATCAATGGGGTCGAAAGGTTCTGGACTGACGCCTCTCACAAGGAGAACCAATCTACCAATGATTCTGGTGAGAGCTCGGGAGAAGCACAATTTCTGGCCGATATGGCGACGCTCGCAGCAGGCCAGGTGATTAATTCTCACTAATCAGACATACGTAAGAGGGCTACTACAATTTTTCTTGGATTTGAGCGTTTGACTCCAGTTTTGATGTGTGATTATGGTCTAGATTTAGACACAAATAAAAAAAAATATGGCCAAGAAAGTTTGATTCTTTTTCTTGCTTTTCTGCTTTCATGCTTTACTTTCAATAAATATTATCTACAATTTGTTTACATAAATTCGTAAAAGCTTTGTCTCTGCTAAGGATGTTTCATAAAATTTTATTTTAGGCATCTTTTGATGCTTTGATACATCGAAGATATAATAATTTAAAATGTTTATGGTACAACTGTATCTTCTTCAATTTACTATGTTTCATACAGTAATACACCAGAGTTCACCGTAAAACAGAGAGTTACTGATAATTTTTCGTCTGAAATTATATTTTTTTAATCTATGAAAATATTAGTCAAATTCAAACAAAAAGTAACTAATAACAAAGGTTAATATGTTACCTTGCTTGAAAAAACAGTAAAAAAATTTTTGTATGTAGTGCTACAATCACTATAAATCTCAGGAAAAACGGTTTGTACGAGTAGCTTTTTTAGTTCGCGCCAAGCGCTCGATTTTGTAATGCGACGAGTCTATTGAAGTGAAGGAAGTTTCCTACAAAAGTACTTTATATGCCTTAGTCTCTGTTGGTAACCTACTCTGTGGCCTAAGTTCGCAGCTGTTACAGTCAGCAGCCTGCGGGATTAGCTCACTGAGTCGCCAAGCGCTCAAGCATAGCATAGAGCACCGAGCTTATGGGCCAAGGCTGCCCAACTTAGTTTAAAGGTGGGCCATCATTTTGATTGCCAAAAATGCCCAGGCATAGACAATAATTATAATTACTGACGGCCGGAGCTCAGCCCATCAAGCTCTTAAAATTTAAATGCTTTGTGATTACGGTTCAGTCGGCTACTATGTAGTGAATAAAACTGCGAAATACGAATAAATATACTAGTATTCAAATTCGAGTAACAATAAACTAACTTTAAGGGCTATGGTTTGTGAATTGAGTACTTGGGGTTAAAGTATGTCTAGCGTCAACCCCTTCTTTAATACCAAAGTTAGATAGAATCTAACTCAGGATACTTTAGACCTTTTTTGCCAGCAATGTATTAACAGGATAATGGAATATGAGTTCGTAAATAGCAGAATATTCCAAATCCTGAATTCTGTTCTTCCCAAAAAACTGGCCAAGTGCGAGTCGGACTCGCACTTGCCAGTTTTTCTACTTTTAATATGTTATTTTAACACTACAGAATTCTTATACGTTTTTCTGTAATCTTTAGGTATAAATCTATCTTCTGCATTTTTTTCAACATAAAAAAAATGCAGATTTCGGAGATAAGGGGGTAATGGTCATTTTTGGACGTATTTATTTAATAACTTCTTAACTGTTTATTTTAAAATTATGAAAATACTATTTAGGTCCGGAGATAAGGGGGGGGGGGGGAAATGGTAATCTTTTTAATAACTTAAAAACCATTTATTTTACAATTATGTAAAAAATATAATTAAAACCCTCACAATAAACCTTTTCATTTGATATGTCACACGATACAGTTTGAAAAACTTTTTTTTAAATTTTCTAGTTTGACCCCAAAAGTGACCCCCATACTAAAAACAATTATAATTTACGTAACTCGTTCGGAACCGAATTTACGAATCGGTCCACTAGATCCGGAGAAAACTGGCTGTGACAGACGAACAGACAGACAGACACCTGAGTGATCCTATGAGGGTTCCGTTTTTACGGATGTTCGGAACCCTAAAAATCATCCCCAAACAGGTATACCTACCCAAATGCGATAGGTGACAGTTTATGTCCTGCGGGCTTGAGGTTTGGCAGCCGAGACAGATTCCCGGCCGCCAAGTCATGCTCAGTGGGCGATGATGGCAGTAACTACGGGTACAATTATGTACTTAGTGAGAGCTGAGAGAACTGCAGTGAATTAATTAGTGGGTGCCTACCTACACAGTTATGTGTTGTAAGTCTGTCGTGGTTTGATGTGGAGCGTATGTATTTAAGAGGCTGTTTTGTGGAAATGGAGATAAAGTTTAATTTTTTTGCTATTGATGCGTTCAATCGTAACCAATATCTCACCTGTTGGTAAGCGATTATGTGGTCGAAGATGCAGCACGCCTGCCTAGAAGTGGTTTTTTGATAATACAAGTTATTTCTATTGTCATAGATCTTTTTTTAGCCAGTGCGATAAAATATGGAAGGAGTCGGTGCCTACTTATTTATATCACACCTGAATTCCTGAAAGGGTTAAGCAGAGTTCACACATGGCAAACATTTGGACGTTGACTGTAACCAGGCACAGATCCATGATAGGCTCGTCAAGGCGATGCCCCAAAGTCTTGAGCATTGACGCCGAGTTGCTCGCCTGTCGGTTTTGTATCGGTTGCATTTTGGAGAATGTGCGACGGAATTGCATAGTTATATTCCGCTAAGCCCGTTCCATCATCAGACCACTAGACGCACGGTGAATATGGCGATGCGCCACCGGTACATAGTGGACATTCCACCCACACGTACAAAACTTTTGGCAAAAAATTAATTAAAAACATCAAATTGTCGCGTCGGAATTATTTGCGGGAGTCTACCTGGTCTAGGGAACGAGATTAATTGTAACCGTTTTTAACTGAAACCCGCCAACTCCATCTAAAACCATACATAAGGAGATGATTGACATGGTCCATGCGCAGCGTGGCAAGTTTATCAGCAAAATCCCAGTCACTGACTCGAAATAAAATAGGGTTCATTCGTCTAATCTTATAACCCCTTCATGCCGTCGCTCGTAAACCTTGTTTGCTTCATCATGCTACAATCGTACATACATTCGTACTGCAGGTTATCCGAGTGTTATGGAGGAGTACTGTACTACGTGGTTTTGTGTTAGTCTGGAATATCCCACTGCTGGGCAGTCTTTCGTATATTTTTCCAGCCTCTTTTCTTGGTGATAATCTGGTAACTTTTCCGGGGGATTATAAAATTGGTGATTTTATAGATCATTTCCGCTCGCGCCACAATAAACAAAACTGTTTTTAACAATAATATCTCCTAGGCTCATCTAGTCTACCTTTGTTTTTCATCGGCCTCACAACGCTTTGGTCTCAGAAAATGCAGGTGGCCAAATACTGTTGAACTGTAGTATGGGTACAACCCTTCTGTATTTACAGAAAGAAGGAAGGAAGGGGGCAACATTTCAGAGAAATTAAGCCCCCCCCTGGCTTAATTTCTCTGAAATGTTGCCAAAATAACAGATTAATGATATTTATTTTCTAAGCAGGTTGTAAATAACACTTTTACACGTCAATTTTTTTTGTTCGTTTTAAGCTAGATGACACCGGTGTTACTTTTATACTCGTAGCTGAATAGAAAAGTGGCACTAGTTATTTCACTGTCCCGTAAACTCTCTGTAGTTATTCTACCACCCAACGAATCTAATACCTTTTAATATCTAAAATCTTATTAAAAGCCTTTTAGATGGTCCTTTTGTAATGAATAGGTGGTATATTAAATAGGCCTGTAATTGTGTGGGGTTGAAAGGTGCCCCTTTTTGTTTCGAGGGTCGCCTGTCCCTTGTAACGTCATTATGGGAAGATAGGATGTCGAGTAATAGAGATACCTATTGTTGAGTAGATTTTACCGACGCGATGCGACGTTTTCGAACCTCAAATCTGGGTTTTCTGATGTCGTATTTCTCTTCGTAGATGAATTAAAAATAATTTGATAAAGAGTTCGAATTGTTTGTTTGATTTTACAAAATCATATATAATATCTTTACAAGCACTGACCGGATTACGTTCCTTTCATTGATAAAACGCTACTACTATCGTTGAGTGTCAACTGTGTGACTACATTTATTCCAAAAAATGCACGGTGCAGGTGGGATTGTCCACGGGAGCGAGGATGCGGGAAATAACTAGCTTTTGCCTGTTTGTTCATCGCTGCTTGACGATCGGAACAGTGCATTCCTTTTGATATTTGGATATTTCATTTTCATTGTTTGATGATACTTGTACGCATGCTTTGGACCTTTCTGGAGGCAAGGTAGGTACTACTGCCTATATCTATGAACATGGCAGTTTCTAGGAATGGTAACTTGTCTGCAATACCAGGGCATAGCTCCGGTATTGCAGATGTGTTGTCATTCCTAGACACTGGTCACTATAGGTATGCTGCATATAGAAAGAAAGAAAGAAAAGACTATTCTCTCAGAAAAGTCGCAAAAAATAATAAGAAGTAACTATAAATGATGATAGGTGGAGTAAGGTGGTTACCAAGTGGCGTCCGTAGAAGAAGTATGGGTGGTCCGGCAGCGAGATGGGCAGACGACATTGTTGCCATCGCGGATCGGTGGTGGCGGATTGTGGTAGTAGAGGAACATAATATGGGTGTCGACATAAGAAAAGAGAGGCCTATGCTCAGCAATGGGGGAAGTCGGGCTGTTGATGATAGTGCTGATGAACTAAATCGAGAATTAAAACTAAAAACTTGTCAAGCCATGTCAGGAACGGACTTTGCTTTCAGCTATAGTGGTACTAGTAGTACCTACTTAGTAAGTTCTACATGTAGTAGAAGTACGATCTGCCCCGGACGTACGAACTCTTTCACAAAGAACTCGACAACTACTAATCGAATTCAAATTGCAAACACGTACTCAAAGTTCCTAATATAGAAAAATAACGTTCCGACGACGTCGCGAGGGCCTGCAAATGGCGCGTGCCAAGAAAGAAACGATTGTAACATCGATTTGGCAACCGATTATTGGAAGCGAGTGAGGGTTCCCGATAGTCGTATTAAGTTTCGTTGTGAACCCGGGACGTGGTGCGACTGTCTAATGTTTGGAGGTCAATCTTTGATTGCCAGGTAGGTTTGTTTTTTCGTACATTCGGAAAAAGAGACGATACAATACGAGCTCTTGGCTAAATAAATGATATTTATTTTTCAAATTGTTTAAAAATATAGTAGGTAGTCGTGAGCACAGATGGGAGCTCGTGGCTAAATCATAACAGCCGCATGTGTCGATTTTCAAGGTTAAGCAACGCTTGCCAAGGTTGGTCTGTGGATGGGTGACCATCTTAACATAACAAGTTTCCTCCGTGCCTCGGAAAGCACGTTAAGCCGTTGGTCCCGGCTGTCATTTGTAAATCTTTGGCAGTCGTAACGGATTGTCAGAAGCCAGGAAATCTGACTCCAGTCCTGCCAAGAAGTACCGTATTATCCAGTTAATGGATTGTGGAGCTCTGGTAGGCAGCCGCTCCACGTAATATATCTGGTAATCAGCTGAATCCGGTTTGACTGGAAGCCGACCCCAATATAGTTGGGAAAAGGCTAGGCAGACGAATCGTGAGCACAGATGAATGAAGCAGGGTTATCTCGCCAATGTACGGTGGGCGAACGAAACTTGCAAGCGCAATAGTCGATGAGCACTGACTGACAAACCAATAACACGCATAGGACACAAATACATTTGCACATTTGTACATAGCGTATATTAAGAAACAGTAGTATATAAGCTGTAACATATTGTAAATAAATCAGATTTGAATTTTATATTCTTGTTTCATTACCCCTCACTGTGGCCAAGACACCTTTAGCCATCTCTGATCAGTTTCGTGAGTCTGTGTGACTGGCAGTGAGTGTACCCTTCCCGGACTATCCGTTTGTACCTTAGGTCGCATGGTGCAGACATCCTGGACTCTACATTTATGTATTAATTTATCACGTACTAGGTATATGGTAGGTTAGGGCTGTAGGGTCTGAGTGAGGAGTTCGTGGCTAGATAATAATAGCCGCACGGGTCGATCTTCAAGGTTAAGCAACGCTTGCCAAGGTTGGTCTGGGGGTAACCATCTTAACATACCTAGTTTCCTCCGTGCCTCGGAAAGCACGTTAAGCCGTTGGTCCCGGCTGTCATTTGTAGATCTTTGGCAGTCGTTACGAATAGTCAGAAGCAAGTAAATCTGACTCCAGTCTTGCCATGAAGTACCGTGTTACCCATTTAATGGGTTGTGGAGGTCTGGTAGGCAGCCGGTCCTCGTAAAATACTAGTTTTCAGCTAAATCCGGTTTGACTGAACCTGACCTCAATATAGTTGGGAATAGGTGAGGCAGATGATGATGATGAGGCTGTTAGGTCTGAGTAGGCCCTTCAGCTTGTCATATATTTTCATGTACAGTCACACTCTTAACATTACTGAGGCCTCAAGTGACGTTTGTTAGAGTGGGCGTACATTTGTGAAGCATCAGAGCGTCAGCAGAGCTGTCGTCGTCCAACCGACCATTGGAGAGCTCACAACTCGTGCCCGTTATTTGAACTCTTACACGTCAATATTTTTTGGTCATATTATTACCGACTGGCCCAGTTACTGGGTTGTGGAGGTCTGGTATTCAGCTAAATCGGGTTTGACTGGAAGCCGACCTCAATATAGTTGGGAAAAGGCTAGGCAGATGACGATTATTATAGACTGGCTGATGCCCGCAGCTTTGCCCGCGTGGGTGTCGGTTTTCTTGACCAAAAGTAATCATGATATTTTGATCCCGTTCCCGCAACCCAGGGGACCTATTCCAAGTATGAAAAGTAGCCTATGTCTCATTTCAGGCTATAATCTATCCCTTTACCACATTTCAGCCAGATCCGTTCATTCGTTAGAATAAATAGTTTTTACCCGACTGCGTGACGCAAAGGAGTGGTAATGTGTTTATCAGCCTATCTGTATATATATGTATGTACGTATGTTTGTATGTTCCTTTGAAGCACTATATAGACCAAACGCCTGAGACGATTTTTATGATTCACACGTCAATCGAGTGTCACTAAAGACATGACGTTAGTGAAACTTCAATATGGCGACTACTGGACGCCATGTTGTGAAAATGAAAAAAAAAAAAATTTGCAGTACCTGTCGAGTGGGGTATCAAAATAAAGGGCTCGAGGAGACGATTCGAAAAATTTAACGCACTAAAATGTAGGAAGGTAGGTTTATTTTTGATGGGTTTACTCTGGACTCTAGTCTAGGTCAGAGATGACAGAGACAAAGTCTACGATGGAGCGAGCTTACCCAGAAGGAGCCTGTTTACTCTGACTTTGAAGAGATTAGTCTAACAAGGCAACTTTAGTAGAATCAGAATATTAAACACACAACAATCTGTCAAATTTCATTTTCATCTTTACCGCTAACGCATTAGGTTCAAGATTGATTGGGAAAATTTGACAGTGACGAGTAACGTGATGTGCTTTCTGATTCTGCTAAAGTGGCCTTTTTAGACACGCTGGTAGGCAGTCGCACCATGTATAATACTACCAGTATTTTACAGCTGCATTCGGTTAGTCTAGAAGCCGATAACTTAATAGTTGTATTAAGTTCCGTTGTGAACCCGGGACGTGGTACGACTGTCTAATGTTTGGAGGTCAATGTTGGAAGGCCAAGGTTTGGTTTTTTACTGTAGATTCAGGAAAAAGCGTTTTGGGAACACATTCATAATGCGTACAGCTAAGGAGTGGAATTCCCTGCCGGAGTCTGTGTTTCCCGATAGCTACAACCTGGGAGTCTTTAAGTCAAGAGTATGGGTTACTTTTAGGCAAGCGTGCTCCATCTTCGACCACATCATCGCTTAGCATCAGGTAAGATGGTGGTCAAGCGCGTGAAAAAAAAAGGATTTTTGTTCTAGCATTTCTTAACTTAACAGGCCGAAAAGTTCTGGAGTGACGACCGCGTACCGGAAGATGTAACGTTGGAAGGCCTCCCACAAGGTGGACCGATGACCTGGTGAAGGTCGTGGGTAGCCGATGGATGCGAGACGCACAGGACCGGTCGTTGAGGCGAAGTTTGTGGGAGGCCTATGTCCAGCAGTGGACGTCTTTCGGCTAATATGATGATGAAGACGACAAGAAGAAAACCATTCCCTTTCCTTTCTTTAAGTCTTTAATTTAATCGCTTTCAAATCATACACATCAAAGTTAACAATGAGATTTAGAAACGAATCGGACATCAGCGTGTCTAAAAAAGTCACTTTAGGAGAATCAGAAAACACATCACGCTACCCGTCACTGTCAAATTTTCCCAATCCTTACTTCCTTACTTAATATTATAAATGCGAAAGTAACTCTGTCTGTCGGTCTGTCTGTCGCGCTTTCACGCCAAAACTACTGAACCGATTTAAATGAAATTTGGTACACAGATAGTCTAGAGCCTGAGAAAGGACATAGGCTACTTTTTATCCCGGGAGTATGTTCCCTAGGGACCAAGCAGGTGAAGCCGCTGGCAGAAGCTAGTTAACCATAAACCTAATGCGTTAGCGATAAAGATGAAAATTAAACTTTACAGATTGTTGTGTGATTAATATTCTGATTCTCCTAAAGTGACCTTTTTAGCTCCTCTAAGTGCCAATTCTGTAAAAAAAATATGGGAAATTGAAGTATTTTGACAGATTCTGACTGAGATGCGAATGCGAACGTTATATAACGCGTTATATAGCGTAATTGTATACCAGGGTACTAGTTCATGCAGTCAGTTTGCATCACGTTGAACTTAACAGCACTTCATTTACATAACACAGTTTCATCGGGGTATGTTCTGTATCCGCCATTATAAGCGCTGTCATCAAAGTTGGATGCTACGGCCTATGAGCTACGCCGCAGCTGGCCAGCTGCTACGCTTGCTACGACATGTGCTACGAGTCATTTGTATGCGTGCGTATTGCATTAAGGCTGCTCTCTCGAAAAAAGCTTAAGGGCGCTATTACAAAATAGAGCGCTTGCCCCGGACTAAAGCTACAAACCGCGTTTCCCGAGATTTATAGTGATTGTGGGGGCTGTATACAAAAATTGCTTAAAAATATGAATTTACTTTTAAATAGACCAATTTTTTTTTATGCATTATAACAACATCCTTAATTATTAAATAATTTTTATTTGAATTTGGATTATACTTTCATAGATAAAAAATATAGTTTCGTACGGAAAATTGTCAATAATTCTCAGTTTTACAAAATTATTTTTGGTTTATTAGTGCATGAATCGTAACAAATTGATTTGATCATTCCAAAGTAGAAAGTACAGTTGTATCATGAACATTTTTAAAATTGATTAAATTATTATATGTTCGGTGTACCAAAGCATCAAAAGATTCCCAAAAGCGTAATTTTATGAAACACCCTTTGCGGAGACAAGAAATTTACTGATGTACGTGAACAAATTGATATATTTATTTAGAACACTCCCAAGATCAACTATCAAACTTTCTTAGGCGTATTTTTTTTATTATTTTTTTTGTGCTATATCTAAAGCATAATCAGACATCAAAACTCGAATCAAACGCTAAAATTCAAGAAAAATTGTGAAAGCGCTAACAGAGCAATAACAGAGAAATTACATCTGAAAAAAAATAGTCAGTAATCTACATGATATGATTCGTAATTTGGTTTAGCCAGAATTTGTCTGTCACTATCAATAATGGGAAAAAAAACCACCAAATCACCTCCAAATCGTTGAGATGAAACCATTTTACTCCTTCATTTTTATTCAAAACAGTATAAAAAAATATTTACTGCTTATCAATACAAACGAAAATAATTTGGTTTAGTTACTTTTTAAAGACATGTTAATTAATATTTATAGTAAAAAATTAAAAATGAGGGTAGCGGAGTGGCGCGCATAGGCGTAGTTAGCTCCGTTTGTATGCACAAGGTCATTGGCATGAATACAAGCCTTAATAATTGTAGTGTTGCGTTCGTAACTTCTAAAGCTTCTAAGTAGTAGTGGGGGGAGGGGTGCGGTGCGGGTAAGTGTTGTGTAATAATGGGGGTTTGTATTAGCGAAGTGGAGGGGCGTGGAAGGGGGGTATCTATATATAATACGTTCTTGTTATTATTTATATCATGACGTAACTACACTCTGTCATTCTGTACTTCGTTTTTAACCTCCGACCAAAAAGAGGGATGTTATAAGTTTGACCGCACTGTGTGTCTGTGACACCGTAGATCTTAAGCGGGTGAACCGATTTGGATGCAGTTTTTTTTTTTTATTTCAAGGCAGGTTTTCTAGTGGTGGTTCTTTTTGTAAGTTTTTTAAAAATCGGTTGAGTTGTTTGAAGATCATCAGCTCTTTTCTAGTTGATGAAGGCATTTAATCAGCGTTTACGGGTCTGATCGATGTGAAATTTGGTATTCTGTTACTTCAATGAAATTGCAAGAACATGGTTATATTGACCTGATGCTGTAGCATAACCTGAGGTCTGCAGAATACCCAACTCCTCACTAAGTTACAGCAGAGGTATCGTGTTTGAACTCACTGAAATGGTTTCAATAAACAGATTATATTTAGATCAGTAACCTTGACCTGATGTTGAAACATGTCCTGAAATCTGCACGATACCCAACTCCTCACTTACTTACAGCAGACCATCCGTAAATGGTCGCAATGAATAGGTTATAAATAGATTGTGATCAGGGTCTGATGATGAAACAGAAATGAGTGAATAAATTGGTGAGGAATGCTATGCTACTTTCACTCGTTCTACCGATGTAATATCGTATACTGATTGATTGGTTATTGGTATACGATGTAGGATGTAGTACCGTTTAGGCGAGTGTAGATAATAAATGTGGATGGATGGAAAGGGAGAGGAAGGCCAAATAAAAAGATGGATGGATTGTGTGAGGAGCAATATGGAAGAAAAGGGAGTTAGTGATAGCGTGACGGCTGATAGTACAGAATGGAAGTAAAAAACGTGTTGCGCTGACCCAAAGTAACATGGTACCTATTAGGTAAATTAAGTTTAAAAAGCATGAAATAAAAATTAAATTAAAAAAAAACCCCGATAAGAAAAAAACTTTAAAAAGTAAAAAAAATAATACGTATTGATCCATAGAATTTAATATAGGTACGCGGTGACGCTTGGCCCAAAGAATCGTACCTATATTAAATTTAATGGATCAATACGTATTACTTTTTTAATTTTTAAAGTGTTTAAATTTTTAATTTAATTTTTTATACGCTATTAGTAAAAGTTTTATCACTTAGCGTACAACATAGACTATTTCTATACCACAACCAAAAAAAAAGAAACAGTTGCTCCGTTTTCAGGTGATTGTCTTTCAAACATGAAACATCTATTTTTATTTTGAAACAGATACGCAAACTCTTGCATTTTCTCATGGGGGTAGACAAAAACTATAGAACGGCTCCTGCTCGATTCTCACATCGATCTATACTAATATATAAAGCTGAAGAGTTTGTTTGTTTGCTTGAAGGCGCTAATCTCCGGAACTCCTGGTCCGATTTAAAAAAATCTTTCAGTGTTAGTTAGCCCATTTATCGAGGAAGGCTATAGGCTATTATCACGCTAAGACCAATAGGAGCAGAGCAGATGAAGTTGCGCGTGTCAACTAGTATTCTATATCTACAAAAAAATACCCCTTTCAATACTCAACTCGTGCTCAAGTTATTGTGTATGTAATTAAAACTCTATTGCCTTTCTATTTTTAGTTGCCAGTCTATGTTTACACAACTTTCATATCTGACATGGAGCTGAGAAAGATGGCTGTTCAGGGATAAAGTTGCATGAAGGATGATTTGATTTGATTTGTACTGGGGGTCACTTTAGAAAAATCATATTAGAATCATAATATTAATCACACGACAGTCTGTCAAACTTAATTTTCATCTTTATCGCTAACGCATTAGGTTCAAGGTTGATTGGGAAAATTTGACAGTGACGGGCAGCGTGATTGGCTGATTCTGCTAAAGTCGCCTTTTTAGACCCGCTGGATGGTAATTCACTATAGCGAGTCATTGCACGAAATTAGTGTTTTCTGTATTTATCACATACTCGCACTACGCCCGCGACTTCGTTCGCGCGGATTTAGTATTGCAATTTTCGTAAGGTATCTCTATTTTTTTTCGAAAATAAATTATAACTTATGTTACTCAAGAATAATGTAGCATTAAAATGGTGATTTTTTTTTTGAAAAAGTCCGAATGCAACGTCCAATCCCTCCAACATCTTATAAAAAGCCAACTTCCTCCAACAGCCAGTAAGGAAACAAACTAAACTTGTAGTTTATTATCTGCCGCTAGATGTACCGCTGTTCTTAGTCTAGACTACACCTCTCCAGCTATCTCACTTACCTAGGCAAATAGAGTAAACGTGGCAAGTTCGTGCGCCAACGAGGATCGAAGAATTCTGCAGTTTATTTATCTCTTGCCAACGACTTCGTATGCGCATATCCTGTTTTTCCCGTTCCCATATAGCCTGAAGCCTTCCTCATGAATGTGGCTATCATCTATACTATTATATAAAGCTGAAGAGTTTGTTTGTTTGCTTAAACGCGCTATTCTCAGGAGCTTCTGGTCCGATTTGAAAAATTATTTCAGTGTTAGATAGCCCATATATCGAGGAAGGCTATATATCATCACGCTAAGACCAATAGGAGCAGAGCAGTAATGAAAATTGTGACGCAGACGAAGTTGCGAAAATAATATATGTAATTACACGTAATTACTGGTGTCTCTGCTAATCACAAATTTCGAATTGCACTTGCTTGCTTGCTGTGCCTGCAGTGCCTGTTGACAGGCCAATGGACGAGCGGACAGCGGGAGCTCAATAATGGGGTTCCGTTAGTTACCTTTTGAGAAATTAATGTAATTCTAATGTATTCATTCATTTGGGATATCGATGTAATTGATATAATGTTTTTAGATTGTTAAAACAAGTTCTACAGAAGTGACTTAACTAGGGAACCCTAAAACTAAGCGGTGCAATAACGCAGCATTTATTTCCCTAGAAGATAATTTGTTTCAGTTATAATACCTTTCGGGCGGAATAAAGTGGTTTGGAAGAACAGCTCAAGAGTTAGTGGACGACTGTTTTTTATTCTTTTCCACTTTGCATGAAATTGGTTTCTTTGAAGAAGGTTTGAATCTTCAGCTGCATTCAGAGTCATTTTATAAAGTAGTTTAATGAAACTGTTTCATATTTTCGTCTGTCAAGTTTTTCAAATTGAATTATCAGTATCTTTTGATTGACATCTAGATTAAAACAAAAGCAAGCCTTCTGGGTCAGTGAGGTCATATTGTGAAACTAGCTGACCCGCGCAATTTTGTCTGCGTCACATTTTTCATTAATGCTCCGCTCATATTCGCCATAGCGTGATGTAATATAGCCTATAGCCTTCCTCGATAAATGGGCTATCCAACACTAATAATAATAATTTTACAATCTGAACTAGTAGTTCCTGAGATTAGCGCGTTCAATCAAACAAACGAACTCTCCAGCTTTATAATATTAGTATAGATTTTAGCATGGTAAGCAAAATAAGCGGTTTTGATGTAATTTTGTTATAATTTGAAAACTTTTCTAAGGGATCAGACTCCTAGGTTAAAAAGGTATTCTACATAATATGTTAAGCATCAGATTATAAACTACTATTGGACTTTGCGTGATGATATATAGCTTATAGCCTTCCTCGATAAATGGGCTATCTAACGCTGAAAGATTTTTTCAAATCGGACCAGTAGTTCCTGAGATTAGCACGTTTAAGTAAACAAACAAACAGACTCTTCAGTTTTATATATTACTAGTAGACCCACGCAACTTCGTCTGCGTCACAATTTCCATTACTGCTCCACTCCTATTGGCCATAGCGTGATGATATATGAGATTAGCGCGTTCAAGCAAACAAACTCTTTAGCTTTATATATTAGTATAGATATAGATAAACTATAAACTAAATGTGTGCTAAACACCGAAATCTCATCTGTAGTTTTTGCGTGAAAGAGTTAAAATCATTCATTCATCCGTACAAACTTTTATATTTATAATATTAATAGGAAGTAGGATTCATAAAATCATTTCATTTTAATTATTTCATAAAAAAAATAACTTTGTGTCATAAGTTCATAACCTTACAATAAACTAAAAGAATAATTTAAAGACACGATACTCAGAAAGGAGAATGTTAAATAGGAGTAAACAGTAAAAAAAGTATACATGTGTAGTAAATAATTGTCGAATTAGGAAAAATCAAAAAATACCCACACGCCAATCCTTTCTAACGTAATAAGAAACCTTTCTGTTCACTACTACACACTTATTCCCCAAAATATTGTCCCAGTATCTCTAAATAGAATATTAGGTACTGTACTACAAAAATACACAGACAATCAATTCGACCTATCTCTTGAATGCCCGCGGGCATTTGAGAGAGGTAACTCTTTTTATTCCAACCTTTTTTCGCTTCAGTTGGTATTGTTATATTCGGTGTTACTCTCCCGATTATTGCGTGTCAAATGTGAAGGTGAAGAGCTCGAGGTCAAATAATAACAGTCCCACGGATTGATCTTCGCGCCGTATGGTGTCGGCCGGTGCCGTAAAAGAATAATACCATCCCATCACTTTTCGTGGGTGTCGTAAGAGGCGACTAAGGGACTTGCCAGAGAATGGGCAGCAGCGTTCTCTGTAAAACTCAACACCAACACTGCGATTCAACCCGCTTGCCAAGCGTGGCAATTATGGCAAACCCGCCCCTTTTGGGGGAGGCCTATGTCCAGCAGTGGACGTCTTTCGGCTGATATGATAATGATCGTGATGGATCGATCTTCTATGTTAAGCAACTTTTGTCGTGGTTGGTTTGTGGATGGGTAACCATTAAAAATAGTGAGATTTTTCCGTGCCTAGGAACGCACGTGAAGCCACTTGTCCTGGCTGTTATTTGCAGATCGTTGGCAGTCGTTACTGTCAGTCAGAAGCCTGAAAATTTGGCAGCATTCTTGTCAAAGGGTTTCTAGTTATGGAGGTAAGATAGTCGATCCATGAAAAATACAAGTACTCAGCTCTAAGACTGGAAGTCGACTCCAACAACCCAACATAGTTGGGGAAAGGCTAGGCAGATTGGTATCAAGCTGTTTTCGACTCTGTATTGATAAATTCCCTAAGAATAATACTGTGCTACAAAAACACACAGACAATCAATTATTTGACCTCTCTCTTGAATGCCCGCGGGTATTTGAAAGAGTTACCTCGCTTACAGCGCGCGGGTTGCGAGTCGAGTTGTATGGTAGCCGCAAAGCAAGCGCGCTGACTACCCGCCGTTGGCTTTTTCATATTGCCAATACGAAATAAATTATACGACACACGATTTAATGCTCTTATTTGAATGACAAATAAATTGCTGGGTTGGAGCGGTGCCGTTGCGGTGTTGGTATAGTGTGCCTTTAATTTTTATTTTAGTCCGGGGTTTATTTTTTTATTACTGTACCTACAAGATTCTGCCAGCGGCTTCGCCCGTGTGGTTGACGGAATAATCCCAAGGGAACATACTCCCGGTATAGTGTATGTGCTATTCCAGACTATAATCTATCTCTGTGCCTCATCCAGATCCGTTCAGCTGTTCTGGCGAGACAGAGTAACAAACATCCACCCATTCAAACTTTCGCATTGATGATTGGATTGCGGAGTTTGATCGAAAGAGTTACCGCAGCCCTGGAACGCAAAATGCTTGAGGAATGAGGAAAACAAAGGTGGATTGATATAAACAAGTATGAGTTTTAGTCAGTAAGAAACTGACACTCCCTTCCGCTCCACCCAGAGCGGAAGGAGTCATTTGATGATTTTCCTTGCTAATAAAAAAAACCGGCCAAGTGCGAGTCGGACTATCACACGAAGCGTTCCGTACCATAAACCTTAATTTTTATTATTTGTGTTATAGCGGCAACAGAAATACTTACACAATCTGTGAAAATTTCAACTGTCCACCTATTACGGTTCTTGAGATACAGTCCGCTGACAGACAGCCGGACCACGACAGACGGACAGCGGAGGCTTAGTAATAGTGGGATTCCGTTAGTTTCTCTGAAATTTTTTTGAAACACGTCCTAAGTACCTACCTTTAAACAAAAGTCCCACATGTATGCGACATCTTAATACGCCTGCTTAGCAAAATACCAGCCACCGGCATTCCTGTGTGTTTCACGGTACACTCGTATTTCATGAAATACTTCCTCCAACAAGGTTGCATTTAAAACATGCGGTATGTTTTAATTTAACGGTGTTACGTTACTAGAATAGAACCGTATAATATTTGCATAAGTAGCTGAAATGGAATTTATATTTTAATTTTATTCTAGAATTCTTGGGTTAGGTTTGTGCCACATTTGTTGATAAGGATTTAGTTTGAAAGTAGGACTGTGTCGAGATCCGAAGACCAACGAAGGTTTTCTACACCAGAAAACGTATTGCGGAACTAAAATAGGGATGGACACCTGGTAAAGCGTAGCATGATGATAGGGTGGAATAAGGCAGTGACCGAGTGACGTCCAAGGACTGGAAGAAGAAGAGTTGGTCGTCCGGTAGTGAGATGGACGGACGACATTGTTGCCATGGCGGGTAGAACCTGGATGAAGCTAGCACAGGAGCATGAGGATTGGCACAAAAAACTTTTTTACAAAAAAATACAACCGACTTCCAAAAACAAAACACTACAAGGTACAAAATAACTTCGGAAGTAAGAAAAAAAATTTAATTTCTGAAGTCGGTGTTTTTGGTTATTTTTTCGTTTTTTGACACCGACTTCCGAAATTAAAGTTTTTTTTTCTTCCGTAGTTATTTTGTACCTTGTACCTAGTGTTTTGTTTTGGAAGTCGGTTGTATTTTTTGTAAAAAGTTTTTTATTTTTCACTTTTTAGTGGTACCTAGGTACCTGCGTACCAGCGCAATGTTATGTTAAGAACTGGTGTAAACACTAAAAAAACATGCGATTTCAGCAATCCCGATCTCTTTACTATCATTTATTGAAGAGTTCCCATGCCTACCTCCGAAGTTCTTCGTCAGATCTTCACCAAATTGAAACGGGACCAGTCCAGGAAAATACTCTTTCAAACAAAAAAAGAATCATCCAAATCGGCTGACAATTGGCTAAAGTATCGCTGAATAAACATTTTTCATGGGATCTCATCATTAGATCCTAATTTATACCTTTCATCATCAGCTCAGCAACATGAAATGATGACTATCAGTCACAAATATCTGAATTGCGTTACAAAATTCATGAAAAACATTGTATGTGCCTATAAAATTTGAGGGTTGCCCTCGATTTTCGTGAGATCCCATCATCAGATTCTGACATGGTGACAATGGGACCAATCGAAAAATATACCCTTTCAGATGAAACAAAAATTTTTCAAATCGGTTCATAAATGACGGAGTTATGAGGTAACAAACATAAAAAAACAACCGAATTGAGAACCTCCTCTTTTTTTGAAATCGGTTAAAAAAAGAGGCTTATGCTCAAGCGGTGAGACGCTTAGTCACTCCCCTCCCTTGAATCAGCCAGTGCTAAAACGTATTTACGAGTATCAATAATTTTGATTCAATTTTATGATATCTGCCTATGAATATCAGAATTTAGCCCTTTAAACTCAAAGGAGATGTTTCAAAATGGGCCAGGTCTATGTACATTACCTCATAAAAAAGAGAAAAATCCGTAGAATTCGGGAAAAATACATTCAATTTATTGAAATGTTTACTGTTGTGGTAGTTAATTAATGTTTATAAATTACTTTTATCGATTTTCAACATGGCGTCGCACCGATTTAGTTACAGATCATAGAAAAATAACTGTCAGCTGTCATAACAATGTCACTTTAGTCACTTTCGTCTCGTTGCCGGAAAATAAATATGTCAGTAATAAATGTCAAACGTCATTAATCAATCAAAATGACAGCTTACCGCCATGACGGGTTTTTGTCGCGTGTTGCAATTTCAAGTGTAATTTCTTTTGTTTTACCAGCAAACAAAGCCATTTTAAAGAAATTGGACAGTCGAGAACTGTTTTAAATATATTTCTCTATTTTTAAGTATAGTGTACAAGGACATGGCCCAGGGTCTATACATTTTGGAACATCTCCTTTAGCAAACTATTTTATAGGTAGGTGTACAAAATGCAAAGTGGTTGCCGTACCAATGTCCCCCACGCCCGCACTCGTTCGATCCCAGGTGGCCATCGTTAGAATAACGAAGCATGACAAATCAATAATTTTGATTCAATTTTATGATATCTGCCTATGAATATCAGAATTTAGCCCTTTAAACTTAAATTTAGCAAACTATTTTACAGGTAGGTGTACAAAATGCAAAGTGGTAGCCGTACCAACGCCCGTACTCGTTCGATCCCAGGTGGCCATCGTTAGAATAACGAAGCATGACAAACTTCTAAAGTGTTTTATTTTGTCCTGGCCGATGTTTGTATAAACTGTTTTGATAGAAAAGTCATGTTATTTTGAACCGATGTTCAAGAAACAACCCAGAGGAAAAAAAGTCAAATGACATTTATTCAAATTAGGCTGAGAGTCAGCAATTTTTGAACGTCTATATTAAGATAGTCCCCCAAAAGTTTTGGGGGAATATTTTGGCCCAAAAAGCCCACCCGTCACCACTTCCTAGTGATTTAGCTGGAAAGAGAAGTGGCGCAACAACCTAACCCAGTAGTATACTTTCTACAACTTGTAAAATAATAAACGCAATTGCTCAAAAGAGATCATTGTACTCATAATAATGAACAATTTTTACTATGAGAACAACATTGAAATCGTGAAAAAAAACGTTGTATTTACTCTACGTACTCTTATATGGAAAGCACTCATTGCTAACAAAAACTTTTTAAAATGTGGTTTTGCAGGTCCATCTGACACCAAATACGAAGCCCTCCCGTAAATACTTCCAGGTCAAAAAGTTCAGATACATCGTTGATAAATGTTACATTTAGATGATCCAGGCAGTTCCTTTGCTTTCGGCCTTGGTTCAGTCCATGATCCAGAGCGTGGGGCATTGGATACGTCACCCCGTTCTGCGAAGCAGTAATGCTAGCGAAGGGAGAGATACCTCACGCCCAGCCATCGCAACAGAAGAAGACGCCATAGGCGTCGCGAGTCGCAGGGCGGCCCGGGTCAACGGTGCGTTGCGTTCGACGTGTGCCTCAAAGAGATGTCAGCATTGCCAGGGTTGCGGAATTTGTTTGAAATAGCCACCGCGGCCCTGGAACACAAAGGGCAAAGCAATAGTCTCCCACTCCCTTCCTTTCCGCCCAGAGCGGAAGGAGTCATTTGTTGATTTCTCATCCTTGAAAAAAGGCAGTTTCTTTAGCATATTTTTTACTTTAACGCAGGTAAAGCCGATGGTAGAAACTAGTATAGAACAAAGCAATTTTATGAACCATTCGAATAAAAATATACAATGAACTCATTATACCCAGACAGACTAGATTTATAAATTATATTTCAGACTCACGACCGAAAAATCAGACTTCACAAATTCTCTTTCAATAGAATTTCTTATCGAACAATTCGTTGGCGACTGATATTATTTCATGTGAGTAAATCTTTTGTGCTTTGTCGGAAAATAGGCCCGCGGTCTTACAAAGTATAATATAAATAATGGTTCAGGCCACATTAGCACATCAAAGGACATTTGTAGCGGTTTCTTTACTTAGGAGATATTTTTAGTTTGTACTGTGACGTATAAGGTTGCATGGGTTACGGAATGCTTAGTCCATACTTGTGTGCATGCTCAACGTGTTTGTGTGTGTGTTTGTTTGTCAACGTGTTGTTTTGTATATACCGTTATAACTTAGAACTAAGTGCTTGAAATCGAATCAAAATTTTTAAAGAGCAAGATTTGTGTTATTTCAGGAGCGGATACAGGTATGTCATATGGGGGATGAGCTTGACCCTGCTGTGGGTAGGTTTTGGCAAAATAAACACTAAAAAAAGCACATTTTATTCATAACGCAATACAAGCCTTCTTGAATAACTTTTCGTAAATTCGTAAATTCCTCATTGGCTTCGTTAGGTACATAATAGATATGGGCGCCAAACCATTATTTGGTATGGTTTTGCTTGTTACCCGACTGCAAAAGAAGGAGGGTTATGTTTGTAATGATTATCGTGTATTTAATTTGATTTTCATGTTGAATTTGATTAATGTTAGCGTTTCCGTTTTATTAAAAAAATACTGTAACATCCTGTTTGGTTTCTCTAAGTATTTAACATGATCACTTCCTTTTTATTTATTTTAAATATTGCAATATCCTGTTGAATTTATTATTTAATTTGACAGCTTCTTTTTTAATATTTTAATAAATATTGTACTCCCTCTTGAATTTATATAGAGTTAAATTTATCACTTTCTTTTAAATTATTTAAAGAATATATTGTAACTTCCTGTTGGATTTTATAAGGATTTTACTTGATAATTTCCGTTCTACATTCTGTTTTATTATTGTCATTTTGAGGGTATAAATACCGATGTAATGTGAATCTAAAGGTATTCTTCTTTGGCTGTTCGTGGAATAAACACTCTGGACTTAAGTATAGTATTACTTTATTATTTCATATAACTTTTTCCTGTGCATATACTTGTGTGAATATTGTGTGATTTCGAACACGTTGGCGATCATACGCCGATAGACTACTGAAGATATCTTGAACTTTTGAGAGGGGATGAGCCCCCTAAACCCTCCCCATTTTTTGTTTAAGGATGGGAAATCATCAAATGACTTCTCCCGCTCTGGGTGAAGCAGGAGGAAGTGTCAGACTCTTACTGACTAAAACCCTTCAGAGTTCCTCCGAATGCCCTTTGTGTTCCAGGGCCGAGGTGCCTCTTTTGAACATATTCCGCAGCCCCGTCTTCTATGCTGACAGATATTTGAGGCACGTATAGAACACAACGCGCCGTCGACCCGGGTCTGGTTCTGATCGGACGGCGAGCCACCCAAAGCTCGACGTCGCAGGCCCGCGCCTACGGTGGCTGGAAATCGCTCTGCGACTCCCGACGCTCGGGGCGTCTTTTTCTGTTGCGGCGGCTGGGTCGTGAGGTTTCCCTCTCTCCCACGCGTTCGGCCTCATCATTCGCTAGCATTAATGCTTCGCAGAAGGAGGTGACCGCTTCCCATGCTCCCTCGCTCCGGACCATAGATTGAACCAGGGCCGGTCGCGAGAGGTCACCGCCGCCGATCGCCTCGACGAGGACCCGGCGGTGCTCCGCTCAAGCAGGGCAGACCTCCACCGTGTTCTCCGGGCGATCCTCACAGTGTTGACACCCGGCGTGTCCTCCCGCCGAATCCGAAACAGCGGAACGTCAAGCGGAAGGTGAGAACGCCGTGGCGCCGCTCTAGCCACTCCTCAAAGACAGGACTTATCGCCTGGATTGTGGCGTGCCCTGGATCTACCCTTGCGTAGCTTAATTTATGTTTGATAATTTCCAAAAAAATGTTTTCAGTGATTTGACTTCACTAGCATCGTAACTCGACTAAATGTGTGACGCAAAACATAACAGCCTACCCTCTCAAGTATAAACAGACGGATTATTATTCTAAGAAAGTAATAAATAACACTTATTCTTGACCACAAAACCGCACTTTATTTTATTCCCATTTGTAAAGGAAACTTCTTTTTAAAACCTACACGTTTGTCGATGCATGGCAGTCGCCTAGGTATCGAGCTAAGCTTCAATAGCCCTGGGCCAGCTAAGTGCGCCGCTCACTGCCAAGTGTGTTGGTATTGGCCCCGGGGCGGACTTTGTGCCCCTTTCATCGAGAAGTGAGAATGTTAAGTTTATTTTATTGGTTTGGCTTTTAAGTAAGTACAAGTTTTTTAACTAAATGTTTTAAAAGGATTTTAGATCAATATTACAAGTATATTTCATAACGTCCTTTACTGCGGTTTTGCTCCCGTGGCTTAACCAACAGGAACCGTGCATTTTCTGGGATAAAATTAGCATATGAGTAAAGAAGAAGACAGAACTTGTCTATCACTTCTGACCTAGACTAAAGAGAAAATCCATCTCAAGTTAAAAAAAGGAATCCCGTTTATTCTGTCGGAAATGACGCACAGAAATCCCAAAATTAAAAAATAACCAGTAGGTATCTGAATTGAGTATTTGGCGTTAAGAACGTGTCAAACTGTGATGAAATGCTGTTAGTTTTTATGCTAAAGTAGAGTTTGGATTAAAGTTAACTTCAAATGCTTAATTCAGTAATCGGGGTAAATTCCAAATTCCATTGCAACACATTCATCTTCTTGCTCTGTTGACACGAAAACATAATGCAAACATTGAAACTGGAGTTGGACTTGACTGATTTAAAATATTTCGACTTACAAATTCAAGTAAGTATAGTCAATAAATAATCGCAATCACAATATAGGCAGGTAAAATTCAACACTTCGATGGATTTTTGTATAAAATTGAGTAAACATATCATCATCATAATAGCCGAAAGACGTCCACTGCTGGACATGGGCCTCTCCCAAAGGGGGTGTGTGCCATTATCGCCACGCTGAGCAGGTGGGTTGGCGATCACAGTGTATGGTGTTACTTTTTACAGAGAACGCTGCTACCCATTCTCTGGCGAGAATTTAAGTAAATACCTATCCTACCTAGGCCTGTCCTACTGTACGGCGGTGAATGTTGGCCAGCACTAAGCAGACACACCTGATGAAGATGCTGAGGTGGATGAGTGGCGTAACGCGATCCGATCGCATACGCAACTCTTTCATCAGAGGTAGTCTTGGTGTCCGTGACGTGGGGGAAAAACTGCAAGAGTGTCGTCTGCGATGGTATGTCCACATCATGCGCCGCCCTATGGAGTACGTTGGTCGGGGATGCATGAATATGGCTGTTCTTGGGGCTAGGTCCCGTGGTCGCCCTCGCAAGCGCTGGTTGGACGTCGTTAAGTCCGACATGAGAGCCAATGGCCTAACTGAGAAGGATGTTCAAGATCGGGCAAAGTGGAGGAAAATAAATAGGAAGGCGGACCCTGGCAATAGCCGGGATTAACGCCAGGTGGAAGAAGAAGAAGACCTATGAGAATAAAAATGTGTCTATCAAACCGTCATAATACCATTTCACATGACCCCACCGTTATTAATCCTACATCGTTCCCGACTTAGCACCGACACATAGACCTAGACAATGGACTGAGCGATACAGAATTCGCGACCGTCACAGAACCACTCCATAGTAAGAGACTAATGGATTGTGCAATCAGCGGGTCTAAAAAGGCCACTATGGCAATATCAGAAAGCAAATCACGCTAAGCAAGCGACTGAACAAGCTTTGACTGTGACAAGCTTTGTCACAGTCAAATTTTTCCAATCAACCTTGAACCTAATGGGTTAGCGAAAAAGATGAAAATTAAATTTGACAGATTGTTCGTGATTAATTATTATGATTCTCCTAAAGAGCCTTTTTAGACCCGCAGTATCTGTCTCTTTTCACATTCTCTGTTTATTTGTCATACCCAGATACAGGGTTGCGGAGGTCAGATAGGCAGTCGATCAATGTTAAATTTTGGTTGATGATATAAATATGATTATGCCTATGTACAGAATGTATCCCTGCCCTGGAAACGGGCGCGCGTTTCATGAGACTATACTTTTTAAATGTTGACATTCGGAAAGTGCTGATAAAAGTAAATAAAACATTTGATAAGATTCTGCGTGT
Organism: Lacanobia oleracea; assembly: GCA_950371165.1. Lineage (NCBI taxonomy): Eukaryota > Metazoa > Arthropoda > Insecta > Lepidoptera > Noctuidae > Lacanobia > Lacanobia oleracea. The sequence goes on along the minus strand of OX493412.1, from coordinate 6,890,388 downwards.
CTGCTTTGACGTGGCCCGTGATCTGCATTTAAAAAAGTCAAAGTCAAAGATTTATTTGCAAATAAATATGGTTATAAAAGTTCTTGCAATAGTAGTATGGCAGCTTAACATATTAGGTCTTTACCTATGAAATTGCCGTTCTGCAGTACTGGCCATTTCAAATCAAAATAATTTTTGTTTGGCTAAGAATACTAATTTCAAATTAATTTTATTTTAAAAACATGGTTTTTTTTTTCCAAAAGTAGTCATTTGTTTATTGATTAGTGTTACATTTTCATTGCATTTCAATCTTTTTCATCATCATGGATACGTTAAAAATTCGAGTAATTATGAAATATGAATACCGTCGTGGCAGCAACGCGGCACAAGCGACACGCAACATCAACGACGTTTACGGAGCTAACACTACAAACCAACGCACTACCTGTTATTGGTTTGCTCGCTTCCGTTCTGGAAATTTCGACCTGAAAAATGAACCTCGCGGTCGTCCGAAGACTTTGGTCGACAATGACGAATTAAAGGCGATTGTGGAAGCTGATGATACACAATCTACGGCTGAATTAGCAGCAGCTTTCGACGTTAGCGTCAAAACAATATTGGTCCATTTGCGTCAAATTGGCAAGGTAAAAAAGCTTGACAAATGGGTGCCCCACGAACTCAATGATCGCCAGCGCGAAGTACGCGTCGAAACGTGCCTTGCACTGCTCAACAGACACACAAATGAAGAAATTTTGAACCGCATTGTTACCTGCGATGAAAAATGGATTCTGTTTGATAACCGCAAGCGCTCAGCAAGTTGGTTGGATCCTGGTTCAGCACCTAAACAATGCCCTAAACGAAAACTTACCCCTAGAAAAGTGATGGTCACTGTTTGGTGGTCTAGCGCCGGTGTGATTCATCACAGCTTCTTACCAAACGGGGTGAGCATTACTGCAGATGTGTACTGTGAAGAACTGAACACAGTGATGGAGGAGCTGGCACATCTCCAACCAGCATAGGTCAATCGCTCGTCTCCGCTGCTCCTGCACGACAACGCGCGACCTCATACTGCACAGCAGACGGTCTCCAAGTTGCAAGAACTGGGGTTGGAAGCTCTCCGTCATCCGCCCTACTCACCAGACCTTGCGCCTACAGACTACTACTTTTTCCAGAATTTGGATAACTTCTTGGCGGGAAAAAATTCAATACCCGAGAGGCAGTACAAAATGCCTTTGAAGAATTTGTTGCCTCCCGTCCAGCTGATTTCTTTAAGAAGGGCATCAATAAACTGCCACTTCGTTGGCAAAGATGCATTGATTGCATGGGTGATTACTTCGATTAATACAAATAAAAAATACATGAAAAAAAAATCGTTTAAATTTTTTCATTCAAAACGGCAATTTCATAGGTAAAGACCTATTATTAAAACAAAACTACAGGCCGAATAATCTCTGTATCTCCCTCACACATTTCTGCCCGTAATCTCTTTAATCTATACCAGAATACCTCAGTCCATTCTCTACGTATACGAACCGACTCCGTCACATTGAGCCAACATGTGCCGTGTGTAACAGCCCTTATACGGGGCTTGCATAATCAACCCATTAAATACAGATTTAGGACTAATACCTCGGAAAAAGGTACGTTAGGCTCGGGCGTTGAAATTGAAACACTTTTTTGAGCCAGGTGTTAAACTGTTGTTTCGGGAGGTACCTGTTTCGGATTCGGCGGAAGGACACGCCCGGGTGTCATCACTGCGAGGATCGCCCGGAGGACACGGTGGAGGTCTGCCCTGCTTGGGCTGAGAACCGCCGGGTCCTCGTTGAGGCGATCGGCGGCGGTGACCTCTTGCGGCCGGCCCTGGTTCAATCTATGGTCCGGAGCGAGGAGGCATGGGAAGCGGTGACCTCCCGGTAGGTTGTTAAACTGTTGGAGTATTTAGACTTATCAATCCGAATAGTTTTTCCTATATAATTAGCCTGGCCTTTTACCAACTACATTAGAATCAGCGTCCACCCAAACCGGATTGAACTGAATACTAGTACTTGATGCGGAGCGGCTTACTTTAATAGACTTCCACAACCCACTAACTGGTTTACACGGTACTTCTTGGCAAAACTGGAATCAGATTTTCTGGCGTTTGACAACCCGTAACGACTGCCAAAGATCTTCAAATGACAGCCGGGATCAATGGGTTAACGTGCTTTCCGAAGCACTAAGGATACTTCAATACGAAAGGTAATCATAATTGACGGATACCCACACCAATTACAAGCATTTTGAATAACAAAATAATGATGAAATTAATGTATATAACGCTCTACATTACAACACAACAGATACCAAAATATTCCTGAGGCGTTTTGTAACAACACGGAAGTTGTACTGTAGGCTTGTTGAAAATATATCGATGTATTGATATTTCGGTATGTTATATAATACGCGGTGATTCTTGAAAGCAAAAAAAGTTCTAGTACACCGGTACTAGAACTTTTTTGCAAGGATATTGACACTAAAACTTGGGTTCCAAAGTTAGGTTGCTTTAGAATTATCCACTCCGCAACAAGCATCGCGTGCATCTAAAAATGTAAATTACCAAGTACCATTTAAATAGTACGTTGTTGCGGACAACACATTTGGTTTTATTTTATTTATTATATTCGTTTATTCTGACTTTTAAAACGATTTCTGTAAGCTTTATAAATTATTATTCTGCTGATATAGTTCGACCGGGTCCGATGTACCGAGCCTAGGGTATGTGCGTGGTGAGACTGCTTTTTTTCTACAGGATTTTTATCTCATGTCCGTCTAACATATCAGACGCGCATGAGATAAATTTCCAGAGATGGGTCGTGTGTTATCTCGTGATATCAAGAATTCAAGACCGTCATACCGACGTGCCACTCGGATTTGAATCCTATGTCAGAGTACCTGTAGTTTTATTTTTTTTTAAATTATTTCTTGTACAATTAATAAAAACTTAACTTTTACCATTATAATATTTTCTAATGAATATACTTATTTATTTATTTATTTATTTAACACTTTCAGCACGAATGTACATAGGCGGACTTAATGCCATAGGCATTCTCTACCAATCAACCTTTGGGTGATGCAGAGAATAGTGGTAGGTGCAATACGAAAAATTAAAAGTGATTGAAATTATTTAAATACTATAAAATTTAACAATAATATACATATACAAAGCATACATACACTACAAATATATAAAAAGTACTCAAATTGACAAGATAAATGTGTAAACGAAATACTTAAACAATTAATAAAAATAGCTAATTGGAAAATATTAACGCTGTGACGATACAACTGCCAACTTCTTACGAATGTGTTCACGAAGTTTGGCTTTGAAGGTTAATAGTTTGGTTCAGTTATTTATTACACGAAATATAACCAGGCTTAACTGTGTTATATTTCGTGTAATAAATAACTCATAGCAAAATACTTAAGCCAAAAGTGGGTACTTCAAAAGGCTTTCCCTCACCCGCCAATAAATTCTTATTTCTGTAAACTCCATAAGAATTTAATCATTTGAAAAGCGGTAACAGTACCAACAAAATTCTTGACATTTCAAAAGTTACAGTTAATGCCAAACCGATAGCCGTTATTTTGACGTATTTCGATGAAATTCTTTGTAAATGTCAGAGGTTGTACCTTATAACTGGTACTTAATAATTCTATGGCCAAAGGTCACTGAGAAAATGTTTCAGGGTTTAGGTCAGGGGTTAGGCAATAACCTTTTGTAAGCACTGCCCACAGATATGTCTTCCTCTAAGGGAGTATCTTTGAAATTAATGGTAGCTCGAAAGCGCCGAGGGGCGCCGCGCCCCTCACGCGGACCCCGCATGCTTCCACGTGGAAAGTTCGAAATTTTGTTCGAAACATCAAATTAATTTAAACCGCCAACTGATTCAGTATTGCTCGCACTTAAACTTCATAAGTTTCTGCTGTCAAAATATTAACAAAAAGCAGCACTCTTATAAACAGTGATTAGACGTACAATAAAGTAAAATATTAAACGCAGACAAATAAATATTTATTTTAAGATTTATTTTTTTCAGCCGTTAGTAAATTATGTCATGTTTTGTATGTCCCCAAATTATTTTTAAAACTACTTATTCAGTAGATTTTTTAAGCATATGACCACAATTGTGCGATAGAGATAGCAATACAGAATTTTTAGCACTAGGAAGCTATGGAGTAGATCAGTAGTTGTAAAAAATCAGCTAATCAAAATTGAACTAAGTATGTTACGGAAACGAATTAAATGATAATTAGTTAATTTGTTTCTTTTTTGTGTCGTGGCTTCCAACACGTAAAACCATGCATTTTTCGGAGATGGTTTTTTATCAGTGAAAAAAATTGTTTTTATAAATATATTCTAACTCTTCATCATTTAACGTTAGTTAAATACTTAGCTAACCAATACTCAAGAACCTAAATCTGATTCAAAGACCTTTTCAGTAAAATTCCGATGGAGTTTTACATGAGCGCCGCTGCTATTATACATATGCGGCATGCCGCCAAAATCGGTCAACTGGGGATATTCTAGCGTATGCCATTCACATTTGGAGTGAGGCCATTGAGAAGCACAGGGAGGTACTAGCGGTAATCCTTGATATCTCGAAGACGTTCGACAGGGTCTGGCATGATAGGCTTATTAGTAAGCTTCCTTCCTTCGGTCTGCCCACCGGATTGTGTGATTAAATTGCAGATTTCCTGAGGGATCGGTCTATCTGAGTGGTCATAGGTGGCTGCTCGTCCAGACTGCTGAATATTAATGCCGAAGTTCCTCAGGGGTCGGTGCTCTCGGCAACAATGTTCCTATTGCACATTATTGATCTGCTAAAACCTGGTACGCAGACAACAGCACTGTTGCTGAGAGATACGTGTCCGACGCACGAGCTCGTGGGTCGCAGATCCAGTCTCTTCCACTCCATCACATCTCACAATTCCACCCAGTTTCATCTTTCCGAGGTGAAACCGTGCCGATAACCAACTGACTTGAGCCTCTTGGTGTTAGCATCTACCCTCAATTTTGGCCCTTTCATAGAGGTAAAGGGTCGAGTGCCTGCCAGAAAGCTGGGATCCTAGCAAAGGTGAGACGTACTTCACGCCGAAACAGTGGCTCAAACTCTATCAAGCGCAAGTTCGATCGTGTATGGAGTACTGCTCTCATCTTTGGGACGGATCTGCCAGATACGAGCTTGATGCCCTTGAGTCAATTGAGAAACGAGCCAAGAGGATCATCGGCAATGAAAGGCTCATCGAGTCGAAGCTCCAAAGTCGGTTACATCTTGTGGAGTGTGCAACTGAATTGCATAATTTAACTGCGCCGAGCCCGTTCCATCCGTTCCGTTCCGGACCACAAGACGTACGGTGATGCGCCACCGGTACATGTTGGACATCCCACCCACACGAGCAAAACGATTTGGGAACACATTCATAGTGCGTACAGCTAAGGAGTGGAATTCCCTGCCAGAGTCTGTTTCCTGATAGCTACAACCTAAGAGTCTTTAAGTCAAGAGTGAATAGGTTACTTCTAGGCAAGCGTGCTCCATCTTGGACCACATCATCGCTTACCATCAGGTGAGATAGTGATCAAACGTATGATTATCAATAACACGCATTTGGTATTTGTATTTAAAGTACTTGCTTTGAAATGTAATTTGTAATTCGTATTTAACATACCCGATGCCGAGGTATTTTGTAGATAGTATTTTAAATACTTAAGGCATCAAAATACTTACTAACTTACTACTTATTAATGGGCCCATGATAGTGGTCTTAATAGTATTTTGTAATTCGTATTCAAAACAGCTGAAATAAAAATAGCTGAAATACTGTATTTTTTTATTTTACATATCAAATTTACTTAAAGATATTTTATATTTCTTATTTCAAGTACTTGCGAGATAGTATTTTGTAATTTGTATTTCAATTAAAGCAAAGTATGCATTTTGCCGTGCCCTGGACTGGGGTAAAGACTTACCAAATATCAGGAGGTTAAAATCATGATGAAGTAAAATTGGGGCTAGCAACTATTACCACATAATATTGATTTAGATTAATAATATTAGTAGGATTACATATTTTCCATTTATTTCTGGAACTTCTGAAACACACGCAGACAAGTCGGGGGGAAAAAGCTAGTATTTACTTAACACAATTCAAACTCGACTCCATTTCATCTCTACATAAAATTCTTGACACATTGATGTTTGACGTATATCAATCCTAAAATGAAAACATTTATTTTAGCGTGTGTTTTGAGATAAAATGTGAAATTAACGTATAAAACAGTTTACCCTATATTGCTATGTGATATGAAAACTTTGGAGGATCTTGTACGTGTATACAAATGAAGGTGATGAGTTGGAGTTGCCATTTTTTCTTCAAGCCGTAGCTATTAATTTCCTGACAAACGCGTCTATTGTCGCCTTCAGGTAAGAACTACCAACGACGTTTTACTTTATTTTGTTTTAATCTTTTATTTCATACCAATTTTATGCATAATTCAAAAAATGGCGCGGTTAGAAAAATATTACGTTGTATATTGTTCAACGTCATAAAAATATACTTTCGCATGGTTCACACACTTTTTTAACACTAAATTTAATTTTAAACTACAAAATTATGAAAATCTGATAGCATAGCTCCAATTTGAAAAAAAAGTGACGCAGGTCTTGTCTGCAAGAGCTCCACGGAGCATCTGAAGAACTGAACAAACGAGAGGGATGCAAATACTTTTGCAAGGAAAAAACTGAGATGACGATAATAAAAGACTATCTCGGAATAAAAAAACGTAAGTGCCAAAATAAAATTTTCAGAATTGATAACATAAAAGTATTATTAAATTGAAATCTGTTCAGTTGAAACCTCGATAAGGTTATTTAATCTATTTTAAAGTAATTTTCATAGGACCAATCTAAAGCGTTGCGTCTTGTAACAAAAAAAAGTAAAAAAAAATCGAACTTTGTATTTTTTTTTCTATCGAGAAAATGTCTTCGTATCGTGTATTCCTTCAGTTGAATAGTTGATGTTATAGTCAAAAAACACATACCACAATTTCACATTCCCGTTCCAGGAACCTAACAAGATACGTTTAAACGAAAAACGGCCTTATACTGATTGAATCACCAAAAAGAAATTGCCTACTAAATGAAATACTTATTAGTACTAGTTAGTAAACAATCATTAAATTATTCTTTAAATACCTTCATCAGCGATGAAGTTATAGAGCTTCAAAGATTACAATTAGAAAGAGAAGTCCGATTTGAACTTTGACATCAAAGTCCATGACGCCTATACAGCTGCCATTTAAAACAGCGTTTTCGCGAGAGGATATACTTGTTTAAATAATTATTTAGCGCTTATTCTTCGAGCAATTTTGATTTTATTTTCACTGTTGGTATTATATATTTAGACCACCTGTATAGATAATAAATACTTTTTTCATGCATATTGGGATATTGTCTTGGTAATCCTGGGTGTTCGCTAACGGTTTTATGTAGAGGGAGTTTGCTGAGGTACTCTAGACAAGGTTTGGATATTGAGATGAATCTGCTACTACTAGGGAGCGTGGGTGAGTTGTGGTATGGCCGTTAGGACGGCGTATAGTGGTGGACTGGATTTAACAAGGTTATTCGAAATTCAAAGATAATGAGAAACTCTAGATTATTTAGATTACTAAATTGCTAATAAAATACGTATTCACGTAATTTATTAACTTACTTAATAATTTGAATATTGACATTAGTATTGTACTACTCTGTCAAGAAAGTACCGGGAAAAGATCAATAATACACAAAATGTCTGTTATTCATCCAAATTTATTTTATCACCTTCAAAGTATGCTCCTTTAGAAACGATACACTTGCGCCAACGAATAATCCATTCATCAAAACATTTTTTAAACGCTGCTTCCGGAATTGAGTTCAGTTCTCGCCGCGAATTCTCCTTTATGTCTTCTATCGATTGAAAACGGGTGCCACGAAGTGGTAATTTGAGTTTAGGAAAAAGAAAAAAGTCAGCAGGAGCCATATCTGGTGAATATGGTGGTTGCTGGATGGTATTTGTTGAGTGTTTGGTTAAAAATTCGTTCACAATGATAGCCTTGTGCGAAGGCGCATTGTCGTGGTGCAAAATCCAAGAATTTTCTTTCCACAAATCTGGCCTTTTTCGTCGAATTTGCTCTCTTAAACGCCGCATAACGCTCAAATAATATTCTTTATTTACCGTTAGACCTTCCGGTAAGAATTCAGAGTGCACAACACCGCGATAGTCAAAGAAAACAGTCAACATGACTTTGACTTTTGATCGACTTTGGCGTGGTTTTTTCGGTTTCGGTTCAGTTGGAAGGCGCCACTCCGAAGCTTGTTGACTAGTTTGCATGTCAAACTCGTAAACCCACGTCTCGTCACCAGTAACAATGCGTTTCATGAATGTTGGGTCCGAACTGACTCGTTCTAGCATGTCCTCAGCGAGTTTCATGCGATTGAGTTTTTGGAGAAAATTCAGATCTTTTGGGACTAGCCGAGCAGCAACATGTTTCATACCCAAATGATTAGTTAAAATGGTACGGATCGACTCGTGAGATACAGAAACTTCGGCGGCTATCTCTCTCAGAGTTGAATGGGGATTTTCAGTCACTATTTCCTTCACTTTTGCGATGTTAACTTCAATTGCAGACGTTGACGGCCTACCAGAGCGAGGCAAATCTTCCATCACATCTCGACCGCTTTCGAACGCTTTGAACCACTCATAAGCACGAGTTTTTGATAAAGTTGATTCACCGTAAGCCTTCTGTAACATTTTCAGTGACTCCGAACACGAAATTCCATTGGCGATACAAAATTTAAGACAAACTCTTTGTTCGATATTTTTGTCCATTATGAAATTCGCAATACACACTATATATGATATTACTAAAACCAGCACTGTATTTAATATAAATAACAGATGCAACTCAAACTCCGCGCCAAAATGGAAAACAGTTGTGCCAATCTAACAACTACAAAAAAAACAAAAATTTGAATTTGGAACCATAAACAAATCATCCATTCCCGATACTTTTTTGACTGAATGTATATTGACATTAGTATTATATTTTGACTTTTGAACTGTGTATTGACATTGTATATTGACATTACTATTTGCTTCCATCATCATCTGCCTAGCCTTTTACCAACTATATTGGGGTCGGCTGTGTGTTCCAGTCAAACTGGATTTAGCTAAATACCAGTAATTTACGCGGAGCGGCTGCCTACCAGACCTCTACAACCCATTAATTGGGTAATACGGTACTTCATGGTAAGACTGGAGTCAGATTAACTGGCTTCTAACTATTCGAAACGACTGCCAAAGATCTACAAATGACAACCGGGACCAACGGCTTAACGTTCTTTCCGAGACACGGAGGAAACTCGGTATGTTAAGACGGTCACATATTCACAGACCGACCTTGGCAAGCGTTGCTTAACTTTGAATATCGACCCGTGCGGCTGTTATTATCTAGCCACGAGCTCCTCATTACTATTTGCTTATTTACATTAAAGTTGTATATTGACACTGGAATTGTATTCATTTATTCACAAAAACAGCACACAGCTCTTTAACAATTTTACTTAAAATAAATAAATCGATCTTACAGCCAATTACGGATTTATAATTTATTAACGTCATTCTGTTTTATATAAATGGTCTATAACACTGAAAGAATTTTTCAAATCAGACCAGTAGTTCCCGAGATTAGCGCGTTCAAGTAAATAAACAAACTAACAGACTCTTCAGCTTTATATATTAGTATATAGATTGTACACCTCATAACAAGCACAAGAAAAACGCTTATAAAAAAACTAGTGTACAATGGGCGGTAAATTGTATTTCCCTTTATTCCTTCGCAGTATCCCGCTGTTTTCAAAGCCCCAATTCTAGTCGAACTTATAACGAACTGTTGCAAAGTTAGTTGATGAAGGCTGGTCGAGTTGTGGCTCTTGTTCTATGATAGACTGCGATGGACGACACGATATTGTCATAACAACGCCATCTTGTTTACACCGTACTGTATACGGTGCTAATTTTAAATAAAACTGCGGTTTTCAAACGGTAGTAATCTACCTTTTGAATCACAGTTTTGTTTCCCACAAGGATTAAGGGATAAGATTCATATTTCGAAAATATTTAGGGTGTCTTTGTCAATCTCGGGAGGTTTGGAATAAGTGAAAGGCGACCAGGGCTGACATTTGCTATAAATTGTAATTGCTCAACCCATTAAGCACTCTGCATTAGCATGATATGGTCTAAATTATTGTAATATTTCATTGTTTTACTAACGGAGGTAATTCCGTTGGATTGACAAGATTTTTCAGAAATAGTTTCAGAGTATGTAGTTGAGTATACAAGATAAAAAATACAAAACTAAAACAAAAATGATAGCTTAGTTTAAAATCCATTTTTTAAAAAAGGGAACCGCCTTCAAAAAACCAACTCACTGAAAGACATATAGAGACAGAATAGGGACTGGATAAGGATAGGGGTGGGGTATATAAAAATTAATTTGTGTCTTTCAGTGAGTTGGTTTTTTGAAGGCGGTTCCCTTTTTTAAAAAATCCTCACCTGCTAGCGGTGCACCCTGCTGTCCAACGGACGAGGCTCTGGCGAACCTGGTTTCCCTCTCGTAGGGTTGTGGGGGTCAGACGGCTGGTCGCCCCACGTAAAACCAACTTCAGCCAAATAAAATGGACAAGAAGTTGATAACGGGTACTCGGGCTAGGGCGTCGCCGCATAACGACGCGCAGGCACATCGCCCTAAACCTGCGATAAGTGGGCTAGGGCTACCGTGTCGAGTACGGGCACGGCTAAAGAGGATAGTACCCAAGAAGAAGTTCCGCTTTGCCACCTGGAACATTGGCTCCCTAACCGGACGTTGCCGAGAACTCGCGGACGTACTTGCGAAGCGTCGGGTCCAGTGCGCCTTCCTTCAGGAGACGCGCTGGAAGGGAAATAAGTCACGTGACATCGGGCAGGGGTACCGGCTAGTGTACACCGGATCACCAACGGGCAGGGGCGGAGTGGCCGTGGTGCTGTCTAAGGACCTCCAGGATGGACTCCTTGAAGTAGACCGATGCAGCGACCGGTTGATGCGAGTTAGGGTGCTGATCGAAGGGTCGGTAACGAACCTAATCAGCGCCTATGCTCCTCAAACTGGTTGCTGTGAGTCTGAAAAGGAGGCCTTCTGGGATGAGTTCGAGGACGTACTACGCGCTATTCCGAATTCCGAAGGTGTTTTGGTTGGGGGGGATCTCAACGGTCACGTAGGTCAGTTTGCTGGAGAGTACGGACGTGTTCACGGTGGTTTTGGATATGGCCAGCTAAATGCAGAGGGAGTCAGTATACTCAGCACCTGCGCTTTGTCTGACCTAGCCATCGCGAACACGTTCTTTCAGAAGAAGCCCCAGCATCTTATTACGTACCGTAGTGGTGCCTACTCAACCCAAATAGATTACCTGCTGGTGAGACGGTGCCACATTGGCAAGGTTACCAACTGCAAAGTCATCCCAGGTGAAAGCCTAACGGCTCAACACCGCCTCCTTGTCCTGGACTTTGCGGTTGTACCGAAAAAGAAAGTGACCGAAAAACGCAAACCCCGCACAAAGTGGTGGTTGCTTGATGGTCCTAGGCAGTCGGACTTCATCGCGGAGCTCGAGCATCTCGAGATCAGTGCTCCGCATGAGTCCGCTCAAGAGATCTGGAGTAGGATCCATTCAGCAATCACCGATGCGGGTAAGCGCGTCCTTGGCACTTCTCGTGGTGGCCGCACCATAGAAAAGGAGACGTGGTGGTGGGATGACGGGGTGCAGGAGGCGACTCGGAAGAAGAAGGTTTTATTTAAACAGTGGCAAGGGTCCAACTCTCCGGATGACAGAGAGGCATATGGAGCGGCTAAGCGCGCTTGCAAAAAAGCTGTAGCCAGAGCCCGCAGCAAAAGTCTGGCGCCCTTGTACGACAAGCTGGAAACTGCGGAGGGGCAAAAGCTTATTTTTAAGTTGGCGCGTGCCCGGGAGAAAGCTGCACAGGACATTAGCAAATGTCTCTGTGTAAGGGACGCCCAGGGTAAGCTGCTCTACGATGCCCCCTCTGTTATGGAGAGATGGTGTACATACTTCGCGGAGCTGTCTAACAAACAGCATCCCCATAACCTTCCTCCCGAACCGCCTCCTAACCTTGGACTTATTTCCCCTATTTCCCCCGACGAAACCCGCATTGCTCTTCGCCACATGAAGAACCGGAAAGCGGTCGGGCCTGACAATGTGCCAATTGAGGTGTGGAAGGCGATGGGCCCACATGGCGTGGACCTTCTGACGGATCTTTTTAACCGCATCCTGATCACCAAGGAAATGCCGAACCAGTGGCGATTTAGCCTGATTATCCCTGTATACAAAGGCAAAGGTAGCGTACAGGATTGTAGTAGCTACCGCGGTATCAAGATCATGTGCCACACCATGAAGCTCTTCGAGCGCATCATTGACACACGGCTCCGTAGCGAGTGTACTGTCTCTGAGTGTCAATATGGCTTCCGGGCGGGTAACAGCACCATGGACGCAGTATTCGCCTTACGGAATCTGGCTGAGGCTTACAGAGAGAGAAGGAGAGCTTTGCATATGGCCTTTTTAGACCTGCAGAAGGCCTTCGACTGTATACCTCGGCAGTCCATCTGGTGGGCACTGCGCTTCAAGGGCGTTCCCGAGGCCTATATTGACATTATCAGAGACATGTACCGCGATTCCGTGTCCTCTGTCCAGACCGCTGTTGGCGAATCGAATGGCTTCCCAATATCTGTTGGCGTTCACCAAGGCTCGGCTCTTAGCCCGTTCTTGTTTAACGTAGTGCTCGATGTAGTTACGGCAAACATCCAAGATAAGCCCCCATGGCTAATGATGTATGCCGATGACATCGCCCTCGTTAATCAGAACAAAGCCCATCTTGAGCGCAAAGTCAACATTTGGAAGGACACGCTTGAAAACGGTGGTCTGAGACTAAATGTGGCGAAGACTGAGTACATGTCCTGTGGCGGCACGGATTCAAATAGGTTCATCCGAATAGGTTCGGACCTGATCAGAAAGTCCGATACGTTCAGGTACCTTGGATCCGTGCTGCACGAGTCTGGCAACGTGGACGACGATGTCCAAGCACGTATAGGCGCGGCTTGGGCGAAGTGGCGCGAGGTAACGGGCGTTGTATGCGACCGCAAAATGCCTCCTAAGCTCAAGGGGCAGATATATAAATGCATCATACGGCCTGTCCTACTGTACGGCGGTGAATGTTGGCCAGCACTAAGCAGACACACCCAGGAGCTTTGCGTCACGGAGATGAAGATGCTGAGGTGGATGAGTGGCGTAACGCGATCCGATCGCATACGCAACTCTTTCATCAGAGGTAGTCTTGGTGTCCGTGACGTGGGGGAAAAACTGCAAGAGTGTCGTTTGCGATGGTATGGCCACATCATGCGCCGCCCTATGGAGTACGTTGGTCGGGGATGCATGAATATGGCTGTTCTTGGGGCTAGGTCCCGTGGTCGCCCTCGCAAGCGCTGGTTGGACGTCGTTAAGTCCGACATGAGAGCCAATGGCCTAACTGAGAAGGATGTTCAAGATCGGGCAAAGTGGAGGAAGCTAAGTAGGAAGGCGGACCCTGGCAATAGCCGGGATTAACGCCAGGTAGAAGAAGAAGAAGAATTATTTTTTGGACTGGGGACTAGGGACTGGATAAGGATAGGGGTGGGGTATATAAAAATTATTTTGTGTTTTTCAGTGGGTTGGTTTTTTGAAGGCGGTTCCTTTTTTAAAACAAAGATTTTAAACTAAGTTATCATTTTTGATATGTTTTTTTTTATTTCATACTTTTTAGTGATTTTGTTCACAGTTAGGTTCTCCATTTATTTTTGTCGTAGGTTTTTTAGTGATAAGTTTTGGGCTACTACTAGTAGGTATCACTTTGTAATCATGACTTTGATATGCCTTGAATTATACCGTGTGCCTATGGGCCTAAGTAGAAAAACGAAGGATGCTATGGATGGAGGGATGGAAGTGTCGCCCAAGGGAGCCATTTTGATATTATTTGATGATTCATCAATAGGAGTACGTCTTAAAGATGATGATGGATACATTTTCATAGCTCCAATGATGGCAACCTATCAAGGCAATCGTGGTTACGGTGATATCGAGAGGCGGATTTTTTCAGTCATACTGAGTTTGGTTGTGAAGGTACACAAGTTCCAAGGGAGTTCCGCGGTAATCGACCTAGGGCCAAAAAACTTTGCAGAAGGCCAATGTTATGTTACCTTGAGTCGAGTGAAATCCCTAGAAATTATTAGCTCAAAGAAGTTACAGCCGCACCACAAAAACAGAGCCTTATTCGAAATGACGAGGATGAGAAATGTACTTTCACATTAGATAGAATAGGTACTGCATCATCATCATCTGCCTAGTCTTTTTTCAACTATATTTGGGTCGGCTTTCAAAAAGACATCCTACCGGCTTGCTAGAGCCAAAAGAAAGGAAGGTGAAGGATGTTAGTCGGATAAGATGTGTAAGGGATGAACCTGGAATGCCAAAGATTAAAATACCAAAAGAATACAGGAAAACCTAAACCTAAAAATATTCGAACTGGGCTAGAGTCAGGAACAAACACATCACAAATTAAAAAAAAAAAAACAAGTTTATGAAAGTAGGTAACAATTAAAAAAATGTTATGTGTCGGAGCTGTTTGCACTCGAGTCCGACTCGCTCTTGCCCGGATTTTATTATTGAAAAGTTATGTATTTCACTAATTGTAATTGCTCAACCGTCGACAATTTTAGGAGAATCGATAAACTGCAAAGTTTATCGGGATCAAGATTGCCGGCAAGGTAAATAACTGGTATGTAAAAATAGTGATTCGATATTACGTCTTTTATAAATTGAAATCAAATAAGACTTAGAATGAAACGTTAAGTGGTATATAATTTGACTAGCCAATTTTAGTTAAGCGATTCTAAACTTTCTAATAATTTCAAGGGTGATTTATCATTCCAGGGTCATATTAAAATAACCGATAAAACTACAAACATGAAAAAAAACTTTTCTTACCTAAAATAAAACCGAATTTCAAATAAAAACCTCTACAAAATATAAAATAAGTTTCATTTCGGAAGTCGGGGCTTCGGTTGATAAAAAATACAAATATATTTAGAAGCTCCTCTTTTTTTTTTGAACTCGGTTCAAATTGTACTTTACAACATAACAACAACGGGGCCAACGCCAGCTGGTTATTTCCCCCAAATTAAGTACCTATTTAATTTTTTTTACTATAGGTGCCATACATATAACATCGGTCCATCTCGTAGTTTTACTTAACACTTCATCATTTGGGGCGCGTTATGCAGGTAATCTATGAGTATCTGTATATGAGATTTATGAGTAAGATACTATTTATTCGGGAATCTTTACTTTTGTAAGCTTTCAACACTGTTTATGCTAAATTTAAGTTTAATTAGTCCATTGCTGGCATTTGCCACTAATTGTAATTGCTCAACCCATTATGCACCGTGCATTAGCATGTTACGGTCTTCTTATGTCTTAGGTATTGTTTTATGTTATGGAGGTAGTTCCGTTAGTTTGACAATAGTTTTCAAGAAAATTATATGTATTACATAATATAAATATGTAGGTGTAGAAGGTACATAGTCATGGTGTGTCTTTATAATCTTATTTTTTGAAAAACTCAGTTTAAAAATAACATACAATTATAACCATTGTAATTACAACAATAAAGATTACTAATTCAATTAAACCATTACTCTAAGCTGTGGTTTATTTGTTTAATATGTGTTTGTGTAAAAAGTCACATCAACATTGTTTACATCTATTTAACCACCTAAACTTTTCTAGTATAGTTAAGTACCTAAGTAAACAAAATATATTATTAGGTAGCAAAATTCCACGAATACCACGTGGTATCCATGTTGAATTAATTACATTAAAATAAAATAGTCATGTTGAACTCTTAAGAATTACAGGTGAAAAAATGTAATGAAATAGTTAAGGGATTCATAATACCTTGTTGTCAATCTTTGCAAACTCGATAATGAGGAGGTCATCGATTTTTATATAAATATATAATTAGGTTCAGGTTAAACTCCGTCATATACGAGTAAATCGGATTTGAAAATATCTTGTTTCAATCAGGTTAAATCCGAAATTATCGCAAATTATTTAAAAATCTGATGAGGAACTTTGGATGTAGACAGCTAAAAGAAATAGACTGGTTGAAAGTTTTAAGGGTCAACACTAAAAAGTGAAAACTTAAAAACATTTTAACAATAAAAAAATACAACCGATTTCCAAATAAATACCAAAATAACTTTGAATTTAGAAGTCGGTGTCAAAAAACGAAACGTAACTAGACGAGATCCAAAATTAAAGTTATTTTTTACTTTTTAGTGGTTAGTTAGAAGTCAGTCAGCACGGGATCAAACATAATCCAATAACGTATCGTTTCCTCGGTACCCCCTTTAGCAAAAGTGCTGAAGGTGGCAGTAACGGGACCAGCGAAACCCATACATTTGTATTTTGGGTGGGATTATATTAATTAATTTTCAAACAAATAAACCAGATTTTCTCTAAAAACGTAAATGTAGAGAGAAGTGGATAGCGTTAATTAATACGCCATTGTCTTTACAGATGGTAGCCCCGGTTTTTCGCAGTGAGACAATGACGTTGACCGTTGTAAAGGGGCCAGGTAGACCACTGGTTCTGCACATAATATTATTAAAAGGTTTTAGTGTTGGGGATTAATATGAGTGAAATATTAAACTATTGTTCTGTTATGAGGTATAGGGGCACTTTTTTGCCATATACTTAGAAAAACGAAAGTTCTGAATAAATTGTCAGTAAGCAGGTAGGTGTTGTAAAAAGTCGACGAAAAATATCTAAATCAAACAATAATTGTAAGCTTATCGATAAGTATGGGTGAGAAGTTTTGTTTTGCGGCTTTTTGCTCAGTAATACAATAATAAAGAGGAAATTGACAATTAAAGATTCCTTTCGCTACAAAGTCGATGTCGGCATTTAAAGGCAGTTTGTACTGTTGTGCTATTCAATAAAGTTCACCGCTCACCTCACTCAAGTGGCGGCGTTGTTTTGATACGTAAATATTTGTTTCATAAATTAAATGCATTATTTATTTTTATTAGTACTATTTATTTAATTAATTATTTTAAAAAAAAACTCGTACTTTACGTCGAGTACATTAAGTGGGCCGCCCGCCATTGTAAGATGACTAAAATTATCGTTACATTTACTACCCCAGCGGGTATAAAAAGGCCACTTTAGCAGAATCAGAAAGCATATTATCACGCTACCCGTCACTGTCAAATTTTCCCAATCAACCTTGAACCTAATGCGTTAGCGATAAAGATGAAAATGAAATTTCACAGATTCTCCTTAAGTGAACTTTTAGCCCCCCGGAAATATTGAGTCAAAACAAAACAGTAGTTTTTGCCTTATTTCATACATAAAAACGGTCCGTTCCAAACTTCGTAAGGATCCCTCATACGGGTTCAAAAAGACCTCTCATAAAAAGTTTGACCTTCCCTTTTGGGCGGGATATGTACTTTTATATATGCCAATAACCTTGTGTATACAAACGCAGCTGTATATAAAATTCATTCGTTACTGAGTGACTGACAGACAGCGCACAAACGAAACTGATCGTAGAGAGCTGAAGACTCCGTAGGGGAGCACTAAAACACTGCGAGGATCGCCCGGAGGACACGGTGGAGCATACGGTGGAGGTCTGCCCTGCATGGGCGGAGCACCGCCGTGTCCTCGTCGAGGCGATCGGCGGTGGGGATCTCTCCCGTCCGGCCCTGGTTCAAGCCATGGTTCGGTTCCTGGTTCAAGCGACGAAACATGGGAAGCGGTCACCTCCTTCTGCGAAGCAGTAATGTTAACAAAGGAGGAAGCCGAACGCGTGAGAGAGAGGGAAACCTCACGCCCCAGCCGCCGAAACAGCCCCCTCCTTTTTTAGAAGTCGGTTAATAAAACTTCTTCGTCTCCGCCATATTACACCGTCCATTCTTACCTAAGTAAGCCGCCTAAGTTTCAACTAAGTAACGTCTTAAGCTGTGTCAGAAAAAAGCTAATAAATAACCTTATAGCTTAAACTTTGTAGACTGCAGCTTAAGCGCGAGCACTGAGCAATTAGTGCAAAAAGTAATTTAAATACTTTCAAGTAGCTTTATTTTATACGACTGTTTGTGTTACTTTTTATTATGAAAGGAAATATAAAAATATAATCTACTAGCTGACCCGTGCAGCTTCGTTGCGTTACATTTTTAGGGTTCCATACCAAAATGGGGTTCTGAATATCTGGCCCAGAATATCTCAATGAATTCTTAGTTATATCTCAATGAGATATAACTACTCAAATCTACTGTCGTGTATGGTGCTTTTAAAATACCAAAGTTCATGGAAATAGCTAAATAAAAAGTTAAAAATAGAGTTCTTCTTCTTACCTCTAAGGAAATCAATAAAGTCTTTGACTGTATAAAGATTATGCAAACGATATTCACTACTCTACGAGTAAATACTATACTTGTAACCTTTACGACTACAATCCTTAAAAAGGTAAGCAGAAATGTGCTGTTGTATGCCAAAGTTCATCTTTGTTACACTAGTTCTTATGAGATGCCAGTGAAGGGTTCACCAAGTTCTCGTCACACGGAACCATCACGACTATTATGCTTAAAGGGGTATGCTAACATTTGTTGTTATAGGATAACGTTCACAGTTGGTAGCAATAATCCCTATGAGATGAAAGCAAAGTGTTCGCCAAGTTCTTGTCACACGGAACCTTCACGACTATAATCCTTACAGACAGTTGGTTTCATTCGTTTTTAGGGTTCGTAGTCAAAAAGGAACCTTTATATAGTTTCGCCGTGTCCGTATGTCTATCTGTCTGTGTGCGGTTTAGCTCAGAGACGGTTAGCACTAGAAAATTGTAAATCGGTATGGGTAAGTATACCTACATGTTATTAATCACGCCGACAAAGAGGTTACAAAATATATTGAAAAAAAAAATGTTTAACCTCTCTCTCTACACGTAAAGTGTGGATTTTTTTAATATATTTCCTATCCCATAGTGGATAGATCGTTTAAAAATATTGAGGGTGTGAGAAAACTTTAAAAAGCTTTTAAAAAAAAATAAAACTTTTTTTGTTTTTGGAAGTCAGTTTTACTTTTTGTAAAAAAGTTTTTGACAAAAAAATAAAACGTAACCAAACTAAAACCAAAGCTTGGTTGGCTTTGGTTTTGGTTTGGTTACGTTACGCCAACCAAAGTGAAACCGGCATACCGGCGGGCGGCGTGATGTTATGTTATGAACTGGTGTAAACAATTAACAGACATGCGATTTCCATTTGCTATCATTGATTAAAGAGTTCCGTTGCCTACCTCCGAAGTTTGTAATCAGATCTTCACCAAATTAAAATGGGACCAGTCCGGGAAAATACTCTTCCAAACAAAAAAAGAATCATCCAAATCGGTTAAAAATTCGCGAAAATATCACTGAACAAACATTTTTCATGGGATCCATCATCAGATCCTGACTTATACCTTCCATCATCAGCTCAGAAACATGAGATGATGATTATCAGGCACCGAAAGACTGATATCTGAATTGCGATAGAAATTTCACGAAAAACATTGTATGTGCTTATAAAATTTGAGGTTTTTCCTCGATTTTCATGGGGTTTCGTAATCAGATTCTGACTTGGTGACAACGAGACCACCTCAGGAGTATAGGCGTTCGAATAAAAATAATAATTTTTAAAATCGGTCCACAATTGGCGGAAAAATCGGTGAATATACATAAAAAAAAAAACATACAGCCGAACATAGAACCACCTCCTTATTGAAGAAGTCTTTAAAAGAAGCAAAAGCGCAAGGTGGTCCATTCCATCTTGATGACGTGCCTAGTCTAAAAACTACAGACATAATGTGTGCGCAACAGCCTTTAGTTCGTTGACTGATTAACACCGCAATAATAATGCATAGGGCAACTAGTGCAAGCGCTTCACGATTTATTTGTATATAAAATTCGCAAGTTATTGGAAAGGAGTTGACAAGATTGAATCCGAAAACAAATAATAATAAACATTATCGTTTAACTTTTTTCGCCATAGCCCGATTTTTGAGTGCTCATCATGAAAATAATCGAACTAGCGTTAAAAATTATGTGTGTCTCATTCACCGATGCTCCTTGTAACTCTTGCATTCTACGATTTCTTTTCTCGCAAAACACATTTATGGCTTCTAACTTTATTCTCCATAGACCGATTTTTTTGTCCTTCGTAAAAATAATACGCTTTTCACGACCTGTAAAATTATGTTTGTCTCATTCACCGACGCTTCTTGCAACTCTTGCATTCGATTTCTTTTCTCGCAAAACACATTTATAGCTTCTAACTTTTTTCTCCATAGATCGATTTAATGTGTTCATAATGAAAAATTACACATCTTTTGGGAGCTATAAAATGATAAATGTCTCAATCACCGACGCTCCTTGAAACTCTTGCATTCGACGATTTCTTTTCTCGCAAAACACATTTATGCTTGTAACTTTTTTTTCCATAGGCCGATATTTTTGTGTCCATAGTAAAGAAGAACACACCAACGCCAAGCTTTTAAAAGAGATATGTTTTACTATCCAACGCTTCCTATTATGTCTCTAATCATTGTTTGCATTTTGATTTGTTAATGATCGATAACTTTTTTTTAATAGAGGATTTTTTTAGTTCGATAACAAAAAATAAAACTCTTTCAATCAGCTTTTAGAAAATATAGGTCTCATGCGCCGACGCCACTTGAACCGGATCCTCCCCATCTCCTTTGGAATAGTTTCAAATGACGCGACGTTTGCTTAACTATTTTAAAAATAAGAAAAAATAAAAAATGTATACATTTTTTTGGTGATGAATGATCATGGCGATTAAATGGTGCTCAGGCCAGGACACAGTGGAATTATAAAGAAGTATGTCAACCAGTCTCGCAAAGGGGTATCGTAGTTCTTAGGATGCGGACACCAACTCAGCGGGCAAAAAGCAGCGCGGTGGCGGCGCGGGCAGTTACGTTATACATCTAATTTGAACGCGCCGCTGCAGCGCTGGTCGAGTCAAATGAATAGATGTATAATGTACTACACGCGCCGCCGCCGCGCCGCTCCTTGCCCGCTGAGTTCGTGTCCGCGGCCTTGTATGTATGTATGTATGTAAATCGGGCTGGTTTCCGCAACTCCACGACTAAGCGCGTATTTAGCGTGCAGGTGGGACAAATGCGTCATTCGATCCACCCCAGCTCCCCAAGGAAGGCCAGCAACGCCTTGGTGTTACTAACTATCTCGCAGAGGGTACCTGGGTTTCCGAAGTACTTTGCCCTGTAATCCGCAACTACCAGGCAGCTTAGAAGCAGGTGTGCTGCTCTCTCATTCTCCTCCATGCAGGCTCTGCAAAGCCGGCTGTCAGAGTGACTCCTATAGCATAGAGGTGTTTATTAAAAGACCCGTGGCCAGTTGTTACGGCTGTGACTGAACGCAACTGTTGTTTAGTCAGTCTTAGGGCTTGGTTTGTGAAACGGCCATCTATAGAGGGAAGTGCCTCTTTGGCCTGCCTACACTCACTATGGTCAACCCATAGCTTGTGATGTTCATCTCCGGTGCGTTTTCTTACCAGATTGCGTAAGTACCCGAAAGGCAGCGGCACGATGGGCTCAGGTCCCATCGCTGACAAACTCGACCCCCTTCGGGCGAGTTCATCCGCAGCGTCGTTGCCTCGAGATTCACTGTGTCCCTTGATCCATTGAATGGTTACTTTGTTGTGTCTACCAACCTGGTTGAGACGTTGGTGACACTCGAGAATCAACCCAGAGTTCACTGTGTGGCTGTTCAGAGCTTGCAGGACGGCCATGCTGTCCGAGAGTATGCGTATTGAGTGGTCTTTAACTTCCCTGGTTAGGATGGCTGATGCCGCCAGAGAAATGACCCCCAATGGTTTGGCTATGTGGATATTGAGATCCTCTGAGAAGATTCCCGCACCAGTGCCTGTACCTGTTTTTGATCCATCGGTGAAGATCCGCAGCTCGGCGGGGCAAAGCCCCTCGCACCGATGATCCTCAAGCAATTGGATTTTGTATTTTTTATCGAAATTGCTTGGGTACCCGGTCGTTGATTGCTTTTGTTATGGGGAGTTCATTGTTGAGCTCCTAGAGCAGAGCGGTGTGTCGTGTATCTCTCTTACTCCAGAGACCTAATGTTTTGAGGCTTACTGCTGCCATCGTCGCTTCCTGTTGTATAAACAAGTGTAGCGGAGGGAGCCCCAGCATGGCTTCCAGCGTCGCAGTTGGAGTAGTCCTCATGCAGCCCGTCGTTGCCATGCAGGCCAGCCTTTGCATGTGTTGTAACTTGTTTACGGCTGTAGCTAGCTTTGTGCGTGGCCACGGCCCCGTAGGTTAACATGGGCCGAATTACTGCGCTGTACAGCCATAGTATTATTTTAGGAGATAGG
Source organism: Lacanobia oleracea (assembly GCA_950371165.1). Taxonomy (NCBI): domain Eukaryota; kingdom Metazoa; phylum Arthropoda; class Insecta; order Lepidoptera; family Noctuidae; genus Lacanobia; species Lacanobia oleracea. Next base: position 6,867,791 of record OX493412.1, on the reverse strand, counting down.
CCCCACTTCTTCCCTATCATTTTCCTGCATTGCCAGAAGGTAATGCAGGCCCTGTTAGTTTGTAGTCTAGGTGATTACTAACACGTAGCTTAACTTACTGTCTAGGATGACGCCTAGATACTTTAACTCGTTAGACAGCTGGAGCTCTGTGTTGAAGAGCATAGGTAGCCGGTAGTGGCCTAGTGCTCGCTTTTGAGTGAACATGACTAATTCAGTTTTCGTGGGGTTTACCGACAGATCATATTCGTCGCACCATCTTTCCACGATGCGAGTGCTTGTTGAGTGAGGTTGCAGATCGTTCCAGTCACTTTCCCTGACACTAGGATTGCGAGGTCGTCAGCATAACCTATTGTGTAGTAACGATGTGCGTTGAGTTTGGTGATCAGGTCATTAATTACCAGATTCCACAGAAGAGGGGAGAGCACACCCCCTGCGGGCAGCCTCTGGCCATCAGAGCCAACTGCTGCTCTTCCTCAAGGCGAACCACTCGTTTGCTTAACACATTGGTTATCCAGTCAGTTAGTACCTGTTCCACATCGTGTTTGGAGAGAGCGGCACTAATGCTGGAAAAGTTTGTCTTGTCGAAGGCTCCTTCGATGTCTATGAATGTGCCCAGGCAGGACCCTTTCTGGTGAATCGCTTCCTCAATCTGGTTCACCACCAGATGACGAGCGGGCTCTGTCGACTTACTCGAGCTGTATGCGTCTTGGTTACCATACAGTGGTATTGTTTTTAAAACGCCATCATGTATTTCCCGTTCACACAGTCTTTCCATTGTCTTCAGTAAAAACGAGGTCAGACTAATAGGTCGATAGGATTTAGCGTTTGTGTAGTCACTTTTACCTGGCTTCGGAATGAATATGACTTTCACTTCCCTCCATCCTTTAGGAACGTATCTGATCTAAAGGCCTGGCACGCTCGCATTAAGAGCACCAGTTTTGTTGCAACAGCGGTACCTCCCCACTGTAGTAAGGCAGGAAACACACCGTCGGGACCTGGTGCCTTGAAAGGTTGGAAGCTTTTGATGGCCCACTGAAGTTTTTCCAGCGTAACTATCTTTTCTGCATAAAGCCAGTCATCTACTGATGGTGTTTGGATAACGTCAAACCATTCATTTACCTGCGCGAATACGCTGCCTGGGAAGTGAGTTTCTACTAGGAGACGTAACGCTTCTTCAGGTGTCGTGGTCAACGTGTTATCGGGTTTCCGGAGTGTGGCGATCTCAGGTGTGTTCTGTTGCGCGAGTATTTTCCTTACCCTGTTTGCTTGTTGGCATGATTCAATGTTACCACAGAATTTACGCCACCCTGTAGTTCTTCTGAATCTGATGCATTTCCTGTAGCTGGATTTGGCCGCGTAATAAGCGTCCCAGTCCTCATCACTACATGTGTTCATGGCTCTGTTAAGAGCCTTTCTTACCTTACCGCGTTTGCGCTCTAGGTCTGCACCCCACCAGGGTTGTTTACCCGGTGTGTCGCGCGGAATCGTTACTGGGCAGGCGATTCGGTAGATGTTTATCAGCGATTCGGTGAGTAGTGTTACTTGCGCATCGATCTGTGCCGTGTCCGCAAGCAACTTCGAATCGCATGATGGTACAAGCCTTGAGGTAAGGTTGCGTGTGTACACCGATATATCCGTGTTGCGAGGATTACGCCTAGGTTGTTTGGGTGGTATACAGACCCGGATGTCGAAGCGGATCCACCTGTGGTCTGAGCAGGAAGCCTTATTCGAGACTTGCCACCCAGTAATTAGTTCCGCTGCTCCCTGCGTAGCTACAGTCAGGTCTATGATTGTACGACTGCGTCTGGTTACGAAGGTTGGTTCCGAACCCTTGTTTAGTAGGGATAAGTTAGTAGTGAACAGATAATTAACTAATTTGGGGGGGGTCTGTATGTATGCTTTTACGGTTGCACAACGACACGCTTTGCTTTGCTTTGCTTGGTAGTATAGATGCCGGCCTACCTTGCTGTCTCCTTCAGAGGCGGGAAGGTGGCGTGGTCTTGAGGGGGAGCGCAACGGTCGTGTAGATCCTCAAGGCAAGTCCGGTGGATATACCTTCTCGAGGTTGCCACCCCGTTTTTGGTCTAGTTCCTTACGAAATAGACGTAACTGAAACCACCGGGCGACCCGCAGAGTGGAGGGCTTTCCACTCAGTCCCATCCCATATCCCACTAAACCCCTTTTCCCCTCTATAACCCCTCCCAACTCCCCTCCTAACTGTGACCCTTCTGTGACGAAGTGGTTGCGGGCTCGGCCGTCACTAAACTCAGCTGACGGCGGGTAGGAGAAATTTGTCACCTGCGCTAGGACCTGCGCAGTCGAGCGCCGTAAGCGGGGATGAAGGAGTCCTGGGGGGTTGAGCCGATCGGCACTGGCGGTAATGTGTCCGTGAGGCAACACGCCCCCTTTGGTCTGGATTTCAAGCAAAACGGTGGCCCTATCTTCTAGCCAAGGGTAGGGAAATGGCCAAAGTGTCCCGTCAGAGGGCCACAGGCGAGGTGCGTGGGGTCCGCTAAGGTCGTCCTTGGGCGGCCGAAGCGGTAGGTAAAGGCCATGCTGACGGTGTAAGTGAGGGTTGATTAGTTGCCAACCCGATCGAGCACCCGATGTCGCGCTGTAAACCAGCCTTGCGCACCTATATCTTCCTGGTAGTCCTAACGTTCGCACTCACAGTAGTGCGACGTTCCCAGGTGCGGGCTCCATGGTGGGTGGGAGCCAGGAAGATGAAGTTAAATAAATTTTTAGTATGGACGTATTGAAGCCAACTGAAAATACCGCAGGAGTGGAGTCGGCGAAAGCTGGCAAAGCTCCTAAGCAAGGTACCTCTGGTGCCTTGCTCGCCCCTGGATGCCCTGCGGCTCACGCCGTGGGCGCCAGCGCGGGCGCTGGTCCGGCTGTGGCGAAAACCGCAGCTAAGACCAAAAAGTCCCACTCCAAACAAAGGAGAACGGCGCTGCATGGGACCAGTACCGATCCTTTAAACACAAAGGCGAAAACGGAGACGGCTAACACCTCTGCCGGAAGTAGCCTTCCCAAACACCCTCCCGCTCCTCCTGTGGCTCCTCAAGCTGCTTCCCAAGTCGCGGCCGCCTCCGGTCACACGGAGGCGATCAGCAACACCGAGGACGTTTTTACCAGCGCCTGGCAGGTGCCTACTCGTAAGGGTAAAGGTAAAGGCAAGGGCAAGGGTAAAAAATCTATTCCACAAGCCCATTGCTCTTGTTCGGGCCCCTCGGGTCCTACAGCTCCTACAAGCCAGGGTAAGAGGAGGGAAAGACTGACGCGCAAGGAGCGGCGTCACGAACGCAGGCGGGGACGCAAAGCCCCCCAAAACAAGCAGGTTGCTGCCACCAGCTCGGTTAAACCGACCAAGCAAGGTAAGCTGAACTTCTCTGAGGGGAAGCGGTCGCAGGCTGAGGCCGGCACTAGCCGACCAACGCCTAGCACACTGCAATCTAAATCCGCAGGAGGTCCGGCCGAGGAGGCAACCACAACGCAGCGATCCGATGGAAGTGACCAGGCTGCGGTCAAGCGGGCTCTCAACGAGACGATTTCGCCCCGTGGAGAGCACAAGCGGCCGCGGCTTGACCAATCCCAGAGGATCGCTAACAGAAGCTACGCCCAAGCTGCCAGTGCGTCCCTAAACGTCGCAATAACCTGCGACCGGAGGGGCATCATAAGCCAGGGAATATCGGACCAGGTCTTGGCTGCTATCCACAAGCGGATCATCAGTGAGGCTTGCTCTGCTATGCAGGATACACCGGGACCAACCTTCAACGCGAAGCCGCTGTTCACCGGTGGAGTCCTCAAGCTGTGGTGCGGTAACAACTTCACCTTAGCCTGGCTGAAAAAAACAGTCTCCAGCCTGGCTCTCCCGGCTGGCACCTCGCTAGTCGTCAAGAGCCAGGCGGAGATCCAGAAGCGGGTGCGCTGCGGCATCGCCATCCCCGACGACCAGGGAGTCTACGAGGACTCGACCTTTATTGGACGAGCCCTCTGGTACCAGAATCGCTGGATCGACGTAAGGAGGTGGGTAGTGCTGCACGCCGAGAAGCAGAAGGCTTGCTGGTTCGTGGTGCTGGGTATCCCCGAGGACCAGGTTCCGACCCTGATGAGCGCCGAGCGCCGTCTCTCAATTGGTTTGGGAGCGGTGTACGTCAAGTTCCAGGGTCCGAACGGCAGGTTCGTCGACGTCCCTCGGTGTTGGGACCCGATCACGAAACAGCCGCTGGAAGACGCAGAGGACACCGATTCTCCGCCAAACAACCCGGAAGCAACTGCGGCCGAACCTGCTGTAGCAGCAGACTCAGCCGACCCTGCCGCCACCGTGGGTGCCGTCCCTTCGTCGGGGGGGGAGCCGGACGACGTAATGTTGTCCCCGGCTTCAGACCCGGGAGGGGACGGGTTCGACGAGGGCGACCTGTTTGCCGGGCTGCGACTTGAGGGCGACGAGGAGGGTCTTGCCGGTGATGGCGTCCCTTTTGTCGGCCTGTAAAGTCGTGCAGGTTAACCTCCACCACAGCCAGACCGCGACGGCTCAACTCCGCAAGTGGCTGGAGGTTCAACACACGGCCATTGCCCTGATCCAAGAGCCGTGGATTAGGGGTGGCCACATACGAGGACTCTCCAATCTTGGTGGTAAGCTCCTTGTTACTGCGGACCATGATCACCCTAGATCGTGCATCTATGTCACAGGTAACCTTAAAACACAGCTATTAAACGACTTCTGTTGCAGAGATGTGTCTGCTGCTAGGCTGAACATACAGCGGGGAGCCACTAAGTTGGCTATCGTCTTCGCCTCGGTATATATGCCTGAGGCGGAGGAACCGCCCCCACACGACCTGGTCCGCCTCATCACGCACTGTGAAAACAGCAGGGATGAGATTGTCATTGGGACCGACGCAAACGCACACCATCCACTGTGGGGGATGGAGACGCAAAACGCAAGGGGTAAGACATTAGTTGATTATCTGTTCACTACTAACCTATCCCTACTAAACACGGGTTCGGAACCAACCTTCGTGACCAGACGCAGTCGTACTATCATAGACCTGACTCTGGCTACGGAGGGAGCAGCGGAACTAATCACTGGGTGGCAAGTCTCGAATGAGGCTTCCTGCTCAGACCACAGGTGGATCCGCTTCGACATCCAGGTCTGTATACCACCCAAACAACCTACGCGTAATCCTCGCAACACGGATATATCGGTGTACACACGCAACCTTACCTCAAGGCTTGTACCATCATGCGATTCGGAGTTGCTTGCGGACACGGCACAGATCGATGCGCAAGTAACACTACTCACCGAATCGCTGATAAACAGCTACCGAATCGCCTGCCCAGAAACGATTCCGCGCGACACACCGGGTAAACAACCTTGGTGGGGTGCAGACCTGGAGCGCAAACGCGGTAAGGTAAGAAAGGCTCTTAACAGAGCCATGAACACATGTAGTGATGAGGACTGGGACGCTTATTACGCGGCCAAATCGAGCTACAAGAGATGCATCAGATTCAGAAGAACTACAGGGTGGCGTAAATTCTGTGGTAACATTGAATCATGCCAACAAGCAAACAGGGTAAGGAAAATACTGGCGCAACAGAACAAACCTGAGATCGCCACACTCCGGAAACCCGATAACACGTTGACCACGACACCCGAAGAAGCGCAACGTCTCCTAGTAGAAACTCACTTCCCAGGCAGCGTATTCGCGCAGGTAAATGAATGGCTTGACGTTATCCAAACACCATCAGATGATGACTGGCTTTATGCAGAAAAGATGATTACGCTGGAAAAGCTTCAGTGGGCCATCAAAAGCTTCCAACCTTTCAAGGCACCAGGTCCCGACGGCGTGTTTCCTGCCTTACTACAGTGGGGAGGTACCGCTGTTGCAACAAAACTGGTGCTCTTAATGCGAGCGTGCCTGGCCTTTAGATACGTTCCTAAAGGATGGAGGGAAGTGAAGGTCATATTCATTCCGAAGCCAGGTAAAAGTGACTACACAAACGCTAAATCCTATCGACCTATTAGTCTGACCTTGTTTTTACTAAAGACAATGGAAAGACTGTGTGAAAGGGAACTACGTGATGGCGTTTTAAAAACAATACCACTGCATGGTAACCAACACGCATACAGCTCGGGTAAGTCGACAGAGTCCGCTCTTCATCTGGTGGTGAACCAGATTGAGGAAGCGATTCACCAGAAAGGGTCCTGCCTGGGCACATTCATAGACATCGAAGGAGCCTTCGACAAGACAAACTTTTCCAGCATTAGTGCCGCTCTCTCCAAACACGGCGTGGAACAGGTACTAAATGACTGGATAACTAATATGTTAAGCAAACGAGTGGTTCGCCTTGAGGAAGAGCAGCAGTTGGCTCTGATAGCCAGAGGCTGCCCGCAGGGGGGTGTACTCTCCCCTCTTCTGTGGAATCTGGTAATTGATGACCTGATCACCAAACTCAACGCACATCGTTACTACACGATAGGTTATGCTGACGACCTCGCAATCCTAGTGTCAGGGAAAGTGACTGGAACGATCTGCAACCTTACTCAACAAGCACTACGCATCGTGGAAAGATGGTGCGACGAATATGATCTGTCGGTAAACCCCACGAAAACTGAATTAGTCATGTTCACTCAAAAGCGAGCACTAGGCCACTACCGGCTACCTATGCTCTTCAATACAGAGCTCCAGCTGTCTAACGAGGTAAAGTATCTAGGCGTCATCCTAGACAGTAAGTTAAGCTGGAGTAATCACCTAGACTACAAACTAAACAGGGCCTGCATTACCTTCTGGCAATGCAGGAAAATGATAGGGAAGAAGTGGGGCCTATCTCCCAAAATAATACTATGGCTGTACAGCGCAGTAATTCGGCCCATGGTAACCTACGGGGCCGTGGTGTGGTGGCCACGCTCAAAGCTAGCTACAGCCGTAAACAAGTTACAACACATGCAAAGGCTGGCCTGCATGGCAACGACGGGCTGCATGAGGACTACTCCAACTGCGGCGCTGGAAGCCATGCTGGGGCTCCCTCCGCTACACTTGTTTATACAACAGGAAGCGACGATGGCAGCAGTACGCCTTAAAACATTAGGTCTCTGGAGTAAGAGAGACACACGACACACCGCTCTGCTCGAGGAGCTCAACAATGAACTCCCCATAACAAAGGCAATCAATGACCGGGTGCCCAAGCAATTTATCTTCGATAAAAAATACAAAATCCAATTGCATGAGGATCATCGGTGCGAGGGGCTCTGCCCCGCCGAGCTGCGGATCTTCACAGATGGAGGTACAGGTACTGGTGCGGGAATCTTCTCAGAGGATCTCAATATCCACATAGCCACACCATTGGGGGTCCACAACACAGTGTTCCAGGCTGAATGCATGGGCATTTCTCTGGCGGCATCAGCCATCCTAACCAGGGAAGTTAAGGACCACTCAATACGCATACTCTCGGACAGCATGGCTGTCCTGCAAGCTCTGAACAGCCACACAGTGAGCTCTGGGTTGATTCTCGAGTGTCACCAACGTCTAAACCAGGTTGGTAGACACAACAAAGTAACCATTCAATGGATCAAGGGACACAGTGAATCTCGAGGCAACGACGCTGCGGATGAACTCGCCCGAAGGGGGTCTAGTTTGTCAGCAATGGGACCTGAGCCCATCGTGCCGCTGCCTTTCGGGTACTTACGCAATCTGGTAAGGAAACGCACCGGAGATAAACATCACAAGCTATGGGCTGACCATAGTGAGTGTAGGCAGGCCAAGGAGGCACTTCCCTCTATAAATGGCCGTTTCACAAAACAAGCCCTAAGACTGACTAAACAACAGTTGCGTTCAGTCACAGCCGTAACAACTGGCCATGGGTCTTTTAATAAACACCTCTATGCTATAGGAGTCACTGACAGCCCGCTATGCAGAGCCTGCATGGAGGAGAATGAGACAGCAGCACACCTGCTTCTAAGCTGCCCGGTGGTTGCGGATTACAGGGCAAAGTACTTCGGAAACCCAGGTACCCTCTGCGAGATAGTTAGTAACACCAAGGCGTTGCTGGCCTTCCTTGGGGAGCTGGGGTGGATCGAATGACGCATTTGTCCCACCTACACGCAAAATACGCGCTTAGTCGTGGAGTTGCGGAAACCAGCCCGATTTACATACATACATACATACATACATACATAACTAATGCCTTACCCCTTCCGGTCCGCGGCCTTACAGTTACTGGTTTGTCAAGTTTATATTGGTCGTCGCTCTGGTTCGCAATTGGTGGCCATTTGTTATATACCAAGTACCTTCGTCCGTGCGTTAAGCTTTAGACAGTCGTTACAGTAGTCAGAAACCAGAAAATCTGTCTTGCCAAGAGATACCGAGGACTGCTACCCAGTTTCTGGGTTAAAGAGTCTAAAAAGGCCACTTTAGCAAAATCAGAAAGCACATCACCCTACCCGTCACTGTAAAATTTTCCCAAACAATCTTGAACCTAATACGTTAGCAATAACGATGTAAATAAAATTTGACAGGTTGTTGTGTGTTAATATTATGATTCTAATACGACTCTGCTAAAGTGGCTTTTTTAGACCCGCAGATAGGTAGTCGCTCCATTATAGTAAGTATTGGTATTCAGCTGCAGTTAGGGTGGAAGAGAAACTCAACATAGTTGGGAATAGGTAAAGAAGATTAATAATTTCAATACGTATCCAATCCACTTTCTCGAAAAAAAGATTTCACCAGAAACCACTATCTTTATGCGACGCAATGGAAGACACGGCCAAACTCGCTCAAAAGCCGTATAACGGGTGTATGTGTGAGCGCAGAAATTCATGCTTTTGTTCACAGTTGCTCTACTGATATTTATACAAACTGTGGCTAAGAGCAAGTGACACGAGTTATAACAATAATTGCCTTACATTTCTAAGAATTCTCCCAAAAGTGTATTTCTTAGGAATATCTTGAAAAATGGTCTCAAGAGCGTAGTTATTATTTTCTATGGGTTCTAAGAAGTATGGTAGTTAGTAATGTTAGTTTGTAAAAGCTTTCAGAAAAGTATTACGTTATTCTTTTTATAAGTAAGTTCTAAGAACTGCTTCGTTGCACAGACAACTTTACTTTTCGGCTTTTTTTTTTGGTCCCGGCTGTCATTTGTAGATCTTTGGCAGTGTTACGGATTGTCAGAAGCCAGTCAATCTGACTCCAGTCTTGCCAAGAAGTACGTATTACCCAGTTAATGAGTTGTGGAAGTCTGGTATGCAGCTGCCCCACGTAAAATACTGGTATTCAGCTGAATCAGGTTTGTCTTTCAAACTCCCTGGCATCAAGGGGGCGGCGTTTTCTGCTCCGTATCACCTACGGACTTACGATTAGTCCCGAATCCGAACTAAGAATGAACGACAACACGATTTGATAATAACTGTCAAATCGTGTTGTCATTTATAAGAATGAATGACAACACGATTTGACAGTTATTAGTGAGTGGTTAGGTGATACGGAGTAGAAAACGGCCGCAACTTCGCCCGAAACTACGGACTTCGGGCTTAGAGAGTAGCCCCCAGACTTTGTTTATATCCAAACTATTGGTGCATTTTCTCAAATATTCGTTCACGTGGTCCAGGAACCATACATTTAACTGGATAAAAACCTACACTAGGCGATAGTCTAGTTTCTACGGATTAAAGAATTTTCGCAATCTGAAACGTACTTTAAGAGCGTCCTTTAAGATTGGATGTCTCAAATACATCATTCTTTCTGTTAACTATGTATGTAGTCTAGAATAAATAAATTAATGATGCATCATGTACATTTACATTTTCAGCCTAGCCTTTTCCCAACTACTGTTGGGTTAGCTACTTTGGGGTTGGCTTCCAATCAAACCAGATTTAGCTGAAGAGCAGTGTTTTACGTGGAGCGGCTGCCTATTAGACCTCCACAACCCATTAACTGGGTAACACGGTACATCTTGGCAATAGGTACTGGAGTCAGATTTGCTGGCTTCTGACAATCCGTAACAACTGTCAAAGATCTACAAATGACAGCCGGGACCAACGGCTTAACGTGCTTTCCGAGTCACGGAGGAAACTCAGTATGCTAAGATGGTCACCCATCCTGTTCACGCGCGAGCATCGGTGTGGCCCCGGCAGCGGAGTTAGCGGCACCCGTGTGGACGCGGCAGCAGAGTCGGCGGGGCGAGGGGCCGCGGGACGGGGGCAATTGTCTGTCAGATCACGCTAGCGAGCGGGAAAATTATATCTTCGTTCCCATCCATATCATTGTAGTACGAGTACCTACCTAATATACCGTTATTTTATATTTACAGTCCACTATCTTTTATTGAAGAGCACCATTCCCAACAGACCAACCGACCAACCTTGGCAAGCGTTGCTTAACCTTCAAGATCTCTACGACGTCTACATGACGCATTCAAAATTAAATAACTTTAGCTAAGTAAAGAACTAAACCACATACCTACAGGTCCGCCTATCTTTGTATACAACTAAGAATTCTAATCTAAATATTCTACGTTAATATACTTTGTTCTTTCAGCTCATAAATTATCAGGTAAAGACCACTGTGCATTAAATATTCAGGGCCTTCAAGACATAATTAATTAATTTTTCGAATATTCACCTCCAGAAGTCTGTAGCCAAAGTTTAACCTAGGGTTGCCTTGTGCAAGAAAGTTCTTCTTTTATTAATCCAAAAAAAATAATATAACATTGTTGCAAGTACATTTTCGTCATGAAATTAAAAATAATTCGAAGCATTACAATGTAGGTGGTGTTAAATTAGAGGCGATTTTGTCAATTTGCGACTATGATTGAATACGAACGTTACGTTTATTGGAAGGCAAATCATCAAATCACTCCTTTTGCTCTTGGCGGAGCAGAAGGAAGTGTTCAGACTCTTACTGACTAAAACCCATCCGTGTTCCTCCTAATGCTCTTTGCATTCTAGGGCCGCGATGACTCTTTCGAACAAATTTCGCAACCCTGGCAGGCACTGGCCCCAGCGGCCCTAACATAAAACAAAAGAAAACAAAAGAATTGTCCCTCGGACTTAAAAAAATATCACCTATATTTATGGTTTTAAGAGAGGCATTGACTCGAGTTTGTTTCGGCTATGAGCTAGAAAACACCGGATTTATCTTGTTTAAACAGTCCCACAGAATTAAACAAGTGCGAGTTGGACTCACACACGAAGGGTTCCGTACCATAAACCTTAACTTTTATTATTTGTTGTTATATCGGCAATAGAAATACATAATCTGTGAAAATTTCAACTGTCCACCTATTACGGTTCTTGAGATAAAGTTCACTGACAGACAGATGGACGGATGGACGGACAGCGGAGGCTTAGTAATAGGGTTCCGTTGGTTACCCTTTGGGTACAGAACCCTAAAAAGGGTTTTTTTAACCTTATAAAAAATAAATAAAATCATTTATAATTTAACACTTTTTACTCGCGGTTTTAGCATCATTAAAGTTTCCAAAATCCTGACTATCTCTGTACCAAAATTTATTCAAAAATTTCGACGATGTAGACATGAAAGCATTACAAACAAACCATCTCACTTCCTAATTATATCTAATATCTTCTGCCAGTATTCAACCTGGACCGGTAAAGCTCAGTCCATTCATCTAAGAAATGAACTTAAATATGGTGCGCCAACCTTACCCGATATTAAAAATGTAAAACTACGAGCTTCCCCTTAAACCGGTGGCTGGAGTACAGAGCAAACTAACTCGCTACCATTATTGGGTTTAAGGTTCTACAGCATATTACTTTTTTCAGCTGCGAGCTGGCCTTAATAAGTAAAGCCGAATCTCTTTGGTATGTAAACTCTTTTTTCGTGAACTGTTATTGAAGTTAGAGTGCCTGCCATTTGCGCGGAGCGGAGAAAAATATTAACCAATCGTGTCAATCAAAATGTCAGTGACTCACGTGGTACGGAGATTTTATGCAATTACATTGGTTAAAATTTCTCCGTTTTTCTGCTCCGCTGCCTCGCTCCGATTTAACCGACAGACTCACCTTGAGAACCTGCAAATGTAATCAAACATTCAATTGTTTCAAATTTTTGCGCGCAGGACTGGTCGTTGTAGCGACGCTTTGGGGAGCCCTATGTCCAGCTGTGGACGTCTTTCGGCTGATAATATGATGATAAAATGTTTGTTCCAAGAGTCAGACGCGTTCCAGTACCACAGAACATTTCACGACAGCTCTTTATTTCGATAAAATATAAACCAACCAAGTTAAATTGCTCGCTAGTTTCGTATTACATGTATGTTTACCAACATAGCCCTAAGGATCGCCAAACTAAAGTGGCAGTGGGCAGGGCGCATTGTTCGCAGAACAGATGGTCGATTTGGCAGAAAAGTTCGGGATTGGTGATCGCGTACCGGAACACGCTGCGTTAAAAGTCCTCCCAGAAAGTGGACTGATGTCCTGGTAAGGGTTGCGAGCAGCTGATGGATGAGACGCACAGGACCGGTTGTTGTGGCGACACTTGGGGGAGGCACGACAAGCAGTGGACGTCTTTCGGCTGATATGATGATGATCAATTCTTGTCAAAAGCGGTGAAACAAGTAATGGATGTTTTTATTAGAGGCGGAGAACTTTAAATTGATATAAAGAACAGAAAAATATTTATAATATGCATGAAATTGGCTTTATTTGAGTGTTGATTAAATGACATTTATGTTTGAATATAACTTCAGGCAAGTGGCCGCCGCGGTTCGCGCGTACATATTACGCCATGTACGCGCGAACCGCGGCGGCCACTGACCAATTTTCACATACTCTTCTCAGTAAATCGGGCTGTATTTTCAGTAAATCCTGCTAAAACCGTATGCCCGCCACATTAATGTCATAAAATCATCTCGGGAGGATCGGAACCTTAATAGAATTTTAGGGAAGTCGGTCCAGCCGTTCACGCGTGATGTCAAGACCAAGGGAAATAGGGATTCATGATGGGGAAGACATCATGAATCCTGAATTCAATTATTATTTGCATTTAAGCGGTCAATTTTCTGATACTGTTTTAATAAAGTAATCGTTAGTAAAAAGAAGTAGGTACTTAATTTCCAGGTATCATGTGCCAAAGCCATTAAATCTAGGTACTGATTTGTATGAGTCTACTGCAGCGAAATAAAAAATTGTAGTCGCGATAAAAAAAAAATACAAAACAGACAAGAAAAAAAAAAAACATAAAAATATTGTTATATTGTGAATAGTCGAACTTAATTTTTATAGAAATGATTTAAAAATGCAAAAAGAATCTTAGCCACAGTTTTAAATTGTTGACAATACCTTTTTTAAATAAACGAGCTACTAAACCTTCAGATAATGATTGTAATCAATAAGGAGATCTAGGAGCGTCTCAAGTCACAAAATTGCATAAAAAATGCATCGCTAAGATGATTTTGCAACTCCTAGACAATATGCTCATAGAAAATAACAAGGAAACTAATTAATAATTAGTCAGAAGGAGTAGAATGTTATACTAAACATAAATCAATTTAAAATTTCTACGTTAATAATAAAATAAACTGCGTGAATTTCCCGGGGATCGGTGGCAGCAACGATTACGTGTTCAACTGGATCACGTACTCTTAAGAGAACTCGAACTATGTAGTTATTCTCATAGTTACTCGTACAATCAAAGGCTTTGATATGGTAGGTAGACTAGACCGTGGATCGATACCGTCGTTTGCTCCGACCGGTATCGATCTTGTTTACTAAAATCTTTTAAGCTATTGCATAGCTTCTATCGCGGGCCTTGAGCGTGGAGACCGAATCCAGAAATTCCGTAACGAAAAAAACCTAACACCCCCCACTCCGACCGGCACAGCGGTGATACTTTTTAGTTTTACTTTTTACTTTTTTTTAGCTCAAAGTGTAACTTGAATTAATATCAAAGAAAAAAAAATACTGCATAAATAAAATAAATATATAATTATAATTGCATGAGTTGATAAAAAATGCTACGCAATAGCTTTACCGCAGCAGTCTCCGAGTGCCACACGTCTTTTTCCCTATAATGATTTCATTATAATTCTTTAAGAAACTGCAAAAACACTATTTGTACATTATATTACTTGGTGGATTTCAATTGACTTTAATCAAAATGTCATTGTTTATTTAATAAAATAAGTCCAACCGTTCACCAGATACTGACATCTTTTCGTCAAATTTTAATTTTGTCATTTTGACGGAATCTGAATTTAAATTATATTCAGAAGAAGAATACGGTCCGAACAAAAGAGGATAAAATTTGAGAAAAAAGATTTTATTGGCGAAATTAAATTATAATGCAGTATACACAATGCTGCACTACCTATTATATTTTACGATTTAGAAAGAGAGTGAAGCAGTTGGCCTTACCATTAAAAAGGCGAAGACCAAGGTGTTGATTGTGGATAGATCTGGTTCGCTGATTCGCTCCAATGAACTCAAAGGCTCTCTTCTCAGTAATGAGGGAGGCAGTGAAAAAGAAATCGCCAGAAGAATCCAGATGTCCAAAGCAGCGTTGCACTAAACTAAACTCAAAACTAAACTCACTCGGATATGGAAATATTGCAATATATCCCGCAAAACCAAAGTGAGCATGGTGCGTGCGCTGGCATTTTCAATTTTCTGTCGCTTTTGCTCGCAGCATCCGCCTCCAAACCCACATTGTTTGGAGGCGGATGCTGCGAGTTCCATGGACTGCACGCCGGACCAACTTGTCCGTTCTTAAGGAGGTAAGGGGGCTCCAAATAACAACAAAACTATCCACGGTGTACTTCCACCGAATTCTTAAATATTTTGGACATGTCGCTCGTAGAAACCCTGACAGCCTCGAGAAGCTTATGGTAGTTGGCCAAAAAGATGGGAAAAGACAACGCGGGCGCTCACCTACCTGTTGGGCAGACCGAGTAAAGACGCTCACTGGCCTATCAATAGCCGAAGCTTTTAAGACCGCCGGGGACAGAGAAACGTGGAAGACCATAGTGCACCGAGTTATCAATACCTCAGACTAGACACGACCTTCAACAATGAATATAACGACTAAGAAGAAGATTATATTTTACAATCTTACGGCCATTGCAATTTTCCGGTGACATATATACTTAAATAATAATAATAAACCTCTTCTGTTACTGACTGACTGAGCGATTGAGTGACTGACAGACAACGCACAGTCTAAGGAGGTTTTTTCCGAAATTTCTACGGGAGCGAGAAAAAAACGAAATATGTGCGTATGAAATCGCGGGCAAAAACTGGCCAGTTACAAAGAAATATTAGAAATCGGATCAACATTTCCAGATGACTTCCGAAACAAGCTAATAATTTTACCAACTATGTCTTATCTACACTATAGAAAATATTGGTTACCATAGATACTAACAGGTGGCCGAGTAATCATTTAAGACATGAGATTATCCAGCCATCTGTCAGGTTTATGATCTGAAGTGGTGTAAATACTCGTAGAGACAGTGTTATCTAGCTTTGTGATAACATTAATGCAGCTTTAGTGTCATTCACAGAACTATGTTTGGTACCTAATGTGACTGAGATGGTTGAGTGGATGAAAAATAAATGTCCCATGAGCACCATATTACACCGACACCATATCCCATGTCCTTTGAATAGGAATTTAGCATGTAAAAATGATATTTAAAGTATAGATACCTGCATTCTGAAATGGCAACATTAAAAGAAGGTAACGACCGCGACCTTATAGGGCCGTTTACGTAGCTGTCTTACTACAGTCCTACCAACTTATCTGCGAACTGAAAGAGGACGGCACTGTCGATACAGTGTTGCTAATTAATATAAGGTGCCCAAATTGAGTAAGTTTTCGAGAAGGAAATTTCACATTAGACATAATCGTGTAATAAGAATTACAGTTTTTGCAAATTAAAAACAATGATACCTATATGAAAACAATAAAAAAAAAAAAAAAAAAATGGATAATTGCAGTTACGTAGGTACGCTAACAGTTTAGTCTCTCAGAAATAAACAATGGCTTTATCTAAAAATTAATCCAATGAAGTGGAAATTCAGCAGATAAAATGTTCCACGGGGGGATACAACTTTCATTTAATGCGAAGTTAAGTAGGTACCTACCCTGCAAGAGGTACCTGGATGTCTAGCATTTAGTTATGACAGTACCTAACCGCTAACACCAGATTTGACTAATTATAATTAGCAATGGTGGTAGTGTAGTGGAACAAAAAAAAAAACAAATTGCTTTACAATAATTTATTGAAAACCAGGTATACAGTAATTGTGATCTTTTTGACCTGCATACAGAACTTCATGCTGGTTGTGAGGCCATACTCCGCTTATTTCCGTACCACTATCATCATTATCACTAACGCTTTCGGTTTCAGTGTCACTTACCACGTCTATAATAAAAGGTTTATCTAAATACAAATCATGTTTTAAGTATTCTCCTTCTAACCTGCGAAGTGTTTACAATGCTGTGCCCACTCATGAACTGTAATAGCGTCAAAAGCTTCTTTAACGAATTCTAGTTGAGATCACAGTGATAAGGTGGTAAATATGAGCATTAGTGTCTATTGTCTTCTAATTTTTTTTCAATCTCATATACAGGTTCAGGCTTGTTTCTCTTAATTATTTCTAAAAGCTGAAGTTTAGTCAAATCCTCTCCGTAGTCAATTTTATTTTGGGTCAACCATAATTGCATATCTTTTTTTAAGGAATTCGTACTTGGGACTTTATTCACACAAATACGGTGATAGGGAGCATTATCCATCACTATTATGGATGGCTCTCGTAAATTAGGCTCAAGTTTTTCCATAACCCACTTTTTAAAGTTGGAACTATTCATCTCGTCATGATAATCACCACTTGTTGTGTTTGATTTAAACACAAGTAGTGCATTTGTAACAAATCCAGTATCTCCTACCGCATGAACAATAATGTATCTTTTCGATACAGGCTCCAATACTCCGTCTTCACCCTCTCCTTGCCAACATTTACCCGATGTATGCGAAGAGTGAATATAGGTCTCATCTAAATAAATTATGGGCCGGGGCTGGGGAGATTTATTATTTTTATTCACTGCATGCAAGTACTTAGGTCTCCGAGCTGATATTTCATTACGCTACATAAGAACCTTCCGATTGGATTGAGATTTTTTAAAACGAAATCCCACCTTGTGAAGCAGTTTTCGCAGACTATCTCGCTGTCCTGTGTAATTTATTTCTGTCTTTAAGACCTCTAGAAGCTTTTTAACAGTAGGGACCTCTTTTTTAGCAGAATAAAATTCATGTACTTTCCTCCATATAACACCCATGTCAAAATCATCAACATGCATAGATCCACTTATACAGTCCTTGCCTGGTGTCCGAATTTTTGTACCAGTTTCTTCTGATGCGTGGGGCTTCCTTAAGTTTTTTTGAAATTTGTCCTTTACTCACAACTGAAATATAAGATAATAAAATAAATGTTAGTAGATATTTGAAATCTGGCAGGTCAGTTGGCTCACTCACTTAACAGGTTACCTAATAGATGTACTTTACCGTTACGCTAACCTGCAGCAAGAATAGAAACGAATATTTCGTGGACTTAAATAATTAGTTAAGTATCGGGTAATTTAAAACAAGAAAGTTGACAACACTATCCTGTCGCTGCCGAAATTCGTTTGTATATTTGATTAAATGGAATAATCGGAGACCCCGCCCGAGCTTCTTCTTCAAAAAAGGTTTTAACCTTTAGAATAATGTTTCGAGCATCACTTTTAATAGCTTTCAGCATATTTAACTTTATAATAAATAATAAATAGATAGAGAACCCGAATGTAGTAGACACTGACAATCGAATGACATTTCAACATGACGGCCGTAGTTCCAATTTTCGCCATTTCACAGATAAGTTGGTAGGAGTGTACAGTTAATGCCAAACCGATTACTGTTATTTTGACGTATTTTGATGAAATTCTTTGTAAATGTCAGAGGTTGTACCTTATAACTGTTACTTAATAATTCCATGGCCAAAGGTCCCTTTGAGAAAATGTTTCAGGTTTCAGGTCAGGGGTCAGGTAATTACCTTTTGTGAGCACTGCCCACAGATACGTCTTCCTTTAAAGAAATTGCCCGCAATAGGGAGAAATCGCATGCATATTATGCGATTTTTTAATTTGCAAAATGAAATACTTATTAGCTCTAGTAAACAATTATGAAATTATTCTTTAAATACCTTCATTAGCGATGAAGTTATAAAGCATCAAAGATTACAATTAGAAAGAGAAAACCGATATGAACTTTGACGTCAAAGTCCATGACGCCAAAGCCAGTATACAGTTGCCAAAAAAAACAGCGTTTTCGCGAGAGGGACAGATATATTTCATTAAAATAATTTATCTCGTTGTTATTAGAGCAATTTTTCAATCTTATATACAGGTTCAGGCTTGTTTCTCTTAATTATTTCTAAAAGCTGAGGTTTAGTCAAATCCTCTCTGTAGTCAATTTTATTTTGACTACGGATTATAATGTGTCGACCATAATTGCATATCTTTTTTTAAGGAATTCGTATGATTCACAAGATAATGTATTCACAAGATGGTTCCTTACCATAAAATTTATTTTTTATTATTTGTTGTTATAGCGGCAACAGAAATACACAATCTGTGATAATTTCAACTCTTTCTCTACGGTTCTAGAGATACAGCTCCGCTGATAGACAGACAGACGGACGGACGGACGGACAGCGGAGGCTTAGTAATAGGGTTCCGCTGGTTACCCTTCGGATACGAAACCCTAAAACTAGTGTACAATGGGCGGTAAATTGTATTCCCCTTTATTCCTCCGCAGTATCCCGCTGTTTTTAAAGCCCCAATTCTAGTCGAACTTATATCGAACTGTTGCAAAGTTAGTTGATGAAGGCTGGTCGAGTTGAGGCTCTTGTTCTATGATAAACTGCGATGGACGACACGATACTGTCATGACAACGCCATCTTGTTTACACTGTAATGTATACGGTGCAAATTCTAAATAAAACTGCGGTGTTCAAAGAGTAGTAATCTACTTTTTGAACAGTTTTATTTCCAACAAGAATAAAGTGATAAGATTCATATATCGAAAATATTTAGGGTGTCTTTGCTTCTGTTAGCATCAACGGTACTAAACTCATAAGCTCCTGACGCTTTCGCTGTTAAAAAGTTAATAGATCTTAAGTCGAGCCCCATAAGTCAAGAAAGCCCGTAAGTCTCTAAAATAATGCTTACAAAACATGGCTTCAAATGATTACCTATAACTCATATATTAACGAGAAAATTGAAAATTTTTAATATATCATCGTTATTTAACGTTATAATATTCTCGTTGAACCGCGCAACTTCACCTGTGTCACAATTTTCATTACTGCTCCGCTCCTATTGGGCTTAACGTAATGATATATAGCTTATAGTCTTAAATCGGTCAACTGGGGATCTTCTAGCGTATGCCATTCACATCTGGAGTGAGGCCATAGAGAAGCACGGGGAGGCACTGGCGGTCTCCCTTGACATTTCGAAGGCCTTCGACAGGGTCTGGCATGATAGCCTTATTAGTAAGCTTCCTTCCTTCGGTCTGCCCGCCGGTTTGTGTGATTGGATCGCAAATTTCCTGAAGGATCGGTTTATCCGAGTGGTCATAGATGGCTGCTCGTCTGGACTGCTGGATATTAATGCCGGGGTTCCTCAAGGGTCGGTGCTTTCGGCAACACTGTTCTTGCTGCATATTATTGATCTGCTTAAACCCGGTACCTTTGGGTATGCAGACGACAGCACTGTTGCTGAGAGATACGTGTCCGACGCACGAGCTGGTGGGTCGCAGATCCGGTCTCTCCGGGAGGCAATGGTTGAGCGCTTGAACGTGTCCTTACAGGCTGTCTCTGAATGGGGCGATGCCAATCTGGTCAAGTTCAATGCTGCTAAGACCCAAGCGTGTCTATTTTCCGCCAAAAGGAGCCAATTCCGCCCAGCTCCATCTTTCCGCGGTGAAACCGTGCCGATAACCGACCATCTTGAGCTTCTTGGGGTTACATTAACATCTACTCTCAATTTTGGCCCTTTCATAGAGGCAAAAGCTCAAGTGGCTGCAAAGAAGTTGGGGATTCTGGCTAAGGTGAGACGATACTTCACGCCGGAACAGCTGCTCAAACTCTATCAAGCGCAAGTTCGATCGTGTACTGCTCTCATCTTTGGGATGGATCTGCCAGATACCAGCTTGATGCCCTTGAGTCAATTGAGAAACGAGCCAAGAGGATCATCGGCAATGAGAGGCTCGTCGCGTCGAGGCTCCAAAGTCCTGAACATCGACGACGAGTTGCTAGCCTGTCGGTTTTTTACCGGTTGCATTTTGGGGAATGTGCGACGGAATGGCATAATTTAATTCCGCCAAGCCCGTTCCATCATCGGACCACAAGACAAACGGCGATGCGCCACCGGTATATGGTGGACATCCCACCCATACGCACAAAACGTTTTGGGAACACATTCATAGTGCGTACAGCTAAGGAGTGGAATTGCCTGCCGGAGTCTGTGTTTCCTGATAGCTACAACCTGGGAGTCTTAAAATCAAGAGTGAATAGGTTATTTCTAGGCAAGCGTGCTCCATCTTCGACCACATCCTCGCTTACCATCAGGTGAGATAGTGGTCAAACGCGTGCCTATTAATAGTAAAAAAAAAAGTCTTCCTCGATAAATGGGCTATCTAAAACTGAAATAATTTTTTGAATCAGACCAGTAGTTCCTGAGATTAGCGCGTTCAAGTAAACAAACAACCAGACAAACTCATCAGCTTTATATATTAGTATAGATAGGTTAGTTAAATAAACAAATAAACTAAACAAACTACATACTAACATATAGCATCAAAAAATTCATCGTCAACGCTGTTAGCTGGTAATGTGCCCAAAAGACTGGCTGCATAGCCACGTTGTATGGCAATGCTTAGCCTCTGGCCAAAGTAAAAGCCAGCCCTTGGGTCACGGGAAGTGTCAAAAAGCCTTCTCGAAATTTCTTATAAAAGGCTGTGAGCACAAGGGGCCCACGGCTTGAGGCTTTCAAAAGCAAAGAAATTTTGAGAAGGCTGGTTAACACTTCCCGTTCCGCTAGTTTGTTTAGTTTATTTGTTTATTTAAGTAACCTATCTATAAGCAAAGAAGAAGCTGCAAAGGAGTTAAAAACAGTTAAAACTGTTTTTTACTCCTTTGCAGCTTCTTCAAGAAAAGTAGTTTTTAATCAAATGAATATCAACTCACTGTATGAAACTGCATTATTAAAATGAATAAACTCCTCTGTTTGTTTCATATTCACGAAGAAAACGAGAAAGTTTAAAAGGTAACTTAAATTATCTTCATCCGAGTAAGTACAATTTAAATGCTACGAGTGTAGCTCCGGCTACGGCGTAGCTTCGTAGCGGCGTAGCTCGTAGCGGCGTAGCAAGTTCTACGTAATGATACTTAAGTGGTAACTTTTCAAGTATTTTCCGTTTATTGCGGGAGTCTTTACTTTGTTAAGAATGCTCTAAAACTCTGAATAATTGTGATTCTCTGGATGTGGATTTCAATGTATTCTTGTAATACACAGAGGCGTCTTAAAAACTTGTGTGAGTGAAATATTTACATTGGTACGAAGTTATAATCGGCCTTGTAATAAAATTAATAGACTGTCTACATTTTCATCTGTTTTCGGCCGTTCCATGGATGGTTGACCATTCGATTCTTCGGTTCCTCGGAATGCGCTTTAATCCTTTGGTCATCTTTCATTTGTATTCATCGGTAGTTGGGTCGTGGTGGGTAAATCTCACACTAGCCAAAATAAATAACTAAAACTATTAATGCCAAAACGGCCTCAGCTCAGCATAGTGCCAGCTGGCAAAACAAGGTCCACCACCTGACGCTGATTTTCAGCTGCAGCTCACGAGTGCCATACGCTGGAAAACATAAACACCCATATTATAAAATTATGAATATTTTGTATAAAACCAACTGAAACAAAATATTGTGACTCTTTATTTTAAAACAACTAAAACAATAGATGTATTTTCATACAGAAAGAGAACAAATACGGAGAAGCCTAAGATAAATTAAAATGCAATAATAGAAAGCATAAATGATAAAACCGGTACTCAGCTGTACCGGTATTCGCACTCATTTACATCATGATCTATGATTCCGCAAATACTGGCCAACCTGCGCCCACTACTATTCATAAAGAATGTTTAACGTTTATGAATAGCCCCGTCGGACTTATGACGTGGATATAGGTCAGTTGAACACCGAGGGGCTGCATAATTAATGCAGTCTCGTCCCGCCCGTGTGCACCCGAGTTGGCTTGCTCCTTCCTTTGTTGCAGTACACGCTACTTTTGTGCCTTTTAAGTTGGGTTTAGTTAAATGTCGGTTTATGGGAGAGCTTTGTAGTATGTTTTTTAATTTAGTGTATTTTTCTTTTTATCTACAGGTTAATAATAATAACGTACCCATTTATTTCCAGTTTAGGGTTGTACATTTTTCAGCTTAATTTTGTAGTAATAGTGTGGTTAGAGAATATCCCTCAGTCTGTTGTGCTTTTTAGCATTGGCCTCTTCCAACTGCTTTCATACCGTATGGTGTCGGCCGGTGCCGTAGAGGGCTGTAAAAGAATAATACCATCCCATCACTTCCCGTGGGTGCCGTAAGAGGCGAGTTAGGGATGCGCCAGAGAATGGGCAGCTGGCACTGTGATCGCCAACCCGCCTGCCAAGCGTGGCGATTTTGGCAAAATTAAATATGTTTTGGAGATGAATGAAAATCTTCTTCGATAGCAATAAGGCGTATAATATAAAAAATACAGTTTTGACAAGAATAATACATTTTGTCGAGTGCGTGTTAATCGAGCGATTCGTTGAAGTGCGTGAGGCGCCGCGGAGGAATTCAGAACTACACTCGTGACGTTCAGCAGTAGTGGTGGGCTCATACATGATGCCGATGCGTGGACCTGCCGCCCGCCTTGGAGTGACAGCCTCCAACGAACGAGAAGTTGAAGAATGTAGATGTTGAGAGAAGTTAGGGTTCTTCCTCCTTACATCTAACATCTTGGGGGAGGCCTAAGTTCAGTAGTGGACGTCTATCGGCTGAAATTATGATGATGATGAACTGCTTCCATTACACTCCTTACCGCTGCCACCCTTGCCTAATATGGTCCCAAGGACAGGCGGATATAGTCTTCATAACGGGCGACCCTGTTTTGTAACACTGTCTCTTGGATACTGTATCAAACGGTTCCATTTGTTTGTCTTGCAACGTAACATGTATGTGACCTAAACCCACACGGCGTTTTTTTACGCGCCGACGACGCGCAGATGATGTGCACTAACGCGCTTCAGACGCAGATAGTACTGTTTTTTGTTGGTCATCTACAGCGCCGTGACGCGAGTTCGTAAATCGTGCGATATTTGCGCGTTAAAAATACGCCGCGGGCATAGACTCTAAAACCTAGATTAAAACAAAATTACCATTACTTTATCCTGATCAGAAGACATCGCAGAAGAAGTCCCGGGTAGTGAAATTGGTTAACTCATGTTTATGTCCTTCAAATAAACTAAGTAGTTAAAAGTTAAGTAAGTACTATTTTTACATTTCAAAATCGACTCGCACTTGGCCGTTTTTACCCTCTAGTTATCAATCTATAACTAAGCACCACACAGCTATAGAGCAAAGCATAGATACCACAACTCAATTAACAGCTCAGAAGCGCAACTTGAACTGATTAAAAGTATGGAATGAAGTTGGCAACACTGCGCGATATAAATTAGTTTTGTTTAGTTGGCGCGCTTGTGCCTTGACATGGGCTGTGATTATGCGTAGGGACTGGTTTTAGATAAAAATATCTTTATAAGTAAACCTAATACTATAGCAAAAAGATAATAAGAGGAAGTACTGATTCGACTACGAAAATTCTGTTACTAATACATAAATCTACCTAGCCTTTTCCCAACTACATTAGGGTCGGCTTCCAGTCAAACCGGATTCAGCTGAATACCAGTGTTTTACGTGGAGCGGCTGCCTACCAGACCTCCACAACCCATTAACTGGGTAACACGGTACATCTTGGCAAGACTGGAGTCAGATTTACTGGCTTCTGACAACCCATAACGACGGCCAAAGATCTACAAATGACAGCCGGGACCAAAGGCTTAACGTGCTTTCCTAGGCACGGAGGAAACTCGGTAATGTTAAGATGGTCACCCATCCACAGGCCAACCTTAGCAAGCGTGGCTTAACCTTCAAGATCGACCCGTGCGGCTGTTATTATTTAGCCACGAGCTCCTCAAACTCTTTCTCTTTTACTAATACATAGTAAGCTATAATATTTTGGTCCCGGAGAGTGTAAGCTGGCTTTTGGAATTGGAGCAAAAACGCGGGAATAACTTGGTAGGTATATAGCCAGAAGTAAAGTCAATCTGCCTAGCACCAAAGATGCAGTATTTTTTAAGAAGTTATTGGCTGTCTGTCCCGTAATAGTGTGGTGAGCTTGTCCCAGAAAAATACAAATCTGCCTATTCAAGAAACGCTCGTCAACAACTCTGCTCTGAAGTATAAAAATTTTAGACATGATCTCCATTTCCTCTTAAGTGTTATAATTAGTCTAAAAAGCAAAGAGAGAAGGTCGAGTGTGATTCGGGTTTAAATCTGAGAAAGGTTTGCTTCGTTGGCAAAAGGGATAAGTGGAACGTTAATAAAAGGATATTTTTGGGCTAAATTGAAGGTCGGTAAAAAGATACAGAGATTATTTTGATAATGTCCTTCAAAAAGGTTAAAAGAAGGATCGAGGGGTTTACTCTTTAGAGTTGTTGACCCAGATGTTCAAGTACCCTCTTCTGAAGTATCAGGTTCTAAAGTATGGGTTATGGTTAAAAGTGGCCAATCTGATAATATATAATTTGGAATTACTTATATTTGTTTTCGAGGAGCTCCTCGTAGCTAAATAATAACAATCGCATGGGTCAATCTTCAAGTTTAAGCAACGCTTGACGAGGTTGGTCTGTCGATGGGTGAACATCTTAACATACCAAGACTCTTCTGTTAGTCCCGGCTGTCATTTGTAGAACTTCATTTGTAGAAGTCGTCAGGTGTCAGTTTTTCTGGCTTCTGACCTTCGTTAAAAGCCAGAAACTCTGACTCCAGTCTTGCCAAGGTGTACCGTGTTACCCAGTTAGTGGGTTGTGGAGGTCTTGTAGGCAGCCGCTCCACGTAAAATACTGGTACTCAGCTGAATCCGATTCGACTGGAAGCCGACTGCAATATAGTTGGGAAAAGACTAGGCAGACGATGATGATTTGTTTGGTAAAAGGCAATTTCAAACTGTAATATAAGCAGTGGTGTACCTCTAGGACACCCACATATCGCCAGATGTTGCCATTGTCGGAACTAAATCCGGGCTCCGGATTGCTTCTGAAAAAATTCTTTTGAAAAATAAACCATTTTGCCCGACCTGGGAATCGAACCCATGAATGACCTCATCCTCAGCAGTATGGCGACTACTAGACCAACAAGGCAGTCCGTTTTAAATAAACCTATATTATTTATTCCCATTCTCTCTAAAGGTGTCCGCAGTTAGATAGAGAGGAGTGATAAATTCAAGGAAATATCTACTAAATTTCCTTAGCGCTCCTACGCACTAGTGGTCAGCCGTGGGGGGGCGCCCAACCTCGCCTTTCCAGATTAATATGGAACCGTTTGTCATTTAATGACGGTTAAGTGCGCACAATCACTAGTGGTTGCATATTAAAACTGGGAAAGTGACCAGCCGCCCGATAGTGCATAGGAGCGCTTAGACATACTAAAAAAAACAACGGGTTGGCAGAAATGAAAACTTGAATACGTGCTTCTCTCCCTCCGTCTTACGAATTTTCGATTAGGTCACGGGTCCTGACGCGAGTTTAACATTTTTAGCCATAACAAAAAAAAGTGCACAACGCCGCTAAAGAAGTATTCACTTCAACAAAACAACTCTAAAACAGACATCTACCCTAATAAATAAATCTGCTAGCAAAGCCTACCTAGGGCATGATAAAAAAACAATAGCTAACATTACCATTTGCCGTAAAAATTACAAATCTTTAGCTAAAACTAATGGTACAATGGGAAACAAACTAATAAGCCTTATACACGACTATCCATGCAAATAAAATACGAAATTGTGTCTATCTGTCATATTTTACGCCTAAACTGCGTTACAGATTTTGATGAGGCTTGGTAAACGCATACACCATGACTTGGATTGGCACATAATTATGATACTTTTCAAGCCGGTATCAAATTCACTTGTTGTTAGAAATAATTTTTCACGCGGACGTACCCGCGGGCAGAAGCTAATTCTCTCATAAAATTCAATCCACATCATGTCTATATGAGGACTGCTCAATAACTATAATTCCCCATCGCTTTATGGTGTTACCTACTGGTGACGTCATGGACCAAGCCCTGTTTATTTCTGTGTGGTAGAATTAAGTAATTAGTCGTCAGGACGTGTGAGTGACATCAGTGTGATGAGAATGGAGTGCTAAGGCGGAACAAGTGATTGATTTATTGATATTAGTAGGTTGATAATGTGACCTGTGATGTCTTTATTTTCCAAAAAAGTTAGAATAAATGTAGACAGTATAACTTCATTTCTCTTGGTTTGTCAATTCACATCGAGAACGTGGACAGGCAGAAACAGCGCCATTGTTTACTCAATGGCTAGTAACAGCTGGATGTGAGTTTCTGTGAATTTAGATAAATGGCGAGCAATTAGAGATTCATATGTCCAGTAGTGGACTGCCGTAGGCTGATGGTGATGATGAATTGTCTCCTTGAAATCTGATTCAACAATTCTGATTTTCCCTCAAAAAAAAAATGAGTCAATAGTTTGAGAATCGATGGAGAAACAATTCAACTGTCTTCGGTTCCTAAATACTTACTTATGCGAATTACTATTTTTCAATAATTAAACTTAAAAAAATTTCATAACGTATGCGATTAAAATACGTCTTTCATAGTTCGGCGCTTACACCAACCCCCTTTGCCGACGTATGCACTTGGCAGTCATCTTTCCACGCATGAGCACTCCATTTCTTCCTCCTCCGTGGCGCGGTGATACACGACATCGATTAGACGTTCCGATAAGCGCGTTGTGGTCTCCGTGAGATATTTGATGAGCTCATCACTAGCAATTAGAGATTATTAAGAGATGGGCACGCGCAGATCTGCTAATGAAAACCTCCATTTTAAACGGTATTGGGCTGTTATTATTATATTTTAAGTATTTGGCTAAATCAGTTGTGCGGGAAGTATTGTCGATAAGCACGAAACCCAGACTCGCTGAAGTTATGCAATATTGCGTACAAAGCTGGCTGGAGTAGTGTTTGGCCTTCGAGTTAGCTTGTTATTTATTGGGACAGGCTCATTCACCACACGCCCTGTTGCTTTGGCTGGAGGCCTCAGAGTCATTTAAGGCTACCACAGGCTAGTCTGGTTAAGCAGCAACCACCCTTATAAAGGTAAAATGCGAGTGGTCATATAAAAAAAAAAAACCACACGCCAAGCCAACGTCAGAATCAACAGTGACGACCTGTAGAAGCTTTTAAGCAATGAAACTCAACGAGTCTCGGAGAAACGATCCCACAACGACATTTTAACAGTGGAGGAGGCCGTTACTTTTATGAAATGACAGTTCAGTAAATAAAGTTAAAGACTTGTAATATAATAACACATGCAATTAAAATACGTTTTTCATAGTTCAGCGCCAATATCAAACCCCCGTAATCAGGCAGTCATCTTTCCACACTTCTAAGCGCGTTGTGGTCTCTGTGAGATATTTGATGAGCTTGTATTTATTTATTTTTTTATTTATTTATGTACACACAATCAACACTCGTGGCTAAATAATAACAGCCGCACGGGTCGATCTTGAAGGTTAAGCAACGCTTGCCAAGGTTGGTCTGTGGATGGGTGACCGTCTTAACATAACGAGTTTCCTCCGTGCCTCGGAAAGCACGTTAAGCCGTTGGTCCCGGCTGTCATTTGTAGATCTTTGGCAGTCGTTACGGATTGTCAGAAGCCAGTAAATCTGACTCCAGTCTTGCCATGATGTACCGTGTTACCCAGTCAATGGGTTGTGGAGGTCTGGTAGGCAGCCGCTCCACGTAAAGCACTGGTATTCAGCTGAATCCGGTTTGACAAGAAGCCGACCCCAATATAGTTGGGAAAAGGCTAGGCAGATGATGATGATGATGATGTACACACAATATACTTAAAAAGAAAATTTTATACAGAGAAAAGAGCACAAAGGTACTGTAATTAGAGACTATTACGAGATGTGCAGGTCTGCTAATGAGAACCTGCGTTTTAAACGGTAAGAGTCCGCTATTATTCTAATTTAAGTATTTGGCTAAATTAGTTGTGCGGGAAGTGTATTATAAGTGTAGCCGCATAGTCATACTGTACCGAAGACGCCCGAGGAGCCCTAGCTCGCCGCTACCGCCACCGCAACGGTGGCGCTCCCGTCGTCAGTAGTGTGAACTACAGAAGTGCAGTCTATCGATTGGCTCATTTATTTTGTATCGTGATTTTTCGAGTCACCTACATGTCGATTTTTATTATAATAAGAAATAGTATATAAGTAACCCTATTTTTGAATGAATACACAGAACTATCTAGCATCCCGAACTGGTCGTTTATTTCCAATACCCTTCAACCCAACATAAGTATTAACGATATGCAGGTTCGCTGAAGTTATGAATTATTGCGTGTAGAGCTCGCTGGAGTAGTGTTTGGACTTCGAGTTAACTTTTTATTTATTGGGACATGCTTATCACCACACGCCAAGCCAACGTCAGAATCAACAGTGACGACCTGTAGAAGCTCTTAAGCAATGAAACTCAACGAGTCTTGGAGAAACGATTCAGTTGCCTTGGGTCCCACAACGAAATTTTGACGGTGGAGGAGGCCGTTACTTGTATAAAATGACAGTTCAGTCATTAAAGTCACAGACTTGTCATAACACATGCGATTAAAATACGTTTTTCATAGTTTAGCGCCAACACCAACCCTCGAAGTTGGCAATCATCTTACCACGCATGAACACTCCATTTCTTCCTCCTCCGTGTCGCGGTGATACACGACATCGATTAGACGTTCCGATAAGCGCGTTGTGGTCTCTGTGAGATATTTGATGGGCTCGTCGCTTGTAATTAGAGACTATTACGAGATGGGCAGGTCTGCTAATGAAAACCTCCGTTTTAAACGGTCATAGGCCACTGTTATTCTTATTCAAGTACCTATTTGGCCGACCTTAGTACTTACAATTAACACAATTTTTAAGATCGACTCGATCTTCAAGGTAAGCAATGCTCACCGTTTACAACTGTCATTAAATCTTTTTTGTATGGATTGTCAGCTCACTTCATGTTCACTTCACCTGCAGAGTGATTCTGTTGACTTTTCGATATGAACGTTCGGGTGAAGTGATCACGAAGTGAGCTGTCAATCTATATAATCAAGATGGAATGACAGTTAATTTCGTGATCACTTCACCTAAACGTTCACTTCGACATATTTGCAGATGCGACCGGCTGAACTTACACGGTGAGATGTTTACAGAATCGCTCGACGTTGCGAAGCTACACCGTAGCCAAGCTACGCTGTAGCCAAGCTACTGCGTAGCAAATTTGTTACGTCGTAGCAACCATATAGAGTTAAAGGCAATCTTAGATTTATTTATTGGCATACAACACACAGTCTAGAAGTATGGAATTTGGACAAGGGTTATTTTTACAAGGCCATGTTCTTATAGTAAATTAAATTATAGTCTGTTTTTAATCTCGGAGACTAAATTGACATGTGCAAAGCAAATGGTAAACTGACATAGATTACAAGAGTATTTAAGTCAGTTTTGACATTAGTACTTGTCAATTTAGTCTCCGGGATTAAAAACAGACTATAGTAGTTTTCACAACAATTTGGGGACATACAAAACATGATATAATTTACCAACGATTGAAAATATATATATATTCTCTCTCTTCGATAACCGCAAGCAAAAGCTAGACAAGAATTAATATTTTTCCAATCTTGGATATAACTATGAATGTATACTGCAGTAGTAAAAATAATTGTATTATTAGTATTTTTAAACTAAACCTTGATAAATTTTTCTACGTAAAGTCTTCCCAATGAAATCCTTTCCGTTCCAAGAGCCATAATAAATGTCAATATTTAATTTATATCCAAGTTAATGTAAGAAATATGAGAAATCGGATTATCGGATTGTATTTCCTAGAAGCCGTATAAGGGTGCGTTTCCACCAGATATGTGCGAGTTTGCGTAGCGATGGATGTGTTTGGTAAGAACCAATAGAGACGCTTCATTTACCTAGCCTCGCTCAGCGCAAGCGATCAAACACATCCTCGCATTCCATTACAGCGGAGCGGAGAAACGGAGAAATTTTAACCAATAAGGAATTGCTGTATGGTGTCGGCTGGTGCCGTATGGTGCCATAAAAGAATAATACTGTTCGGGGTTGGATTAAGATAGAGATAAAGGATGAGATAAGAGATGAAAGTCAGTTCAAAGTTAATAAATTCACTGTATTGTCTGTTTCCACAAATGTAAGATTAAGATTAATTTATGCTAGGATGAATGGTGATCGATATAGGATTATGAGTCACGCGCACGGTATGTCGCCGAATTACGTACTGAACTATTGCGATGTAAGTGCAATAATATAAATGATGGAAACATACTGAGCGGGTGGCGTAATAATGAT
The DNA here is from genome assembly GCA_950371165.1 of Lacanobia oleracea. Lineage (NCBI taxonomy): Eukaryota > Metazoa > Arthropoda > Insecta > Lepidoptera > Noctuidae > Lacanobia > Lacanobia oleracea. The sequence goes on along the minus strand of OX493412.1, from coordinate 6,837,016 downwards.
GACCCAGGTAAACGTGCTGTACGGTGGTTGACCCGTACATGCTCCCGGGGGCAACGATAGGGGTTAGTAGGATAAAGATGGAGATGAGATTTACAAGATGATAAACAATATTCAACTTATCAACTATATGACAGGGATAAGGATTAGTAGTGAGTGAATAACAATATTTCGAACAGTTAAAAGTAGTCCAGCAACTATTTATCTAAGATCGGGAAGGGACAATACGCGAAAAACAGGGGACGAGGCCCTATCTTCTGTTTGTAAACACTCGCTAGATTTAATAAGATTTTTGGGATCGCTTTTCACGGATTGACTAAATTGACCTTTTTCCCTAAGACTTAACACTCAATGCACTTTTTAGTTTGATTAAAGATTCCCTTTTTTCCCTAACCGCACTACACTCACTTATAACACTCTCATTTCCGGGATGTGAAGAGATCGCAGTAGATCCAGCAGGTACCGAGGGTTCTCGATGTGTTGACCGCCTGTGACGCCGCCAAAAGTATACCGCCGCAGTTATCAGGATTCCAAAGATTAGAGCATACAAGACGTTATAAATATGTACGTCGTGATAGGATATTTTATCACTCCATGGTTCAGTTTGTTTCATGATCTCAATCTTTTTCTGTATTTCTTCAAATTGTCGCAATATTTCAGAATTATTAGGATTAATTACAGGGGTTTCAGGGATGGATATGTTGAACATATGATTAATAGGTGATATTTGTGGCGCAATAATTCTTGCACCAATACTCATTTTGCTTGACAGCCTTTTATTAGAATGGACAATGAAATTGTCCGTCTTTATCATACAGCCTTCCTCCACATTCAACAGACCTGCATTCATCAATTTAACGGCGGTAATTTCGCCGTCACAGAGAAGTTTAAAGTTGCATTCATTGCAACAAAAATAAAAATATTTGTTATCCGCTGTTAATTCCTTCCAAATATTTTTACAAGGGGTTCTAATAGTTTCACAGGTTCTTGTGTGTGGGATCGTTTCACACAAGCTGTGATCATCTTTTAAGATATTTATAGGGTTTTTTGTATGACATAAAATCATCCCAGGATTTTGTCTTATACAAGACTGGAAATCAGCATCAGTAAGGGTTACGTATGAGTCTTTCCTGAGGTTAATGGCAGCAAAACTTGAGATAACTTTCACATTTATCATGTCGTGGTTCAACAATCGTGGGACTGGAATGAGATTAAAGATTTCGTAAAGGTCTCTTTCTATGAGGGGTATTCTTATTTCAATGATCAAGTACTTACTATAGTACTTTGTCCGCACTTTTATCAAGTTGTAGAGATCCTTGAGATTCAAATGGTTGACAGGAAGTGCCATGTCTTTGGGGATATGTGCTGATATAGAGCTTAATTCCGTTCTCAGCTGTTTAGGAGATATTAGATGGAAGTCCAATTTTCCATTGTAAATATTGGTTACCGTATCAAGAATAGAGTCTTGTATTTTCCTGAGGCTATACAGTAAGTTATTCGCCGTCATAGCAGATGCTAAGAAATCGGTAACTAAAGTCATGTTCTGTACATGGCGTTGAAGATCTTGATAGGATTCTTTAAGGTAATTAAATCTTTGATTTATCGATTTATGATGTTTGTTCGCAGCTTTCTCCATTCTTTTCATGAGGTTAAGTTCGGCTTCCACGATTGAGGTTTGGTTTTTCCAGAGGTTATACAAATGTTTATCATTTTCTTTCAAAAGGTCGATGTCTTGAGCATATTTTTCCGCGAAACGCTGATCTAGCACGCCAAACAAGCTGTTTGCGACGTAGCCTACTCCGTCTATTAGACCACGACGCCGGCGCCGCCGCTCGTCTCCAGTTACAAATGATTCATTCATTGTCAACATACTATCATAATGTTTGATTTCTTCGAACTCGTGCCCAAGTTGTAAGATGATACTGTCGCAAGGTGTGTGTTCTTTAATAGTGGAGCATAATGTTTCAAGATAATTGATATACTTCTCGAGTGCCAACGTGCCTTCTTTGTAGGGATATGTGTCATAATAAACAATTAAACGCCAATCGTCTCTAATAAGATGCATGTTGGAGATTTTGTCGAAATAAACGCTGTTGTTGCTCAAAGGGGTAAAACTATAAGATGCTTGAGATAGGTTTATTAGTGACAATAACAATAGCGTTACTGACAGAGCTATAGTCGAGAAGGAGATATGCTTGGGATTTTTCTTCCTTGGTGCTTCTTCCTTAACCTTCGTGTCACTAGAAAGATTATTGTCTCTGTCTGCTGGTAATAGAGATAGCTTAACAACAGGCCGTTTTAGGAACCCATTTTTGGTTTTAAGGGTAACGACTCTAACGTGTCCGTCAGATCCAGGATGCAGTTCTACGACACGCCCTAGAGCCCACTTCCCAGGCGGGAGGTTTTCATCTTTAATGATAACAATATCGTTGAGATTGAGATTCTTTTGAGATTGTCTCCATTTAGCTCTAATGGATAACTGTGAGAGATATTCATTTTTCCACTGGGCCCAAATATCTCTATAGATTTTTTGTACCAAGTGCCACCGAGTCCTAAGATCATTTTCTGTTTCAAAGATCGTTAAGGTAGGCCCACTTGCAAGAAAGTGTGCCGGGGTTAAAAAGTCTATGTCCTCGGGATCCTCCTTCAAAGGACAAAGTGGTCGAGAGTTTAAACAACCTTCGAGTTGAGACAGGAGGGTGCTATATTCTTCGTAGGTGAGTTTTTGCTCACCAACAAAACGCCTAAGATGATGTTTTAAACTTTTAACCGCAGCTTCCCAAAGTCCGCCAGCAGAAGGCCATGACGGAGCATTAAAATGCCACTCAATGTTCATTTCTGCGACGTTAGATAATGTTTCTTGGCTTGATAAGATTTCTGAGATTTCTAAGATTTCTTGTTTTAGGATCTTGTTAGCTCCAATGAAGTTAGTTCCTTGATCACTGTAGATGTGCCCGGGAACTCCTCTTCTGGCTGACATACGTCTGAGCGCTGCAAGAAAAGCCGACGCTGTGAGATCAGATACGAGTTCTAAATGTATGGCCTTTGTAACCATACATATGAATACTGCAACGTATCCTTTATCTGTTTTGATGCCGCGACCTTTGTTCGCTTTCACCAAAACGTGTCCAGTGTAGTCAATACCGGTATGATAAAAGGGTCGACTAGGATTTAATCTGGATGAAGGCAAGTCACCCATGAGTTGATGTTTTAGAATGGGATCGTGTTTTCTACACTTTACGCACATTCTTAATCGTTTTTTTGTAGCGCGGTTTCCTCCAATTATCCAGTATTTTTGTCGTATAAATCCACTCGTCATTTTCACTCCACCATGGAATACTAATTTATGGGATTCGTCTATTATAAGATCAGCTAATTTAGTTTGATTTGGCATGATAATGGGATGCTTCATTTCGGGATCTAAACTCGAATGTTTTAGCCGTCCACCGACACGGAGTACTCCGTGGCTGTCTAAGATAGGATTGAGATTCAAGATCTGGCTTTTTTTGCTTAATGGTTCACCTTTTTCAAGTTGAGATATTTCCTTGAAATAGTATTCTTGTTGCACATGTTTTATTAACATTTCCGTCGCTCGTTTGAGGTCATGCAGACTAAGATAGTTTTCACGCTTCTTTTTGTAAATTAAGATGTCGTTGAATTTGTTTACATAGGCTAAAACTCGGATGATTTTCTTGTAACTGCTGTATTTCTCTAATAATCGTTTTATAACGGAATTGCTAGAGTCAGCAGTAATAGTGTTTACTAGCTTTTTCTTTCTGAGATCTTCAGTTGTTTTATATAAGATGGGTTCAGGATTGTTTTCAGGATTGTATTGAGGTAACCAATCGGGTCCGTGCCACCAAAGTAAATGATTTGCTAAATGGGATGCAGTCAGACTACGGCTAGCGCAATCTGCGGGATTCTCTTGGGATTTCACATACTGCCACCTATTTTTTGGGATAATTTCGCAAATCATTTTTACTCGATTGGCAACAAAGGGTTTCCATTTTTCTGGTTCACCATTTATCCATCCTAGTACTGCCATGGAATCTACCCAGCCATAAGCGCGGATTTTGAGATCAGATAGGGATGAGGTTATTTTGGCCATAAGTTTTGATAACAAAAGAGCTCCGCTAAGTTCCAAGCGAGGTATAGATTGAGATTTTTTCAGAGGTATCACTTTAGATTTTCCAGCGACAAGGGTTACGTATGTCTTGTGGTTTCTTGTAATTTTGCAATATACTACACAAGCGTAGGCTTTTGTGCTGGCATCACAAAACCCATGAAGCTCAATTATATCATTATCTTAGGTTTGTATCCATCGTGGTATTTTAAATTGGGATATATAAGGTAAGTCGGCCTTTATTTTATTCCATTCTTGGACAATATTATGAGGAATCGGTTGATCCCAACCTAATTCCGTTTTCCAAGTTTCTTGAAATAATATTTTGAGTTTTATTGTGACTGGTGACAACCAGCCCAAGGGGTCAAAGATTTTTGAGATTTCAGACAAGAATTGTCGTTTTGTTGGGATGCTTTCTGTGGTAATTTCTATTGGATGAAAGATAAAATAGTCTTCTTTTGGATTCCAGCGAAGGCCTAAAGCCTTTGTAGATTCTGGCTGTTTAAAATGAAATTCTTCATCTTGAGGATTAATATGATCGTCTAACAGTTCCGGCAAGTTCGAGCGCCATTTTCTAAGATTGAGGCCGCCTGACTTAAGAAGGTTTATCATCTCTGCTTTGAGATGTTTAGCAGCTGTCGCGGTATGAGCTCCATGCATGAGGTCATCCATGTAAAAAGAGGTTTCTAAGATATCAGGTGCGCTGCTATTGGGATAATTTGGCCTTTCATCGATGGCAAGTTGTTTCAGTGTCATCATGGCCAGGAAAGGTGCAGCTTTTGTACCGTAGGTGACAGTCGCTAGCTGATATTCTTGCAAAGGTTGGGATTGATGATTTCTCCAAATAATTTTCTGGAACTTTTGATGATCAGGATGTAGCCAAATGTTACGGAACATTTTTTCAATATCAGCCGTGAATGCGTATTTAAACTGTCTCCATTTTAGGATGAGACTTAAGAGATCCTGCTGTAGGTTCGGCCCCCTGCACATAAGATCGTTGAGACTGTGGCCTGTGGAAGTTTTTGCAGAGGCATTAAAAACAACTCGTAATTTTGTAGTTAATGACTCAGCTCGACGTACGCCATGATGCGAAAGGTAGCAATCTGGAGTTACGTTTACATGTGTCGCAACGGGGATCATATGTCCGAGCTCTAAATACTCGGACATAAACAATTTATAATCACGTGCCAAGTCTGGTTGCTTAATTAATTTCCTTTCTATTTGAAAGAATTGCGCAATGGATTTATTTTTAGATTCACCCAACTTTTCTTCAAAATTTTCTTTAAAAGGTATTTTCACTACATAGCTGCCGTCTTCGCGCCTTGAGGTTGAGGATTGAAAGAAGTCAATGCAAGCTTGATCTTCTTGAGATATTGATAAGGGTTCGCGAATGTCCTCCATTTCCCAGAACTGTTGGATATCGGTGAGATTGTTTAGGATCACATTGCACTGAAATGTTTTACAGTTACCGCTTAGGATCCATCCCAGCTGTGTCTGCTGGGCGATGGGTAACATTCCCTCGGAACGGCAGATACCATCCAATAGGATTTGGGAATAAACGTCAGCGCCGAATAAGATATCAACTGGCCTACTTTTGTAGAATTCAGGATCAGCTAAGGTTATTTGGTTAAGAGTTGGCCAGTTGGGTTTAGTGAACGTATGCGTAGGCAAATTCTTGACTAGTCTTTTCATTATAAATACGTCGGATTCGAAAGTGTAGTTATTAATTAACGACATACACTTAATAGAGCTCATGCCCTTACAGCTATTTTCATTGTTTCCGATTCCAGAGATAAGTCCAGTGCATTTTTGCCGACGCAGGTTTAGGAGCTGTGCAGCTCGTTCAGTAATGATTGAGGTCTGAGATCCCTGGTCTAGAAGAGCTCTCATTCTTTCGTAAGATCCGTCAGCTGCTTGAACCTTGATAATTGCTGTCGCGAGGAGTATTTCTGTAGGATCATTTTGCATAGATACTAAGGTGTTCATACCTTGCTGAGGTGGAGATTTCGTAATAGTGACCGCATTCGGCCCCGATCGCGAAGCATCCGAATTAGCATTTCTTGACGTAAAACACTCATGTAGAATCGTATTGTGGTCTTTATTGCACTCTTTACACTTTACTTCCGAAAGGCATTTTCTACCTTCGTGATAGTGCAAACAGTTGATACAAAGGTTCAAATTTGCGATTGCGTTTCTACGAGCCGATGGATGCATTTTTGCCAGCTTTTGGCAGTTTTGTATGCGATGATCGCTTGCATTGCAAATACCACATTGTTTACGTCTTTCGTTATTTTTCCAATCGGACTTTGACGATTGCGAAATGACCTGGTTTGTCGAATAGGTATGATTTGAGGTGTTGTTATTTTGTTTGAAACGAGAATTAAATCCTTTCGAATGAGATTGTTGGTTATTAAGATACCCTTTAGATGATGAAGATGCGTGTTGGGATTGAGATGACCTTTGAATAAAGGGTTCTTGTTTCTTCCGTGAAGTTTCCAGCGACGTAAACTTATTCTCCAAAAACCGAAGAAATTCTTCCAATACTGGCAACTCCTTTGGAGATTTCAACGAATCTATATAGTCATCGTTGGTTTCGGAGTCTAATTTCTCTGCTAGGATACATACGAGGAAGGGATCCCAAGTAGATACATCGATTCCGAGATTTTTTATAGCGTTTACGCTTTCGTACGTTGTATCGTGGATCCGTTTGAGGTGACTTGCTGATTTTTGCTGAGATGTCGGGATATTTAGGAGGTTTTTGAGATGAGATACAAAAATACGACGCTTATTGTCATAGCGATGCGTAAGGATATTCCAACAAACGGGGTAGTTGTCTGAACTTATTTGAAGATGTTGGATTAATTTTTCCGGCTCGCCCTTGATCTTACTTTTCAGGAACTGCATTTTTTGGGCGTTCGATAAAGATGGATTATTATGTACAGTTTCTGTAAAAAGATCTTTGAAAGATATCCAGGACATATAACTTCCTTCAAAAGTAGTTATTTCCATTTTTGGGGTTGATTTCTCAATATGAGCCACCGACCACATCTTTCGGTTAATATCCCTTTTCAGTGTTTTATAATATTTCTCGTAGTTCGAGAATTGCTCGTCGTACTGGGCGTTGCAGCCGTTGAGTTCGTTGTCCAGTTCCCAGTGTAGGGTGTCAATAGCTGCCCAACGAGTTTCTAAAGTTTTTAGGATGTCTTCAAACTCCCACTTTTCAGAGATAAGATTGAGATCAATGTCAGCAGCTTCTCTTGAAAAAGCCCTAAAATTAGTAGCTTGTTTCTTCAAGAGGTCTTCTATATTTACGCTATCCTTAGGAGGATTATTTTGGGATGAGAGGTTCGAGGTTTGAGATATTGAAGATGGTTGAAAAGTAGGGGGTTTCAAAACAGGGGTTTGAGGTCTGTCTGTGGAAGGCTTATAATTCTGAATGGCTGTTTTAATATTGCTATATTTCACCTTCATTTGATCATACTGATCGGTAGTAAAATACGCATGAGATCGATCACCAAAGGATAACAAATTCATATGATTGTTATGAAACTCCGTAAAATATTGCTCTAGGCTTTCTAATCGTCGACGTAGGTAGTCGGGGGTCTTCCGCTCTGCTCCATCTTTCTTGAAGTTGGAGTAAAGTCTATCTATGCCTTCAATGATTTGCTGTTGAGTAGCTAAAATGTCTTCCATTGTAGCCATAGTAAGTGAGAAGAAAGATACCTTACTTGTAGGGTTTCTTCGGGGTCGAACAGGATCGCAAGATGAGATGAGTGGCGCCCTCCTAGGTACCGGGATTGACCAGGATCACGAGATGAGACAAAGTGGCGCCTTCCTAGGCACCGGGATTCAACAGGATCACGAGATGAGGCGAAGTGGCGCCTTCCTAGGCACCGGGATTCAACAGGATCACGAGATGAGGCAAAGTGGCGCCTTTCTAGGCACCGGGATTCAACAGGATCACGAGATGAGGCAAAGTGGCACCTTTCTAGGCACCGGGATTCAACAGGATCACGAGATGAGGCAAAGTGGCGCCTTCCTAGGCACCGGGATTCAACAGGATTATGAGATGAGGCAAAGTGGCGCCTTCCTAGGCACCGGGATTGAACAGGATCACGAGATAACGCACACTGTATGTTCCAAGGTTTCTAATTGCGTATAACGAAACCGGTAAAACGCACACACAAAAAAAAAACAAAGCACAAAGTTTTGCACACGCGTTTCGGTCCCGCTAACGTGCTCGAAGGACCAATGTTCGGGGTTGGATTAAGATAGAGATAAAGGATGAGATAAGAGATGAAAGTCAGTTCAAAGTTAATAAATTCACTGTATTGTCTGTTTCCACAAATGTAAGATTAAGATTAATTTATGCTAGGATGAATGGTGATCGATATAGGATTATGAGTCACGCGCACGGTATGTCGCCGAATTACGTACTGAACTATTGCGATGTAAGTGCAATAATATAAATGATGGAAACATACTGAGCGGGTGGCGTAATAATGATGACCCAGGTAAACGTGCTGTACGGTGGTTGACCCGTACATGCTCCCGGGGGCAACGATAGGGGTTAGTAGGATAAAGATGGAGATGAGATTTACAAGATGATAAACAATATTCAACTTATCAACTATATGACAGGGATAAGGATTAGTAGTGAGTGAATAACAATATTTCGAACAGTTAAAAGTAGTCCAGCAACTATTTATCTAAGATCGGGAAGGGACAATACGCGAAAAACAGGGGACGAGGCCCTATCTTCTGTTTGTAAACACTCGCTAGATTTAATAAGATTTTTGGGATCGCTTTTCACGGATTGACTAAATTGACCTTTTTCCCTAAGACTTAACACTCAATGCACTTTTTAGTTTGATTAAAGATTCCCTTTTTTCCCTAACCGCACTACACTCACTTATAACACTCTCATTTCCGGGATGTGAAGAGATCGCAGTAGATCCAGCAGGTACCGAGGGTTCTCGATGTGTTGACCGCCTGTGACGCCGCCAAAAGTATACCGCCGCAGTTATCAGGATTCCAAAGATTAGAGCATACAAGACGTTATAAATATGTACGTCGTGATAGGATATTTTATCACTCCATGGTTCAGTTTGTTTCATGATCTCAATCTTTTTCTGTATTTCTTCAAATTGTCGCAATATTTCAGAATTATTAGGATTAATTACAGGGGTTTCAGGGATGGATATGTTGAACATATGATTAATAGGTGATATTTGTGGCGCAATAATTCTTGCACCAATACTCATTTTGCTTGACAGCCTTTTATTAGAATGGACAATGAAATTGTCCGTCTTTATCATACAGCCTTCCTCCACATTCAACAGACCTGCATTCATCAATTTAACGGCGGTAATTTCGCCGTCACAGAGAAGTTTAAAGTTGCATTCATTGCAACAAAAATAAAAATATTTGTTATCCGCTGTTAATTCCTTCCAAATATTTTTACAAGGGGTTCTAATAGTTTCACAGGTTCTTGTGTGTGGGATCGTTTCACACAAGCTGTGATCATCTTTTAAGATATTTATAGGGTTTTTTGTATGACATAAAATCATCCCAGGATTTTGTCTTATACAAGACTGGAAATCAGCATCAGTAAGGGTTACGTATGAGTCTTTCCTGAGGTTAATGGCAGCAAAACTTGAGATAACTTTCACATTTATCATGTCGTGGTTCAACAATCGTGGGACTGGAATGAGATTAAAGATTTCGTAAAGGTCTCTTTCTATGAGGGGTATTCTTATTTCAATGATCAAGTACTTACTATAGTACTTTGTCCGCACTTTTATCAAGTTGTAGAGATCCTTGAGATTCAAATGGTTGACAGGAAGTGCCATGTCTTTGGGGATATGTGCTGATATAGAGCTTAATTCCGTTCTCAGCTGTTTAGGAGATATTAGATGGAAGTCCAATTTTCCATTGTAAATATTGGTTACCGTATCAAGAATAGAGTCTTGTATTTTCCTGAGGCTATACAGTAAGTTATTCGCCGTCATAGCAGATGCTAAGAAATCGGTAACTAAAGTCATGTTCTGTACATGGCGTTGAAGATCTTGATAGGATTCTTTAAGGTAATTAAATCTTTGATTTATCGATTTATGATGTTTGTTCGCAGCTTTCTCCATTCTTTTCATGAGGTTAAGTTCGGCTTCCACGATTGAGGTTTGGTTTTTCCAGAGGTTATACAAATGTTTATCATTTTCTTTCAAAAGGTCGATGTCTTGAGCATATTTTTCCGCGAAACGCTGATCTAGCACGCCAAACAAGCTGTTTGCGACGTAGCCTACTCCGTCTATTAGACCACGACGCCGGCGCCGCCGCTCGTCTCCAGTTACAAATGATTCATTCATTGTCAACATACTATCATAATGTTTGATTTCTTCGAACTCGTGCCCAAGTTGTAAGATGATACTGTCGCAAGGTGTGTGTTCTTTAATAGTGGAGCATAATGTTTCAAGATAATTGATATACTTCTCGAGTGCCAACGTGCCTTCTTTGTAGGGATATGTGTCATAATAAACAATTAAACGCCAATCGTCTCTAATAAGATGCATGTTGGAGATTTTGTCGAAATAAACGCTGTTGTTGCTCAAAGGGGTAAAACTATAAGATGCTTGAGATAGGTTTATTAGTGACAATAACAATAGCGTTACTGACAGAGCTATAGTCGAGAAGGAGATATGCTTGGGATTTTTCTTCCTTGGTGCTTCTTCCTTAACCTTCGTGTCACTAGAAAGATTATTGTCTCTGTCTGCTGGTAATAGAGATAGCTTAACAACAGGCCGTTTTAGGAACCCATTTTTGGTTTTAAGGGTAACGACTCTAACGTGTCCGTCAGATCCAGGATGCAGTTCTACGACACGCCCTAGAGCCCACTTCCCAGGCGGGAGGTTTTCATCTTTAATGATAACAATATCGTTGAGATTGAGATTCTTTTGAGATTGTCTCCATTTAGCTCTAATGGATAACTGTGAGAGATATTCATTTTTCCACTGGGCCCAAATATCTCTATAGATTTTTTGTACCAAGTGCCACCGAGTCCTAAGATCATTTTCTGTTTCAAAGATCGTTAAGGTAGGCCCACTTGCAAGAAAGTGTGCCGGGGTTAAAAAGTCTATGTCCTCGGGATCCTCCTTCAAAGGACAAAGTGGTCGAGAGTTTAAACAACCTTCGAGTTGAGACAGGAGGGTGCTATATTCTTCGTAGGTGAGTTTTTGCTCACCAACAAAACGCCTAAGATGATGTTTTAAACTTTTAACCGCAGCTTCCCAAAGTCCGCCAGCAGAAGGCCATGACGGAGCATTAAAATGCCACTCAATGTTCATTTCTGCGACGTTAGATAATGTTTCTTGGCTTGATAAGATTTCTGAGATTTCTAAGATTTCTTGTTTTAGGATCTTGTTAGCTCCAATGAAGTTAGTTCCTTGATCACTGTAGATGTGCCCGGGAACTCCTCTTCTGGCTGACATACGTCTGAGCGCTGCAAGAAAAGCCGACGCTGTGAGATCAGATACGAGTTCTAAATGTATGGCCTTTGTAACCATACATATGAATACTGCAACGTATCCTTTATCTGTTTTGATGCCGCGACCTTTGTTCGCTTTCACCAAAACGTGTCCAGTGTAGTCAATACCGGTATGATAAAAGGGTCGACTAGGATTTAATCTGGATGAAGGCAAGTCACCCATGAGTTGATGTTTTAGAATGGGATCGTGTTTTCTACACTTTACGCACATTCTTAATCGTTTTTTTGTAGCGCGGTTTCCTCCAATTATCCAGTATTTTTGTCGTATAAATCCACTCGTCATTTTCACTCCACCATGGAATACTAATTTATGGGATTCGTCTATTATAAGATCAGCTAATTTAGTTTGATTTGGCATGATAATGGGATGCTTCATTTCGGGATCTAAACTCGAATGTTTTAGCCGTCCACCGACACGGAGTACTCCGTGGCTGTCTAAGATAGGATTGAGATTCAAGATCTGGCTTTTTTTGCTTAATGGTTCACCTTTTTCAAGTTGAGATATTTCCTTGAAATAGTATTCTTGTTGCACATGTTTTATTAACATTTCCGTCGCTCGTTTGAGGTCATGCAGACTAAGATAGTTTTCACGCTTCTTTTTGTAAATTAAGATGTCGTTGAATTTGTTTACATAGGCTAAAACTCGGATGATTTTCTTGTAACTGCTGTATTTCTCTAATAATCGTTTTATAACGGAATTGCTAGAGTCAGCAGTAATAGTGTTTACTAGCTTTTTCTTTCTGAGATCTTCAGTTGTTTTATATAAGATGGGTTCAGGATTGTTTTCAGGATTGTATTGAGGTAACCAATCGGGTCCGTGCCACCAAAGTAAATGATTTGCTAAATGGGATGCAGTCAGACTACGGCTAGCGCAATCTGCGGGATTCTCTTGGGATTTCACATACTGCCACCTATTTTTTGGGATAATTTCGCAAATCATTTTTACTCGATTGGCAACAAAGGGTTTCCATTTTTCTGGTTCACCATTTATCCATCCTAGTACTGCCATGGAATCTACCCAGCCATAAGCGCGGATTTTGAGATCAGATAGGGATGAGGTTATTTTGGCCATAAGTTTTGATAACAAAAGAGCTCCGCTAAGTTCCAAGCGAGGTATAGATTGAGATTTTTTCAGAGGTATCACTTTAGATTTTCCAGCGACAAGGGTTACGTATGTCTTGTGGTTTCTTGTAATTTTGCAATATACTACACAAGCGTAGGCTTTTGTGCTGGCATCACAAAACCCATGAAGCTCAATTATATCATTATCTTTGGTTTGTATCCATCGTGGTATTTTAAATTGGGATATATAAGGTAAGTCGGCCTTTATTTTATTCCATTCTTGGACAATATTATGAGGAATCGGTTGATCCCAACCTAATTCCGTTTTCCAAGTTTCTTGAAATAATATTTTGAGTTTTATTGTGACTGGTGACAACCAGCCCAAGGGGTCAAAGATTTTTGAGATTTCAGACAAGAATTGTCGTTTTGTTGGGATGCTTTCTGTGGTAATTTCTATTGGATGAAAGATAAAATAGTCTTCTTTTGGATTCCAGCGAAGGCCTAAAGCCTTTGTAGATTCTGGCTGTTTAAAATGAAATTCTTCATCTTGAGGATTAATATGATCGTCTAACAGTTCCGGCAAGTTCGAGCGCCATTTTCTAAGATTGAGGCCGCCTGACTTAAGAAGGTTTATCATCTCTGCTTTGAGATGTTTAGCAGCTGTCGCGGTATGAGCTCCATGCATGAGGTCATCCATGTAAAAAGAGGTTTCTAAGATATCAGGTGCGCTGCTATTGGGATAATTTGGCCTTTCATCGATGGCAAGTTGTTTCAGTGTCATCATGGCCAGGAAAGGTGCAGCTTTTGTACCGTAGGTGACAGTCGCTAGCTGATATTCTTGCAAAGGTTGGGATTGATGATTTCTCCAAATAATTTTCTGGAACTTTTGATGATCAGGATGTAGCCAAATGTTACGGAACATTTTTTCAATATCAGCCGTGAATGCGTATTTAAACTGTCTCCATTTTAGGATGAGACTTAAGAGATCCTGCTGTAGGTTCGGCCCCCTGCACATAAGATCGTTGAGACTGTGGCCTGTGGAAGTTTTTGCAGAGGCATTAAAAACAACTCGTAATTTTGTAGTTAATGACTCAGCTCGACGTACGCCATGATGCGAAAGGTAGCAATCTGGAGTTACGTTTACATGTGTCGCAACGGGGATCATATGTCCGAGCTCTAAATACTCGGACATAAACAATTTATAATCACGTGCCAAGTCTGGTTGCTTAATTAATTTCCTTTCTATTTGAAAGAATTGCGCAATGGATTTATTTTTAGATTCACCCAACTTTTCTTCAAAATTTTCTTTAAAAGGTATTTTCACGACATAGCTGCCGTCTTCGCGCCTTGAGGTTGAGGATTGAAAGAAGTCAATGCAAGCTTGATCTTCTTGAGATATTGATAAGGGTTCGCGAATGTCCTCCATTTCCCAGAACTGTTGGATATCGGTGAGATTGTTTAGGATCACATTGCACTGAAATGTTTTACAGTTACCGCTTAGGATCCATCCCAGCTGTGTCTGCTGGGCGATGGGTAACATTCCCTCGGAACGGCAGATACCATCCAATAGGATTTGGGAATAAACGTCAGCGCCGAATAAGATATCAACTGGCCTACTTTTGTAGAATTCAGGATCAGCTAAGGTTATTTGGTTAAGAGTTGGCCAGTTGGGTTTAGTGAACGTATGCGTAGGCAAATTCTTGACTAGTCTTTTCATTATAAATACGTCGGATTCGAAAGTGTAGTTATTAATTAACGACATACACTTAATAGAGCTCATGCCCTTACAGCTATTTTCATTGTTTCCGATTCCAGAGATAAGTCCAGTGCATTTTTGCCGACGCAGGTTTAGGAGCTGTGCAGCTCGTTCAGTAATGATTGAGGTCTGAGATCCCTGGTCTAGAAGAGCTCTCATTCTTTCGTAAGATCCGTCAGCTGCTTGAACCTTGATAATTGCTGTCGCGAGGAGTATTTCTGTAGGATCATTTTGCATAGATACTAAGGTGTTCATACCTTGCTGAGGTGGAGATTTCGTAATAGTGACCGCATTCGGCCCCGATCGCGAAGCATCCGAATTAGCATTTCTTGACGTAAAACACTCATGTAGAATCGTATTGTGGTCTTTATTGCACTCTTTACACTTTACTTCCGAAAGGCATTTTCTACCTTCGTGATAGTGCAAACAGTTGATACAAAGGTTCAAATTTGCGATTGCGTTTCTACGAGCCGATGGATGCATTTTTGCCAGCTTTTGGCAGTTTTGTATGCGATGATCGCTTGCATTGCAAATACCACATTGTTTACGTCTTTCGTTATTTTTCCAATCGGACTTTGACGATTGCGAAATGACCTGGTTTGTCGAATAGGTATGATTTGAGGTGTTGTTATTTTGTTTGAAACGAGAATTAAATCCTTTCGAATGAGATTGTTGGTTATTAAGATACCCTTTAGATGATGAAGATGCGTGTTGGGATTGAGATGACCTTTGAATAAAGGGTTCTTGTTTCTTCCGTGAAGTTTCCAGCGACGTAAACTTATTCTCCAAAAACCGAAGAAATTCTTCCAATACTGGCAACTCCTTTGGAGATTTCAACGAATCTATATAGTCATCGTTGGTTTCGGAGTCTAATTTCTCTGCTAGGATACATACGAGGAAGGGATCCCAAGTAGATACATCGATTCCGAGATTTTTTATAGCGTTTACGCTTTCGTACGTTGTATCGTGGATCCGTTTGAGGTGACTTGCTGATTTTTGCTGAGATGTCGGGATATTTAGGAGGTTTTTGAGATGAGATGAGACAAAAATACGACGCTTATTGTCATAGCGATGCGTAAGGATATTCCAACAAACGGGGTAGTTGTCTGAACTTATTTGAAGATGTTGGATTAATTTTTCCGGCTCGCCCTTGATCTTACTTTTCAGGAACTGCATTTTTTGGGCGTTCGATAAAGATGGATTATTATGTACAGTTTCTGTAAAAAGATCTTTGAAAGATATCCAGGACATATAACTTCCTTCAAAAGTAGTTATTTCCATTTTTGGGGTTGATTTCTCAATATGAGCCACCGACCACATCTTTCGGTTAATATCCCTTTTCAGTGTTTTATAATATTTCTCGTAGTTCGAGAATTGCTCGTCGTACTGGGCGTTGCAGCCGTTGAGTTCGTTGTCCAGTTCCCAGTGTAGGGTGTCAATAGCTGCCCAACGAGTTTCTAAAGTTTTTAGGATGTCTTCAAACTCCCACTTTTCAGAGATAAGATTGAGATCAATGTCAGCAGCTTCTCTTGAAAAAGCCCTAAAATTAGTAGCTTGTTTCTTCAAGAGGTCTTCTATATTTACGCTATCCTTAGGAGGATTATTTTGGGATGAGAGGTTCGAGGTTTGAGATATTGAAGATGGTTGAAAAGTAGGGGGTTTCAAAACAGGGGTTTGAGGTCTGTCTGTGGAAGGCTTATAATTCTGAATGGCTGTTTTAATATTGCTATATTTCACCTTCATTTGATCATACTGATCGGTAGTAAAATACGCATGAGATCGATCACCAAAGGATAACAAATTCATATGATTGTTATGAAACTCCGTAAAATATTGCTCTAGGCTTTCTAATCGTCGACGTAGGTAGTCGGGGGTCTTCCGCTCTGCTCCATCTTTCTTGAAGTTGGAGTAAAGTCTATCTATGCCTTCAATGATTTGCTGTTGAGTAGCTAAAATGTCTTCCATTGTAGCCATAGTAAGTGAGAAGAAAGATACCTTACTTGTAGGGTTTCTTCGGGGTCGAACAGGATCGCAAGATGAGATGAGTGGCGCCCTCCTAGGTACCGGGATTGACCAGGATCACGAGATGAGACAAAGTGGCGCCTTCCTAGGCACCGGGATTCAACAGGATCACGAGATGAGGCGAAGTGGCGCCTTCCTAGGCACCGGGATTCAACAGGATCACGAGATGAGGCAAAGTGGCGCCTTTCTAGGCACCGGGATTCAACAGGATCACGAGATGAGGCAAAGTGGCACCTTTCTAGGCACCGGGATTCAACAGGATCACGAGATGAGGCAAAGTGGCGCCTTCCTAGGCACCGGGATTCAACAGGATTATGAGATGAGGCAAAGTGGCGCCTTCCTAGGCACCGGGATTGAACAGGATCACGAGATAACGCACACTGTATGTTCCAAGGTTTCTAATTGCGTATAACGAAACCGGTAAAACGCACACACAAAAAAAAAAACAAAGCACAAAGTTTTGCACACGCGTTTCGGTCCCGCTAACGTGCTCGAAGGACCAATGTTCGGGGTTGGATTAAGATAGAGATAAAGGATGAGATAAGAGATGAAAGTCAGTTCAAAGTTAATAAATTCACTGTATTGTCTGTTTCCACAAATGTAAGATTAAGATTAATTTATGCTAGGATGAATGGTGATCGATATAGGATTATGAGTCACGCGCACGGTATGTCGCCGAATTACGTACTGAACTATTGCGATGTAAGTGCAATAATATAAACGATGGAAACATACTGAGCGGGTGGCGTAATAATGATGACCCAGGTAAACGTGCTGTACGGTGGTTGACCCGTACAAATACCATCCCATCACTTCCCGTGGGTGTCGACTAACGGACTCACCAGAGAATGGGCAGCAGCGTCCTCTGTAAAATGCAACACCATGCACTGCGATCGCCAACCCGCCTGCTAAGCGGGGCGATTATGGCAAACCCCCCCTTTGGAGAGGCCTATGTCCAGCAGTGGACGTCTGTCGGCTGTTATGATGATGGATGATGAATTGCATAAAATCTCCGCATCACGAGACTCACTGACATTTTGACTGACATGATTGGTTAATATTTCTCCGTATCTCTGCTCCGCTGCCTCGCTCCGCGCAAATGGATAGACACCCTTGAACTGGCAACGTCGCATAATCTCTGCTTAGATATGTAGTTTTAAACTTCCGTGTGCTTAGGAAATGCAGGATGTGAATGAATATTAATTAGAATTTATGGAAAGTTCAGATTAAACGATTTTAATAACACTGGAATTGCTTAGTATAATATTATTCGTAATTAAAAGCACTACTGCTGAGTGGAAGAAACTGGGTTCATTCCCGAGTCGTGAAAAGTGTTACCTATTGGGTTTGCCAATTGAAATTTCGCAGAAGCTGATCGAAGTTTGGGTTTGTGTTTGGCTCGCTCCGTATTACACGGCACTTGAACTTCTCTGATGAAATGTACATAGGTTGATCTCTATCTAAACTTTTGTGCAGTCTATTGTTTTATTTCAAATATTTAATTAAAAATAGCTTGCTTTCATCTATCTTCATATATAAAACTCTCGTGTCACAGTGTTTGTTATCGAATCCTCAGAAACGGCTTGACCGATTTTTAACAGACTTCTTTATTTTGTGTAGTTTTTGGTAGGGTAGAAGAGGATACCCTCTTCTACCCTACCAAAAACTACACAAAATTCCTTTAAAAAATCTATTGTCTGTCAGTTAATTTATCAAAAAAACATATATTTTTTCACGTAAGTATACAAAAAATGCGTTGAATTTTAAGATGGCTTTTTACACTTTTTACCAACAAGTAAAAAAAAAAATCGATTAAAAATTTTTCATCATGTGCCTAGCCTTTTCCTAACTTTATTGGTGTTGGCTTCCAGTCAAACCTGATTCGGCCGAATATTAGTATTTTACATGGAGTGGCTGCCTACCAGACTTTCACAACCCATTAACTAAGTAACACGGTAATCCTTGGCAAGACTGGTGTAACATTTTCTGGATTCTGACTATCCGTAACGACTGCCAAAAGTCTCCAATTGACAGCCGGGACCAACAGCTTAATGTGCTTTCCAAAGCACGGAGGAAACTCGGTATGATAAGATGGTAACCCATTCACAGACCAACATCTGCAAGAGTTGCTTAACTTTGAAGATCGGCTTGTGTTTATTTAACCCTCGTGGTTCCTTCTTGAAAATTTTTACTATTCAAAAATCTTCGTTTTTACTGATTTGAAAAGACAAAGAGCGAGTGCAATACTTTTTCATCATTTATTCATTTAAAAATATATATTTTTACGAGAGATATCCATCGAGATACAAGTTCGATCCAAAATACATATATTTATTGTAATGTTTATTGTGGTGAGAAATAAATGAATAAATAATATTTAGCCAACTACAAAGTTACTCAATAAAATAATGCCTCTTCAGCTATTTGAATTCAACTGTCTGCCGTATAATTTGATGGCCACAATCACTTTATCCAACCGTATATGGCTATTCGGCTATAAATATGAATAACTATGGGCAATGGAGCCGGTAAGTCGAGACAGGCAGAGCAATAATCTATTTATTCTTCATATCTTAGTTTACTGAGCTATTTGGCAAACAAGCAAAACTATGTATATTTTTTTCCACTTCACTGCCATTATTTCTTTTAATCTGTGCATTGTAACTTTTTAACCATTGAGGATCAGTAAGTCCCTTTCGGGTCAAGCTGACGCTCTCACGATTTAAACGTTATTTGAAGGCGTCTTGTGTTTATTTTCACTTGGCCCAATAGGGACTTACGGATTCTAACGGTTGAAAACAATTTAGCCCCTCGGGGGCTGACGGGTGCTGAGTGGTGCTTATGACAAACTTACGAGTGTGGTGTACAATATGTCTACTCAACACACTCACAACATTGTTTAAAAATAGCTGCAAGTTGCTTGCGTACCAAATAGCTTTGTTGACTGTACATGCAAATAAAAAAAATAAAAAAAATAATGGTCTGTTTGTAAACAATGACAGCGTTTTACAAATAGCCCACCCAACGAAGGAAAAATAGGGGAAATAATTTGTGTGTTAGCGAATTATGGTATAGTTGTAGGTAAAGGTGCCTTAAACAACTTACTAAAAGTCCCCTCCTTTCAATAGTTTTTCGTAAAAAACCGTTAGCTTCACCCCCTCCCATCAGTACTTTTAGTATGTTGTTTAATCCACCATCTGCCTAGCCTTTTCCCAACTACATTCAGTCAAAAAAGTATCGGGAATGGATGATTTGTTTATGGTTCCAAATTCAAATTTTTGTTTTTTTGTAGTTGTTAGATTGGCACAACTGTTTTCCATTTTGGCGCGGAGTTTGAGTTGCATCTGTTATTTAATTAAATACAGTGCTGGTTTTAGTAATATCATATATAGTGTGTATTGCGAATTTCATAATGGACAAAAATATCGAACAAAGAGTTTGTCTTAAATTTTGCATCGCCAATGGAATTTCGTGTTCGGAGTCACTGAAAATGTTACAGAAGGCTTACGGTGAATCGACTTTATCAAAAACTCGTGCTTATGAGTGGTTCAAAGCGTTCCAAAGCGGTCGAGATGTGATGGAAGATTTGCCTCGCTCTGGTAGGCCGTCAACGTCTGCAACTGAAGTTAACATCGCAAAAGTGAAGGAAATAGTGACTGAAAATCCCATATTCAACTCTGAGAGAGATAGCCGCCGAACTTTCTGTATCTCACGAGTCGATCCGTACCATTTTAACTAATCATTTGGGTATGAAACATGTTGCTGCTCGGCTAGTCCCAAAAGATCTGAATTTTCTCCAAAAACTCAATCGCATGAAAGTCGCTGAGGACATGCTAGAACGAGTCAGTTCGGACCCAACATTCATGAAACGCATTGTTACTGGTGACGAGACGTGGGTTTACGAGTTTGACATGCAAACTAGTCAACAAGCTTCGGAGTGGCGCCTTCCAACTGAACCGAAACCGAAAAAACCACGCCAAAGTCGATCAAAAGTCAAAGTCATGTTGACTGTTTTCTTTGACTATCGCGGTGTTGTGCACTCTGAATTCTTACCGGAAGGTCTAACGGTAAATAAAGAATATTATTTGAGCGTTATGCGGCGTTTAAGAGAGCAAATTCGACGAAAAAGGCCAGATTTGTGGAAAGAAAATTCTTGGATTTTGCACCACGACAATGCGCCTTCGCACAAGGCTATCATTGTGAACGAATTTTTAACCAAACACTCAACAAATACCATCCAGCAACCACCATATTCACCAGATATGGCTCCTGCTGACTTTTTTCTTTTTCCTAAACTCAAATTACCACTTCGTGGCACCCGTTTTCAATCGATAGAAGACATAAAGGAGAATTCGCGGCGAGAACTGAACTCAATTCCGGAAGCAGCGTTTAAAAAATGTTTTGATGAATGGATTATTCGTTGGCGCAAGTGTATCGTTTCTAAAGGAGCATACTTTGAAGGTGATAAAATAAATTTG
The DNA here is from genome assembly GCA_950371165.1 of Lacanobia oleracea. Taxonomy (NCBI): domain Eukaryota; kingdom Metazoa; phylum Arthropoda; class Insecta; order Lepidoptera; family Noctuidae; genus Lacanobia; species Lacanobia oleracea. The sequence continues at coordinate 6,816,038 of OX493412.1, read as the reverse complement.
GATGAATAACAGACATTTTGTGTATTATTGATCTTTGCCCGGTACTTTCTTGACAGAGTAGTATATTGGGGTCGGCTTCCAATGAAACCGGATTTAGCTGAGTACCAGTATTTTGCGCGAAGCAGCTGCTTACCAGACCTCCACAACCCATTTACTGGGTAACCCTGTACTTCATGCCGAGACTGGAGTCAGATTTACTGGCTTTTAACTAACCGTAATGACTGCCAAAGATCTATAAATGACGCCAGGACCAACGGCTTAAAGTGCTTTTCGAGGCACAGAGGAAACTCGGTATGTTAAGATGGTCACCCATCCACAGACCAACCTTGGAGATCAACCCGTGCGGCTGTTCCTATCTAGTCACGAGCTCCTCCTTTGTTGTTTAATCCACCAATCCTTACAAATATGCCAGAATTCGCTTATACACGAATTATTTCCCCCATTTGGCAGTTTTTCGTTTTCGTTTGGTGGACTATAAGAGTAAATTGATAGAAGAGATTTGCCGTATGGTGTCAGCCGATGCCGTATGGTGCCGTAAAAGAATAATACCATCCCATCACTGCCCATCGGTGTCATAATAGGCGACTAAGGGACTCACCAGAGAATGGGCAGCAGCATTCTCTGCAAAACGCATCACCATACACTGCGATCGCCAACCCGTCTGCCAAGTGTGGCGATTATGGCAACCCCCCCCACCCCTATGGGGGAGGCCTATGTCCAGCAGTGGACGTCTTTCAGCTGTTATGATGATGATGATGATAGAAGAAAGATACCCACGACTTATCTCACGACTTCATTAAAAGCCAAAGGAACACCTGCCTCTTGGTGGTCAACTGCAATGGCCTATATGGAAAGCTCTCAATCGACTACGTACCAAAGCGGACCACTGCAAATATAACCTGGCGAACTGAGGGATCGTTGGTTCATCAAACACGTGGTGTGAGAGTGGTGCGGTTCAAACTATATAGTTTGAACCGCACCACTCTCACACCGCGTATTTGCTGGAGTGTCCCAAATGTCCATACACCTGCAGCTTAGATGACTTGAACAACGCTTCCATCGAAGCTATAAACGTAGCCATCTACTGACCCCAAACAATATAGCCTGATAAACCGTCACCACGATAAGAAGAAGAAGATGAAATGAATGCTTATAAAAGTGCATAAGATATTTAAAAAGAAATTGTGTGTCTGTTTGTTCCGGCCTATCTCTAAAACAGCAAAGCCGATTTTGATCTTTCACAGGCAGCTGAGATAATAACTTTATATTATATTTAGGAATTTATGCCTTTATTTCAGAAAAAGATTAGAGTTCCGTGCAAAAAAAACTGGCCAAGTGCGAGTCGGACTCGCTTGCTAAGAGTTCCGAATGAATTTCTTTCTTTTTGACATGTTATTTTAACACTATAGAATTTCTATAGATTTTCCTGTAATCTATAGGTAAAGAGCTATTATCTCCATTTCTTTTCAAAATTTTAGACTCAGTAGTTTCGGAGATAAGGGGGGAAATGGTAATTTTTTGTATAATTTCTTGAATAACTTTAAAACAATTTATTTTAAAATTATTAAAAAAATGTAATTAAAACCATCACAGTAAGCCCTTTCATTTGATATGTCATACGATATTTAAAAACAACTATTTTTTTAATTTTCTAGTTTGACCCCAAAAAGTCCATACTAAAAACTTAATAATTCACGTAACGCCTCCGTGTTTGGGTCACAGAAGTCCATAAGTGTACCAAATTTCAAAAGAATCAGTCTTGTTGATCCGGAGAAAATGGGCTGTGACAGACGGACAGACAGACAGACAAACAGACAGACGGTCAGACAGATAGACAGACACCCGAGTGATCCTATAAGAGTTCCGTTTTTTGTTCGGAACCCTAAAAAATTACCAAGAAATACTTTTAACGCGGGTGCAGCCGCGTGCTAAAACTAGTTAGTAATGTAATTCCAATAAGACCTCGCGGTAATGAAGCGAAGTAATCTAATTTCGGTTGGGTTGTCACGTTTCGATGGAATTGTCGCCTCTCGCCGGTGAAGGAGACAATTTATGCTTGTTAGCTGGCTAATATGTTACACGTATTTTGGTGAAAAAGCGTTGGAGAACCCTATTCCTCCAACACTTTTTCACCAAAAACGTGACTACCCTCAAAAACCTACTTGAATGAATAATTATTTCATATTTGAGAGACTTGAACACAGTACGATTATCATCATCATCATATTAGCCGGAAGACGTACACTGCTGGACATAGGCCTCCCCTAAATTTTGGGCGGTTTCGCCATAATCGCCACGCTTGGCAGGCGGGTTGGCGATCGCAGTGCAAGGTGTTGAGTTTTACAGAGAACACTGCTGCCCATTCTCTGGCGAGTCCCTTAGTTGCCATCCACGGGAAGTGATGGGATGGTATTATTCTTTTACGGCACCATACAGCACCGGCTGACACCATACGGCGGTACGATTAGCGAAAAACAATATCGGTGGTTTTTGAAGTAGTTGTTCTATCCTAGTCACGTTTAATGACGTTTATACTGTATGGCGAGGCGTGACTACGTACGTACTACAGCCTTATTTATAAGTTCGTGCCTAAAAAATAACAGCCACAATCAATGTTCAAGGTTTAGCTATCCTTGCCAGGGTCGTCCCGTAGACCATCCTTGGACATCCAATGCTTACCGAGATTCCTCCATGCCTTGGAAGGAACGTTAAGCAGTTAACGACACAAATGAATGCCGGAATTGATCCTGGCTTTCATTTGTGGATCTTTGACAGTCGTTGCGGATCATCATCATCATTATAGCCAAATGCCATTCACTGCTGATCGTCAGCCTTCCCCAAAGAGCGCCAACTATCCCGGTCTTGAGCAGTCTGCATCCAGCCACCTTCTTTAAATCATCGATCCCACGGGGCGTCCTACACTACGTTTGCCTATACGTTGTCTCCACTCTAACACATATCTACAAAGGCTAGTCGATTTTCTCAGCGATACGTGTGCAAAGTTTAACCAATTTTACTTGGTCTGTTACAGTTTCTTTATTCATTTTATCACACTGCTTTCACGTCTTAATTCTTTAATAAATCTTCGGGATTAGCTCGCAGATATACTTAATGATACAGCAACAGCCATTCCACATTATCTTACGACAGCACTCAAGGCCAACCTATCCCCAAAGAGAAAGAAAGGCCAACCAACAATTTTATTATCTAGAACACAATTTTATGTGTCCCCATTGAAATATGTCTTGACCTAGAAGATCTAGAGGACATTGGTTCTCAATCCCAACGTAAGGTCCGCGGACCACTGGTGTAGGCAAGAGCTGAAATATGGTCCGCGAAATAATAAAAATTCTAGCTGAAAAGTAGCATTGATTGGCGCGAACAGGGGGACTAAAAATCCTACTTTAGGAAAATCATAATATTAATCACACAGCAATCTATCAAATTTCATTTTCATCTTTATTGTGAGAAGCTCGTGGCTAGATAATAACAGCCGCACGGGTCGATCTTCAAGGTAAAGCAACGCTTGCCAAAGTTGGTCTGTGGATGGGTGACCATCTTAACATACCGAGTTTCCTCCGTGTCTCGGAAAGCTCGTTAAGCCGTTGGTCCCGGCTGTCATTTGTAGATCTTTGGCAGTCGTTACGGATAGTCAGAAGCCAGTAAATCTGACTCCAGTCTTGCCATGAAGTACCGTGTTACCCAGTTAATGAGTTGTGGAGATCTGGTAGGCAGCCGCTCCTCGTAAAATTCAGGTATTCAGCTAAATCCGGCTTGACTGGAAGCCGACCCCAATATAGTTGGGAAAAGGAAAGGCAGATGATGATCTTTATTGTAAAAGAATTAGGTTCAAGGTTGATTTGAAAAATTTGACAGTGACGGGTAGCGTGATTTACTTTCTGATTCTGCCAAAGTGGCCTTTTTAGACCCACAGGGCCAATTCTACAAATTATTATGCAACGTTGGCATTTGCATCTCAGTCACATTATGTCAAAAAAACCTCTATTTCCATACATTTTTGAAAGTTTGCGACTGACATGCGACTGTTGAAAGAAAGAAAGAAAGAAAACTAGTTTATTTGGCACACACAGAAACGCGCAATGTTGGCACAAAAGGAACGTTGCGTAAACATTTGTAAAATTGGCACTGAGATTTTAAGTTTCTATCAGAAATATTGTGCTTTCTACATAATTTTGATGCTCGTTACTTTCGGTTTTGAAGAAAACTAGCTTTTGCTCGCGACTTCATGCGCGCATATCCTGTTTTTTCCCGTTCCCGTTAAATTTTCGGGAAACCCTCTCTTAGTGCTCCCCTACACTCCCCACGAAACCTTTTTTTTTTGTTATTTTAAGGATGGGAAATCATCAAATGACTCCTTCCGCTCTGGGCGAGGCGGAAGGGAGTGTCAGACTCTTACTGACTAAAACCCATCCGTGCTCCTCCTAATGCCCTTGGCGTTCCAGGGCTGCGGCGTCTCTTTCGAACGGATTCCGCACCCCGGCAGGCACTGGCCCTAGCGGGCCCCGTCTCCCATGCAAACAGCTCCTTGAGGCGCGCTAGGAACATAGCGCGCCGCCGACCCGGGCCTGGTTCTGATCGGACGGCGAGCCACCCAATGCTCGCCGTCCGCAGGCCCTCCCCAAGAAACCTACATGTCATTTTGGCTTTCTACGACCAGTAGTTTCGGCTGTGGGTTGTCTGTCAGTCAAACAGTCACTCAATCAGTCAGTAACGGAAGAATTTTATATATATTGATGATTGACGATGATTTTTTAAACTTACGCTGTTTTTATTCTGGGTTTTTGCCTGCCAATTCTAAAAATTTTTGCAATGTTCACATCAAGTCGCAATCTGAGTAAAATGTAAGGGAATAGAGGCTTTTTTGACAGTTTGCGACTAACATACGAATGCCTAACTTTGATGAAAAAATAGTAGAATTGGTCCCTGCTTACAATTAAAAAACCAAAATAGTCCTATATCAAAATGAGGTTGGGAACCACTGATCTAGACTCCGTACACCCCTACCCTAAGGGACAATAACATGATGTATTGAATTAGAAGCAATCATGGGGCGCACCTTTTTTCATCAGTGTACTCGTAAATGAAAGGTTTATTGGTACTCAATAACTAGGCAGTAAAGTACGTGTGGGTGAAGGTTATGGGGTAGTATTCTAGGGTTGTCAAATACCCTATGTATACGGAGCTTCTAAAAATTGTTTTAGTGTTTAAGGTGGATGCTCCAGGGTAGCCCGCGAAATTCAAATATTTTTATGTTTTTTGCAATTTGCCGGTCAGTTATTATTATTTCTGAAATATTCATTCTTTCGAACTCCATGAACTTAGAGAGCTATATTGATGATTAAAATGGTTATAATCCTTTAGATAAATACGCGTTACGGTCGCGGATCGCATTTAGTCCACATACAGCTTCACACTGACCGGCAAATTGCAAAAAAACATAAAAATATTTGAATTTCGCGGGCTACCCTGGAGCATTCACCTTAAGTGAAAATGGTTGTCTGTAAAATAAAGACTAGGATTCTTGGGCATAAGTTTGTGCTTTACGTTTTTTTAAATTAAGGAATGGGCTTGCACTTGACCTCGATCACGCCTGATGGAAAGCGATGGATGAGTTCTATGAACTGCCTCCATGGTCTAGGCGTTTGCCTTGTGACCCGGTGGTCGTGGGTTCGATTCTCACGGGAAGCAAACTTTGTTAAGTGGTTTTCCAATTTGGCTAGGGCGTTGCAGGCTTGAATCACCTAATTGTCTGATAAAAGGATGATTCTGCGCTTCGGAAGGCGCGTACAAGCCGATGTCCCGGCCGCCAATTGGCGGTCGTCAAAAAACCATGTCAGAGGCCCTTGAGGTGGTTTAGAAACTATGACACAAGGGTGTGTGGGGTCGTTAGACCTTACTGCCCACAGAACAAGAAGAAGATCTATAGGTAACATTCAATCAAAAAACTTATCGTATGCCACAAAGTACAATCGATATCGCCTACCACATAATACTTATTGAATGAATAACTATGTCTACCCACCACCGGACCAGTCGTACTGTCCCCACTCGGCTGCTGTAGGATCTATTTAGTGTTAAATCACTGAAAGTATTCCACCAATTCGCACTAAGCGTTTCCAAACGTCTTTTATAATGCGAACAGCAAAGGAGTGGAACTCTCTGCCCGAGTTTGTGTTTCCAAACGCTTACAACCCTAATCTCTTCAAAGTTAGAGTGAACAGGCTCCTTCTGGGTAAGCTTGCTCCATTGTAGACTTTTGCCCGTTTTCACCAACATCCCCTATACTACCACCTAAGTATGGGGCCCTTTACTTAACAGTACCCCTAAACTAGCCCCTAAATGAAATTTCGTTTCACCATCGTTTTTATCACCTAACTAGGGGACACATAACTATGTGACGTTTTGTTTTCGATAATAGTGAATGATTCATCTTTAAACTTATCGATACTTTGAAATAATATAGTTTTTTAACAAATTCTCTAAAGTATATACACAAATAGATACAGTTTATAATAAATTATGTTTTAATAGCAATAATCAATATTAATTCCTTCATATTTTTAATTAATTTCATATTTTCTTACATATTTACTCTGTGGATACATTACGAAACTCACGTTTAATCTGTGGTCATATTTGAATTTGACACTTTACTTTCGTTTGTTTTCGTGGATAGTTTGTTGTGATCGCTTGCTTGCATCTTATTTTGTTTCGTTAACGTTACGTATTTAGTTACGGTATAATAAAATGGCAGAAAAAAGGAAGCGTTGCTGCAGACACTCCACAGAGTACATTAGACACTCTTTTTATTATTCGACTGCAAGTAGCCACACTGATCCCACCCATGTCTCCCACAGCCAACAAATGATTACCAGTAGCATGAAATCTCAATGCTATTAATAGCTGATTTATTGGAGATATAGAATTATTCCTGGAATAAAATAAAATTTATCATGCAAATCAAATAAACACAACGAAACATTGTCGTATCGTCAACTAAAAAAAAATACCATGCGCATAGTTTTTTGTTATTTTATTTTACGGGCTACATTACGTAGTATAAAAAAAATGTGATTAGTTAATATGTACTCACCTATTATCAGGAAATTCTAAAGCGTGTTCAATATTTTCAAATAAATTACACTGAACATTTACGTAACCTATATCTCCGAAAAGTCAGTTTCATCAAAAAATTCAAAGTAATTTGATCGTTTTCGATATATTTTGGTCTACGGCTATTATTTGCGTCGAAACAGTTTCAATATATTCAAAAAAATCATATAAATCACTATCCATCTTCGTTGTTTAAACGATCACATACGTAGGTGCCGGTTTATGGGGCAAAATTTCGACCACCTAAATTTAGCAGACCTTTTAACGTTTAGTTGACCCCTAAACGTTGGTGAAACAGAAACCATCCTCTAACGGCCCCCTAAACATGTTTAGGGGATCCCGTAAACTTAGGGGATGTTGGTGAAAACGGGCATTTGTCTCTGACCTAGAATAGAGTCAAAAGCAAACCCATCACAAATTAAAACAAAGTACCCACTAATGACACTTATAATTTCTTTGTTATTTAGAACTCTAATCGTTTGTTTCAATGTTTTATTATGTCATTTTTGTTGTATGTACAGAAAGTTTATTCCGCACTGGACTTAGTGTCAACAGTGTACATACTACGAACTTTTTAATAATAGTTTATTCAAAATGTGCCAAATATTTGTAAAGGCAAGTTAGCCTAAGAAGTAGATACGTTTAGGGTTGTACATAATTACAATAGGTATGCCATATGGTGCCGTAAAAGAATTATACCATCCCATCACTTCCCATGGGTGAACGTAAGAGGCGACTAAGGGACTCGCCATACACTGCGATCGCCAACCCGCCTGCCAAGCGTGGCGATTATGGGGGAGGCTTATGTCCAGCAGTGGACTTTTTTCGTTGTCTGCAGAGTGTAATTTTCATGGTCATCAAAACTCAATTAATTAAAAAGTTTGTCATGTGCTCGGTCGTTTGTATTATTTTCTAAATGTTTCAATTCTCTATTCCCAGCAATAAATTACAAGAATTTATGTCCGTATCATTATCATGTTATCTCCATCAAAAGTAACAGTTGTCGGGGGGAAACGGAAATGGCGTTCGTGACTGATAAGCTGAGCATGCAGTCGTAACTTGAACTTTATTGTTATACGCAAGACTAGCTGTGTCCCTGACATTGCAAGCGTTCATACTAAAATATTTCCCTCCTTATGAATACTTTTAGGGTACCGTACCCAAAGGGTAACCAACAGAAACCTATAACTAAGCCTCCTTTGTCCGTCCGTCCGTCCGTCCGTCAGCGGGCTGTATTTCAAGAACCGTAATAGGCATACAGTTAAAGAAACGTGTTTTTTCGGTTTGTGGTACGGGACCCTTCGTGTGATAGTCCGACTCGCACTTGGCCGGTTTTTTACTTACATTTTTAGGGTTCCGTCTATTGCAGGACAAGATGGAAGGATTATAAACACCTGCGACACACATGTTTATTTTAGAAACCGTCTTAAACATGGGTTTACTTAGAATAGAATAGAATACTCTTTATTATGTACACCATATAAGTTACAGAAAAGATAGATGAAGATGCATAAAACGCACACTATGTAGGCAAGCGTATTATAAACTGGAAGATTATATCCTCGATAAAAACGCTTGGCTAAATGCTGGTCCTGCTCCACAGTCACAGCTGCTTAGGTCCACTTTTTAGGTTTTTATGTTTTCATATTTGGAAGAGATGCTCGCTCCTTTTAGAGGTTCTTACATTATTTCGTTTATTTATTCTTATATACATACAAATTATATTATTATATTAATTACTTATTTATTCTTTTTGATGTAAGAACTTAATCGTTCTCTTTATTAATTTATTTTTCATTATTTGGTCATTGACAACCATAGTTTTGTGTAAAGTAGAAGCATATTTTTCAAATTTTGTAAATGTGAGTACCATGAAACCATTTACATTTTATGTGAGTAGGTAGTTATAGTTTTACTTGTTGGACTTGAACGAGCATGGTGGTTGAGAGCATGTCATGCTCACTCAAATGTCTCGCTGATGGCGGCGCGTGGGTTTGATCATTCGGTTCCCTTCGAAATTGTTGAGCTGAAGGGTGCCGATACACGCGTCATGTTCGTGAACAGGCGCCGTCGGTTGAGACTGGTCATCTCTTAACTGCCATTGGCTTATTTTAATCTTTATATTTAAAACACTTATAATAAGCCCTTTTTTTTTTCTTTGCATTGTCCTCACATGCAGAAGCAACAAGTATATGTAACTTGGAATTTTGTAAAACAGAACATGATTTAAAAGAGTGTCCGTGGAGTTTCTTGCACGTTCTTCTCCATAGAGATCTACGCTTTGGAACGTGCAAATAGCTTCCATGTTTTTGACTGACCGACCTTGACGTTTCAAAAGTGCCTGTGAATGGTTTATTTGAAATAAAATGCTTTGAATTTGAATTTGAATTTGAATTTGAAAGAAAACATTCCATAGGGTGACACAATGGGCGGCCTTATCGCTAAAAGCGATCTTTTCAAGAAAACCAACAACCAACCAATAACCTCCTTTCTCTGAAAATAAATAACATTTGGACAGTTTTAGAAAAAAAAAAAACGATTAACACAGTTATGTGTAAAATGGTTCTGCAGACAGTCTCAGTTTGTCTGACATTTCGCTGAAATGGACCGTTTTAGTGCAGCTGTGAGACACACACTGTTTTTTTGCATTATTTATTTATCGTTTCTATTTTGTTATTTCTATATACCGTGCGTGTTTCATTTATGTCCCAAATAAATATTATTATTTTTTTGGGTTCCGAACAAAAAACGGAACCCTTATAGGATCACTCGAGTGTTTGTCTGTCTGTCTGTCACAGCCAGTTTTCTCCGGATCCGTAGGACCGATTTTGTTGAAATTTGGTACACGTATGGACTTTTTTGACCCAAACACGGATGTGTTACGTAAATTATATTTTTTAGTATGGGGGTCAAACTAGAAAATTAAAAAAAAAGTTTTTTTAACAATATCATGTGACATATCAAATAAAAGGGCTTACTGTGGGGTTTTTAATTATATTTTTTTCATAAAAACTGAGTATCTTAACTAATATTAAAATGTGTTAATTTATAGGGTTCCGTAACCTCAAAAGGAAAAAACGGAACCCTTGTAGGATCACTTTGTTGTCCGTCCGTCAGTCTGTCAAGACCCTTTATCTCAGGAACGCTTAGAGGTATCGACTTGAAATTAACACCACATACTTAAATCCCTCGCTCGTTTTGAACAATCCTACCAATTTTGAGCTGTGTGCGATTTAGTGTAACCTCGGATGTCTAAATTGACTGGACTACAATAGGAGCGGAGCATTAATGACAAATTTAACGTAAACGAAGTAGCACCGGTCTACTAGTTCCGCGTGTTTTCTTTATACGAGTATCTCGAAAAAAATACCTTGAATTGCAAGATCAGCACTAATAAAATAATTCTTTCTATCCCAAGAAGATAACTACTGTTACTGTAACGCAATCTTAGATTTTCAAAGACGTCGTTATTTTAGTTATTCATTGTTATTTCAAGGATTAAAATACTGGTATTCAGCTAAATCCGGCTTGACTAGAACCGACCCCAATATACTTGGGAAAAGGCTAGGCAGATGCTGATTGTTATTTCAAGGATTAAAATACTGGTATTCAGCTAAATCCGGCTTGACTAGAACCGACCCCAATATACTTGGGAAAAGGCTAGGCAGATGATGATTGTTATTTCAAGGATTAAAATACTGGTATTCAGCTAAATCCGGCTTGACTAGAACCGACCCCAATATACTTGGGAAAAGGCTAGGCAGATGATGATTGTTATTTCAAGGATTAAAATACTGGTATTCAGCTAAATCCGGCTTGACTAGAACCGACCCCAATATACTTGGGAAAAGGCTAGGCAGATGATGATTGTTATTTCAAGGATTAAAATACTGGTATTCAGCTAAATCCGGCTTGACTAGAACCGACCCCAATATACTTGGGAAAAGGCTAGGCAGATGATGATTGTTATTTCAAGGATTAAAATACTGGTATTCAGCTAAATCCGGCTTGACTAGAACCGACCCCAATATACTTGGGAAAAGGCTAGGCAGATGATGATTGTTATTTCAAGGATTAAAATACTGGTATTCAGCTAAATCCGGCTTGACTAGAACCGACCCCAATATACTTGGGAAAAGGCTAGGCAGATGATGATTGTTATTTCAAGAATTCATTCGTTCTTGAGCTATCAGAAAAGTACAATTGACATTATAGAGACGAGTTTTCTCATAATTTCAAATTCTTGGTCTTCATCATCTGCCTAGCCTTTTCCCAACTATATTGGGGTCGGCTTCCAGTCAAAGCGGATTCAGCTGAATACCAGTATTTTACGTGAACCGGCGCGGCGGCGATTCAAATTCTTGGTCTTGAGACAGAAAAATTATTGTTACTGTGATATATTTATGATAGTGGGTATTTATAATAAGTCATTGTATATAAGGCGCCCATTACGCGCTCATGCAAACGTCACTCAATTCCATAAGTCATGAATGACGAATGACTGATGGTGAGTGATGGAATTCAATCGACATTAGACGCTCATTCTAAAATACGCAACATTTCAGGATTCCAAAAAAATACTTTTTTACGAAAAAATACAACTGACTTTCAAAATTAAACACTAAAAAAGTATAAAATAACTCTAATTTCGGAAAAATAACCAAAAACACCGAATTGTATTTTTTTTTGTAAAAAAGGTTTTTTATTTTTCACTTTTTAGTGGTACCTGTGTACCCATTCACAGCGTACCGTCGTGATGTTATGTTATGAACTGGTGTAAACAATAAACAGACATGCGATTTCAGCAATTCCAATCCATTTGCTATCATTTATTGAAGAGTTCCGTTGCTTACCTCCGAAGTTCTCCATCAGATCTTCACTAAATTCAAATGGGATTAGTCTGGGAAAATACTCTTCAAAACAAAAAATAACCATCCAAATCGGTTTACAATTGGCGAAAATATCGCTGAACAAACATTTTTCATGCGATCCCATCATCTCATAGAAGGCTAGGCAGATGATGACATCTGCCTAGCCTTTTCCCAACTATATTGGGGTCAGCTTCCAGTCAAACCGGATTTAGCTGAATACCAGTATTTTACGCGGAGCGGCTGCCTACCAGACCTCCACAACCCAGTAACTGGGTAACACGGTACTTCATGGCAAGACTGGAGTCAGGTTAACTTGCTTCTGACTATCCGTAACGACTGCCAAAGATCTACAAATGACAGCCGGGACTAACGAATTATTGTGCTTTCCGAGGCACGGAGGAAACTCGCTGTGTTAAGATGGTCACCCATCCACAGACCAACCTTGGCAAGCGTTGCTTAACCTTGAAGATCGACCCGTGTGGCTGTTATTAGCTTGCCACGAGCTACTCAAATCCCATCATCTGATCCTCACTTAAACCTTCCATCATCAGTTTAGCAACATGAAATGATGAGTACCAGGCACAAATATTTGAATTGCGTTAGAAAGTTTATAAAAAACGTTGTATGTGCCTATAAACTTTGAGGGTTTCCCTCGATTTTTATGGAATCCCATCATTAGATTCTGATTTGATCCACAATTGGCGGAGAAATCGGTGAACATACAAAAAAAACATACATAATAACCCGAACATAGACCCTCCTCCATTTTGAAGAAGTCGGTTAAAAAGGACAAGGACCGAACTTCTACTCATTCAGTTAAAGTTTAGAAACGAACTGCCTCGATAGCATTCTGTGACCAACCATGTGTGCCTCATTCCCCTATGTGATTTTTGAATCTACATTTCCTATGACAAGACTGCATACAAATGCAGCCTTGTCATAGGAAATGTAGATTCTGGAGGTTCAGGGGGAGAGGTACAGGAGGAAGGGGAGGGAATAGGTTGGGGGGGGAAGTTATTTCTCTAATTTTCTACACATTCAAGGTCAAGGTTACAGTAAATTTCTCAAAATAGGTAGGATTCTGTTTTTTTTATTGAATACGGCGTCTCCGACAAAATAAAAATCTTGTATGGGTATCAAAACCCCTTAAAACCCCTAATATCGTCACTTTCCGTCCAGCGATGCAGCACGTTTTTAAACCCAACCCTTTTCGTCAATCAATTCCATGCAATCAATCATCAGTCACTGCATTACAGGATATCCGTCAGTCACGGGCTCACAGCCTTGACTGTGGTTAAACTGACAGTAAAAACTACCGTGTAATGGGCGCCTAATAGAAGGTATTTAGAATGAAGTCAGTGTACGTTATAAGCCGCGCGCCAGTCTCCGAATATACGTCTGTAGACAAGCCCAAGATTAATTGTGTTCTTGATAGTCCCAGTATTTCCCATATCTTTCAGTGGCGACGTGGACAGATGATTCTGCGCGTGATTCGTGCAATAGCAAATAAACTAGAAATAGTATCACAATATTGCTCAGTTCAAAGTTTACGGTCACGATTGGCGGTTGTACGAGGAACGTTAAGAACAAAAAATTTTAGTTAACAACGCCCATGAGAAATGACAAGTGCCTACATGAAAACAGTGATGGGACGGGAGTGTTATGAAGTTCTAGTTAACTTGTCACGCCGGTTAAACCTTAAACCAAAACGTTAGTACAAATCGTTGACGTCATGAAAAAATACTTGCAACCAAAGACAATGAATTGGCGGAGCGGTACACGTGTCGACATAGGAAACAAAAAGAAGATGAAACTATATCGGAAATGACTCCAAAACATGAAGAAAATGTCCAAAACATGTGAATTCTGGCTGGGAGAAGCTTGAGAAATCAGATAGTAATGAAACCATACGACAACGATTTTTTATTTGTGTGACGATTGTTCGCCAAATGCAATTTGGATATCAAGAAGGCGTATAAGTTGGCGGTTGGCGGTTGGGTGATATTTTAAAATGTAGTAGGTATTGATTGATTTGTATGGGTTTGTAACTTGTAACACGCCTCAAATAAACGAATTTTATTTATTTATTTATTTATTTTATTTTAGCATGGGAGCAGCAAAAAAAAACGCTGCGTGCGTTGAAGTACACAGCGGGGCGAGAAGCGAAGGTGCATCACGACGTTGGTGACGTGTCGAGCTGGTGGCGCAGGAGTACGGCGGCGGAGGCCACTCGTGACGTCCGCAGAGCGACCACATCGCTCGATACTACGACGTCTAGCGGTCATTTGCGCGGCGCGCGCGTTTCGACAGCGCCCGCACCCATGAAGCTGGGTGAGCGTGCGTAGCAACAGCAGTGTCGAGTGTGCGGCGCGCGTCACGACGTAAGCAAGTAGGTAATATCTGTACTCGTAGATATTTGTAAATTATCAGCGACGCAGTGTAGTGCAGTGTGTATGTCGAATTAAATGGAAAAGTTAATGACATTAGAATTGAATGTGACACCAGCAGTGCGGTGTCATGCATAAGCTGGGAGTGTTATAGTACATTGTTTTGAACTAGTAATTTAACACTAAAATATTACCCGCGAGTTAGTAAAACCCCTAATACAACCATGAGTCAAATAAAAACATTGACATAAACAATGCGATTTATATGTTATTGAGAATGATAAAACACTTCTGGTAGGCCGTCAGTGAAAGAAGAACTTAAAAAAAACATACCCACCAAATTGAGAACCTCTGCTTTTTTTTGGAAGTCGGTAAAAAATACAATTACCCTTTTCTTAAGGATGGGAAGTCATAAAATGCCTCCTCTCGCCCTGGGTGAAGCAGAAGGGGGTGCCAGACTCTTACTGACTAAAACCCATCCGTGTTCCTCCTAATGCCCTTTGCATTCCTGGGCCGCGGTGACACTTTCGAACAAACTCCACAACCTTGGCAGGCACTGGCCCCAGCGGGCACCGACTTTTATGCTGACAGCTCTTTGAGGCATAAATGAAATTATAGGTCTTTACCTATGAAATTGCCGTTTTGTATGATAAAAATTAAACGATTTTTTTTCATGTATTTTTTATTTGTGTTAATCGAAGTAATCACCCATGCAATCAATGCATCTTTGCCAACGCAGTGGCAGTTTATTGATGCCCTTCTTAAAGAAATCAGCTGGACGGGAGGCAACAAATTCTTCAAAGGCATTTTGTACTGCCTCTCGGGTATTGAATTTTTTTCACACCAAGAAGTTATCCAAATTCTGGAAAAAGTAGTAGTCTGTAGGCGCAAGGTCTGGTGAGTAGGGCGGATGACGGAGAGCTTCCAACCCCAGTTCTTGCAACTTGGAGACCGTCTGCTGTGCAGTATGAGGTCGCGCGTTGTCGTGCAGGAGCAGCGGAGACGAGCGATTGACCAATGCTGGTTGGAGATGTGCCAGCTTCTCCATCATTGTGTTCAGTTCTTCACAGTACACATCTGCAGTCATGCTCACCCCGTTTGGTAAGAAGCTGTGATGAATCACACTGGCGCTAGACTACCAAACAGTGACCTTCACTTTTCTAGGGGTAAGTTTTCGTTTAGGGCATTGTTTAGGTGCTGCAATGCACGTCTCGACGCGTACTTCGCGCTGGCGATTATTGAGTTCGGGGGGCACCCATTTGTCAAGCTTTTTTACCTTGCCAATTTGACGCAAATGGACCAATATTGTTTTGACGCTAACGTCGAAAGCTGCTGCTAATTCAGCCGTAGATTGTGTATCATCAGCTTCCACAATCGCCTTTAATTTGTCATTGTCGACCAAAGTCTTCGGACGACCGCGAGGTTCATTTTTCAGGTCGAAATTTCCAGAACGGAAGCGAGCAAACCAATAACAGGTGGTGCGTTGGTTTGTAGTGTTAGTTCCGTAAACGTCGTTGATGTTGTGTGCCGCTTGTGCCGCGTTTCTGCCACGACGGTATTCATATTCCATAATTACTCGAATTTTTAACGTATCCATGATGACGAAAAAGATTGAAATGCGATAATGAATAAACAAATGACTACTTTTGGAAAAAAAAAACATGTTTTTAAAATAAAAATAATTTGAAATTAGAATTCTTAGCCAAACAAAAATTATTTTGATTTGAAATGGCCAGTACTGCAGAACGGCAATTTCATAGGTAAAGACCTAATATAATAATTAGCATAAGCAATTGAGTTTCATATGTTGTTGAGAATGGCAAAACACTTCTACTAGGCTGTCAGTGGATGGCAGAACTAAAAATACAACTACCTACAGTACCAGTAATAATTGTAATACCGCATTTACACAATCGTGTTCGCTATTCGCCTCTGCATTCTACGAAACATTCGACGAACCATTCGTATACGAGTGTCGTCGCGAACTACTGTTCACACATTCGCAAGATGAATCATTTTGACATTCGTACACGAACACGGAGGACGTGAAAATAATTGCGGCATGCGCGCTGCATCTTGAATGAATGAGTTTATTACTAATATTATAAATGCGAAAGTAAGTCTGTCTGTCTGTCGCGCTTTCACGCAAAAGCTACTGAACCGATTTAATTAAAATTTGGTACACAGATAGTTTAGAGCCTGAGAAAGGACATAAGCATTTTTATCCCGGGAGTATGCTACCTAGGCACCACGCGGGTGAAGCCGCTGGCAGAAGCTAGATATTTAAATATCCTGCATAGAAAAGTAAAAAACTGGCCAAGTGCGAGTCGGACTCGCGTGTAAAGGGTTCCGAACGAATAATTGTTTTTGAACATGTTATTTTAACACTATAGATTTCTTATAGGTTTTACTGTAATGTATAAGTAAAGATCCATTTTTTTCAAAATTGTAGATGTGTGGGGGGAATGGTCTTTTTTCGTCTAATTTCTTGAATAACTTCAAAACCATTAACTTTAAAAATATGAAAAAAATATTATTTAAACCCTCACAGTTATCCCTTTCATTTTGTCTACACGTCCTGTTGGGTCGGGCGCTAGCTATCAACTGTTTGCAGGCAAATGTGTTAACAGTAAGTTCGTGTTCGCCGTTCGTGCCCTTTGATTCGCGTCCGAAAAACCGCTCCCGACGCGAACACGCGAATCGCGAGGCGAATAGCGAGCGAACTGTTTACATATATATGCGTGTTCGTTATTCGCCTCGTCATTCGCCTCGCGATTCGCACGAATGTGTAAATGCGGTATAATAGTAACGAAATTGTGACTTAAGAGATGAAACGGATATCCGGCAACTATCCGTTATCCGGCCTATCCGGCGTAAAAACACTATCCGGCCGGATGCCGGATAGTAACCAACATCCGGCCAGATACCGGATACAATAAAAGACTAAAATATTAGGACATTATTTAATTATTACACCGAAACAAAACATAAATTTACCACCAAAACAATGTATGCGTGAAAATTATTCAAATAAGATTTAGTATTCATAGTGCACTAGAGGCAGATTATGGTGAATGAACACCAACTTCTCTGCGTTAACAGGCAACAAACGGTTTCGCTTCTCCTCATAAATAAGTCCAGCTTCGGAAAAAAGTCTTTCGCTGTAAACACTGCTACATGGTGCTGAAAGATAAATTCTGACAAATTTGCTCAAGACTGGATACTGCCTCTTATTAGCTGACCACCACTTGTATGGATCTTGATATTATTATTATTATAGGCCGGATATCCGGCCATCCGGCCAGAAGGGCAGCCG
Organism: Lacanobia oleracea; assembly: GCA_950371165.1. NCBI lineage: Eukaryota > Metazoa > Arthropoda > Insecta > Lepidoptera > Noctuidae > Lacanobia > Lacanobia oleracea. Next base: position 6,798,330 of record OX493412.1, on the reverse strand, counting down.
GATAACCGGCATCCGGTATCCGGCCAAACAGCTATCCGTTTCATCTCTTATTTTATTTTATCTATATCTATACTAATCTATATTTATACTAATACATAAATCTGAAGAGTTTGTTTGTTTGCTTGAACGCGCTAATCTCAGGAACTACTGGTACGATTTAAAAAAATATTTCAGTGTTAGATAGCCCATTTATCGAGGAAGGCTCTAGGCCACATATCATCACGCTAAGACCAATAAAAGTGGAGCAGACGAAGTTGCACAGGTCAACTAGTTTTATTATATCAGGGAAAACAAACATTAATTTTTCTTACTTCGAAGTATACCTACAATTGAGTAGGTTAACGTACAATCAACAAAGTTTCCACATAGGTATTTCTAATATAATTTACTTACGTACAGTATGGATGAAAGGTGAGGAACTCGTGGCTAAATAATAACAGCCGCATGGGTCGATCTTGAAGGTTAAGCAACGCTTGCCAAGGATGGTCTGCGGATGGTTGACCATCTTAACATAATGAGTTTCATCCGTGCCTCGGAAAGCACGTTAAGCCGTTGGTCACGGCTGTCATTTGTAGATCTTTGGCAGTCGTTACGGATTGTCAGAAGCCAGTAAATCTGATTCGTCTTGCCATGAAGTACCGTGTTGTTACCCAGTTAATGGGTTGTGGAGGTTTGATAGGCAGCCGCTCCACGTAAAACACTGGTATTCAGCTGAATCCGGTTTGACTGGAAGCCGACCCCAATGTAGTTGGGAAAAGGCTAGGCAGATGATGATGAGTATGGATGAAAGGTGGGGCTAATCCTAACATTATACAAAATTATTCATTTGTTTTGAGTGCAATAACCAGTTCTTTTTTAAAAACATTGTGAGACAACGCAAATATTTTAACAAAATGTTGGTTGTAAATTTTGATCAACCTGTGGAGAGGCAGTCGCTCACCCGCATTTGTACGACTAGTGGTTGTAGCAGAGAGTGAGCATGATATAAAATATATGATTAACAAGTTCAGGTACATGATGCACAAAAGAAGAAGTTGTACAAACACAATGTATTTGATGTTTCTGCTTTCAGTTCCAAATACTGTGAAGCGTTTGCGGACGGGCTGGGCGGTTCAGCGGTGTCACGATAAGCTTACACGAGCGCGAGAGGGCGCGGCAGGGGTTTATGCGCGTGCGACTGCTGGCGTACGCGCTGCGAGCCGGTGGAGAGCGCACTGGACCAGCTGCGTAGCTGCAGCGCGACAGCATTCTCTCTCCTGAGGAGCGCTCTGTCTAGGCAACACCCATCGTGCCGGTCGTCATGAAGCACGGTAACATTAGAATTAGCGCAGATTACAAATTAACCTTTGAACAAAGTTATAGAAGTTGACCGTTATCCGTTACCCAGAGTAGAGGAGGGCAACTAGGCGGGCTAATGTTCTAATAGCTGGTGTAGTGTGGCTGTTAGGCTTTGGTTCATTTTATTGACGGATTTCTAGAAAACCAGTAGTAGTAAGTTATTGAGTATTTTATTCTATTAGCTAGCTTAAATTGTTTAATTAGGTAAAGAATGGTAAAGAAGCCTTTTAATTAGCAGAAGGCCGCCCCATGCTCTTCTGCTAATTCCTCTTTTTGTAAACATGATGAATACCGTCACAGGAGAAGAAGGCAGCGTGCAACATTGTTTGAAGTTCGCGGTCATTGCTTTCCTTGAACATTATATACTCGGCCAAAGTTTGTACGCGGATCGAGCGAGTGATAAATGTTTTTTAAACGCGTCATGCCGTACACGTCTTTGTCTAAATTCTGTCTTGAGATTAGTTGACCCTTTTTTCAGCTTTTGTTCGTATTTCTTCCATTTTTTTCTGAGACATGATGTCGTTCTAGTAACGGTACTCTTTTCCCCAAGGTTGCGTGGTAACGTCAACAACAAATCCCATACATTTGAGTATTGGGTGAGAAGAGGAATGTCCTTCGTAACAATGAAATAAACTCAAACCAATCGTATTCCAAAATAACTTCATTCCAAGTTATATCCAGATGCTGGTTCAAAGAGAGCGGATACACAGTCTCTCCATGTGAACCATTGATATTCAGCTACATCCGGTAAGGAAGGCAGCCAACCCCACCGTAGTTTTATTATTTAAACTAGTTTTTGCCCGCGATTTTGCACGCGCATATCCCGTTTTTCCCATTCCCATAGGAATTTTGGGAAATCCTCTCTTAGTGCATCTTTTCAATGGCGTCATGGTTTTCACATCCTTATCTTAATTCTTGAGTACGGTCTTGAGTTCATTTGTTTTTGTTCTGTGTAGTTATGTCCTACCAGTATAGGTACTCCTTTTGCCAAAAAAGTTCTTCTTATGGTTGAATTCCCGAGCACACTCGGGGATATAATGCAGTTGGAATGCGTCGAGGTCGACTTCAGGTATTTCAGGAATAACGTCACAGGAGAAGAAGGTAGCGTGCAACATTGCTTGCAGTTTTTATATTGCGATTTTGCACGCGCATATCCCGTTTTTGCCGTTCCCATAGGAATTTTGGGAAATCCGCGACCGCTTGCGAGCATTTTTGCTCACTTTCGCCTGTCACAAAATTCGCCTAAACGTTTGGTGTAAATGCAGAAAATTAAAGTTAGGGATAACGTGTTAGGGCTGTGGACTTTGTTCGAAAGTGGCACCGTGACCCTGGAACGCAAATAGCACTAGGAGGAACACGTATGTGTTTTAGTCAGTAAGACTCCCTCCTTCACCCAGAGCGGGAGGAGTCATTTGATGATAAAAAAGGGATAACGTGTTGAATTCAAAGTATTATGTTTCCACCAGAACCACTTGGACTTTCTCCCAGCTTCAAATCTGAGAACAAAAATTTAATGAGTAAATTTTTTTTTATCTTGTTCAGGTTTACTTTTAATTTTATGTTCTCGGTTTTTTATACAATTATCAAAAATAAATAAAAATGTTTTGTTTTATTTTATGTGACATTAAATATTTATTAATTTCGTTCTTATTTCATAAAGCTATATCAGGTACTTTGGAAGATATTGAAGATTTTCTAGCCGAAGCATTTTCTTTGCGGTCCAGTGTATTACTTACTATACAAGTAACGTCAGCGTCGTCGTGTTTCGCAGCGTGGTGTCACATAACCGTCTTCGGAAACGTCCAGATGCGACACCGTTGGACCAAAAGTCTTCTTTTAAGAAGGTAAACAACAAACAGATGGTGGGTTGGAACTCGTACCGCGAACGACGTAAAGTTGATGTTGTGGCGCAATTTCAACCTTTCGACCCTCACAGTCCAGTTGGTCTTCATTTTCGCTCCACAATTTCCTCAATCATTTTGGAGCGATATAGATGTGAAATGTTCAGCTGCGTCGAAAGCAAAGCAGGAAGCAGCAACATGTAGTGTGGACTCGGTGCAGTACCGCACTGGTTATGTGGACAGGGCTTCTTCTTTTCTACGTTTGTGAAACCCTCTTCATCAACTTGGCCCGTCCTTGGCAAAGAGCTACGGACCAGCAGCACTATATGACGTAAACACGTTGAATACTGTCACAGGAGAAGAAGGCAGCCTGCGACATTGCTTGCAAGTTGCCGTTATTGCTTTTCTTGACCTTTATATACTCGACTAAAGTTTGTAAGTTGTGTTTACGGTTTTGAGTTTATTGGTTTCTTTTTTCAACTGCTGTTCATAATCCTTGCATACTTTCTGTGATATATGTTCTTCCAGTGTAGATATTCTTGTTGCCAATAGTCCCTCTTGTTGTTGAGCTCCCGTACATACTCGGGGATATAAGATATATCTTTCATTGATTAACGAAAATAAAGCTAAAATACAATAAAACCACAATTAAAAATTCAATTTATTTTACAATAGTGTGCTGTGAAAAGGTGACGATTTATTGATTTCAATACCAGTCGATCACCTTCACCTGCAAGCTGCTGAACATGACGCCAGTTTAATGTGGCTGTTAGGTGTTGGCTCATTTAATATCCAAATTTCTAGAAAACCAATAGTAGTAAGTTATTAAATGTTTTTATTTTATTAATAAGCTTATATGATCTAATTACATAAACAATGGTAAAGACACTTTTTATTTAGCAGAAGAGCGCCCCATGTTTTTCTTCTAATTGGAAGATTTTGAATACCTTCACAGGAGAAGAAGGCAGAGTGCAACATTGCTTGTAGTTCGTCTTTATATACTCGACCGATGATATTCAGCTATACCCGGTTAGGGTGGCAGCCGACCTCACCGTAGTTTTATTATTTAAAACTAGCTTTTGGTCGCAACTTTGTATGAGCATACACTTTCTTATCTAAATTCTTGATTACGGTCTTGAGTTAACAGGTTTCTTTGGTGGTATTATGTCCTTCGGACAGTATAGGTACTCCTGTTGCAAAATAGTCTCTCTTGTGGTTGAGCTCCCGAACATACTCGAGGATATAACACAGTTGGAATGCGTCGAGTTTGGCTTCAGGTATTTCCGCTTCAAATTTATCTCTGACTGCTTGCGAAAGTTTTTTGTACATTTATCAAAACGAAATAAAAACAAATTATGCGTTATTTTAAGTGCAGTCATATTCATTAATTTAGTCCTTATTTCATTAAAATATATCAGGTACTTTTGAAGATATTTAAGATTTTCTAGCTGAAGCATATTTTTTGCGGTCCATTGTATAACGTCGGCGAGCTTGCGAGCATTTTTCTTCATTTCCGTATGTCACAAAATTTGCCAAAGCTTTTGGTGTAGCTACAGAACATTTAGGTTAAAGAATACCGTGTTGAATTAAAAGTATTAAGTTTTATCCAGAATCACTTGAACTTTCTCCTAACATCGAATCTGAAAACAAAAATGTAAATAGTTTTGTTTTTATCTTGTTAAGCAACTAAATTTCAAAGTGATCTTAATTCAATGTTTCGGATTTGTCTCTGTCTTTAATCAAGTTAGAACACAAATTACTCGGATATTTAAGTCGCATACATACTAACATGTTCATTTAGTTGTAAAAAATGATGTTTCTCTCAGATTTTCGAAGAAAACTCTTTTATTCATTGTAACCAAACTCATTTTTAACCGACGAAAAAACGGAGGAGGTTCTCAAGTGGACGCGTATATAATACACATGTATATATATATATTTTGTATGTTAGAGCGGGTGGGCTCGACGATCTTAAATGATAACGATCAGACATCTTGTAACTCGCAACCAACAGTGATTCACAAAACTTAGTTTTACAAAGAGATGCACACAGTTCAAAATACAATTTAATACTCTGCCCTCTGTGGCTAGAGCGAGATGACTATCAACGTCTCACGGCAACGACTTCCGGTGACATTTGATTTTCAATAAAGTTAAGATTTAATTTAGTTAAAGCAATGTAATTTCACATAATAATTGATTTGTAATTAAAAATTATTTAAATACTTTGATTTGTAACTATACAAATCAGTTAGATAACAATTATTTTATTTAAATGAACTAAGTCACAAATGTTTTGACTTCCTTTTTACCCTTAAAATAATACATAAATAATTTATTGCACTGATTCGTGTTTCCGTTACGTCATCAGCCATTATGACGTTTGTTTTAGTCTGTGTAAGGTCGTTATTTGCCAGCGCTATCATGTATGACTACGCATAACTTTTTACAGAGTATTCCGATTTTAATAATTCTTTTTTTGTTGGAAAATAGGAAAACAGAGGTTGATTAATTGTTTTTTCACTGATTGAAATATGTGATCACAATAACTTTTACAGAGTAGTCCGATTTTGATCCCATACTTTTGAGTATTGAGCGGAAAGAGGAGTGTGCTTCGTAATATTTACATGAACACAAAATAGTCTTATTCCAAAATAACTTCATTCCAAGTTGCTGGTTAATAAAAACCGGAAACACGGTCTCTCCACGTGAAACACTGATATTCATCTACATCCGGTACAACTAGTTGAACCGCGCAACTTCGTCTGCGTCACAATTTTCGTTTTTGCTCCGCTCTTATTGGCCTTAGCGTGATGATATTTATACATATATTATCACAAACCAAATTCGTTGTCTAAGTGAACGAATTCCAGCTATTTAGATTTAAAAGCCAATGTATGTATGTATGTCAATCGGGCTGGTTTCCGCAACTCCACGACTAAGCGCGTATTTTGCGTGCAGGTGGGACAAATGCGTCATTCGATCCACCCCAGCTCCCCAAGGAAGGCCAGCAACGCCTTGGTGTTACTAACTATCTCGCAGAGGGTACCTGGGTTTCCGAAGTACTTTGCCCTGTAATCCGCAACTACCGGGCAGCTTAGAAGCAGGTGTGCTGCTGTCTCATTCTCCTCCATGCAGGCTCTGCATAGCGGGCTGTCAGTGACTCCTATAGCATAGAGGTGTTTATTAAAAGACCCGTGGCCGGTTGTTACGGCTGTGACTGAACGCAACTGTTGTTTAGTCAGTCTTAGGGCTTGTTTTGTGAAACGGCCATTTATAGAGGGAAGTGCCTCTTTGGCCTGCCTACACTCACTATGGTCAACCCATAGCTTGTGATGTTTATCTCCGGTGCGTTTCCTTACCAGATTGCGTAAGTACCCGAAAGGCAGCGGCACGATGGGCTCAGGTCCCATTGCTGACAAACTCGACCCCCTTCGGGCGAGTTCATCCGCAGCGTCGTTGCCTCGAGATTCACTGTGTCCCTTGATCCATTGAATGGTTACTTTGTTGTGTCTACCAACCTGGTTGAGACGTTGGTGACACTCGAGAATCAACCCAGAGTTCACTGTGTGGCTGTTCAGAGCTTGCAGGACGACCATGCTGTCCGAGAGTATGCGTATTGAGTGGTCCTTAACTTCCCTGGTTAGGATGGCTAATGTCGCCAGAGAAATGCCCATGCATTCAGCCGGGAACACTGTGTTGTGGACCCCCAATGGTGTGGCTATGTGGATATTGAGATCCTCTGAGAAAATTCCCGCACCAGTACCTGTACCTGTTTTTGATCCATCGGTGAAGATCCGCAGCTCGGCGGGGCAGAGCCCCTCGCACCGATGATCCTCATGCAATTTAAAAGCCAAACTGCTATACCGATTATGATGAAATTTAAATGGGTCCAATCGGAAAGTTTACATGAAAAAAGAATTTTTCAAATCGGGTCATAAATGACGGAGTTATGAGGTAACACACAAAAAACAAAAACTGGCCATGTGCGAATCGGACTCGCGTGCAAAGGTTTCCGAACGAATAATTTTTATTTAACATGATATTTTAACACAATAGCATTTTTATAGTTTTTCCTTTAATCTATACGTAAAGATCATATTTTCAAAATTTTTGGTTCAGTAATTGCGGAGATAAGGTCGGAGTGGTCATTTTTTGTCTAATTTCTTGAATAACTTAAAAATTATTAATTTTAAAATTATGAAAAAAATATAGTTAAATCTCTCACAGTTAGCCCTTTTATTTCATATGTCACAATATTGTTCAAATCGTTTTTTTTTTAATTTTCTAGTTTGACCCCAAAAGTGACCCCATTCTAAAAAAAATAAAATTTACGTAACGCTTCTGTGTTTGGGTCAAAAAAGTCCATAAGTGTACCAAATTTCAACAGAATGGTCCACTGAATCCGAAGAAAACTGGCTGTGACAGACGGACACCCAAGTGATCCTATTGGGGTTCCGTTTTTTGTTCGGAACCCTAAAAATAAAATACAACCGAATTGAGAACCTCCTTTTGTGAAGACAGTTAGAAATAAAACTAAAATACGATTAAATACAATAAATTAAAAATAGTTGGGAAAAGGAGACAGATTGATTGATTTCAAAATCACCTTAACCTGCAAGCTGCTGAACATGACGGCCGACAGCGTTATTCTCCATTCGTCGCATATAATGCATATATTTATTTATTTATCATTCATTTCAGACTACTAAGGCCCATAAGATAATGCATGTATGTAAGCATAAGATCAATAACTATGAACTAATAGGTACGTATTTTATACATAAAACTAAATTATTACTATACAAGTAACGACGGCGTCGTGTTCGCAGCGTAGCCGTCCTCGGAAACGTCGAAATACGACACCTTTCGGCCAAGTCTTCTTTTAAGGAAGTCTGCAGATGGTGGGTTGGAACTCGTACCACGAAAGACGTAAAGATGATGTTAGGGCGCGATTCAAACCTTTCAACCCTCAGAGTCCAGTTGGTTCTCCTCTTTGTGGAGTGATGTACGCCATCTTTGCTTTCTTTTTATTGAGTCGACCAAAGTTTGTACGCGTTTTGGATTGGTTTTATTTTTCAATCGCGTCTTGCCGTACACTTCCTTATTTAAATTGTTGATGACGGTCTTGAGTTTATTGGTTTCTTTTTTCAACTGCTGTTCATACTTCTTCCATTTTTTCTGTAATGTTAGGTCCTTCCATTATTGGTACTCCTGCCAATAGTATCTCTTGGTTTTTAGCTCCCGAATATACTCGGGGATATAACGCATTTGGAACGTATCGAGTTCGGCTTCAGGTATTTCTTAGTGCATCCCTTCGGAGTGTTTGGAAGCTACATGCCAAATTTCAGAGTTCTACGACCAATAGTTTCGGCTGTGCGTTGTCTGTCAGTCACTCAATGACTAAAAAACGAAAGAATTTTATAAATTAGGATTACATAAATAACACCTTCATAAATTCGCTAATGCGAAAGAATCTTACATTGATTAACAAAAATAAAACTAAAATACAATTCAAACCACAATTATTAAAAATACAATATATTTTACAATAGTTGTTAAAAGGAGACGATTTATTGATTTTAGTATCAGTTGATCACCTCCACCTGCAAGCTGCTGAACATGAAGCAAATACACAGAATATAAACTAACACATATTTTATACATTAAACTAAACTATTGCTATTATGTGGTATTGCTATATTGTGGTTGTCGCCGCCGTATTTTAAAGAGATCTGTAGATGGTGGTTTCTAACCTTTCGACCCTCAGAGTGTAGTTAGTCTTCATTTTCAAATGCTGTACGACTTCCTTAATCTTTGTGGAGAGATGCAGATGTGACATGTACAGCTGCGTCGAAAGCAAAGCAGGAAGCAGCAACATGTAGTGTGGACTCGGTGCAGTACCGCACTGGTTATGTGGATAGGGCTGCTTCTTTTCTACGTTTGTGAAACCCTCTTCATCAACTTGGCCCGTCCTTGGCAAAGAGCTACGGACCAGCAGCACTATATGACGTAAACACGTTGAATACTGTCACAGTAGAAGAAGGTAGCGTGCAACATTGCTTGCAGTTCGCCGTCATTGCTTACCTTGACCATTATATACTCGGCCAAAGTTTGTACGCGGATCGAGCGAGTGATAAATGTTTCTTAAACGCGTCATGCCGTTTACATCTCGTTGTCTAAATTCTTGATCACTGTCTTGAGTTTATTTGTTTATTTCTTCAGCTTATGTTCGTATTTCTTCCATTTTTTCTGAGATATGATGTCATTCCAGTAACGGTTCTCCTTCTCCCAAGTTTACGAGGAAACGTGACAAACAAATCCCATACATTTGAGTATCGGGTAGGAAGAGGAATATGCTTCGTAACAATGAAATAAACACAAAATAATCTTATTCCAAAATAAGTTCATTCCGAATTATACCCAGTTGCTGGTTCAAAGAGACCGGATACACAGTCTCTCCATGTGAAACACTGATATTCAGCTACATCCGGTTAGGAAGGCAGCCAACCCCACCGTAGTTTTATTATTTAAATCTAGTTTTTGTCCGCGACTTTGTACGCGCATATCCCGTTTTTCCCGTTCCCATAGGAATTTTTGGAAATCCTCTCTTAGTGCATCTTTTCAATCGCATCATGCCGTTCACATCCTTATCTAAGTTCTTGAGTACGGTCTTGAGTTTCATTGGTTTTTTTTTTGTGCTCCCAATATAGGTACTCCTTTTGCCAATAGTCCTTCTTGTGGTTGAGATCCCGAACACGCTCGGGGATATAACGCAGTTTGAATGCGTCGAGTTCGAATCAGGTATTTCCGCTTTGAATTTATGTTTGACTGCTTGCGAGCATTTTTCCTCATTTTCTCCTCTCACAAAATTCGCCTTAACGTTTGGTGTAAATGCAGAAAATTAAAGTTAGGTATAACGTATAAGGGCTGCGTACTTTGTTCGAAAGTGTCACCGGTAGCCCTGGAACGCAAATAGCATTAGGAGGAACACGGATGTGTTTTAGTCAGTAAGAGTCTGACACTCTCTGCTTCACCCAGAGTGGGAGGAGTCATTTGATGATAGAAAGAAAGTATTACGTGTTGAATTCAAAGTATTATGTTTCCACCAGAATCACTTGAACTGACTCCTAACTTCAAATCTGAAATTAAAAATATAATGAGTAAATAGTTTTGTTTTTTATCTTGTGAGGTTTTACTTTTAATTTTACATTTCCAGTTTATTACACAATGATCTAAAAGAATTAAAAACTGTTTTATGTTATACTTTATGTGAAATAAGAACTAAATTAATGAATATTTTTTCATTAATTTAGTTCTTATTTCATAATGCTATATCAGGTACTTTTGAAGATACTGAAGATTTCCTAGGCGACCCATTCTCTTTGCGGTCTAGTGTATTACTTACTATACACGTAACGTCGGCGTCGTCGCGTTTCGCAGCGTGGTGTCACATAGTTGTCCTTGGAAACGTCGAAATAAACTTTCGGCCAAAAATCTTCTATTGAGAAGGTTTGCAGATGGTGGGTTGGAACTCGTATCATGAACGACGTAAAGTTGATGTTATGATTCAGTTGTTCTTCATTTTCAAATACTGCACGACTTCCTCAATTTTTGGGAAGTGATGCAGATGTGAAATGTACAGCTGCGTCGAACACAAAGCAGGAAGAAGCAACATGTTGCAACAACACGTACGTTTGCTGCAGGTCGAAACTACGTACTGAGGGTTGGTTTGACACGCGTGCTTGTGCTGTAACGGACAGGTTGGCTGTCGTATATATGAGTCTTGACTTTGAAGATCAACGTTGAGTTGGTTGTGATTCAGGAAATCAGCTCCGATTATTGGTTTACTGAATTCAGCGACTACAAACTTCCATCTATATGGCCTGCGTAGGTTGATGTTTAGCGCGAGCGTTTTTTCACCGTACGTGGGTATGACGGTGTTGTTGACAGCGAACAGCGTGAACGGTAGTTTTTTCGTGCGTTGACACTTGCTCCGTGGTAGTACAGATATGTTCGCACCCGTATCAACCAGGAATGTGAGTCTTGCTGTCTTATCATATACGAACAGGCGGTGTGATTTGTTGTGAACGCCAGAATCCGCCGCATCCGCTTGTGTTAGTTTTCCGTGTTCTTTTGTTGACGACAATGTCTTACATCTCTGCCGAACTTCCTGTGGTAACAGCAATACGGTGACGATGTAGCTGAGCGTGAGCGTGACGGCGTGTACTGCCGGTCGATTCTATAAACATATCGAAGTGAAGGCTTGCGTGAAGTGATCACGGAGTAAGCTGTCAATCCATGTAATCAAGATGGAATGACGGCTCACTTCGTGATCACTTCACCCAAGCCTTCCCTTCGACATGTGTACAGAATCGACCAGCTGACCACGACCGCGTGAGCGTGATGGCGTGTACTGACCACGACCGCGTGAGCGCGATCTATGCGATGAATGTCCTCGACCGCGGTGCCGACAGCGGCACGAGTTTTGTTGTGTCGACTTGAGTTAAGCTACTTCTAGTGATAGTTTTCTTACTTATTCGACTAAGTATGGTAGATCGGCTTATAGGCTGGCTTTGAGTTGTTCTTTCGAGTTGACTGGCCATGATGTGCGATGGTTGCGATGAGTTTTCTCGGGGTCACCACTGTTGTGTGTCAGGGTATTGAAAATATACAACCAGTTCGGGATGCTAGATAGTTCTGTGTATTCATTAAAAAACAGGGTTACTTATACACTATTTCTTATTATAATAAAAATCGACGTTGGGGTGACATGAAAAATTATGATACAAAATAAATGAGCCAATCGGTACACTGCACGAGTAAGTCTGTGCTTCACACAACTGACGACGGGGGCGCCGCCGTTGCGGTGGCGGTAGCGGCGAGATAGGGCTCCGCAGCCGGCGCTCGGCACGCTGCTGGAGTCTTCGGTACTGTATAACTATGCGGCTACAAAAACTAGCTTTTGGCCGCGGCTTTATACGTGCATATATCCCGTTTTTTAGGTTCCCATGGGAAAATTTGGAAATCCTCTCTTAGCCTTCTCTCTTGCTCCTTTACACTCTCCAAGGAACCAACATGCCAAATTTCAGCTTCTTTCTTAAGACCAGTAGTTTCAGTTTTGCGTTGTCTGTCAGTCACTCAATGACTCAGTAATGCAAGAATTTTATATATTAGGATTACGTAAATAACACCTTAATAGCTTTGCCAATGCAATTTTACTCCCACATAGATACACACACATCTGTGTTACATTGATTAACAATAATAAAACTAAAACAATCAGTTAGTCACATTAACCTGCAAGCTGCTGAACATGACTTGTTCCTCGGTTACGTCGAAATACGACACCTTTTGGCCAAAAGTCTTCTTTTAAGAAGGACTGTAGTCTGTGGGTTGGAACTTGTACCACAGGCGACGTAAAGTTGATGTTGTGGCGCGATTCCAACCTTTCAACCCTCAGCGTTCAGTTGGTTTTCATTTTCAAATACTGTATGACTTTTTCAGTCTTGTGGAGTTATGCAGACGCGAAATTTTCAGATGCGTCGAAGGCACAGCAGTAAGCAGAAGCATGTTGGGTGGACTCGGTGCAGTTCCACACCGGTTATGTGAATAGGGCTTCTTTTTTTCTACTTTTGTGAAATCCTCTTCATCAACTTGGCCCGTCCTTGGCAAGGAGCTATGGACCAGCAGCACTTTATAACGTGCACGTATGAAAACCGTCCCAGGAGTAAAAGGTAGCGTGCAACATTTATTTTAGTACGCTATTTTTGCTTTCTTCTTGTGTTGTGTACGCTTTTGGATCGAGCAACTGCGATAAATGATTTATCAATCGTGTCATGCCGTTCACTTCTTTATCTAAATTCTTGATTACGGTTTTGAGTTTATTGGTTTCTTTTCTCCTATTGCCAATAGTCCCTCTTGTTGTTGAGCTCCCGAACATACTCGGGGATACAAGATATAACGCAGTTGGAATGCGTCGAGTTCGGCTTTAGGTATTTCTTAGTGCATCCCTTCGGACTGTTTGGAAGCTACAAAAACACAACAACAGCTCGCAAATTTCATGGAAGCGCAACGCCGGGGCGAGACTCTTCTCTTCCGCGGCAAATCGCAGCAAGGCGGACGGAGCTCCTGCAGGATCTCATGGCGGTATAGAGACAGTGACTGTCGCAACCCAGCGCAGTGTACGCCACAATCCAGGCGATAAGTCCCCTCTTTGAGGAGTGGCTGGAGCGGCGCCACGGCATCCTTACCATCCACGTGACGCAGTTACTCACCGGACACGGTTGTTTCGGGAGATACCTGTTTCGGCGAGAGGACTCGCCTGGGTGTCAACACTGTGAGAGTCGCCCGGAGGATATGGTGGAACATACGGTGGAGGTCTTTCCTGTTTGGGCGGAGCACCGCCGGGTCCTCGTCGAGGTGATTGGCGGCGGCGACCTCTCGCGACAGGCCCTGGTTCAATCTATGGTCCGGAGCGAGGAGGCATGGGTTGCGGCCACCTCCTTCTGCGAAGCAGTAATGCTAACAAAGGAGGAGGCTGAACCTGTAAGAGAGAAGGAAACCTCACGCCCCAGCCGTCGCAGCAGAAGAAAACGCCCCGGGCGTCGGGAGTAGCAGAACGATTCCCGGCTGCCGTAGGCGCGGGCCTGCGGACGGCGAGCATTGGTTGGCTCGTCGTCTGATCAAAACCCGTGTCGGCGGCGCGCTGTGATCCCTCAAAGAGATGTCAGCACGGAAGACGGGGCCCGCTAGGGCAGGTGCCTGCTGGGGCTGCGGAATCTGTTCGAAAGATGTACCGCTCTGGATCGCAAAGGGCACTAGGAGGAACTCGGATGGGTTTTAGTCAGTAAGAGTCTGATACTCCCTCGTGCTCCACCCAGAGCGAGAGAATCATTTGATGATTTCCCATCCTTTAAAAAAAGCTAGCAAATTTCAGAGTTCTACGAACACTTGTTTCGGCTAAGCGTTATCTGTCAGTCACTCAATCACTCAGTAAAGCAAGAATATTATAAATTAGGATTAAATAAATAACACGTTAATAACATCGCTAATTGGACATTACGGACTAGGTAAACTTGCACTCAGTCTAGTAAAATCTTACTCAAATGATAGACAGCAGCAAGTTCAAGTAAATGGTGTCAATTCTCGGGGTTTAAATGTCAAAATGAGGGTACCACAAGGCTCTATTTTGGATCCTTTCCTCTTTCTAGTATATATTAATGATCTACCCCATCTTTTAAAAAATCAACCTCATATGGTATTATTTGCTGACGGTACGTTCTTAATTTTTAAGATAGATAGACGTTCAATAAATCTTGACAACGTAAATAACGCCCTACAGCAGGTCCAAAATTGGTTTACTGCTAATAATTTAGTATTAAATGGAAAAAAAAAATAAATGCATCAGATTTGCCTTACCAAACGTTAAAAGGAATGATTGCAACATAGTATTGAACAAGGAGAAACTTGAATTTGTCGAAAACACGGTTCTCCGGGGGATTACGCTTGACTCAAGGCTACAATGGGGTCCTCATTTAACATCTCTTGCGGTACGGCTAAGTTCAGCAGCATACGCTGTCAGAAAAATCCGTCAATTTACTGATATAGACACCGCGAGGCTGGTCTATTTTAGTTACTTTCATAGTATCATGTCTTACGGTATCTTACAATGGAGACGTGCTGCAGACATCGAGTCTATATTTATCCTGCAGAAAAGAGCCATCAGAGCCATTTACAATCTCCGTCGGCGTGATTCCCTAAGAGAACTGTTTAAGGATATCAACATCATGACGGTACCTTGTCAATACATTTACGTAAATATTATGTATGTTCGTAAAAATCTTCATCTTTTTAGCAAGATTAGTGACAGGTATAATTTTAATACTAGAAATAGGAACAAATTAGATCAACCCCGATTCAGATTGGCCAAAGTACACACTTCTTAATGGCGTACTGTGTTAAATTTTATAATAAAATACCAGTTGATATTCTCGAACTAAATGAGAGAAAATTTAAAGCATGCATAAAACGCACACTATGTGGACAAGCGTAATATAAACTGGAAGATTATATCCTCGATAACGCTTAACTAAATGCTGCTCCTGCTCCACAGTCACAGCTGCTTGGGTCCACTTGTTAGGTTTTTATATTTGGAGGAGATGCTCACTCTCTTTTTTTTATATAGGTACTGACATAATTAGTATAGATACTTATTTATTCTTTTTGATGTAAGAACTTAATCGTTGTTTTATTAATTTATATTTCATTTATAGGTCATTGACAACCATAGTTTTGTGTAAAGTAGAAGCATATTTTTCAAATTTTGTAAATGTGAGTACCATGAAGCCATTTACATTTTATGTGATTAGTTATAGTTTTACTTGTTGGACATGAACGAGCATGGTGGTTGAGAGCATGTCATGCTCACTCAATATCTCGCTGATGGCGGAGCGTGGGTTGGATCATTTGGTTCCCTTCGAAATGGTTGAGATGAAAGGTGACGATTCACGCGTCATGTTCGTGAACGGGCGCCGTCGGTTGAGACTGGTCATCTCTTAACTGCCATTGGCTCATTTTCATCTTAAATTTTAAATTCTTATAATAAGCTTTTTTTCCTTTGCATTGTCCTCACATGCAGAAGCAACAAGTATATGTAACTTAGAATTTTGTAAAACAGAACATGATTTAAAAGAGTGTCCGTGGAGTTTCTTGCACGTTCTTCTCCATAAAGATCTACGCTTTTGAACGTTTCAAAAGTGCCTGTGAATGGTTTATTTAAAATAAAATGCTTTGAATTTGTATTTGAATTTGAATGCGAAAGAGTCTTACGTTGAGTAACAACATCAAAACTAAAATACAATAGAAAAAAAATATTTCAGACCGGACTCCATAGGGTTAGTTACATTTTAACTTAAATTCTAGTGTTAGTAGGTTACAGATAGATAAAAATATAAAACTAAACTTCAGAGTGGAGCCGCATCTATCTCCGCAAAATCGGGGAATCCCAACGATCTGCGAGTACACAAAACCAAAATTAATAAAAATACGATATATTTCACAATAGTTGTGACACGGAGACGATTTATTGATCCCTTTGAGTATTGGGTGGAAAGAGGAATGTGTTTTGTAACAATGACATAAACGCAAAACAGTCAGTTGGTGGCATCAGATCTGGAATTGAACTGCATCAGACTGCTTGAAAAGCGACTTGTTTCGATCTTAAAAATTTTTTGCAGTCGGGTTTTTTGACAAAGTAAATTTTTTTATTTGATTCTTTTTAGCAAGTTACATTTTTGGAATCGTCTCCTCAAGCCCTTCTCACTCATCTTGATACCCCACTCGAAAGGTTACCAAAATTAAAAATTTATTGAAGGAGTAGTATGGCGCCAAAACCAAAAGTCGGCCATTTTAATTGTTATATACCTAAATACAATTCTAACGACTCCTTTGAAGCTAAAATCCATCAACGACAAGCATTTGAATTTGGCGGCAAAAATTCACCATTTTGTTTTTATTTATTTTGTTTATAAACCCAGTGTCACTGTCACAATAATCACAAAACCAACGACACCTCTCAAGCAAAAATCCATCGAGCCGTTTAGGCTTTAGGGCGTGCTAAAGAAATATACATACATACATACACTCGAAAAACATAACCCTCCTTCTTTCGCAGTCGGGTAAAAATAACTTTGCCCCAATGTATACCCAGTTGCAATAAAGGCCAGATACACACACAGTCTCTCCATGTGAAACACTGAAATTCAGCTACGGCCGGTTAAGATGCAGCTGACCCCGCCGTAGTTTTAATATTTAAAATTACATGAATAACACCTTAATAACACCTTAAACTGCAAGAAGCTGAACATGACGGCCGACATCGGTATTCTCCATTCGTCGTATATATTGCGTATATATATTTATCCTTTATTTCATGCTAATAAGGCCAAACACACACACATACACATATCACAAAAAGTTTGTGATCACTAGCATAAGCTGTTTTTTTTTAACTTGACTTTTTCAAGAAAAAATCTTTGTTGTGTGTTTTCTTTAAATAGATAAATCCGGTTTGAAATAAAAATAAAAAATATTTTTTATTAACAAAAATTTAGTAATTAATCAGAATGTAATTGTAACTGGGATTGAATAGAAATAAAAAGACTGTTTAACCAAACTTTAACAACAATTAATTAATAAAAGATTTATATTCAATAAAGTATAACTCTTTCCCTGGCTCGAACACATACGGAGATCCTCCTAGGCATGCTGAAGGTCAAGTTATTCAAGATTTCTTGGGGTAACCTGTCCCATTCTTGAATAGTGGCTTCCTTGAGCTCTGGCACTGTCTGGGGACGTGGCTGACGGTTCCAAATAGCTCGCTTAAGAGCTATTAAGTCAGGCGAGCCGGCAGACCAGTCTAACCTTGTGATGTCGTATTCTTGGAGACTAGCATTGACTCGTTGAGCTCGATGTGCGGGGGCATTATCATCGGCCAGTAAAAATTGGTGCCTATAGTTTACTCGGAATGGTCTGACAATTCTATTAAAAGCAACTGCTTTATACATGTCTGCTGTCATGAAGCAGTATACGGCATCAAAGGCGGTCTACCTACAATCATAATACCACCCTAAAAGGTCACCGATATCCTGCCTTGCTGAAGTGTTCCAGTGGCAGTTCTTTGCCTTTCACGGTCTGCTGGTCTTCTCCAGACACTGACACGTCGGTTAGCTGGATGAGTACTGAGTCGCGATTCGTCAACGAAGAGATAATTGTCAGATGTTTTCTTCATGATCTTCTTCATTTTGCCGAAGCTTAGCCCACTGCAATCTCCTTCGTTGAGGTTGCCGGGAATTCAGAGACGTTTGGTGTAGCTGCAGAAAATTTAGGTAAGAGATAACGTGTTGAATTAAATGTATTAAGTTTTTACCAGAATCATTTGAAAAGTCTTCTTTTAAGAAGTTCTGCAGAGGTGGGTTGGAACTCGTACCACGAACGACGTAAAGTTGATGTTTTGGCGCGATTCCAACCTTTCGACCCTCAGAGTCCAATCCAGTTGGTCTTCATTTTCAAATACTTTTTAACTTTTGCGACACCCTCTTCATCAACTTGGCCCGTGCTTGGCAATGAGCTACGGACCAGCAGCACTTTTTAACGTTAACACGTTGAATACCGTCACAGGAGAACAAGACAGCGTGCAACATTGCTTGCAGTACGTTAGCTTTGCCATCTTTTTATTGAGTCGACCAAAGTTTGTACGCGTTTTGGATCGAGCGACTGCGATAAATGATTTGTCAATCGCGTCATGTCGTACACTTTCTTATCTAAATTCTTGATTACGGTCTTGAGTTAACAGATTTCTTTGGTGGTATTATGTCCTTCGGACAGTATAGGTACACCTGTTGCAAATAGTCTCTCTTGTGGTAGAGCCCCCGAACATACTCGGCGATATAACGCAGTTGGAATGCGTCGAGTTTGGCTTCAGGTATTGCCGCAACGAATTTATCTCTGACTGCTTGCGAAAGTTTTTTGTACTGTAGCGGCATCAAGGCCGCCGCAAGAAAAACCTACGGAACACCAGTCACCACCAGTTTGGGGGTATGCGGAACAGAGAGTAAAGTCCCACACACCTCAATTGAAAAGAAGGATCCTCCAACCAGGCGGATGTTGTGCCTGGCGGGCTACTGCCCAATAGTTGATATTCGGGCTGATGTATATGTTCAAATCGCACGGTAAACTCTGCTTGCGCGATGCAGGATTTCAACGTTGTAGTTCGCTGCTAGTCGGATAGATGGCGTCGCGGTTCTTTTTTGTTGCGATGTAGATTTGTTCCGTAGGTTTTTCTTGTGGCGGCCTTGATGCCGCTACATCACTCCCCTCCGGAGACCGGAGGTCGATAGTGGATGAGTCGTCCATGCATCTTGAGATGCTTGCCAAGCCAGTTGAAGGTTGATTCCAGTGAGTCGGAATCAGAAGTCGCAGAGTTCTCGGTGAGTCGGAACTGTATGCGGTACCCCAGTGCGTCGGGGTGATGATTGAGGCTGAGGATGCTGAACAGGAATGCGCGGCTGCTGTATGCTTGTGGTCAGAATACCCTTAGAAGCCGTAGGTACTTGCTGGCTGTATGACTCGCTGCTCGAGAGCTTGAGGTCACGATGAGGAGAAGTGATGACGACGTCACGCTGAAGTAGTACATTTATCAAAACGAAATAAAAACAAATTATGCATTATTTTATGTTCATTAAATTAGTCCTTATTTCATAAAGTTATATTAGGTACTTTTGAAGATATTGAAGATTTTCCAGCCAAACCATATTCTTTGCGGTACATTGTATAACGTTGGCGAGCTTGCGAGCATTTTTCTTCATTTCCGTATGTCACAAAATTCGCCAAAGCTTTTAGTGTAGAAAATAGAGAAAATACAGAAAATTTAGGTTAAAGAATAACGTGTTGAATTAAAAGTATTAAGTTTTCACCAGAATCACTTGAACTTTCTCCTAACTTCGAGTCTGAAAACAAAAATGTAAATATGTAGTTTTGTTTTTTATCTTGTTAAGCAACATTTCAGTGATCTTAATTCAATGTTTCGGATTCGTTTCTTTCTGTGATCAAGTTAGAACACAAATTACTTTGATATTGAAGTCGCATGCATACTAACATGTTTATTTAGTTGTGAAAAATTATGTTTCTCTCAGATTTTCTAAGAAAACTCTTTTATTCATTGTAGAAACAAAACTCATTTTTAGCCATCGAAAAAACGGAGGAGGTTTTCAAGTTGACGAGCATATTATTTGTGTAATTTTTTTTTGTATGACAACGTATAATATTTTACAGAGTAGTCCGATTTTTAATAATTCTTTTTATAAAAATTGGAAAAAAATCGAACCCAAAGGTTTAGGAAAACAGGGGGATGATTGATTGCTTACTCACTGATTGCAATATGTGACCACGCATAACTTTTTACAGAATACTCCGATTTGATCCCATACTTTTGAGTATTGGGCGGAAAGAGAAATGTGCTTCGTAATAAAGACATAAACACAAAATAGTCTTATTTCAAAATAACTTAATTCCAAGTTATACCCAGTTGCTGGTTAAAAGAGACCGGATACACAGTCTCTCCATGTGAAACACTGATATTCAGCTACATCCGGTTAGGAAGGCAGCCAACCCCACCGTAGTTTTATTATTTAAAACTAGGTTTTGCCCCCGACTTTGTACGCATATATCCCGTTTTTCCCGTTCCCATAGGAATTTTGGGAAATCCTCTCTTAGTGCATCTTTTCAATCGAGTCATGCCGTTCACTTACTAATCTAAATTCTTGATTACGGTTTTGAGTTGTTTGGTTTCTTTTTGGTTTGGTTTCTTTTGTTCTGCTGTGCATACTCCTTGCATACATTCTGTGATTTATGTCCTTCCAATGTAGATACTCATGTTGTAAATAATCCGTCTTGTTGTTGAGCTCCCGAACATACTCGGGGATATAAGATGTAACGCAGTTGGAATGCGTCGTGTTCGGATTTAGGTATTATTATTAATATTACTTAGTGCACCCCTTCGGAATGTTTGGAAGCTAGAAAAACACAACAACTACTAGCGAATTTCAGCATTCGGCTAAGCGTTTTCTGTCAGTCACTCAATCATTCAGTATCGCAAGAACTTTATATATTAGGATTACATAAATATTACGTTAACAACTTCGCTAATGCGATTTTACTACCAAGAAAATAAACTTACATCTATCTTTTATTGATTTACGGAAATAAAACTAAAATACAATTAAAACCACAATTAAAAATATAAGATATTTTACAATAGTGTGTTGTGAAAAGGTGACGATTTATTGATTTTAATATCAGTTGATCACCTTCACCTGCAAGCTGCTGAACATGACGCCAGTTTAATGTGGCTGTTAGGTGTTGGCTCATTTAATATCCAAATTCCTATAAAATCAATAGTAGTAAGTTATTAAGTGTTTTTATTTTTTTAATCAGCTTAAATTATCTAATTAGATAAGAGAGAGGAACATAGGGCGCGTGGTAATGTGACAAGCAATCCCATACATTTGAGTATTGGGTGGAAAGAGGAATGTGTTTCGTAACAATGACATAAACACAAAACAGTCAGTTGGTGGCATCAGATCAGTCATCGAACTCCATCAGACTGCTTGAAAAGCGAATTGTTTCGATATTTTTAGTTTTTTTTTGCGGTCGGGTTTTTTGACACTCAAGTTTTATTTTATACTTTGTGGCTAACATTTTTGGAATCGTCTCCTCGAGCCCTTTATCTTGATAACTCGATAGGGTTTGAAAATTAAAAAAATATTGAAGGAGTAATATGGCGACAAAAGTCTGCTATTTTAATTGTTATATACCTTGTGTTACTCTCACAATCTTACTAAAATCCATCAAGCCTTTTTGTTTACAGAGCAAGTCAAACATTTGAATTTGGCTCCAAAAACCCACCATTTTGTTATTTTACTTTTATTTTATATACCCAGTGTCACTCTCATAGTAAATACGTATCTAACGACAACACTTAAGCTAAAAGCCATCGAGCCGTTTAGGCTCTAGGGCGTGCCAAAGAAATATACATACATACATATAAATGTACCCTCGAAAAACATAACCCTCCTTCTTTTGCGGTCAGGTAAAAATAACTTTATACCAAGAAATACGCAGTTGCTGATTAATAGAGGCCAGATACACACACAGTCTCTCCATGTGAAACACTGAAATTCAGCTACATCCGGTTAAGATGCAGCTGACCTTACCGTAGTTTTATTATTTAAAGCTAGTTTTTGTCCGCGACTTTGTACGCGCATATCCCGTTTTTCCCGTTCCCATAGGAATTTTTGGAAATCCTCTCTTAGTGCATTTTTTCAATCGCATCATACCGTTCACATCCTCATCTAAATTCTTGAGTACGGTCTTGAGTTCATTTGTTTTTTTTCTGTGTAGTTATGTCCTACCAGTATAGGTACTCCTTTTGCCAAAAGTTGTTCTTATGGTTGAATTCCCGAACACACTCGGGGATATAAAGCAGTTGGAATGCGTCGAGGTCGACTTCAGGTATTTCCGCTTCGATTTATCTTTGACCGCTTGCGAGCATTTTTGCTCACTTTCGCCTGTCACAAAATTCGCCTAAACGTTTGGTGTAAATGCAGAAAATTAAAGTTAGGGATAACGTGTTAGGGCTGTGGACTTTGTTCGAAAGTGGCACCGTGACCCTGGAACGCAAATAGCACTAGGAGGAACACGTATGTGTTTTAGTCAGTAAGACTCCCTCCTTCACCCAGAGCGGGAGGAGTCATTTGATGATAAAAAAAGGGATAACGTCTTGAATTCAATGTATAATGTTTCTACCAGAACCACATGGACTTTCTCCCAGCTTCAAATCTGAGAACAACAATTTAATGAGTAAATATTTTTTTTATCTTGTTCAGGTTTACTTTTTATTTTATATTCTCGGTTTTTTATACAATTATCAAAAACAAATAAAAATGTTTTGTTTTACTTTATATTACATTAAATATTTATTAATTTAGTTCTTATTTCATAAAGCTATATCAGGTACTTTTGAACATATTGAAGATATTCTAGCCGAAGCATTTTCTTTGCGGTCCAGTGTATTACTTACTATACAAGTAACGTCAGCGTCGTCGTGTGTCGCAGCGTGGTGTCGCGTAGCCGTCTTCGGAAACGTCCAGATGTGACACCGTTCGACCAAAAGTCTTCTTTTAAGAAGGTCTACAGATGTTGGGTTGGAACTCGTACCGCGAACGACGTAAAGTTGATGTTGTGGCGCAATTTCAACCTTCGAAATGTTGAAATTCTTTTCCCTCAGAGTCCAGTTGGTCTTCATTTTCAAATACTGTACGACTTCCTGAATCTTTCTGGAGTGATATAGACGTGAAATGTACAGCTGCGTCGAAAACAAAGCAGGAAGCAGCAACATGTAGGGTGGACTCTGTGCAGTACCACACTGGTTACGTTAACAGGGCTTCTTCTTATTTTCTACTTTTGTGAAATCTTCTGCATCAACTTGGCCCGTCCTTGGCAAGGAGCTACGGACCAGCAGCACTATATGACGTTAACACGTTGAAAACCATCAGGGTAGAAGAAGGCAGCGTGCAACATTGCTTGCACTACGCCATCTTGTGCTTCCTTTTTATATAGGTACTCGACCGAAGCCAAATTTTTGATCGAGCGACTGTGATAAATGAATTTTTAATGGCGTCATGCAATAACTTTCCCTATCTTAGTTCTTTATAATAGTCTTGAGTTTATTGTGGGCCCATCCTTGGCTAAGAGCTACGGACCAGCATCACTTTATAACGTAAACACGTTGAATACCGTTTCGGAGAGTATAAATAGTCTACCAAAAAAAATTTGTTCGCTTTTGGATCGAGTGATTGTGATAAATTGTTTTTTAAACTATGCCATGCCGTACATACTTTGACTAAATCCTTGATCACTGTCTTGCTTCCTTTTTGTCACAGATATGATTTCGATTCAGTAGAGGTACTCCTCTCCCGAACATACTCAGAGATATAACGCAATTGGAATGCGTCGAGTTCGGCTTCAGGTATTTCTGCTTTTGATTGACTCTTGGCTGACTTTGAGAATTTTTCCTCATTTTCGCATCTCAGAAAATTCTTCAAAATGTTTAGTGAAAATGCAGAAAATTTAGGTCAGGGATCACTTGTTGAATTAAAAGTATTAAGTTTCCACCAGAACAACTTGAAATACTGTACGACTTCCTTAATATTTGTGGAGAGATACAGACGTGAAATGTACAGCTGCGTCGAAAGCAAAGCAGGAAGCAGCAACATGTAGTGTGGACTCGGTGCAGTACCGCACTGGTTATGTGGACAGGGCTTCTTCTTTTCTACGTTTGTGAAACCCTCTTCATCAACTTGGCCCGTCCTTGGCAAAGAGCTACGGACCAGCAGCACTATATGACGTAAACACGTTGAATACTGTCACAGGAGAAGAAGGCAGCCTGCAACATTGCTTGCAGGTTGCCGTTATTGCTTTTCTTGACCTTTATATACTCGACTAAAGTTTGTAAGTTGTGTTTACGGTTTTGAGTTTATTGGTTTCTTTTTTCAACTGCTGTTCATAATCCTTGCATACTTTCTGTGATATATGTTCTTCCAGTGTAGATATTTTTGTTGCCAATAGTCCCTCTTGTTGTTGAACTCCCGTACATACTCGGGGATATAAGATATATCTTTCATTGATTAACAAAAATAAAGCTAAAATACAATTAAAACCACAGTTAAAAATTCAATATATTTTACAATAGTGTGCTGTGAAAAGGTGACGATTTATTGATTTCAATATCAGTTGATCACCTTCAGCTGCAAGCTGCTGAACATGACGCAGTTTAATGTGGCTGTTAGGTGTTGGCTCATTTAATATCCAAATTTCTAGAAAACCAATAGTAGTAAGTTATTAAGTGTTTTTATTTTATTAATAAGCTTATATGATCTAATTACATAAACAATGGCAAAGACACTTTTTATTTAGCAAAAGAGCGCCCCATGCTTTTCTTCTAATTAAAAGATTTTGAATACCGTCACAGGACAAGAAGGCAGAGTGCAACATTTCTTGCAGTTCGTCTTTATCCAGGGTTATTTGTAAAACACCAGAAACCTCTTAGGCAGTGAAAGTACACATGATTATAAGCAACTTTTACTTTGGGAAAACTCCGAAATCTCGAAAAAAATATCAACTGTTTCATACAAAATGCAATATTTAGTCAATGAAAATGTATGGAACAGCTGATATTTTTCTCGAGCTTTCGGAGTTTTCCCAAAGTAAAAGTCGCTTATAATCATGAGTACTTTCACTGCCTAAGAGGTTTCTGGTGTTTTACAAATAACCCTGTATACTCAACCGATGATATTCAGCTATACCCGGTTAGGGTGGCAGCCGACCTCACCGTAGTTTTATTATTTAAAACTAGCTTTTGGTCGCAATTTTGTATGCGCATATCCCGTTTTTACCGTTCCCGTAGGTATTTCGGAAAATCCTCAGTGCACCCTTATTGAGTGTAAGGAAGCTACTTGCCAAATTTCATCTTTCTACGACCGATACTTTCGGCTGTGCGTTGTCTGTCAGTCGCTGACGTTCTTTGTCGAGGGTCACCGTGCTATTTCTCTTGTGGTGTATCCTTCTTCCCTCAAAATACCTCTTTCGCATGTCACAAAACTCGCCAAAACGTTTGGTGTAGCTGCAGAAAATTTAGGTTAGGGATAACGTGTTGAATTAATTGTATTAAGTTTTCGCCAGATTCACTTGAAGTCTTCTTTTAAGAATGTCGGCAGAGGTGGGTTGGAACTCGTACCTACCACGAACGACGTAAAGTTGATGTTTTGGCGCGATTCCAACCTTTTGACCCTCAGAGTCCAATCCAGTTGGTCTTCATTTTCAAATACTTTTCTGCTTTTGTGACACCGTCTTCATCAACTTGGCCCGTGCTTGGCAAGGAGCTACGGCCCAGCAGCATTTTTTAACGTTAACACGTTGAATATCGTCACAGGAGAAGTGGGCAACGTGCAACATTGCTTGCAGTACGCTATCTTTGCCATCTTTTTATTGAGTGAACCAAAGTTTGTAAGCGTCTTGAATCGAGCGACTGCGATAAATGATTTGTCAATTGTGTCATGACGTACAATTTCTTATCTAAATTCTTGATTACGGTCTTGAGTTAATAGGTTCTTTTTTGGTGGTATTATGTCCTTCGGACAGTATAGGTACTCCTGTTGCAAAATAGTCTCTCTTGGGGTTGAGCTCCCCAACATACTCGGGGATATAACACAGTTGGAATGCGTCGAGTTTGGCTTCAGGTATTTCCGCTTCAAATTTATCTCTGACTGCTTGCGAAAGTTTTTTGTACATTTATCAAAACGAAATAAAAACAAATTATGCATTATTTTATGTGCAGTCATATTCATTAATTAAGTCTTTATTTCATTAAAATATATCAGGTACTTTTGAAGATATTTAAGATTTTCTAGCCGAAGCATCTTTTTTGCGGTCCATTGTATAACGTCGGCGAGCTTGCGAGCATTTTTCTTTATATCCGTCACAAAATTCGCCAAAGCTTTTAGTGTAGCAGCAGAAAATTTAGGTTAAAGAATAACGTGTTGAATTAAAAGTATTAAGTTTTCACCAGAATCTTGAACTTTCTCCTAACATCGAATCTGAAAACAAAAATGTAAATAGTTTTGTTTTTATCTTGTTAAGCAACTAAATTTCAAAGTGATCTTAATTCAATGTTTCGGATTTGTCTCTGTCTTTAATCAAGTTAGAACACAAATTACTCGGATATTTAAGTCGCATACATACTAACATGTTAATTTAAATGTAAAAAATGATGTTTTTCTCAGATTTTCGAAGAAAACTCTTTTATTCATTGTAACCAAACTCATTTTTAACTGACGTAAAACGGAGGAGGTTCTCAAGTTGTCGAGTATATTATACATATCTTAATATATATAAATCTCGTGTCACAATGTTTGTCCTCAATGGACTCCTAAACCACTTAACCGATTATAATAAAATTCGCACACCATGTGCAGTTCGATCCAACTTGAGAGATAGGATAGTTTAAATCTCAAATTATAGTAGGTAGGGTAGGTAGGGTAGGTAGGGTAGGTAGGGTAGGTAGGGTAGGTAGGGTAGGTAGGGTAGGTAGGGTAGGTAGGGTAGGTAGGGTAGGTAGGGTAGGTAGGGTAGGTAGGGTAGGTAGGGTAGGTAGGGTAGGTAGGGTAGGTAGGGTAGGTAGGGTAGGTAGGGTAGGTAGGGTAGGTAGGGTAGGTAGGGTAGGTAGGGTAGGTAGGGTAGGTAGGGGAGGTAGGGTAGGTAGGGTAGGTAGGGTAGGTAGGGTAGGTAGGGTAGGTAGGGTAGGTAGGGTAGGTAGGGTAGGTAGGGTAGGTAGGGTAGGTAGGGTAGGTAGGGTAGGTAGGGTAGGTAGGGTAGGTAGGGTAGGTAGGGTAGGTAGGGTAGGTAGGGTAGGTAGGGTAGGTAGGGTAGGTAGGGTAGGTAGGGTAGGTAGGGTAGGTAGGGTAGGTAGGGTAGTAGCCAGTTGACGGGAGCGAAGCCGCGTGGGTCAGCTAGTATATATATATATATACATATATATATATATAATGTATGTAAGAGCGGGTGGGCTCGAGGACCTCAAATGATAACGATCAGACATCTTGTAAACTCTTTTTACTATTACTCGCAACCAACAATGATTCACAAAACTTAGTTTTACAAAGAGATGCACACAGTTCAAAATACAATTGAATACTCTGCCCTCTGTGGCTAGAGCGAGATGACTATCAGCGTCTCACGGCAACGACTTCTGGTGACATTTGATTTTCAATAAAGTTAAGATTTAATTTAGTTAAAGCAATGTAATTTTGCATAATAATTGATTTATAATTAAAAATTATTTAAATACTTTGATTTGTTAACTTAGATAGATAAAAATTATTTTATTTAAATGTCACAAATGTTTTGACTTCATTTTTAACCTTTAAAATAATACATAATTATTTTATTGCACTGATTCGTGTTTCCGTAACGTCATTAGCCATTTTGTTTGTGGTAAGGTCGTTATTTGTACGCACATATCTTGTTTTTCCCATTCCTATAGGAATTTTTGGAAATAGGGAAGATACAAATACAGAATTTATGAGAATTTTGTCAGTAAAATGATAAAAAAGTATATAATAAACATCATTGCAACGTTTTTATTTTGGTTAATATCGATTTTTAACAAAAATAAAAAAACGGAACGTATTTAAAAACAACAATCAGCGTTTGGTGACGTCTCTGCTGTTATGCCAACGAAAAGGCAACCTTATGTCTTTGAGTTAGGACAGTTCTTGACCAGTGATAGACACGAGTGACGTCATCGTCCGTTTTCGCGCGAACTTTTAAACTATCGATTTCAAAACGCAATTTTGGCAATAAATTAAAGCGTTTTCATTTTTTATTTATGTGGTGATCTATTCTAGATGGAGTTCTTTAAAATTAAAGCAAAAATGGAAATATTGCATGTTTCCTATTCTCTTTTAGTGCACTCTACGACCAGAAGTTTTGTCTGTCAGTCACTCAGTCACTCACTTAGTCAGTAACGGAAGAATTTAGTATATTAAGATTACATAAATAACACCTTCATAGCTTTGTCAACGCGATTTTACGATCACGATACATCTATACCGATCATACATCTATCTTATATTGATTTTTTTTTTGTAATCAATGTTAAAAACGTTTTTTATTATTCACTTTTTAGTGGTTCTCCACACTTAACAACACCACTGGATAGTCGGAGGAAAGCAAAATACGCAATTTCGTTAACTTGAATTACAAACCAAATTCGTTGTCTAAGTAAACGAATTCTAGCTATTTAGTTTTAAAAGCCAACCTGCTATACCGATTTTGACTGACACTGGACAAGTGCGAGTCAGACTCGCGTGCAAAGGTTTCCGAACGAATATTTTTTTTTTAACATGATATTTTAACACTATAGCATTCTTATAGTTTTTCCTGTAATCTATAGGTAAAGATCTATTATCTCAATTTTTTCAAAAATTTCGGCTCAGTAGTTGCGGAGATAAGGTCGGAGTGGTAATTTTTTGTCTAATTTACAAACCATAATTTTAAAGTTATTAAAAAAATATAGTTAAATCCCTTACAGTAAGTCCTTTTATTTTATATGTCACACAATATTGCTCAAGATCTTTTTTTTAATTTTCTAGTTTGACCCCCAAAAGTGCCCCATTCTAAAAATTTTATAATTTACGTAACGCTTCTGTGTTTGGGTCACAGAAGTCCAGATGTGTACCAAATTTCAACAGAATGGTCCAGTGAATCCGGAGAAAACTGGCTGTGACAGACGGACAGACTGACAGACAGACACCCAGGTGATCCTATTGGGGTTCCGTTTTTTGTTTGGAACCCTAAAAATAAAATAAAACCGAATTGAGAACCTCCTTTTTGATGTCGGTTAAAAATAAAACTAAAATACGATTAAATACAATAAATTTAACAATAGTTGGGAAAAGGAAACAGATTGATTGATTTCAAAATCACCTTAACCTGCAAGCTGCTGAACATGACGGCCGACAGCGGTATTCTCCATTCGTCGCATATATTGCATTATGTAAGCATAAGATCAATGAACTAATAGGTACGTATTTTATACATAAAACTAAACTATTACTATACACGTAACGACTGCGTCGTGTTCGCAGCGTGGTGTCGAGTAGCCGTCCTCGAAAACGTCGAAATACGACACCTTTCGGCTAAGTCTTCTTTTAAGGAAGTCTGCAGATGGTGGGTTGGAACTCGTACCACGAAAGACGTAAAGATGATGTTGGGGCGCGATTCTAACCTTTCAACCCTCAGAGTCAAGTTGGTTTTCCTCTTTGTGGAGTGATGTACGCCATCTTTGCTTTCTTTTTATTGAGTCGACCAAAGTTTGTACGCGTTTTGGATCAAGCAACTGCGATGAATTATTTTTCAATCGCGTCTTGCCGTACACTTCCTTATTTAAATTGTTGATGACGGTCTTGAGTTTATTGGTTTCTTTTTTCAACTGCTGTTCATACTTCTTTCATTTTTTTCTGTGATATTAGGTTCTTCCAGTATTGGTACTCCTGTTGCCAATAGTCTCTGTTGGTTTTTAGCTCCCGAATATACTCGCGGATATAACGCAGTTATAATGCGTCGAGTTCGGTTTCAGGTATTTCTTAGTGCACCCCTTCGGAGTGTTTGGAAGCTACATGCCAAATTTCAGCGTTCTACGAACACTTGTTTCGGCTAAGCGTTGTCTGTCAGTCACTCAATCACTCAGTAACGCAATAATACTATACATTAGGATTATATAAATATGCGAAAGAATCTTACATTGATATACAAAAATAAAACTAAAATACAATTAAAACCACAATGATTAAAAATACAATTTATTTTACAATAGTTGTTAAAAGGAGACGATTTATTGATTCCAATATCAGTTGATCACCTTCACCTGCAAGCTGCTGAACATGACGCCAGTTTACTGTGCCTGTTAGGTGTTGGCTCATTTAATATCCAAATTCCTATAAAATCAATAGTAGTAAGTTATTAAGTGTTTTTATTTTATTAATCAGCTTAAATTATCTAATTAGATAAGAGAGAGGAGCATAGGGCGCGTGGTAACATGACAAGCAAATCCCGTACATTTGAGTATTGGGTGGAAAGAGGAATGTGTTTCGTAACAATGACATAAACACAAAACAGTCAGTTGGTGGCATCGGATCAGTCATTGAACTGCATCAGACTGCTTGAAAAGCGAATTGTTACAATCTTTTTAGTTGTTTTTAGCGGTCGGGTTTTTTGACAGTCTAGTTTTATGTTTGATTCTTTTTAGTGGGTAACATTTTTGGAATCGTCTCCTCGAGCCCTTTATCTTGATACCCCACTCGATAAGCTTTGAAAATTAAAAAAAATATTTAACGTATGATATACTTTGTGTTACTTAACAATTAATATGAATCAAACGACTCCTTTGAAGCTAAAATCCATCAAGCCGTTTAGGCTACAGAGCGAGCCGAACATTTGGATTTGGCGCCAAAATTCCGCCATTTTGTTTTTTTTTTTTATTTAATTTGATATACCCAATGTCACTCTCACAGTAAATACGTATCTCACACACTCAAAGTTAAAAGCCATCGAGCCGTTCAAGCTGCAGAGCGTGCCAAACATTTGAATTTGGCGCCAAAAATAAGGGGCCAGATACACACACAATCTCTCTATGTGAAACACTGAAATTCAGCTACATCCGGTTAAGGTGCAGCTGACCCCGCCGTAGTTTTAATATTTAAAATTACGTGAATAACACCTTAAATTGCAAGCATCTGAACATGATGGCCGACATCGGTGTTCTCCATTCGTGGCATATATTGCGTATATTTATTTATCCTTTATTTCAGGCTACTAAGACCCATGAAACACAATTCATTCACACATAAGCAAAAGTTTGTGATCACTAGCATAAGCTGGTTTTATTTTAATTTATATTTTTCAAGAAAAAAATCTTTGTTGTGTGTTTTCTTTAAATAGAAAAACTCTTGAAATTAAAACATACAAGTTTTTATTAACAAAAATAGAGTAATTAATCAGAATGAAATTGTAACAGGAATTGGACAGAAAGAAAAAGACTGTTTAACCAAACTTAAACAACAATTAATTAATATAAGATTTATCTTTATTCAATAAAGTTTAACACTTTCCCTGGCTCAAACACATGCGGAGATCCTCCTGGGCAAGCTGAGGATCAAGTTATCCAGCATTACTTGGGGTAACCTGCACCATTCTTGAACAGCGGCTTCCCTAAGCTCTGGCACGGTATCAGGTTTTGAGGTTAGAATCGAATCATAACAACAAATAGTAGGCATTGTTTTTGAAAACAATCAGTCCTTTATAATAGCTAAGTCGTAATATTCATTACATAGTCCCGAAAGTCGCCAAAACACACAAATAAACTTAATTGCAAAGAGCAAGTGACGCTAATGTAAACAATAGTGAGAATGCCCTATTCTCACTATTGTTTCTCACAGGTGAAGTGAGAGACTGACAGTTGACAGTGACAAGTGACCATTTAGTGACGTTACGTTGAATAGGAGTAGGCTAATACGATAAGGTTTATCGATATTTCCTAAGATTTAGTATGGTTGTACGTTACAAAATCGTATTACATAAACTTTTGTCACACGAAAATAATTATCATTACTTATAAGTAGGTATGACAATATCCTTCTTTACTATTCTATACTTCTAATAATATTAATACATAATAACAACTGTATCTAGTCTACAATATTGTTTTTTAAAGAAAACTTATAATGTATTCAGTAAAAAATTGCATTTCGACTGCGGCGAAGCCCTAATTGAGGGTTATTTTTATATTAATTTTAAATAATCGTTTGACTTAAAAGTATCTACGCATTTTTTTTTTAAACGATCATTAGAAAAACCCTAAATTATTCACTTCAGGATTATTTAAACTATTTAAAATCGAGTATGATCTTATTCATACTGTTTAACTTTTAGGGAGTAGTTGTATGGAATCGTAGTTGTATGTTTTTATTGTAGCTTCTATTTTTACTTTATTTGAAATAAATTCATTCAGAACAGTCCATTAAAACGTCATTCTATCGATTGCAACCAAGTATTGGGCATCCCTCATCTTTTTCGACACGACATGACGTTTGGCGAAGATGGGGCATGGCAGTTAATGTTATTAGTCGCGTAAAATACTTTCTAATATCTATTTTGGCATGCAGCTAGTCTGTGTTACAAAAGTATTTGCAACAAATATAGTAAAATAGAAAATTAATTATCGTGTACGATCGATACATTTGTTTCACAGGGCGATTCTGGTCATAGTCTTTCATTGAAGGCATAAGATGGCGCCAAAATTCAGCTATTTTATTTGTTATATACCTTGCGTTACTCTCACAATTAATACGAATCCAACGACTCCTTTGAAGCTAATATCCATTAAACCATTTAGACTACAGATCGAGCCAAACATTTGAATTTGGCGCCATAAATCCGCCTTTTTGTTTTTTAATTTTAATATACAACTGTAACTTTATGCCAAGAAATACCCAATTGCTGATTAATAGAAGCTGGATAGACACAAAGTCTCTCCATGTGAAACACTAAAATTCTGCTACATCCGGTTAGGATGCAGCCCAACTGCACCCCACCGTAGTTCTATTATTTAAAATTCCTTAATAACACTTTAAACTGCAAGCAGCTGAACATGTCGGCTGAAATCGGTATTTTCCATTTGTCGCATATATTGCGTATATTTATTTATCCTTTGTTTCAGGCTACTCAGGCACATGAAACACAAAACATTTATATATAAGATAAGTGTAAGATCTATAACACTATAAACTAACACATATTTTAAACATTAAACTAAACCATTGCTATACACTTAAAGTCGGCGTCGTGTTTCGCAGCGTGATTGTCGCGTAGCCGTCATCGGAAATGTCGAAATACGGCACCTATCGGCAAAAAGTGTTTCTTAAGAAGGTCTGTAGATTGTGGGTTGGAATTCGTACCATGAACAATGTAAAGTTGATGTTGTGGCGCGATTCCAATCTTTCTACCCTCATTGTGCAGTTGGTCTTCATTTTCAAATACTTTACGACATCCTTAATCTTTGTGGAGAGAGGCAGACGCAAAATGTACAGCTGCGTCGAAAGCAAAGTAGGAAACAGCAACATGTTGGGTGGACTCTTTTGTAAAACCCTCTTTATCAACTTGATTCGTCCTTAGCAGCTACGGAGAAGAAGGCAGCGTGAAACATTGCTTACAGTACGCCATCTTTGCCTTCCTTATATTGAGTCTACCGAAGTTTGCAAGAATTGAATGTATTGTGATCTTAATTCAATCTTTCGGATTCGTCTCTGTCTTTGATCAAATAACAACCCAAATTACTCTGATATTGAAATCGTTAACATGTTTATTTAGTTGTGAAAAATGATGTTTCTCGCAGATTTTCTTCATTGTAGAAACAATACTCATTTTTACAGTGTGTACAGTGACATTGTTCCCACAAAATTGGAAAAAAAAATCCAGCCCAATGGGTAGGAAAACAGGGGATGATTGATTGTTTACTCACTGATTGTAATATGTGACCACGCATCAATTTTTACAGAGTAGTTCGATCTTGATCCCATACATTTGAGTATTGGGCGGAAAGAGGAATGTCCTTCAAAACAAAGACATAAACACAAAATAGTCTTATTCCAAAACATACCCATACCCAGTTGCTGGTTAAAAGAGACCGGACACTCAGTCTCTCTATGTGAAACACTGATATTCAGCTACATCCGGTTAGGAAGGCAGCCAACCCCACCGTAGTTTTATTATTTAAAACTAGTTTTTGTCCGCGACTTTGTACATGCATATCCCGTTTTTCCCGTTCCCATAGGAATTTTTGGAAATCCTCTCTTAGTGCATCTTTTCAATCGTATCATGTCGTTCACTTCATTATCTAAGATCTTGAGTACGGTCTTGAGTTTATTTGGGTTTTTTACTGGTGTTTCCAGTATAGGTACTCCTTTTGTCAATAGTACTTCTTGTGGTTGAGATCCCGAACACGCTCGGGGATATAACGCAGTTGGAATGCGTCGAGTTCGAATCAAGTAGTTCCGCTTTGAATTTATGTTTGACTGCTTGCGAGCATTTTTCCTCATTTTCTCCTCTCACAAAATTCGCCTTAACGTTTGGTGTAAATGCAGAAAATTTAAGTTAGGGATAATGTGTGAGGGTGTGGAATTTTGTTCGAAAGTGTCACCGTGGCCCTGGAACGCAAATGGCACTAGGAGGAACACGGATGTGTTTTAGTTAGTAAGAGTCTGACACTCCCTGCTTCACCCAGAGCGGGAGGAGTCATTCGATAATAAAAAAAGGATAACGTGTTGAATTCAAAGTATTATGTTTCCACCAGAACCACTTGAACTGTCTCATAACTTCAAATCTGAAATAAAAAATTTAATGAGTAAATAGTTTTATTTTATATCGTTAGGTTTTACTTTTAATTTTACATTTTCAGTTTTTTACACAATTATCTATTAAAAAAAGTATTATGTTTTACTTTATGTGAAATTAAATATTCATTAATTTAGTTCTTATTTCATAAAGCTATTTCAGGTACTTTTGAAAATAATGAAGATTTCCTAGCCGACCCATTTTCTTTGCGGTCCAGTGTATTACTAACTATACACGTAACGTCAGCGTCGGCGTCGTCGTGTTTCGCAGCGTGGAGTCGCGTAGCTGTCCTTGGAAACGGCGAAATACGACAACTTTCGGCCAAAAGTTTTCTTTTGAGAAGGTTTGCAGATGGTGGGTTGGAACTCGTACCACGTACGACGTAAAGTTGATGTTATGGTTCAGTTGGTCTTCATTTTCAAATAGTCCACGACTTCCTCAATTTTTGGGGACTGATGCAGACGTGAAATGTACAGCTGCGTCGAAAGCAAAGCAGGAAGCAGCAACATGTAGTGTGGACTCGGTGCAGTACCGCACTGGTTATGTGAACAGGTTTTCTTCTTCTTCTTTTCTACTTTGTTTGAAAAACTTCACCAAATTGGCCCGTCCTTAGCAATGAGAAGAAGGCAGCGTAAGTACATCATTGCTTGTAGTACGCCATCTTTGCTTTTTATTATCGAGTCGACCAAAGTTTGTACGCGTTTTGGATCTAGCGACTGCGATAAATGATTTTTCAATCGCATCATGCCATACACTTTCTTATCTAAATTCTTGATTACGGTCTTGAGTTAATTGGTTTTTTTTCTGTGGTGTAATGTCCTTCCAGTATAGGTACTCCTGTTGCCAATAGTCCCACTTGTTGTTGAGCTTTCGAATATACTCGGGGATATAACGCAGTTGGAATGCGTCGAGTTCGGCTTCAGGTATTTTCGCTTCGGATTTATCTTTGACTGCTTCCGAAAATTTTTCTTAATTACGGTCTTGAGTTTATCGGTCTCATTTCTTTCAATTTCTATTATATTATGTCCTTTCAGTATAGTCACTCATGTTGCCAATAGTCCCTTTTATTGTTGAGCTCCCGAACGTACTCGGGAATATGATGCTGTTGGAGTTCCGCTTCAGGTATTTCCGCTTCAAATTTATCTTTGTTGCTTTTGAGTATTTTTCCTGATTTCCGCATCTCACAAAATTGGCCAAAACTTTTGGTGTAGCTGCTGAAAATTTAGGTTAGGTATAACGTGTTGAATTAAAAGTATTCCTCCCAACTTCAAAACTGAATACAAAAGTTTTATGAGTAAATAGTTTTGTTTTATCTTGTTAAGTAACATTTCAAAGCGATCTTAATTCAATGTGTTGGATTTGGTGATTTGATTTTGCTAAAAAAGCTCTTTTGTTCAGGAAAGAAAACTCTTTTTAACGTGTGTTAATGTTTATGTCATTGTTACGAAGCACGTTCCTCTTTTTCCAACCAACACTCATATGAATGGGATTTGCTTGTCACGTCACCACGTGCCCTATGCTCTTCTGGTAATTAAAAGGTTTCTTTACCATTTACCTAATTGAAAATTTCAAGCATGCTAGTATTTAAAAAAAACAAGAAGAAGCAAAAGAGGTCACCTCCTGGAAAGATGGGAAGACGAACTTAATAAGTTCGCAAACAACGACTGGATGAGAACAGCCCAGGATAGGATAAAATGGAGCAAGATGGAGGAGGCCTATACTCGTCGATAGGCCCTTAGTTAATATTATGTAAAAAAGAGCTTAAAACACTTTACACCAGCTGTTAGAACATTAGCCAGCCTAATTACCCTCCTCCACTCTGGGTTACGGATAACGGTCAACTTCTATAACTTTGTTTAAGGTTAATCTGTGATATCTGCGTAAATTCTAATGTTACAGTTCTTCTTGATGACCGCCATGATGGGATGCCCAGTCAGATCGTTCCACAGGAGAGAGAATGCCGTCCTGCTGCAGCTGGTACAGCGCGCGCTCGCAACGGTCCGCCCAGTGCGTACGTCAGGATGCACGTGCGCGAGGGACTGCGGCCGGTGTACATGCGCGCCCACTGACGAACGCTCTGGCTAATGTTCTAATGGCTGGTGTAATTTGGCTGTTAGGTGTTGGTTCACTTAATTGGCAAATTCCTATTAAAACAATAATAGTAAGTTATTGGGTGTTTTATCTTATTAGGAAGATTTTTTTTTTAGTCTGACAGTACAGGCTACACAAAAACTGACACACTGGTGGTGGTGGTGGTGGGACACACTGGTGAGCGAAGGCCTCCCCCAAATCCTTCCAAATTTTCTTTTCCCGCGCCACCTCGTACGCTGGTACTCGCGTACCGTGAGGGCTGCGTGGCGTTTCGCCACCTCTTTAAACAATGGTAAAGAAACCCATACATTTGAATTTAGGGTGGAAGTGAGAGGAATGTGACTCGTAACAATGGCATTACAATAAGTTTTGTTTTTACAATGAATAAAACATATTTTTTTTAGAAAATCTAGAAGAAAACACATAATTTTTTACAACAAAATAAACATGTTAGTATGTATATCAGTATGATTTCAATATCAGAGTAATTTGGATTCTTACTTGATCAAAGACTGAGAAAATTCCGAAATTAATTAAAATCACTTTGAACTATTTATTGATTAAATTTTTGTTTTCAGATTTGAATTTGGAAGAAAGTTTAAGCTGTTGAGTGGAGCAGTTCAGCCAAAGATAAATTCGAAGCGGAAATATCTGAAGCCGAACTCGACGCATTCCAACTGCGTTATATCCCCGAGTATGTACTCCTGTACATACTGCTCAACAACAAGAGGGACTATTTGGCAACAGGACTACCTATAGTTGAAGGACATAATTTATCAGAAAAAATGGAAGGAGTTTGAAAAGCAGTTGAAGCAAGAAATAACTAAACTCTAAACAGTGATCAAGAATTGCATGGCATGACGCATTTCATGTTTAACCTGCAAGCTACCTGGGCGTGACGCACGACATCTGTACTCTCCATACGTCACATATATTGCGTATACGACATGAGCTTGTTGAACACCGTCACAGGAGAAGAAGACAATAATCAAGAATTAAGACAAAGAGGTGTACGGCATGATGCGTTTAAGAAACCATTTATTACAGTTGCTCGATCCGAAACGCGTAGTAACTTTGGTCGACTATTTAAAGGAACAACAAAGCAATGATGACGTATTGAAAGCAATGTTGCACGCTGCCTTCTTGTCATGTGTGTGTGTGAAATATAACGTGCTAATATCGTCGCGTCACATATAAACAATATATGTGACGCATGGAGATTACCGATGTCGGCTGTCACGTCCAGGCACCTTGTACTTCAAGAAAGATGGTTAACTGATAATCTGTTTAATAAATGAGACAGATTTATTGATTTCAAAATCAGTTAAACTTTCCCATTTTTTGTTATTTGTTTTGTATATTTTTAGCGTAATTTTAATTGTATTTTTATTTTTATGTTTAATTGTGTTTTCATTTTATATTATTTGTATTCTAATTGTAATTTTTACTATATTTTTGATAATCAGTGTAATATAGATGTAAGTGTATATTTGTTGTAGTAACTGTGATAAATAGTTAAAAAAAAACATTTATCACAGCACTTGAAAAAAGAAACCAATAAACTCAAGACCGTAATCATAATCCGTAATTATAATTGTTAATCAGTGTAATATAGATGTTAGTGTATCTTTGTTGTAGTAACTGTGATAAATGGGTTTTGGTAAAAAAACATTTATCACAGCAGTTGAAAAAAGAAACCAATAAACTCAAGACCGTAAACAAGAATTTAGATAGGGAACTTTAAGACATAACGCGAAAGAAAAATCATTTATAGCAGTCGCTCGACCCGAATCGCTTGCAAACTTTGGTCGACTATACAAAGGAAAAGGAAAACAATGATGACGGACGTACTGAAAGCATTGTTGCACACTGCTTTCTTCTCCCTTTGACGGTATTTAACGTGCTTATGTCCAATACGTATGGAGAGTACCGATGTCGACCGTCATGTTCAAGGCGACTTAACTGATTTTGAAATCAATCATGTCTCCTTTTCCCAACTATTGTAAAACTACTACTACCAGCGGCTACTGCCAGCGACTTCGCCTGCGTGGTAGTTGAAAAGCTTATGTGCTAATCCATCTCTAAATCAAATTTCATCCAAATCTGTTCAGCCGTGATTGAGTAACCATCTAAACTTTCGCATTTATAATATAATAGTACGTTAGATTAGATTATCCGTATGGTGTCGGCCACCGACGTATGGTGCCGTGAAAGAATAATACCATCCCATCACTTCCCGTGGGTGTCGTAAGAGGCGACTAAGGGACTCACCAGCATGGGCAGCAGCGTACTCTGTAAAACTCAACACTGCGGTCGCCAACCCGCCTGCCAAGCGTGGCGATTATAGCAAAGCCCCAAATGACAAGCACAACTCAAAAATGGCTCCTAGTACCCGGCAGCCCGTCTACCCTTGACTCCGGTAGCAGTCAAGCTCACGGCAAGGCAAGGGGTGCGAAGAATCTCCGGAGTGGACCCGGTTACCCTCACAAACACCGACGATTGGATCTGGTTTGCGACGCTTGGGGGAGGCCTATGTCCAGCAGTGGACGATGAGATTAGATCTAATCTAATCTTATCTAATCTCATCATCATATCAGCCACTGCTGATATGATTTGTGATTGTAGTTTTATTTATATTTTTAAGTGTGGTTTTAATCGAATATTATTTTTTGATTTTTGATTGTTTGTTGTTTTTAGTTGTATTTTAATTTTAATTTTTTTTTTTTACTATAGATAGGATATTTAGGATAATTTTTGTTAATCAATGTAAAATAGATGTATGCTTTGCGGTAGTAACATCACATTGGCGAAGCTGTTAAGGTGTTATTTTCGTAATTTGAAATAAATAAATTAAAACAATAGTGGGATGGTTTCCGTTCTAGCCGGATGTATAGTCTGTTTTTAATCTCTGAGACTAAATGAACAAATGCAAAATGGCAAACTGACATAGGTTACAATATCATTTAAGTCAGTTTTGACATTTGCAGCTGTCAATTTAGTCTCCGAGACTAAAAAACAGACATTAGCTGAATATTCTGTGTTTCACATGACGATTACGCTAGTGAAATAAAAAGTATAATTTTAGTATAACTTAAGTATTTAGTTTTAGCTAGTGAAGAGTTTTTTTTTATTTTATTTAAGTGTATTATATATTATGGTATAAGTAAGTAAATAAATATTATGAATAATTAAGTTATTAGTATAGTAATTATAACTTACTGATCTATGTTATTGTTAGTGAGTAAATGCTTTATTTTGTGATTTGGAATATTTCTGTATTATTTTTGCTACATTCTCTCTGTAGGATTTGTAATTTAAAATGCAAACTTTCAATCAGTAGATTATAAATAAACTCGTCGTTAGATAATATCCATGCATGTCAAATGGTTAAGTTTGGTTTCCCTCCCTCCTCCTTGCGTCGTATTCCTCAGTGCGTCGTGACCTCCTTTCTGTATCACTTTCATACGTATGATGTTCCTCCACCTGTTTCTGTCCCTGGCGGTGTGGAGGGCGTTGTGAACAGAAGTGTCAAGGGCCGTGCGAATCTGGTCAGACCAACGTTTTGGACTGCGTTCACGAGGTCTTTTTCCATCTACTTTGCTGGTTAAGATGAGCTTCTCGAGGTTGTCACCTTCTTTTCTTGCAATATGACCGACGTATTCTAGGACTCTGCGAAGTTTGGTTAGTAAGATTCAATAAGACAGTACTATATGAGGGAAAGCAGCAACGGTATTCTGAAGAGATTGCTTCACGTGCTGTTTGCCCAATCCAACAAAGATGAGTGAATATTATGTTGGGACGCTAGAGGTCGGCAACCTAACGCAAGGGTTTGCCGGTTTCTAGAGGAAGATGCCAGGAAGGATGGTGACGTATTTGGCTCACCAATTGATTTTATTGATTGTCGTTTTTCAACTTGACTGTGATTTTATTTTGATTTTTCTGTTTTTATTTTGATTACTGTGATTTAAATGATTATTGTTATTAATTTGGTTTATTGTTATTTTATTTTAATTTTACTTTGTTTTTTTTTCTGATTTAAATGATTTTCCTTTTTATTGTGAGTATTTTTTTTTCAAAAAGTTTGACCTTCCCTCTGGGGCAGAGATATATCCTTAGCTTCCCTTTTATATTAAAAACACACAATGGTTTATTTAAGGGCAAATTCTCTAAAGCAATTACACTAAACACCACTGGCAACTATTTACCAACAAGTTCTACTGTATTCAAACAAAACACAACAACAATCAGCGTTTAGCAAACGCTTGGCACATCGTATACAAAGCGCTGCAGCGCTGTCGTGTGCGAGCCACTCTGTAATTTACGCGCTAAAACAATTGAAGTTCGGCTGGCCAAATACGAGGTGGTGGTTCGAATTTAGAATAGTCTTTGGTTGTTCGAAAACGCTTGATGGTATAAAAAATATTCTAAAGAGCATTTAAGTTGTACTCCACGTCCGTTGTAGGCCACGCCATGTCACGTCAGCCGCACGGAGCCAAAGGCAAATACATCCCTCCCTTCACCCCTCAAATCTAGTACTTCCGCTTAGGTTTATGAACATAAGGATTACTACATACTCACTCTGCTTTTACTACCGTTATGAGTTGTAAATACCGTGTAAATCTGAAGAGGCATACAAAGCGGATTCAGCTGAATATCAGTATTTTACGTGAAGCGGCTGCCTAACAGACCTCCACAATCAAGAACTGGGTAACACGGTAAGATTGGTGTCAGAATTTCTGGCTTCTGGCAATCCATAGCGACTATCAAAGAAACATATCTATCAGCAGAGCAGCAGAGGAAGCGTAGTTCACTTAATAGTTCGTCGAGTCCGCCCCGTAGCAAGGGGGCACTGCCGAGGATGGTGGAGGGCCCAGCCCGAGCCGTCGGGACGGAAACACGTCACAGGTGGAGACTAAGGATAGTGCTCAGGAAGGGTTCGAAGA
Organism: Lacanobia oleracea; assembly: GCA_950371165.1. Lineage (NCBI taxonomy): Eukaryota > Metazoa > Arthropoda > Insecta > Lepidoptera > Noctuidae > Lacanobia > Lacanobia oleracea. The sequence goes on along the minus strand of OX493412.1, from coordinate 6,756,551 downwards.
CTGCGCAGAGCAACCTAGACCGGAAGTAACTCAATCGCCGCGCTCACCTACTTTTGAACCGACCCGGTCCCACCCTATTTGCCAATGTCGGCTAAATAATCCTCCTAAATAATTATAATTTGTAATTCATTAGCATTAAGGTACGGTCTAAATATAATTATTGACTTTCAAGGTTAAAGCTTAACTCGTGAGGATCTTGTCATGTATAGTATTGCGTAATTAGCTAGGTAGGTACTTCTTATTTAGGTACCTGATGTAACTCATTGGTAACGGGAGCTCGTGGCTAGATAATAACAGCCGCACGGGTCGATCTTCAAGGTAAAGCAATGCTTGCCAAGGTTGGTCTGTGGATGGGTAACCATCGTAACATAGCGAGTTTCCTCCGTGCCTCGGAAAGTACATTAAGCCGTTGGTCCCGGCTGTCATTTGTAGATCTTTGGCAGTCGTTACGGATAGTCAGAAGCCAGTTAATCTGACTCCAGTCTTGCCATAACGTACCGTGTTACCCAGGTACTGGGTTGTGGAGGTCTGGTAGGCAGCCGCTCCACGTAAAACACTGGTATTCAGCTGAATCCAATTTGACTGGAAGCCGACCCCAATATAGTTGGGAAAAGGCTAGGCAGATGATGATGTAACTCATTAGTAACCACACGGTTTTGTTAGTTTATTTTTGCATTTAATTAGAAGTTAATATAGAATAAAGTTAGAGGATTGTAGTGTTTGTATAGCGTGCACACTCGTGCACGCATACATGTAAGCGTTTCGTGTAGGACGGGTGGTCCACAATAAATGGTTGAACTGGCTGCGCGTGTTTCTTTGCTACATACATTACAATTTCAAGGATTCATTCGTTCTTGAGCTATCAGAAAAGTATCAATTGACCTTTCAAAGACCAGAAGATCATTTCAAATTCTTGATCTTGACACAGAAAATTTATTGTTACTGCGATATATTTGCTATCGTGGGTATTTAAATATAAGTCATTGTACGTAAGGCGCCCAATACACGCTCATGCAACGTCACTCAATTCCAAAAGTCATGAATGACGAATTACTGATGGTGAGTGATGGAATTCAATCAACATTAGACGTTCATCCTAAAATCGCACCAACTCGGGATTCCAAAAAGGACCAGGACCGAACTTTTAGCCATTCGGTTAAAGTTTAGAAACGTACTGCTTCGATAGCGTTCTGTGACCAACCATGATGTGTGCCATCTCCCCCTCATTCTCCTATGTGATTTTTGTTGTATGCAGTCTTGTCATAGGAATCGTGGGTTCTGGAGGTTCTGGGGGGTACAGGGGGGAGGGGGTGGGCAAAGGTGGGTGGGGGAAGTTATTCCCCTCATTTTCCACACATTCAAGGTCAAGGTTACAGTCAATTTTTCAAAATTCGTGAAGGATCTAAGATTCATGTTTTTTTATTGAATATGACGTCTCCGACAAAATAAAAATCTTGCATGGATATCAAAAACCCCCTAGAAACCTCTAATATCCTCACTTTCCGTCCAACGAGGCAGCACGTTTCTAAATCCAACTCTTTTCGTCAATCAATTCCATGCAACCATCAGTCACTGCATTACAGGTTACCCGTTAGACACAGGCTCACAGCCTTGACTGTGGTTAAACTGACAGCAAAAACTACCGTGTAATGGGCGCCTAATAGAAGGTATTTACCGACTTCATTATTCGACTGACTTCATTCTAAATAGAAGGTATTTAGAATGAAGTCAGTATACGTTATAAGCCGCGCGCCAGTCTCCGAATATACGTCTGTAGACAAGTCTAAGTTTAATTGTGCTCTCGATAATCCCAGTTTTTCTCACATCTTTCAGTGGCGACGTGGACAGACGACTCTACGCGTGATTTGTGCAATAGCAAATAAACTAGAAATACTATCATCAAATTCATCAAAAATGTCGATCGGTAAGATAGTTGAGTTCAAAGTCCACAGTCACGATTGGCGTTTGTACGAGGAACGTTTAGAACAAAAATTTTTAGTTAACAACGTCCACGAGAAATCACAAGTGCCTACATGAAAACAGTGATGGGGCGGGAGTGCTATGAACTCCTAGTTAACTTGTCACGCCGGTTAAACCTTAATTAAACCAAAACGTTAGCACAAATCGTTGACGTCATGGAAAAACACTTGCTCACGTGTCGACATAGGAAACAAAAAGAAGGTGAAACTATATCGGGAACGACTCCAAAACATGAAGAAAATGTCCAAAACATGTGAATTCTGGCTGGAAGAAAACTTGAGGAATCAGATAGTAATGAAACCATACGACAACGATTTTTTATTTATTTTCGCCGAAAGCAATTACGAAATCGAGAAGGCCTATAAGTTGGCTGTTGGCGGTTGGGTGTTATTTTAAAATGTAGTAGGTATTGACTGATTTGTATGGGTTTGTAACACGCCTGAAATTTAACGAATTTTATTTATTTATTTTAGCATGGGAGCAGCAAAAAAAAAAAAAACGCTGCGTGCGTTGAAGTACAGAGCGGGGCGAGAAGCGCTTCGACAGCGCCCGCACCCACGAAGCTGGGTGAGCGTGCGCAGCAACAGCAGTGTCGAGTGTGCGGCGCGCGTCACGACTCAAGCAAGCAGGTAATATTTGTAGATTTTTGTAAATTATCAGCGACGCAGTGTAGTCCTATTTATGTCGAATTGAATGGAAAAGTTAATGACATTAAAATGTAATGTGACACCGGCAGTGCGGTGTCATGCATAAGCTGGGAGTGCTATAGTACATTGTTTAATTGACTAATAATTTAACACTAAAATAGTACCGGCGAGTTAGTAAAACTCCTAATACAACCATGAGTCAAATATAAACATTGATATAAACAATGCGATTTATATGTTATTGAGAATGATAAAACACTTCTGGTAGGCCGTCAGTGGAAGGAAGAACTTAAAAAAAAGCATACCCACCAAATTGAGAACCTCTGCTTTTTTTTGGAAGTCGGTAAAAAATACAATTACCCTTATCTTAAGGATGGGAAGTCATAAAATGACTCCTCTCGCCCTGGGTGAAGCAGAAGGGGGTGTCAGACTCTTACTGACTAAAACCCATCCGTGTTCCTCCTAATGCCCTTTGCATTCCTGGGCCGCGGTGACACTTTCGAACAAATTCCACAACCTTGGCAGGCACTGGCCCCAGCGGGCACCGACTTTTATGCTGACAGCTCTATGAGGCATAAATGAAATAATAGGTCTATTATTTCCCTATAAAATTGCCGTTTTGTATGAAAAAATTTAAACGAATTTTTTTCATGTATTTTTTATTTGTATTAATCGAAGTAATCACCCATGCAATCAATGCATCTTTGCCAACGCAGTGGCAGTTTATTGATGCCCTTCTTAAAGAAATCAGCTGGACGGGAGGCAACAAATTCATCAAAGGCATTTTGTACTGCCTCTCGGGTATTAAATTTTTTTCCCGCCAAGACGTTATCCAAATTCTGGAAAAAGTAGTAGTCTGTAGGCGCAAGGTCTGGTGAGTAGGGCGGATGACGGAGAGCTTCCAACCCCAGTTCTTGCAACTTGGAGACCGACTGCTGTGCAGTATGAGGTCGCGCGTTGTCGTGCAGGAGCAGCGGAGACGAGCGATTGACCAATGCTGGTTGGAGATGTGCCAGCTTCTCCATCATTGTGTTCAGTTCTTCACAGTACACATCTGCAGTAATGCTCACCCCGTTTGGTAAGAAGCTGTGATGAATCACACCGGGGCTAGACTACCAAACAGTGACCATCACTTTTCTAGGGGTAAGTTTTCGTTTAGGGCATTGTTTAGGTGCTGAACCAGGATCCAACCAACTTGCTGAGCGCTTGCGGTTATCAAACAGAATCCATTTTTCATCGCAGGTAACAATGCAGTTCAAAATTCCTTCATTTGTGTGTCTGTTGAGCAGTGCAAGGCACGTCTCGACGCGTACTTCGCGCTGGCGATCATTGAGTTCGTGGGGCACCCATTTGTCAAGCTTTTTTACCTTGCCAATTCGACGCAAATGAACCAATATTGTTTTGACGCTAACGTCGAAAGCTGCTGCTAATTAAGCCGTAGATTGTGTATCATCAGCTTCCACAATCGCCTTTAATTCGTCATTGTCGACCAAAGTCTTCGGACGACCGCGAGGTTCATTTTTCAGGTCGAAATTTCCAGAACGGAAGCGAGCAAACCAATAACAGGTGGTGCGTTGGTTTGTAGTGTTAGCTCCATAAACGTCGTTGATGTTGTGTGCCGCTTGTGCCGCGTTGCTGCCACGACGGTATTCATATTCCATAATTACTCGAATTTTTAACGTATCCATGATGACGAAAAAGATTGAAATGCGATGAAAATGTAACACTAATCAATAAACAAATAACTACTTTTGGAAAAAAAACATGTTTTTAAAATAAAATTAATTTGAAATTAGAATTTTTAGCCAAACAAAAACTATTTTGATTTGATATGACCAGTACTGCAGAAGGGCAATTTCATAGGTAAAGACCTAATGTAATAATTAGCATAAGCAATTGAGTTTCATATGTTGTTGAGAATGGCAAAACACTTCTATTAGGCCGTCAGTGGATGGCAGAACTAAAAATACAACTACCTACAGTACCAGTAATAATTGTAATAGTAACGAAATTGTGACTTATTTTATTTTATCTATATCTATACTAATCTATATATAAATATAGATTAGTATAGATATAGATAAAATAAAATAAGTCACAATAAGTCACAACAAACAAACAAACTCTTCAGCTTTATGTATTAGTATAAACTAATACATAAAGCTGAAGAGTTTGTTTGTTTGCTTGAACGCGCTAATCTCGGGAACTACTGGTCCGATTTGAAAAAATATTTCAGTGTTAGATAGCCCATTCATCGAGGAAGGCTATAGGCCACATATCATCACGCTAAGACCAATAAAAGTGGAGCAGACGAAGTTGCACAGGTCAACTAGTTTTATTATATCAGGGAAAACAAGCATTAATTTTTCTTACTTCGAAGTATACCTACAATTGAGTAGGTTAACGTACAATCAACAAAGTTTCCACATATTTCTAATATAATTTACTTACGTACAGTATGGATGAAAGGTGAGGAACTCGTGGCTAAATAATAACAGCCGCATGGGTCGATCTTGAAGGTTAAGCAACGCTTGCCAAGGTTGGTCTGTGGATGGGTGACCATCTTAACATAATGAGTTTCCTCCGTGCCTCGGAAAGCACGTTAAGCCGTTGGTCCCGGCTGTCATTTGTAGATCTTTGGCAGTCGTTACGGATTGTCAGAAGCCAGTAAATCTGATTCCAGTCTTGCCATGAAGTACCATGTTGTTAACCAGTTAATGGGTTGTGGAGGTTTGGTAGGCAGCCGCTCCACGTAAAACACTGGTATTCAGCTGAATCCGGTTTGACTGGAAGCCGACCCCAATGTAGTTGGGAAAAGGCTAGGCAGATGATGATAAGTATGGATGAAAGGTGGGGCTAATCCTAACATTATACAAAATTATTCATTTGTTTTGAGTGCAATAACCAGTTCTTTTTTAAAAACATTGTGAGACAACGCAAATATTTTAACAAAATGTTGGTTGTAAATTTTGATCAACCTGTGGAGAGGCACTCGCTCACCCGCATTTGTACGACTAGTGGTTTTAGCAGAGAGTGAGCATGATATAAAATATATGATTAACAAGTTCAGGTACATGATGCACAAAAGAAGAAGAAGTTGTACAAAAACAATATATTTGATGTTTCTGCTTTCAGTTCCAAATACTGTGAAGCGTTTGCGGACGGGCTGGGCGGTTAAGCGGTGTCACGATAAGCTTACACGAGCGCGAGAGGGCGCGGCCGGGGTTTATGCGCGTGCGACTGCTGGCGTACGCGCTGCGAGCCGGTGGAGAGCGCACTGGACCAGCTGCGTAGCTGCAGCGCGACGGCATTCTCTCTTCTGAGGAGCGCTCTGTCTAGGCAACACCCATCGTGCCGGTCGTCATGAAGCACGGTAACATTAGAATTAGCGCAGATTACAAATTAACCTTTGAACAAAGTTATAGAAGTTGACCGTTATCCGTTACCCAGAGTAGAGGAGGGCAACTAGGCGGGCTAATGTTCTAATAGCTGGTGTAGTGTGGCTGTTAGGCTTTGGTTCATTTTATTGACGGATTTCTAGAAAACCAGTAGTAGTAAGTTATTGAGTATTTTATTCTATTAGCTAGCTTAAATTGTTTAATTAGGTAAAGAATGGTAAAGAAGCCTTTTAATTAGCAGAAGGCCGCCCCATGCTCTTCTGCTAATTCCTCTTTTTGTAAACATGATGAATACCGTCACAGGAGAAGAAGGCAGCGTGCAACATTGTTTGAAGTTCGCGGTCATTGCTTTCCTTGAACATTATATACTCGGCCAAAGTTTGTACGCGGATCGAGCGAGTGATAAATGTTTTTTAAACGCGTCATGCCGTACACGTCTTTGTCTAAATTCTGTCTTGAGATTAGTTGACCCTTTTTTCAGCTTTTGTTCGTATTTCTTCCATTTTTTTCTGAGATATGATGTCGTTCTAGTAACGGTACTCTTTTTCCCAAGGTTGCGTGGTAACGTCAACAACAAATCCCATACATTTGAGTATTGGGTGAGAAGAGGAATGTCCTTCGTAACAATGAAATAAACTCAAACCAATCGTATTCCAAAATAACTTCATTCCAAGTTATATCCAGATGCTGGTTCAAAGAGAGCGGATACACAGTCTCTCCATGTGAACCATTGATATTCAGCTACATCCGGTAAGGAAGGCAGCCAACCCCACCGTAGTTTTATTATTTAAACTAGTTTTTGCCCGCGATTTTGCACGCGCATATCCCGTTTTTCCCATTCCCATAGGAATTTTGGGAAATCCTCTCTTAGTGCATCTTTTCAATGGCGTCATGGTTTTCACATCCTTATCTTAATTCTTGAGTACGGTCTTGAGTTCATTTGTTTTTGTTCTGTGTAGTTATGTCCTACCAGTATAGGTACTCCTTTTGCCAAAAAAGTTCTTCTTATGGTTGAATTCCCGAGCACACTCGGGGATATAATGCAGTTGGAATGCGTCGAGGTCGACTTCAGGTATTTCAGGAATAACGTCACAGGAGAAGAAGGTAGCGTGCAACATTGCTTGCAGTTTTTATATTGCGATTTTGCACGCGCATATCCGCGACCGCTTGCGAGCATTTTTGCTCACTTTCACCTGTCACAAAATTCGCCTAAACGTTTGGTGTAAATGCAGAAAATTAAAGTTAGGGATAACGTGTTAGGGCTGTGGACTTTGTTCGAAAGTGGCACCGTGACCCTGGAACGCAAATAGCACTAGGAGGAACACGTATGTGTTTTAGTCAGTAAGACTCCCTCCTTCACCCAGAGCGGGAGGAGTCATTTGATGATAAAAAAGGGATAACGTGTTGAATTCAAAGTATTATGTTTCCACCAGAACCACTTGGACTTTCTCCCAGCTTCAAATCTGAGAACAAAAATTTAATGAGTAAATTTTTTTTTATCTTGTTCAGGTTTACTTTTAATTTTATGTTCTCGGTTTTTTATACAATTATCAAAAATAAATAAAAATGTTTTGTTTTATTTTATGTGACATTAAATATTTATTAATTTCGTTCTTATTTCATAAAGCTATATCAGGTACTTTGGAAGATATTGAAGATTTTCTAGCCGAAGCATTTTCTTTGCGGTCCAGTGTATTACTTACTATACAAGTAACGTCAGCGTCGTCGTGTTTCGCAGCGTGGTGTCACATAACCGTCTTCGGAAACGTCCAGATGCGACACCGTTGGACCAAAAGTCTTCTTTTAAGAAGGTAAACAACAAACAGATGGTGGGTTGGAACTCGTACGGCGAACGACGTAAAGTTGATGTTGTGGCGTAATTTCAACCTTTCGACCCTCACAGTCCAGTTGGTCTTCATTTTCGCTCCACAATTTCCTCAATCATTTTGGAGCGATATAGATGTGAAATGTACAGCTGCGTCGAAAGCAAAGCAGGAAGCAGCAACATGTAGTGTGGACTCGGTGCAGTACCGCACTGGTTATGTGGACAGGGCTTCTTCTTTTCTACGTTTGTGAAACCCTCTTCATCAACTTGGCCCGTCCTTGGCAAAGAGCTACGGACCAGCAGCACTATATGACGTAAACACGTTGAATACTGTCACAGGAGAAGAAGGCAGCCTGCAACATTGCTTGCAGGTTGCCGTTATTGCTTTTCTTGACCTTTATATACTCGACTAAAGTTTGTAAGTTGTGTTTACGGTTTTGAGTTTATTGGTTTCTTTTTTCAACTGCTGTTCATAATCCTTGCATACTTTCTGTGATATATGTTCTTCCAGTGTAGATATTCTTGTTGCCAATAGTCCCTCTTGTTGTTGAGCTCCCGTACATACTCGGGGATATAAGATATATCTTTCATTGATTAACGAAAATAAAGCTAAAATACAATCAAAACCACAATTAAAAATTCAATATATTTTACAATAGTGTTTTGTGAAAAGGAGACGATTTATTGATTTCAATATCAGTTGATCACCTTCACCTGCAAGCTGCTGGACATGACGCCAGTTTAATGTGGCTGTTAGGTGTTGGCTCATTTAATATCCAAATTTCTAGAAAACCAATAGTAGTAAGTTATTAAATGTTTTTATTTTATTAATAAGCTTATATGATCTAATTACATAAACAATGGTAAAGACACTTTTTATTTAGCAGAAGAGCGCCCCATGTTTTTCTTCTAATTAAAAGATTTTGAATACCGTCACAGGAGAAGGCAGAGTGCAACATTTCTTGCAGTTCGTCTTTATATACTCGACCGATGATATTCAGCTATACCCGGTTAGGGTGGCAGCCGACCTCACCGTAGTTTTATTATTTAAAACTAGCTTTTGGTCGCAATTTTGTATGTGCATATCCCGTTTTTACCGTTCCCGTAGGTATTTCGTAAAATCCTCAGTGCACCCTTATTGAGTGTAAGGAAGTTACTTGCCAAATTTCATCTTTCTACGACCGATACTTTCGGCTGTGCGTTGTCTGTCAGTCGCTGACGTTCTTTGTCGAGGGTCACCGTGCTATTTCTCGTGTGGTGTATCCTTCTTCCCTCAAAATACCTCTTTCGCATGTCACAAAACTCGCCAAAACGTTTGGTGTAGCTGCAGAAAATTTAGGTTAGGGATAACGTGTTGAATTAATTGTATTAAGTTTTCGCCAGATTCACTTGAAGTCTTCTTTTAAGAATGTCGGCAGAGGTGGGTTGGAACTCGTACCACGAACTACGTAAAGTTGATGTTTTGGCGCGATTCCAACCTTTTGACCCTCAGAGTCCAATCCGGTTGGTCTTCATTTTCAAATACTTTTCTACTTTTGTGACACCGTCTTCATCAACTTGGCCCGTGCTTGGCAAGGAACTACGGACCAGCAGCATTTTTTAACGTTAACACGTTGAATATCGTCACAGGAGAAGTGGGCAACGTGCAACATTGCTTGCAGTACGCTATCTTTGCCATCTTTTTATTGAGTCGACCAAAGTTTGTACGAGTCTTGAATCGAGCGACTGCGATAAATGATTTGTCAATCGCGTCATGACGTACAATTTCTTATCTAAATTCTTGATTACGGTCTTGAGTTAATAGGTTCTTTTTTGGTGGTATTATGTCCTTCGGACAGTATAGGTACTCCTGTTGCAAAATAGTCTCTCTTGTGGTTGAGCTCCCGAACATACTCGAGGATATAACGCAGTTGGAATGCGTCGAGTTTGGCTTCAGGTATTTCCGCTTCAAATTTATCTCTGACTGCTTGCGAAAGTTTTTTGTACATTTATCAAAACGAAATAAAAACAAATTATGCATTATTTTATGTGCAGTCATATTCATTAATTAAGTCTTTATTTCATTAAAATATATCAGGTACTTTTGAAGATATTTAAGATTTTCTAGCCGAAGCATATTTTTTGCGGTCCATTGTATAACGTCGGCGAGCTTGCGAGCATTTTTCTTCAATTCCGTATGTCACAAAATTTGCCAAAGCTTTTGGTGTAGCTACAGAAAATTTAGGTTAAAGAATATGGTGTTGAATTAAAAGTATTAAGTTTTATCCAGAATCACTTGAACTTTCTCCTAACATCGAATCTGAAAACAAAAATGTAAATAGTTTTGTTTTTATCTTGTTAAGCAACTAAATTTCAAAGTGATCTTAATTCAATGTTTCGGATTTGTCTCTGTCTTTAATCAAGTTAGAACACAAATTACTCGGATATTTAAGTCGCATAAATACTAACATGTTCATTTAGTTGTAAAAAATGATGTTTCTCTCAGATTTTCGAAGAAAACTCTTTTATTCATTGTAACCAAACTCATTTTTAACCGACGAAAAAACGGAGGAGGTTCTCAAGTTGACGCGTATATTATACATATATATATATATATATATATATATACTATGTATGTTAGAGCGGGTGAACTCGAGGATCTCAAATGATAACGATCAGACATCTTGTAAACTCTTTTTACTATTACTCGCAACCAACAATGATTCACAAAACTTAGTTTTACAAAGAGATGCACACAGTTCAGAATACAATTGAATACTCTGCCCTCTGTGGCTAGAGCGAGATGACTATCAACGTCTCACGGCAACGACTTCCGGTGACATTTGATTTTTAATAAAGTTAAGATTTAATTTAGTTAAAGCAATGTAATTTCGCATAATAATTGATTTGTAATTAAAAATTATTTAAATACTTTGATTTGTAAAGTTAGTTAGATAACAATTATTTTATTTAAATGTCACAAATGTTTTGACTTCTTTTTTAACCTTTAAAATAACACAAAATTATTTTATTGCACTGATTCGTGTTTACGTAACGTCATTAGCCATTTTGTTTGTTTTAGTCTGTGTAAGGTCGTTATTTACCAGCGCTATCATGTATGACCCCGCATAACTTTTTACATAGTATTCCGATTTTAATCATTCTTTTTTTATTGGAAAATAGAAAAACAGGGGTTGATTGATTGTTTTTCCACTGATTGTAATATATGTTACGCATAACTTTTACAGAGTAGTCCGATTTTGATCCCATATTTTTGAGTTTTGGGCGGAAAGAGGAATGTGCTTCGTAATAAAGACATAAACACAAAATAGCTTTATTCCAAAACTAGTTGAACCGCGCAACTTCGTCTTCGTCACAATTTTCGTAACTGCTTCGCTCCTATTCGTCGTAGCGTGATGATAGATATATAACCTATAACCTTCCTCGATAAACGGGCTATCTAACACTGAAATATTTTTTTAAATCGGACCAGTAGTTCCTGAGATAAGTGCGCTCAAGTTAACAAACAAACTCATCAGCTTTATATATTAGTAAATAGATAACGTCATTCCAAGTTATACCCAGTTGCTGGTCTTTATTAGACCGGAAACTCAGTCTCTCCATGTGAAACACTGATATTCATCTACATCCGGTGAGGAAGGCAGCCAACCCCACCGTGGTTTTATTATATAAAACTAGTTTTTACCCAAGACTTTGTACGCACATATCTTGTTTTTCCCATTCCTATAGGAATTTTGGGAAATAGGGAAGATACAAATACAGAATTTATGAGAATTTTGTCAGTAAAATGATAAAAAAGTATAAAATAAAGACCATTGCAACGTTTTTATTTTGGTTAATATCGATTTTTAACAAAAATAAAAAAACGGAACGTATTTAAAAACAACAATCAGCGTTTGGTGACGTCTCTGCTGTTATGCCAACGAAAAGGCAACCTTATGTCTTTGAGTTAGGACAGTTCTTGACCAGTGATAGACACGAGTGACGTCATCGTCCGTTTTCGCGCGAACTTTTAAACTATCGATTTCAAAACGCAATTTTGGCAATAAAATAAAGCGTTTTCATTTTTTATTTATGTGGTAATCTATTCTAGATGGAGTTCTTTAAAATTAAAGCAAAAATGGAAATATTGCATGTTCCCTATTCTCTTTTAGTGCACTCTACGACCAGAAGTTTTGTCTGTCAGTCACTCAGTCACTCAGTCACTCACTTAGTCAGTAACGGAAGAATTTAGTATATTAAAATTACATAAATAACACCTTCATAGCTTTGTCAACGTGATTTTACGATCACGATAATACACATACATCTATCTTATATTGATTTTTTTTGTAATCAATGTTAAAAACGTTTTTTATTATTCACTTTTTAGTGGTTCTCCACACTTAACAACACCACTGGATAGTCGGAGGAAAGCAAAATACCCAATTTCGTTAACTTGAATTACAAACCAAATTCGTTGTCTAAGTGAACGAATTCTAGCTATTTAGTTTTAAAAGCCAACCTGCTATACTGATTTTGACAGAAACTGGACAAGTGCGAGTCAGACTCGCGTGCAAAGGTTTCCGAACGAATGATTTTTTTTTAACATGATATTTTAACACTATAGCATTCTTATAGTTTTTCCTGTAATCTATAGGTAAAGATCTATTATCTCCATTTTTATTTCTTGAAAATAACTTACAAACCATTATTTTAAAGTTATGAAAAAAATATAGTTAAATCCCTTATAGTAAGCCCTTTTATTTTTTATGTCACACAATATTGTTCAAGATCTTTTTTTTTAATTTTCTAGTTTGACCCCCAAAAGTGCCCCATTCTAAAAAATTTATAATTTACGTAACGCTTCTGTGTTTGGGTCACAGAAGTCCAGATGTGTACCAAATTTCAACAGAATGGTTCAGTGAATCCGGAGAAAACTGGCTGTGACAGACGGACAGACAGACAGACAGACAGACACCCAAGTGATCCTATTAGGGTTCCGTTTTTTGTTCGGAACCCTAAAAATAAAATACAACCGAACCCCAAAAATAGAATTATTAAACATAAAAGCAACCCCCGTAGAGTCGATAAATTTCGTTAATGATTATTTTGCCAACATTGGAAAACAACTTGCTCAAAAAATTAATCCTGAATTAAATAATATTACTAATAATAATCAAACACATACATTAAGATCACAACTGAATAGTTTCGTACTGCTAGATACGGATGAAACTGAGGTAGATGGTATTCTGATGAATTTGAAATCTAGCAGTGCCCCTGGATGGGATAATGTCTCGACAAAATTTTTAAAATACATAAGAAAGGAGGCTGTCCCCATTATAACTCATCTTACTAATCTCTGTCTTCGAAAGGGCGTATTCCCGGCTCCACTAAAACAGTCCGTTATAACCCCAGTTTACAAGGGAGGGGACAGTGACGATGTCAGCAACTACAGGCCTATATCCGTTTTACCGTCAATTTCAAAAGTGCTTGAAAAAATTATAAATATCAGACTAATTAATTATTTCAAAAAATTCAATATTTTATCCAATTCACAATTTGGCTTTAGGCAGGGTGTATGTACTGAAGATGCGGTATCTGCATTAAGTTCTCTTGTTGCTGAGCACCTTGACAAAGGAAAAAAATGCCTGTCTGTTTTCCTAGACCTCAAAAAAGCATTCGACACCGTCTCTGTCCCAATCCTTGTGAACAAGCTGGAAAAAGCCGGATTAAGAGGGACGGCACTCAGTTTACTCAAAGACTACCTTTCCAACAGGAAACAAAGAGTAAAAATAGGACAGTACTTCAGTTACGAAGTAGATGTGTCATACGGCGTCCCACAGGGTAGTGTTTTAGGGCCTACCCTCTTTCTCCTGTACATAAATGACCTCTGTAATATGAAAATAAATAATGCCAAAGTATTCTCGTACGCCGATGATACATCTATTGTGTTTTCTGGTTCATCTTGGCATGAAGTTAAACTGAGTGCAGAGGCTGGAATGGCTCGGGTAGCTGAATGGCTAAAAAGTAACTTACTTTCCCTGAACACTAGTAAAACCAACTACATATGCTTTAGTATCAGTAACCGAACACAGCCTGTTGTAGACTTAGATTTAAAAGTACACATATGTGGAGACATACTTACTACAAGCTGTAACTGCCCATGCATTGAGAAGGTCACTAAAACTAAATATCTTGGAGTTATAGTAGATCAAGCACTATCTTGGTACCCTCAACTTGAGCAAATTTCTGGGAGAATAAGGAAACTCAGCTGGATCTTTAAAACCCTCAGACATGTTGTTCCAAATAAAATAGAGAGCTGTAATAACCGTCCTAGAAATCTCTTAAATGAACTATATGTAGCACTTGCCCAGTCTGTACTATTATATTGTATCCCAATCTGGGGAGGTGCAGCAAAAACAAAATTTATAGGCATAGAACGGGCGCAGCGTGCATTGATAAAGATTTTGTATTTTAAAAATAAAAGATTCTCCACTACAAGCTTATACCAAATAAGTAATTTACTCTCTGTGAGGAAACTGTATGTAACCCAAACCATACTAAAAAAACATAAAACCTTACCATTTGATAAACAAAAATCTAAAAGGAGAAAAGATTTAGTTGTTCAAGTTCCCCAAACTAAAACAAGGTTAGCATGCAAACAATTCAACAAACGCTCTGCTCAGCTCTATAACAAAATTAATAAACAGGTATATATATATAATATCAGTTACCACGACTGTAAAAAACGGATTATAGACTGGATAAAAACACTAACCTATGAGGAAACCGAGGCACTCCTGGAACACGTTGAATAGTCGAAATAAATGACTTATATATATATACTATTAATTAAAACACCACACCACACCACACCACGCAACTCAACACACACACCACACCACACCACACCACATCACATTACATCACATCACATCACATCACATCACATCACATCATATTACATCACATCACATCACGTCACGTCACGTCACGTCACGTCACGTCTCGTCACGCCACGTCACATCACATCACATCACACCACACCACACCACACCACACCACACCACACCACATCACACTACATCACACCACACCACACCACACGCCCTTCATCGCACCACATCGTACGCAATTCCCACGACGCACTACACTCACTACTGTAAATAATTTAAAGTGCAATTTAACTAAAATATTTACATTTTGTTTATTAGTTATCTTAAGATTAGTTAGTAAAAATATAGAAGCTCAATAAATGGAAATGTACTTACATTGCATAATTACCCTTAAGGTCACAGTCCACTATAACTCTAGTTAGTATAAGTGTACTACAGTGATATGAAAGAGCGGAGCCTTCTAATACAGGCATTGTTTGCTTAACTGGAGGCTCCGAACACGTTCAAATGTGATGTAATTTCTATTTGTCACAATAAACTATTTTGTATTTTTTTTTGTATTTTGTATTGTACAACCGAATTGAGAACCTCCTTTTTGAAGTCGGTTAAAAATAAAACTAAAATACGATTAAATACAATAAATTTAACAATAGTTGGGAAAAGGAAACAGATTGATTGATTTCAAAATCACCTTAACCTGCAAGCTGCTGAACATGACGGCCGACAGCGGTATTCTCCATTCGTCGCCTATATGTAAGCATAAGATCAATGAACTAATAGGTACGTATTTTATACATAAAACTAAACTATAACTATACACGTAACGACGGCGTCGTGTTCGCAGCGTGGTGTCGCGTAGCCGTCCTCGGAAACGTCGAAATACGACACCTTTCGGCCAAGTCTTCTTTTAAGAAAGTCTGCAGATGGTGGGTTGGAACTCGTACCACGAAAGACGTAAAGATGATGTTGGGGCGCGATTCTAACCTTTCAACCCTCAGAGTCCAGTTGGTTCTCCTCTTTGTGGAGTGATGTACGCCATCTTTGCTTTCTTTTTATTGAGTCGACCAAAGTTTGTACGCGTTTTGGATAGGTTTTATTTTTCAATCGCGTCTTGCCGTACACTTCCTTATTTAAATTGTTGATGACGGTCTAGAGTTTATTGGTTTCTTTTTTCAACTGCTGTTCATACTTCTTCCATTTTTTCTGTAATGTGAACCTTCCATTATTGGTACTCCTGCCAATAGTCTCTCTTGGTTTTTAGCTCCCGAATATACTCGGGGATATAACGCAGTTATAATGCGTCGAGTTCGGCTTCAGGTATTTCTTAGTGCACCCATTCGGAGTTTTTGGAAGCTACATGCCAAATTTCAGCGTTCTACGAACACTTGTTTCGGCTAAGCGTTGCCTGTCAGTCACTCAATCACTCAGTAACGCAATAATACTATATATTAGGATTATATAAATAACACCTTAATAACTTCGCTAATGCGAAAGAATTTTACATTCATTTACAAAAATAAAACTAAAATTCAATTAAAACCACAATGATTAAAAATACAATATAATATTTTACAATAGTTGTTAAAAGGAGTCGATTTATTGATTTCAATATCAGTTGATCACCTCCACCTGCAAGCTGCTGAACATGACGCCAGTTTACTGTGCCTGTTAGGTGTTGGCTCATTTAATATCCAAATTCCTATAAAATCAATAGTAGTAAGTTATTAAGTGTTTTTATTTTATTAATCAGCTTAAATTATCTAATTAGATAAGAGAGAGGAGCATAGGGCGCGTGGTAACATGACAAGCAAATCCCGTACATTTGAGTATTGGGTGGAAAGAGGAATGTGTTTCGTAACAATGACATAAACACAAAACAGTCAGTTGGTGGCATCAGATCAGTCATTGAACTGCATCAGACTGCTTGAAAAGCGAATTGTTACAATCTTTTTAGTTGTTTTTAGCGGTCGGGTGTTTTGACAGTCTAGTTTTATGTTTGATTCTTTTTAGTGGGTAACATTTTTGGAATCGTCTCCTCGAGCCCTTTATCTTGATACCCCACTCGATAGGTTTTGAAAATGAAAAAAATATTTAAGTTATGATATTCTTTGTGTTACTCTAACAATTAATATAAATCAAACGACTCTTTTGAAGCTAAAATCCATCAAGCCGTTTAGGCTACAGAGCGAGACAAACATTTGGATTTGGCGCCAAAATTCCGCCATATTGTTTTTTTTTATTTATTTTGATATATCCAATGTCACTCTCACAGTAAATACGTACCTATCTCACACACTCAAGTTAAAAGCCATAGAGCCGTTCAAGCTGCAGAGCGTGCCAAACATTTGAATTTGGCGCCAAAAACAATAAACAGAGGCCAGATACACACACAGTCTCTCCATGTGAAACACTGAAATTCAGCTACATCCGGTTAAGATGCAGCTGACCCCGCCGTAGTTTTAATATAACAAATTACGTGAATAACACCTTAAATTGCAAGCATCTGAACATGATGGCCGACATCGGTGTTCTCCATTCGTGGCATATATTGCGTATATTTATTTATCCTTTATTTCAGGCTACTAAGACCCATGAAACACAATTCATACACACGTAAGCAAAAGTTTGTGATCACTAGCATAAGCTGTTTTTTTTTCATTTATATTTTTCAAGAAAAAAATCTTTGGTGTGTGTTTTCTTTAAATAGAAAAACTCTGTTTGAAATTAAAACATAAAAGTCTTTTTTAAACTTGAGTAATTAATCAGAATGTAATTGTCAGGAATGAGATAGAAAGAAAAAGACTGTTTAACCAAACTTAAACAACAATTAATTAATATAAGATTTATCTTTATTCAATCAAGTTTAACACTTTCCCTGGCTCAAACACATGCGGAGATCCTCCTGGGCAAGCTGAGGATCAAGTTATCCAGAATTACTTGGTGTAACCTGCACCATTCTTGAACAGCGGCTTCCCTGAGCTCTGGCACGGTATCAGAGGATTTGAGGATTTTGAGGTTAGAATCGAATCATGACAACGAATAGTAGGCATTACAATATCCTTCTTTACTATTCTATACTTCTAATAATATTAATACATAATACCAACTGTATCTAGTCTACAATATTGTTTTTTTAAAGAAAACTTGTAATGTATTCAGTAACAATTAGCATTTCGACTGCGGCAAAACCCAAATTGAGGGTAAATTTTATCATCTGCCTAGCCTTTTCCCAACTATATTGGGGTCGGCTTCCAGTCAAACCGGATTTAGCTGAATACCAGTATTTTACGTGGAGCGGCTGCCTACCAGACCTCCACAACCCAGAAACTGGGTAACACGGTACTTCATGGCAAGACTAGAGTCAGATTAACTGGTTTCTGACAATCCGTAACGACTGCCAAAGATCTACAAATGACAGCCGGGACCAACGGCTTAACGTGCTTTCCGAGGCACGGAGGAAACTCGCTATGTTAAGATGGTCACCCATCCACAGACCAACCTTGGCAAGCGTTGCTTAAAGGGTAAATTTTATATTAATTGTAAATAACCGTTAATTTAAAACTTTTTACTTGAAAAATGTGTAGTATATATCTTTAACTTAAAAGTATCTACACCACAATTTTTTTTAAACGATCATTAGAAACACCCTGAATTATTCACTTCAGGATTATATAAATTATTTAAAATCGAGTATGACTTTATTCATACTGTTAAACTTTTAGGGAGTAGTAGTAGTATATGAAATAGTAGTTGTATGTTTTTATTGTAGCTTCTATTTTTACTTTATTCGAAATAAATTCATTCAGAACAGTCCATTAAACATCATTCTATCGATTGCAACCAAGTATTGGGCATCCCTCATCTTTTTCGACACGACATGACGTTTGGCGAAGATGGCGGCATGGCAGTTAATGTTATTAGTCGCGTAAAATACTTTCTAATATCCATTTTGGCATGCAGCTAGTCTGTGTTACAAAAGTATTTGCAACTATTATAGTAAAATAGACAATTAATTATCGTGTACGATCGATACATTTGTTTCACAGGGCGATTCTGGTCATAGTCTTTCATTGAAGGAATAAGATGGCGCAAAAATTCAGCTATTTTATTTGTTATATACCTTGTGTTACTCTCACAATTAATACGAATCCAACGACTCCTTTGAAGCTAACCATTTTAATCATCAATATAGCCCTCTAAGTTCATGAAGCCCTATTGAATGACTTTTTCATGAAATAACCATTCAATAGGGCTTCATGAACTTAGAGGGCTATATTGATGATTAAAATGGTTATAACTTTAGACAAATATGCGTTACGGTCGCAAATCGTATTTTGTTCAACAAACACTTCACACTGACCGGCAAATTGCAAAAAAACATAAAATATTTAAATTTCGCGGGCTACCCTGGCGCTTCCACCTTAAACCATTTAGACTACAGATCGAGCCAAACATTTGAACTTGGCGCCATAAATCCGTCATTTTGTTTTTTTAATTTTAATATACTACTGTAACTTTATGCCAAGAAATACCCAATTGCTGATTAATAGAAGCTGGATAGACACAAAGTCTCTCCATGTGAAACACTAAAATTCTGCTACATCCGGTTAGGATGCAGCCCAACTGCACCCCACCGTAGTTTTATTATTTAAAATTCCTTAATAACACCTTAAACTGCAAGCAGCTGAACATGACGGCTGACATCGGTATTTTCCATTCGTCGCATATATTGCGTATATTTATTTATCCTTTGTTTCAGGCTACTCAGGCCCATGAAACACAATACATTTATATTTATATAAGATAAGTGTAAGATCTATAACTATAAACTAACACATATTTTTAACATTAAACTAAACCATTGCTATACACTTAAAGTCGGCGTCGTGTTTTGCAGCGTGGTTGTCGCGTAGCCGTCATCAGAAACGTCGAAATACGACACCTATCGGCAAAAAGTGTTCTTAAGAAGGTCTGTAGATTGTGGGTTGGAACTCGTACCATGAACAACGTAAAGTTGATGTTGTGGCGCGATTCCAATCTTTCGACCCTCAAAGTGCTGTCGGTCTTCATTTTCAAATACTGTACGACATCCTTAATCTTTGTGGAGAGATGCAGACGCAAAATGTACTGCTGCGTCGAAAGCAAAGTAGGAAACAGCAACATGTTGGGTGGACTCTTTTGTAAAACCCTCTTTATCAACTTGATTCGTCCTTGGCAGCTACGGAGAAGAAGGCAGCGTGAAACATTGCTTACAGTACGCCATCTTTGCCTTCCTTATATTGAGTCTACCAAAGTTTGCAAGAATTGAATGTATTGTGATCTTAATTCAAAATTTCGGATTCGTCTCTGTCTTTGATCAAGTAACAACCCAAATTACTCTGATATTGAAATCGTTAACATGTTTATTTAGTTGTGAAAAATGATGTTTCTCGCAGATTTTCTTCATTGTAGAAACAATACTCATTTTTACAGTGCGTTACAGTGACATTGTTCTCACAAAATTGGAAAAAAAATCCAGCCCAATGGGTAGGAAAACAGGGGATGATTGATTGTTTACTCACAGATTGTAATATGTGACCACGCATCAATTTTTACAGAGTAGTTCGATCTTGATCCCATACTTTTGAGTATTGGGCGGAAAGAGGAATGTGCTTCGTAATAAATACATAAACACAAAATAGCCTTATTCCAAAACAACTTAATTCCAAGTTATACCCAGTTGCTGGTTAAAAGAGACCGGATACACAGTCTCTCCATGTGAAACTGATATTCAGCTACATCCGGTTAGGAAGGCAGCCAACCCCACCGTAGTTTTATTATTTAAAACTAGTTTTTGTCCGCGACTTTGTACGTGCATATCCCGTTTTTCCCGTTCCTATAGGAATTTTTGGAAATCCTCTCTTAGTGCATCTTTTCAATAGCATCATGCCGTTCACATCCTTAGCTAAGTTCTTGAGTACGGTCTTGAGTTTCATTGGTTTTTTTTTGTGCTCCCAGTATAGGTACTCCTTTTGCCAATAGTCCTTCTTGTGGTTGAGATCCCGAACACGCTCGGGGATATAACGCAGTTGGAATGCGTCGAGTTCGAATCAGGTATTTCCGCTTTGAATTTATGTTTGACTGCTTGCGAGAATTTTTCCTCATTTTCTCCTATCACAAAATTCGCCTAAACGTTTGGTGTAAATGCTGAAAATTTAAGTTAGGAATAACGTGTAAGGGCTATGGACTTTGTTCGAAAGTGTCACAGGTGGCGCTGGAACGCAAATAGCACCAGGAGGAACACGGATGTGGTTTAGTCAGTAAGAGTCTAACACTCCCTGCTTCACCCAGAGTGGAAGGAGTCATTTGATGATAGAATGAAAGGATTACGTGTTGAATTCAAAGTATTATGTTTCCCAACCACTTGAACTGTCTCCTAACTTCAAATCTGAAATTAAAAATTTAATGAGTAAATAGTTTTATTTTTTGTCTTGTTAGGTTTTACTTTTAATTTTACATTTTCAGTTTTTTACACAATTATCTAAAATAATTAAAAACAGTTTTATGTATTATTTTATGTGAAATTAAATATTCATTAATTTAGTTCTTATTTCATAAAGCTATATCAGGTACTTTTGAAGATAATGAAGATTTCCTAGCTGACCCATTTCCTTTGCGGTCCAGTGTATTACTTACTCTACAAGTAACGTTGGCATCGTGTTTCGCAGCGTGGTATCGCGTAGCCGTCCTCGGAAACGTCGAAATACGACAACTTTCGGCCAAAAGTCTACTTTTGAGAAGTGGGTTGGAACTCGTACCACGAACGACGTAAAGTTGATGTTATGCTTCAGTTGGTCTTCATTTTCAAATAGTGCACGACTTCCTCAATTTTTGGGGACTGATGCAGTCGTGAAATGTACAGCTGCGTCGAAAGCAAAGCAGGAAGCAGCAACATGTTGGGTGGACTCGGTGCAGTACCGCACTGGTTATGTGAACAGGTTTTCTTCTTCTTCTTTTCTACTTTTTTTGAAAAACTTCATCAAATTGGCCCGTCCTTAGCAATGAGAAGAAGGCAACGTACATCATTGCTTGCTATCAATCTTTGCTTTTTATTATCGAGTCGACCAAAGTTTGTACTCGTTTTGGATGCGACTGCGATAAATGATTTTTCAATCGTATCATGTCGTACACTTTCTTATCTAAATTCTTGATTACGGTCTTGAGTTAACAGGTTTCTTTGGTGGTATTATGTCCTTCGGACAGTATAGGTACTCCTGTTGCAAAATAGTCTCTCTTGTGGTTGAGCTCCCGAACATACTCGAGGATATAACACAGTTGGAATGTGTCGAGTTTGGCTTCAGGTATTTCCGCTTCAAATTTATCTCTGACTGCTTGCGAAAGTTTTTTGTACATTTATCAAAACGAAATAAAAACAAATTATGCATTATTTTATGTGCAGTCATATTCATTAATTTAGTCTTTATTTCATTAAAATATATCAGGTACTTTTGAAGATATTTAAGATTTTCTAGCCGAAGCATATTTTTTGCGGTCCATTGTATAACTTCGGCGAGCTTGCGAGCATTTTTCTTCATTTCCGTATGTCACAAAATTTGCCAAAGCTTTTGGTGTAGCTACAGAAAATTTAGGTTAAAGAATACCGTGTTGAATTAAAAGTATTAAGTTTTCACCAGAATCACTTGAACTTTCTCCTAACATCGAATCTGAAAACAAAAATGTAAATAGTTTTGTTTTTATCTTGTTAAGCAACTAAATTTCAAAGTGATCTTAATTCAATGTTTCGGATTTGTCTCTGTCTTTAATCACGTTAGAACACAAATTACTCGGATATTTAAGTCGCATACATACTAACATGTTCATTTAGTTGTAAAAAATGATGTTTCTCTCAGATTTTCGAAGAAAACTCTTTTATTCATTGTAACCAAACTCATTTTTAACCGACGAAAAAACGGAGGAGGTTCTTAAGTTGACGCGTATATTATACATATATATATATATATACTATGTATGTTAGAGCGGGTGGGCTCGAGGATCTCAAATGATAACGATCAGACATCTTGTAAACTCTTTTTACTATTACTCGCAACCAACAATGATTCACAAAACTTAGTTTTACAAAGAGATGCACACAGTTCAAAATACAATTGAATACTCTGCCCTCTGTGGCTAGAGCGAGATGACTATCCACGTCTCACGGCAACGACTTCCGGTGACATTTGATTTTCAATAAAGTTAAGATTTAATTTAGTTAAAGCAATGTAATTTCGCATAATAATTGATTTGTAATTAAAAATTATTTAAATACTTTGATTTCTAAAGTTAGTTAGATAACAATTATTTTATTTAAATGAACTAAGTCACAAATGTTTTGACTTCCTTTTTACCCTTAAAATAATAAATACATAAATAATTTATTGCACTGATTCGTATTTCCGTTACGTCATCAGCCATTTTGACGTTTGTTTTAGTCTGTGTAAGGTCGTTATTTGCCAGCGCTATCATGTATGACTACGCATGACTTTTTACAGAGTATTCCGATTTTAATAATTCTTTTTTTGTTGGAAAACAGGAAAACAGGGGATGATTGATTGTTTTTTCACTGATTGAAATATGTGATCACAATAACTTTTACAGAGTAGTCCGATTTTGATCCCATACTTTTGAGTATTGGGCGGAAAGAGGAGTGTGCTTCGTAATAAAGACATGAACACAAAATAGTCTTATTCCAAAATAACTTCATTCCAAGTAATACCAAGTTGCTGGTTAATAAAGACCGGAAACATGGTCTCTCCACGTGAAACACTGATATTCATCTACATCCGGTACAACTAGTTGAACCGCGCAACTTCGTCTGCGTCACAATTTTCGTTTTTGCTCCGCTCTTATTGGCCTTAGCGTGATGATATTTATATATTATCACGCCTATTAGCCTTCCTCAATAAACGGGCTATCTAATACTGAAGTATTTTTTCAAATCGGACCAGTAATTCCTGAGATTAGCGCGTTCAAGTAAACAAACAAACTCTTCAGCTTTATATATTAGTATATAGATAACTTCATTCCAAGTTATAACCAGTTGCTGGTTAATAAAGACCGGAATCACGGTCTCTCCATGTGGAACACTGATATTCATCTACATCCGGTGAGGGAGGCAGCCAGTTCCACCGTAGTTTTATTACTTAAAACTAGTTTTTGCCCAGGACTTTGTACGCACATATCTTGTTTTTCCCATTCCTATAGGAATTTTGGGAAATCCTCTTTTAGTGCACTCTACGACCAGAAGTTTTGGCTGTGCGTTGTCTGTCAGTCACTCAGTCACTCAGTCACTCACTCAGTCAGTAACGGAAGAATTTTGTATATTAGGATTACATAAATAACACCTTAATAGCTTTGCCAACGCGATTTTACGACCACGATAATACACATACATCTATCTTAAATTGATTTTTTTTTAGTGGTTTTCCACACTTAACAAAACCACTGGATAGTCGGAGGAGAGCAAAATACACAATTTCGTTTACTTGAATTACAAACCAAATTCGTTGTCTAAGTGAACGAATTCCAGCTATTTAGATTTTAAAGCCAAACTGCTATACCGATTATGATGAAATTTAAATGGGTCCAATCGGAAAGTATATATACTCTTTTACATGAAAAAATAATTTTTCGAATCGGGTCATAAATGACGGAGTTATGAGGTAACACACAAAAAACAAAAACTGGCCAAGTGCGAATCGGACTCGCGTGCAAAGGTTTCCGAACGAATAATTTTTATTTAACATGATATTTTAACAAAATAGCATTTTTATAGTTTTTCCTTTAATCTATAGGTAAAGATCATTTTTTCAAAATTTTTGGTTCAGTAATTGCGGAGATAAGGTCGGAGTGGTCATGTTTTGTCTAATTTCTTGAATAACTTAAAAATTATTAATTTTAAAATTATGAAAAAAATATAGTTAAATCTCTCACAGTTAGCCCTTTTATTTCATATGTCACAATATTGTTCAAACGTTTTTTTTTAATTTTCTAGTTTGACCCCAAAAGTGACCCCATTCTAAAAAAAATATAATTTACGTAACGCTTCTGTGTTTGGGTCAAAAAAGTCCATAAGTGTACCAAATTTCAACAGAATGGTCCAGTGAATCCGAAGAAAACTGGCTGTGACAGACGGACACCCAAGTGATCCTATTGGGGTTCCGTTTTTTGTTCGGAACCTTAAAAATAAAATACAACCGAATTGAGAACCTCCTTTTATGAAGTCAGTTACAAATAAAACTAAAACACGATTAAATACAATAAATTTAACAATAGTTGGGAAAAGGAAACAGATTGATTGATTTCAAAATCACCTTAACCTGCAAGCTGCTGAACATGACGGCCGACAGCGTTATTCTCCATTCGTCGCATATAATGCATATATTTATTTATTTATCATTCATTTCAGACTACTAAGGCCCATAAGATAATGCATGTATGTAAGCATAAGATCAATAACTATGAACTAATAGATACGTATTTTATACATAAAACTAAATTATTACTATACGCGTAACGACGGCGTCGTGTTCGCAGCGTGGTGTCGCGTAGCCGTCCTCGGAAACGTCGAAATACGACACCTTTCGGCCAAGTCTTCTTTTAAGAAAGTCTGCAGATGGTGGGTTGGAACTCGTACCACGAAAGACGTAAAGATGATGTTAGGGCGCGATTCTAACCTTTCAACCCTCAGAGTCCAGTTGGTTCTCCTCTTTGTGGAGTGATGTACGCCATCTTTGCTTTCTTTTTATTGAGTCGACCAAAGTTTGTACGCGTTTTGGATTGGTTTTATTTTTCAATCGCGTCTTGCCGTACACTTCCTCATTTAAATTGTTGATGACGGTCTTGAGTTTATTGGTTTCTTTTTTCAACTGCTGTTCATACGTCTTCCATTTTTTCTGTAATGTTAGGTCCTTCCATTATTGGTACTCCTGCCAATAGTGTCCCTTGGTTTTTAGCTCCCGAATATACTCGGGGATATAACGTATTTGGAACGCGTCGAGTTCGGCTTCAGGTATTTCTTAGTGCATCCCTTCGGAGTGTTTGGAAGCTACATGCCAAATTTCAGAGTTCTACGACCAATAGTTTCGGCTGTGCGTTGTCTGTCAGTCACTCAATGACTAAGTAACGAAAAAAATTTATAAATTAGGATTACATAAATAACACCTTCATAAATTCGCTAATGCGAAAGAATCTTACATTGATTAACAAAAATAAAACTAAAATACAATTCAAACCACAATTATTAAAAATACAATATATTTTACAATAGTTGTTAAAAGGAGACGATTTATTGATTTTAGTATCAGTTGATCACCTCCATCTGCAAGCTGCTGAACATGAAGCAAAAAACAGAATATAAACTAACACATATTTTATACATTAAACTAAACTATTGCTATTATGTGGTATTGCTATATTGTGGTTGTCGCGTAGCCGTCATCAGAAACGTCGAAATACAACACCTATCGGCAAAAAGCCGTATTTTAAAAAGATCTGTAGATGGTGGTTTCTAACCTTTCGACCCTCAGAGTGTAGTTAGTCTTCACTTTCAAATGCTGTACGACTTCCTTAATCTTTGTGGAGAGATGCAGATGTGACATGTACAGCTGCGTCGAAAACAAAGCAGGAAGCAGCAACATGTAGTGTGGACTCGGTGCAGTACCGCACTGGTTATGTGGATAGGGCTGCTTCTTTTCTACGTTTGTGAAACCCTCTTCATCAACTTGGCCCGTCCTTGGCAAAGAGCTTCGGACCAGCAGCACTATATGACGTAAACACGTTGAATAGAAGGTAGCGTGCAACATTGCTTGCAGTTCGCCGTCATTGCTTTCCTTGACCATTATATACTCGGCCAAAGTTTGTACGCGGATCGAGCGAGTGATAAATGTTTCTTAAACGCGTCATGCCGTTTACATCTCGTTGTCTAAATTCTTGATCACTGTCTTGAGTTTATTTGTTTATTTCTTCAGCTTATGTTCGTATTTCTTCCATTTTTTCTGAGATATGATGTCATTCCAGTAACGGTTCTCCTTCTCCCAAGTTAACGAGAAAACGTGACAAACAAATCCCATACATTTGAGTATCGGGTAGGAAGAGGAATATGCTTCGTAACAATGAAATAAACACAAAATAATCTTATTCCAAAATAAGTTCATTCCAAGTTAAACCCAGTTGCTGGTTCAAAGAGACCGGATACACAGTCTCTCCATGTGAAACACTGATATTCAGCTACATCCGGTTAGGAAGGCAGCCAACCCCACCGTAGTTTTATTATTTAAAGCTAGATTTTGTCCGCGACTTTGTATGCGCATATCCCGTTTTTCCCGTTCCCATAGGAATTTTTGGAAATCCTCTCTTAGTGCATCTTTTCAATCGCATCATGCCGTTCACATTCTTATCTAAGTTCTTGAGTACGGTCTTGAGTTTCATTGGTTTTTTTTTTATGCTTCCAGTATAGGTACTCCTTTTGCCAATAGTCCTTCTTGTGGTTGAGATCCCGAACACGCTCGGGGATATAACGCAGTTGGAATGCGTCGAGTTCGAATCAGGTATTTCCGCTTTGAATTTATGTTTGACTGCTTGCGAGCATTTTTCCTCATTTTCTCCTCTCACAAAATTCGCCTTAACGTTTGGTGTAAATGCAGAAAATTAAAATTAGGTATAACGTGTAAGGGCTGCGTACTTTGTTCGAAAGTGTCACCGGTGGCCCTGGAACGCAAACAGCATTAGGAGGAACACGGATGTGTTTTAGTCAGTAAGAGTCTGACACTCCCTGCTTCACCCAGAGTGGGAGGAGTCATTTGATGATAGAAAGAAAGGATTACGTGTTGAATTCAAAGTATTATGTTTCCACCAGAATCACTTGAACTGTCTCCTAACTTCAAATCTGAAATTAAAAATTTAATGAGTAAATAGTTTTGTTTTTTATCTTGTGAGGTTTTACTTTTAATTTTACATTTTCAGTTTTTTACACAATGATCTAAAAGAATTAAAAACAGTTTTATGTTTTACTTTATGTGAAATAAGAAATAAATTAATGAATATTTTTTCATTAATTTAGTTCTTATTTCATAAAGCTATATCAGGTAATTTTGAAGATACTGACCCATTCTCTTTGCGGTCTAGTGTATTACTTACTAACGTAACGTCGGCGTCGTCGCGTTTCGCAGCGTGGTGTCGCATAGTTGTCCTTGGAAACGTCGAAATACGACAACTTTCGGCCAAAAATCTTCTATTGAGAAGGTTTGCAGATGGTGGGTTGGAACTCGTACCATGAACGACGTAAAGTTGATGTTATGATTCAGTTGTTCTTCATTTTCAAATACTGCACGACTTCATCAATTTTTGGGGAGTGATGCAGATGTGAAATGTACAGCTGCGTCGAACACAAAGCAGGAAGAAGCAACGTGTTGCAACAACACGTACGTTTGTTGCAGGTCGAAACTACGTACTGAGGGTTGGTTTGACACGCGTGCTTGTGCTGTAACGGACAGGTTGGCTGTCGTATATATGAGTCTTGACTTTGTAGATCAACGTTGAGTTGGTTGTGATTCAGGAAATCAGCTCCGATTATTGGTTTACTGAATTCAGCGACTACAAACTTCCATATATATGGCCTGCGTAGGTTGATGTTTAGCGCGAGCGTTTTTTCACCGTACGTGGGTATGACGGTGTTGTTGGCAGCGAACAGCGTGAACGGTAGTTTTTTCGTGCGTTGACATTTGCTCCGTGGTAGTACAGATATGTTCGCACCCGTGTCAACCAGGAATGTGATTTGTTGTGAACGCCAGAATCCGCCGCATCCGCTTGTGTTAGTTTTCCGTGTTCTTTTGTTGACGACAATGTCTTACATCTCTGCCGAACTTCCTGTGGTAATAGCAATACGGTGACGATGTAGCTGAGCGTGAGCGTGATGGCGTGTACTGCCGGTCGATTCTATAAACATATCGAAGTGAAGGCTTGCGTGAAGTGATCACGGAGTAAGCTGTCAATCCATGTAATCAAGATGGAATGACGGCTCACTTCGTGATCACTTCACCCAAGCCTTCCCTTCGACATGTATACAGAATCGACCAGCTGACCACGACCGCGTGAGCGTGACGGCCTGTACTGACCGCGACCGCGTGAGCGCTATCTATGCGATGAATGTCCTCGACCGCGGTGCCGACAGCGGCACGAGTTTTGTTGTGTCGACTTGAGTTAAGCTACTTCTAGTGATAGTTTTCTTACTTATTCGACTCAAGTATGGTAGATCGGCTTATAGGCTGGCTTTGAGTTGTTCTTTCGAGTTGACTGGCCATGATGTGCGATGGTTGCGATGAGTTTTCTCGGGGCCACCACTGTTGTGTGTCAGGGTATTGAAAATATACAACCATTTCGGGATGCTAGATAGTTGTGTGTATTCATTAAAAAACAGGTTTACTTATATACTATTTCTTATTATAATATTAGGTCTTTACCTATGAAATTGCCGTTCTGCAGTACTGGCCATTTCAAATCAAAATAATTTTTGTTTGGCTAAGAATTCTAATTCCAAATTAATTTTATTTAAAAAACATGTTTTTTTTTCCAAAAGTACTCATTTGTTTATTGATTATTGTTACATTTTCATCGCATTTCAATCTTTTTCGTCATCATAAATACGTTAAAAATTCGAGTAATTATGGAATATGAATACCGTCGTGGCAGCAACGCGGCACAAGCGGCACGCAACATCAACGACGTTTACGGAGCTAACACTACAAACCAACGCACCACCTGTTATTGGTTTGCTCGCTTCCGTTCTGGAAATTACGACCTGAAAAATGAACCTCGCAGTCGTCCGAAGACTTTGGTCGACAATGACGAATTAAAGGCGATTGTGGAAGCTGATGATACAAAATCTACGGCTGAATTAGCAGCAGCTTTCGACGTTAGCGTCAAAACAATATTGGTCCATTTGCGTTAAATTAGCAAGGTAAAAAAGCTTGACAAATGAGTGCCCCACGAACTCAATGATCGCCAGCGCAAAGTACGCGTCGAGACGTGCCTTGCACTGCTCAACAGACACACAAATGAAGGAATTTGGAACCGCATTGTTAGCTGCAATGAAAAATGGATTCTGTTTGATAACCGCAAGCGCTCAGCAAGTTGGTTGGATCCTGGTTCAGCACCTAAACAATGCCATAAACGAAAACTTACCCCTAGAAAAGTGATGGTCACTGTTTGGTGGTCTAGCGCCGTTGTGGTTCATCACAGCTACTTACCAAACGGGGTGAGCATTACTGCAGATGTGTACTGTGAAGAACTGAACACAATGATGGAGAAGCTGGCACATCTCCAACCAGCATTGGTCAATCGCTCGTCTCCGCTGCTCCTGCACGACAACGTGCGACCTCATACTGCACAGCAGACGGTCTCCAAGTTGCAAGAACTGGGGTTGGAAGCTCTCCGTCATCCGCCCTACTCACCAGACCTTGCGCCTACAGACTACTACTTTTTCCAGAATTTGGATAACTTCTTGGCGGGAAAAAAATTCAATACCCGTGAGGCAGTACAAAATGCCTTTGAAGAATTTGTTGCCTCCCGTCCAGCTGATTTCTTTAAGAAGGGCATCAATAAACTGCCACTGCGTTGGCAAAGATGCATTGATTGCATGGGTGATTACTTCGAATAATACAAATAAAAATACATGAAAAAAATTCGTTTAAATTTTTTCATACAAAACGGCAATTTCATAGGTAAAGACCTATTAAAAATCGACTTTGGGGTGACATGGAAAATTATGATACAAAATAAATGAGCCAACCGTTACACTGCACGAGTAAGTCTGTACTTCACACAACTGACGACGGGGGCGCCACCGTTGCGGTGGCGGTAGCGGCGAGATAGGGCTCCGCAGCCGGCGCTCGGCGCGCTGCTGGCGTCTTCGGTACTGTATAACTATGCGGCTACAAAAACTAGCCTTTGGCCGCGGCTTTATACGTGCATATATCCCGTTTTTTAGGTTCCCATGGGAAAATTTGGAAATCCTCTCTTAGCCTTCTCTCTTGCTCCTTTACACTCTCCAAGGAACCAACATGCCAAATTTCAGCTTCATTCTTAAGACCAGTAGTTTCGGTTTTGCGTTGTCTGTCAGTCACTCAATGACTCAGTAATGCAAGAATTTTATATATTAGGATTACGTAAATAAAACCTTAATAGCTTTGCCAATGCAATTTTACTCCCACAAAGATACCACACATTTGTGTTACATTGATTAACAATAATAAAACTAAACTAAAAATAAAACAATCAGATAGTCACATTAACCTGCAAGCTGCTGAACATGACTTGTTCCTCGGTTACGTCGAAATATGACACCTTTTGGCCAAAAGTCTACTTTTAAGAAGGACTGTAGTCTGTGGGTTGGAACTTGTACCACAGGCGACGTAAAGTTGATGTTGTGGCGCGATTCCAACCTTTCAACCCTCAGCGTTCAGTTGGTTTTCATTTTCAAATACTGTATGACTTTTTCAGTCTTGTGGAGTTATGCAGACGCGAAATTTTCAGATGCGTCGAAGGCACAGCAGGAAGCAGAAGCATGTTGGGTGGACTCGGTGCAGTTCCACACCGGTTATGTGAATAGGGCTTCTTTTTTTCTACTTTTGTGAAATCCTCTTCATCAACTTGGCCCGTCCTTGGCAAGGAGCTATGGACCAGCAGCACTTTATAACGTGCACGTATGAAAACCGTCCCAGGAGTAAAAGGTAGCGTGCAACTTTGCTTTTAGTACGCTATCTTTGCTTTCTTCTTGTGTTGTGTACGCTTTTGGATCGAGCAACTGCGATAAATGATTTATCAATCGCGTCATGCCGTTCACTTCTTTATCTAAATTCTTGATTAGGTTTTGAGTTTATTGGTTTCTTTTCTCCTATTGCCAATAGTCCCTCTTGTTGTTGAGCTCCCGAACATACTCGGGGATACAAGATATAACGCAGTTGGAATGCGTCGAGTTCGGCTTTAGGTATTTCTTAGTGCATCCCTTCGGACTGTTTGGAAGCTACAAAAACACAACAACAGCTAGCAAATTTCATGGAAGCGCAACGCCGGGGTGGAGGCGCAACGCCGGGGCGAGACTCTTCTATTCCGCGGCAAATCGCAGCAAGGCGGACGGAGCTCCTGCAGGATCTCATGGCGGTATGGAGACAGTGACTGTCGCAACCCAGTGCAGTGTACGCCACAATCCAGGCGATAAGTCCCCTCTCTGAGGAGTGGCTGGAGCGGCGCCACGGCATCCTTACCATCCACGTGACGCAGTTACTCACCGGACACGGTTGTTTCGGGAGATACCTGTTTCGGCGAGAGGACTCGCCTGGGTGTCAACACTGTGAGAGTCGCCCGGAGGACATGGTGGAACATACGGTGGAGGTCTTTCCTGTTTGGGCGGAGCACCGCCGGGTCCTCGTCGAGGTGATTGGCGGCGGCGGCCTCTCGCGACAGGCCCTGGTTCAATCTATGGTCCGGAGCGAGGAGGCATGGGAAGCGGCCACCTCCTTCTGCGAAGCAGTAATGCTAGCAAAGGAGGAGGCCGAACCTGTAAGAGAGAGGGAAACCTCACGCCCCAGCCGTCGCAGCAGAAGAAAACGCCCCGGGCGTCAGGAGTAGCAGAACGATTCCCGGCCGCCGTAGGCGCGGGCCTGCGGACGGCGAGCATTGTTTGGCTCGCCGTCTGATCAGAACCCGTGTCGGCGGCGCGCTGTGATCCCTCAAAGAGATGTCAGCAGAAGACGGGGCCCGCTAGGGCAGGTGCCTGTTGGGGCTGCGGAATCTGTTCGAAAGATGTACCGCTCTGGATCGCAAAGACGGTCGAAGTAAGAGTCTGATACTCCCTCGTGTTCCACCCAGAGCGAGAGAATCATTTGATGATTTCCCATCCTTAAAAAAAAGCTAGCAAATTTCAGAGTTCTACGAACACTTGTTTCGGCTAAACGTTATCTGTCAGTCACTCAATCACTCAGTAACGCAGGAATATTATAAATTAGGATTAAATAAATAACACGTTAATAACATCGCTAATTGGACATTACGGACTAGGTAAACTTGCACTCAGTCTAGTAAAATCTTACTTAAATGATAGACAGCAGCAAGTTCAAGTAAATGGTGTCAATTCTCGGGGTTTAAAAGTCAAAATGAGGGTACCACAAGGCTCTATTTTGGATCCTTTCCTCTTTCTAGTATATATTAATGATCTACCCCACCTTTTAAAAAATCAACCTCATATGGTATTATTTGCTGTATGTATGTATGTATGTAAATCGGGCTGGTTTCCGCAACTCCACGACTAAGCGCGTATTTTGCGTGCAGGTGGGACAAATGCGTCATTCGATCCACCCCAGCTCCCCAAGGAAAGCCAGCAACGCCTTGGTGTTACTAACTATCTCGCAGAGGGTACCTGGGTTTCCGAAGTACTTTGCCCTGTAATCCGCAACAACCGGGCAGCTTAGAAGCAGGTGTGCTGCTGTCTCATTCTCCTCCATGCAGGCTCTGCATAGCGGGTTGTCAGTGACTCCTATAGCATAGAGGTGTTTATTAAAAGACCCGTGGCCAGTTGTTACGGCTGTGACTGAACGCAACTGTTGTTTAGTCAGTCTTAGGGCTTGTTTTGTGAAACGGCCACTTATAGAGGGAAGTGCCTCTTTGGCCTGCCTACACTCACTATGGTCAACCCATAGCTTGTGATGTTTATCTCCGGTGCGTTTCCTTACCAGATTGCGTAAGTACCCGAAAGGCAGCGGCAAGATGGGCTCAGGTCCCATTGCTGACAAACTCAACCCCCTTCGGGCGAGTTCATCCGCAGCGTCGTTGTCTCGAGATTCACTGTGTCCCTTGATCCATTGAATGGTTACTTTGTTGTGTCTACCAACCTGGTTGAGACGTTGGTGACACTCGAGAATCAACCCAGAGTTCACTGTGTGGCTGTTCAGAGCTTGCAGGACGGCCATGCTGTCCGAGAGTATGCGTATTGAGTGGTCCTTAACTTCCCTGGTTAGGATGGCTGATGCCGCCAGAGAAATGCCTATGCATTCAACCTGGAACACTGTGTTGTGGACCCCCAATGGTGTGGCTATGTGGATATTGAGATCCTCTGAAAAGATTCCCGCACCAGTACCTGTACCTGTTTTTGATCCATCGGTGAAGATCCGCAGCTCGGCGGGGCAGAGCCCCTCGCACCGATGATCCTCATGCAATTGGATTTTGTATTTTTTATCGAAGATAAATTGCTTGGGTACCCGGTCATTGATTGCTTTTGTTATGGGGAGTTCATTGTTGAGCTCCTCGAGCAGAGCGGTGTGTCGTGTGTCTCTCTTACTCCAGAGACCTAATGTTTTAAGGCGTACTGCTGCCATCGTCGCTTCCTGTTGTATAAACAAGTGTAGCGGAGGGAGCCCCAGCATGGCTTCCAGCGCCGCAGTTGGAGTAGTCCTCATGCAGCCCGTCGTTGCCATGCAGGCCAGCCTTTGCATGTGTTGTAACTTGTTTACGGCTGTAGCTAGCTTTGAGCGTGGCCACCACACGACGGCCCCGTAGGTTAGCATGGGCCGAATTACTGCGCTGTACAGCCATAGTATTATTTTGGGAGATAGGCCCCACTTCTTCCCTATCATTTTCCTGCATTGCCAGAAGGTAATGCAGGCCCTGTTTAGTTTGTAGTCTTGAAAAGATCGCTTTTAGCGATAAGGCCGCCCATTGTGTCACCCTATGTAATGTTTTCTTCATCTATCTTTTCTGTAACTTATATGGTGTACATAATAAAGAGTATTCTATTCTATTCTATTCTAGGTGATTACTCCAGCTTAACTTACTGTCTAGGATAACGCCTAGATACTTTACCTCGTTAGACAGCTGGAGCTCTGTGTTGAAGAGCATAGGTAGCCGGTAGTGGCCTAGTGCTCGCTTTAGAGTGAACATGACTAATTCAGTTTTCGTGGGGTTTACCGACAGATCATATTGTCGCACCATCTTTCCACGATGCGTAGTGCTTGTTGAGTGAGGTTGCAGATCGTTCCAGTCACTTTCCCTGACACTAGGATTGCGAGGTCTTCAGCATAACCTATTGTGTAGTAACGATGTGCGTTGAGTTTGGTGATCAGGTCATTAATTACCAGATTCCACAGAAGAGGGGAGAGCACACCCACCTGCGGGCAGCCTCTGGCTATCAGAGCCAACTGCTGCTCTTCCTCAAGGCGAACCACTCGTTTGCTTAACATATTAGTTATCCAGTCAGTTAGTACCTGTTCCACACCGTGTTTGGAGAGAGCGGCACTAATGCTGGAAAAGTTTGTCTTGTCGAAGGCTCCTTCGATGTCTATAAATGTGCCCAGGCAGGACCCTTTCTGTTGAATCGCTTCCTCAACTCGACTCGACTCGACTCGACTCTGTCGACTTACCCGAGCTGTATGCGGGTTGGTTACCATGCAGTGGTAATGTTTTTAAAAAGCCATCTCGTAGTTCACTTTCACACAGTCTTTCCATTGTCTTTAGTAAAAACGAGGTCAGACTAATAGGTCGATAAGATTTAGCGTTTGTGTAGTCACTTTTACCTGGCTTCGGAATGAATATGACTTTCACTTCCCTCCATCCTTTAGGAACGTATCTAAAGGCCAGGCACGCTCGCATTAAGAGCACCAGTTTTGTAGCAACAGCGGTAACTCCCCACTGTAGTAAGGCAGGAAACACACCGTCGGGACCTGGTGCCTTGAAAGGTTGGAAGCTTTTGATGGCCCACTGAAGTTTTTCCAGCGTAATCATCTTTTCTGCATAAAGCCAGTCATCAACTGATGGTGTTTGGATAACGTCAAGCCATTCATTTACCTGCGCGAATACGCTGCCTGGGAAGTGAGTTTCTACTAGGAGACGTTGCGCTTCTTCAGGTGTCGTGGTCAACGTATTATCGGGTTTCCGGAGTGTGGCGATCTCAGGTGTGTTCTGTTGCGCCAGTATTTTCCTTACCCTGTTTGCTTGTTGGCATGATTCAATGTTACCACAGAATTTACGCCACCCTGTAGTTCTTCTGAATCTGATGCATCTCTTGTAGCTCGATTTGGCCGCGTAATAAGCGTCCCAGTCCTCATCACTACATGTGTTCATGGCTCTGTTAAGAGCCTTTCTTACCTTACCTCGTTTGCGCTCTAGGTCTGCACCCCACCAGGGTTGTTTACCCGGTGTGTTACGCGGAATCGTTTCTGGGCAGGCGATTCGGTAGCTGTTTATCAGCGATTCGGTGAGTAGTGTTACTTGCGCATCGATCTGTGCCGTGTCCGCAAGCAACTCCGAATCGCATGATGGTACAAGCCTTGAGGTAAGGTTGCGTGTGTACACCGATATATCCGTGTTGCGAGGATTACGCCCAGGTTGTTTGGGTGGTATACAGACCTGGATGTCGAAGCGGATCCACCTGTGGTCTGAGCAGGAAGCCTCATTCGAGACTTGCCACCCAGTGATTGGTTCCGCTGCTCCCTCCGTAGCCAGAGTCAGGTCTATGATTGTACGACTGCGTCTGGTCACGAAGGTTGGTTCCAAACCCGTGTTTAGTAGGGATAGGTTAGTAGTGAACAGATAATCAACTAATGTCTTACCCCTTGCGTTTTGCGTCTCCATCCCCCACAGTGGATGGTGTGCGTTTGCGTCGGTCCCAATGACAATCTCATCCCTGCTGTTTTCACAGTGCGTGAAGAGGCGAACCAGGTCGTGTGGGGGCGGTTCCTCCGCCTCAGGCATATATACCGAGGCGAAGACGATAGCCAACTTAGTGGCTCCCCGCTGTATGTTCAGCCTAGCAGCAGAGACATCTCTGCAACAGAAGTCGTTTAATAGCTGTGCTTTAAGGTTACCTGTGACATAGATGCACGATCTAGGGTGATAATGGTCCGCAGTAACAAGGAGCTTACCACCAAGATTGGAGAGTCCTCGTATGTGGCCACCCCTAATCCACGGCTCTTGGATCAGGGCAATGGCCGTGTGTTGAACCTCCAGCCACTTGCGGAGTTGAGCCGTCGCGGTCTGGCTGTGGTGGAGGTTAGCCTGCACGACTTTACAGGCCGACAAAAGGGACGCCATCGCCGGCAAGACCCTCCTCGTCGCCCTCAAGTCGCAGCCCGGCAAACAGGTCGCCCTCGTCGAAACCGTCCCCTCCCGGTTCTGAAGCCGGGGACAACATTACGTCGTCCGGCTCCCCCCCGATGAAGGGACGGCACCCACGGTGGCGGCAGGGGCGGCTGAGTCTGCTGCTACAGCAGGTTCGGCCGCAGTTGCTTCCGGGTTGTTTGGCGGAGAATCGGTGTCCTCTGCGTCTTCCAGCGGCTGTTTCGTGATCGGGTCCCAACCCCGAGGGACGTCGACGAACCTGCCGTTCGGACCCTGGAACTTGGCGTACACTGCTCCCAAACCAATTGAGAGACGGCGCTCGGCGCTCATCAGGGTCGGAACTTGGTCCTCGGGGATACCCAGCACCACGAACCAGCAAGCCTTCTGCTTCTCGGCGTGCAGCACTACCCACCTCCTTACGTCGATCCAGCGATTCTGGTACCAGAGGGCTCGTCCAATAAAGGTCGAGTCCTCGTAGACTCCCTGGTCGTCGGGGATGGCGATGCCGCAGCGCACCCGCTTCTGGATCTCCGTCTGGCTCTTGACGACTAGCGAGGTGCCAGCCGGGAGAGCCAGGCTGGAAACTGTTTTTTTCAGCCAGGCTAAGGTGAAGTCGTTACCGCACCACAGCTTGAGGACTCCACCGGTGAACAGCGGCTTCGCGTTGAAGGTTGGTCCCGGTGTATCCTGCATAGCAGAGCAGGCCTCGCTGATGATCCGCTTGTGGATAGCAGCCAAGACCTGGTCCGATACTCCCTGGCTTATGATGCCCCTCCGGTCGCAGGTTATTGCGACGTTTAGGGACGCACTGGCAGCTTGGGCGTAGCTTCTGTTAGCAATCCTCTGGGATTGGTCAAGCCGCGGCCGCTTGTGCTCTCCACGGGGCGAAATCGTCTCGTTGAGAGCCCGCTTGGCCGCAGCCTGGTCACTTCCATCGGATCGCTGCGTTGTGGTTGCCTCCTTGGCCGGACCTCCTGCGGATTTAGATTGCAGTGTGCTAGGCGTTGGTCGGCTAGTGCCGGCCTCAGCCTGCGACCGCTTTCCCTCAGAGAAGTTCAGCTTACCTTGCTTGTTCGGTTTAACCGAGCTGGTGGCAGCAACCTGCTTGTTTTGGGGGGCTTTGCGTCCCCGCCTGCGTTCGTGACGCCGCTCCTTACGCGTCAGTCTTTCCCTCCTCTTACCCTGGCTTGTAGGAGCTGTAGGACCCGAGGGACCTGAACAAGAGCAATGGGCTTGTGGAATGGATTTTTTACCCTTGCCCTTGCCTTTACCTTTACCTTTACGGGTAGGCACCTGCCAGGCGCTGGTAAAAACGTCCTCGGTGTTGCTGATCGCCTCCGTGTGACCGGAGGCGGCCGCGACTTGGGAAACGGCTTGAGGAGCCACAGGAGGAGCGGGAGGGTGTTTGGGAAGGCTACTTCCGGCAGAGGTGTTAGCCGTCTCCGTTTTCGCCTTTGTGTGTAAAGGATCGGTACTGGTCCCATGCAGCGCCGTTCTCCTTTGCTTGGAGTGGGACTTTTTGGTCTTAGCTGCGGTTTTCGCCACAGCCGGACCAGCGCCCGCACTGGCGCCCACGGCGTGAGCCGCAGGACATCCAGGGGCGAGCGAGGCACCAGAGGTACCTCGCTTAGGAGCTTTGCCAGCTTTCGCCGACTCCACTCCTGCGGTATTCTTAGTTGGCTTCAATCCGTCCATACTAAAAATTTTTGAACTTCATCTTCCTGGCTCCCACCCACCATGGAGCCCGCACCTGGGAACGTCGCACTACTGTGAGTGCGAACGTTAGGACTACCAGGAAGATATAGATGCGCAAGGCTGGTTTACAGCGCGACATCGGGTGCTCGATCGGGTTGGCAACTAATAAACCCTCACTTACACCGTCAGCATGGCCTTACCTACCGCTTCGGCCGCCCAAGGACGACCTTAGCGGACCCCACGCACCTCGCCTGTGGCCCTTTGACGGGACACTTTGGCCATTTCCCTACCCTTGGCTAGAAGATAGGGCCACCGTTTTGCTTGAAATCCAGACCAAAGGGGGCGTGTTGCCTCACGGACACATTACCGCCAGTGCCGATCGGCTCAACCCCCCAAGACTCCTTCATCCCCACTTACGGCGCTCGACTGCGCAGGTCCTAGCGCAGGTGACAAAATTCTCCTACCCGCCATCAGCTGAGTTTAGTGACGGCCGAACCCGCAACCACTTCGTCACAGAAGGGTCACAGTTAGGAGGGGAGTTGGGAGGGGTTATAGAGGGGAAAAGGGGTTTAGTGGGATATGGGATGGGACTGAGTGGAAAGCCCTCCACTCTGCGGGTCGCCCGGTGGTTTCAGTTACGTCTATTTCGTAAGGAATTAGACCAAAAACGGGGTGGCAACCTCGAGAAGGTATATCCACCGGACTTGCCTTGAGGATCTACACGACCGTTGCGCTCCCCCTCAAGACCACGCCACCTTCCCGTCTCTGAAGGAGACAGCAAGGTAGGCCTGCATCTATACTACCAAGCAAAGCAAAGCAAAGCGTGTCGTTGTGCAACCGTAAAAGCATACATACAGACCCCCCCCAATTATTTGCTGACGGTACGTTCTTAATTTTGAAGACGGTACGTTCCATAAATCTTGACGACGTAAATAACGCCCTACAGCAGGTCCAAAATTGGTTTACTGCTAATAATTTAGTATTAAATGGGAAAAAAACTAAATGCATCAGATTTGACTTACCAAACGTTAAAAGGAATGATTGCGACATAGTATTGAACAAGGAGAAACTTGAATTTGTCGAAAACACGGTTTTCCTGGGGATTACGCTTGACTCAAGGCTACAATGGGGTCCTCATTTAACATCTCTTGCGGGACAGCTATGGGTGCAACCTTTGGCGGGGGGGGGGAGGGGCAGATGCCCGTGGGGCAGCTGCTCCAGCGGCCGTTGGCCGGTGGAAGGGAGGGATGGTTACATCCATCAGGGCCGGGATGGCCGGGGCGGGTTTTGGGGCCGCAGGTGCCGGGGTGGGCGCTAGGGGCTGCGTGGTCGCGGGATTAAGCGCCGGGAAATGAGCCAGGTGGTTCAGCGCGTTCCATGGGCTAGGGCGCTGAGGGTATAGGGCCACGGCGGTTCTGGCTGAGGGAGCTTCCCTCTGCTGACGAACGTTCGCACGCTTCATCAGCTTGGGAGCGGATGATTTAGGGGCCTTGGGGCATCCCCTGTAGTTGGCCGGGTGCCCAGCCTCTCCACACAGCACGCAGCTGGGTGGATCGGTGCACTGGGAGCGGTCCTTGGGTCGGGGACAGTCTGGGGTGCCGTGGTCACCCAGACATTTCACACAGCGGGGCTTGCCGAAGCAATTCCGCTGCGAGTGGCCGTACAGTTGGCAGTTGTGACACTGGCCAACAATTCCGCTACGGCGGGGCTTCTCAATTTTAAGACCCTCTAAGTTGCAAATCTTAGCGATCTTGAAAATCGGGTGGTACTTTTCGGTGGTCGGATTAGCTACAATGAGCACCATGTTGTATGGTGCTCCGCCACGGCGGTGCATGCGGTGAACCGCAGCGACAGGGATCTTCTGGTCTATCAGATCCTCCTTAATTAGGTCAGTTGAGATGCCGTGGGGGACGTTCCTCACGACAACTCTCACTAACTGTTCCTCCTGAAAGGAGAAACTATAGAACGGGACTTTCCGTGCTACCAGGAGTTTGTGTAACTCCCGGTAGTCGTTCGGGGAGGGGACAGTGACTTTGGCGCCACTGTTAATACCGCGAGCGTGGGTGAAATTTATACGCCGCTCTTTGCAGGCGGTGGACACTTCACCCCACTTCTCTGAGTCATGGATAAAGAGGGGCGGGGGAGGCTTAACCTTGGCCTTGCCCGGGGCGGTTAGCCGCTCCGGCTAACAAGCCGGAGCGGCTATGACCATCGGGCTGGGGGGGCGAGAGGGCTGCTCGGAGGTAGTGGCAGCAGGGGCTGTGGCTGCGGGGACTGAGGCAGCGAGGGGGGCGGGGGAGACAGCCGGGACTACTGTCTTCCTAGCTTTGGCTACAGATTCAGCAGCGGGAAAGGACTTTTTCCTCCGCTTTCCTTTACCCACAAGGGTAAACTCGGCGGAGTCATCTGATGAGTCCGAGGATTCGGACTCATACTGAAGTTGAAGTTCCATCGGTGATAGAGTGCGGGAGATTTCATCCTCAGGGGCGATGGAGCCGTTTGGCTCTTCATCGCGGGCTTCTGTAGATAGTTCTTCAGAAGAGCCCTGAGGGAGCACGGGGGAGAGGGTCTTGCGGGGGGGGGGGGTGCATTGACCACTCTGGGGGGCCGAATTATTTTTAGAGATTTTAGAGAGGTCGGTCAGCCTGTCGCTGACCCTCTTAACAAGATCCCTGTCGGGATGACCTTCTAATAATAGCTGGACAAGATCCAGCAGGATCCTGTCCACACCCATACTGGATGAAGGGAGGACTGGGGCTTTTTTAAAACATTTGCCTTAAGGGCGGGGGGAGGGGTAAGCCTAATGTCCTAACTCCCCGGGTAGGAGTTCCCGGGGATGTGTACCCTCCCTGTCGGGTGAAGACAGGGAGGTGAGTACCTAAGGTGAGCCCTAAGCTTGTAATCCCGCTGCCAGTCTTATTGTGCAGCGGGTTCCTATGGGTCTTGCGACCGACCGTAGAGGCTGAAAGAGAACGGGGTTAAGCAATTGGTCGCGACTAGGAGATCCCCCAAGGCCGCGGGTCCAATGCCCTTCCGACTGTTACCTTTCCCTGAGGGGGTTAGGTAGGTGTGTCGGGTCCACACCTACTTGGATTCGTTGTCACCGTGAGGTTTCAACCAAGTAACCACGGGAACGTGGATTTTCCCTGATGGGGCACAACGTTTTATTGATCACTCTGCATGAGAAATAAAATATCGTCGGCCGCCTTGAAAAAGACGGCGTCGGATCAGATGACGTCACGGCAGGCGAGACGGGAGCAGCGAGCGTAGCGGAGAGTCACGGAGCGGCGGGAGGCACGTCCGTCACGGGCGAGCGTCGCGAGCGGAATGCCGCGGAGCGTGGGTTGGATCATTTGGTTCCCTTCGAAATGGTTGAGCTGAAAGGTGACGATTCACGCGTCATGTTCGTGAACGGGCGCCGTCGGTTGAGACTGGTCATCTCTTAACTGCCATTGGCTCATTTTAATCTTTATATTTTAAATTCTTATAATAAGCTTTTTTTCCTTTGCATTGCCCTCACATGCAGAAGCAACAAGTATATGTAACTTAGAATTTTGTAAAACAGAACATGATTTAAAAGAGTGTCCGTGGAGTTTCTTGCACGTTCTTCTCCATAGAGATCTACGCTTTGCAACGTTTCAAAAGTGCCTGTGAATGGTTTATTTAAAATAAAATGCTTTGAATTTGTATTTGAATTTGAATGCGAAAGAGTCTTACGTTGAGTAACAACATCAAAACTAAAATACAATAGAAAAAAAATATTTCAGACCGGACTCCATAGGGTTAGTTACATTTTAACTTAAATTCTAGTGTTAGTAGGTTACAGATAGATAAAAATATAAAACTAAACTTCAGAGTGGAGCCGCATCTATCTCCGCAAAATCGGGGAATCCCAACGATCTGCGAATACACAAAACCAAAATTAATAAAAATACGATACATTTCACAATAGTTGTGACACGGAGACGATTTATTGATCCCTCTTTCCACCCATACATTTGAGTATTGGGTGGAAAGAGGAATGTGTTTCGTAACAATGGCATAAACACAAAACAGTCAGTTGGTGGCATCAGATCTGAAATTGAACTGCATCAGACTGCTTGAAAAGCGACTTGTTTCGATCTTAAAAATTTTTTGCAGTCGGGTTTTTTGACAAAGTAAATTTTTTTATTTGATTCTTTTTAGCAAGTTACATTTTTGGAATCGTCTCCTCAAGCCCTTCTCACTCATCTTGATACCCCACTCGAAAGGTTACCAAAATTAAAAATTTATTGAAGGAGTAGTATGGCGCCAAAACCAAAAATCGGCCATTTTAATTGTTATATACCTAAATACAATTCTAACGACTCCTTTGAAGCTAAAATCCATCAACGACAAGCATTTGAATTTGGCGGCAAAAATTCACCATTTTGTTTTTATTTTATTTTTTATAAACCCAGTGTCACTGTCACAATAATCACAAAACCAACGACACCTCTCAAGCAAAAATCCATCGAGCCGTTTAGGCTTTAGGGCGTGCCAAAGAAATATACATACATACATACACTCGAAAAACATAACCCTCCTTCTTTCGCAGTCGGGTAAAAATAACTTTGCCCCAATGTATACCCAGTTGCAATAAAGGCCAGATACACACACAGTCTCTCCATGTGAAACACTGAAATTCAGCTACGGCCGGTTAAGATGCAGCTGACCCCGCCGTAGTTTTAATATTTAAAATTACATGAATAACACCTTAATAACACCTTAAACTGCATGAAGCTGAACATGACGGCCGACATCGGTATTCTCCATTCGTCGTATATATTGCGTATATATATTTATCCTTTATTTCATGCTAATAAGGCCAAACACACACACATACACATATCACAAAAAGTTTGTGATCACTAGCATAAGCTGTTTTTTTTTTTAACTTGACTTTTTCAAGAAAAAATCTTTGTTGTGTGTTTTCTTTAAATAGATAAATCCGGTTTGAAATAAAAATAAAAATTATTTTTTATTAACAAAAATTTAGTAATTAATCAGAATGTAATTGTAACAGGGATTGAATAGAAATAAAAAGACTGTTTAACCAAACTTTAACAACAATTAATTAATAAAAGATTTATATTCAATAAAGTATAACTCTTTCCCTGGCTCGAACACATACGGAGATCCTCCTAGGCATGCTGAAGGTCAAGTTATTCAAGATTTCTTGGGGTAACCTGTCCCATTCTTGAATAGCGGCTTCCTTGAGCTCTGGCACTGTCTGGGGACGTGGCTGACGGTTCCAAATAGCTCGCTTAAGAGCATCCCGCGCGTGCTCTATTGGGTTTAAGTCAGGCGAGCCGGCAGACCAGTCTAACCTTGTGATGTCGTATTCTTGGAGACTAGCATTGACTCGTTGAGCTCGATGTGCGGGGGCATTATCATCGGCCAATAAAAATTGGTGCCTATAGTTTACTCGGAATGGTCTGACAATTCTATTAAAAGCAACTGCTTTATACATGTCTGCTGTCATGAAGCATTATACGGCATCAAAGGCGGTCTACCTACAATCATAATACCACCCTAAAAGGTCACCGATATCCTGCCTTGCTGAAGTGTTCCAGTGGCAGTTCTTTGCCTTTCACGGCCTGCTGGTCTTCTCCAGACACTGACACGTCGGTTAGCTGGATGAGTACTGAGTCGCGATTCGTCAACGAAGAGATAATTGTCAGATGTTTTCTTCATGATCTTCTTCATTTTGCCGAAGCTTAGCCCACTGCAATCTCCTTCGTTGAGGTTGCCGGGAATTCAGAGACGTTTGGTGTAGCTGCAGAAAATTTAGGTAAGAGATAACGTGTTGAATTAAATGTATTAAGTTTTCACCAGAATCATTTGAAAAGTCTTCTTTTAAGAAGTTCTGCAGAGGTGGGTTGGAACTCGTACCACGAACGACGTAAAGCTGATGTTTTGGCACGATTCCAACCTTTCGACCCTCAGAGTCCAATCCAGTTGGTCTTCATTTTCAAATACTTTTTTACTTTTGCGACACCCTCTTCATCAACTTGGCCCGTGCTTGGCAAGGAACTTCGGACCAGCAGCACTTTTTAACGTTAACACGTTGAATACCGTCACAGGAGAACAAGACAGCGTGCAACATTGCTTGCAGTACGTTAGCTTTGCCATCTTTTTATTGAGTCGACCAAAGTTTGTAC
Organism: Lacanobia oleracea; assembly: GCA_950371165.1. Taxonomy (NCBI): domain Eukaryota; kingdom Metazoa; phylum Arthropoda; class Insecta; order Lepidoptera; family Noctuidae; genus Lacanobia; species Lacanobia oleracea. The sequence continues at coordinate 6,711,803 of OX493412.1, read as the reverse complement.
GCGTTTTGGATCGAGCGACTGCGATAAATGATTTGTCAATCGCGTCATGTCGTACACTTTCTTATCTAAATTCTTGATTACGGTCTTGAGTTAACAGGTTTCTTTGGTGGTATTATGTCCTTCGGACAGTATAGGTACACCTGTTGCAAATAGTCTCTCTTGTGGTAGAGCCCCCCGAACATACTCGGCGATATAACGCAGTTGGAATGCGTCGAGTTTGGCTTCAGGTATTGCCGCAACGAATTTATCTCTGACTGCTTGCGAAAGTTTTTTGTACTGTAGCGGCATCAAGGCCGCCACAAGAAAAAGCTACGGAACACCAGTCACCACCAGTTTGGGGGTATGCGGAACAGAGAGTAAAGTCCCACACACCTCAATTGAAAAGAAGGATCCTCCAACCAGGCGGATGTTGTGCCTGGCGGGCTACTGCCCAATAGTTGATATTCGGGCTGATGTATATGTTCAAATCGAACGGTAAACTCTGCTTGCGCGATGCAGGATTTCAACGTTGTAGTTCGCTGCTAGTCGGATAGATGGCGTCGCGGTTCTTTTTTGTTGCGATCTAGATTTGTTCCGTAGGTTTTTCTTGTGGCGGCCTTGATGCCGCTACATCACTCCCCTCCGGAGACCGGAGGTCGATAGTGGATGAGTCGTCCATGCATCTTGAGATGCTTGCCAAGCCAGTTGAAGGTTGATTCCAGTGAGTCGGAATCAGAAGTCGCAGAGTTCTCGGTGAGTCGGAACTGTATGCGGTACCCCAGTGAGTCGGGGTGATGATTGAGGCTGAGGATGCTGAACAGGAATTCGCGGCTGCTGTATGCTGGTGGTCAGAATACCCTTAGAAGCCGTAGGTACTCGCTGGCTGTATGACTCGCTGCTCGAGAGCTTGAGGTCACGATGAGGAGAAGTGATGATGACGTCACGCTGAAGTAGTACATTTATCAAAACGAAATAAAAACAAATTATGCATTATTTTGTGTTCATTAAATTAGTCCTTATTTCATAAAGCTATATTAGGTACTTTTGAAGATATTGAAGATTTTCCAGCCAAACCATATTCTTTGCGGTACATTGTATAACGTTGGCGAGCTTGCGAGCATTTTTCTTCATTTCCGTATGTCACAAAATTCGCCAAAGCTTTTAGTGTAGAAAATAGAGAAAATACAGAAAATTTAGGTTAAAGAATAACGTGTTGAATTAAAAGTATTAAGTTTTCACCAGAATCACTTGAACTTTCTCCTAACTTCGAGTCTGAAAACAAAAATGTAAATATGTAGTTTTGTTTTTTATCTTGTTAAGCAACATTTCAAAGTGAGCTTAATTCAATGTTTCGGATTCGTCTCTGTCTTTGATCAAGTTAGAACTCAAATTACTTTGATATTGAAGTCGCATACATACTAACATGTTTATTTAGTTGTGAAAAATTATGTTTCTCTCAGATTTTCTAAGAAAACTCTTTTATTCATTGTAGAAACAAAACTCATTTTTACCCATCGAAAAAACGGAGGAGGTTTTCAAGTTGACGAGCATATTATTTGTGTAATTTTTTTTTGTATGACAACGTATAATATTTTACAGAGTAGTCCGATTTTTAATAATTCTTTTTATTAGATAGGATATACAGTGATTTTGCTCCCAAAAAATTGGAAATGAAATCGAACCCAAAGGTTTAGGAAAACAGGGGGATGATTGATTGCTTACTCACTGATTGCAATATGTGACCACGCATAACTTTTTACAGAATACTCCGATTTGATCCCATACTTTTGAGTATTGGGCGGAAAGAGAAATGTGCTTCGTAATAAAGACATAAACACAAAATAGTCTTATTTCAAAACAACTTAATTCCAAGTTATACCCAGTTGCTGGTTAAAAGAGACCGGATACACAGTCTCTCCATGTGAAACACTGATATTCAGCTACATCCGGTTAGGAAGGCAGCCAACCCCACCGTAGTTTTATTATTTAAAACTAGGTTTTGCCCCCGACTTTGTACGCATATATCCCGTTTTTCCCGTTCCCATAGGAGTTTTGGGAAATCCTCTCTTAGTGCATCTTTTCAATCGAGTCATGCCGTTCACTTACTAATCTAAATTCTTGATTACGGTTTTGAGTTGTTTGGTTTCTTTTTGGTTTGGTTTCTTTTGTTCTGCTGTGCATACTCCTTGCATACATTCTGTGATTTATGTCCTTCCAATGTAGATACTCATGTTGTAAATAATCCGTCTTGTTGTTGAGCTCCCGAACATACTCGGGGATATAAGATGTAACGCAGTTGGAATGCGTCGTGTTCGGATTTAGGTATTATTATTAATATTACTTAGTGCACCCCTTCGGAATGTTTGGAAGCTAGAAAAACACAACAACTACTAGCGAATTCCAGCATTCGGCTAAGCGTTTTCTGTCAGTCACTCAATCATTCAGTATCGCAAGAACTTTATATATTAGGACTACATAAATATTACGTTAACAACTTCGCTAATGCGATTTTACTACCAAGAAAATAAACTTACATCTATCTTTTATTGATTTACAGAAATAAAACTAAAATACAATTAAAACCACAATTAAAAATACAATATATTTTACAATAGTGTGTTGTGAAAAGGAGACGATTTATTGATTTCAATATCAGTCGATCACCTTCACCTGCAAGCTGCTGAACATGACGCCAGTTTAATGTGGCTGTTAGGTGTTGGCTCATTTAATATCCAAATTCCTATAAAATCAATAGTAGTAAGTTATTAAGTGTTTTTATTTTTTTAATCAGCTTAAATTATCTAATTAGATAAGAGAGAGGAACATAGGACGCGTGGTAATATGACAAGCAATCCCATACATTTGAGTATTGGGTGGAAAGAGGAATGTGCTTCGTAACAATGACATAAACACAAAACAGTCAGTTGGTGGCATCAGATCAGTCATTGAACTGCATCAGACTGCTTGAAAAGCGAATTGTTTCGATATTTTTAGTTTTTTTTTGCGGTCGGGTTTTTTGACACTCAAGTTTTATTTTATACTTTGTGGCTAACATTTTTGGAATCGTCTCCTCGAGCCCTTTATCTTGATAACTCGATAGGGTTTGAAAATTAAAAAAATATTGAAGGAGTAATATGGCGACAAAAATCTGCCATTTTAATTGTTATATACCTTGTGTTACTCTCACAATCTTACTAAAATCCATCAAGCCTTTTTGTTTACAGAGCAAGTCAAACATTTGAATTTGGCTCCAAAATCCCACCATTTTGTTATTTTTACTACCCAGTGTCACTCTCATAGTAAATACGTATCTTAAGACAACACTTAAGCTAAAAGCCATCGAGCCGTTTAGGCTCTAGGGCGTACCAAAGAAATATACATACATACATATAAATGTACCCTCGAAAAACATAACCCTCCTTCTTTTGCGGTCAGGTAAAAATAAATTTATACCAAGAAATACTCAGTTGCTGATTAATAGAGGCCAGATACACACACAGTCTCTCCATGTGAAACACTGAAATTCAGCTACATCCGGTTAAGATGCAGCTGACCTTACCGTAGTTTTATTATTTAAAGCTAGTTTTTGTCCGCGACTTTGTACGCGCATATCCCGTTTTTCGCGTTCCCATAGGAATTTTTGGAAATCCTCTCTTAGTGCATCTTTTCAATCGCATCATGCCGTTCACATCCTTATCTAAGTTCTTGAGTTCGGTCTTGAGTTTAATTGGGTTTTTTACTGGTGCTTCCAGTATAGGTACTCCTTTTGCCAATAGTCCTTCTTGTGGTTGAGATCCCGAACACACTCGGGGATATAACGCAGTTGGAATGCGTCGAGGTCGACTTCAGGTATTTCCGCTTCGATTTATCTTTGACCGCTTGCGAGCATTTTTCCTCACTTTCGCCTCTCACAAAATTCGCCTAAACATTTGGTGTAAATGCAGAAAATTAAAGTTAGGGATAACGTGTTAGGGCTGTGGACTTTGTTCGAAAGTGGCACCATGATCCTGGAACGCAAATAGCTCTAGGACGAACACGTATGTGTTTTATTTAGTCAGTAAGACTCCCTCCTTCACCCACAGCGGGAGGAGTCATTTGATGATAAAAAAGGGATAACGTGTTGAATTCAAAGTATTATGCTTCCATCAGAACCACTTGGACTTTCTCCCAGCTTTAAATCTGAGAACAAAAATTTAATGAGTAAAAAATTTTTTTATCTTGTTCAGGTTTACTTTTTATTTTATATTCTCGGTTTTTTTATACAATTATCAAAAAGAAATAAAAATGTTTTGTTGTATTTTATGTAACATTGAATATTTTTTATTTTGTTCTTATTTCATAAAGCTATATCAGGTACTTTTGAAGATATTGAAGATTTTCTAGCCAAAGCATTTTCTTTGCGGTCCAGTGTATTACTTATTATACAAGTAACGTCAGCGTTGTCGTGTTTCGCAGCGTGGTGTCGCATAACCGTCTTCGGAAACGTCCAGATGTGACACCGTTCGACCAAAAGTCTTCTTTTAAGAAGGTCTACAGATGGTGGGTTGGAACTCGTACCGCGAACGACGTAAAGTTGATGTTGTGGCGCGATTTCAACCTTTCGACCCTCGAGAGTCGAGTTGGTCTTCATTTTCAAATACTGCACGACTTTCTCAATTTTTGTGGAGTGATGCAGACTCGAAATGTACAGCTGCGTCGAAGGCACAGCAGGTTGACTCGGTGCAGTACCACACTGGTTAAGTGAACCAGGGCTTGATTACGGTCTTGAGTTTATTGGTCTCATTTTTAGGTTTCAAACAAAAAACGGAACCCTTATAGGATCACTCGGGTGTCTGTTTGTCAGTCTGACAGTCTCTCTGTCTGTCTGTCCGTCTGTCATAGCCAGTTTTCTACGGATCCACAAGACCGATTCTGTTGAAATTTTGTACACATATGGACTTCTGTGACCCAAACACGGATGCGTTACGTAAATTATTAAATTTTTAGTATTCGGGTCACATTTTGGGTCAAACTAGAAAATTAAAAAAAAAAGTATCAAAGGCGGTCCAGCTCCAATCATAATACCATCCTAAAAAGACACCGATTTCCCGCCTTGCTGAAGTGTTCCAGTGGTAGTTCTTTGCTTTTTACGGTCTCTTGGTCTTCTCCAGACACGGACACGTCGGTTAGATGGATGAGTACTGAGTCGCGATTCGTCAATGCAGAGATAGTTGCGAAATGTTTTCTTCTTCATCTTCTTCATTTTGCCGAAGCCTAGCCCACTGCAATCACCTTCGTTGATTTTTTATTTAAAAAAATATGTACACACATTTCATAAGAAGAAAGAAACAGGAAAATAGGTTCAAAAGTGATGCTTATTTGTATAGAAATCTCTTCCAGCATACCTGCGAAAGGAGAGTAGAGTAAAAAGAGATGTATACATGGTGTGTAACAGTGAGAAGCTTAAATGAAAACTATACATATTAAATATAACATACAGTACATAAATAACATACTAATACATACTGTATGATATAAAAGATAAATAATAATACAAATCTATTTACAACTATGACGAGAAGGAAAGATAGTGTTCTTTCACTCTTCCTTTAAAAACTGCAAGAGTTTTGCAATCCCTAATATCAGGCGGTAGTGAATTCCACAACCAATTGAGGAGCTCGTGGCTAAATAATAACAGGAGCACGGGTCGATCTTTAATAACAGGCGCAAGGGTCGATCTTTAAGGTTAAGCAACGCTTGCCAAGGTAGGTCTGAGGATGGGTGACCATCTTAACATAACGAGTTTCCTCCGTGCCTCGGAAAGCACGTTAAGCCGTTGGTCCCGGCTATCATTTGTAGATCTTTGACAGTCGTTACGGATTGTCAGAAGCCAGTAAATCTGACTCCAGTCTTGCCAAGAAGTACCGTGTTACCCAGTTAATGGGTTGTGGAGGTCTGGTAGGCAGCCGCTCCACGTGTATTCAGCTGAATCTGGCTTGACTGGAAGCCGACCCCAATATAGTTGGGAAAAGGCTAGGCAGATGATGATGAGTGAATTTCACAACCATACCGCATGTGACGTAAATGAGTAGGAGTAAAAATCGGTAGAGTGGGGAGGGGTTTTAAGGAGATTTCTAAGATGCGACTTGCAAGGCGCATCCGAAGGACGGGAATAGGTGAAACGTTCTTGCAGTTAGGAAGGCGTTTTAGGGTTGTGAAGGATGTTAAATAGCAAACACAATATCCGAGAGTTCCTGCGAAGTCGAATAGGGAGCCACTTGAGAACCTTGTTAACATGATCATATTTTTTAAGATTAAACACAAAATGAATACGGATATTTTGCTAACGCTCAAGTTTATTTAAAAGCTCCTCGGTGGCATCCAAATAACAGGCATCAGCGTAGTCTGTGATGGGCTGAATGAGAGTTTGAGCAAGGGAAATTTTAGTTTTCAAGGGTAAAAACTCTAGAGACACTTCAGCGAATGAAAAGTGTAATGGACCTTACGTTGATGTTTCAGGAATTCAAAGGCGCTCGCCAAGACCTTTGTGCTCGTAATCCAGCCTGGTGCAAGCAATTCCGAATGGTCTGAGTGCTAACTTCAAGCCAAGATTCGGCCGAACTTCTGCTTTTATTTTAGTAGCGTTGATTGTTGCGTCACGGGCTGCCAGCAATGTAATATAGCGCTTTTGGGCAGCAGTCCATACATTTAGGCGACCATTGCGGGGTCTGTCAGATAAATTACCCATCCCGTGGTACCTCTGCAACGCGGTCACTACACAGGATTGGGATATAACAACTGTGCGTGCTATTTATCTCGTGGTGTATCCTTCTTCCCTCAAAATCCCTCTTTCGCATGTCACAAAACTCGCCAAATCGTTTGGTGTAACTGCCGAAAATTTAGGTTAGGGATAACGTATTGAATTAAATGTATTAAGTTTTCATCAGAATCACTTGAAAAGTCTTCTTTTAAGAAGGTCTGCAGAGGTGGGTTGGAACTCGTACCACGAACGACGTAAAGTCGAAGTTTTGGCGCGATTCCAACCTTTCGACCCTCAGAGTCCAATCCAGTTGGTCTTCATTTTCAAATACTTATTTACTTTTGCGACACCCTCTTCATCAACTTGGCCCGTGCTTGGCAATGAGCTACGGACCAGCAGCACTTTTTAACGTTAACACGTTGAATACCGTCACAGGAGAACAAGACAGCGTGCAACATTGCTTGCAGTACGTTAGCTTTGCCATCTTTTTATTGAGTCGACCTAAGTTTGTACGCGTTTTGGATCGAGCGACTGCGATAAATGATTTGTCAATCGCGTCATGTCGTACACTTTCTTATCTAAATTCTTGATTACGGTCTTGAGTTAACAGGTTTCTTTGGTGGTATTATGTCCTTCGGACAGTATAGGTACACCTGTTGCAAATAGTCTCTCTTGTGGTTGAGCCCCCGAACATACTCGACGATATAACGCAGTTGGAATGCGTCGAGTTTGGCTTTAGGTATTGCCGCAATGAATTTATCTCTGACTGCTTGCGAAAGTTTTTTGAAATCAGCTTATATACCTTGTGTTACTTTCACAATTAATAAGAACCCAACGACTTCTTTGAAGCTTAAATCCATTAAGCCGTTTAGACTACACAGCGAGCCAAACATTTGTATATGGCATCAAAAATCTTTATTTTATTTTAATATACTACTGTAACTTTATACCAAGAAATACCCAAATGCTGATAAATAGTAGCTAGATACACACACAGCCTCTCCATGTGAAACACTAAAATTCAGCTACATCCGGTTAGGATACAGCCCATCTGCACCCCACCGTAGTTTTATTATTTAAAATTCCTTAATAACATCTTAAACTGCAAGCAGCTGAACATGACGGCTGAAATCGGTATTTTCCATTCGTCGCATATATTGCGTATATTTATTTATCCTTTGCTTCAGGCTACTCAGGCACATGAAACACAAAACATTTATATATAAGATAAGTGTAAGATCTATAACTATAAACTAACACATATTTTAAACATTAAACTAAACCATTGCTATACACTTAAAGTCGGCGTCGTGTTTCGCAGCGTGGTTGTCGCGTAGCCGTCATCAATAAAATAAACGTCGAAATACGACACCTATCGGCAAAAAGTGTTCTTAAGAAGGTCTGTAGATTGTGGGTTGGAACTCGTACCATGAACAACGTAAAGTTGATGTTGTGGCGCGATTCCAATCTTTCGACCCTCAAAGTGCTGTCGATCTTCATTTTCAAATACTGTACGACATCCTTAATCTTTGTGGAGAGATGCAGACGCAAAATGTACAGCTGCGTCGAAAGCAAAGTAGGAAACAGCAACATGTTGGGTGGACTCTTTTGTAAAACCCTCTTTATCAACTTGATTCGTCCTTAGCAGCTACGGAGAAGAAGGCAGCGTGAAACATTGCTTGCAGTACGCCATCTTTGCCTTCCTTATATTGAGTCTACCGAAGTTTGCAAGAATTGAATGTATTGTGATCTTAATTCAATATTTCGGATTCGTCTCTGTCTTTGATCAAGTAACAACCCAAATTACTCTGATATTGAAGCGTTAACATGTTTATTTAGTTGTGAAAAATGATGTATTTCGCAGATTTTCTTCATTGTAGAAACAAAACTCATTTTTACAGAGTGTACAGTGACATTGTTGTCAAAAAATTGGAAAAAAAAACCAGCCCAGTGGGTAGGAAAACAGAGGATGATTGATTGTTTACTCACTGATTGTAATATGTGACTACGCATCAATTTTTACAGAGTAGTTTGATCTTGATCCCATACTTTTGAGTATTGGGCGGAAAGAGGAATGTGCTTCAAAATAAAGACATAAACACAAAGTAGTCTTATTCCAAAACATACCCATACCCAGTTGCTGGTTAAAAGAGACCGGATACTCAGTCTCTCCATGTGAAACACTGATATTCAGCTACATCCGGTTAGGAAGGCAGCCAACCCCACCGTAGTTTTATTATTTAAAACTAGTTTTTGTCCGCGACTTTGTACACGCATATCCCGTTTTCCCCGTTCCCATAGGAATTTTTGGAAATCCTCTCTTAGTGCATTTTTTCAATCGCATCATGCCGTTCACTTCATTATCTAAGTTCTTGAGTACGGTCTTGAGTTTATTTGGGTTTTTTATCGGAGCTTCCAGTATAGGTACTCCATATGCCAATAGTCCTTATTGTGGTTGAGATCCCACGCTCGGGGATATAACGCAGTTGGAATGCGTCGAGTTCGAATCAGGTAGTTCCGCTTTGAATTTATGTTTGACTGCTTGCGAGCATTTTCCTCATTTTCTCCTCTCACAAAATTCACCTTAACGTTTGGTGTAAATGCAGAAAATTTAAGTTAGGGATAATGTGTAAGGATGTGGAATTTTGTTCGAAAGTGTCACCGTGGCCCTGGAACGCAAATGGCACTAGGAAACATGGAACACGGATGTGTTTTAGTTAGTAAGAGTCTGACACTCCCTGCTTCACCCAGAGCGGGAGGAGTCATTTGATAATAAAAAAAGGATAACGTGTTGAATTCAAAGTATTATGTTTCCACCAGAACCACTTGAACTGTCTCCTAACTTCAAATCTGAAATTAAAAATTTAATGAGTAAATAGTTTTATTTTTATATTGTTAGGTTTTACTTTTAATTTTACATTTTCAGTTTTTTACACAATTATCTATTAAAAACAGTTTTATGTTTTACTTTATGTGAAATCAAATATTCATTAATTTAGTTCTTATTTCATAAAGCTATTTCAGGTACTTTTGAAAATAATGAAGATTTCCTAGCCGACCCATTTTCTTTGCGGTCCAGTGTATTACTAATTATACACATACTCGTAACGTCGGCGTCGTCGTGTTTCGCAGCGTGGAGTCGCGTAGCTGTCCTTGGAAACGTCGAAATACGACAACTTTCGGCCAAAAGTTTTCTTTTGAGAAGGTTTGCAGATGGTGGGTTGGAACTCGTACCACGTACGACGTAAAGTTGATGTTATGGTTCAGTTGGTCTTCATTTTCAAATAGTCCACGACTTCCTCAATTTTTGGGTACTGATGCAGACGTGAAATGTACAGCTGCGTCGAAAGCAAAGCAGGAAGCAGCAACATGTTGGGTGGACTCGGTGCAGTACTGCACTGGTTACGTGAACAGGTTTTCTTCTTCTTCTTTTCTACTTTTTTTGAAAAACTTCATCAAATTGGCCCGTCCTTAGCAATGAGAAGAAGGCAGCGTAAGTACATCATTGCTTGTAGTACGCCATCTTTGCTTTTTATTATCGAGTCGACCAAAGTTTTTACGCGTTTTGGATCTAGCGACTGCGATAAATGATTTTTCAATCGCATCATGCCATACACTTTCTTATCTAAATTCTTGATTACGGTCTTGAGTTAATTGGTTTTTTTTCTGTGGTGTAATGTCCTTCCAGTATAGGTACTCCTGTTGCCAATAGTCCCGCTTGTTGTTGAGCTTCCGAATGTACTCGGGGATATAACGCAGTTGGAATGCGTCGAGTTTGGCTTCAGGTATTTCCGATTCGGATTTATCTTTGACTGCTTCCGAAAATTTTTCTTCATTACGGTCTTGAGTTTATCGGTCTCATTTCTTTCAATTTCTATTATATTATGTCCTTCCAGTATAGTCACTCATGTTGCCAATAGTCCCTTATTGTTGAGCTCCCGAACGTACTCGGGAATATGACGCTGTTGGAGTTCCGCTTCAGGTATTTCCGCTTCAAATTTATCTTTGTTGCTTTTGAGTATTTTTCCTGATTTCCGCATCTCACAAAATTAGCCAAAACGTTTGGTGTAGCTGCTGAAAATTTAGGTTAGGTATAACGTGTTGAATTAAAAGTATTCCTCCCAACTTCAAAACTGAATACAAAAGTTTTATGAGTAAATAGTTTTGTTTTATCTTGTTAAGTAACATTTCAAAGCGATCTTAATTCAATGTGTCGGATTTTGCTAAAAAAGCTCTTTTGTTCAGGAAAGAAAACTTTTTTTAACGTGTGTTAATGTTTATGTCATTGTTACGAAGCACGTTCCTCTTTTTCCAACCAACACTCATATGAATGGGATTTGCTTGTCACGTCACCACGTGCCCTATGCTCTTCTGGTAATTAAAAGGTTTCTTTACCATTTACCTAATTGAAAATTTCAAGCATGCTAGTATTTAAAAAAAACAAGAAGAAGCAAAAGAGGTCACCTCCTGGAAAGATGGGAAGACGAACTTAATAAGTTCGCAAACAACGACTGGATGAGAACAGCCCAGGATAGGATAAAATAGAGCAAGATGGAGGAGGCCTATACTCGTCGATAGGCCCTTAGTTAAAATTATGTAAAAAAGAGCACTTTATTATTATACTACGGAATTAAAGAGGCTTAAATTAATAAAAATAATATGAAACACTCAATAACTTACTAATATTGTTTATAGAAAATTATACGAACCAACACCTAACAGCCACTTTACACCAGCTGTTAGAACATTAGCCAGCCTAATTACCCTCCTCCACTCTGGGTTACGGATAACGGTCAACTTCTATAACTTTGTTTAAGGTTAATCTATGATATCTGCGTAAATTCTAATGTTACAGTTCTTCTTGATGACTGGCATGATGGGATGCCCAGTCAGATCGTTCCACAGGAGAGAGAATGCCGTCCTGCTGCAGCTGGTACAGCGCGCGCTCGCAACGGTCCGCCCAGTGCGTACGTCAGGATGCACGTGCGCAAGGGACTGCGGCCGGTGTACATGCGCGCCCACTGACGAACGTTCTGGCTAATGTTCTAATGGCTGGTGTAATTTGGCTGTTAGGTGTTGGTTCACTTTGTAGCGGCATCAAGGCCGCCACAAGAAAGACCTACGGAGCGAATCTACATCGCAACAAAAAGAACCGCGACGCCATCTATCCGACTAGCAGCGAACTACAACGTTGAAATCCTGCATCGCGCAAGCAGAGTTTACCGTGCGATTTGAACATATACATCAGCCCGAATATCAACTATCGGGCAGTAGCCCGCCAGGCACAACAGCCGCCTGGTTGGAGGATCCTCCTTTTCAATGGGGGTATGCGGGACTTTACTCTCTGTACCGCTACATCCAAACTGGTGACCCTCGACATTGAACGTCAGCGCAGCCTTCGTGCAACTACTTCAGCGTGACGTTATCATCACTTCTCCTCATCGTGACCTCAAGCTCTCGAGCAGCGAGTCATACAGCCGGCCAGTACCCACGGCTTATACGGATATCCTGACCACCAGCATGCAGCAGCCGCGCATTCCTGTTTAGCATCCTCAGCCTCTATCATCACCCCGACTCACTGGGGTATCGCATACAGTTCCGGCTCACTGTGAACTCTGCGACTACCGGTTCCGACTCACTGGAGCCAGCAACAGCACCACTCCGACTCACTGGAGCCTGCAGCATCATCCCGACTCACTGGGATCCCATCACCCCGACTCACTGGGGCATCGCATATAGTTCCGACTCACCGTGAACTCTGTGACATCCGGTTCCGACTCACTGGAGCCTGCAGCATCATCCCGACTCACTGGGATATCCCATCACCCCGACTCACTAGGGCATCGCATATAGTTCCGACTCACCGTGAACTCTGCGACATCCGGTTCCGACTCACTGGAGCCTGCAGCAACATCCCGACTCACTGGGAAATCTCATCACCCCGACTCACTGGGGCACCGCATATAGTCCCGACTCACCGAGAACTCTGCGACTTCCGGTTCCGACTCACTGGAACCAACCTTCCACAGGCTTGGCAAGCATCTCAAGATGCATGGACGACTCATCCACTATCGACCTCCGGTCTCCGGAGGGGAGTGATGTAGCGGCATCAAGGCCGCCACAAGAAAGACCTACGGAGCGAATCTACATCGCAACAAAAAGAACCGCGACGCCATCTATCCGACTAGCAGCGAACTACAACGTTGAAATCCTGCATCGCGCAAGCAGAGTTTACCGTGCGATTTGAACATATACATCAGCCCGAATATCAACTATCGGGCAGTAGCCCGCCAGGCACAACAGCCGCCTGGTTGGAGGATCCTCCTTTTCAAATGAGATATGCGGGACTTTACTCTCTGTTCCGTATATCCCCAAAACTTAATTGCCAAATTCCTATAAAAACAATAATAGTAAGTTATTGGGTGTTTTATCTTATTAGGAAGATTTTTTTTTTAGTCTGACAGTACAGGCTACACAAAAACTTACACACTGGTGGTGGTGGTGGGACACACTGGTGAGCGAAGGCCTCCCCCAAATCCTTCCAAATTTTCTTTTCCCGCGCCACCTCGTACGCTGGTACTCGCGTACCGTGAGGGCTGCGTGGCGTTTCGCCACCTCTTTTTGCTTAAATTAATTAGATAAACAACGGTAATGAAATCCATACATTTAAATTTAGGGTGGAAGTGAGAGGAATGTGCCTCGTAACAATGGCATTACAATAAGTTTTGTTTTTACAATTAATCAAAGATATTTTTTTAGACAATCTATGTAGAAGAGAAACACATAATTTTTTACCACAAAATCAACATGTTAGTATGTATATCAGTATGATTTCAATATCAGGGTAATTTGGATTCTTACTTGATCATAGACTGAGAAAATTCCGAAATTAATTAAAATCACTTTGAACTATTTATTGATTTAATTTTTGTTTTCAGATTTGAATTTGGAAGAAAAGTTCAAGCGGTTGAGTAGAGCAGTTCAGCCAAAGATAAATTCGAAGCGGAAATATCTGAAGCCGAACTCGACGCATTCCAACTGCGTTATATCCCCGAGTATGTACTCCTGTACATACTGCTCAACAACAAGAGGGACTATTGGCAACAGGAGTACCTATACTTGAAGGACATAATTTATCAGAAAAAATGGAAGGAGTATGAAAAGCATTTGAAGCAAGAAATAACTAAACTCTAAACAGTGATCAAGAATTGCATGGTATGACGCATTTCATCTTTAACCTGCAAGCTGCTTGGACGTGACGCACGACATCTGTACTGTCCATACGTCACATATATAGCGTATAAGACATGAGCTTGTTGTACACCGTCACAGGAGAAGAAGACAATAATCAAGAATTAAGACAAAGAGGTGTTCGGCATGACGCGTTTAAGATACCATTTATTACAGTTGCTCGATCCGAAACGCGTACAAACTTTGGTCGACTATTTAACTGCTGCATGTGTTTAAGAGAATGGGTCAGATTGCAAACACTAAGATCCTAAAGATGATTTATCACACTCTGTGCGAATCTCTTCTTAATTATTGTATAGCGGCATGGGGGGTTGCACTAAAGACACACTTGATAAAGGCAGAACGCGCGCAGCGGGCCGTTCTCAAGGTGGCTTATAAGAAAACAAGACAATATCCCACTAACTCTCTGTACCAGGAATCGGGTGTAATGCGCGTGCGACAGATGTATATTATGGCCGTAGCTCTAAGATTCCATAAGGAGGCTTTAGTCAAAGTGGAGTCCAAAGAGCATTCCCGAAGGAAGCCTACCTGGCATAAACCTAAGTGTAAACTAGATTTTGGTAAAAGGTGTTTACACTATATGGGGCCATTCCTCTATCAAAAACTTAACGACAAAATTAGTCAATTATCTACGACAAAATGGAAATGTAAATCTAGCATCAAAACATTCCTAAAAAGTCTGGATTATGGCGAAACAGAGAAACTTTTAAATACCTGTCGTTATTAAACCTCTCATTACCATCTATTATGACACTCACACACACACACACACATCACATCACATCACACTCACATTACATCACATCACTACACATCATTACATTACATCACTATCACATCTTTAGAGACATGACATGCACAAACATATATTCATCCGCCAACACCACACTACTCACGCTCTCGTACAGTTTTGCTGCAAGACGCCATGTATTTATTATTATAATTATTGTTTTTGTTTAAGTTTTGATTTAGTATATATTAATATACTTGAACCACGATGAAAAAGACTGGCCTCCACGACACAGGGAATCCTAGTGTGGAGACCAGTGATGTATCTGTTTTAATTTGTGTATATTTTTGAACAATAAAGATTATTATTATTATTATTATTATTATTATTATTTAAAGGAACAACAAAGCAATGATGACGTATTGAAAGCAATGTTGCACGCTGCCTTCTTGTCCTGTGTGTGTGTGAAATATAACGTGCTAATATCGTCGCGTCACATATAAACAATATATGTGAACGCATGGTGATTACCGATGTCGGCCATCACGTCCAGGCACCTTGCACTGCAAGAAAGATGGTTAACTGATAATCTGTTTAATAAGTGAGACGGATTTATTGATTTAAAAATCAGTAAAATTTTCCCAACTTTTGTAAATTGTTTTGTATATACAGGTAGTTTTTATTGTATGTTTAAATATTATTTTTATTCTAGTTGACTTTTGACTGTATTTTTGTTAATCAATGTAATATAGATGTAAATGTTTCTTTGTCGTAGTAACTGTGATAAATGGTTTTTAATGGTTGTTGATAAAAGACCATTTATTACAATCGCTCGACCCGAAACGCGTACAAACTTTGGTCGAAATTATAAAGAAAAACTAAGCAATAACTACGTATTGCAAGCAATATTACAAGTTACATTTTCCTCCTGTGATGGTATTCAACGATATATGTGACGTACCGCGAGTATTGATGTCGGCCGCCACGTCCAGGCACCTCACACTTCAAGAAAGATGGTTAACTGATTTTGAAATCAATAAATGAGACAGATTTATTGATTTCAAAATCAGTTATACTTTCCCAACTTTTGTAATTTGTTTTGTATATTTTTAGCGTAATTTTTATTGTATTTTTGTTTGTATGTTTAATTGTGTTTTAATTCTATATTATTTGTATTCTAATTGTAATTTTTGACTGTATTTTTGTTAATCAGTGTAATATAGATGTAAGTGTATTTTTATTGTAG
Organism: Lacanobia oleracea; assembly: GCA_950371165.1. Taxonomy (NCBI): domain Eukaryota; kingdom Metazoa; phylum Arthropoda; class Insecta; order Lepidoptera; family Noctuidae; genus Lacanobia; species Lacanobia oleracea. The sequence goes on along the minus strand of OX493412.1, from coordinate 6,695,858 downwards.
TAACTGTGTGATAAATGGTTTTAATGGTTTTTGTTAAAAAAAAAAACATTTATCACAGCACTTGAAAAAAGAAACCAATAAACTCAAGACCGTAAACATAATCCGTAATAGATGTAAGTGTATCTTTGTTGTAGTAACTGTGACAAATCGTTCTTGGTAAAAAAAAAACATTTATCACAGCAGTTGAAAAAAGAAACCAATAAACTCAAGACCGTAAACAAGAATTTAGATAGGGATCTTTAAGGCATAACGCGAAAGAAAAATCATTTATAGCAGTCGCTCGACCCGAAACGCTTGCAAACTTTGGTCGACTATACAAAGGAAAAGGAAAACAATGATGACGGACGTACTGAAAGCATTGTTGCACACTGCTTTCTTCTCCCTTTGACGGTATTTAACGTGCTTATGTCCAATACGTATGGAGAGTACTGATGTCGGCCGTCATGTTCAAGGCGACTTAACTGATTTTGAAATCAATCATGTCTCCTTTTCCCAACTATTGTAAAATATATTGTACTAGCTTCTGCCAACGGCTTCGCCGGCGTGATAGTCGAAAATTATCCCACGGAAACATACTCTCGGGATGAAAAGCTTATGTGCTAATCCATCTCTAAATCAAATTTCATCCAAATCCGTTCAGCCATGATTGAGTAACCATCTAAACTTTCGCATTTATAATGTAATAGTACGTTAGATTAGATTATCCGTATGGTGTCGGCCACCGACGTATGGTGCCGTGAAAGAATAATACCATCCCATCACTTCCCGTGGGTGTCGTAAGAGGCGACTAAGGGACTCACCAGAGAATGGGCAGCAGCGTTCTCTGTAAACTCAACACTGCGGTCGCCAACCCGCCTGCCAAGCGTGGCGATTATAGCAAAGCCCCAAATGACAAGCACAACTAAAAAATGGCTCCTAGTACCCGGCAGCCCGTCTACCCTTGACTCCGGTAGCAGTCAAGCTCACGGCAAGGCAAGGGGTGCGAAGAATCTCCGGAGTGGAGCCGGTTACCCTCACAAACACCGACGATTGGATCTGGTTTGCGACGCTTGGGGGAGGCCTATGTCCAGCAGTGGACGATGAGATTAGATCTAATCTAATCTTATCTAATCTCATCATCATATCAGCCACTGCTGATATGATTTGTGATTGTAGTTTTATTTATATTTTTAAGTGTGATTTTGATCGAATATTATTTTTTGATTGTTTGTTGTTTTTAGTTGTATTTTAATTTAATTTTTTTTTTTTTACTATAGATAGGATAATTAGGATAATTTTTGTTAATCAATGTAAAATAGATGTATGCTTTGCGGTAGTAACATCACATTGGCGAAGCTGTTAAGGTGTTATTTTCGTAATTTGAAATAAATAAATTAAAACAATAGTGGGGTGGTTTCCGTTCTAGCCGGATGTATAGTCTGTTTTTAATCTCTGAGACTAAATTAACAAATGCAAAATGGCAAACTGACATAGGTTACAATAGCATTTAAGGCAGTTTTGACATTTGCAGCTGTCAATTTAGTCTCCGAGATTAAAAAACAGACATTAGCTGAATATTCTGTGTTTCACATGACGATTACACTAGTGAAATAAAAAGTATAATTTTAGTAAAAAATAAGTATTTAGTTTTCGCTAGTGAAGAGATTTTTATTATATTTAAGTGTATTATGTATTATAGTATAAGTAAGTAAATAAATATTATGAATAATTAAGTTATTAGTATAGTAATTATAACTTACTTATCTATGTTATTGTTAGTGAGTAAATGCTTTATTTTGTGATTTGGAATATTTCTGTATTATTTTTGCTACATTCTCTCTGTAGGATTTGTAATTTAAAATGCAAACTTTCAATCAGTAGATTATAAATAAACTCGTCATTAGATAATATCCATGCATGTCAAATGGTTAAGTTTGGTTTCCCTCCCTCCTCCTTGCGTCGTATTCCTCAGTGCGTCGTGACCTCCTTTCTGTATCACTTTCATACGTATGATGTTCCTCCACCTGTTTCTGTCCCTGGCGGTGTGGAGGGCGTTGTGAACAGTAGTGTCAAGGTTCGTGCGAATCTGGTCAGACCAACGTTTTGGACTGCGTTCACGAGGTCTTTTTCCATCTACTTTGCTGGTTAAGATGAGCTTCTCGAGGTTGTCACCTTCTTTTCTTGCAATATGACCGACGTATTCTAGGACTCTGCGAAGTTTGGTTAGTAAGATTCAATAAGACAGTACTATATGAGGGAAAGCAGCAACGGTATTCTGAAGAGATTGCTTCACGTGCTGTTTGCCCAATCCAACAAAGATGAGTGAATATTATGTTGGGACGCTAGAGGTCGGCAACCTAACGCAAGGGTTTGCCGGTTTCTAGAGGAAGATGCCAGGAAGGATGGTGACGTATTTGGCTCACCAATTGATTTTATTGATTGTCGTTTTTCAACTTGACTTTGATTTTATTTTGATTTTTCTGTTTTTATTTTGATTACTGTGATTTAAATGATTATTGTGATTAATTTTGTTTATTGTTATTTTATTTTAATTTTACTTTGTTTTTTTTTTCTGATTTAAATGATTTTCCTTTTTATTGTGAGTATTTTTTTTTCAAAAAGTTTGACCTTCCCTCTGGGGCAGAGATATATCCTTAGCTTCCCTTTTATATTAAAAAACACACAATGGTTTATTTAAGGGCAAATTCTCTAAAGCAATTACACTAAACACCACTGGCAACTATTTACCAACAAGTTCTACTGTATTCAAACAAAACACAACAACAATCAGCGTTTAGCAAACGCTTGGCACATCGTATACAAAGCGCTGCAGCGCTGTCGTGTGCGAGCCACTCTGTAATTTACGCGCTAAAACAATTGAAGTTCGGCTGGCCAAATACGAGGTGGTGGTTCGAATTTTAGAATAGTCTTTGGTTGTTCGAAAACGCTTGATGGTATAAAAAATATTCTAAAGAGCATTTAAGTTGTACTCTTTGGGAAAGGCCACGCCATGTCACGTCAGCCGCACGGAGCCAATGGCAAATACATCCCTCCCTTCACCCCTCAAATCTAGTACTTCCGCTTAGGTTTATGAACATAAGGATTACTACATACTCACTCTGCTTTTACTACCGTTATGAGTTGTAAATACCGTGTAAATCTGAAGAGGCATACAAAGCGGATTCAGCTGAATATCAGTATTTTACGTGAAGCGGCTGCCTAACAGACCTCCACAATCAAGAACTGGGTAACACGGTAAGATTGGTGTCAGAATTTCTGGCTTCTGGCAATCCATAGCGACTATCAAAGAAACATATCGATCGGCAGAGCAGCAGAGGAAGCGTAGTTCACTTATTAGTTCGTCGAGTCCGCCCCGTAGCAAGTGGGCACTGCCGAGGATGGTGGAGGGCCCAGCCCGAGCCGTCGGGACGGAAACACGTCACAGGTGGAGACTAAGGATAGTGCTCAGGAAGGGTTCGAAGACTGCGCAGAGCAACCTAGACCGGAAGTAACTCAATCGCCGCGCTCACCTACTTTTGAACCGACCCGGTCCCGCCCTATTCGCCAATGTCGGCTAAATAATCCTCTTAAATATAATTTGTAATTCATTAGCATTAAGGTACGGTCTAAATATAATTATTGACTTTCAAGGTAACTTAACTCGTGAGGATCTTGTCATGTATAGTATTGCGTAATTAGCTAGGTACTTCTTATTTAGGTACCTGATGTAACTCATTGGTAACGGGAGCTCGTGGCTAGATAATAACAGCCGCACGGGTCGATCTTCAAGGTAAAGCAATGCTTGCCAAGGTTGGTCTGTGGATGGGTAACCATCGTAACATAGCGAGTTTCCTCCGTGCCTCGGAAAGTACATTAAGCCGTTGGTCCCGGCTGTCATTTGTAGATCTTTGGCAGTCGTTACGGATAGTCAGAAGCCAGTTAATCTGACTCCAGTCTTGCCATGACGTACCGTGTTACCTAGTTACTGGGTTGTGGAGGTCTGGTAGGCAGCCGCTCCGCGTAAAATACTGGTATTCAGCTAAATCCGGTTTGACTGGAAGCCGACCCCAATATAGTTGGGAAAAGGCTAGGCAGATGATGATGTAACTCATTAGTAACCACACGGTTTTGTTAGTTTATTTTTGTATTTAATTAGAAGTAAATATAGAATAAAGTTAGAGGATTGTAGTGTTTGTATAGCGCGCACACTCGTGCACGCATACATGTAAGCGTATCGTGTAGGACGGGTAGTCCACAATAAATGGTTGAACTGGCTGCGCGTGTTTCTTTGCTACATACATTACAATTTCAAGGATTCATTCGTTCTTGAGCTATCAGAAAAGCATCAATTGACTTTTCAGTGACCAGAAGATCATTTCAAATTCTTGGTCTTGAGACAGAAAATTTATTGTTACTGTGATAAATTTGGTATAGTGGGTATTTAAATATAAGTCATTGTACGTAAGGCGCCCAATACACGCTCATGCAACGTCACTCAATTCCAAAAGTCATGAATGACGAATTACTGATGGTGAGTGATGGAATTCAATCGACATTAGACGTTCATCCTAAAATCGCACCGACTCGGGATTCCAAAAAGGACCAGGACTGAACTTTTAGCCATTCGGTTAAAGTTTAGAAACGTACTGCTTGGATAGCGTTCTGTGACCAACCATGATGTGTGCCATCTCCCCCTCATTCTCCTATGTGATTTTTGTTGTATGCAGTCTTGTCATAGGAAACGTGGGTTCTGGAGGTTCTGGGGGGTACAGGGGGGAGGTGGTGGGCAAAGGTGGGTGGAGGAAGTTATTCCCCTCATTTTCCACACATTCAAGGTCAAGGTTACAGTCAATTTCTCAAAATTCGTGAAGGATCATTCATGTTTTTTATTGAATATGACGTCTCCGACAAAATAAAAATCTTGCATGGATATCAAAAACCCCCTAGAAACCCCTAATATCCTCACTTTCCGTCCAACGAGGCAGCACGTTTCTAAATCCAACCCTTTTCGTCAATCAATTCCATGCAACCATCAGTCACTGCATTACAGGTTACCCGTCAGTCACAGGCTCACAGCCTTGACTGTGGTTAAACTGACAGCAAAAACTACCGTGTAATGGGCGCCTAATAGAAGGTATTTACCGACTTCATTATTCGACTGACTTCATTCTAAATAGAAGGTATTTAGAATGAAGTCAGTGTACGTTATAAGCCGCGCGCCAGTCTCCGAATATACGTCTGTAGACAAGTCTAAGTTTAATTGTGCTCTCGATAATCCCAGTTTTTCCCACATCTTTCAGTGGCGACGTGGACAGACGATTCTACGCGTGATTTGTGCAATAGCAAATAAACTAGAAATACTATCATCAAATTCATCAAAAATGTCGATCGGTAAGATAGTTGAGTTCAAAGTCCACAGTCACGATTGGCGGTTGTACGAGGAACGTTAAGAACAAAATTTTTTAGTTAACAACGTCCATGAAAAATGACAAGTGCGAACATGAAACAGTGATGGGGTGGGAGTGTTATGAACTTTAGTTAACTTGTCACGCCGGTTAAACCTTAAACCAAAACGTTAGCACAAATCGTTGACGTCATGGAAAAACACTTGCAACCAAAGACAATGCATTGGCGGAGCGGTACACGTATCGACATAGGAAACAAAAAGAAGGTGAAAATATATCGGAAAAGACTCCAAAACATGAAGAAAATGTCCAAAACATGTGAATTCTGGCTGGAAGAAAGCTTGAGAAATCAGCTAGTGTGTGGCATAAAAAGTGAAAACGTACGACAACGATTGTTCGCCGAAAGCAATTAGGACTTCGAGAAGGCGTAAAAGTTGGCTGTTGGCGGTTGGGTGTTATTTTAAGATGTAGTAGGTATTGATTGATTTGTATGGGTTTGAAACACGCCTGAAATTAACGAATTTTATTTATTTATTTATTTTATTTTAGCATGGGAGCAGCAAAAAAAAAAAAAAGCTGCGTGCGTACAGAGCGGGAAGAGAAGTGAAGGTGCATCACGACGTTGGTGACGTGTCGAGCTGGCGGCGCAGGAGTACGGCGGCGGAGGCCACTTGTGACGTCCGCACAGCGACAAAATCGCTCGACAGCGCTCGCTCCCATGAAGCTGGGTAAGCGTGCGCAGCAACAGTGTCGAGTGTACGGCGCGCGTCACTACGCAAGCAAGTAGGTAATATTTGTAGATATTTGTAAATTATCAGCGACGCAGTGTAGTCGTATTATGTCGAATTGAATGGAAAAGTTAATGACATTAGAATTGAATGTGACACCGGCAGTGCGGTGTGTGCATAAGCATGGAGTGCTATAGTAGATTGTTTAATTGACTAGTAATTTAACACTAAACTATTACCGGTGAGTAAGTAAAATCCCTAATACAACCATGAGTCAAATATAAACATTGAAATAAACAATGCGATTTATATGTTATTGAGAATGATAAAACAATTCTGGTAGGCCGTCAGTAGATGGCAGAACTAAAAATACAACTACCTACAGTACCAGTAATAATTGTAATAGTAACGAAATTGTGACTTATTTTATCTATACTAATCTATTACTATAGTATAAAGCTGAAGAGATTTTTTGTGTGCTTGAACGCGCTAATCTCAGGAACTACTGGTTTGATTTGAACAGTTTTTCGATTTAGTGTTAGATAGCCCATTTATCGAGTAAGGCTACATATCATCACGCTAAGACCAATAGGAGTGGAGCAGACGAAGTTGCGCAAGTCAACTAGTTTTATTATATCAGGGAAAACAAGCATAAATTTTTCTTACTTGAAAGTATACAATTAAGTAGGTTAACGTACAATCAACAAAGTTTCCACATATTCCTAATATACTTGCGTACAGTATGGATGAAAGGTGGGGCTAATCCTAACATTATACAAAATTATTCATTTGTTTTGAGTGCAATAACCAGTTCTTTTTTAAAAACATTGTGAGACAACGCAAATATTTTAACAAAATGTTGGTTGTAAATTTTGATCAACCTGTGGAGAGGCACTCGCTCACCCGCATTTGTACGACTAGTGGTTGTAGCAGAGAGTGAGCATGATATAAAATATATGATTAACAAGTTCAGGTACATGATGCACAAAAGAAGAAGTTGCACAAAAACAATGTATTTGATGTTTCTGCTTTCAGTTCCAAATACTGTGAAGCGTTTGCGGACGAGCTGGGTGGTTCAGCGGTGTCACGATAAGCTTACGCGAGTGCGAGAGGGCGCGGCCGGGGTTTATGCGCGTGCGACTGCTGGCGTACGCGCTGCGAGCCGGTGGAGAGCGCACTGGACCAGCTGCGTAGCTGCAGCGCGACGGCATTCTCTCTCCTGAGGAGCGCTCTGTCTAGGCAACACCCATCGTGCCGGTCGTCATGAAGCACGGTAACATTAGAATTAGCGCAGATTACAATTAACCTTTGAACAAAGTTATAAAAGTTGACCGTTATCCGTTACCCAGAGTACAGGGAGGGCAACTAGGCGGGCTAATGTTCTAATAGCTGGTGTAGTGTGGCTGTTAGGCTTTGGTTCATTTTATTGAGGGATTCCTAGAAAACCAGTAGTAGTAAGTTATTGAGTATTTTATTTTATTAGCTAGCTTAAATTGTTTAATTAGGTAAACAATGGTAAAGAAGCCTTTTAATTAGCAGAAGACCGCCCCATGCTCTTCTGCTAATTCCTCTTTTTGTAAACATGATGAATACCGTCACAGGAGAAGAAGGCAGCGTGTAACATTGCTTGAAGTTCGCGGTCATTGCTTTCCTTCACCATTATATACTCAGCCAAAGTTTGTACGCGGATCGAGCGAGTGATAAATGTTTTTTAAAGGCGTCATGCCGTACACCTCTTTGTCTAAATTCTGTCTTGAGATTAGTTGTCCCTTTTTTCAGCTTTTGTTCGTATTCTTTGCATTTTTTTCTGAGATATGATGTCGTTCTAGTAACGGTACTCTTTTTCCCAAGGTTGCGTGGTAACTTCAACAACAAATCCCATACATTTGAGTATTGGGTGAGAAGAGGAATGTCCTTCGTAACAATGAAATAAACTCAAACCAATCGTATTCCAAAATAACTTCATTCCAAGTTATATCCAGTTGCTGGTTCAAAGAGACCGGATACACAGTATCTCCATGTGAACCATTGATATTCAGCTACATCCGGTTAGGAAGGCAGCCAACCCCACCGTAGTTTTATTATTTAAAACTAGTTTTTGCCCGCGATTTTGTACACGCATATCCCGTTTTTCCCGTTCCCATAGGAATTTTGGGAAATCCTCTCTTAGTGCATCTTTTCAATGGCGTCATGCCTTTCACATCCTTATCTAAATTCTTGAGTACGGTCTTGAGTTCATTTGTTTTTTTTCTGTGCAGTTATGTCCTACCAGTACAGGTACTCCTTTTGCCAAAAGTTGTTCTTATGGTTGAATTCCCGAACACACTCGGGGATATAACGCAGTTGGAATGCGTCGAGGTCGACTTCAGGTATTTCCGCTTCGATTTATCTTTGACCGCTTGCGAGCATTTTTGCTCACTTTCGCCCATCACAAAATTCGCCTAAACGTTTGGTGTAAATGCAAAAATTAAAGTTAGGGATAACGTGTGAGGGCTGTGGACTTTGTTCGAAAGTGGCACCGTGACCCTGGAACGCAAATAGCACTAGGACACACGTATGTGTTTAAGTCAGTAAGACTCCCTCCTTCGCCCAGAGCGGGAGGAGTCATTTGATGATAAAAAAGGGATAACTTGTTGAATTCAAAGTATTATGTTTCCACCAGAACCACTTGGACTTTCTCCCAGCTTCAAATCTGAGAACAAAAATTTATTGAGTAAATTTTTTTTTATCTTGTTCAGGTTTGCTTTTAATTTTATGTTCTCGGTTTTTTATACAATTATCAAAAAAAAAAAAAAAAAAAAAATTGTTTTGTTTTATTTTATGTGACATTAAATATTTATTAATTTAGTCCTTATTTCATTAAAAGGTATTCAGGTACTTTTGAAGATATTGAAGATTTTCTAGCCGAAGCATTTTCTTTGCGGTCCAGTGTATTACTTACTATACAAGTAACGTCAGCGTCGTCGTGTTTCGCAGCGTGGTGTCACATAACCGTCTTCGGAAACGTCCAGATGCGACACCGTTGGACCAAAAGTCTTCTTTTAAGAAGGTAAACAACAAACAGATGGTGGGTTGGAACTCGTACCGCGAACGACGTAAAGTTGATGTTGTGGCGCAATTTCAACCTTTCGACCCTCACAGTCCAGTTGGTCTTCATTTTCGCTCCACAATTTCCTCAATCATTTTGGAGCGATATAGATGTGAAATGTACAGCTGCGTCGAAAGCAAAGCAGGAAGCAGCAACATGTAGTGTGGACTCGGTGCAGTACCGCACTGGTTATGTGGACAGGGCTTCTTCTTTTCTACGTTTGTGAAACCCTCTTCATCAACTTGGCCCGTCCTTGGCAAAGAGCTACGGACCAGCAGCACTATATGACGTAATCACGTTGAATACTGTCACAGGAGAAGAAGGCAGCCTGCAACATTGCTTGCAAGTTGCCGTTATTGCTTTTCTTGACCTTTATATACTCGACTAAAGTTTGTAAGTTGAGTTTACGGTTTTGAGTTTATTGGTTTCTTTTGTCAACTGCTGTTAATAATCCTTGCATACTTTCTGTGATATATGTTCTTCCAGTGTAGATACTCTTGTTGCCAATAGTCTCTCTAGTTGTTGAGCTCCCGTACATACTCGAGGATATAAGAAATATCTTTCATTGATTAACAAAACTAAAGCTGAAATACAATTAAAACCACAATTAAAAATTCAATATATTTTACAGTAGTGTTTTGTGAAAAGGAGACGATTTATTGATTTTAACATCAGTTGATCACCTTCACCTGCAAGCCCGTGATCATGACGCCAGTTTAATGTGGCTGTTCGGTGTTGGCTCATTTAATATCCAAATACCTATAAAACCAATAGTAGTAGTTTATTAAGTGTTTTTATTTTATTAATAAGCTTATATTATCTAATAACATAAACAATAGTAAATCAGCCTTTTTATTAGGACAAGAGCGCCCCATACTCTTCTGCTAATTGAAAGGTTCTTTAATCAACTTGGCCCGTCCTTGGCAAGGAGCTACGGACCAGCAGCACTATATGACGTAAACACGTTGAATACCCGCATTGCTCTTCGCCACATGAAGAACCGGAAAGCAGTCGGGCCTGACAATGTGCCAATTGAAGTGTGGAAGGCGATGGGCCCACATGGTGTGGACCTTCTGATGGATCTTTTTAACCGCATCCTGATCACCAAGGAAATGCCGAACCAGTGGCTATTTAGCCTGATTATTCCTGTTTACAAAGGCAAAGGTAGCGTACAGGATTGTAGCAGCTACCGCGGTATCAAGATCATGTGCCACACCATGAAGCTCTTCGAGCGCATCATTGACCCACGGCTCCGTAGCGAGTGTACTGTCTCTGAGTGTCAATATGGCTTCCGGGTGGGTAACAGCACCATGGACGCAGTGTTCGCCTTACGGAATCTGACTGAGGCATACAGAGAGAGAAGGAGAGCTTTGCATATGGCCATTTTAGACCTGCAGAAGGCCTTCGACTGTATACCTCGGCAGTCCATCTGGTGGGCACTGCGCTTCAAGAGCGTTCCCGAGGCTTTTATAGACATTATCAGAGACATGTACTGCGATTCCGTGTCCTCTGTCCAGACCGCTGTTGGCGAATCGAATGGCTTCCCAATATCTGTTGGCGTTCACCAAGGCTCGGCTCTTAGCCCGTTCTTGTTTAACGTAGTGCTCGATGTAGTTACGGCAAACATCCAAGATCAGCCTCCATGGCTAATGATGTATGCCGATGACATCGCCCTCGTTAATCAGAACAAAGCCCATCTTGAGCGCAAAGTCAACATTTGGAAGGACACGCTGGAAAACGGTGGTCTGAGACTAAATGTGGCGAAGACTGAGTACATGTCCTGTGGCAACACGGATTCAAACACCATCCGAATAGGTTCGAACCTGATCAGAAAGTCCGATACGTTCAGGTACCTTGGATCCGTGCTGCACGAGTCTGGCAACGTGGACGACAATGTCCAAGCACGTATAAGTGCGGCTTGGGCGAAGTGGCGCGAGGTAACGGGCGTTCTATGCGACCGCAAAATGCCTCCGAAGCTCAAGGGGCAAATATATAAATGCATCATACGGCCTGTCCTACTGTACGGGGGCGAGTGTTGGCCAGCACTAAGCAGACACACTCAGGAGCTTCGCGTCACGGAGATGAAGATGCTGAGGTGGATGAGTAGCGTATCGCAATCCGATCGCATACGCAACTCTTACATCCGAAGTAGTCTTGGTGTCCGTGACGTGGGGGAAAAACAGCAAGAGTGTCGTCTGCGATGGTATGGCCACATCATTCGCCGCCCTATGGAGTACGTTGGTCGGAGATGCATGAATATGGCTGTTGCTGGGGCTAGGTAGTCCCGTGGTCGCCCTCGCAAGCGCTGGCTGGACGTCGTCAAATCCGACATGAGAGCCAATGGCCTGACTGAGAAGGATGTTTAAGATCGGGCAAAGTGGAGGAAGCTAAGTAGGAAGGCGGACCCTGGCAATAGCCAGGTGGAAGAAGAAGAAGAAAACGTTGAATAACGTCACAGGAGAAGAAGGTAGCGTGCAACATTGCTTGCAGTTTGCCGTCATTCCTTTCCTTGACTATTATATACTTGGCCAAAGTTTGTACGCGGATCAAGCGACAAATGTTTTTTAAACGCGTCATGCCGTACACGTCTTTGACTAAATTCTGTCTTGAGATTAGTTGTCCCTTTCTTCAGCTTTTGTTCGTATTCCTTCCATTTTTTTCTGAGACATGATGTCGTTCTAGTAACGGTACTCTTTTTCCCAAGGTTGCGTGGTAACGTGAACAACAAATCCCATACATTTGAGTATTGGGTGAGAAGAGATATGTCCTTCATAACAATGAAATAAACACTAAACAATCTTATTCCAAAATAACTTCATTCCAAGTTATATTCAGTTGCTGGTTCAAAGAGACCGGATACACAGTCTCTCCATGTGAACCATTGATATTCAGCTACATCCGGTTAGGAAGGCAGCCAACCCCACCGTAGTTTTATTATTTAAACTAGTTTTTGCCCGCGATTTTGCACGCGCATATCCCGTTTTTCCCGTTCCCATAGGAATTTTGGGAAATCCTCTCTTAGTGCATCTTTTCAATGGCGTCATGCCTTTCACATCCTTATCTTAATTCTTGAGTACGGTCTTGAGTTCATTTGTTTTTTTTCTGTGTAGTTATGTCCTACCAGTATAGGTACTCCTTTTGCCAAAAGTTCTTCTTATGGTTGTATTCCCGAACACACTCGGGGATATAACGCAGTTGGAATGCGTCGAGGTAGACTTCAGGTATTTCCGCTTCGATTTATCTTTGACCGCTTGCGAGCATTTTTCCTCACTTTCGCCTGTCACAAAATTTGCCTAAACGTTTGGTGTAAATGCAGAAAATTTAAATTAGGGATAACGTGTTAGGGCTGTGGACTTTGTTCTAAGGTGGCACCGTGACCCTGGAACGCAAATAGCTCTAGGAGGAACACGTATGTGTTTTAGTCAGCAAGACTCCCTCCTTCACCCAGAGCAGGAGGAGTCATTTGGTGATAAAAAAGGGATAACATGTTGAATTCAAAGTAACACAAGAACAAAAATTTAATGAGTAAATATTTTTTTTATCTTGTTCAGGTTTACTTTTTATTTTATATTCTCGGTTTTTTATACAATTATCAAAAAAAAAAAATGTTTTGTTTTACTTTATATTACATTAAATATTTATTAATTTAGTTATAGCTATATCAGGTACTTTTGAAGATATTGAAGATTTTCTAGCCGAAGCATTTTCTTTGCGGTCCAGTGTATTACTTACTATACAAGTAACGTCGGCGTCGTCGTGTTTCGCAGCGTGGTGTCGCATAACCGTCTTCGGAAACGTCCAGAAGTGACACCGTTCGACCAAAAGTCTTCTTTTAAGAAGGCCTACAGATGGTGGGTTGGAACTCGTACCGCGAACGACGTAAAGTTGATGTTGTGGCGCGATTTCAACCTTCGAAATGTTGAAATTCTCTTCCCTCAGAGTCCAGTTGGTCTTCATTTTCAAATACTGTACGACTTCCTGAATCTTTCTGGAGTGATATAGACATGAAATGTACAGCTGCGTCGAAAACAAAGCAGGAAGCAGCAACATGTAGGGTGGACTCTGTGCAGTACCGCACTGGTTACGTTAACAGGGCTTCTTCTTATTTTCTACTTTTGTGAAATCTTCTGCATCAACTTGGCCCGTCCTTGGCAAGGAGCTACGGACCAGCAGCACTATATGACGTTAACACGTTGAAAACCATCAGGGTAGAAGAAGGCAGCGTGCAACATTGCTTGCAGTACGCCATCTTGTGCTTCCTTTTTATATAGGTACTCGACCGAAGCCAAATTTTTCGAGCGACTGTGATAAATGATTTTTTAATGGCGTCATGCAATAACTTTCCCTATCTTAGTTCTTTATAATAGTCTTGAGTTTATTGTGGGCCCATCCTTGGCTAAGAGCTACGGACCAGCATCACTTTATGACGTAAACACGTTGAATACCGTTTCGGAGAGTATAAATAGTCTACAAAAATTTGTTCGCTTTTGGATCGAGTGATTGTGATAAATTGTTTAAACTATGCCGTGCCGTACATACTTTGACTAAATCCTTGATCACTGTCTTGCTTCCTTTTTGTCTCAGATATGATGTCGTTTCAGTAGAGGTACTCCTCTCCCGAACATACTCAGAGATATAACGCAATTGGATTGCGTCGAGCTCGGCTTCAGGTATTTCTGCTTTTGATTGACTCTTGGCTGACATTGAGCATTTTTCCTCATTTTTGCATCTCAGAAAATTCTTCAAAATGTTTAGTGAAAATGCAGAATTTTAGGTTAGGGATCACTTGTTGAATTAAAAGTATTAAGTTTCCATCAGAACAACTTGAAATACTGTTCGACTTCCTTAATATTTGTGGAGAGATGCAGACGTGAAATGTACAGCTGCGTCGAAAGCAAAGCAGGAAGCAGCAACATGTAGTGTGGACTCGGTGCAGTACCGCACTGGTTATGTGGACAGGTCTTCTTCTTTTCTACGTTTGTGAAACCCTCTTCATTAACTTGGCCCGTCTTTGGCAAAGAGCTACGGACCAGCAGCACTATATGACGTAAACACGTTGAATACTGTCACAGGAGAAGAAGGCAGCCTGCGACATTGCTTGCAGGTTGCCGTTATTGCATTTGTTGACCTTTATATACTCGACCAAAGTTTGTACGGTAAGGTTCTGTGTGTATTCCTTTTGAACAGCAGTTGACTGTTCATACTTTTTGCATACTTTCTGTGATAATGTTCTTCCAGTGTAGACACTCTTGTTGCCAATAGTCCCTCTTGTTGTTGAGCTCCCGTACATACTCGGGGATATAAGATATATCTTTCATTGAGTAACAAAAATAAAGCTAAAATACAATCAAAACCACACTTAAAAATTCAATATATTTTACAATAGTGTTTTGTGAAAAGGAGACGATTTATTGATTTCAATATCAGTTGATCACCTTCAGCTGCAAGCTGCTGAACATGACGCCAGTTTAATGTGGCTGTTAGGTGTTGGCTCATTTAATATCCAAATTTCTAGAAATCAATAGTAGTAAGTTATTAAGTGTTTTTATTTTATTAAGCTTATATGATCTAATTACATAAACAATGGTAAAGACACTTTTTATTTAGCAGAAGAGCGCCCCATGCTTTTCTTCTAATTAAAAGATTTTGAATACCGTCACAGGAGAAGAAGGCAGAGTGCAACATTGCTTGCAGTTCGTCTTCATATACTCGACCGATGATATTCAGCTATACCCGGTTAGGGTGGCAGCCGACCTCACCGTAGTTTTATTATTTAAAACTAGCTTTTGGTCGCAACTTTGTATGAGCATATCCCGTTTTTACCGTTTCCGTAGGTATTTCGCAAAATCCTCAGTGCACCCTTATTGAGTGTAAGGAAGCTACTTGCCAAATTTCATCTTTCTACGACCAGTACTTTCAGCTGTGCGTTGTCTGTCAGTCGCTGACGTTCTTTGTCGAGGGTCACCGTGCTATTTCTCTTGTGGTGTATCCTTCTTCCCTCAAAATACCTCTTTTGCATGTCACAAAACTCGCCAAAACGTTTGGTGTAGCTGCAGAAAATTTAGGTTAGGGATAACGTGTTGAATTAAATGTATTAAGTTCTCGCCAGATTCACTTGAAGTCTTCTTTTAAGAATGTCTGCAGAGGTGGGTTGGAACTCGTACCACGAACGACGTAAAGTTGATGTTTTGGCGTGATCCAACCTTTTGACCCTCAGAGTCCAATCCAGTTGGTCTTCATTTTCAAATACTTTTCTACTTTTGTGACACCGTCTTCATCAACTTGGCCCGTGCTTGGCAAGGAGCTACGGACCAGCAGCACTTTTTAACGTTAACACGTTGAATACCGTCACAGGAGAAGTGGGCAACGTGCAACATTGCTTGCAGTACGCTATCTTTGCCATCTTTTTATTGAGTGGACCAAAGTTTGTAAGCGTCTTGAATCGAGCGACTGCGATAAATGATTTGTCAATCGCGTCATGTCGTACACTTTCTTATCTAAATTCTTGATTACGGTCTTGAGTTAACAGGTTTCTTTGGTGGTATTATGTCCTTCGGACAGTATAGGTACTCCTGTTGCAAAATAGTCTCTCTTGTGGTTGAGCTCCCGAACATACTCGAGGATATAACACAGTTGGAATGCGTCGAGTTTGGCTTCAGGTATTTCCGCTTCAAATTTATCTCTGACTGCTTGCGAAAGTTTTTTGTACATTTATCAAAACGAAATAAAAACAAATTATGCTTTATTTTAAGTGCAGTCATATTCATTAATTTAGTCCTTATTTCATTAAAATATATCAGGTACTTTTGAAGATATTTAAGATTTTCTAGCTAAAGCATATTTTTTGCGGTCCATTGTATAACGTCGGCGAGCTTGCGAGCATTTTTCTTCATTTCCGTATGTCACAAAATTCGCCAAAGCTTTTGGTGTAGCTACAGAAAATTTAGGTTAAAGGATAACGTGTTGAATTAAAAGTATTAAGTTTTCACTAGAATCACTTGAACTTTCTCCTAACATTGAATCTGAAAACAAAAATGTAAATAGTTTTGTTTTTATCTTGTTAAGCAACTAAATTTCAAAGTGATCTTAATTCAATGTTTCGGATTTGTCTCTGTCTTTAATCAAGTTAGAACACAAATTACTCGGATATTTAAGTCGCATACATACTAACATGTTCATTTAGTTGTAAAAAATGATGTTTCTCTCAGATTTTCGAAGAAAACTCTTTTATTCATTGTAACCAAACTCATTTTTAACCGACGAAAAAACGGAGGAGGTTCTCAAGTTGACGCGTATATTATACATATATATATATATATTATGTATGTTAGAGCGGGTGGGCTCGAGGATCTCAAATGGTAACGATCAGACATCTTGTAAACTCTTTTTACTATTACTGGCAACCAACAATGATTCACAAAACTTAGTTTTACAAAGAGATGCACACAGTTCAAAATACAATTGAATACTCTGCCCTCTGTGGCTAGAGCGAGATGACTATCAACGTCTCACGGCAACGACTTCCGGTGACATTTGATTTTCAATAAAGTTAAGATTTAATTTAGTTAAAGCAATGTAATTTCGCATAATAATTGATTTGTAATTAAAAATTATTTAAATACTTTGATTTGTAAAGTTAGTTAGATAACAATTATTTTATTTAAATGAACTAAGTCACAAATGTTTTGACTTCCTTTTTACCCTTAAAATAATACATAAATAATTTATTGCACTGATTCGTATTTCCGTTACGTCATCAGCCATTTTGACGTTTGTTTTAGTCTGTGTAAGGTCGTTATTTGCCAGCGCTATCATGTATGACTACGCATAACTTTTTACAGAGTATTCCGATTTTAATAATTCTTTTTTTGTTGGAAAATAGGAAAACAGAGGATGATTAATTGTTTTTTCATTGATTGAAATATGTGATCACGCATAACTTTTACAGAGTAGTCCGATTTTGATCCCATACTTTTGAGTATTGGGCGGAAAGAGGAGTGTGCTTCGTAATATTTACATGAACACAAAATAGTCTTATTCCAAAATAACTTAATTCCAAGTAATACCAAGTTGCTGGTTAATAAAGACCGGAAACATGGTCTCTCCACGTGAAACACTGATATTCATCTACATCCGGTACAACTAGTTGAACCGCGCAACTTCGTCTGCGTCACAATTTTCGTTTTTGCTCCGCTCTTATTGGCCTTAGCGTGATGATATTTATATATTATCACGCCTATTAGCCTTCCGCGATAAACGGGCTATCTAATACTGAAGTATTTTTTCAAATCGGACCAGTAATTCCTGAGATTAGCGAGTTCAAGTAAACAAACAAACTGTTCAGCTTTATATATTAGTATATAGATAACTTCATTCCAAGTTATAACCAGTTGCTGGTTAATAAAGACCGGAATCACGGTCTCTCCATGTGGAACACTGATATTTATCTACATCCGGTGAGGGAGGCAGCTAGTTCCACCGTAGTTTTATTATTTAAAACTAGTTTTTGCTCAGGACTTTGTACGCACATATCTTGTTTTTCCCATTCCTATAGGAATTTTGGGAAATCCTCTTTTAGTGCACTCTACGACCAGAAGTTTTGGCTGTGCGTTGTCTGTCAGTCACTCAGTCACTCAGTCACTCACTCAGTCAGTAACGGAAGAATTTTGTATATTAGGATTACATAAATAACACCTTAATAGCTTTGCCAACGCGATTTTACGACCACTATAATACACATACATCTATCTTAAATTGATTTTTTTTTAGTGGTTTTCCACACTTAACAAAACCACTGGATAGTCGGAGGAGAGCAAAATACACAATTTCGTTTACTTGAATTACAAACCAAATTCGTTGTCTAAGTGAACGAATTCCAGCTATTTAGATTTTAAAGCCAAACTGCTATACCGATTATGATGAAATTTAAATGGGTCCAATCGGAAAGTATATATACTCTTTTACATGAAAAAATAATTTTTCAAATCGGGTCATAAATGACGGAGTTATGAGGTAACACACAAAAAACAGAAACTGGCCAAGTGCGAATCGGACTCGCGTGCAAAGGTTTCCGAACGAATAATTTTTATTTAACATGATATTTTAACACAATAGCATTTTTATAGTTTTTCCTTTAATCTATAGGTAAAGATCATTTTTTCAAAATTTTTGGTTCAGTAATTGCGGAGATAAGGTCGGAGTGGTCATGTTTTGTCTAATTTCTTGAATAACTTAAAAATTATTAATTTTAAAATTATGAAAAAAATATAGTTAAATCTCTCACAGTTAGCCCTTTTATTTCATATGTCACAATATTGTTCAAACGTTTTTTTTTAATTTTCTAGTTTGACCCCAAAAGTGACCCCATTCTAAAAAAAATATAATTTACGTAACGCTTCTGTGTTTGGGTCAAAAAAGTCCATAAGTGTACCAAATTTCAACAGAATGGTTCAGTGAATCCGAAGAAAACTGGCTGTGACAGACGGACACCCAAGTGATCCTATTGGGGTTCCGTTTTTTGTTCGGAACCTTAAAAATAAAATACAACCGAATTGAGAACCTCCTTTTATGAAGTCAGTTACAAATAAAACTAAAACACGATTAAATACAATAAATTTAACAATAGTTGGGAAAAGGAAACAGATTGATTGATTTCAAAATCACCTTAACCTGCAAGCTGCTGAACATGACGTCCGACAGCGTTATTCTCCATTCGTCGCATATAATGCATATATTTATTTATTTATCATTCATTTCAGACTACTAAGGCCCATAAGATAATGCATGTATGTAAGCATAAGATCAATAACTATGAACTAATAGGTACGTATTTTATACATAAAACTAAATTATTACTATACACGTAACGACGGCGTCGTGTTCGCAGCGTGGTGTCGCGTAGCCGTCCTCGGAAACGTCGAAATACGACACCTTTCGGCCAAGTCTTCTTTTAAGGAAGTCTGCAGATGGTGGGTTGGAACTCGTACCACGAAAGACGTAAAGATGATGTTGGGGCGCGATTCTAACCTTTCAACCCTCAGAGTCCAGTTGGTTTTCCTCTTTGTGAAGTGATGTACGCCATCTTTGCTTTCTTTTTATTGAGTCGACCAAAGTTTGTACGCGTTTTGGATTGGTTTTATTTTTCAATCGCGTCTTGCCGTACACTTCCTTATTTAAATTGTTGATGACGGTCTTGAGTTTATTGGTTTCTTTTTTCAACTGCTGTTCATACTTCTTCCATTTATTCTGTAATGTTAGGTTCTTCCATTATTGGTACTCCTGCCAATAGTGTCTCTTGGTTTTTAGCTCCCGAATATTCTCGGGGATATAACGTATTTGGAACGCGTCGAGTTCGGCTTCAGGTATTTCTTAGTGCATCCCTTCGGAGTGTTTGAAAGCTACATGCCAAATTTCAGAGTTCTACGACCAATAGTTTCGGCTGTGCGTTGTCTGTCAGTCACTAAATGACTAAGGAACGAAAATAATTTATAAATTAGGATTACATAAATAACACCTTCATAAATTAGCTAATGCGAAAGAATCTTACATTGATTAACAAAAATAAAACTAAAATACAATTCAAACCACAATTATTAAAAATACAATATATTTTACAATAGTTGTTAAAAGGAGACGATTTATTGATTTTAGTATCAGTTGATCACCTCCACCTGCAAGCTGCTGAACATGAAGCAAAAACACAGAATATAAACTAACACATATTTTATACATTAAACTAAACTATTGCTATTATGTGGTATTGCTATTTTGTGGTTGTCGCGTAGCCGTCATCAGAAACGTCGAAATACAACACCTATCGGCAAAAAGCCTTATTTTAAAAAGGTCTGTAGAGGAGCTCGTGGCTAGATAATAACAGCCGCACGGGTCGATCTTCAAGGTTAAGCAACGCTTGCCAAGGTTGGTCTGTGGATGGGTGACCATCTTAACATAGCGAGTTTCCTCCGTGCCTCGGAAAGCACGTTAAGCCGTTGGTCCCGGCTGTCATTTGTAGATCTTTGGCAGTCGTTACGGATAGTCAGAAGCCAGTTAATCTGACTCCAGTCTTGCCATGAATTACCGTGTTACCCAGTTACTGGGTTGTGGAGGTCTGGTAGGCAGCCGCTCCGCGTAAAATACTGGTATTCAGCTAAATCCGGTTTGACTGGAAGCCGACCCCAATATAGTTGGGAAAAGGCTAGGCAGATGATGTAGATGGTGGTTTCTAACCTTTCGACCCTCAGAGTGTAGTTAGTCTTCATTTTCAAATGCTGTACGACTTCCTTAACCTTTTTTTTTTTTTTTTTTACTATTGATAGGCACGCGTTTGACCACTATCTCACCTGATGGTAAGCGAGGATGTGGTCGAAGATGGAGCACGCTTGCCTAGAAATAACCTATTCACTCTTGATTTAAAGACTCCCAGGTTGTAGCTATCAGGAAACACAGACTCCGGCAGGGAATTCCACTCCTTAGCTGTACGCACTATGAATGTGTTCCCAAAACGTTTTGTGCGTATGAGTGGGATGTCCACCATATACCGGTGGCGCATCGCCGTTCGTCTTGTGGTCCGATGATGGAACGGGCTTGGCGGAATTAAATTATGCAATTCCGTCGCACATTCCCCAAAATGCAACCGGTAAAAAACCGACAGGCTAGCAACTCGTCGTCGATGTTCAAGACTTTGGAGCTTCGACGCGACGAGCCTCTCATTGCCAATGATCCTCTTGGCTCGTTTCTCAATTGACTCAAGGGCATCAAGCTGGTATCTGGCAGAACCATCCCAAAGATGAGAGCAGTATTCCATACACGATCGAACTTGCGCTTGATAGAGTTTGAGCAGCTGTTCCGGCGTGAAGTACCTTCTCACCTTAGCCAGAATCCCCAACTTCTTTGCAGCCACTTGAGCTTTTGCCTCTATGTAAGGGCCAAAATTGAGAGTAGATGTTAATGTAACCCCAAGAAGCTCAAGATGGTCGGTTATCGGCACGGTTTCACCGCGGAAAGATGGAGCTGGGCGGAATTGGCTCCTTTTGGCGGAAAATAGACACGCTTGGGTCTTAGCAGCATTGAACTTGACCAGATTGGCATCGCCCCAATCAGAGACCGCCTGTAGGGACACGTTCAAGCGCTCAACCATTGCCTCCCGGAGAGACCGGATCTGCGACCCACCAGCTCGTGCGTCGGACACGTATCTTTCAGCAACAGTGCTGTCGTCTGCATACCCAAAGGTACCGGGTTTAAGCAGATCATTAATATGCAGCAAGAACAGTGTTGCCTGAATCTTTGTGGAGAGATGCAGACGTGACATGTACAGCTGCGTCGAAAGCAAAGCAGGAAGCAGCAACATGTTGGGTGGACTCGGTGCAGTACCGCACTGGTTATGTGGATAGGGCTGCTTCTTTTCTACGTTTGTGAAACCCTCTTCATCAACTTGGCCCGTCCTTGGCAAAGAGCTACGGACCAGCAGCACTATATGACGTAAACACGTTGAATACTGTCACAGTAGAAGAAGGTAGCGTGCAACATTGCTTGCAGTTCGCCGTCATTGCTTTCCTTGACCATTATATACTCGGCCAAAGTTTGTACGCGGATCGAGCGAGTGATAAATGTTTCTTAAACGCGTCATGCCGTTTACATCTCGTTGTCTAAATTCTTGATCACTGTCTTGAGTTTATTTGTTTATTTCTTCAGCTTATGTTCGTATTTCTTCCATTTTTTCTGAGATATGATGTCATTCCAGTAACGGTTCTCCTTCTCCCAAGTTTACGAGGAAACGTGACAAACAAATCCCATTTATTTGAGTATCGGGTAGGAAGAGGAATATGCTTCGTAACAATGAAATAAACACAAAATAATCTTATTCCAAAATAAGTTCATTCCAAGTTATACCCAGTTGCTGGTTCAAAGAGACCGGATACACAGTCTCTCCATGTGAAACACTGATATTCAGCTACATCCGGTTAGGAAGGCAGCCAACCCCACCGTAGTTTTATTATTTAAAGCTAGTTTTTGTCCGCGACTTTGTACGCGCATATCCCGTTTTTCCCGTTCCCATAGGAATTTTTGGAAATCCTCTCTTAGTGCATATTTTCAATCGCATCATGCCGTTCACATCCTTATCTAAGTTCTTGAGTACGGTCTTGAGTTTCATTGGTTTTTTTTTTGTGCTTCCAGTATAGGTACTCCTTTTGCCAATAGTCCTTCTTGTGATTGAGATCCCGAACACGCTCGGGGATATAACGCAGTTGGAATGCGTCGAGTTTGAATCAGGTATTTCCGCTTTGAATTTATGTTTGACTGCTTGCGAGCATTTTTCCTCATTTTCTCCTCTCACAAAATTCGCCTTAACGTTTGGTGTAAATGCAGAAAATTAAAGTTAGGTATAACGTGTAAGGGCTGCGTACTTTGTTCGAAAGTGTCACCGGTAGCCCTGGAACGCAAATAGCATTAGGAGGAACACGGATGTGTTTTAGTCAGTAAGAGTCTGACACTCTCTGCTTCACCCAGAGTGGGAGGAGTCATTTGATGATAGAAAGAAAGGATTACGTGTTGAATTCAAAGTATTATGTTTCCACCAGAATCACTTGAACTGTCTCCTAACTTCAAATCTGAGATTAAAAATTTGTTTTGTTTTTTATCTTGTGAGGTTTTACTTTTAATTTTACATTTTCAGTTTTTTACACAATGATCTAAAAGAATTAAAAACAGTTTTATGTTTTACTTTATGTGAAATAAGAACTAAATTAATGAATATTTTTTCATTAATTTAGTTCTTATTTCATAAAGCTTTATCAGGTACTTTTGAAGATACTGAAGATTTCCTAGGCGACCCATTCTCTTTGCGGTCTAGTGTATTACTTACTATACACGTAACGTCGGCGTCGTCGCGTTTCGCAGCGTGGTGTCGCATAGTTGCCCTTGGAAACGTCGAAATATGACAACTTTCGGTCAAAAATCTTCTATTGAGAAGGTTTGCAGATGGTGGGTTGGAACTCGTACCATGAACGACGTAAAGTTGATGTTATGATTCAGTTGTTCTTCATTTTCAAATACTGCACGACTTCCTCAATTTTTGGGGAGTGATGCAGATGTGAAATGTTCAGCTGCGTCGAACACAAAGCAGGAAGAAGCAACATGTTGCAACAACACGTACGTTTGCTGCAGGTCGAAACTACGTACTGAGGGTTGGTTTGACACGCGTGCTTGTGCTGTAACGGACAGGTTGGCTGTCGTATATATGAGTCTTGACTTTGTAGATCAACGTTGAGTTGGTTGTGATTCAGGAAATCAGCTCCGATTATTGGTTTACTGAATTCAGCGACTACAAACTTCCATCTATATGGCCTGCGTAGGTTGATGTTTAGCGCGAGCGTTTTTTCACCGTACGTGGGTATGATGGTGTTGTTGGCAGCGAACAGCGTGAACGGTAGTTTTTTCGTGCGTTGACATTTGCTCCGTGGTAGAACAGATATGTTCGCACCCGTGTCAACCAGGAATGTGAGTCTTGCTGTCTTATCATATACGAACAGGCAGTGTGATTTGTTGTGAACGCCAGAATCCGCCGCATCCGCTTGTGTTAGTTTTCCGTGTTCTTTTGTTGACGACAATGTCTTACATCTCTGCCGAACTTCCTGTGGTAATAGCAATACGGTGACGATGTAGCTGAGCGTGAGCGTGACGGCGTGTACTGCCGGTCGATTCTATAAACATATCGAAGTGAAGGCTTGCGTGAAGTGATCACGGAGTAAGCTGTCAATCCATGTAATCAAGATGGAATGACGGCTCACTTCGTGATCACTTCACCCAAGCCTTCCCTTCGACATGTATACAGAATCGACCAGCTGACCACGACCGCGTGAGCGTGACGGCCTGTACTGACCGCGACCGCGTGAGCGCAATCTATGCAATGAATGTCCTCGACCGCGGTGCCGACAGCGGCACGAGTTTTGTTGTGTCGACTTGAGTTAAGCTACTTCTAGTGATAGTTTTCTTACTTATTCGACTAAGTATGGTAGATCGGCTTATAGGCTGGCTTTGAGTTGTTCTTTCGAGTTGACTGGCCATGATGTGCGATGGTTGCGATGAGTTTTCTCGGGGTCACCACTGTTGTGTGTCAGGGTATTGAAAATATACAACCAGTTCGGGATGCTAGATAGTTCTGTGTATTCATTAAAAAACAGGGTTACTTATATACTATTTCTTATTATAATAAAAATCGACGTTGGGGTGACATGAAAAATTATGATACAAAATAAATGAGCCAATCGGTACACTGCACGAGTAAGTCTGTGCTTCATACAACTGACGACGGGGGCGCCGCCGTTGCGGTGGCGGTAGCGGCGAGATAGGGCTCCGCAGCCGGCGCTCGGCACGCTGCTGGAGTCTTCGGTACTGTATGACTATGCGGCTACAAAAACTAGCCTTTGGCCGCGGCTTTATACGTGCATATATCCCGTTTTTTAGGTTCCCATGGGAAAATTTGGAAATCCTAAAGCCCCAAGCCTTCTCTCTTGCTCCTTTACACTCTCCAAGGAACCAACATGCCAAATTTCAGCTTCTTTCTTAAGACCAGTAGTTTCGGTTTTGCGTTGTCTGTCAGTCACTCAATGACTCAGTAATGCAAGAATTTTATATATTAGGATTACGTAAATAACACCTTAATAGCTTTGCCAATGCAATTTTACTCCCACATAGATACACACACATCTGTGTTACATTGATTAACAATAATAAAACTAAAACAATCAGTTAGTCACATTAACCTGCAAGCTGCTGAACATGACTTGTTCCTCGGTTACGTCGAAATACGACACCTTTTGGCCAAAAGTCTTCTTTTAAGAAGGACTGTAGTCTGTGGGTTGGAACTTGTACCACAGGCGACGTAAAGTTGATGTTGTGGCGCGATTCCAACCTTTCAACCCTCAGCGTTCAGTTGGTTTTCATTTTATATGTATGTAATACTGTATGACTTTTTCAGTCTTGTGGAGTTATGCAGACGCGAAATTTTCAGATGCGTCGAAGGCACAGCAGGAAGCAGAAGCATGTTGGGTGGACTCGGTGCAGTTCCACACCGGTTATGTGAATAGGGCTTCTTTTTTTCTACTTTGTGAAATCCTCTTCATCAACTTGGCCCGTCCTTGGCAAGGAGCTATGGACCAGCAGCACTTAATAACGTGCACGTATGAAAACCGTCCCAGGAGTAAAAGGTAGCGTGCAACATTGCTTTTAGTACGCTATCTTTGCTTTCTTCTTGTGTTGTGTACGCTTTTGGATCGAGCAACTGCGATAAATGATTTATCAATCGCGTCATGCCGTTCACTTCTTTATCTAAATTCTTGATTACGGTTTTGAGTTTATTGGTTTCTTTTCTCCTATTGCCAATAGTCCCTCTTGTTGTTGAGCTCCCGAACATACTCGGGGATACAAGATATAACGCAGTTGGAATGCGTCGAGTTCGGCTTTAGGTATTTCTTAGTGCATCCCTTCGGACTGTTTGGAAGCTACAAAAACACAACAACAGCTAGCAAATTTCATGGAAGCGCAACGCCGGGGCGAGACTCTTCTCTTCCGCGGCAAATCGCAGCAAGGCGGACGGAGCTCCTGCAGGATCTCATGGCGGTATGGAGACAGTGACTGTCGCAACCCAGCGCAGTGTACGCCACAATCCAGGCGATAAGTCCCCTCTTTGAGAAGTGGCTGGAGCGGCGCCACGGCATCCTTACCATCCACGTGACGCAGTTACTCACCGGACACGGTTGTTTCGGGAGATACCTGTTTCGGCGTGGGACTCGCCTGGGTGTCAACACTGTGAGAGTCGCCCGGAGGACATGGTGGAACATACGGTGGAGGTCTTTCCTGTTTGGGCGGAGCACCGCCGGGTCCTCGTCGAGGTGATTGGCGGCGGCGACCTCTCGCGACAGGGCCTGGTTCAATCTATGGTCCGGAGCGAGGAGGCATGGGTTGCGGCCACCTCCTTCTGCGAAGCAGTAATGCTAGCAAAGGAGGAGGCCGAACCTGTAAGAGAGAGGGAAACCTCACGCCCCAGCCGTCGCAGCAGAAGAAAACGCCCCGGGCGTCGGGAGTAGCAGAACGATTCCCGGCTGCCGTAGGCGCGGGCCTGCGGACGGCGAGCATTGGTTGGCTCGTCGTCTGATCAAAACCCGTGTCGGCGGCGCGCTGTGATCCCTCAAAGAGATCCGGGGACGGGGCCCGCTAGGGCAGGTGCCTGCTGGGGCTGCGGAATCTATTCGAAAGATGTACCGCTCTGGATCGCAAAGGGCACTAGGAGGAACTCGGATGGGTTTTAGTCAGTAAGAGTCTGATACTCCCTCGTGCTCCACCCAGAGCGAGAGAATCATTTGATGATTTCCCATCCTTAAAAAAAAGCTAGCAAATTTCAGGGTTCTACGAACACTTGTTTCGGCTAAGCGTTATCTGTCAGTCACTCAATCACTCAGTAACGCAAGAATATTATAAATTAGGATTAAATAAATAACACGTTAATAACATCGCTAATTGGACATTACGGACTAGGTAAACTTGCACTCAGTCTAGTAAAAACTTACTCAAATGATAGACAGCAGCAAGTTCAAGTAAATGGTGTCAATTCTCGGGGTTTAAAAGTCAAAATGAGGGTACCACAAGGCTCTATTTTGGATCCTTTCCTCTTTCTAGTATATATTAATGATCTACCCCATCTTTTAAAAAATCAACCTCATATGGTATTATTTGCTGACGGTACGTTCTTAATTTTTAAGATAGATAGACGTTCAATAAATCTTGACGACGTAAATAACGCCCTACAGCAGGTCCAAAATTGGTTTACTGCTAATAATTTAGTATTAAATGGGAAAAAAACTAAATGCATCAGATTTGCCTTACCAAACGTTAAAAGGAATGATTGCGACATAGTATTGAACAAGGAGAAACTTGAATTTGTCGAAAACACGGTTTTCCGGGGGATTACGCTTGACTCAAGGCTACAATGGGGTCCTCATTTAACATCTCTTGCGGTACGGCTAAGTTCAGCAGCATACGCTGTCAGAAAAATCCGTCAATTTACTGATATAGACACCGCGAGGCTGGTCTATTTTAGTTACTTTCATAGTATCATGTCTTACGGTATCTTACAATGGAGACGTGCTGCAGACATCGAGTCTATATTTATCCTGCAGAAAAGAGCCATCAGAGCCATGTACAATCTCCGTCGGCGTGATTCCCTAAGAGAACTGTTTAAGGATATCAACATCATGACGGTACCTTGTCAATACATTTACGTAAATATTATGTATGTTCGTAAAAATCTTCATCTTTTTAGCAAGATTAGTGACAGGTATAATTTTAATACTAGAAATAGGAACAAATTAGATCATCCCCGATTCAGATTGGCCAAAGTACACACTTCTTTTATGGCGTACTGTGTTAAATTTTATAATAAAATACCAGTTGATATTCTCGAACTAAATGAGAGAAAATTTAAAGCATGCATAAAACGCACACTATGTGGACAAGCGTAATATAAACTGGAAGATTATATCCTCGATAACGCTTAACTAAATGCTGCTCCTGCTCCACAGTCACAGCTGCTTGGGTCCACTTGTTAGGTTTTTATATTTGGAGGAGATGCTCACTCTCTTTTTTTTATATAGGTACTGACATAATTATTATAGATACTTATTTATTCTTTTTGATGTAAGAACGTAATCGTTGTTTTATTGATTTATTTTTCATTTATAGGTCATTGACAACCATAGTTTTGTGTAAAGTAGAAGCATATTTTTCAAATTTTGTAAATGTGAGTACCATGAAGCCATTTACATTTTATGTGATTAGTTATAGTTTTACTTGTTGGACATGAACGAGCATGGTGGTTGAGAGCATGTTATGCTCACTCAATATCTCGCTGATGGCGGAGCGTGGGTTGGATCATTTGGTTCCCTTCGAAATGGTTGAGCTGAAAGGTGACGATTCACGGGTCATGTTCGTGAACGGGCGCCGTCGGTTGAGACTGGTCATCTCTTAACTGCCATTGGCTCATTTTCATCTTAAATTTTAAATTCTTATAATAAGCTTTTTTTCCTTTGCATTGTCCTCACATGCAGAAGCAACAAGTATATGTAACTTAGAATTTTGTAAAACAGAACATGATTTAAAAGAGTGTCCGTGGAGTTTCTTGCACGTTCTTCTCCATAAAGATCTACGCTTTGGAACGTTTCAAAAGTGCCTGTGAATGGTTTATTTAAAATAAAATGCTTTGAATTTGAATTTGAATGCGAAAGAGTCTTACGTTGAGTAACAACATCAAAAACTAAAATACAATAGAAAAAAAATATTTCAGACCGGACTCCATAGGGTTAGTTACATTTTAACTTAAATTCTAGTGTTCGTAGGTTACAGATAGATAAAAATATAAAACTAAACTTCAGAGTGGAGCCGCATCTATCTCCGCAAAATCGGGGAATCCCAACGATCTGCGAATACACAAAACCAAAATTAATAAAAATACGATATATTTCACAATAGTTGTGACACGGAGACGATTTACTGATCCCTCTTTCCACCCATACATTTGAGTATTGGGTGGAAAGAGGAATGTGTTTCGTAACAATGACATAAACACAAAACAGTCAGTTGGTGGCATCAGATCTGGAATTGAACTGCATCAGACTGCTTGAAAAGCGACTTGTTTCGATCTTAAAAATTATTTGCAGTCGGGTTTTTTGACAAAGTAAATTTTTCTATTTGATTCTTTTTAGCAAGTTACATTTTTGGAATCGTCTCCTCAAGCCCTTCTCTCTCATCTTGATACCCCACTCGAAAGGTTACCAAAATTAAAAATTTATTGAAGGAGTAGTATGGCGCCAAAACCAAAAATCGGCCATTTTAATTGTTATATACCTAAATACAATTCTAACGACTCCTTTGAACCTAAAATCCATCAACGACAAGCATTTGAATTTGGCGGCAAAAATTCACCATTTTGTTTTTATTTTATTTTTTATAAACCCAGTGTCACTGTCACAATAATCACAAAACCAACGACACCTCTCAAGCAAAAATCCATCGAGCCGTTTAGGCTTTAGGGCGTGCCAAAGAAATATACATACATACATACACTCGAAAAACATAACCCTCCTTCTTTCGCAGTCGGGTAAAAATAACTTTGCCCCAATGTATACCCAGTTGCAATAAAGGCCAGATACACACACAGTCTCACCATGTGAAACACTGAAATTCAGCTACGGCCGGTTAAGATGCAGCTGACCCCGCCGTAGTTTTAATATTTAAAATTACATGAATAACACCTTAAACTGCAAGAAGCTGAACATGACGGCCGACATCGGTATTCTCCATTCGTCGTATATATTGCGTATATATATTTATCCTTTATTTCATGCTAATAAGGCCAAACACACACACACATATACACATATCACAAAAAGTTTGTGATCACTAGCATAAGCTGTTTTTTTTTTAACTTGACTTTTTCAAGAAAAAATCTTTGTTGTGTGTTTTCTTTAAATAGATAAATCTGGTTTGAAATAAAAATAAAAATTATTTTTTATTAACAAAAATTTAGTAATTAATCAGAATGTAATTGTAACAGGGATTGAATAGAAATAAAAAGACTGTTTAACCAAACTTTAACAACAATTAATTAATAAAAGATTTATATTCAATAAAGTATAACTCTTTCCCTGGCTCGAACACATACGGAGATCCTCCTAGGCATGCTGAAGGTCAAGTTATTCAAGATTTCTTGGGGTAACCTGTCCCATTCTTGAATAGCGGCTTCCTTGAGCTCTGGCACTGTCTGGGGACGTGGCTGACGGTTCCAAATAGCTCGCTTAAGAGCATCCCGCGCGTGCTCTATTGGGTTTAAGTCAGGCGAGCCGGCAGACCAGTCTAACCTTGTGATGTCGTATTTTTGGAGACTAGCATTGACTCGTTGAGCTCGATGTGCGGGGGCATTATCATCGGCCAGTAAAAATTGGTGCCTATAGTTTACTCGGAATGGTCTGACAATTCTATTAAAAGCAACTGCTTTATACATGTCTGCTGTCATGAAGTAGTATACGGCATCAAAGGCGGTCTACCTACAATCATAATACCACCCTAAAAGGTCACCGATATCCTGCCTTGCTGAAGTGTTCCAGTGGCAGTTCTTTGCCTTTCACGGTCTGCTGGTCTTCTCCAGACACTGACACGTCGGTTAGCTGGATGAGTACTGAGTCGCGATTCGTCAACGAAGAGATAATTGTCAGATGTTTTCTTCATCATCTTCTTCATTTTGCCGAAGCTTAGCCCACTGCAATCTCCTTCGTTGAGGTTGCCGGGAATTCAGAGACGTTTGGTGTAGCTGCAGAAAATTTAGGTAAGAGATAACGTGTTGAATTAAATGTATTAAGTTTTCACCAGAATCATTTGAAAAGTCTTCTTTTAAGAAGTTCTGCAGAGGTGGGTTGGAACTCGTAACACGAACGACGTAAAGTTGACGTTTTGGCGCGATTCCAGCCTTTCGACCCTCAGAGTCCAATCCAGTTGGTCTTCATTTTCAAATACTTTTTAACTTTTGCGACACCCTCTTCATCAACTTGGCCCGTGCTTGGCAAGGAGCTACGGACCAGCAGCACTTTTTAACGTTAACACGTTGAATACCGTCACAGGAGAACAAGACAGCGTGCAACATTGCTTGCAGTACGTTAGCTTTGCCATCTTTTTATTGAGTCGACCAAAGTTTGTACGCGTTTTGGATCGAGCGACTGCGATAAATGATTTGTCAATCGCGTCATGTCGTACACTTTCTTATCTAAATTCTTGATTACGGTCTTGAGTTAACAGGTTTCTTGGTGGTATTATGTCCTTCGGACAGTATAGGTACACCTGTTGCAAATAGTCGCTCTTGTGGTAGAGCCCCCGAACATACTCGGCGATATAACGCAGTTGGAATGCGTCAAGTTTGGCTTCAGGTATTGCCGCAACGAATTTATCTCTGACTGCTTGCGAAAGTTTTTTGTACTGTAGCGGCATCAAGGCCGCCACAAGAAAAACCTACGGAACACCAGTCACCACCAGTTTGGGGGTATACGGAACAGAGAGTAAAGTCCCACACACCTCAATTGAAAAGAAGGATCCTCCAACCAGGCGGATGTTGTGCCTGGCGGGCTACTGCCCAATAGTTGATATTCGGGCTGATGTATATGTTCAAATCGCACGGTAAACTCTGCTTGCGCGATGCAGGATTTCAACGTTGTATTTCGCTGCTAGTCGGATAGATGGCGTCGCGGTTCTTTTTTGTTGCGATCTAGATTTCTTCCGTAGGTTTTTCTTGTGGCGGCCTTGATGCCGCTACATCACTCCCCTCCGGAGACCGGAGGTCGATAGTGGATGAGTCGTCCATGCATCTTGAGATGCTTGCCAAGCCAGTTGAAGGTTGATTCCAGTGAGTCGGAATCAGAAGTCGCAGAGTTCTCGGTGAGTCGGAACTGTATGCGGTACCCCAGTGAGTCGGGGTGATGATTGAGGCTGAGGATGCTGAACAGGAATTCGCGGCTGCTGTATGCTGGTGGTCAGAATACCCTTAGAAGCCGTAGGTACTCGCTGGCTGTATGACTCGCTGCTCGAGAGCTTGAGGTCACGATGAGGAGAAGTGATGATGACGTCACGCTGAAGTAGTACATTTATCAAAACGAAATAAAAACAAATTATGCATTATTTTATGTTCATTAAATTAGTCCTTATTTCATAAAGTTATATTAGGTACTTTTGAAGATATTGAAGATTTTCCAGCCAAACCATATTCTTTGCGGTACATTGTATAACGTTGGCGAGCTTGCGAGCATTTTTATTCATTTCCGTATGTCACAAAATTCGCCAAAGCTTTTAGTGTAGAAAATAGAGAAAATACAGAAAATTTAGGTTAAAGAATAACGTGTTGAATTAAAAGTATTAAGTTTTCACCAGAATCACTTGAACTTTCTCCTAACTTCGAGTCTGAAAACAAAAATGTAAATATGTAGTTTTGTTTTTTATCTTGTTAAGCAACATTTCAAAGTGATCTTAATTCAATGTTTCGGATTCGTCTCTGTCTTTGATCAAGTTAGAACACAAATTACTCTGATATTGAAGTCGCATTCATACTAACATGTTTATTTAGTTGTGAAAAATGATGTTTCTCTCAGATTTTCTAAGAAAACTCTTTTATTCATTGTAGAAACAAAACTCATTTTTAGCCATCGAAAAAACGGAGGAGGTTTTCAAGTTGACGAGCATATTATTTGTGTAATTTTTTTTTGTATGACAACGTATAATATTTTACAGAGCAGTCCGATTTTAATAATTCTTTTTATTAGATAGGATAAACAGTGATTTTGCTCCCAAAAAATTGGAAATAAAATCCAACCCAAAGGATTAGGAAAACAGGGGATGATTGATTGCTTACTCACTGATTGCAATATGTGACCACGCATAACTTTTTACAGAGTACTCCGATTTGATCCCATACTTTTGAGTATTGGGCGGAAAGAGAAATGTGCTTCGTAATAAAGACATAAACACAAAATAGTCTTATTTCAAAACAACTTAATTCCAATTTATACCCAGTTGCTGGTTAAAAGAGACCGGATACACAGTCTCTCCATGTGAAACACTGATATTCAGCTACATCCGGTTAGGAAGGCAGCCAACCCCACCGTAGTTTTATTATTTAAAACTAGTTTTTGCCCCCGAATTTGTACGTATATATCCCGTTTTTCCCGTTCCCATAGGAATTTTTGGGAAATCCTCTCTTAGTGCATCTTTTCAATCGAGTCATGCCGTTCACTTGCTAATCTAAATTCTTGATTACGGTTTCTTTTTTGGTTGTTTTTTTTCTTTCTGCTGTTCATACTCCTTGCTTTGCTTAAATCACAGAATGTATTTCTGTGATTTATGTCCTTCCAATGTAGATACTCATGTTGTAAATAATCCGTCTTGTTGTTGAGCTCCCGAACATACTCGGGGATATAAGATATAACGCAGTTGGAATGCGTCGTGTTCGGATTTAGGTATTATTATTAATATTACTTAGTGCACCCCTTCGGAATGGTTGGAAGCTAAAAAAACACAACAACTACTAGCGAATTTCAGCGTTCGGCTAAGCGTTTTCTGTCAGTCACTCAATCATTCAGTATCGCAAAAACTTTATATATTAGGATTACATAAATATTACGTTAACAACTTCGCTAATGCGATTTTACTACCAAGAAAATAAACTTACATCTATCTTTTATTGATTTACGGAAATAAAACTAAAATACAATTAAAACCACAATTAAAAATACAATATATTTTACAATAGTGTGTTGTGAAAAGGTGACGATTTATTGATTTTAATATCAGTCGATCACCTTCACCTGCAAGCTGCTGAACATGACGCCAGTTTAATGTGGCTGTTAGGTGTTGGCTCATTTAATATCCAAATTCCTATAAAACCAATAGTAGTAAGTTATTAAGTGTTTTTATTTTTTTAATCAGCTTAAATTATCTAATTAGATAAGAGAGAGGAACATAGGGCGCGTGGTAATATGACAAGCAATCCCATACATTTGAGTATTGGGTGGAAAGAGGAATGTGCTACGTAACAATGACATAAACACAAAACAGTCAGTTGGTGGCATCAGATCAGTCATTGAACTGCATCAGTCTGCTTGAAAAGCGAATTGTTTCGATATTTTTAGTTTTTTTTTGCGGTCGGGTTTTTTGACACTCAAGTTTTATTTTATACTTTGTGGCTAACATTTTTGTAATCGTTTCCTCGAGCCCTTTATCTTGATACCTCGATAGGGTTTGAAAATTAAAAAAATATTGAAGGAGTAATATGGCGACAAAAATCTGCCATTTTAATTGTTATATACCTTGTGTTACTCTCACAATCTTACTAAAATCTATCAAGCCTTTTTGTTTACAGAGCAAGTCAAACATTTGAATTTGGCTCCAAAAACCCACCATTTTGTTATTTTACTTTTATTTTATATATCCAGTGTCACTCTCATAGTAAATACGTATCTAACGACAACACTCAAGCTAAAAGCCATCGAGCCGTTTAGGCTCTAGGGCGTGCCAAAGAAATATACATACATACATATAAATGTACCCTCGAAAAACATAACCCTCCTTCTTTTGCGGTCAGGTAAAAATAAGTTTATACCAAGAAATACTCAGTTGCTGATTAATAGAGGCCAGATACACACACAGTCTCTCCATGTGAAACACTGAAATTCAGCTACATCCGGTTAAGATGCAGCTGACCTTACCATAGTTTTATTATTTAAAGCTAGTTTTTGTCCGCGACTTTCTACGCGCATATCCCATTTTTCCCGTTCCCATAGGAATTTTTGGAAATCCTCTCTTAGTGCATCTTTTCAATCGCATCATGCCGTTCACATCCTTATCTAAGTTCTTGAGTTTGGTCTTGACTTTAATTGGGTTTTTTACTGGTGCTTCCAGTATAGGTACTCCTTTTGCCAATAGTCCTTCTTATGGTTGAATTCCCGAACACACTCGGGGATATAACGCAGTTGGAATGCGTCGAGGTCGACTTCAGGTATTTCCGCTTCGATTTATCTTTGACCGCTTGCGAGCATTTTTCCTCACTTTCGCCTGTCACAAAATTCGCCTAAACGTTTGGTGTAAATGCAGAAAATTAAAGTTAGGATAACGTGTTAGGGCTGTGGACTTTGTTTGAAAGTGGCACCGTGAACAAACCCTGGAACGCAAATAGCTCTAGGACGATGTGTTTTATTTAGTCATCATTTTCTTTGCGGTCCAGTGTATTACTTACTATACAAGTAACGTCAGCGTCGTCGTGTTTCGCAGCGTGGTGTCGCGTAGCCGTCTTCGGAAACTTCCAGATGCGACACCGATCGACCAAAAGTCTTCTTTTAAGAAGGTCTACAGATGGTGGGTTGGAACTCGTACCGCGAACGACGTAAAGTTGATGTTGTGGCGCGATTTCAACCTTTCGACACTTGAGAGTCCAGTTGGTCTTCATTTTCAAATACTGCACGACTTTCTCAATTTTTGTGGAGTGATGCAGACTCGAAATGTACAGCTGCGTCGAAGGCACAGCAGAAAGCAGCAACAAGTTGGGTTGACTCGGTGCAGTACCACACTGGTTAAGTGAACCAGGGCTTGATTACGGTCTTGAGTTTATTGGTCTCATTTTTAGGTTTCAAACAAAAAACGGTGATCCTATAAGGGTTCCGTTTTGTTTGTCTGTCTGACAGTCTCTCTGTCTGTCTGTCTGTCTGTCTGTCCGTCTGTCATAGCCAGTTTTCTACGGATCCACAAGACCGATTCTGTTGAAATTTGGTACACATATGGACTTCTGTGACCCAAACACGGATGCGTTACGTAAATTATTAAATTTTTAGTATGGGGGTCACATTTTGGGTCAAACTAGAAAATTTAAAAAAAAAGTATCAAAGGCGTTCCAGCTCCAATCATAATACCACCCTAAAAAGACACCCGATTTCCCGCCTTGCTGAAGTGTTTCAGTGGTAGTTCTTTGTTTTTACGGTCTCTTGGTCTTCTCCAGACACGGACACGTCGGTTAGATGGATGAGTACTGAGTCGCGATTCGTCAATGCAGAGATAGTTGCCAAATGTTTTCTTCTTCATCTTCTTCATTTTGTCGAAGCCTAGCCCACTGCAATCACCTTCGTTAATTTATTTTTTTTAATTATAGACACACATTTCATAAGAAGAAAGAAACAGGAAAATAGGTTCAAAAGTGATGCTTATTTGTATAGAAATCTCTTCCAGCATACCTGCGAAAGGAGAGTAGAGTAAAAAGAGATGTATACATAGTGTGTAACAGTGAGAAGCTTAAATGAAAACTATACATATTAAATATAACATACAGTACATAAATAACATACTAATACATACTGTATGATATAAAAGATAAATAATAATACAAACCTATTTGCAACTATGACGAGAAGGAAAGATAGTGTTCTTTCACTCTTCCTTTAAAAACTGCAAGAGTTTTGCAATCCCTAATATCAGGCGGTAGTGAATTCCACAACCAATTGAGGAGCTCGTGGCTAAATAATAACTGGCGCAAGGGTCGATCTTTAAGGTTAAGCAACGCTTGCCAAGGTAGGTCTGAGGATGGGTGACCATCTTAACATAACGAGTTTCCTCCGTGCCTCGGAAAGCACGTTAAGCCGTTGGTCCCGGCTATCATTTGTAGATCTTTGACAGTCGTTACGGGTTGTCAGAAGCCAGTAAATCTGACTCCAGTCTTGCCAAGAAGTACCGTGTTACCCAGTTAATGGGTTGTGGAGGTCTGGTAGGCAGCCGCTCCACGTAAAACACTGGTATTCAGCTGAATCTGGCTTGACTGGAAGCCGACCCCAATATAGTTGGGAAAAGGCTAGGCAGATGATGATGAGTGAATTTCACAACCATACCGCATGTGACGTAAATGAGTAGGAGTAAAAATCGGTAGAGTGGGGAGGGGTTTTAAGGAGATTTCTAATATGCGACTTGCAAGGCGCATCCGAAGGACGGGAATAGGTGAAACGTTCTTGCAGTTAGGAAGGCGTTTTAGGGTTGTGAAGGATGTTAAATAGCAAACACAATATCCGAGAGTTCCTGCGAAGTCGAATAGGGAGCCACTTGAGAACCTTGTTAACATGATCATATTTTTTAAGATTAAACACAAAATGAATACGGATATTTTGCTAACGCTCAAGTTTATTTAAAAGCTCCTCGGTGGCATCCAAATAACAGGCATCAGCGTAGTCTGTGATGGGCTGAATGAGAGTTTGAGCAAGTGAAATTTTAGTTTTCAAGGGCAAAAACTCTAGAGACACTTCAGCGAATGAAAAGTGTAATGGACCTTACGTTGATGTTGCCGGGAATTCAAAGGCGCTCGCCAAGACCTTTGTGCTCGTAATCCAGCCTGGTGCAAGCAATTCCGAATGGTCTGAGTGCTAACTTCAAGCCAAGATTCGGCCGAACTTCTGCTTTTATTTTAGTAGCATTGATTGTTGCGTCACGGGCTGCCAGCAATGTAATATAGCGCTTTTGGGCAGCAGTCTATACATTTAGGCGACCATTGCGGGGTCTGTCAGATAAATTACCCATCCCGTGGTACCTCTGCAACGCGGTCACTACACAGGATTGGGATATAACAACTCTGCGTGCTATTTATCTCGTGGTGTATCCTTCTTCCCTCAAAATCCCTCTTTCGCATGTCACAAAACTCGCCAAATCGTTTGGTGTAACTGCCGAAAATTTAGGTTAGGGATAACGTATTGAATTAAATGTATTAAGTTTTCATCAGAATCACTTGAAAAGTCTTCTTTTAAGAAGGTCTGCAGAGGTGGGTTGGAACTCGTACCACGAACGACGTAAAGTCGAAGTTTTGGCGCGATTCCAACCTTTCGACCCTCAGAGTCCAATCCAGTTGGTCTTCATTTTCAAATACTTATTTACTTTTGCGACACCCTCTTCACCAACTTGGGCCGTGCTTGGCAATGAGCTACGGACCAGCAGCACTTTTTAACGTTAACACGTTGAATATCTTCACAGGAGAACAAGACAGCGTGCAACATTGCTTGCAGTACGTTAGCTTTGCCATCTTTTTATTGAGTCGACCAAAGTTTGTACGCGTTTTGGATCGAGCGACTGCGATAAATGATTTGTCAATCGCGTCATGTCGTACACTTTCTTATCTAAATTCTTGATTACGGTCTTGAGTTAACAGGTTTCTTTGGTGGTATTATGTCCTTCGGACAGTATAGGTACACCTGTTGCAAATAGTCTCTCTTGTGGTTGAGCCCCCGAACATACTCGGCGATATAACGCAGTTGGAATGCGTCGAGTTTGGCTTCAGGTATTGCCGCAATGAATTTATCTCTGACTGCTTGCGAAAGTTTTTTGTACTGTAGCGGCATCAAGGCCACCACAAGAAAAACCTACGGAACACCAGTCATCACCACCACCAGTTTGGGGGTATGCGGAACAGAGAGTAAAGTCCCACACACCTCAATTGAAAAGAAGGATCCTCCAACCAGGCGGATGTTGTGCCTGGCGGGCTACTGCCCAAAAGTTGATATTCGGGCTGATGTATATGTTCAAATCGCACGGTAAACTCTGCTTGCGCGATGCAGGATTTCAACGTTGTAGTTCGCTACTAGTCGGATAGATGGCGTCGCGGTTCTTTTTTGTTGCGATGTAGATTTGTTCCGTAGGTTTTTCTTGTGGCGGCATTGATGCCGCTACATCACTCCCCTCCGGAGACCGGAGGTCGATAGTGGATGAGTCGTCCATGCATCTTGAGATGCTTGCCAAGCCAGTTGAAGGTTGATTCCAGTGAATCGGAATCAGAAGTCGCAGAGTTCTCGGTGAGTCGGAACTGTATGCGGTACCCCAGTGAGTCGGGGTGATGATTGAGGCTGAGGATGCTGAACAGGAATGCGCGGCTGCTGCATGCTGGTGGTCAGGATACCGTTAGAAGCCGTAGGTACTCGCTGGCTGTATGACTCGCTGCTCGAGAGCTTGAGGTCACGATGAGGAGAAGTGATGATGACGTCACGCTGAAGTAGTACATTTATCAAAACGAAATAAAAACAAATTATGCATTATTTTATGTTCATTAAATTAGTCCTTATTTCATAAAGCTATATTAGGTACTTTTGAAGATATTGAAGATTTTCCAGTCAGACCATATTCTTTGCGGTCCAATGTATAACGTTGGCGAGCTTGCGAGCATTTTCTTCATTTCCGTATGTCACAAAATTCGCCAAAAATGTTAGTGTAGCTACAGAAAATTTAGGTTAAAGAATAACGTGTTGAATTAAAAGTATTAAGTTTTCACCAGAATCATTTGAACTTTCTCCTAACTTCGAGTCTGAAAACAAAAATGTAAATATGAAGTTTTGTTTTTTATCTTGTTAAGCAACATTTCAAAGTGATCTTAATTCAATGTTTCGGATTCGTCTCTGTCTTTGATCAAGTTAGAACACAAATTACTCGGATATTGAAGTCGCATTCATACTAACATGTTTATTTAGTTGTGAAAAATGATGTTTCTCTCAGATTTTCTAAGAAAACTCTTTTATTCATTGTAGAAACAAAACTCATTTTTAGCCATCAAAAAAACGGAGGAGGTTTTCAAGTTGACGAGCATATTATTTGTGTAATTTTTTTTTGTATGACAACGTATAATATTTTACAGAGTAGTCCGATTTTTAATAATTCTTTTTATTAGATAGGATATACAGTGATTTTGCTCCCAAAAAATTGGAAATAAAATCGAACCCAAAGGTTTAGGAAAACAGGGGGATGATTGATTGCTTACTCACTGATTGCAATATGTGACCACGCATAACTTTTTACAGAATACTCCGATTTGATCCCATACTTTTGAGTATTGGGCGGAAAGAGAAATGTGCTTCGTAATAAAGACATAAACACAAAGTAGTCTTATTTCAAAACAACTTCATTCCAAGTTATACCCAGTTGCTGGTTAAAAGAGACCGGATACACAGTCTCTCCATGTGAAACACTGATATTCAGCTACATCCGGTTAGGAAGGCAGCCAACCCCACCGTAGTTTTATTATTTAAAACTAGGTTTTGCCCCCGACTTTTTACGCATATATCCCGTTTTTCCCGTTCCCATAGGAATTTTGGGAAATCCTCTCTTAGTGCATCTTTTCAATCGAGTCATGCCGTTCACTTACTAATCTAAATTCTTGATTACGGTTTTGAGTTGTTTGGTTTCCTTTTGGTTTGGTTTCTTTTGTTCTGCTGTGCATACTCCTTGCATACATTCTGTGATTTACGTCCTTCCAATGTAGATACTCATGTTGTAAATAATCCGTCTTGTTGTTGAGCTCCCGAACATACTCGGGGATATAAGATGTTACGCAGTTGGAATGCGTGGTGTTCGGATTTAGGTATTATTATTAATATTACTTAGTGCACCCCTTCGGAATGTTTGGAAGCTAGAAAAACACAACAACTACTAGCGAATTTCAGCATTCAGCTAAGCGTTTTCTGTCAGTCACTCAATCATTCAGTATCGCAAGAACTTTATATATTAGGATTACATAAATATTACGTTAACAACTTCGCTAATGCGATTTTACTACCAAGAAAATAAACTTACATCTATCTTTTATTGATTTACGGAAATAAAACTAAAATACAATTAAAACCACAATTAAAAATTCAATATATTTTACAATAGTGTGTTGTGAAAAGGTGACGATTTATTGATTTCAATATCAGTTGATCACCTTCA
This sequence comes from Lacanobia oleracea, assembly GCA_950371165.1. NCBI lineage: Eukaryota > Metazoa > Arthropoda > Insecta > Lepidoptera > Noctuidae > Lacanobia > Lacanobia oleracea. The sequence continues at coordinate 6,655,359 of OX493412.1, read as the reverse complement.
CCTGCAAGCTGCTGAACATGACGCCAGTTTAATGTGGCTGTTAGGTGTTGGCTCATTTAATATCCAAATTCCTATAAAACCAATAGTAGTAAGTTATTAAGTGTTTTTATTTTATTAATAAGCTTAAATTATCTAATTAGATATAAAATGGTAAAGAAACCTTTCAATTAGCAGAGGAGCATAGGGCGCGTGGTAACATGACAAGCAAATCGCATACATTTGAGTATTGGGTGGAAAGAGGAATGTGCTTCGTAACAATGACATAAACACAAAACAGTCAGTTGGTGGCATCAGATCTGTAATTGAACTGCATCAGACTGCTTGAAAAGCGAATTGTTTCGATATTTTTAGTTTTTTTTTGCGATCGGGTTTTTTGACACTCAAGTTTTATTTTATACTTTGTGGCTAACATTTTTGGAATCGTTTCCTCGAGCCCTTTATCTTGATAACTCGATAGGGTTTGAAAATTAAAAAAATATTGAAGGAGTAATATGGCGACAAAAATCTGCCATTTTAATTGTTATATACCTTGTGTTACTCTCACAATCTTACTAAAATCTATCAAGCCGTTTAGTTTACAGAGCGAGCCAAACATTTCAATATGGCACCAAAAATCCACCATTTTGTTATTTTCACTTTTTTTTTATATACCCAGTGTCACTCTCACAGTAAATACGTATCTAACGACAACACTCAAGCCAAAAGCCATCGAGCCGTTCAAGCTGCAGAGCGTGGCAAACGTTCGAATTTGGCGCCAAAAATAGCCATTTTGTTTTTTAGGGTTCCGAACTAAAAACAGAACCCTTATAGGATCACTCGGGTGTCTGTCTGTCTGTCCGTCAGTCACAGCCAGTTTTCTCCGGATCCACTGGACCGATTCTGTTTGAATTTGGTACACATATGGACTTCTGTGATCCAAACAAGGAAACGTTACGTAAATTATTATTTTTTTACTATGGGAACCCCCATAGTAAAAAAATAATAATTTACGTAACGTAAAAGGTTTTACTTTCAAAAATCAGCTTATATACCTTGTGTTACTTTCACAATTAATAAGAACCCAACGACTTCTTTGAAGCTTAAATACATGAAGCCGTTTAGACTACACAGCGAGCCAAACATTTGTATTTGGCATCAAAAATCTTTATTTTATTTTAATATACTACTGTAACTTTATACCAAGAAATACCCAGTTGCTGATAAATAGTAGCTAGATACACACACAGCCTCTCCATGTGAAACACTAAAATTCAGCTACATCCGGTTAGGATGCAGCCCATCTGCACCCCACCGTAGTTTTATTATTTAAAATTCCTTAATAACATCTTAAACTGCAAGCAGCTGAACATGACGACTGACGTCGGTATTTTCCATTCGTCGCATATATTGCGTATATTTATTTATCCTTTGTTTCAGGCTACTCAGGCCCATGAAACACAATACATTTATATATAAGATAAGTGTAAGATCTATAACTATAAACTGACAAATATTTTATACATTAAACTAAACCATTGCTATACACTTAAAGTCGGCGTCGTGTTTCGCAGCGTGGTTGTCGCGTAGCCGTCATCGGAAATGTCGAAATACGGCACCTATCGGCAAAAAGTGTTTCTTAAGAAGGTCTGTAGATTGTGGGTTGGAATTCGTACCATGAACAATATAAAGTTGATGTTGTGGCGATGTTCCAATCTTTCGACCCTTATTGTTCAGTTGGTCTTCATTTTCAAATACTGTACGACATCCTTAATCTTTGTGGAGAGAGGCAGACGCAAAATGTACAGCTGCGTCGAAAGCAAAGTAGGAAACAGCAACATGTTGGGTGGACTCTTTTGTAAAACCCTCTTTATCAACTTGATTCGTCCTTGTCAGCTACGGAGAAGAAGGCAGCGTGAAACATTGCTTGCAGTACGCCATCTTTGCCTTCCTTATATTGAGTCTACCGAAGTTTGCAAGAATTGAATGTATTGTGATCTTAATTCAATATTTCGGATTCATCTCTGTCTTTGATCAAATAACAACCCAAATTACTCTGATATTGAAATCGTTAACATGTTTATTTAGTTGTGAAAAATGATGTTTCTCGCAGATTTTGTTCATTGTAGAAACAATACTCATTTTTACAGTGTGTTACAGTGACATTATTCCCACAAAATTGGAAAAAAAAATCCAGCCCAATGGGTAGGAAAACAGGGGATGATTGATTGTTTACTCACAGATTGTAATATGTGACCACGCATCAATTTTTACAGAGTAGTTCGATCTTGATCCCATACTTTTGAGTATTGGGCGGAAAGAGGAATGTGCTTCGTAATAAAGACATAAACATAAAATAGCCTTATTCCAAAACAACTTAATTCCAAGTTATACCCAGTTGCTGGTTAAAAGAGACCGGATACACAGTCTCTCCATGTGAAACTGATATTCAGCTAAATCCGGTTAGGAAGGCAGCCAACCCCACCGTAGTTTTATTATTTAAAACTAGTTTTTGTCCGCGACTTTGTACGTGCATATCCCGTTTTTCCCGTTCCCATAGGAATTTTTGGAAATCCTCTCTTAGTGCATCTTTTCAATAGCATCATGCCGTTCACATCCTTATCTAAGTTCTTGAGTACGGTCTTGAGTTTCATTGGTTTTTTTTTTGTGCTCCCAGTATAGGTACTCCTTTTGCCAATAGTCCTTCTTGTGGTTGAGATCCCGAACACGCTCGGGGATATAACGCAGTTGGAATGCGTCGAGTTCGAATCAGGTATTTCTGCTTTGAATTTATGTTTGACTGCTTGCGAGCATTTTTCCTCATTTTCTCCTATCACAAAATTCGCCTAAACGTTTGGTGTAAATGCAGAAAATTTAAGTTAGGAATAACGTGTAAGGGCTATGGACTTTGTTCGAAAGTGTCACAGGTGGCGCTGGAACGCAAATAGCACCAGGAGGAACACGGATGTGTTTTAGTCAGTAAGAGTCTAACACTCCCTGCTTCACCCAGAGTGGAAGGAGTCATTTAATGATAGAATGAAAGGATTACGTGTTGAATTCATAGTATTATGTTTCCACCAGAACCACTTGAACTATCTCCTAACTTCAAATCTGAAATTAAAAATTTAATGAGTAAATAGTTTTATTTTTTGTCTTGTTAGGTTTTACTTTTAATTTTACATTTTCAATTTTTTACACAATTATCTAAAATAATTAAAATCAGTTTTATGTATTATTTTATGTGAAATTAAATATTCATTAATTTAGTTCTTATTTCATAAAGCTATATCAGGTACTTTTGAAGATAATGAAGATTTCCTAGCTGACCCATTTCCTTTGCGGTCCAGTGTATTACTTACTCTACAAGTAACGTTGGCATCGTGTTTGGCAGCGTGGTATCGCGTAGCCGTCCTCGGAAACGTCGAAATACGACAACTTTCGGCCAAAAGTCTTCTTTTGAGAAGTGGGTTGTAACTCGTACCACGAACAACGTAAAGTTGATGTTACGGTTCAGTTGGTCTTCATTTTCAAATAGTGCACGACTTCCTCAATTTTTGGGGACTGATGCAGTCGTGAAATGTACAGCTGCGTCGAAAGCAAAGCAGGAAGCAGCAACATGTTGGGTGGACTCGGTGCAGTACCGCACTGGTTATGTGGACAGGTTTTCTTCTTCTTCTTTTCTACTTTTTTTGAAAAACTTCATCAAATTGGCCCGTCCTTAGCAATGAGAAGAAGGCAACGTACATCATTGCTTGCAGTACGCCATCTTTGCTTTTTATTATCGAGTCGACCAAAGTTTGTACTCGTTTTGGATGCGACTGCGATAAATGATTTTTCAATCGCATCATGCCATACACTTTCTTATCTAAATTCTTGATTACGGTCTTGAGTTAATCGGTTTTTTTTCTGTGGTGTAATGTCCTTCCAGTATAGGTACTCCTGTTGCCAATAGTCCCGCTTGTTGTTGAGCTTTCGAATATACTCGGGATATAACGCAGTTGGAATGCGTCGAGTTCGGCTTCAGGTATTTTCGCTTCGGATTTATCTTTGACTGCTTCCGAAAATTTTTCTTCATTACGGTCTTGAGTTTTTCGGTCTCATTTCTTTCAATTTCTATTATATTATGTCCTTTCAGTATAGTCACTCATGTTGCCAATAGTCCCTTTTATTGTTGAGCTCCCGAACGTACTCGGGAATATGACGCTGTTGGAGTTCCGCTTCAGGTATTTCCGCTTCAAATTTATCTTTGTTGCTTTTGAGTATTTTTCCTGATTTCCGCATCTCACAAAATTGGCCAAAACTTTTGGTGTAGCTGCTGAAAATTTAGGTTAGGTATAACGTGTTGAATTAAAAGTATTCCTCCCAACTTCAAAACTGAATACAAAAGTTTTATGAGTAAATAGTTTTGTTTTATCTTGTTAAGTAACATTTCAAAGCGATCTTAATTCAATGTGTCGGATTTGTTGATTTGATTTTGCTAAAAAAGCTCTTTTGTTCAGGAAAGAAAACTCTTTTTAACGTGTGTTAATGTTTATGTCATTGTTACAAAGCACGTTCCTCTTTTTCCAACCAACACTCATATGAATGGGATTTGCTTGTCACGTCACCACGTGCCCTATGCTCTTCTGGTAATTAAAAGGTTTCTTTACCATTTACCTAATTGAAAATTTCAAGCATGCTAGTATTTAAAAAAAACAAGAAGAAGCAAAAGAGGTCACCTCCTGGAAAGATGGGAAGACGAACTTAATAAGTTCGCAAACAACGACTGGATGAGAACAGCCCAGGATAGGATAAAATGGAGCAAGATGGAGGAGGCCTATACTCGTCGATAGGCCCTTAGTTAAAATTATGTTAAAAAGAGCACTTTATTATTATACTTAGGAATTAAAGAGGCATAAATTAATAAAAATAATATGAAACACTCAATAACTTACTAATATTGTTTATAGAACATTATACGAACCAACACCTAACAGCCACTTTACACCAGCTGTTAGAACATTAGCGAGCCTAATTACCCTCCTCCACTCTGGGTTACGGACAACGGTCAACTTCTATAACTTTGTTTAAGGTTAATCTGTGATATCTGCGTAAATTCTAATGTTACAGTTCTTCTTGATGACCGGCATGATGGGATGCCCAGTCAGATCGTTCCACAGGAGAGAGAATGCCGTCCTGCTGCAGCTGGTACAGTGCGCGCTCGCAACGGTCCGCCCAGTGCGTACGTCAGGATGCACGTGCGCGAGGGACTGCGGCCGGTGTACATGCGCGCCCACTGACGAACGCTCTGGCTAATGTTCTAAGGGCTGGTGTAATTTGGCTGTTAGGTGTTGGTTCGCTTAATTGCCAAATTCCTATAAAAACAATAATAGTAAGTTATTGGGTGTTTTATCTTATTAGGAAGATTTTTTTTTTACTCTGACAGTACAGGCTACACAAAAACTAACACACTGGTGGTGCTGGTGGTGGTGGAACACACTAGTGAGCGACGGCCTCCCCCAAATCCTTCCAAATTTTCTTTTCCCGCGCCACCTCGTACGCTGGTACTCGCGTACCATGAGGGCTGCGTGGCGTTTCGCCACCTCTTTTTGCTTAAGTTAATTAGATAAACAACGGTAAAGAAATCCAAACATTTGAATTTAGGGTGGAAGTGAGAGGAATGTGCCTCGTAACAATGGCATTACAATAAGTTTTGTTTTTACAATTAATCAAAGATATTTTTTTAGACAATCTATGTAGAAGAGAAACACATATTTTTTTACCACAAAATAAACATGTTAGTATGTATATCAGTATGATTTCAATATCAGAGTAATTTGGATTCTTACTTGATCAAAGACTGAGAAAATTCCGAAATTAATTAAAATCACTTTGAACTATTTATTGATTTAATTTTTGTTTCCAGATTTGAATTTGGAAGAAAAGTTCAAGCGATTGAGTAGAGCAGTTCAGCCAAAGATAAATTCGAGTATGTACTCCTGTACATACTGCTCAACAACAAGAGGGACTATTGGCAACAGGAGTACCTATACTTGAAGGACACAATTTATCAGAAAAAATGGAAGGAATATGAAAAGCAGTTGAAGCAAGAAATAACTAAACTCTAAACAGTGATCAAGAATTGCAGTCATGACGCATTTCATGTTTAACCTGCAAGCTGCCTGGACGTGACGCACGACATCTGTACTGTCCATACGTCACATATATTGCGTATACGACATGAGCTTGTTGAACACCGTCACAGGAGAAGAAGACAATAATCAAGAATTAAGACAAAGAGGTGTACGGCATGATGCGTTTAAGATACCATTTATTACAGTTGCTCGATCCGAAACGCGTAGAAACTTTGGTCGACTATTTAAAGGAACAACAAAGCAATGATGACGTATTGAAAGCAATGTTGCACGCTGCCTTCTTGTCCTGTGTGTGTGTGAAATATAACGTGCTAATATCGTCGCGTCACATATAAACAATATATGTGACGCATGGAGATTCCCGATGACGGCTTTCACGTCCAGGCACCTTGTACTTCAAGAAAGATGGTTAAGGCGCGGTGAATAGACGACTTTTATGTATTTGAGGGGGTGAAGCAGATGAAGTGGGACACGAGTAGTCCCGCCTACTGCGGGGTGCACCGCGCGAATTTCCTCGATGCGCGACATCCATTACATTTAGAAGCGTAATTTCACAACTTAATTAGAATGTACGATTGGCCCAGCGCGTCACTGTCCGGATTCGCGCCGCACTTCCGCGGTGATAACCGAGATCGAACCTCATTAGATGCATTTCTTTTTTCTTATTTTTTAAATATTATATACTTACCTACATATTTTCGTGTTGTTATTTTTAAAATAGGTATATGCATATTTTTGTTTTCTTTTTTTTAATAATTCATAAAAATTATTGTTATAATTAAAATAACAATAGGTAATTCAATATGAACGCCTATTGGATTATTGTTATTTTAATAAAAACAATAATTTTTATTCCTACAGATATATTTTTCTTCAGAATCAAGAGTAATAATATAATAAAAATTAAGTAAAACCGTTCACGAAGCTTGATGGTTGAATCTGAAGAAAAATAATATACCGTCGGCTTATTGCAAGAACTCATTAACTGCAAAATGTCACTAAATACGTTTTTATCTATAGTGGACTTCTTTTGACACGTTCTACAAAAGGCAAAAACTCACTAATTTCTATCTAGTCAATTTTAGGCTTTACGGCCTTGCCATTAAATCCATAACTGCAACTTTGGAAATCAGCCATTTTCAAAAAATCACTAAGCTGCATAAGTTATTTTTATTATATAGATAATTATTAAAATATTAACATACACATTATACAAAACTCATTTTTACCATGTAGTTAACTTTATCGAAATAAGTGTAGCATAAATAGCTTAGAAATAGGTTTGATAAAGTTCATTACTTGCATTTAATTACTTTCTATTGTGAATAATTGATCACAAGTGCACAATAAGTAATCTTAATGAATTTTATCGAAATGAATGTTATATAAATCATGATATTTAAGATTTCCCTAAAATCATTTATGGTTTTTGGTTACTTCTTTATTTTTTCTATCCCATAATTTAATTAAATTAACATCGGTTAATAGAATATTGTAACTTCCTGCAAGCTACGTCGATCCTCGATTGTAGTTTGGTGAGTTATTCATGGTTAGGTAAAATACGGCAAAACAGCTTGTCTAAGGAACGTTGGAAAAAGGACGAATGCGGGTGAGGGTGGGTTTGCGCGGGGCGAAAGAGAACTTTGCGTGAACGCGGCTGACTGGCTCGCTCGCTCAGTTCGAGGCGAGATACGTTAACTACCACGCGTGTTATAAGAAGTTAATGATTTTTGACAAAATGGAGCTAAATAAATGTTTTAAACCAGTACGAGGAAGCAAGATGTTGGAGCAATAAGGAGAATATTAATATTATTGTAGAGGAAATTTCTACAGAAAATGTAAGTACCATCTTATCTTTCCACTTACTTTGAATTTACCTATGTACCTACCTACATTTTACGAGATTCTCGTTTTACCGAACTGATTGAAAGTAAAAATGGCAGGTAGGTAGATAATAATTAACCACTATATAGCTAGGACTTATTTTCTTGCGGCCTACTATTTAACTTACCTTCACGCTTGTTCAGCTCCTTATTTATCAATGATTTCTATCTGCTTATCTACATGCATGTTGGTTTTCCAGTACTTCGACTTATTACTTAGATTTTAATAAGGCATTTTCAGAAGTAGGAACATCAGGCTCTTTTATAGCTCAGGACAGACGTGGCAAGCATGAACCAGTCAATAAAACAAAAGAAATAGATGTAGAATTCGTCAAAGAACACATCGAGGCTTTCCCTAAGATGGAGTCGCATTATTGCAGGAAAACATCATCTAAAATGTATTTAGATAGCAATCTTTCCATCTCCACCAAGAACTATACCAAGAAAAATGTAAAAATGCATCTAGAACGCCTGTTTCCATCAATGTGTATCGCAACATTTTTTGTACTCAGTACAATTTAGATTTTCATAAACCCAAGAAGGACCAATGTTTAATGTGCCATAAATATGTCCGAGCCAAAGCTGAAAACGCCTCCGATCTTGCTGTTTTGCAGCAAAAGTATGATGAGCACATGTCTTTAAAAGAGCAAAGTGGAGAAGCTAAAGAGTTGGGTAAACTTCGGGCAAATGAAGATAACAGTTTTAACTCTATTACGATCGACTTACAAAAAGTTTTGCACTTGCCGACTAGTAACGTTTCTCTACTTTACTACCTGCGTAAATTAAACGTTATGCTACAATTTATGAAGCCCGTTCTCCAAATGATGGGTTTTGTTACTTATGGTCTGAAGTAGATGGAAAAAAAGGAAGTGATGAAGTCGGAACCGCACTTTATCTTTGGATCCAACGTCTACCTCCAACAGTTACCGAAATATAATATCTATATTTTCTGATACTTGCGGAGGTCAAAATCGAAACCAGTTTCTGTTATGCTTAATGTTATACATAGTTCAAGTTACCAATCTCGAGGTGATTGATCATAAGTATTTAGAATCGGGTCACACGCATATGGAGGTCGATAGTATGCATAGCGCTATCGAAAATCAGATGCGTCTTATGCCAATTTTTTCTATGATAGACCTCTGTAATGTTATAAGATTAGCTAGATCGAACAGAAAACTAAACAAGAAAATATAGCAAAGACGCCCTATGAACCTATTGTAATGAGCAACTCTGATATCTTGGACCTAAAAGAGCTAAGAAACAACTTAATGGTTAATAGGTCAATTGACTCTGAAGGACAAAAGGTACAGTGGCTGAAGGTTAAATGCTTCAAGTTTGAAAAGAAGCGGCCTAACATTGTCCAATATAGGTATGATTACCTTTCCGATTATAAAGAAATGGACATATCGAAAAAGGAAACATCTATTGTGTCTAATACTAAAAACCTACGAAAGCGCAAGCACAACGATGCTGAAAGTGTTTTTGACTACGATAGCTATTCCCTTAAAAAAGCATATACCAGGAAACTTCCAATTACAGAATCAAAGAAAAAAGATTTAATAACAATGTGCAACGAAAGAATTATACCTGCAGAACTACACCATTGGTATAATACTGGTAATTTACCTGACAAAGAAGGTCCAGATTATATTCCTGAAGAAGAATTCTCTGATACAGAAAATGATGTTTAGTCTAAAGGTATCTAACGTTTTTATGTTTTTGTACGGTTTTTACCCCAGTTCCTACTTTTTATTAAAAAATAAGATGACTGATAGCAATACGGAGAAGAAAAATATTTTAATTTTAATACCTATTATTTTATATAACTTTTGAGACTATGTAAGTTGTCGCTAGTATTTACAATATTTATATTTGCTATTGAATGAGTAATTACTTATGACAACTTTTAAGAGAGAATTGTTTTTGTTTATTTGTCACAATTTATTTCGCTTTGATTATTAAACTTCCAATTGCTTATTCATTTGAATTAGTCATCTGTTAATTACCTGTTTATTCGAAGACTGACTTACATGGGAAGTTTTTTTGTGATAAAAAATTGTTATTTTGTTTTTTTGGAAGAATTTAATTTGTTTTTCATATGGCTAGCATTGTTTTGTTTAATATAATACTGGGTACCCCTTTTATAAAATAAACATTTGATTATATTTTCGTTGTTTTATTACAATTTAAGAAATAATTAAGTCACATACCGAACAGACCTACAGTAGCCAGAAGTCATTAACTTTTATTTCGTGTTTTAAAAAAATAAATAACTTTGTACGGTTAGCGACCCTCACTTGTTTTTATTAAAATACATATTAGGCTAATCGGAAACATTAAATTTTTCGTCACCGTAATTATATTTAGGATAATATGGGCAAATCAACATAACCACTAACTAAATCGAACTAAAATACCGTTTATCTCAGAATAGTGAATATGTCACATAATGACTTCTTGCAATAAGCCGACGATACAGTGTGTTGCAAAAGAGTGTAATACCAAAGGAGGTCATTGTACTCATCATGATGAACAACTTTTACTATGGCGCCAGCCTATTTTATTCCTATACACCGTAATTAGTGAAAATAAAATTCGCAAAAAAAAATGCTGTTTTACACAAAAAGGTTATTCACTCTTGAAAGAATTTATAAAACAACTGTCTTTTTTGCGATTTTAGAAAAAAAAAACAGCTGTTTCACAGCATTTTTTTCACGATTTTATTTTCACTGCGTGATGCGGATGCGTGGAGAGACGAATGAAAGGGTGGACAGACGGACGGGGTGGATGGATGAACAGGTGAACGAACAGGAAGGATACATCAAATTTAAACAAGCTAATTATTTTAATTTAATTTTATAATTTTAGACGTATTTACATACGGAGCAAAATATAAAGATATAAATTGTAGAAAAAAAAACTTTTCAAGTCACAAATCTTCAAAATTTAGTCTTCTACTACAACAAGGGACGTTTTCTTTGTTGACGTCACTTGATGGGACTACTAACGACGGTTTTTTTTTTCGCAGTGGCATCCCCCGAGCTCGCCGAGAATCGACTATTTCAGGCAAAAGCCAGTCCATGAAAAACGACACTAGCTTTTCCTTCATCTTTTTTTCCCAAAAATCGTCATCTTTTTTTATAATTTCTGTTTTTAGTGGCTTGTTTTCACCACTCCACACAGCAAACAAGCACTTTTCTCTTCGTGTTACATGGAGCTGCCCTTGAATCTGATGGTACCAATTACTATTTTTGTTCACTTCAATCAGTTCACTTTTTTTATTGTATTTCCATATCTGTATCTTGTTTTCCATTATACATTCTTCTAGCCCCTTTTTGAATGCCACTAAAGGACATTTCACTTCCACTACTGTGTCTTGGCCTATCAAACCATCGGGCGTTGCTCCAATAAAGGGATATTCGTAGTCCACGAACAACCCGCAAGGCTCAATGGTGACTTTTTCTTGGATGGCAAGTTGCTGTAAAGCGAGATGTTCATTTTCGACGCCATGTGCGACTGCCGCTGTATTACTAAGATTACATTTATATAAAATATTTTCCACTAGCTTGGCTTTGCTGGTATTCTCTCTTCTTTTCACTACTAATCCGAAATTTGATGCTGTTAGCATATTTTTTCTTAGTTCTACCCAGTCATCGCTATCTCTCTGATTTATAGTAGATACTAGTATTTTTTCTTTGTCCGAAGTTAGTTGCTTTAAATTTTGAAGGAATGATTCTTTAGCGGCATTTAATTCATCCGGTGTCAAATCTGGAGTAGAACTTTGAGCCCCATAATCATGTTGAACAGCATTGTCTTTCTTTAGTATCCGATTTTTTTTATGAGGTTTTGCTTTGTTTAATTTTCTTTTCATCAGTCTTCGTTTTTCAAACATTTTCAGGATACTTTTGGGACTTTTCCCTAAAAAATTTTTATGAAGTAGATCCCTCGGGTGAGGGTTATTAAAAGAAACAACTGCAACATTGCAACGCGCGCGGTAACCCCCACGAAGAGAGAAATTAATTCTCTTTCCCCCCACAACCTTTGCAATCACACTGTTGAAGCGCTCTACTGTATTGGTATCTACGTCTTCAAGCATGCTTCTTGATTTTGAAAGTAATGACTGGAGTATTGTCTGTACCCTGAACCAAAATGTAGTGTTTTTTATTTCCATATTACTCTGTTGTGTTTTTTCTTTGGAACAGTAATAGTTCTTACAATTTTCATGGTTACCGAAAGCATGTAGAATAGAATTTTGTATTTCGTTTCTAAAACCTGCTACTGCTTCCGTTTTGTCTTTTTCTAGCTTATACTCTTTTATTGATGCAATAACAACCTTTCGAATACTCAGAATTTTTGATTCAGTCAGCATTTTTCTGTGCACCAAGGCATATTTTGTGTCTTTGGCTAAAGCCCTCAACTTATTGCACATATTGCGCAGCACATGGTTTCGGCATTCAACTTTTTGAACGGTATGATTCTGGTAAGGATTACGCGCCAAGATTTTTGCATAGGTAGCCGAGTCGCCGTCAGCAATTAACCTGCCATAAATAATATTGTACATCAATACAGATGTTTCGAATCCTTGGCAAATTATTTCTGACTCCATTCCGCTAGATGACCCAGTGTAGTTTTTGAAGCAAACGTGATCTGGTGCAGCAGTTTGTTTTTTCTCTGCACGAGCACATACAAGGCAGTATTTGTTTTTAATGCCTAAAAACAATACTTCACCATATCTGCGACCTACGATTGCTGCAGCGCCGGACAATGCCTTATAATTATTGCCGTAGGATCGCGATGACCAACAGGCGTATACGTATATACGTCTATTATAGGTATGCCATCTTTGCTCAATGTTCCTTCAGCTACCGCTGCATCACGCTCACGCATAGCTGCTGCTGCCATGGATTCGACAGATGTTGACTCCCATTTTTCATAAACTAGGTTTTGAACTTGAGCATAAGTGGTTTTCGTAAATATGGGTACATCCATACATGCTGTTATTTCTTCAAATTGTGAAAAACCGATGCCAGCAGAAGTAATACCTGTAACGGCACCCACGTTAGCATTGACATTATGTGTACTTAATAAATCTTCGCTTGTGACAATAAAGTCATCTTTACACATATTGCATCTAAACTTGAATCTGGAGATCAAGCCGATCCTTTTTTCTCCTATGAGTGACATTTGTGAGAAATTGCAATTGAACAAAGAACTATGGCCGGATATAGTTTGCAGTTGCTGGATAAAATGCATAATATCAACGACTCTTCGACCATGAACTGGTGGGTACTGGTGCTGGTGGCTGGTGGAATTACCTTCTTGAGATTCGGTTGACGGTTCAACGAATAGGACATCGTCAGTGATTGCTCTGTAATAAAAAACATATTTTTTTATTTTATTATACGACCTGTGTGGTGACCTTCACCCATCTGTTGATACTTACTCATTATCACTTGATTTTGGATCGGCTCCTGGAGTTACAACTGTTGCAATTGAAAGTGATGTCCCAGGGTTTTCGTGCTCAGAATCCTTTTGTAATCTAAAATTGAAACAAAATGATTATTTTTATATCATGTGGTTTTTTTGAGAAAATGAGGAATTTCAACAATGTGCACTTTGAGTAATTTGCAATTGGCATTTAGAAAATTTACTATTTTGAGAATTAGGCATTTTGAGACTCGTATGCCAATTTCACTTTATATTGTAGCCATTTTGCGCCTAAGCCCACTTTGTCATTTTGAGAAGTGGTCCATAGGCGCCTAGCCCATTGTGTTATGTTATAAATACCTACTAATGTTGATAATTTACAAATTATTTACAAGGTCTTACAGAAGAGTGTAGAAATACGAAAAGGGGTCATTGCTGTCATCGTTATAGACAACTTTTACTGTGGCGCCAATCAACAAACTATGGTATTTTTGTCGCGGGTGACCTTTTTAGGGTTCCTAGCTTCTTTTTATGGATTCGTCATGTCTGTCTGTCCGTCCGTATGACACAGCCACTTTTTTCCGAAACTATAAGAACTATACTGTTGAAACTTGGCAAGTAGATGTATTCTGTGAACCGCATTAAGATTTTCACACAAAAATAGAAGAAAAATAAACAATAAATCATGGGGTTCCCCGTACATAGAACTGAAACTGAATATTTTTTTTTCCATCAAACCCTACGTGTGGGGTATCTATGAATAGGTCTTTAAAAATGATATTGAGGTTTCTAATATAATTTTTTTCTAAACTGAATAGTTTGCGCGAGAGACGCTTCCAAAGTGGTAAAATATGTGTGTGTGTTTAACTTGTGGCTTGGCCGGGACCCACCTGGGTAGTTTTTTTGGCTTTCTGCATTTTCATAAATTGAAGAGGGGGGGCCTTTTTGGAATCGAGGTTGCCCGTCTTCTGGATCGATAGGATGAGGGGATGTAGGAGGGAGTGAGTTTGGGGTATAGGAAGACGGGAAGGGGGTATCGGGTTAACCTTTTTTTTTTTTTTTTTTTTTTTTTAAGGATGGGAAGTCATCAAATGACTCCTCCCGCTCTGGGTGAAGCAAGAGGGAGTGTCAGACTCTTACTGACTAAAACCCATCCGTGTTCCTCCTGGTGCCCTTTGCGTTCTAAGGCTACGGCACCTCTTTCGAACAGATTCCGCAGCCCCAGCAGGCACCTGCCCTAGCGGGCCCCGTCTTCCACGCTGACATCTCTTTGAGGCGCGCTGGAATCGCAGCGCGCCGCCGACCCGGGCCTAGTTCTGATCAGACGGCGAGCCACCCACTGCTCGCCGTCCGCAGGCCCGCGCCTACGGCGGCCGGGAATCGTCCTGCGACTCCCGTCGCCTGGGGCGGTTTCTTCTGTTGCGGCGACTGGGACGTGAGGTTTCCCTCTCTCTCACACGTTCGGCCTCCTCCTTTGCTAGCATTACTGCTTCGCAGAAGGAGGTGATCGCTTCCCATGCCTCCTCGCTCCGGACCAAAGATTGAACCAAGGCCGGTCGCGAAAGGTCGCCGCCACCGATCGCCTCGACGAGGACCCGGCGGTGCTCCGCCCAAGCAGGGCAGACCTCCACCGTATGCTCCACCGTGTCCTCCGGGCGATCCTCGCAGTGATGACACCCGGGCGCGTCCTCCCGCCGAATCCGAAACAGGTATCTCCCGAAACAACCGTGTCCGGTGAGTACCTGTGTCAGGCGGAAGGTGAGGACGCCGTGGCGCCGCTCCAGCCACTCCTCAAAGAGGGGTATCGGGTTAACCTAGGCTTGGGATTTGGTTCCGGGTAACTTTTCTTGTCCGGAGCCTCACCCGAGGCACTCTGGACAGGGGATCGGCCTCTAAAAACTGCTACGGAACTCTTCATGGGCGAGTCCGACTCGCACTTGGCTGCTTTTTTCTTTTTCAAAAGTTCTTCATAAAGATGAGTTCAATGACCTCCTGTCACGTTACTAGTTACTGTATAATAATAACAATATATAATATTCTGTAACACCATGTATAAGCTTACTCATGAAAAGTTTTTTCCGATGGTTCATCTGCTGACGGATTGCTCGCCAACCGTTTCTTTTTACTATAAAGAAAAAACAATAAAATTGCATTATAATTGTTACAAAAATAAGAAAATCAACATAAGTAATAATTACCGAAAAAAAAATCCAAACAAGAAAATCGGCAAAACATAAAATAATAATAAAAAAAAAACATTTATTTCAAATAAGAAAATCAACAAAAAGCATACATATATCATGGCGGGGTTTGAACCCGGGGCATTAGACACTAATGCAAAAAACTTTCCTAATGCACGAGACCGTTGGACCAATCGAGCTATGAAATTTTCGTCGAAATTACGCATCTATATAAACAAAATAAGGTGTGCACAAAAAAGTAGGTACTTACTTTACAACTTCCATCATATGTTTTTGTTTCGTCGAATAAGATCTTTTTATTGCCCTCCGTTTATTTTTCTTGTTGCCCATTTTTTATACACTGATTGTTTATTTACACAACTTATGACAGAACCGAAATCGAACAAAAATTTACACAAACTTACAGCACAACATAGAAAAAACTAATTGTTTATTTACACAACTTATGACTATAAACGAAACCGATCAAAAATTTACACCAACAACACAACTTAGAAAAAACTAATCACAAAATAAAATATAATAAACAGCGTTCATAAACAAAGATACGTAAATTATTATTTTCTGAGCAGAACAAACTGTCATAGGTCAATCAAGCAGCGTGCCTCAGCGGTCACTGCTGTTTAGTTACTTTTTAGATTTTGTCACTGTCGCTCCGCGTAGAAATGAAAGAGAAGCAAAAAGACGCCGCGATGGCGCGGCGTTTCGTTCGACTCGTTCGAGTTATTTATCATTAAATACATTAATCCTTACAAATATCTTATTCCAATCGATAAATAAAAACAACAGTTCCCTTTATTATTATATATTACATCACTGTTATTAATTTTATCAAGATTAGTTTATAAATAATACAGTTACAATTGCTACAATTTCAATTTAAATGGCAATTTTATGTTTTTTTTTTATCGAGAAAATTTACCGAAAACGTGTTTTGAACACAATGGTCCACCCGTAAATATGATCAAGATTAACATATATTTTTTTAGCTGCTCTAAAATGTATACATTTGGCTAAAAAACTGTTTTGTGAAGCCTATTTTGACTGAGTACAGCGCCTTAACTGATAATCTGTTTAATAAGTGAGACAGATTTATTGATTTCAAAATCAGTAAAATTTTCCCAACTTTTGTAAATTGTTTTGTATATATAGGTAGTTTTTATTGTATGTTTAAATATAATATATTATTTTTATTCTAGTTGAATTTTGACTGTATTTTTGTTAATCAATGTAATATAGATGTAAATGTTTCTTTGTTGTAGTAACTGTGATAAATGGTTTTTAATGGTTGTTGATAAAAGACCATTTATTACAATCGCTCGACCCGAAACGCGTACAAACTTTGGTCGAAATTATAAAGAAAAACTGAACAATAACTACGTATTGCAAGCAATATTACAAGTTGCCTTTTCCTCCTGTGATGGTATTCAACGATATAATTATGTGACGTACCGCGAGTATTGATGTCGGCCGCCACGTCCAGGCACCTCACACTTCAAGAAAGATGGTTAACTGATTTTGAAATCAATAAATGAGACAGATTTATTGATTTCAAAATCAGTTAAACTTTCCCATTATTTGTATTCTAATTGTAATTTTTACTATATTTTTGATAATCAGTGTAATATAGATGTAAGTGTATTTTTGTTGTAGTAACTGTGATAAATAGTTAAAAAAAAACATTTATCACAGCACTTGAAAAAAGAAACCAATAAACTCAAGACCGTAATCATAATCCGTAATTATAATTGTTAATCAGTGTAATATAGATGTTAGTGTATCTTTGTTATAGTAACTGTGATAAATGGGTTTTGGTAAAAAAACATTTATCACAGCAGTTGAAAAAAGAAACCAATAAACTCAAGACCGTAAACAAGAAATAAGATACGGAACTTTAAGGCATAACGCGAAAGAAAAATCATTTATAGCAGTCGCTCGACCCGAAACGCTTGCAAACTTTGGTCGACTATACAAAGGAAAAGGAAAACAATGATGACGTACTGAAAGCATTGTTGCACACTGCTTTCTTCTCCCTTTGACGGTATTTAACGTGCTTATGTCCAATATGTATGGAGAGTACCGATGTCGACCGTCATGTTTAAGGCGACTTAACTGATTTTGAAATCAATCATGTCTCCTTTTCCCAACTATTGTGAAATATATTGTACTAGCTTCTGCCAGCGGCTTCGCCCGCGTGATAGTCGAAAATTATCCCACGGAAACATACTTTCGGGATGAAAAGCCTATGTGCTAATCCATCTCTGATTCAAATTTCATTCAGATCCGTTCAGCCGTGATTTAGTAACCATCTAAACTTTCGCATTTATAATATAATAGTAAGTTAGGTTAGATTAGATATGTGCCGTGAAAGAATAATACCATCCCATCACTTCCCGTGGGTGCCGTAAGAGGCGACAAAGGGACTCACCAGAGAATGGGCAGCAGCGTTCTCTGTAAAACTCAACACTGCGGTCGCCAACCCGCCTGCCAAGCGTGGCGATTATAGCAAAGCCCCAAATGACAAGCACAACTAAAAAATGGCTCCTAGTATCCGGCAGCCCGTCTACCCTTGACTCCGGTAGCAGTCAAGCTCACGGCAAGGCAAGGGGTGCGAAGAATCTCCGGAGTGGAGCCGGTTACCCTCACAAATACCGACGATTGGATCTGGTTTGCGACGCTTGGGGGAGGCCTATGTCCAGCAGTGGACGATGAGATTAGATCTAATCTAGTCTTATCTAATCTTATCATCATATCAGCCAGTGCTGATATGATTTGTGATTGTAGTTTTATTTATATTTTTAATTGTGATTTTAATCGAATATTATTTTTAGATTTTTGATTGTTTGTTGTTTTTAGTTGTATTTTAATTTTAATTTTATTTTTTGTTAATCAATGTAAAATAGATGTATGCTTTGCGGTAGTAACATCACATTGGCGAAGCTGTTAAGGTGTTATTTTCGTAATTTGAAATAAATAAATTAATACAATAGTGGGGTGGTTTCCGTTCTAGCCGGATGTATAGTCTGTTTTTAATCTCTGAGACTAAATTAACAAATGCAAAATGGCAAACTGACATAGGTTACAATAGCATTTAAGGCAGTTTTGACACTTGCAGCTGTCAATTTAGTCTCCGAGATTAAAAAACAGACATTAGCTGAATATTCTGTGTTTCACATGACGATTACACTAGTGAAATAAAAAGTATAATTTTAGTAAAACTTAAGTATTTAGTTTTAGCTAGTGAAGAGTTTTTTATTTTATTTAAGTGTATTATGGTATAAGTAAGTAAATAAATATTATGAATAATTAAGTTATTAGTATAGTAATTATAACTTACTGATCTATGTTATTGTTAGTGAGTAAATGCTTTATTTTGTGATTTGGAATATTTCTGTATTATTTTTGCTACATTCTCTCTGTAGGATTTGTAATTTAAAATGCAAACTTTCAATCAGTAGATTATAAATAAACTCGTCATTAGATAATATCCATGCATGTCAAATGGTTAAGTTTGGTTTCCCTCCCTCCTCCTTGCGTCGTATTCCTCAGTGCGTCGTGACCTCCTTTCTGTATCACTTTCATACGTATGATGTTCCTCCACCTGTTTCTGTCCCTGGCGGTGTGGAGGGCGTTGTGAACAGTAGTGTCAAGGGCGGTGCGAATCTGGGCAGACCAACGTTTTGGACTGCGTTCACGAGGTCTTTTTCCATCTACTTTGCCGGTTAAGATGAGCTTCTCGAGGTTGTCACCTTCTTTTCTTGCAATATGACCGAAGTATTCTAGGACTCTGCGAAGTTTGGTTAGTAAGATTCAATAAGACAGTACTATATGAGGGAAAGCAGCAACGGTATTCTGAAGAGATTGCTTCACGTCCTGTTTGCCGAATCCACCAAAGATGAGTGAATATTATGTTGGGACGCTAGAGGTCGGCAACCTAACGCAAGGGTTTGCCGGTTTCTAGAGGAAGATGCCAGGAAGGATGGTGACGTATTTGGCTCACCAATTGATTTTATTGATTGTCGTTTTTCAACTTGACTGTGATTTTATTCTGATTTTTCTGTTTTATTTTGATTACTGTGATTTAAATGATTATTGTGATTAATTTTGTTTATTGTTAGTTTATTTTAATTTTTCTTTGTTTTTTTTGTGATTTAAATGATTTTTCTTTTTATTGTGAGTATTTTTTTGTTTCTTTTCTTGTTTACTTAGTACAAACTTTGTATGGATGTCTTGATCTGTCTTATATAATAATAAATATTCAGACAAACCAAAACAAAAATTTTCGTCCTAAACATTTCATACTAATTTAACATGATTTCATAAAAACTATTCCGTCCCAAACTTCGTAAGGATCCCTAATATGGGTTCAAAAAGATCTCTCTGAAGAAGTTAGACCTTCCCTCTGGGGCATCCTTAGCTTCTCTTTTTATATTAAAAACACACGATGGTTTATTTAAGGGCAAATTCTCTAAAGCAATTACAGTAAACACCATTGGTAACTGTTTACCAAAAAGGTCTACTGTATTCAAACAAGACACAACAACAATACAGCGTTCAGCAAACGCTTGGCACATCGTATACAAAGCGCTGCAGCGCTGTCGGGTGCGAGCCTCTCTGTAATTTACGCGCTAAAACAATTGAAGTTCGGCTGGCCAAATACGAGGTGGTGGTTCGAATTTAGAATAGTCTTTAGTTGTTCGAAAACGCTTAATAGTATAAAAAATATTCTAAAGAGCATTTAAATTGTACCCTTTGGGAAAGGTCACGCCATGTCGCGTCAGCCACATGGAGCCAATGGCAAATACATCCCTCCCTTCACCCCTGAAATCTAGTATACTGTAGATTTAGCAACTTCCGCTTAGGTTTATGAACAGAAGGATTACTACATACTCACTCTGCTTTTACTACCGTTATGTTTTGTAAATACCGTTTAAATTTGAAGAGGCATACAAAGCGGATTCAGCTGAATATCAATATTTTACGTGAAGCGGCTGCCTAACAGACCTCCACAACCAAGAACTGGGTAACACGGTAAGATTGGTGTCGGAATTTCTGGCTTCTGGCCATCCATAGCGACTATCAAAGAAACATATCGATCGGCAGAGCAGCAGAGGAAGCGTAGTTCACTTATTAGTTCGTCAAGTCCGCCCCGTAGCAAGGGGGCACTGCCGAGGATGGTGGAGGGCCCAGCCCGAGCCGTCGGGACGGAAACACGTCACAGGTGGAGACTAAGGATAGTGCTCAGGAAGGGTTCGAAGACTGCGCAGAGCAACCTAGACCGGAAGTAACTCAATCGCCGCGCTCACCTACTTTTGAACCGACCCGGTCCCGCCCTATTCGCCAATGTCGGCTAAATAATTCTCTTAAATATAATTTGTAATTCATTAGCATTAAGGTACGGTCTAAATATAATTATTGACTTTCAAGGTTAAAGCTTAATTAATTAGCTAGGTACTTCTTATTTAGGTACCTGATGTAACTCATTGGTAACGGGAGCTCGTGGCTAGATAATAACAGCCGCACGGGTCGATCTTCAAGGTAAAGCAATGCTTGCCAAGGTTGGTCTGTGGATGGGTAACCATCGTAACATAGCGAGTTTCCTCCGTGCCTCGGAAAGTACATTAAGCCGTTGGTCCCGGCTGTCATTTGTAGATCTTTGGCAGTCGTTACGGATAGTCAGAAGCCAGTTAATCTGACTCCAGTCTTGCCATGACGTACCGTGTTACCTAGTTACTGGGTTGTGGAGGTCTGGTAGGCAGCCGCTCCGCGTAAAATACTGGTATTCAGCTAAATCCGGTTTGACTGGAAGCCGACCCCAATATAGTTGGGAAAAGGCTAGGCAGATGATGATGTAACTCATTAGTAACCACACGGTTTTGTTAGTTTATTTTTGTATTTAATTAGAAGTAAATATAGAATAAAGTTAGAGGATTGTAGTGTTTGTATAGCGCGCACACTCGTGCACGCATACATGTAAGTGTATCGTGTAGGACGGGTAGTCCACAATAAATGGTTGAACTGGCTGCGCGTGTTTCTTTGCTACATACATTACAATTTCAAGGATTCATTCGTTCTTGAGCTATCAGAAAAGTATCAATTGACCTTTCAAAGACCAGAAGATCATTTCAAATTCTTGGTCTTGACACAGAAAATTAATTGTTACTGCGATATATTTGCTATCGTGGGTATTTAAATATAAGTCATTGTACGTAAGGCACCCAATACACGCTCATGCAACGTCACTCAATTCCAAAAGTCATGAATGACGAATTACTGATGGTGAGTGATGGAATTCAATCAACATTAGACGTTCATCCTAAAATCGCACCAACTCGGGATTCCAAAAAGGACCAGGACCGAACTTTTAGCCATTCGGTTAAAGTTTAGAAACGTACTGCTTCGATAGCGTTCTGTGACCAACCATGATGTGTGCCATCTCCCCCTCATTCTCCTATGTGATTTTTGTTGTATGCAGTCTTGTCATAGGAATCGTGGGTTCTGGAGGTTCTGGGGGGTACAGGGGGGAGGGGGTGGGCAAAGGTGGGTGGGGGAAGTTATTCCCCTCATTTTCCACACATTCAAGGTCAAGGTTACAGTCAATTTTTCAAAATTCGTGAAGGATCTAAGATTCATGTTTTTTTATTGAATATGACGTCTCCGACAAAATAAAAATCTTGCATGGATATCAAAAACCCCCTAGAAACCTCTAATATCCTCACTTTCCGTCCAACGAGGCAGCACGTTTCTAAATCCAACTCTTTTCGTCAATCAATTCCATGCAACCATCAGTCACTGCATTACAGGTTACCCGTTAGACACAGGCTCACAGCCTTGACTGTGGTTAAACTGACAGCAAAAACTACCGTGTAATGGGCGCCTAATAGAAGGTATTTACCGACTTCATTATTCGACTGACTTCATTCTAAATAGAAGGTATTTAGAATGAAGTCAGTATACGTTATAAGCCGCGCGCCAGTCTCCGAATATACGTCTGTAGACAAGTCTAAGTTTAATTGTGCTCTCGATAATCCCAGTTTTTCTCACATCTTTCAGTGGCGACGTGGACAGACGATTCTAAGCGTGATTTGTGCAATAGCAAATAAACTAGAAATACTATCATCAAATTCATCAAAAATGTCGATCGGTAAAATAGTTGAGTTCAAAGTCCACAGTCACGATTGGCGGTTGTACGAGGAACGTTAAGAATAAAAATTTTTAGTTAACAACGTCCATGAGAAATGACAAGTGCCTACATGAAAACAGTGATGGGACGGGAGTGTTATGAAGTTCTAGTTAACTTGTCACGCCGGTTAAACCTTAAACCAAAACGTTAGCACAAATCGTTGACGTCATGAAAAAATACTTGCAACCAAAGACAATGAATTGGCGGAGCGGTACACGTGTCGACATAGGAAACAAAAAGAAGATGAAACTATATCGGAAATGACTCCAAAACATAAAGAAAATGTCCAAAACATGTGAATTCTGGCTGGGAGAAGCTTGAGAAATCAGATAGTAATGAAACCATACGACAACGACTTTTTATTTGTGTGACGATTGTTCGCCAAATGCAATTTGGATATCAAGAAGGCGTATAAGTTGGCGGTTGGCGGTTGGGTGATATTTTAAAATGTAGTAGGTATTGATTGATTTGTATGGGTTTGTAACTTGTAACACGCCTCAAATAAACGAATTTTATTTATTTATTTATTTATTTTATTTTAGCATGGGAGCAGCAAAAAAAAACGCTGCGTGCGTTGAAGTACACAGCGGGGCGAGAAGCGAAGGTGTATCACGACGTTGGTGACGTGTCGAGCTGGTGGCGCAGGAGTACGGCGGCGGAGGCCACTCGTGACGTCCGCAGAGCGACCACATCGCTCGATACTACGACGTCTAGCGGTCATTTGCGCGGTGCGCGCGTTTCGACAGCGCCCGCACCCATGAAGCTGGGTGAGCGTGCGCAGCAACAGCAGTGTCGAGTGTGCGGCGCGCGTCACGACGCAAGCAAGTAGGTAATATCTGTACTCGTAGATATTTGTAAATTATCAGCGACGCAGTGTAGTGCAGTGTGTATGTCGAATTAAATGGAAAAGTTAATGACATTAGAATTGAGTGTGACACCAGCAGTGCGGTGTCATGCATAAGCTGGGAGTGTTATAGTACATTGTTTTGAACTAGTAATTTAACACTAAAATATTACCCGCGAGTTAGTCAAACCCCTAATACAACCATGAGTCAAATAAAAACATTGACATAAACAATGCGATTTATATGTTATTGAGAATGATAAAACACTTCTGGTAGGCCGTCAGTGGAAAGAAGAACTTAAAAAAAAACATACCCACCAAATTGAGAACCTCTGCTTTTTTTTGGAAGACGGTAAAAAATACAATTACCCTTTTTTAAGGATGGGAAATCATAAAATGACTCCTCTCGCCCTGGGTGAAGCAGAAGGGGGTGCCAGACTCTTACTGACTAAAACCCATCCGTGTTCCTCCTAATGCCCTTTGCATTCCTGGGCCGCGGTGACACTTTCGAACAAACTCCACAACCTTGGCAGGCACTGGCCCCAGCGGGCACCGTATTTTGTGCTGACAGCTCTTTGAGGCATAAATGAAATATAATATAATAATTAGCATAAGCAATTGAGTTTCATATGTGGTTGAGAATGGCAAAACACTTCTACTAGGCCGTCAGTGGATGGCAAAACTAAAAATACAACTACCTACAGTACCAGTAATAAATGTAATAGTAACGAAATTGTGACTTATTTTATTTTATTTATACTAATATATAAAGCTAAAGAGGTTGTTTGTTTGTTTGCTTGAACGCGCTAATCTCAGGAACTACTGGTCCGATTTGAAAAAATATTTCAGTGTTAGATAGCCCATTGATCGAGGAAGGCTATAGGCTACATATCATCACGCTAAGATCAATAGGAGTGGAGCAGACGAAGTTGCGCAGGTCAACTAGTTTTATAAAACAAGCAATTGTAATTTTTTTCTTACTTCGAAGTATACAATTAAGTAGGTAATGTACAATGCACTGTACGACTAGTGGTTGTAGCAGAGAGTGAGCACGATATAAAATATATGATTAACAAGTTCAGGTACATGATGCACAAAAGAAGAAGTTGTACAAAAACAATGTATTTGATGTTTCTGCTTTCAGTTCCAAATACTGTGAAGCGTTTGCGGACGGGCTGGGCGGTTCAGCGGTGTCACGAGCTTACTCGAGCGTGAGGGGGCGCGGCCGGTGTTCATGCGCGTGCGACTGCTGGCGTACGCGCTGCCAGCCGGTGAAGAGCGCACTGGACCAGCTGCAGCGCGACGGCATTTTCTCCCCTGTGGAGCGCTCTGACAAGGCAACACCCATCGTGCCGTTCGTCTAGAAGCACGGTAACATTAGAATTTGCGCAGATTACAAATTAACCTTTGAACAAAGTTGTAGAAGTTGACCGTTATTCGTTACCCAGAGTAGAGGAGGGCAACTAGGCGGGCCAATGTTCTAATAGCTGGTGTAGTGTGGCTGTTAGGCTTTGGTTCATTTTATTGATGGATTCCTAGAAAACCAGTAGTAGTAAGTTATTGAGTATTTTATTTTATTAGCTAGCTTAAATTGTTTAATTAGGTAAACAATGGTAAAGAAGCCTTTTAATTAGCAGAAGACCGCCCATGCTCTTCTGCTAATTCCTCTTTTTGTAAACATGATGAATACCGTCACAGGAGAAGAAGGCAGCGTGCAACATTGCTTGAAGTTCGCGGTCATTGCTTTCCTTGACCATTATATACTCTGCCAAAGTTTGTATGCGGATCAAGCGAGTGATAAATGTTTTTTAAACGCGTCATGCCGTACACGTCTTTGTCTAAATTCTGTCTTGAGATTAGTTGTCCCTTTTTTCAGCTTTTGTTAGTATTCCTTCCATTTTTTTCTGAGATATGATGTCGTTCTAGTAACGGTACTCTTTTTCCCAAGGTTGCGTGGTAACGTCAACAACAAATCCCATACATTTGAGTATTGGGTGAGAAGAGGAATGTCCTTTGTAACAATTAAATAAACTCAAACCAATCGTATTCCAAAATAACTTCATTCCAAGTTATATCCAGTTGCTGGTTCAAAGAGACCGGATACACAGTATCTCCATGTGAACCATTGATATTCAGCTACATCCGGTTAGGAAGGCAGCCAACCCCACTGTAGTTTTATTATTTAAAACTAGTTTTTGCCTCCGACTTTGTACGTGCAGGTCCCGTTTTTCCCGTTCCCATAGGAATTTTTGGGAATCCTCTCTTAGTGCATTTTCAATCGCATCATGCCGTTCACTTCATTATCTAAGTTCTTGAGTACGGTCTTGAGTTTATTTGGGTTTTTTATTAGAGCTTCCAGTATAGGTACTCCTTTTGCCAATAGTACTTCTTGTGGTTGAGATCCCGAACACGCTCGGGGATATAACGCAGTTGGAATGCGTCGAGTACGAATCAGGTATTTCCGCTTTGAATTTATGTTTGACTGCTTGCGAGCATTTTTCCTCATTTTCTCCTCTCACAAAATTCGCCTAAACGTTTGGTGTAAATGCAGAAAATTTAAGTTAGGGATAATGTGTAAGGACTTTGTTCGAAAGTGTCACCGTGGCCCTGGAACGCAAATAGCACTAGGAGGAACAGGAGGTGTGATTTGTTGTGACCGCCAGAATGCGCCGCATCCGCTTATGTTAGTTTTCCGTGTTCTTTTGTTGACGACAATGTCTTACGTCTCTGCCGAACTTCCTGTGGTAATAGCAATACGGTGACAATGTAGCTGAGCGTGAGCGTGACGGCGTGTACTGACCGCGACCGCGTGAGCGCGATCTATGCGATGAATGTCCTTGACCGCGGTGCCGACAGCGGCACGAGTTTTGTTGTGTCGACTTGAGTTAAGCTACTTCTAGTGATAGTTTTCTTACTTATTCGACTAAGTATGGTAGATCGGCTTATAGGCTGGCTTTGAGTTGTTCTTTCGAGTTGACTGGCCATGATGTGCGATGGTTGCGATGAGTTTTCTCGGGGTCACCACTGTTGTGTGTCAGGGTATTGAAAATATACAACCAGTTCGGGATGCTAGATAGTTCTGTGTATTCATTAAATAACAGGGTTACTTATATACTATTTCTTATTATAATAAAAATCGACGTTGGGGTGACGAAAAATAATGATACAAAATAAATGAGCCAATCGGTACACTGCACGAGTAAGTCTGTACTTCTCACAACTGACGACGTCGGCGCCACCGTTGCGGTGGCGGTAGCGGCGAGATAGGGCTCCGCAGCCGGCGCTCGGCACGCTGCTCGCGTCTTCGGTACTGTATGACTATGCGGCTACAAAAACTAGCCTTTGGCCGCGGCTTTTTACGTGCATATATCCCGTTTTTTAGGTTCCCATGGGAAAATTTGGAAATCCTCTCTTAGCCTTCTCTCTTGCTCCTTTACACTCTCCAAGGAACCAACATGCCAAATTTCAGACCAGTAGTTTCGGTGTTGCGTTGTCTGTCAGTCACTCAATGACTCAGTAATGCAAGAATTTTATAGGAGTATATTAGGATTACGTAAATAACACCTTAATAGCTTTGCCAATGCAATTTTACTCCCACAAAGATACACACACCTGTGTTACATTGATTAACAATAATAAAACTAAAGTAAAAATAAAACAATCAGTTAGTCACATTAACCTGCAAGCTGCTGAACATGACTTGTTCCTCGGTTACGTCGAAATTCGACACCTTTTGGCCAAAAGTCTTCTTTTAAGAAGGACTGTAGTCTGTGGGTTGGAACTTGTACCACAGGCGACGTAAAGTTGATGTTGTGGCGCGATTCCAACCTTTCAACCCTCAGCGTTCAGTTGGTTTTCATTTTCAAATACTGTACGACTTGTTCGGTCTTGTGGAGTTATGCAGACGCGAAATTTTCAGATGCGTCGAAGGCACAGCAGGAAGCAGAAGCATGTTGGGTGGACTCGGTGCAGTTCCACACCGGTTATGTGAATAGGGCTTCTCTTTTTCTACTTTTGTGAAATCCTCTTCATCAACTTGGCCTGTCCTTGGCAAGGAGCTATGGATCAGCAGCACTTTATAACGTAAACTCAATGAATACCGTCCAAGGAGAAAAAGGTAGCGTGCAACATTGCTTTTAGTACGCTATCTTTGCTTTCTTCTTGTGTTGTGTACGCTTTTGGATCGAGCAACTGCGATAAATGATTTATCAATCGCGTCATGCCGTTCACTTCTTTATCTAAATTCTTGATTACGGTTTTGAGTTTATTGGTTTCTTTTCTCCTATTGCCAATAGTCCCTCTTGTTGTTGAGCTCCCGAACATACTCGGGGATACAAGATATAACGCAGTTGGAATGCGTCGAGTTCGGCTTTAGGTATTTCTTAGTGCATCCCTTCGGACTGTTTAGAAGCTACAAAAACACAACAACAGCTAGCAAATTTCATGGAAGCGCAACGCCGGGGTGGAGACGCAACGCCGGGGCGAGACTCTTCTCTTCCGCGGCAAATCGCAGCAAGGCGGACGGAGCTCCTGCAGGATCTCATGGCGGTATGGAGACAGTGACTGTCGCAACCCAGCGCAGTGTACGCCACAATCTAGGCGATAAGTCCCCTCTTTGAGGAGTGGCTGGAGCGGCGCCACGGCATCCTTACCATCCACGTGACGCAGTTACTCACCGGACACGGTTGTTTCGGGAGATACCTGTTTCGGCGAGAGGACTCGCCTGGGTGTCAACACTGTGCGAGTCACCCGAAGGACATGGTGGAACATACGGTGGAGGTCTTTCCTGTTTGGGCGGAGCAGCAGCGGTCATCGTCTAGGTGATTGGCGGCGGCGACCTCTCGCGACAGGCCCTGGTTCAATCTATGGTCCGGAGCGAGGAGGCATGGGAAGCGGCCACCTCCTTCTGCGAAGCAGTAATGCTAGCAAAGGAGGAGGCCGAACCTGTAAGATAGAGGGAAACCTCACGCCCCAGCTGTCGCAGCAGAAGAAAACGCCCCGGGCGTCGGGAGTAGCAGAACGATTCCTGGCCGCCGTAGGCGCGGGCCTGCGGACGGCGAGCCGACTGATCAGAACCCGTGTCGACGGCGCGCTGTGATCCCTCAAAGAGATGTCAGCACGGAAGACGGGGCCCGCTAGGGCAGGTGCCTGCTGGGGCTGCGGAATCTGTTCGAAAGATGTACCGCTCTGGATCGCAAAGGGCACTAGGAGGAACTCGGATGGGTTTTAGTCAGTAAGAGTCTGATACTCCCTCGTGCTCCACCCAGAGCGAGAGAATCATTTGATGATTTCCCATCCTTAAAAAATAAGCTAGCAAATTTCAGAGTTCTACGAACACTTGTTTCGGCTAAGCGTTATCTGTCAGTCACTCAATCACTCAGTAACGCAAGAATATTATAAATTAGGATAAAATAAATAACACGTTAATAGCATCGCTAATTGGACATTACGGACTAGGTAAACTTGCACTCAGTCTAGTAAAATCTTACTCAAATGATAGACAGCAGCAAGTTCAAGTAAATGGTGTCAATTCTCGGGGTTTAAAAGTCAAAATGAGGGCATCACAAGGCTCTTTTTTGGATCCTTTCCTCTTTCTAGTATATATTAATGATCTACCCCATCTTTTAAAAAATCAACCTCATATGGTACGTTCCATAAATCTTGACGACGTAAATAACGCCCTACAGCAGGTCCAAAATTGGTTTACTGCTAATAATTTAGTATTAAATGGGAAAAAAACTAAATGCATCAGATTTGCCTTACCAAACGTTAAAAGGAATGATTGCGACATAGTATTGAACAAGGAGAAACTTGAATTTGTCGAAAACACGGTTTTCCTGGGGATTACGCATGACTCAAGGCTACAATGGGGTCCTCATTTAACATCTCTTGCGGGACGGCTAAGTTCAGCAGCGTACGCTGTCAGAAAAATCCATCAATTTACTGATATAGATACCGCGAGGCTGGTCTATTTCAGTTACTTTCATAGTATCATGTCTTACGGTATCTTATTATGGGGACGTGCTGCAGACATCGAGTCTATATTTATCCTGCAGAAAAGAGCCATCAGAGCCATTTACAATCTCCGTCGGCGTGATTCCCTAAGAGAACTGTTTAAGGATATCAACATCATGACGGTACCTTGTCAAAACATTTACGTAAATATTATGTATGTTCGTAAAAATCTTCATCTTTTTAGTAAGATTAGTGACAGGTTTAATTTTAGAAATAGGAACAAATTAGATCAACCCCGATTCAGATTGGCCAAAGTACACACTTCTTTTATGGGGCACTGTGTTAAATTTTATAATAAAATACCAGTTGATATTCTCGAACTGAATGAGAGAAAATTTTAAGCATGCATAAAACGCACACTATGTGGACAAGCGTATTTATTATAAACTGGAAGATTATATCATCGATAACGCTTGACTAAATGCTGGTCCTGCTCCACAGTCACAGCTGCTTGGGTCCACTTTTTAGGTTTTTATATTTGGAGGAGATGCTCACTCTCTTTTTTTTATATAGGTACTGACATAATTATTATAAATACTTATTTATTCTTTTTGATGTAAGAACTTAATCGTTGTTTTATTAATTTATTTTTCATTTATAAGTCATTGACAACCATAGTTTTGTATAAAGTAGAATCATATTTTTCAAATTTTGTAAATGTGAATACCATGAAACCATTTACATTTTATGAGATTAGTTATAGTTTTACTTATTGGACATGAACGAGCATGGTAGTTGAGAGCATGTCATGCTCACTCAATATCTCGCTGATGGCGGAGCGTGGGTTGGATCATTTGGTTCCCTTCGAAATGGTTGAGCTGAAAGATGACGATGTCGGTTGAGACTGGTCATCTCTTAACTGCCATTGGCTCATTTTCATCTTAAATTTTAAATTCTTATAATAAGCTTTTTTTCCTTTGCATTGTCCTCACATGCAGAAGCAACAAGTATATGTAACTTAGAATTTTGTAAAACAGAACATGATTTAAAAGAGTGTCCGTGGAGTTTCTTGCACGTTCTTCTCCATAAAGATCTACGCTTTGGAACGTTTCAAAAGTGCCTGTGAATGGTTTATTTAAAATAAAATGCTTTGAATTTGTATTTGAATTTATATGCGAAAGAGTCTTACGTTGAGTAACAACATCAAAACTAAAATACAATAGAAAAAAAATATTTCAGACCGGACTCCATAGGGTTAGTTACATTTTAACTTAAATTCTAGTGTTCGTAGGTTACAGATAGATAAAAATATAAAACTAAACTTCAGAGTGGAGCCGCATCTATCTCCGCAAAATCGGGGAATCCCAACGATCTGCGAATACACAAAACCAAAATTAATAAAAATACGATATATTTCACAATAGTTGTGACACGGAGACGATTTATTGATCCCTCTTTCCACCCATACATTTGAGTATTGGGTGGAAAGAGGTATGTGTTTCGTAACAATGACATAAACACAAAACAGTCAGTTGGTGGCATCAGATCTGGAATTGAACTGCATCAGACTGCTTGAAAAGCGACTTGTTTCTATCTTAAAAATTTTTTGCAGTCGGGTTTTTTGACAAAGTAAATTTTTTTATTTGATTCTTTTTAGCAAGTTACATTTTTGGAATCGCCTCCTCAAGCTCTCATCTTGATACCCCACTCGAAAGGTTACCAAAATTAAAAATTTATTGAAGGAGTAGTATGGCGCCAAAACCAAAAATCGGCCATTTTAATTGTTATATACCTAAATACAATTCTAACGACTCCTTTGAAGCTAAAATCCATCAACGACAAGCATTTGAATTTGGCGGCAAAAATTCACCATTTTGTTTTTATTTATTTTTTTATAATCCCAGTGTCACTGTCACAATAATCACAAAACCAACGACACCTCTCAAGCAAAAATCCATCGAGCCGTTTAGGCTTTAGGGCGTGCCAAAGAAATATACATACATACATACACTCGAAAAACATAACCCTCCTTCTTTCGCAGTCGAGTAAAAATAACTTTGCCCCAATGTATACCCAGTTGCAATAAAGGCCAGATACACACACAGTCTCTCCATGTGAAACACTGAAATTCAGCTACGACCGGTTAAGATGCAGCTGACCCCGCCGTAGTTTTAATATTTAAAATTACATGAATAACACCTTAATAACACCTTAAACTGCAAGAAGCTGAACATGACGGCCGACATCGGTATTCTCCATTCGTCGTATATATTGCGTATATATATTTATCCTTTATTTCATGCTAATAAGGCCAAACACACACACATACACACACACACATACACATATCACAAAAAGTTTGTGATCACTAGCATAAGCTGTTTTTTTTTTTAACTTGACTTTTTCAAGAAAAAATCTTTGTTGTGTGTTTTCTTTAAATAGATAAATCCGGTTTGAAATAAAAATAAAAATTATTTTTTATTAACAAAAATTTAGTAATTAATCAGAATGTAATTGTAACAGGGATTGAATAGAAATAAAAAGACTGTTTAACCAAACTTTAACAACAATTAATTAATAAAAGATTTATATTCAATAAAGTATAACTCTTTCCCTGGCTCGAACACATACGGAGATCCTCCTAGGCATGCTGAAGGTCAAGTTATTCAAGATTTCTTGGGGTAACCTGTCCCATTCTTGAATAGCGGCTTCCTTGAGCTCTGGCACTGTCTGGGGACGTGGCTGACGGTTCCAAATAGCTCGCTTAAGAGCATCCCGCGCGTGCTCTATTGGGTTTAAGTCAGGCGAGCCGGCAGACCAGTCTAACCTTGTGATGTCGTATTCTTGGAGACTAGCATTGACTCGTTGAGCTCGATGAGCGGGGGCATTATCATCGGCCAGTAAAAATTGGTGCCTATAGTTTACTCGGAATGGTCTGACAATTCTATTAAAAGCAACTGCTTTATACATGTCTGCTGTCATGAAGCAGTATACGGCATCAAAGGCGGTCTACCTACAATCATAATACCACCCTAAAAGGTCACTGATATCCTGCCTTGCTGAAGTGTTCCAGTGGCAGTTCTTTGCCTTTCACGGTCTGCTGGTCTTCTCCAGACACGGACACGTCGGTTAGCTGGATGAGTACTGAGTCGCGATTCGTCAACGAAGAGATAATTGTCAGATGTTTTCTTCATGATCTTCTTCATTTTGCCGAAGCTTAGCCCACTGCAATCTTCTTCGTTGAGGTTGCCGGGAATTCAGAGACGTTTGGTGTAGCTGCAGAAAATTTAGGTAAGGGATAACGTGTTGAATTAAATGTATTAAGTTTTCACCAGAATCATTTGAAAAGTCTTCTTTTAAGAAGTTCTGCAAAGGTGGGTTGGAACTCGTACCACGAACGACGTAAAGTTGATGTTTTGGCGCGATTCCAACCTTTCGACCCTCAGAGTCCAATCCAGTTGGTCTTCATTATCAAATAATTTTTTAAATACGTGCTTGGCAAGGAGCTACGGACCAGCAGCACTTTTTAACGTTAACACGTTGAATACCGTCACAGGAGAACAAGACAGCGTGCAACATTGCTTGCAGTACGTTAGCTTTGCCATCTTTTTATTGAGTCGACCAAAGTTTGTACGCGTTTTGGATCGAGCGACTGCGATAAATGATTTGTCAATCGCGTCATGTCGTACACTTTCTTATCTAAATTCTTGATTACGGTCTTGAGTTAACAGGTTTCTTTGGTGGTATTATGTCCTTCGGACAGTATAGGTACACCTGGTGCAAATAGTCTGTCTTGTGGTAGAGCCCCCGAACATACTCGGCGATATAACGCAGTTGGAATGCGTCGAGTTTGGCTTCAGGTATTGCCGCAACGAATTTATCTCTGACAGCTTGCGAAAGTTTTTTGTACTGTAGCGGCATCAAGGCCGCCACAAGAAAAACCTACGGAACACCAGTCACCACCAGTTTGGGGGTATGCGGAACAGAGAGTAAAGTCCCACACACCTCAATTGAAAAGAAGGATCCTCCAACCAGGCGGATGTTGTGCCTGGCGGGCTACTGCCCAATAGTTGATATTCGGGCTGATGTATATGTTCAAATCGCACGGTAAACTCTGCTTGCGCGATGCAGGATTTCAACGTTGTAGTTCGCTGCTAGTCGGATAGGCGTCGCGGTTCTTTTTTGTTGCGATCTAGATTTGTTCCGTAGGTTTTTCTTGTGGCGGCCTTGATGCCGCTACATCACTCCCCTCCGGAGACCGGAGGTCGATAGTGGATGAGTCGTCCATGCATCTTGAGATGCTTGCCAAGCCAGTTGAAGGTTGATTCCAGTGAGTCGGAATCAGAAGTCGCAGAGTTCTCGGTGAGTCGGAACTGTATGCGGTACCCCAGTGAGTCGGGGTGATGATTGAGGCTGAGGATGCTGAACAGGAATTCGCGGCTGCTGTATGCTGGTGGTCAGAATACCCTTAGAAGCCGTAGGTACTCGCTGGCTGTATGACTCGCTGCTCGAGAGCTTGAGGTCACGATGAGGAGAAGTGATGATGACGTCACGCTGAAGTAGTACATTTATCAAAACGAAATAAAAACAAATTATGCATTATTTTATGTTCATTAAATTGGTCCTTATTTCATAAAGCTATATTAGGTACTTTTGAAGATATTGAAGATTTTCCAGCCAAACCATATTCTTTGCGGTCCATTGTATAACGTTGGCGAGCTTGTGAGCATTTTTCTTCATTTCCGTATGTCACAAAATTCGCCAAAGCTTTTAGTGTAGAAAATAGAGAAAATACAGAAAATTTAGGTTAAAGAATAACGTGTTGAATTAAAAGTATTAAGTTTTCACCAGAATCACTTGAACTTTCTCCTAACTTCGAGTCTGAAAACAAAAATGTAAATATGTAGTTTTGTTTTTTATCTTGTTAAGCAACATTTAAGTGATCTTAATTCAATGTTTCGGATTCGTCTCTGTCTTTGATCAAGTTAGAGCACAAATTACTTTGATATTGAAGTCGCATACATACTAAAATGTTTATTTAGTTGTGAAAAATGATGTTTCTCTCAGATTTTCTAAGAAAACTCTTTTATTCATTGTAAAAACAAAACTCATTTTTAGCCATCGAAAAAACGGAGGAGGTTTTCAAGTTGACGAGCATATTATTTGTGTAACTTTTTTTTGTATGACAACGTATAATATTTTACAGAGTAGTCTGATTTTAATAATTCGTTTTATTAGATAGGATATACAGTGATTTTGCTCCCAAAAAATTGGAAATAAAATCGAACCCAAAGGTTTAGGAAAACAGGGGATGATTGATTGCTTACTCACTGATTGCAATATGTGACCACGCATAACTTTTTACAGAATACTCCGATTTGATCCCATACTTTTGAGTATTAGGCGGAAAGAGGAATGTGCTGCGTAATAAAGACATAAACACAAAATAGTCTTATTTCAAAACAACTTAATTCCAAGTTATACCCAGTTGCTGGTTAAAAGAGACCGGATACACAGTCTCTCCATGTGAAACACTGATATTCAGCTACATTCGGTTAGGAAGGCAGCCAACCCCACCGTAGTTTTATTATTTAAAACTAGTTTGTTTTGCCCCCGACTTTGTACGCATATATCCCGTTTTTCCCGTTCCCATAGGAATTTTGGGAAATCCTATCTTAGTGCATCTTTTCAATCGAGTCATGCCGTTCACTTACTAATCTAAATTCTTGATTACGGTTTTGAGTTGTTTGGTTTCTTTTTGGGTTGGTTTTTTTTTGTTCTGCTGTGCATACTCCTTGCATACATTCTGTGATTGATGTCCTTCCAATGTAGATACTCATGTTGTAAATAATCCGTCTTGTTGTTGAGCTCCCGAACATACTCGGGGATATAAGATGTAACGCAGTTGGAATGCGTCGTGTTCGGATTTAGGTATTATTATTAATATTACTTAGTGCACCCCTTCGGAATGTTTGGAAGCTAGAAAAATACAACAACTACTAGCGAATTTCAGCATTCGGCTAAGCATTTTCTGTCAGTCACTCAATCATTCAGTATCGCAAGAACTTTATATATTAGGATTACATAAATATTACGTTAACAACTTCGCTAATGCGATTTTACTACCAAGAAAATAAACTTACATCTATCTTTTATTGATTTACGGAAATAAAACTAAAATAAAATTAAAACCACAATTAAAAATACAATATATTTTACAATAATGTGTTGTGAAAAGGTGACGATTTATTGATTTTAATATCAGTCGATCACCTTCACCTGCAAGCTGCTGAACATGACGCCAGTTTAATGTGGCTGTTAGGTGTTGGCTCATTTAATATCCAAATTCCTATAAAATCAATAGTAGTAAGTTATTAAGTGTTTTTATTTTTTTAATCAGCTTAAATTATCTAATTAGATAAGATAGAGGAACATAGGGCGCGTGGTAATATGACAAGCAATCCCATACATTTGAGTATTGGGTGGAAAGAGGAATGTGCTTCGTAACAATGACATAAACACAAAACAGTCAGTTGGTGGCATCAGATCTGGAATTGAACTGCAACAGACTGCTTGAAAAGCGACTTGTTTCGATATTTTTAGTTTTTTTTTGCGGTCGGGTTTTTTGACACTCAAGTTTTATTTTATACTTTGTGGCTAACATTTTTGGAATCGTTTCCTCGAGCCCTTTATCTTGATAACTCGATAGGGTTTGAAAATTAAAAAAATATTGAAGGAGTAATATGGCGACAAAAGTCTGCCATTTTAATTGTTATATACCTTGTGTTACTCTCACAATCTTACTAAAATCCATCAAGCCTTTTTGTTTACAGAGCAAGTCAAACATTTGAATTTGGCTCCAAAAACCCACCATTTTGTTATTTTACTTTTATTTTATATACCCAGTGTCACTCTCATAGTAAATACGTATCTAACGACAACACTTAAGCTAAAAGCCATCGAGCCGTTTAGGCTCTAGGGCGTGCCAAAGAAATATACATACATACATATAAATGTACCCTCGAAAAACATAACCCTCCTTCTTTTGCGGTCAGGTAAAAATAACTTTATACCAAGAAATACTCAGTTGCTGATTAATAGAGGCCAGATACACACACAGTCTCTCCATGTGAAACACTGAAATTCAGCTACATCCGGTTAAGATGCAGCTGACCTTACCGTAGTTTTATTATTTAAAGCTAGTTTTTGTCCGCGACTTTGTACGCGCATATCCCGTTTTTCCCGTTCCCATAGGAATTTTTGGAAATCCTCTCTTAGTGCATTTTTTCAATCGCATCATGCCGTTCACATCCTCATCTAAATTCTTGAGTACGGTCTTGAGTTCATTTGTTTTTTTTCTGTGTAGTTATGTCCTACCAGTATAGGTACTCCTTTTGCCAAAAGTTGTTCTTATGGTTGAATTCCCGAACACACTCGGGGATATAAAGCAGTTGGAATGCGTCGAGGTCGACTTCAGGTATTTCCGCTTCGATTTATCTTTGACCGCTTGCGAGCATTTTTGCTCACTTTCGCCTGTCACAAAATTCGCCTAAACGTTTGGTGTAAATGCAGAAAATTAAAGTTAGGGATAACGTGTTAGGACTGTGGACTTTGTTCGAAAGTGGCACCGTGACCCTGGAACGCAAATAGCACTAGGAGGAACACGTATGTGTTTTAGTCAGTAAGACTCCCTCCTTCACCCAGAGCGGGAGGAGTCATTTGATGATAAAAAAAGGGATAACGTCTTGAATTCAATGTATAATGTTTCTACCAGAACCACATGGACTTTCTCCCAGCTTCAAATCTGAGAACAACAATTTAATGAGTTAATATTTTTTTTATCTTGTTCAGGTTTACTTTTTATTTTATATTCTCGGTTTTTTATACAATTATCAAAAACAAATAAAAATGTTTTGTTTTACTTTATATTACATTAAATATTTATTAATTTAGTTCTTATTTCATAAAGCTATATCAGGTACTTTTGAACATATTGAAGATATTCTAGCCGAAGCATTTTCTTTGCGGTCCAGTGTATTACTTACTATACAAGTAACGTCAGCGTCGTCGTGTGTCGCAGCGTGGTGTCGCGTAGCCGTCTTCGGAAACGTCCAGATGTGACACCGTTCGACCAAAAGTCTTCTTTTAAGAAGGTCTACAGATGTTGGGTTGGAACTCGTACCGCGAACGACGTAAAGTTGATGTTGTGGCGCAATTTCAACCTTCGAAATGTTGAAATTCTTTTCCCTCAGAGTCCAGTTGGTCTTCATTTTCAAATACTGTACGACTTCCTGAATCTTTCTGGAGTGATATAGACGTGAAATGTACAGCTGCGTCGAAAACAAAGCAGGAAGCAGCAACATGTAGGGTGGACTCTGTGCAGTACCACACTGGTTACGTTAACAGGGCTTCTTCTTATTTTCTACTTTTGTGAAATCTTCTGCATCAACTTGGCCCGTCCTTGGCAAGGAGCTACGGACCAGCAGCACTATATGACGTTAACACGTTGAAAACCATCAGGGTAGAAGAAGGCAGCGTGCAACATTGCTTGCACTACGCCATCTTGTGCTTCCTTTTTATATAGGTACTCGACCGAAGCCAAATTTTTGATCGAGCGACTGTGATAAATGAATTTTTAATGGCGTCATGCAATAACTTTCCCTATCTTAGTTCTTTATAATAGTCTTGAGTTTATTGTGGGCCCATCCTTGGCTAAGAGCTACGGACCAGCATCACTTTATAACGTAAACACGTTGAATACCGTTTCGGAGAGTATAAATAGTCTACCAAAAAAAATTTGTTCGCTTTTGGATCGAGTGATTGTGATAAATTGTTTTTTAAACTATGCCATGCCGTACATACTTTGACTAAATCCTTGATCACTGTCTTGCTTCCTTTTTGTCACAGATATGATTTCGATTCAGTAGAAGTACTCCTCTCCCGAACATACTCAGAGATATAACGCAATTGGAATGCGTCGAGTTCGGCTTCAGGTATTTCTGCTTTTGATTGACTCTTGGCTGACTTTGAGAATTTTTCCTCATTTTCGCATCTCAGAAAATTCTTCAAAATGTTTAGTGAAAATGCAGAAAATTTAGGTCAGGGATCACTTGTTGAATTAAAAGTATTAAGTTTCCACCAGAACAACTTGAAATACTGTACGACTTCCTTAATATTTGTGGAGAGATACAGACGTGAAATGTACAGCTGCGTCGAAAGCAAAGCAGGAAGCAGCAACATGTAGTGTGGACTCGGGGTAGTACCGCACTGGTTATGTGGACAGGGCTTCTTCTTTTCTACGTTTGTGAAACCCTCTTCATCAACTTGGCCCGTCCTTGGCAAAGAGCTACGGACCAGCAGCACTATATGACGTAAACACGTTGAATACTGTCACAGGAGAAGAAGGCAGCCTGCAACATTGCTTGCAAGTTGCCGTTATTGCTTTTCTTGACCTTTATATACTCGACCAAAGTTTGTACGGTAAGGTTCTGTGTGTATTCCTTTTGAACTGCAGTTGACTGTTCATACTTTTTGCATACTTTCTGTGATATATGTTCTTCCAGTGTAGACACTCTTGTTGCCAATAGTCCCTCTTGTTGTTGAGCTCCCGTACATACTCGGGGATATAAGATATATCTTTCATTGAGTAACAAAAATAAAGCTAAAATACAATCAAAACTACACTTAAAAATTCAATATATTTTACAATAGTGTTTTGTGAAAAGGAGACGATTTATTGATTTCAACATCAGTTGGTCACCTTCACCTGCAAGCTGCTGAACATGACGCCAGTTTAATGTGGCTGTTAGGTGTTGGCTCATTTAATATCAAAATTTCTAGAAAACCAATAGTAGTAAGTTATTAAATGTTTTTATTTTTTTAATAAGCTTATATGATCTAATTACTTAAGCAATGGTAAAGAAACTTTTTATTTAGCAGAAGAGCGCCCCATGTTTTTCTTCTAATTAAAAGATTTTGAATACCGTCACAGGAGAAGGCAGAGTGCAACATTTCTTGCAGTTCGTCTTTATATACTCGACCGATGATATTCAGCTATACCCGGTTAGGTTGGCAGCCGACCTCACCGTAGTTTTATTATTTAAAACTAGCTTTTGGTCGCAATTTTGTATGCGCATATCCCATTTTTACCGTTCCCGTAGGTATTTCGGAAAATCCTCAGTGCACCCTTATTGAGTGTAAGGAAGCTACTTACCAAATTTCATCTTTCTACGACCGATACTTTCGGCTGTGCGTTGTCTGTCAGTCGCTGAAGTTCTTTGTCGAGGGTCATCGTGCTATTTCTCTTGTGGTGTATCCTTCTTCCCTCAAAATACCTCTTTCGCATGTCACAAAACTCGCCAAAACGTTTGGTGTAGCTGCAGAAAATTTAGGTAAGGATAACGTGTTGAATTAAATGTATTAAGTTTTCGCCAGATTCACTTGAAGTCTTCTTTTAAGAAGGTCTGCAGAGGTGGGTTGGAACTCGTACCACGAACGACGTAAAGTTGATGTTTTGGCGCGATTCCAACCTTTTGACCCTTAGAGTCCAATCCGGTTGGTCTTCATTTTCAAATACTTTTCTACTTTTGTAACACCCTCTTCATCAACTTGGCCCGTGCTTGGCAAGGAACTTCGGACCAGCAGCATTTTTTAACGTAAACACGTCGAATACCGTCACAGGAGAAGTGGGCAACGTGCAACATTGCTTTTGCATTGCAAAGTTTGTACGAGTCTTGAATCGAGCGACTGCGATAAATGATTTGTCAATCGCGTCATGACGTACAATTTCTTATCTAAATTCTTGATTACGGTCTTGAGTTAATAGGTTCTTTTTTGGTGGTATTATGTCCTTCGGACAGTATAGGTACTCCTGTTGCAAAATAGTCTCTCTTGTGGTTGAGCTCCCGAACATACTCGAGGATATAACACAGTTGGAATGCGTCGAGTTTGGCTTCAGGTATTTCCGCTTCAAATTTATCTCTGACTGCTTGCGAAAGTTTTTTGTACATTTATCAAAACGAAATAAAAACAATCTATGCATTATTTTATGTGCAGTCATATTCATTAATTTAGTCTTTATTTCATTAAAATATATCAGGTACTTTTGAAGATATTGAAGATTTTCTAGCCGAAGCATATTTTTTGCGGTCCATTGTATAACGTCGGCGAGCTTGCGAGTATTTTTCTTCATTTCCGTATGTCACAAAATTCGCCAAAGCTTTTGGTGTAGCTACAGAAAATTTAGGTTAAAGGATAACGTGTTGAATTAAAAGTATTAAGTTTTCACCAGAATCACTTGAACTTTCTCCTAACATCGAATCTGAAAACAAAAGTGTAAATAGTTTTGTTTTTATCTTGTTAAGCAACTAAATTTCAAAGTGATCTTAATTCAATGTTTCGGATTTGTCTCTGTCTTTAATCACGTTAGAACACAAATTACTCGGATATTTAAGTCGCATACATACTAACATGTTCATTTAGTTGTAAAAAATGATGTTTGTCTCAGATTTTCGAAGAAAACTCTTTTATTCATTGTAACCAAACTCATTTTTAACCGACGAAAAAACGGAGGAGGTTCTCAAGTTGACGCGTATATTATACATATATAGATATATATATATATTATGTATGTAAGAGCGGGTGGGCTCGAGGATCTCAAATGATAACGATCAGACATCTTGTAAACTCTTTTTACTATTACTCGCAACCAACAATGATTCACAAAACTTAGTTTTACAAAGAGATGCACACAGTTCAAAATACAATTGAATACTCTGCCCTCTGTGGCTAGAGCGAGATGACTACCAACGTCTCACGGCAACGACTTCCGGTGACATTTGATTTTCAATAAAGTTAAGATTTAATTTAGTTAAAGCAATGTAATTTCGCATAATAATTGATTTGTAATTAAAAATTATTTAAATACTTTGATTTGTAAAGTTAGTTAGATAGGTAACAATTATTTTATTTAAATGAACTAAGTCACAAATGTTTTGACTTCCTTTTTACCCTTAAAATAATACATAAATAATTTATTGCACTGATTCGTGTTTCCGTTACG
Source organism: Lacanobia oleracea (assembly GCA_950371165.1). Classification (NCBI taxonomy): domain Eukaryota; kingdom Metazoa; phylum Arthropoda; class Insecta; order Lepidoptera; family Noctuidae; genus Lacanobia; species Lacanobia oleracea. The sequence goes on along the minus strand of OX493412.1, from coordinate 6,613,692 downwards.
TCATCAGCCATTTTGACGTTTGTTTTAGTCTGTGTAAAGTCGTTATTTGCCAGCGCTATCATGTATGACTACGCATAACTTTTTACAGAGTATTCCGATTTTAATAATTCTTTTTTTGTTGGAAAATAGGAGAACAGGGGATGATTGATTGTTTTTTCACTGATTGAAATATGTGATCACAAATACTTTTACAGAGTAGTCCGATCTTGATCCCATACTTTTGAGTATTGGGCGGAAAGAGGAGTGTGCTTCGTAATAAAGACATGAACACAAAATAGTCTTATTCCAAAATAACTTCATTCCAAGTAATACCAAGTTGCGGGTTAATAAAGACCGGAAACACGGTCTCTCCACGTGAAACACTGATATTCATCTACATCCGGTACAACTAGTTGAACCGCGCAACTTCGTGTGCGTCACAATTTTCGTTTTTGCTCCGCTCTTATTGGCCTTAGCGTGATGATATTTATATATTATCACGCCTATTAGCCTTCCTCGATAAACGGGCTATCTAATACTGAAGTATTTTTTCAAATCGGACCAGTAATTCCTGAGATTAGCGAGTTCAAGTAAACAAACAAACTGTTCAGCTTTATATATTAGTATATAGATAACTTCATTCCAAGTTATAACCAGTTGCTGGTTAATAAAGACCGGAATCACGGTCTCTCCATGTGGAACACTGATATTCATCTACATCCGGTGAGGAAAGCAGTCAACTCCACCGTGGTTTTATTATTTAAAACTAGTTTTTGCCCAAGACTTTGTACGCACATATCTTGTTTTTCCCATTCCTATAGGAATTTTGGGAAATAGGGAAGATACAAATACAGAATTTATGAGAATTTTGTCAGTAAAATGATAAAAAAGTATAAAATAAAGACCATTGCAACGTTTTTATTTTGGTTAATATCGATTTTAAACAAAAATAAAAAAACGGAACGTATTTTTTTTTTTTTTTTTCTTTATTTATCAATTAAACAAAACACATTACAGAATTATTTCTATCAAATAGCAACCAAAAACCACTAAGGTTTAAACCCGTGCTATTAAGAGTCTATCAGTAAATTACACAAAACGCTAAATAATACTTAAATAATATTCTTTAAGCTTAAATTTTATATTCTTGTCTGTTATACAATTATTAATTTCTGAGGGTAGACTGTTAATAAGTCTCGGTACAATATAACCAGTAGTTCGCTCGTACAATAAAAACAACAATCAGCGTTTGGTGACGTCTCTGCTGTTATGCCAACGAAAAGGCAACCTTATGTCTTTGAGTTAGGACAGTTCTTGACCAGTGATAGACACGAGTGACGTCATCGTCCGTTTTCGCGCGAACTTTTAAACTATCGATTTCAAAACGCAATTGAACCTTTGGACCTTTTCGTTGCCCATGGTTCCAGGAGATGGAGGCCCATAGACAATATATTGTGACACTGCTGAGACTTCGGTCCGGGCACATTCCATCAAACAAATTTGCGCATTTAATGGGTAAAACGGACTCACCTAATTGCACGGAGTGTAACACGATCGAGGATGTTCATCATGTTTTGCTCGAGTGTGGCCGGAATGAAACTCAGCGGCGACAGGCACTTGGAGATACGCGGTCGCGATACAACATAGGGTTATGTAGCAGCTTCTTAGCCTTGCCTTTTTCGGAAGAGGCCGGGAAGTTGTATACATTATACATGTGCCATTTACGAACCGGGAACACCACCCAGCGACAGCCGGGTTCTGCTTCCATTGCATAGGTTAATATAGAAAATATTTTAGATAATTAAGATGTATCTAGCCATAAAAGTCATATTTATATTTAGAATTACGGGGCGACATCGTCATTGTTGACCGAGTCCCCTTAAATAAAGATTAAAAAAAAAAAAAAAAAAAAAAAACGCAATTTTGGCAATAAATTAAAGCGTTTTCATTTTTTATTTATGTGGTGATCTATTCTAGATGGAGTTCTTTAAAATTAAAGCAAAAATGGAAATATTGCATGTTCCCTATTCTCTTTTAGTGCACTCTACGACCAGAAGTTTTGTCTGTCAGTCACTCACTTAGTCAGTAACGGAAGAATTTAGTATATTAAGATTACATAAATAACACCTTCATAGCTTTGTCAACGCGATTTTACGATCACGATTATACACATACATCTATCTTATATTGATTTTTTTTTGTAATCAATGTTTAAAACGTTTTTTATTATTCACTTTTTAGTGGTTCTCCACACTTAACAACACCACTGGATAGTCGGAGGAAAGCAAAATACGCAATTTCGTTAACTTGAATTACAAACCAAATTCGTTGTCTAAGTGAACGAATTCTAGCTATTTAGTTTTAAAAGCCAACCTGCTATACCGATTTTGACAGAAACTGGACAAGTGCGAGTCAGACTCGCGTGCAAAGGTTTCCGAACGAATAATTTTTTTTTAACATGATATTTTAACATTATAGCATTCTTATAGTTTTTCCTGTAATCGATAGGTAAAGATCTATTATCTCCATTTTTATTTCTTGAAAATAACTTACAAACCATTATTTTAAAGTTATGGTGGATGCTCCAGGGTAGCCCGCGAAATTCAAATATTTTTATGTTTTTTGCAATTTGCCGGTCAGTGTGAAGCTGTATGTGGACCAAATGCGATCCGCGACCGTAACGCGTATTTATCTAAAGAATAATAACCATTTTAATCGTCTATATTGCCCTCTTTATTCATGTAGTTCGAAAGAATTATTATTTCTGAAATATTCATTCTTTCGAACTACATGAACTTAGAGGGCTATATTGATGATTAAAATGGTTATAATTATAACCACCATCTCACCTGATGATGAGATGGTGATTTAATATCCAAATTCCTATAAAACCAATAGTAGTAAGTTATCAAGGGCTTTTATTTTATTAATAAGCTTAAATAATCTAATGAGATAAGAGAGAGGAGCATAGGGCGCGTGGTATCATGACAAGCAAATCCCTTACATTTGATTATTGGGTGGAAAGAGGAATGTGTTTCGTAACAATGACATAAACACAAAACAGTCAGTTGGTGGCATCAGATCTGGAATTGAACTGCAACAGACTGCTTGAAAAGCGACTTGTTTCAATCTTTTTAGTTGTTTTTAGCGGTCGGGTTTTTTGATAGTCTAGTTTTTTTATTAGATTCTTTTAGTGGGTAACATTTTTGGAATCGTCTCCTCGAGCCCTTTATCTTGATACCCCACTCGATAGGTTTTGAAAATTATAAAAATATTTAAGGTATATACTTTGTGTTACTCTCACAATAAATATTAATCAAACGACTCTTTTGAAGCTAAAAGCCATCGAGCCGTTCAAGCTGCAGAGCGTGCCAAGCATTTGAATTTGGCGCCAAAAATAATAAACATAGGCCAGAAACACACACACAGCCTCTCCATGTGAAACACTGAAATTCAGCTACATCCGGTTAAGATGCAGCTGACCCCACCGCAGTTTTAATATTTAAAATTACAAGAATAACACCTTAAATTGCAAGCATCTGAACATGATGGCCGACATCGGTGTTCTCCATTCGTGGCATATATTGCGTATATTTATTTATCCTTTATTTCAGGTTACTAAGACCCATGAAACAATTCATACACACATAAGCAAAAGTTTGTGATCATTAGCATAAGCTGATTTTTTTTTTTATTTATATTTTTCAAGAAAAAAATCTTTGGTGTGTGTTTTCTTTAAATAGAAAAACTCTGTTTGAAATTAAAACAAAGTCTTTTTTATTAACAAAACTTGAGTAATTAATCAGAAAGAAAAAGACTATTTAACCAAACTTAAACAACAATTAATTAATATAATATTTATCTTTATTCAATAAAGTGAAGTGTAATAATATAATATGTATGCTCCTTTACTTTAGTTAGTAAGTATATTATAATTATGCTGAGTTGCACTATACCTGATAGGCGCATATTATATAGTATCCATTTTGTAGTCATTAAATAGTACTTAACAAATGTGGTTGTTTCCTTAAAACCACCTCGTAGGAACCCCAACATTACATGGCGACCCAGCCTCGGGACTCTGCCAAGGGGATTGCTGGTAGTAGTTTTTCAAGCATAACTACCTAAATACTATGTGTCGGTCAACACAACACACACACACACCCACACCCCCACCCCACCCACACACAACACCAACAACACACACAACACACAACACAACACAACACTACACACAACAACACTTTCCCTGGCTCAAACACATGCGGAGATCCTCCTGGGCAAGCTGAGGATCAAGTTATCCACCATTACTTGGGGTAACCTGCACCATTCTTGAACAGCGGCTTCCCTGAGCTCTGGCACGGTATCAGGTTTTGAGGTTAGAATCAAATCATGACAACGAATAGTACCTAGGCATTGTTTTTGAAAACAATCAGAGTCCTTTATAATAGCTAAGTCGTAATATTCATTATATAGTCCCGAAAGTCACCAAAACACACAAATAAACTTAATTACAAAGAGCAAGTGACGCTAATGTAAACAATAGTGAGAATAGGGCACACCGCACAGGTGAGGTGAGAGACTGACAGTTGACAGTGACAAGTGACCATTTAGTGACTTTACGTTGAATAGGAGTAGGCTAATACGATAAGGTTTATCGATATTTCCTAAGATTTAGTATGGCTATACGTTACAAAATCGTATTACATAAACTTTTGTCACACGAAAATAATTATCATTACTTATAAGTAGGTATGACAATATCCTTCTTTACTATTCTATACTTCTAATAATATTAATACATAATAATAACTGTATCTAGTCTACAATATTGTTTTTTTAAAGAAAACTTGTAATGTATTCAGTAACAATTAGCATATCGACTGCGGCAAAGCCCAAATTGAGGGTTATTTTTTATATTTATTGTAAATAATCGTTAATTTAAAACTTTTATCTTGATAAATGTGTAGTATAAACCTTTAACTTAAAAATATTTACACCACAATTTTTTTTTAAACGATCATTTTAAAAACCCTGAATTATTCACTTCAGGATTATTTAAACTATTTAAAATCGAGTATGACCTTATTCATACTGTTAAACTTTTAGGGAGTAGTAGTAGTATATTGAAAAGTAGTTGTATGTTTTTATTGTAGCTTCTATTTTTACTTTATTCGAAATAAATTCATTCAGAACAGTCTATTAAACATCATTCTATCGATTGCAACCAAGTATTGGGCATCCCTCATCTTTTTCGACACGACATGACGTTTGGCGAAGATGGCGGCATGGCAGTTAATATTATTAGTCGCGTAAAATACTTTCTAATATCCATTTTGGCATGCAGCTAGTCCGTGTTACAAAAGTGTTTGCAACTAATATAGTAAAATAGACAATTAATTATCGTGTACGATCGATACATTTGTTTCACAGGGCGATTCTGGTCATAGTCTTTCATTGAAGGCATAAGATGGCGCCAAAATTCAGCTATTTTATTTGTTATATACCTTGTGTTACTCTCACAATTAATACGAATCCAACGACTCCTTTAAAGCTAATATCCATTAAACCATTTAGACTACAGATCGAGCCAAACATTTGAATTTGGCGCCATAAATCAGCCATTTTGTTTTTTTTATACTACTGTAACTTTATACCAAGAAATACCCAATTGCTGATTAATAGAAGCTGGATAGAAACAAAGTCTCTCCATGTGAAACACTAAAATTCAGCTACATCCGGTTAGGATGCAGCCCATCTGCACCCCACCGTAGTTTTATTATTTAAAATTCCTTAATAACATCTTAAACTGCAAGCAGCTGAACATGACGGCTGACATCGGTATTTTCCATTCGTCGCATATATTGCGTATATTTATTTATCCTTTGTTTCAGGCTACTCAGGCACATGAAACACAATACATTGATATATAAGATAAGTGTAAGATCAATAACTATAAACTGACAAATATTTTATACATTAAACTAAACCATTGCTATACACTTAAAGTCGGCGTCGTGTTTCGCAGCGTGGTTGTCGCGTAGCCGTCATCGGAAATGTCGAAATACGACACCTGTCGGCAAAAAGTGTTTCTTAAGAAGGTCTGTAGATTGTGGGTTGGAATTCGTACCATGAACAATGTAAAGTTGATGTTGTGGCGATGTTCCAATCTTTCGACCCTCATTGTTCAGTTGGTCTTCATTTTCAAATACTTTACGACATCCTTAATCTTTGTGGAGAGAGGCAGACGCAAAATGTACAGCTGCGTCGAAAGCAAAGTAGGAAACAGCAACATGTTGGGTGGACTCTTTTGTAAAACCCTCTTTATCAACTTGATTCGTCCTTGTCAGCTACGGAGAAGAAGGCAGCGTAAAACATTGCTTGCAGTACGCCATCTTTGCCTTCCTTATATTGAGTCTACCGATGTTTGCAAGAATTGAATGTATTGTGATCTTAATTCAATATTTCGGATTCGTCTCTGTCTTTGATCAAATAACAACCCAAATTACTCTGATATTGAAATCGTTAACATGTTTATTTAGATGTGAAAAATGATGTTTCTCGCAGATTTTCTTCATTGTAGAAACAATACTCATTTTTACAGTGTGTTACAGTGACATTATTTCCACAAAATTGGAAAAAAAAATCCAGCCCATTGGGTAGGAAAACAGGGGATGATTGATTGTTTACTCACTGATTGTAATATGTGACCACGCATCAATTTTTACAGAGTAGTTCGATCTTGATCCCATACTTTTGAGTATTGGGCGGAAAGAGGAATGTGCTTCGTAATAAATACATAAACACAAAATAGCCTTATTCCAAAACAACTTAATTCCTAGTTATACCCCGTTGCTGGTTAAAAGAGACCGTATACTCAGTCTCTCCATGTGAAACACTGATATTCAGCTACATCCGGTTAGGAAGGCAGCCAACCCCACCGTAGTTTTATTATTTAAAACTAGTTTTTGTCCGCGACTTTGTACGTGCATATCCCGTTTTTCCCGTTCCCATAGGAATTTTTGGAAATCCTCTCTTAGTGCATCTTTTCAATAGCATCATGCCGTTCACATCCTTATCTAAGTTCTTGAGTACGGTCTTGAGTTTCATTGGTTTTTTTTTTGTGCTCCCAGTATAGGTACTCCTTTTGCCAATAGTCCTTCTTGTGGTTGAGATCCCGAACACGCTCGGGGATATAACGCAGTTGGAATGCGTCGAGTTCGAATCAGGTATTTCCGCTTTGAATTTATATTTGACTGCTTGCGAGCATTTTTCCTCATTTTCTCCTATCACAAAATTCGCCTAAACGTTTGGTGTAAATGCAGAAAATTTAAGTTAGGAATAACGTGTAAGGGCTATGGACTTTGTTCGAAAGTGTCACAGGTGGCGCTGGAACGCAAATAGCACCAGGAGGAACACGGATGTGTTTTAGTCAGTAAGAGTCTAACACTCCCTGCTTCACCCAGAGTGGAAGGAGTCATTTGATGATAGAATGAAAGGATTACGTGTTGAATTCAAAGTATTATGTTTCCACCAGAACCACTTGAACTGTCTCCTAACTTCAAATCTGAAATTAAAAATTTAATGAGTAAATAGTTTTATTTTTTGTCTTGTTAGGTTTTACTTTTAATTTTACATTTTCAGTTTTTTACACAATTATCTAAAATAATTAAAAACAGTTTTATGGGTTATTTTATGTGAAATTAAATATTCATTAATTTAGTTCTTATTTCATAAAGATATATCAGGTACTTTTGAAGATAATGAAGATTTCCTAGCTGACCCATTTCCTTTGCGGTCCAGTGTATTACTTACTCTACAAGTAACGTTGGCATCGTGTTTCGCAGCGTGGTATCGCGTAGCCGTCCTCGGAAACGTCGAAATACGACAACTTTCTGCCAAAAGTCTTCTTTTGAGAAGTGGGTTGGAACTCGTACCACGAACGACGTAAAGTTGATGTTATGGTTCAGTTGGTCTTCATTTTCAAATAGTGCACGACTTCCTCAATTTTTGGGGACTGATGCAGTCGTGAAATGTACAGCTGCGTCGAAAGCAAAGCAGGAAGCAGCAACATGTTGGGTGGACTGGGTGCAGTACCGCACTGGTTATGTGAACAGGTTTTCTTCTTCTTCTTTTCTACTTTTTTTGAAAAACTTCATCAAATTGGCCCGTCCTTAGCAATGAGAAGAAGGCAGCGTACATCATTGCTTGCAGTACGCCATCTTTGCTTTTTATTATCGACTCGACCAAAGTTTGTACTCGTTTTGGATGCGACTGCGATTAATGATTTTTCAATCGCATCATGCCACACACTTTCTTATCTAAATTCTTGATTACGGTCTTGAGTTAATTGGTTTTTTTTCTGTGGTGTAATGTCCTTCCAGTATAGGTACTCCTGTTGCCAAAAGTCCCGCTTATTGTTGAGCTTTCGAACATACTCGGGGATATAACGCAGTTGGAATGCGTCGAGTTCGGCTTCAGGTATTTCCGATTTGGATTTATCTTTGACTGCTTCCGAAAATTTTTCTTAATTACGGTCTTGAGTTTATCGGTCTCATTTTTTTCAATTTCTATTATATTATGTCCTTCCAGTATAGTCACTCATGTTGCCAATAGTCCCTTTTATTGTTGAGCTCCCGAACGTACTGGGGAATATGACGCTGTTGGAGTTCCGCTTCAGGTATTTCCGCTTCAAATTTATCTTTGTTGCTTTTGAGTATTTTTCCTGATTTCCGCATCTCACAAAATTGGTCAAAACGTTTGGTGTAGCTGCTGAAAATTTAGGTTAGGTATAACGTGTTGAATTAAAAGTATTCCTCCCAACTTCAAAACTGAATACAAAAGTTTTATGAGTAAATAGTTTTGTTTTATCTTGTTAAGTAACATTTCAAAGCGATCTTAATTCAATGTGTCGGATGTGTTGATTTGATTTTGCTAAAAAAGCTCTTTTGTTCAGGAAAGAAAACTCTTTTTAACGTGTGTTAATGTTTATGTCATTGTTACGAAGCACGTTCCTCTTTTTCCAACCAACACTCATATGAATGGGATTTGCTTGTCACGTCACCACGTGCCCTATGCTCTTCTGGTAATTAAAAGGTTTCTTTACCATTTACCTAATTGAAAATTGCAAGCATGCTAGTATTTAAAAAAAACAAGAAGAAGCAAAAGAGGTCACCTCCTGGAAAGATGGGAAGACGAACTTAATAAGTTCGCAAACAACGACTGGATGAGAACAGCCCAGGATAGGATAAAATGGAGCAAGATGGAGGAGGCCTATACTCGTCGATAGCCCTTAGTTAAAATTATGTAAAAAAGAGCACTTTATTATTATACTACGGGATTAAAGAGGCTTAAATTAATAAAAATAATATGAAACACTCAATAACTTACTAATATTGTTTATAGAAAATTATACGAACCAACACCTAACAGCCACTTTACACCAGCTGTTAGAACATTAGCCAGCCTAATTACCCTCCTCCACTCTGGGTTACGGATAACGGTCAACTTCTATAACTTTGTTTAAGGTTAATCTGTGATATCTGCGTAAATTCTAATGTTACAGTTCTTCTTGATGACCGGCATGATGGGATGCCCAGTCAGATCGTTCCACAGGAGAGAGAATGCCGTCCTGCTGCAGCTGGTACAGCGCGCGCTCGCAACGGTCCGCCCAGTGCGTACGTCAGGATGCACGTGCGCGAGGGACTGCGGCCGGTGTACATGCGCGCCCACTGACGAACGCTCTGGCTAATGTTCTAATGGCTGGTGTAATTTGGCTGTTAGGTGTTGGTTCACTTAATTGCCAAATTCCTATAAAAACCATAATAGTAAGTTATTGGGTGTTTTATCTTATTAGGAAGATTTTTTTTTGTGACAGTACAGGCTACACAAAAACTGACACACTGGTGGTGGTGGTGGTGGTGGGATACACTGGTGAGCGAAGGCCTCCCCCAAATCCTTCCAAATTTTCTTTTCCCGCGCCACCTCGTACGCTGGTACTCGCGTACCGTGAGGGCTGCGTGGCGTTTCGCCACCTCTTTAAACAATGGTAAAGAAACCCATACATTTGAATTTAGGGTGGAAGTGAGAGGAATGTGACTCGTAACAATGGCATTACAATAAGTTTTGTTTTTACAATGAATAAAACATATTTTTTTTAGAAAATCTAGAAGAAATACACATATTTTTTTACAACAAAATAAACATGTTAGTATGTATATCAGTATGATTTAAATTTCAGAGTAATTTGGATTATTACTTGAGAAAAATCCGAAATTAATTAAGATCACTTTGAACTATTTATTAATTTAATTTTTGTTCCCAGATTTGAATTTGGAAGAAAAGTTCAAGCGATTGAGTAGAGCAGTTCAGCCAAAGATAAATTCGAAGCGGGAATTTCTGAAGCCGAACTCGACGCATTCCAACTGCGTTATATCCCCGAGTATGTACTCCTGTACATACTGACCAACAACGAGCGGGACTATTGGCAACAGGAGTACCTATACTTGAAAGACATAATTTATCAGAAAAAATGGAAGAAATATGAATAGCAGTTGAAGCAAGAAATAACTAAACTCTAAAAAGTGATCAAGAATTGCATGGCATGACGCATTTCATGTTTAACCTGCAAGCTGCCTGGACGTGACGCACGACATCTGTAAGTACTCTCCATACGTCACATATATTGCGTATAAGACATGAGCTTGTTGAACACCGTCACAGGAGAAGAAGACAATAATCAAGAATTAAGACAAAGAGGTGTACGGCATGACGCGTTTAAGAAACCATTTATTACAGATGCTCGATCCGAAACACGTATAAACTTTGGTCGACTATTTAAAGGAAAGAACTTTTTAACAAAAAAATAAAACCGACTTCCAAAAACAAAACACTACAAAGTAAAAAATAACTTTAATTTCGGAAGTCAGTGTTCAAAAACGAAAAAACTAAAAACACCGATTTCCAAAATTAAAGTTATTTTTTACCTTTTGGAAGTCGGTTTTTTTTTTTGAAGAAGTCGGTTAAAAACAAAGCAATGATGACGTATTGAAAGCAATGTTGCACGCTGCCTTCTTGTCCTAACGTGCGTAATTTAACGTGCTAATATCGTCGCGTCACATATAAGCAATATATGTGATGCATGAAGATTACCGATATTGGACGTCACGTCAAAACACCTTGTACTTCAAGAAAGATGGTTAACTGATAATCTGTTTAATAAATGAGACAGATTTATTGATTTCAAAATCAGTAAAATTTTCCTAACTTTTGTAAATTATTTTGTATATATAGGTAGTTTTTATTGTATGTTTAAATATAATAATTATTTTTATTCTAGTTGTATTTTTGACTGTGACGTACCGTGAGTATCGATGTCGGCCGTCACGTCCAGGCACCTCACACTTCAATAAAGATGGTTAACTGATTTTGAAATCACTAAATGGGAAAGATTTATTGATTTCAGAATCAGTTTAACTTTGTCAACTTTTGTAAATTGGTTTGTATATTTTTTTAGTTTTAATTGTATTTTTTTTTGTTATATTTAAATGTGTTTTAATTCCTTATTATTTGTGTAATTGTAATTTTGACAGTATTTTTGTTATTCACTTTAATATAGATGTAAGTGTATCTTTGTTGTAGTAACTGTGACAAATGGTTCTTGGTAAAAAAAACATTTATCACAGCAGTTGAAAAAAGAAACCAATAAACTCAAGACCGTTATCAAGAATTTACATAGGGAACTTTACGGCATAATGCGAAAGAAAAATCATTTATAGCAGTCGCTCGACCCGAGACGCTTGCAAACTTTGGTCGACTATATAAAGGAAAAGGAAAGCAATGATGGCATAATAATATAATATATAATGATGGATATTGAAAACATTTGTTGCACACTGTTTTCTTCTCTTTTGACGGTATACAACGTAGGTGGTACATATATAGATATGTGACGTATGGAGAGTACTGATGTCGGCCGTCATGTTCAGCAGCTTACAGGTTAAAGTGACTAACTGATTATGAAATCAATGAATGAGACAGATTTATTGATTTCAAAATCAGTTAAACTTTCCCAACTTTTGTGATTTGTTTTGTATATTTTTTAGCGTAATTTTAATTGTATTTTTGTTTGTATGTTTAGTTGTGTTTTAATTCTATATTATTTGTATTGTAATTGTAATTTTTGACTGTAATATTGTTAATCAGTGTAAGTGTATTTTTGTAGTAGTAACTGTGATAAATGGTTTTTAATGGTTTTTGGTAAAAAAAAAAACATTTATCACAGCACTTGAAAAAAGAAACCAATTAACTCAAGACCGTAATCATAATCCGTAATTATAATTGTTAATCAGTGTAATATAGATGTAAGTGTATCTTTGTTGTAGTAACTGTGATAAATGGGTTTATGTAAAAAAACATTTATCACAGCAGCAGCAGCAGTTGAAAAAAGAAACCAATAAACTCAAGACCGTAAACAAGAATTTAGATAGGAAACTTTAAGACATAACGCGAAAGAAAAATCATTTATAGCAGTCGCTCGACCCAAAACGCTTGCAAACTTTGGTCGACTATACAATTGAAAAGGAAAACAATGATGACGTACTGAAAGCATTGTTGCACACTGCTTTCTTCTCCCTTTGACGGTATTTAACGTGCTTATGTCCAATACGTATGGAGAGTACCGATGTCGGCCGTCATGTTCAAGGCGACTTAACTGATTTTGAAATCAATCATGTCTCCTTTTCCCAACTATTGTAAAATATATTGTACTAGCTTCTACCAACGGCTTCACCCGCGTGATAGTCGAAAATTATCCCACGGAAACATACTTTCGGGATGAAAAGCCTATGTGCTAATCCATCTCTGATTCAAATTTCATTCAGATCCGTTCAGCCGTGATTCAGTAACCATCTAAACTTACGCATTTATAATATAATAGTAAGTTAGATTAGATTATCCGTATGGTGTCGGTCGGTGCCGTATGGTGCCGTGAAAGAATAATACCATCCCATCACTTCCCGTGGGTGCCGTAAGAGGCGACAAAGGGACTCACCAGAGAATGGGCAGCAGCGTTCTCTGTAAAACTCAACACTGCGGTCGCCAACCCGCCTGCCAAGCGTGGCGATTATAGCAAAGCTCCAAATGACAAGCACAACTAAAAAATGGCTCCTAGTACCCGGCAGCCAAGCTCACAGCAAGGCAAGGGGTGCGAAGAATCTCCGGAGTGGACCCGGGTACCCTCACAAACACCGACGATTGGATCTGGTTTGCGACGCTTGGGGGAGGCCTATGTCCAGCAGTGGACGATGAGATTAGATCTAATCTAATCTTATCTAATCTCATCATCATATCAGCCAGTGCTGATATGATTTGTGATTGTAGTTTTATTTATATTTTTAAGTGTGATTTTAATCGAATATTATTTTTTGATTTTTGATTGTTTGTTGTTTTTAGTTGTATTTTAATTTAATTTTTTTTTTTTTTTACTATAGATAGGATAATTAGGATAATTTTTGTTAATCAATGTAAAATAGATGTATGCTTTGCGGTAGTAACATCACATTGGCGAAGCTGTTAAGGTGTTATTTTCGTAATTTGAAATAAATAAATTAAAACAATAGTGGGGTGGTTTCCGTTCTAGCCGGATGTATAGTCTGTTTTTAATCTCTGAGACTAAATTAACAAATGCAAAATGGCAAACTGACATAGGTTTCAATAGCATTTAAGTCAGTTTTGACATTTGCAGCTGTCAATTTAGTCCCCGAGATTAAAAAACAGACATTAGCTGAATATTCTGTGTTTCACATGACGATTACACTAGTGAAATAAAAAGTATAATTTTAGTAAAACTTAAGTATTTAGTTTTAGCTAGTTAAGAGTTTTTATTTTTATTTTATTTAAGTGTATTATATATTATGGTATAAGTAAGTAAATAAATATTATGAATAATTAAGTTATTAGTATAGTAATTATTACTTACTGATCTATGTTATTGTTAGTGAGTAAATGCTTTATTTTGTGATTTGGAATATTTCTGTATTATTTTTGCTACATTCTCTCTGTAGGATTTGTAATTTAAAATGCAAACTTTCAATCAGTAGATTATAAATAAACTCGTCATTAGATAATATCCATGCATGTCAAATGGTTAAGTTTGGTTTCCCTCCCTCCTCCTTGCGTCGTATTCCTCAGTGCGTCGTGACCTTTTTTCTGTATCACTTTCATACGTATGATGTTCCTCCACCTGTTTCTGTCCCTGGCGGTGTGGAGGGCGTTGTGAACAGTAGTGTCAAGGGCCGTGCGAATCTGGTCAGACCAACGTTTTGGACTGCGTTCACGAGGTCTTTTTCCATCTTCTTTGCCGGTCAAGATGAGCTTCTCGAGGTTGTCACCTTCTTTTCTTGCAATATGACCGACGTATTCTAGGACTCTGCGAAGTTTGGTTAGTAAGATTCAATAAGACAGTACTATATGAGGGAAAGCAGCAACGGTATTCTGAAGAGATTGCTTCACGTGCTGTTTGCCCAATCCAACAAAAATGAGTGAATATTATGTTGGGACGCTAGAGGTCGGCAACCTAACGCAAGGGTTTGCCGGTTTCTAGAGGAAGATGCCAGGAAGGATGGTGACGTATTTGGCTCACCAATTGATTTTATTGATTGTCGTTTTTCAACTTGACTGTGATTTTATTTTGATTTTTCTGTTTTTATTTTGATTACTGTGATTTAAATGATTATTGTGATTAATTTTGTTTATTGTTATTTTATTTTAATTTTACTTTGTTTTTTTTTCTGATTTAAATGATTTTCCTTTTTATTGTGAGTATTTTTTTTTCAAAAAGTTTGACCTTCCCTCTGGGGCAGAGATATATCCTTAGCTTCCCTTTTATATTAAAAACACACAATGGTTTATTTAAGGGCAAATTCTCTAAAGCAATTACACTAAACACCACTGGCAACTATTTACCAACAAGTTCTACTGTATTCAAACAAAACACAACAACAATCAGCGTTTAGCAAACGCTTGGCACATCGTATACAAAGCGCTGCAGCGCTGTCGTGTGCGAGCCACTGTGATTTACGCGCTAAAACAATTGAAGTTCGGCGTGGTGGTTCGAATTTAGAATAGTCTTTGGTTGTTCGAAAACGCTTGATGGTATAAAAAATATTCTAAAGAGCATTTAAGTTGTACTCTTTGGGAAAGGCCACGCCATGTCACGTCAGCCGCACGGAGCCAATGGCAAATACATCCCTCCCTTCACCCCTCAAATTTAGTACTTCCGCTTAGGTTTATGAACATAAGGATTACTACATACTCACTCTGCTTTTACTACCGTTATGAGTTATAAATACCGTGTAAATCTGAAGAGGCATACAAAGCGGATTCAGCTGAATATCAGTATTTTACGTGAAGCGGCTGCCTAACAGACCTCCACAATCAAGAACTGGGTAACACGGTAAGATTGGTGTCAGAATTTCTGGCTTCTGGCAATCCATAGCGACTATCAAAGAAACATATCGATCAGCAGAGCAGCAGAGGAAGCGTAGTTCACTTAATAGTTCGTCGAGTCCGCCCCGTAGCAAGGGGGCACTGCCGAGGATGGTGGAGGGCCCAGCCCGAGCCATCGGGACGGAAACACGTCACAGGTGGAGACTAAGGATAGTGCTCAGGAAGGGTTCGAAGACTGCGCAGAGCAACCTAGACCGGAAGTAACTCAATCGCCGCGCTCACCTACTTTTGAACCGACCTGGTCCCGCCCCATTCGACAATGTCGGCTAAATAATCCTCCTAAATAATTATAATTTGTAATTCATTAGCATTAAGGTACGGTCTAAATATAATTATTGACTTTCAAGGCTAAAGCTTAACTCGTGAGGATCTTGTCATGTATAGTATTGCGTAATCAAAATCAAATCAAAAAAAAAATCAAAATACATTTATTTCTTCAGCTAAATAACATAAACAGAATTGAGATTGGAGTCTCCCTTTAAGCAAAGTAATGCCTGTATTGGGAGACTCTGCTCTTTCACAATCAACTTACAATATTTATATATTTATATTAACAAACAATATTTGTGTGCATGTGTGTGTGTGTGTGTGTGTGTGTGTGTGTGTGAGGGTGTGTGTGTGTGTGTGTGTGTGAGTATAATGTTTGTGTAATTGTGTCAATGTGTGAGCAGGTTTATGTGTGTGTAAAATGAGTGTGCCTACATGTGATGTGAGGTGAGTGCGATCCACCACTATCCCAACAATACTTAAACGATTGCACTCAATTGCAAGTAAAAGCAACCGTGCATCATGATACAAGTGTCAACAGTGCTTCTGTTTCATCATAGTTTAAAAGTTTTATCCAATTAATTAAAGAATTTTTGCATTCATAGTATTGTTTTGTATATATGTTTATTTCCTTATTTATCTTATTATATAAATGGGCTGAACGTTTTTGTAATTGAATCCTAGCAAACCGAGTACGTGATTGGGGTATTTGTGCAATATTGTCCTTTCGTCATTTTGTTAATTTGGAAGAGTCGAACGGTAAAGTTTTGTGCATTTTCAAGATAGTCTGTATTATATACCTATATATAATTTTCTTACAGACAGCAGATCACTGATCTGAAATAGTTCGTCAGTGTGGAATCTCAATTTCTTAAAATACATAATTTTTATTAGAGCGCGTTGTGCCCGTTCAACATCTATGAATTTTGATTTACTAGCCCCTCCCCAAACAGGGATGCAGTACGTCAAAACTGACTGTACTATACTAATATATATTTCATTCAGAAGGTTTCTTTTTGAATTGTGTCGAGTATGGAAAGATTTTGGGACAACATGACGCAAAGAGTTAAATAACCAGCTAAGCTTTCTGACTCTGTTTGTAACTTGTTTGAGATGTTGGTACCAAGATAGCCTTTGGTCAACAACCACTCCTAAGTATTTCGTATGAGTTACTTTATCTATTGTTCGACATTTGCAAATTAGATTATTTATACAGTCACATTGATGAATTTTTAATGCAAAGTGTTCGTCTGGCTGAGTACGGTTATTTATACTAAAACATATAAAGTTGGTTTTTGAGGTGTTCAATGTGAGTAAATTACATTTTAACTATTTGGCTATTATAGCCATACCCAACTCAGCATAGTCTTTGACCTCTTTCCAGGATTTCCCAGAAAATACAACAGCTGTATCATCAGCGTAAGTGAAAATTTTAGCATTTTTGATGGTCAAGTTGCAGAGGTCATTAATATAGGTCAAAAATAATGTTGGACCTAGTACGCTTCCTTGAGGCACGCCGAATGATACTTGTGCGTCTTCACTAATATAGTCACCAACTCTTACTCTCTGTTTTCTGTTTGAAAGATAGTTACGGAGGAGTTCTAGTGGGATACCTCTTATGCCGAATTCCTGTTCTAATTTGTTCACAAGGATCGGAACAGAGACGGTGTCAAATGCTTTTTTCAGATCTAGGAATATTGTAATACATTTATTTCCATTGTCAAGACTGTCAACTACTAGAGTTGTAAGAGCAGTTACTGCATCCTCAGTAGATAAACCTTGTCGGAATCCATACTGAGAGTGTGATAGTAGGTCAAATTTGTTTAAATATTTAAGTAGTCTATTATTTATAAGCTTCTCTATTATTTTTGAAATGATGGGTAAAACGGATATGGGTCTATAATTATTGACATCGTCTCTGTTTCCGCCCTTGTGTACAGGTGTAATAATTGATTGTTTAAGCGGTTCCGGGAATAAGCCTGATCTAAAACATAAATTAGCAAGATGAGTAATAATCGGAACTACCTCCCTACGTATATACTTAAGAAAACCAGTCGTTAAGTTATCCCAGCCAGGGGCACTTGAAGATTTTAGACCAGCTAAGATTTCGTTAACTTCAAAGAAGTCCGTCTCATAGAGTGCGAATGAATTGGGCTGAGAAGACCACTTACCAGTCGGAGGTTCTGGTCTATGGAGGTTTGCATTTAATTGAATATTCCGAGCTAACTGTTCACCAATGTTTACAAAAAAGTCGTTTACAAAGTTAACTGAATCGATCGGGGATGATTTTAAGTTCAGCAGTTCACAATTGTCATTTTTAGGTTTGCTAGAATAAGTTATAGTTTTTATATTTTTCCAAAGTAGTTTATTGTTATTGACCGTTTTAGCGAGAAGTTCTTTTTGATGTTTTCGTTTAAGCTTTTTGATAAGATTATTGCAGTAGTTCCTGTAACGGATATAAGTGATTTTTAGAATATCATTGTGCGGTTCATTTTTGAGTCATTTTTGCATATTATTGCGGTTATGTATACAACGTAAGATACCGGGGGTGATCCAAGGTTTAATTATCCGCTTATGACAAGGGATTTTTACAATATCGGTGCTTATTTGTATGGACTCTGATAATTTATGCAGGAAAATATCAGTTAAAGCTATAGGGTCGTCACAGAAGAGCAGTTCTGCAATTTTGTGTTCTTGTAGATATTTTAAAGCATTTTCAAAATTTACAGTTTTTCTAATTTTTGGAGCAAATTGTATATTCTTTATTTTAGATATAGATAGAAAGGTGGTGTAGTGATCAGTTATTGTAGTGTGTAAGATACCAACAACTGCTGTCAATTTACTTTTATTAAATTTCAGCATAAAATGATCCAAACAGTTATTTTCCCTGGTAGGCTGAATATGCCCAGGTAGTATACCATATGCAGACAGCATATTAAGGTAATTTAATCTATTTTTACGCTCTTGACTCGGTTCAAAATCTTTTGGTCTAATATTAATATTGATATCTCCCGCTATAATAATGTTTTTTTGGATGGGTAAAGAGTTAAGCTGTTTGCCAAGCGAGTCGAGGAAGTTATCAGTATTAATATTTGACGGCGACCGGTAGATGCACAAAATACTGAAATTAAGAACGTCTAATTGAAGACACGATGCGTGAGTTAACCTTACTTCTCTAACTTTACATTTAAGTGTGTTTTTTACGTAAACAACTACGCCATCATTTTGATTTAAGTGGTGGGTTGAAGTGTAGGAGTGATAATTGCTTAGTTGAGGTATCTGTTTATAGTCACTTAATCTACATTCCGTCAGTATAATGACGTCAGTTTCGAAGGCAAGAGAGGACAGTGTTGTCAATTAGCTAGGTACTTCTTATTTAGGTACCTGATGTAACTCATTGGTAACGGGAGCTCGTGGCTAGATAATAACAGCCGCACGGGTCGATCTTCAAGGTAAAGCAATGCTTGCCAAGGTTGGTCTGTGGATGGGTAACCATCGTAACATAGCGAGTTTCCTCCGTGCCTCGGAAAGTACATTAAGCCGTTGGTCCCGGCTGTCATTTGTAGATCTTTGGCAGTCGTTACGGATAGTCAGAAGCCAGTTAATCTGACTCCAGTCTTGCCATAACGTACCGTGTTACCCAGGTACTGGGTTGTGGAGGTCTGGTAGGCAGCCGCTCCACGTAAAACACTGGTATTCAGCTGAATCCAATTTGACTGGAAGCCGACCCCAATATAGTTGGGAAAAGGCTAGGCAGATGATGATGTAACTCATTAGTAACCACACGGTTTTGTTAGTTTATTTTTGTATTTAATTAGAAGTAAATATAGAATAAAGTTAGAGGATTGTAGTGTTTGTATAGCGCGCACACTCGTGCACGCATACATGTAAGCGTATCGTGTAGGATGGGTAGTGTGGTGTCTTGTCCCTCACACACGGGTAAATAATAAAACAACACATATATAATTAGAGATACACAGCACTCGGTGGGCACAGTGTCTGCTCGGCACGACGGTTGGTTCCGAAGTGAGGTGCGGGCACCTCCCACTCAAGTACAGTGCATATATTTATTAATCATTTCATATACAATATTTGAACTTGTAATTTATTTATTTATATTAATAAACTATTAAAGAATTAATATTTGTTTTATTTATTAATTATATAAACCAAATACCACATCTCTTCCTTTTTTTTCAAATCTACTTATATGTTTATGACCATTATAAATCAAAATAAACAATACTACATTTAATAAGAAATGAACGTTATTAATTTTAAATTTACAATGATCCTAATTATCTTTGTCTTCACCGTTATTATCAGACATTTCTTCCTCAGTGTTTGTGTTATGATCATCAGGTACAACTTTCCAACTTCCCTCTACGCGTTTTAGATGAATAACATTTCTTTTACCTCTTGTCCAGTTGCGTCATTCCGTAAACTTATTTCATTTCCCTGTGTGCTTACAACCGTATGGGGTTCAGGGTCAAAAGTAGGTGTCAACTTATTACTCTTCGTTAAGTTTTTTACATAAACTTTCTGCCCAACCGCAATATTTTGTTCCTTTGCTTTTCTCTTTCTATCTTCATTTATTTTTTCTATTGTTTTGTTTTCAGCATCTCTGTCTCGTACCTCAGAATCAGCGTTATTTCTTTTAATACCGATCAGACTAGGTAATTTATCTCTAAACTGGCGGCAATAAGATAATTCTGAAGGAGATTTTCCAGTTGTACTGTGTGGCGTACTGTTGTACATCATCAAATATTTGAACAAATCATCCTTCCAGTTTGATTTCTCAATTTGACTAATCTTTTTAAAATGTCCCTGTTTTGTCTTTCGACCTCACCGTTTTGCTGTGGCCAGTAGGGTATAGTAAATTGTATATTATAATGCCAAGATCTTCGCAAAAACATCTGAACTCATTACTGATAAATTGACGGTCGTTGTCACAAGTGATGCTTACTGGGATACCATATAAATATATATGAAAGTGTTCCACAGCCCATACTAACGCCAGTGCCTCTTTTTCAGTTTGACAGTAACGTTTTTCAACGTCTGTCAAACTTTTGTTAGCGTAGGCAATAATACGTGGGCCGTTTGAGTCATATTGCACTAGAACTGCGCCTAGTCCTACGGGGCTGGCATCAGCTATAACAAGAGTCCTATCGTTTGGATTATAATAGCCCAAGGTATCAATATTTTTAAGGCATTCTTTGAGTTGATTGAAAGCTTTCTGTTGCTCATTTTTCAAAAAAATTGAGATATCAGTGTGTTTATGAAGTTTTTTCCGCAAAATTTCACGAATAGGTTCAGAAAGAGTTGCTAAGTTTGGAATCCATTTGCCTACAAAATTAATCAGACCGAGTAAGCTTTGAATCTCAACATTTTTTGGTTCTCGAAATGACTCGATTGTTTTTAAGTATTTATCTAAAGGCTTTATACCCTCTGCAGACAGTCGGTGTCCTAAAAACTCTATCTCTTTGGCATTGAAAATGCACTTGTTTTCATTCAGTAAGACATTGTTTTCTTTAAGAGTATCTAGGAAACATTTCAGTCTCTCATTGTGCTCCGCTTCATTTTTTCCAAAAACAACAATGTTGTCATTAAAATTGACGGCCCCTTCACATTTTAGGAGCATACGCTCCAAAATTTTTTGAAAATGTTCTGGGGCACTTGAGATACCGAATAAAAGCCTTTTGTATCGATAAAGGCCCTTACTGGTTACAAAAGTTGTAATTTGACGACAATTCTCAGTTGATTCTATTTGATGAAAAGCATTAGAAATATCTAATTTTGAAAATAATTTAGCATTACGAAACATGGGCATAAGCTGATGCATCGTAGGCAGAGGATGGTTTTCCCTAATGATTGCCTTATTAGCACACCGCATATCAATACAAATTCGAACATCCCCATTTTCTTTAAAACAGGTACCATAGGACTTACCCAAGGAGAAGGTTCATTGACCGGTTCAATTATGTCCATCGCAACTAATTGATCGATTTTATTGTTAATCTTTTCTTCTAATGGAATCGGTACTCGCCTATATGGTTGGCAAACAGGTGTAACGGTTCTATCGATTGCTAATTCTAATTCGATATTTTTAAATTTCGGTAGTTCAGTATCATTATGACTTACCAAATTTATGTTGAACCCTATCCTGAGGACATTTAGTGCAATCGCACTTTCTCTGCCTAAAAGATCTCTGATGCCATTTTTAACCACATAAAACTTGGCAGTAATTGTTTCCGGCCCAGCTTTAATTTCAGCATCGAAACAACCAAGTACTGTTAAAGGATTTTGAGATGCATATGACATGAATGTCTTGTCCGGATTATTGTCTTGATTTTTTACTATGACGTTTTTTGATTTTTTTTTAAATTCCAAGAATTCTCACTAATTATGTTACATTTACTTCCTGTAACATATCTAATGTAACACCGCCGACTTGATAGCTGATAGACGCATCGTCGTCAATATAAAAATGTAATCAATGGAAGTTTCAAACGAGTTCTTATTATTTGACTTAGAAGAACTAGCTTGTTCACTATCTACACGACGTTTTTTTAAAATTTAATTTCTGTTTATTTTCATTGATTTTACGTTTGGTAGCTCTGGTCTTACACATTTTTAGATAATGACCTCGAAACCCAAATTTTATCTTTAGCATAACATAGAGGACTATCAAATTTATGCTTATCACTTCCACATCTGGAGCACAGTAATTGTTTTTCGGAACTCATTTTGTTTAACTTGTTGTCAACTGCATTAACGCTAAGATTTGGTTTTTCTTTGAATTCACCCAGTTGACGTTCAACCGTCTCAAACGCATTTGCCTCTGTGACTATTTTATCAACCGTAGCGGTATCCCCCATTAACAGAATCTTTTTCCTCAATTCCGAAGATATACATTTTTCAGTAATTTGATCAATAAAATTTTGTTGCTCATCACTAAACGAACATTTGGCACTTTGGCGCCGTAATTTTAACAAAAATAATTCAAATTTTTCTCCTAGCTCCTGTTTTATTAACCTAAACAAATGTCTCTCATATAGGCTACTTTGTTTAGGGGCGAAATATTCGTCCAATTTCTGTATTGCTACTTTATAAATATCAACCGAAGCGCTTTCTTCCACGAGAGCGCCAGGGATATTAAAAAATACATCTTGTAATGTTAACCCCGCAACATGCAAAAGAGTAGCTCGTTTTTTGACTGGATCAGTGATATTAGCAGCTTCTAAGTAAATTTCAAACCCCCACTTCCATCTTTCCCATCGAGATCCTAGTGAACTTGGTTCTCCTTCGCAGGCAAACGGTTCGAGGATGGGAATATTATTCATAGCAAATGTTCTGAAATAATACCAATAAAATTTCTAAACTTCGAATAATTTACATATTAAAAGATACCTAAGAATGCTGTTTAACTTTTATCCATAAGGTAAACGTAAATTTATTTACAATACGAAATACCTATTTAACGATTATGATGATGCTAACTTCTAAAATTTTCCCCGTTTAGTCATGTGGGGGTAGTGGGTACGTCTTTTAAAACATTATAGAAAAGCCTTAATAACGTTATAAAATATGGTGAACCTAATTATAAGGTACGTATAACGGTGTTTTAAATATCTTGTTGTAACATTTACATTTAATAAAAATCGCAATATTGAGGAAAAAGGAACTGCGTTTTGTTGATTGATTTTGTCACACTTTGTTTTATTGACACGGTTTTGTTTATCACACAGATGATTAAACCTGTGAGACAACAACAACATTTGTAGGCACTACCTTGTTTATCTCACTTGTTGTCAGTATACTTGATGCCCGACTCGACTGACTATTGCGTGCCATTTTGCAATGATTCACTCACACAAAGTTTAAATTTCTCGTTGCCACAATACAAACAGCAAACTACCAGTCTTTCATAGTGCAAAGCTATGATCATTATTGTAAAATTTGTACGAACAAATAACGAAATTATTGGCATAAGTACATTGTAAGGTCTATATCCGTACATGGATTGCTATTTTCTCATAACCAAATGAGTAGAAAAGCAAAATGTAGGCAGTAGTTAGTTACATACGTCGGACTATTACTTATTACTTTTAGGTTATGTAAAATGCAGTTCAAATATAGTACATTCTGAATTGTTAAACTACGTACTTTTCCCCTTTTCACTAATTTTTGCACAAAATTATCGTAAACGTTTGGTAATTGTTTCAAATTTAAACAAATAAATGCCTACTCAACATATTTTAAATGAAAGAACTGACAGATACACTGAATTGTATTATGTGGCAAAATTGTTTTTACTAACGATTTTCTCCTCGTCGCCAATTTTGTGGTGTCTTGTCCCTCACACACGGGTAAATAATAAAACAACACATATATAATTAGAGATACACAGCACTCGGTGGGCACAGTGTCCGCTCGGCACGACGGTTGGTTCCGAAGTGAGGTGCGGGCACCTCCCACTCAAGTACAGTGCATATATTTATTAATCATTTCATATACAATATTTGAACTTGTAATTTATTTATTTATATTAATAAACTATTAAAGAATTAATATTTGTTTTATTTATTAATTATATAAACCAAATACCACAGGTAGTCCACAATAAATGGTTGAACTGACTGCGCGTGTATTTTGCTACATACATTACATTTTCAAGGATTCATTCGTTCTTGAGCTATCAGAAAAGCATCAATTGACTTTTCAGAGACCAGAAGATCATTTCAAATTCTTGGTCTTGAGACAGAAAATTTATTGTTACTGTGATAAATTTGGTATAGTGGGTATTTAAATATAAGTCATTGTACGTAAGGCGCCCTTTACACGCTCATGCAACGTCACTCAATTCGAAAAGTCATTAATGACGAATGACTGATGGCGAGTTACAGAATTTAATCGACATTAGACGCTCATTCTAAAATACGTAACGATTCGGGATTCCGAAAAGGACAAGGACCGAATTTTTACCCATTCGGTTAAAGTTTAGAAACGTACTGCTTCGATAGCGTTCTGTGACCAACCATGATGTGTGCCATCCCCCTCATTCCCCTATGTGATTTTTGTTGTATGCAGTCTTGTCATTGGAAATGTAGATTCTGGAGGTTCTGGGGGTACAGGATGGAAAGGGGCAAAGGTAGGTGGGCGAAGTTATTCCCCTCATTTCCCACACATTCAAGGTCAAGATTACAGTCAATTTCTCAAAATTCGTGAAGGATCTAGGATTTATGTTTTTTTATTGAATACGACGTCTCCGACAAAATAAAAATCTTGCATGGATATCAAAAACCCCCTAGAAACCCCTAATATCCTCACTTTCCGTCCAACGAGGCAGCACGTTTCTAAATCCAACCCTTTTCGTCAATCAATTCCACGCAACCATCAGTCACTGCATTACAGGTTACCCGTCAGTCACAGGCTCACAGCCTTGACTGTGGTTAAACTGACAGCAAAAACTACCGTGTAATGGGCGCCTAATAGAAGGTATTTACCGACTTCATTATTCGACTGACTTCATTCTAAATAGAAGGTATTTAGAATGAAGTCAGTGTACGTTATAAGCCGCGCGCCAGTCTCCGAATATACGCCTGTAGACAAGTCTAAGTTTAATTGTGCTCTCGATAGTCTAGTATTTCTCACATCTTTCAGTGGCGACGTGGACAGACGATTCTACGCGTGATTTGTGCAATAGCAAATAAACTAGAAATACTATCATCAAATTCATCAAAAATGTCGATCGGTAAGATAGTTGAGTTCAAAGTCCACAGTCACGATTGGCGGTTGTACGAGGAACGTTTAGAACAAAAATTTTTAGTTAACAACGTCCACGAGAAATCACAAGTGCCTACATGAAAACAGTGATGGGGCGGGAGTGCTATGAACTCCTAGTTAACTTGTCACACCGGTTTATCCAAAACGTTAATCGTTGACGTCATGGAAAAACACTTGCTCACGTGTCGACATAGGAAACAAAAAGAAGGTGAAACTATATCGGGAAGGACTCCAAAACATGAAGAAAATGTCCAAAACATGTGAATTCTGGCTGGAAGAAAACTTGAGGAATCAGATAGTAATGAAACCATACGACAACGATTTTTTATTTAATTTCGCCGAAAGCAATTACGAAATCGAGAAGGCCTATAAGTTGGCTGTTGGCGGTTGGGTGTTATTTTAAAATGTAGTAGGTATTGACTGATTTGTATGGGTTTGTAACACGCCTGAAATTAACGAATTTTATTTATTTATTTTAGCATGGGAGCAGCAAAAAAAAAAAAAACGCTGCGTGCGTTGAAGTACAGAGCGGGGCGAGAAGCGCTTCGACAGCGCCCGCACCCATGAAGCTGGGTGAGCGTGCGCAGCAACAGCAGTGTCGAGTGTGCGGCGCGCGTCAGGACGTAAGCAAGTAGGTAATATTTGTAGATTTTTGTAAATTATCAGCGACGCAGTGTAGTACTATTATGTCGAATTGAATGGAAAAGTTAATGACATTAGAATTAAATGTGACACCGGCAGTTCGGTGTGTGCATAAACTGGGAGTGGTATAGTACGTTTAATTGACCAGTAATACCCTAATGCAACCATGAGTGAAATATAAACTTTGACATAAACAATTTTTATATGTTGTCGGGAAGTTCAAAACACCTCTGCTAAGCCGTCAGTAGAAGGAAGAACTAAAAAATTAAATTACCTACAGTAACCTTTTTTTTAAGGATGGGAAATTATGAAATGACTCCTCTCGCCCTGGGTGAAGCAGAAGGGAGTGCCAGACTCTTACTGACTAAAACCCATCCGTGTTCCTCCTAATGCCCTTTGCATTCCTGGGCCGCGGTGACACTTTCGAACAAATTCCACAACCTTGGCAGGCACTGGCCCCAGCGGGCACCGACTTTTATGCTGACAGCTCTTTGAGGCATAAATGAAATATAATAATTAGCTTAAGCAATTGAGTTTATATGTTGTTGAGAATGGCAAAATACTTGTACTAGGCCGTCAGTGGATGGCAGAACTAAAAATACAACTACCTACAGTACTAGTAATAATAAAAGGGATTAAATATAATGACCAACATAAAATGCTTTGATACCCTTAGTTCTTTTACCAAAAATATATATTTGACACCAGAAAAATGAAGTCTAAAATTACAATAGTACTAGCTATTTTAGTCACGACTGCACCTCAAATTGTATTCGAACACCAAATGTAGTAAATGATCACCAAATCTTAGCGAGCAAATTAATGTGCTATTTTTGCCTAAATAAACTACTGTGATTGCCACTATATATCATCACGCTAAGACCAATAGGAGCGGAGCAGTAATGAAAATGCTGGCTAGCCTTCCTCGATAAAAAGGCTATCTAAGAGTACTCACCATGAAATGTTCTCCATGTTTATTGGTGAGCATATGCGCGGCCTGCGCCTCCGCATGCGCGTCTCGCTCGGGCAGGTGGAGAGCGAGCATGCAATGTAGGCTTGGGGTTACAAACTGGATAAAATAGGTTAGGTTAGAATTGTGACCTACCGCGCGCGAGCCGAGCGAGCGAAGCGAGCGGTGCCGCGGCAGCGGCCGGCGAGCGCTACTTCTCGAATATTTTTTTGGAAAAAGTTATTTATTTCACACTTTTTTAACTCCAAACACCAAACAATAGCTGCCAATAAAAATGAAATAAAGCTTATAAATTAAAATAAAGCTTTATATTTACTTAAAAGTTTTGGATTAATAATGATTTGATTGACATTAGTTTGCTTAAACAGGATAGCAAGATGAACTTTGATTTTAATTTTACATTAAAATGCTGGTATGATTTTGGTGATCATTTACTACTTTTGGGTTAACAATGATTTATTTGGAGTCATTTTACTTAAATAGGATAGCGAGACGTTAAAATTTTGGTTATAATTTTAAATTAAAATGCGTGTTTAATTTTGGTGATCAATACTATTTTTGTCTCCTAAATGTTACTATATCTGGTGGTAAGTTAAACATAAGCCATAATAAAATTGTAATAGTAACGAAATTGTGACTTATTTTATTTTATCTATATCTATACTAATCTAATCTATACTAATACATAAAGTTGAAGAGATTTTTTGTTTGCTTGAACGCGCTAATCTCAGGAACTACTGGTCCAATTTGAAAAAATATTTCAGTGTTAGATAGCCCATTTATCGAGGAAGGCTATATTATTATATCATCACGCTAAGACCAATAGGAGTGGAGCAGACGAAGTTGCGCAGTTCAACTAGTTTTATTATATCAGGGAAAACAAGCAGTTGTAATTTTTTTCTTACTTCGAAGTATACAATTAAATAGGTAACGTACAATGCGGGTGAGCGAGCGCCTTTCGCGCTCGCTCACCCGCATTTGTACGACTAGTGGTTGTAGCAGAGAGTGAGCACGACATAAAATATATGATTAACAAGTTCAGGTACATGATGCACAAAAGAAGAAGAAGCACAAAAACAATGTATTTGATGTTTCTGCTTTCAGTTCCAAATATTGTGAAGCGTTTGCGGACGGGCTGGGCGGTTCAGCGGTGTCACGATAAGATTACGCGAGCGCGATAGGGCGCGGCCGGGGTTCATGCGCGTGCGACTACTGGCGTACGCGCTGCGAGCCGGTGGAGAGCGCACTGGACCAGCGGGACGGCATTCTCTCTCCTGTGGAGCGGTCTGTCTAGGCAACACCCATCGTGCCGGTCGTCATGAAGCACGGTAACATTAGAATTAGCGCAGATTACAAATTAACCTTTGAACAAAGTTATAGAAGTTGACCGTTATCCGTTACCCAGAGTAGAGGAGAGAAACTAGGCGGGCTAATGTTCTAATAGCTGGTGTAGTGTGGCTGTTACGCTTTGGTTCATTTTATTGACGGATTTCTAGAAAACCAGTAGTAGTAATTTATTGAGTATTTTATTTTATTAGCTAGCTTAAATTGTTTAATTAGGTAAACAATGGTAAAGAAGCCTTTTAATTAGCAGAAGACCGCCCCATGCTCTTCTGCTAATTTCTCTTTTTGTAAACATGATGAATACCGTCAAAGGAGAAGAAGGCAGCGTGTAACATTGCTTGAAGTTCGCGGTCATTGCTTTCCTTGACCATTATATACTCGGCCAAAGTTTGTACGCGGATCGAGCGAGTGATAAATGTTTTTTAAACGCGTCATGCCGTACACCTCTTTGTCTAAATTCTGTCTTGAGATTAGTTGTCCCTTTTTTCAGCTTTTGTTCGTATGCCTTCCATTTTTTCTGAGATATGATGTCGTTCTAGTAACGGTACTCTTTTTTCCAAGGTTGCGTGGTAACGTCAACAACAAATCCCATACATTTGAGTATTGGGTGAGAAGAGGAATGTCCTTCGTAACAATGAAATAAACTCAAACCAATCGTATTCCAAAATAACTTCATTCCAAGTTATATCCAGTTGCTGGTTCAAAGAGACCGGATACACAGTATCTCCATGTGAACCATTGATATTCAGCTACATCCGGTTAGGAAGGCAGCCAACCCCACCGTAGTTTTATTATTTAAAACTAGTTTTTGCCCGCGATTTTAAACACGCATATCCCGTTTTTCCCGTTCCCATAGGAATTTTGGGAAATCCTCTCTTAGTGCATCTTTTCAATGGCGTCATGCCTTTCACATCCTTATCTAAATTCTTGAGTACGGTCTTGAGTTCATTTGTTTTTTTTTCTGTGCAGTTATGTCCTACCAGTATAGGTACTCCTTTTGCCAAAAGTTGTTCTTATGGTTGAATTCCCGAACACACTCGGGGATATAACGCAGTTGGAATGCGTCGAGGTCGACTTCAGGTATTTTCCGCTTCGATTTATCTTTGACCGCTTGCGAGCATTTTTGCTCACTTTCGCCTGTCACAAAATTCGCCTAAACGTTTGGTGTAAATGCAGAAAATTAAAGTTAGGGATAACGTGTTAGGCCACAGCCCTAACACGTTATCCCTAACTTTAATTTTCTTGTTCTTAGTAACTTTGTTCGAAAGTGGCATCGTGACCCTGGAACGCAAATAGCACTAGGAGGAACACGTATGTGTTTTAGTCAGTAAGACTCCCTCCTTCACCCAGAGCGGGAGGAGTCATTTGATGATAAAAAAGGGATAACGTGTTGAATTCAAAGTATTATGTTTCCACCAGAACCACTTGGACTTTCTCCCAGCTTTAAATCTGAGAACAAAAATTTAATGAGTAAATTTTTTTTTATCTTGTTCAGGTTTACTTTTAATTTTATTTATTTATTTATTTATTAAAACTTGATGCACTAGTAAAAATACTGTACAAAGGCGGACTTAATGCCTTAGGCATTTTCTACCAGTCGACCTTAGGATGGTGCAGAGACCACATGGCAGGTGCAACTAAAAGGAAAGACAAACGGAGTGGAAAAGAAATACAATCATAAATACATAGATACATACATACATATAAAAAAAATAACGACGTTTAGAAAAACCAATTAAACGAATTAACGCTGTGATGATTCCACCAACTTCTTGCGAATGTACTCACGTGCCTTCACCTTAAAGGACAACTGACTGGTTGCCGTCCTGATGTTTAGAGGGAGCGCATTCCAAAGGAAGATTGCTTGGACAAAGAAAGACGAGTGGATAAATCCAGAACGGTGTATGGGACAGCGTAGAAGGAGAGCAAATGAATTGAATTTGTGAAGTTAGATAAGAGGGAGAAGAAGGATTATTAAGAAAGGAAAACAGACTAGTCAAGGCCCTCAGCGCTCTGCGCTGACGAATGGGTAACCATTTTAATAATGAACGATGCGCGGACACATGATCATACTTACGGAGATTGAAAACGAATCGAATGCAGTTATTTAGAAGGCGATCAAGTTTATTGAGGAGATCTGCATTCAGGTCATAGTAGCACACATCACCATAATCAATCATGGGAAAAATTAGGGACTGTACAAGCATTGCCTTTATGTGAGCTGGGAGAAGGTTTTTCAAACGATAAAGCGACCGCAACGTTCCGGTAACTTTTTGACTGACACTCGTGACCTGCTTTCGCCAGTCAAGACAGGTGTCGACGTGCAGACCAAGATCCTTAACGTCGGAACCAAACGGAATGACTGTGTTGTCATAGATTACGGGTGGTACAGTTAAGCCATTCAGCTTTCTCAAGCTATAGGGACTCCCAATTATGATAGCCTGACACTTTAATGGGTTAACCGCCACCCCAAACCGGTCTGACCAGCTCTTAATCATCTTTAAATCTCGGTTGAGCTTCTCGATTGCATCCGATAAATTATCAACACCTGCCTGACAATACAGCTGAAGATCGTCAGCATAGAGATGATACGCACACTGAAGCACAGTGGTTATAAGATTAATAAAGACGGAAAACAAAAGAGGAGATAAAATACCGCCTTGAGGGACGCCAGCAGCGAGTTCACACCACCCGGACGAAGAGTCTCCAGCACGAACCGACTGCCGACGCCCCCGAAGATAAGAGGAAAACCATTCAAGCGCTTCGGGAGAGACCATGAGATATGAGAGGATAGACAGGAGAACTTCGTGACTGACGGTATTAAACGCGTTGGAGAAGTCGATCAACACCAAAGCAGTAACTTTAGTGTCTTCCATCCCCCGCCTAATATCGTCAGTCACTTTAAGGAGAGTTGTCACGGTACTGTGCCCGGGCCTGAAACCGGATTGAAACGGGCTGATGAGGGAGTTGTGAAAGATATGATTAGAAAACTGTTTGTGAACACAGGCCTCGAGCACTTTGGACAGAAATGGAAGGATGGAAATTGGACGAAAGTGATTGGAAAGAGTGGGATTAGGAATCTTAGGCAGGGGCCGGACATGAGCTTTACGCCACAGGGAAGGAAAAGTACCAGAGTAAAGGGAAAAGTTAACTATGTGGGATATGGCAGGAAGAAGCTGATCCAAAGCCGAAACGATCATATGACGACTGATGTTATCGCAGCCCACGGCTTTGGATTTAATTGACAGAATTATCTTTTTAATCTCTCCCGGATCGACTGGGGTGAAAATAAAGGGGGCAATATTGGGACGCGTCAGACCAGCAAGGTAGTCAATAGTTTGACTTTTGGTTGGACTATCCAACATAGCGACAGTGGCGAAAATAAATATGCGAAAATAATTTTATGTTCTCGGTTTTTTATACAATTATCAAAAATAAGTAAAAATTTGTTTTGTTTTATTTTATGTGACATTAAATATTTATTAATTTAGTTCTTATTTCATAAAGCTATATCAGGTACTTTTGAAGATATTGAAGATTTTCTAGCCGAAGCATTTTCTTTGCGGTCCAGTGTATTACTTAATAGACAAGTAACGTCAGCGTCGTCGTGTTTCGTCCAGATGCGACACCGTTGGACCAAAAGTCTTCTTTTAAGAAGGTAAACAACAAACAGATGGTGGGTTGGAACTCGTACCGCGAACGACTTAAAGTTGATGTTGTGGCGCAATTTCAACCTTTCGACCCTCACAGTCCAGTTGGTCTTCATTTTCGCTCCACAATTTCCTCAATCATTTTGGAGCGATATAGATGTGAAATGTACAGCTGCGTCGAAAGCAAAGCAGGAAGCAGCAACATGTTGGGTGGACTCGGTGCAGTACCGCACTGGTTATGTGGACAGGTCTTCTTCTTTTCTACGTTTGTGAAACCCTCTTCATCAATTTGGCCCGTCCTTGGCAAAGAGCTACGGACCAGCAGCACTATATGACGTAAACACGTTGAATACTGTCACAGGAGAAGAAGGTAGCGTGCAACATTGCTTGCAAGTTGCCGTTATTGCTTTTCTTGACCTTTATATACTCGACTAAAGTTTGTAAGTTGTGTTTACGGTTTTGAGTTTATTGGTTTCTTTTTTCAACTGCTGTTCATACTCTTTGCATACTTTCTGTGATATATGTTCTTCTCTTGTTGGCAATAGTCCCTCTTGTTGTTGAGCTTCCGTACGTACTCGGGGATATAAGATATATCTTTCATCCTTAAATTGGCAATATTTATTTAGAACACTAATTAATTTACAAATACTTAACTAACATACACTAATTAACACGAAATTATGTACAAACGCGTATAAAAACAAAATTAGTCATTGGGCATCAAAAAAATAATCCACATCGCTGTCACAAGTTCCCAGAACACTGGCAGCATTGCCGCGTTGAATCGCAATGCTGATTCTTTGGCCGAAAAAAAGCCAAGCCACGGTCACTGGTCACGTGAACAGTCGACAAGTTGTTTACTAATGTCCCGAAAGACTCGATGCGTACTCGGACCCCGAGGGCCTAGTGTTTCAACGCCAAACGGCTCAAATATGTAACTTCCAATTAAGTTGTTATATTTGCGCTGTTGCTGGGACAGCACAGCCCGCCGTGCTAAGAAGATGGGATGGCGCAAGGGTGTCGACAC
The DNA here is from genome assembly GCA_950371165.1 of Lacanobia oleracea. Lineage (NCBI taxonomy): Eukaryota > Metazoa > Arthropoda > Insecta > Lepidoptera > Noctuidae > Lacanobia > Lacanobia oleracea. Next base: position 6,580,520 of record OX493412.1, on the reverse strand, counting down.
ATGTTGCATCCCACACCAAAGGCCTACCCACCTTCCAAGGCATTATGGTCATCCCATCTGGCCTTCTCCCATCATCGCGTGCCAAGCCGTTGGGTTCTAAAACAGCTGGTACCCCGGCGGTGACAAGAGCCTGACGGATAATGTCTTAATGCTGGCGTGCCGTGCTAACCGACCAGCGCTCCTACTGCAGGATACTATTATACTACTCCTATTGATTAACAAAAATAAAGCTAAAATACAATTAAAACCACAGTTAAAGATTCAATATATTTTACAATAGTGTGCTGTGAAAAGGCGACGATTTATTGATTTCAATATCAGTTGATCACCTTCACCTGCAAGCTGCTGAACATGACGCCAGTTTAATGTGGCTGTTAGGTGTTGGCTCATTTAATATCCAAATTTCTATAAAACCAACAGTAGTAAGTTATTAATTGATTTTATTTTATTAATCAGCTGTAATTATCTAATTACATAAACAGTGGTAAAGAAGCCTTTTAATTAACAGAAGAGCGCCCCATACTCTTCTGCTAATTAAAAGGTTCTTTAATCAACTTGCCCCGTCCTTGGCAAGGAGCTACGGACCAGCAGCACTATATGACGTAAACACGTTGAATACCGTCACAGGAGAAGAAGGCAGCGTGTAACATTGCTTGAAGTTTGCGGTCATTGCTTTCCTTGACCATTATAAAAGTTTGTACGCGGATCGAGCGAGTGATAAATGTTTTTTAAAGGCGTCATGCCGTACACGTCTTTGTCTAAATTATGTCTTGAGATTAGTTGTCCCTTTCTTCAGCTTTTGTTCGTATTCCTTCCATTTTTTTCTGAGATATTATGATGTCGTTCTAGTAACGGTACTCTTTTTCCCAAGGTTGCGTGGTAACGTCAACAACAAATCCCATACATTTGAGTAAAGGGTAAAAAGAGGAATGTCCTTCGTAACAATGATATAAACACAAACCAATCGTATTCCAAAATAACTTCATTCCAAGTTATACCCAGTTGCTGATTAAAAGAGACCGGAGACACAGTCTCTCCATATAAAACACTGGTATTCAGCTACATCCGGTTAGGAAGGCAGCCAACCCCACCGTAGTTTTATTATTTAAAACTAGTATTTGCCCCCGACTTTGTACGCATTTATCCCGTTTTTCTCGTTCCCATAGCAATTTTTGGGAAATCCTCTTAGTGCATCTTTTCAGTCGAGTCATGCCGTTCACTTGCTAATCTACATTCTTGATTACGGTTTTGAGTTATTTGGTTTCTTTTTTGGTTGGTTTTTTTTTCTTTCTGCTGTTCATATTCCTTGCATAAAGCATATTGAAGAAGAAGGCAGCCTGCAACATCGCTTGCAGGTTGCCGTTATTGCTTTTTTTGACCTTTATATACTCGACTAAAGTTTGTAAGTTGTGTTTACGGTTTTTAGTTTATTGGTTTCTTTATTCAACTGCTATTCATACTCTTTGCATACTTTCTGTGATATATGTTCTTCCAGTGTAGATACTCTTGTTGCCAATTGTCCCTCTAGTTGTTGAGCTCCCGTACATACTCGAGGATATAAGACATATCTTTCATTGATTAACAAAACTAAAGCTGAAATACAATTAAAAATTCAATATATTTTACAGTAGTGTTTTGTGAAAAGGAGACGATTTATTGATTTCAACATCAGTTGATCACCTTCACCTGCAAGCTGCTGAACATGACGCCAGTTTACTGTGGCTGTTAGGTGTTGGCTCATTTAATATCCAAATTCCTATAAAACTAATAGTAGTAAGTTATTGTTTTTATTTTATAAATAAGCTTAAATTATCTAATTAGATATATAATGGTAAAGAAACCTTTCAATTAGCAGAGGAGCATAGGGCGCGTGGTAACATGACAAGCAAATCGCATACATTTGAGTATTGGGTGGAAAGAGGAATGTGTTTCGTAACAATGACATAAACACAAAACAGTCAGTTGGTGGCATCAGATCAGTCATTGAACTGCATCAGACTGCTTGAAAAGCGAAGTTTTCGATCTTTTTAGTTTTTTTTTGCGGTCGGGGTTTTTGACACTCAAGTTTTTTTTATACTTTTTAGTGGGTAACCTTTTTGGAATCGTTTCCTCGAGCTCTTTATCTTGATACCCAGTTGATAGGGTTTGAAAATTAAAATAAATATTGAAGAAGTAATATGGCGCCAAAAATCTGCCATTTTAATTGTTATATACCTTGTGTTACTCTCAAAATCTTACTTAAATCTATCAAGCCGTTTAGTTTACAGAGCGAGCCAAACATTTCAATATGGCACCAAAAATCCACCATTTTGTTATTTTCACTTTTTTTATATACCCAGTGTCACTCTCACAGTAAGGGTCAAGTCACATCGAGATGGCAGCGAAACGGCGAGCAGTTTTAGTGTCATATAATTTTAAACTTTATCTTCATTACTATAACACATATTATCGCGGGAGTTGTCGTAGTGCTCGCGGCGCCGCGGGCGGCCGCGCGACCTTTTCAAGTTTCTCAAGCTATCAAGCGATACTATGTGTTACTGTAAAGAGTATTAAGTTTAAAATTATATGACACTGAAACTGCTCGCCGCTTCGCTGCCATCTCGGTGTGACTTGAGCCTAAATACGTATCTAACGACAACACTCAAGCCAAAAGTCATCGAGCCGTTCAAGCTGCAGAGCGTGGCAAACGTTCGAATTTGGCGCCAAAAATTAGCCATTTTGTTTTATAGGGTTCCGAACAAAAAACAGAACCCTTATAGGATCACTCGAGTGTCTGTCTGTCCGTCATTCACAGCCAGTTTTCTCCGGATCCACTGGACCGATTCTGTTTGAATTTGGTACACATATGGATTTCTGTGATCCAAACACGGAAACGTTACGTAAATTATTATTTTTTTACTATGGGGGTCACTTTCAAAAATCAGCTATTTTAATTGTTATGTACCTTGTGTTACTTTCACAATTAATACGAACCCAACGACTTCTTTGAAGCTTAAATCCATTAAGCCGTTTAGACTACACAGCGAGCCAAACATTTGTATTTGGCACCAAAAATCTTTATTTTATTTTAATATACTACTGTAACTTTATACCAAGAAATACCCAGTTGCTGATAAATAGAAGCAGTCTCTCCATGTGAAACACTAAAATTCAGCTACATCCGGTTAGGATGCAGCCCAACTGCACCCCACCGTAGTTTTATTATTTAAAATTCCTTAAAAACATCTTAAACTGCAAGCAGCTGAACATGACGGCTGACATCGGTATTTTCCATTCAACGCATATATTGCGTATATTTATTTATCCTTTGTTTCAGGCTACTCAGGCCCATGAAACACAATACATTTATATATAAGATAAGTGTAAGATCTATAACTATAAACTGACAAATATTTTATACATTAAACTAAACCATTGCTATACACTTAAAGTCGGCGTCGTGTTTCGCAGCGTGGTTGTCGCGTAGCCGTCATCGGAAATGTCGAAATACGACACCTATCGGCAAAAAGTGTTCTTAAGAAGGTCTGTAGATTGTGGGTTGGAATTCGTACCATGAACAATGTAAAGTTGATGTTGTGGCGATGTTCCAATCTTTCGACCCTCATTGTTCAGTTGGTCTTCATTTTCAAATACTTTACGACATCCTTAATCTTTGTGGAGAGAGGCAGACGCAGAATGTACAGCTGCGTCGAAAGCAAAGTAGGAAACAGCAACATGTTGGGTGGACTCTTTTGTAAAACCCTCTTTATCAACTTGATTCGTCCTTGGCAGCTACGGAGAAGAAGGCAGCGTGAAACATTGCTTGCAGTACGCCATCTTTGCCTTCCTTATATTGAGTCTACCGAAGTTTGCAAGAATTGAATGTATTGTGATCTTAATTCAATATTTCGTATTCGTCTCTGTCTTTGATCAAGTAACAACCCAAATTACTCTGATATTGAAATCGTTAACATGTTTATTTAGTTGTGAAAATGATGTTTCTCGCAGATTTTCTTCATTGTAGAAACAAAACTCATTTTTACAGTGTGTACAGTGACATTGTTCCCACAAAATTGAAAAAAAAAACCAGCCCTGTGGGTAGGAAAACAGGGGATGATTGATTGTTTACTCACAGATTGTAATATGTGACCACGCATCAATTTTTACAGAGTAGTTTGATCTTGATCCCATACTTTTGAGTATTGGGCGGAAAGAGGAATGTGCTTCAAAATAAAGACATAAACACAAAATAGTCTTATTCCAAAACATACCCATACCCAGTTGCTGGTTAAAAGAGACCGGATACTCAGTCTCTCCATGTGAAACACTGATATTCAGCTACATCCGGTTAGGAAGGCAGCCAACCCCACCGTAGTTTTATTATTTAAAACTAGTTTTTGTCCGCGACTTTGTACATGCATATCCCGTTTTTCCCGTTCCCATAGGAATTTTTGTAAATCCTCTCTTAGTGCATCTTTTCAATCATGCCGTTCACTTCATTATCTAAGTTCTTGAGTACGGTCTTGAGTTTATTTGGGTTTTTTACTGGTGTTTCCAGTATAGGTACTCTTTTTGTCAATAGTACTTCTTGTGGTTGAGATCCCGAACACGCTCGGGGATATAACGCAGTTGGAATGCGTCAAGTTCGAATCAGGTATATCCGCTTCGAATTTATGTTTGACTGCTTGCGAGCATTTTTCCTCATTTTCTCCTCTCACAAAATTCGCCTTAACGTTTGGTGTAAATGCAGAAAATTAAAGTTAGGAATAACGTGTTGGGGTTGTGGACTTGGTTCGAAAGAGTCACCGCGGCCCTGGAACGCAAATGGCACTAGGAGGAACACGGATGTGCTTTAGTCAGTTAGAGTCTGACACTCCCTGCTTCACCCAGAGCGGGAAGAGTCATTTGATAATAAAAAAAGGATAACGTGTTGAATTCAAAGTATTATGTTTCCACCAGAACCACTTGAACTGTCTCCTAACTTCAAATCTGAAATTAAACATTTAATGAGTAAATAGTTTTATTTTTATATTGTAAGGTTTTACTTTTAATTTTACATTTTCAGTTTTTTACACAATTATCTATTAAAAACAGTTTTATGTTTTACTTTATGTGAAATTAAATATTCATTAATTTAGTTCTTATTTCATAAAGCTATTTCAGGTACTTTTGAAAATAATGAAGATTTCCTAGCCGACCCATTTTCTTTGCGGTCCAGTGTATAACTAACTATACACGTAACGTCAGCGTCGGCGTCGTCGTGTTTCGCAGCGTGGAGTCGCGTAGCTGTCCTTGGAAACGTCGAAATACGACAACCTTCGGCCAAAAGTTTTCTTTTGAGAAGGTTTGCAGATGGTGGGTTGGAACTCGTACCACGTACGACGTAAAGTTGATGTTATGGTTCAGTTGGTCTTCATTTTCAAATAGTCCACGACTTCCTCAATTTTTGGGGACTGATGCAGACGTGAAATGTACAGGTGCGTCGAAAGCAAAGCAGGAAGCAGCAACATGTAGTGTGGACTCGGTGCAGTACCGCACTGGTTATGTGAACAGGTTTTCCTCTTCTTCTTTTCTACTTTTTTTGAAAAACTTCATCAAATTGGCCCGTCCTTAGCAATGAGAAGAAGGCAGCGTAAGTACATCATTGCTTGTAGTACGCCATCTTTGCTTTTTATTATCGAGTCGACCAAAGTTTGTAGGCGTTTTGGATCTAGCGACTGCGATAAATGATTTTTCAATCGCATCATGCCATACACTTTCTTATCTAAATTCTTGATTACGGTCTTGAGTTAATCGGTTTTTTTTCTGTGGTGTAATGTCCTGCCAGTATAGGTACTCCTGTTGCCAATAGACCCTTTTATTGTTGAGCTCCCGAACGTACTCGGGAATATGACGCTGTTGGAGTTCCGCTTCAGGTATTTCCGCTTCAAATTTATCTTTGTTGCTTTTGAGTATTTTCCTGATTTCCGCATCTCACAAAATTGGTCAAAACGTTTGGTGTAGCTGCTGAAAATTTAGGTTAGGTATAACGTGTTGAATTAAAAGTATTCCTCCCAACTTCAAAACTGAATACAAAAGTTTTATGAGTAAATAGTTTTGTTTTATCTTGTTAAGTAACATTTCAAAGCGATCTTAATTCAATGTGTCGGATTTGTTGATTTGATTTTGCTAAAAAAGCTATTTTGTTCAGGAAAGAAAACTCTTTTTAACGTGTGTTAATGTTTATGTCATTGTTACGAAGCACGTTCCTCTTTTTCCAACCAACACTCATATGAATGGGATTTGCTTGTCACGTCCCCACGTGCCCTATGCTCTTCTGGTAATTAAAAGGTTTCTTTACCATTTACCTAATTGAAAATGTCAAGCATGCTAGTATTTAAAAAAAACAAGAAGAAGCAAAAGAGGTCACCTCCTGGAAAGATGGGAAGACGAACTTAATAAGTTCGCAAACAACGACTGGATGAGAACAGCCCAGGATAGGATAAAATGGAGCAAGATGGAGGAGGCCTATACTCGTCGATAGGCCCTTAGTTAATATTATGTAAAAAAGAGCTTAAACCACTTTACACCAGCTGTTAGAACATTAGCCAGCCTAATTACCCTCCTCCACTCTGGGTTACGGATAACGGTCAACTTCTATAACTTTGTTTAAGGTTAATCTGTGATATCTGCGTAAATTCTAATGTTACAGTTCTTCTTGATGACCGCCATGATGGGATGCCCAGTCAGATCGTTCCACAGGAGAGAGAATGCCGTCCTGCTGCAGCTGGTACAGCGCGCGCTCGCAACGGTCCGCCCAGTGCGTACGTCAGGATGCACGTGCGCGAGGGACTGCGGCCGGTGTACATGCGCGCCCACTGACGAACGCTCTGGCTAATGTTCTAATGGCTGGTGTAATTTGGCTGTTAGGTGTTAGTTCACTTAATTGCCAAATTCCTATAAAAACAATAATAGTAAGTTATTGGGTGTTTTATCTTATTAGGAAGATTTTTATTTTACTCTGACAGTACAGGCTACACAAAAACTGACACACTGGTGGTAGTGGTGGTGGTGGTGGGACACACTGGTGAGCGAAGGCCTCCCCCAAATCCTTCCAAATTTTCTTTTCCCGCGCCACCTCGTACGCTGGTACTCGCGTACCGTGAGGGCTGCGTGGCGTTTCGCCACCTCTTTTTGCTTAAATTAATTAGATAAACAACGGTAAAGAAATCCATACATTTGAATTTAGGGTGCAAGTGAGAGGAATGTGCCTCATAACAATGGCAGTACAATAAGTTTTGTTTTTACAATGAATAAAAGATATTTTTTAGAAAATCTAGAAGAGAAACACATAATTTTTTACAACAAAATAAACATGTTAGTATGTATATCAGTATGATTTCAATTTCAGAGTAATTTGGATTATTACTTGATTAAAGACTGAGAAAAATCCGAAATTAATTAAGATCACTTTGAACTGTTTATTAATTTAATTTTTGTTTCCAGATTTGAATTTGGAAGAAAAGTTCAAGCGATTGAGTAGAGCAGTTCAGCCAAAGATAAATTCGAAGCGGAAATATCTGAAGCCGAACTCGACGCGTTCCAACTGCGTTATATCCCTGAGTATGTACTCCTGTACATACTGACCAACAACAAGAGGGACTATTGGCAACAGGAGTACCTATACTTGACGGACATAATTTATCAGAAAAAATGGAAGGAGTATGAATAGCAGTTGAAGCAAGAAATAACTAAACTCTAAACAGTGATCAAGAATTGCATGGCATGACGCATTTCATCTTTAACCTGCAAGCTGCTTGGACAGATGTCGTGCGTCAGCACGACATCTGTACTGTCCATACGTCACATATATAGCGTATAAGACATGAGCTTGTTGTACACTGTCACAGGAGAAGAAGACAATAATCAAGAATTTAGACAAAGAGGTGTACGGCATGACGCGTTTAAGAAATCATTTATTACAGTTGCTCGATCCGAAACGCGTACAAACTTTGGTCGACTATTTAAAGGAACAACAAAGCAATGATGACGTATTGAAAGCAATGTTGCACGCTGCCTTCTTGTCCTGTGTGTGTGTGAAATATAACGTGCTAATATCGTCGCGTCACATATAAACAATATATGTGAAGCATGGAGATTACCGATGTCGGCTGTCACGTCCAGGCATCTTGTACTTTAAGAAAGATGGTTAACTGATAATCTGTTTAAAAAGTGAGACAGATTTATTGATTTCAAAATCAGTAAAATTTTCCCAACTTTTGTAAATTGTTTTGTATATATAGGTAGTTTTTATTGTATGTTTAAATATAATATATTATTTTTATTCTAGTTGACTTTTGACTGTATTTTTGTTAATCAATGTAATATAGATGTAAATGTTTCTTTGTCGTAGTAACTGTGATAAATGGTTTTTAATGGTTGTTGATAAAAGACCATTTATTACAATCGCTCGACCCGAAACGCGTACAAACTTTGGTCGAAATTATAAAGAAAAACTAAGCAATAACTACGTATTGCAAGCAATATTACAAGTTACCTTTTCCTCCTGTGATGGTATTCAACGATATATGTGACGTACCGCGAGTATTGATGTCGGCCGCCACGTCCAGGCACCTCACACTTCAAGAAAGATGGTTAACTGATTTTGAAATCAATAAATGAGACAGATTTATTGATTTCAAAATCAGTTAAACTTTCCCAACTTTTGTAATTTGTTTTGTATATTTTTTTCGTAATTTTTATTGTATTTTTGTTTGTATGTTTAATTGTTTTTTAATTCTATATTATTTGTATTCTAATTGTAATTTTTGACTGTATTTTTGTTAATCAGTGTAATATAGATGTAAGTGTATTTTTGTTGTAGTAATTGTGTGATAAATGGTTTTAATGGTTTTTGTTAAAAAAAAAACATTTATCACAGCACTTGAAAAAAGAAACCAATAAACTCAAGACCGTAAACATAATCCGTAATAGATGTAAGTGTATCTTTGTTGTAGTAACTGTGGTAAATGGGTTTTGGTAAAAAAACATTTATCACAGCAGTTGAAAAAAGAAACCAATAAACTCAAGACCGTAAACAAGAATTTAGATAGGGAACTTTAAGGCATAACGCGAAAGAAAAATCATTTATAGCAGTCGCTCGACCCGAAACGCTTGCAAACTTTGGTCGACTATACAAAGGAAAAGGAAAACAATGATGACGGACGTACTGAAAGCATTGTTGCACACTGCTTTCTTCTCCCTTTGACGGTATTTAACGTGCTTATGTCCAATACGTATGGAGAGTACTGATGTTGGCCGTCATGTTCAAGGCGACTTAACTGATTTTGAAATCAATCATGTCTCCTTTTCCCAACTATTGTAAAATATATTGTACTAGCTTCTGCCAACGGCTTCGCCCGCGTGATAGTCGAAAATTATCCCACGGAAACATACTTTCGGGATGAAAAGCCTATGTGCTAATCCATCTCTGATTCAAATTTCATTCAGATCCGTTCAGCCGTGATTCAGTAACCATCTAAACTTTCGCATTTATAATATAATAATTTATAATAATTTAATTTATCCGTATGGTGTCGGTCGGTGCCGTATGGTGCCGTGAAAGAATAATACCATCCCATCACTTCCCGTGGGGGCCGTAAGAGGCGACAAAGGGACTCACCAGAGAATGGGCAGCAGCGTTCTCTGTAAAACTCAACACTGCGGTCGCCAACCCGCCTGCCAAGCGTGGCGTCAAATGACAAGCACAACTAAAAAATGGCTCCTAGTACCCGGCAGCCCGTCTACCCTTGACTCCGGTAGCAGTCAAGCTCACGGCAAGGCAAGGGGTGCGAAGAATCTCCGGAGTGGACCCGGTTACCCTCACAAACACCGACGATTGGATCTGGTTTGCGACGCTTGGGGGAGGCCTATGTCCAGCAGTGGACGATGAGATTAGATCTAATCTAATCTTATCTAATCTCATCATCATATCAGCCAGTGCTGATATGATTTGTGATTGTAGTTTTATTTATATTTTTAAGTGTGATTTTAATCGAATATTATTTTTTGATTTTTGATTGTTTGTTGTTTTTAGTTGTATTTTAAATTTTTTTTTTTACTATAGATAGGATAATTAGGATAATTTTTGTTAATCAATGTAAAATAGATGTATGCTTTGCGGTAGTAACATCACATTGGCGAAGCTGTTAAGGTGTTATTTTCGTAATCTGAAATAAATAAATTAAAACAATAGTGGGGTGGTTTCCGTTCTAGCCGGATGTATAGTCTGTTTTTAATCTCTGAGACTAAATTAACAAATTCAAAATGGCAAACTGACATAGGTTACAATAGCATTTAAGTCAGTTTTGACATTTGCAGCTGTCAATTTAGTCTCCGAGATTAAAAAACAGACATTAGCTGAATATTCTGTTTTTCACATGACGATTACGCTAATGAAATAATAAGTATAATTTTAGTATAACTAAAGTATTTAGTTTTAGTTAGTGACGAGTTTTATTTTAATTTTATTTAAGTGTATTATAATTATGAATAATTAAGTTAATATTGTAAAGTTATTATTATAGTAATTGGAATATTTATGTATTATTTTTGCTACACTCTCTGTGTAGGATTTGTAATTTAAAGTGTAAACTTTCAATCACTAGATATAAATAAACTCGCCGTTTGATAATATTATATATCCATGCATATCAAGGATATGGTTTATGGTAATTGGTTAAGTTTGGTTTCCCTCCCTCCTCCTTGCGTCGTATTCCTCAGTGCGTCGTGACCTCCTTTCTGTATCACTTTCACACTTATGATGTTCCTCCACCTGTTTCTGTCCCTGGCGGTGTGGAGGGCGTTGTGAACAGTAGTGTCAAGGGCCGTGCGAATCTGGTCAGACCAACGTTTTGGACTGCGTTCACGAGGTCTTTTTCCATCTACTTTGCCGGTCAAGATGAGCTTCTCGAGGTTGTCACCTTCTTTCCTTGCAATATGACCGAAGTATTCTAGGACTCTGCGAAGTTTGGTTAGTAAGTTTCAATAAGACAGTGCTATAAGAGGGAAAGCAGCAACAGTATTCTGAAGATGATTGCTTCACGTGCCCAATCCAACAAAGATGGGTGAATATTATGTTGGGACGTATCGTTTGCCGGTTTCTAGGGTTAGATGCCAGGAAGGATGGTGACGTATTTGGCTCGCCAATTGATTTTATTGATTGTCATTTTTCAACTTGACTGTGATTTTATTTTGATTTTTCTGTTTTTATTTTGATTACTGTTTTATTTAAATGATTATTGTGATTTATTTTGATTCTTGTTAATTTTTTTTCTTTTTATTGTGAGTATTTTTTGTTTCTTTTCCTGTTTACTTAATCTTGTTGTGGTGTTTACTTGTTTACTTTGTATGGATGACTTGATCTATCTTATATGATAATAAATATTCAATGAAAACAAAACAGAAATTTTTGTCCTAAAGATATTTTCATTTCATACTAAAAATATTTCATAAAAACTAACCCCCTCTAACTAACTTCGTAATATGGGTTCAAAAAGATCTCTCTCCATTCCCTCTGAAGCAGATATAATTATGTCCTTAGCTTCCCATTTATAATGGTCCTATGGTTTCCCTTTTTTTATGGTTTATTTAATGGTAAATTCTCTAAAGCAATTAAACTAAAACTAGCAACTATTTATCAAAAAGGTCTACTATATCCAAATTAAACCAACTAATCCAACTCTTAACAATACAGCGTTCAGCAAACGCTTGGCACATCGTGTACAAAGCGCTGCAGCGCAGTCGGGTGCGAGCCTCTCTGTAATTTACGCGCTAAAACAATTGAAGTTCGGCTGGCCAAATACGGTTAGGTTATGGTTCGAATTTAGAATAGTCTTTGGTTGCTCGACATCGCTAGATAGTCTAAAAAATATATTAATGAGCATTTAAATTGTACCCTTTGCGAAAAGGCCGCGCCACGTCACGTCAGCCGCACGGAGCCAATGTCAAATACGGGATGTCCCTTCACCCCTCAAATCTAGTGTACTGTAAATTTAGCGACTTCCGCTTAGGTTTATGAACAGAAGGATTACTACATACTCCCTCTGCTTTTACTACCGTTCTGGGTTGTAAATACCGTGTAAATCTGAAGAGGCATTTGAGAAGACGTTACTGAGCAGTAATCTTAAGGTGGATGCTGGAGCATCCACCTTAAGATTACTGCTCAAATATTAAATAAATAATAATATCAAATATTAAATAATATCAAATATTTTTATGTTTTTTGCAATTTGCCGGTCAGTGTGAAGCTGTATGTGGACCAAATGCGATCTGCGACCGTAACGCGTATTTATCTAAAGAATTATAACCATTTTAATCATCAATATAGCCCTCTAAGTTCATGTAGTTCGAAAGAATGAATATTTCAGAAATAATCATTCTAAATTCATTGTAAACCAGCGATGATTTACTTTAAAAACAGATATCACTTACATTTATTCATCTTCAAACTATGATGACTGTCCTTTAATTCTACCAAAATACTTAACTATCTAAAACTCACTTCCAATGTAATTTAATGAACTCGTAGTTAAACCAAGGGTTATTCTCGTTAATATACTGGTAAGCCTAGTTTTACTATTAACCTTTTCAGTTATTAGTTCGTCCAGTTTGGATTAAGTTAAATATCAATTTCAAAGGTCGCCGACTGTCCCTCATTAGGATCAAATGGTAATAAAGGGTCGCGGACGGTGCTATAAATAGATGTGTGTTTAACTGATGGTTATATTTTGGGATACTCGCTTCAGCCAATTCGCTTTCTTTTTTTATTGAAATCTAAAAAAGTCAGCCTTTTGCATAACCATTCAATCATTTTAAGGGTACATAGTAAGATTAGTATTTAGCTCGTGGCTATATAATAACAGCTGCACGGGTCGATCTTCAAGGTTAAACAACGCTTGCCAAGGTTGGTCTGTGGATCGCTGACCATCTTAACATACCGAGTTTCCCCCAATAACCCCAATATAGTTGGGAAAAGGCTAGGCAGATAATTCCGCCAGTTTAATGAGTCCCATGTAAAGGAGGGAAAGTGTATTGTCAATAATGGGGAATGAATTGAGACTCCAGATTTTTACTGAAACAATCCTGATAGGGAAACGGAATATAGGATTTCCGTTATCACGTTGTCGATTTGCACCTTTCTCGGTAGGGACAGAGACTTAACGTGTAATATTGTCCAGTCTGGGTACCCAGAGAAAGCACGTTAAACCGTTGGTCCCGGCTGTCATTTGTAGATCTTTGGCAGTCAGAAGCCAGTAAATCCGACTCCAGTCTTGCCATGAAGTACCGTGTTACCCAGTTAATGGGTAATCCCTTTATATTATGAATGTGCAAGGTTGTGCATGTTCAGGTGAGATAGTGGTCAAACATGTGCTTATCAATATTAAAAAAAGTCGGACTTTGTTCTGTTTGCATCTTGCGCGGTCTCTTCAGTTGCGGCGTCGCAAGCGCGGCTGCTGATTGTGCGGTTCTGGGTTTGTTCTAAGGTCGGGCAAAAAGTGCTTTTGCATTTTTCTATTAAGAATTTCACTGAAGGATATGGAGCGGGCGATGATCCACCACGTGGCTCAAATCTGTTTGGTGGATGTCATTTGTTTTTAGGTTAGTTAAATGAAACAATAAATATTATACAATGTATTTATTTAATTTAATAATATGCGCCTAACACAATGTTCAATTCGCCATGGTCCGAATCAATTTACAAAAATGTTTACATTTTAAATTAGGGCCTACAACTCGCTGTAAAGATAAGATTAGGACTCGTCTAGTAAAACCTTAGTCTCGCAACTGTGGCACCACTGTGGCGCAACTATTTTATGTTTTTGTAAATTCCTTAAAGTTAAACTCTACTTTGTCCTAATCCCAAATATATCTACCATTAAACAAAGAAGCGTTACAAACACTGATATAACATAGTCACAACATAAACATTTAGTACCATTTGAATTTATATAAATACTTACACATTTTTACACATTTATCTACTTTTTATTATTTAATATAATTTTTATATAAATTTACAAATACCTCATGAATCGTTTTTGTTTTTTCCTAAATTATACAATAATAAAAGCACATTGAGAACTGAACAATTGTTATGAACTTTTTGTATAATATTTACAAAATATTGATACTTTCTCGAAATGGGGGCTCACCATTTAAAGGCCATGTGATCAGCTAATCAACATATAAAATATATTTAAATATACCAAAATTAATTTATCCTTATTTTTTGATCAGGTAACCTCACAGCCGCGAAAAAGTACCGGAAATTATACATTTATACAATACAATAAGCAAAATATAAATGCAAATTATACGTCGCTATACTACATTTTTATAACACATATTTATTTTTGCATAAACCCTAGAGGTCGTCGGTTTTATATAAATGTTTTACATTTCATAGAAAATCGACGTTTTTTTTATGTTTTTATACACTTATTGTTACGTTTAAACTCTTGTGCTTTCTTTCTAATTTTGTATAAACTAAACGAGAAAAACATAACGTTATATTATAATTTTTAAGAAGGTAAATCGTTCGAAATTTTTCAAAAGTCAGAAAAAGAAGACAATTTTCATAATTGATATGTCCCTAACAGTACATACATAGACAAAAAATAAACTTCAAAACCTTAAACTACTCATAAGAAAATTTACAAAATTCTAATTTAAAGCACAGTTTCGTTCGTGCAAGTCCTAGGTCCGTTAACCAGGGAGTATCTACTAGATCCGCCATTTTTCCTACTGGTCACCGCTCCCCTGATGAAAAGCTCTTTGAACGTCTCCCTAAACTGTCTAGACATGCCACAGTATATAGCAAAATTGATAGGATAAGAGACTAAGATGAAGAAATTAGTTATTAGAATCAGAATGTTAGCTATATAATAGTCTAATATCTCGACTATGGTGCTAGAAATAATGTGTAAGATGGTAACGACTGCCACAGGAATTTCGACTAAAAGGAAGACGGTTACGACGACAATAAGCATCAAAGTTGTACAGTTTGAATCTCGAAGTTTTCTGCACTCGGATTTTCGGTTTTCCTTGAAGAGTCTTTGCCTGTTGATCTGGGCGGTCCTCATGGCTCTGAAGAGGAGTACGTTGAGGACTACCAGGGAGGTGCAGGGGATCAGGTGTACGAAGAGAACTCTAAAACCGTAGTACGTTATGAAATACGCGTCCAGAGATATCGCTTGCACCCACGGAGCCATTTCGATCTGAAAAGAGAAAAAATACGAGTTAGTAAATGTTTGTTTAATTTTATTTATTCAATAACAATTTACATTGTATCTGAATGAAAACCATCACCACCTTAAGTTAAAAAAAAAACAATCAGTTTACAATGTCATTAAAATTGGTGCTAAATTCATCACGCCTGAAATTAAAAATAAAATTCATTTATAGTCAAAAATTATAATCAACTAGTTGACCCGCGCACCTTCGTCTGCTCCGCTCCTATTGGTCTTAGAGTGAAGCCTATAGCCTTCCTCGATAAATATGCGCTATCTAACACTGAAACAATTTTTCAAATCGGACCAGAAGTTCCTGAGATTAGCGCGATCAAGCAAACAAACAAACTAACAAACTCTTCAGCTGTATATAGATTATAAAAAAAAAACTTTAGTCAGGGAGTCTGACACTCCCCTTCGCCATCAAATCTACGATGCACAAACAAAATCATGACATCGTCATTAGAAAAGACATCATCCTCATTACTTCATCCACTACTAACGATTTTTGCCATACGAGAACCATTGAAAGGCGTGCAAACGTTAAAAAACAATTAATGAATGATTGATATGTCTACATTGCGTCTTGACATTTTGATTTATAATGAATTTTCTGTGCGCTGACATTAGCATTTATCAGAATCAGAAGCTTTTGAATTAGTATGTGGATTAAATTATCTAAATCGAATTCAGTCAGTGTATAAAATCAGTCGGGTGATGTGTAATAAATATAAATTAATTTGAGTAGCACCATTTTTTTCTGGCCTGTACTCTAATTTTCTAAACACTTCGAAATTCGAACGGTGTCTCGTAGTGGATCCGCGGTTATAGGTAACGTGCACGGCGTTGTCTATGCCATCTAGTGTTGCATATTCGAAAAATTTCCCGTATTCCCGTTCCAATTTCAAAAATTATAGGTAGAATATACTTCAAAATGACACTTCTGTGCTGCCACGTATAAGTTCATGCACGTTGCCTATTGACTTTAAAAACAAATGACTTCGCTTTCGAATTGTGTTCGCTCACTCGAGTGAGGAAAGCAGAGTACATTACAGAATGGCCCTAAATTCTTAGGCCATAGAAATTGTAGAGTAAATAAAGGTAATTTTCTCCAACATTAGGCATGTTATTTGTTAGCCCTTCTCCCACAATGAATCACAATCTAGGCGCTCCTAATAAAAAGGAAGACAGTTGATGGACGTATCTAACACTAACCTCAATCACTCGACCTCAACATGTTTGGAATATGTTCCATTCCATAATATGGAGGTCCTTGACCCGTTAAACAAGGATTTAAGTTGATAAATTGAAGAAAGAAATGTTTGTAGCAAAGTACTGATAACTAATTTCCAACTTACAAGTTGGCAAAAGCTATTGATAAACAGATATTTATATATATTTTTCTTTTATTTGTGATGGGTTTGCTCTTTATTTTATTTATTTATTTGACGCACCAACGACTTATTCACTAAATCGTTACAATTGACATATTATATTAACAGTTTAGCGGTGAATTTCTCACTTATAGGTGTGCACAGCACTTGACTCTAGTTAAGGAATCTTGAATCTTGAGCTTACGCAGAAGGAACCTGTTCACTGTACCTTTGAAGAGATTAGGGTTGTAAGCGTTCGGAAAAACAGACACAGGCAGAAAGTTCCACTCCTTTGTTGTGCGCATTATAAAAGATGTTTGGAAACGCGCTAAAATTGGTGGGATAGTAACAAGGTAGGTATTGGTTCGTTATCATTAGAGAACTTAATCGGTTTACAAAGGTTCGGCAAACCTCATTAGGAAAAATCCCTTACGCTTGCTTAAATATTTCTAACAACAATCTCATTATTTTTAATGAAAAAGAAATCTGTAATTCGCCTTTATGGTCTTAGGCTGCGTTCCCACCAGAAATGTGCGGAGATGCTTTAATTGGGGAAACACACACTTGCAATGACTAAATTATTTAAGCCAAATTATTTTGTTTGTACGGGTATTTCTATCAGATAATTTTACGTAGTCCAAATGTCTTGGTGCTGGGTCTGTTTTTCAGTGGAACTTAGGCGTAACAAAAATATCAAAGCATTTTTATGGAATTATTTATCATATCACATTTATCATAACTACAGCCGAAAGACATTGTTAGTTTAAAGGCAGAAACCAACTATCGGACGTGTCCGTAAGCCATGGCTGATAGCTGCAACTGATAAGTTTACACAGTCGTTTGGAACGCGGCTTGAAGACTCGTTCGAAACATTCCACAAAGAACTGTTGACGAAGAAAAATGTCGAGTAGTGAAACTGAGGACGATTTTCTGGAATTAGCAGCGCAGCGGCTGCTTTATGTTCTCTACCAAAAATAAAAATAAGCACTTGGGTCTACGACATAAATAAATCCGCGTCCTTCTGAAGCACAGATGTGTCCCGCACACCGTGCACACCATCAGCGGCTGTTTTTGGCAGGCAAAATCTGGATGATTTTGAAAACGAGCAGATTTCTATCGGACGTCCGACCGCTCAAGGCTCAAAGTTGCGACCCTCAGACATGTCCAATAGTTTGTTTCTGCCTTAAGGTATAAGCGTCTGCTTGGGTTCAAGTCCACGATCCGCCACTGGTAAGTCACAACCACCACCACTGGGCCACCACTGCTCAATTGAACATAAATGTTGATTGATCTTAAAGGACTGAAGGTATACTTACTCTGCAGACCTCCTCGAAGTGTCCCCGCCACACGGTGATCTGCGGCACATATCGGCGGTCGAAGAACCGGGGCAGCTGGTGCAGGAAAGCTGCCACGCCGATGTAGATCAGGCACTTCATTACGTTGGGCATGGTACACCTGGGGAATGAGAACAGAATGATTAGGTACAGGTGAAGGATATGGAAAAAAATTAGTGGTGGAGTTGATTATAAAGTTTCTTTATACATCTTCACTAGCTTTCGTACACGCATTTTCCGTTTTTTCCCGTTCCCGTTGGAATTTCGTTAAATCCTTTCTTAGTGCTCCCCTACACTCCGTGTTATTTGTCAGTCACCCTGTCAGTCATCAGTAACGAAAGAATTTTATATATTGGGATAAAAACTCGTTGGTTTAACAGGTTTGAGCCGAGAGGATCGGCAATGAGCGGCTCGTCGCGACGAAGCTCCAAAGTCTTGAACATCAACGACGAGTTGCTAGCCTGTCGGTTTTTTACCGGTTGCATTTTGGGGAATGTGCGACGGATTTGCTTAATTTAATTCCGCCAAGCCCGTTCCATCATCGGACCACAAGACGAACGGCGATGCGCCACCGGTACATGGTGGACATCCCACCCACACGCAAAAAACTTTTAGGGAACACATTCATAATGCGTACAGCTAAGGAGTGGAATTCCCTGCCGGAGTCTGTGTTTCCTGATAGCTACAACCTGGGAGTCTTTAAATCAAGAGTGAATAGGTTATTTCTAGGCAAGCGTGCTCCATCTTCGACCACATCATCGCTTACCATCAGGTGAGATAGTGGTCAAACGCGTGCTTATCAATAGTAAAAATAAAAAGGTTCTCGGTCAGCAGCCAAGATAGTTAAATAATCAGCAAACACCATAAGTGGTTCACGGAACTGTGAGCCGATTAATAGTAGCAAACGAATACCGAGCGTGGTGTTCTGGGTTCCGTTGCTCGGTGTTGGTGGTCGGAGATTACTCTTGGTTACTTATACAGGGTTATTTGGCTTACACAAGATTTTTAACAATAATTTCACTATGCTACCAATTTTGAAACTTGGAAAATATTAGCAGTTCAATAAATTTTTCTAGTCATGGGCATATAAATGTATGGAGGCAGCCAGAGCAAGCCAATTTTTTTCTTGATTTCAGGTTAGGTCCCAAAGTTAAAATTGTTCATAATGATGAATACAATGGCCCCTTAAGAGGTATTGCGTTTATTTTGTTACAATTTGTATAATACAGAACTAAAACATGTTTGTAGTAAGTGTGATATCACCATCATCCACTGCTAAACATGTGAGACATCAACAACATGAATGACATCATGAATCATCATCTGCCTAGCCTTTTCCCAACTATATTGGGGTCGGCTTCCAGTCAAACCGGATTCAGCTGAATACCAGTGTTTTTTGTGGAGCGGCTGCCTACCAGACCTCCAAAACCCATTAACTGGGTAACACGGTACTTCTTGGTAAGACTGAAGTCAGATTAACTGGCTTGTGACAATCCGTAACGACTGCCAAATATCTACAAATGACAGCCGGGACCAAAGGCTTAACGTGCTGTCCGAGGCACGGAGGAAACTCGGTATAATAAGATGGTCACCCATCCACAGACCAACCTTGGCAAGCGTTGCTTAACCTTAAAGATCGACTCGTGCGGCTGTTATTATTTAGCCACAGGCTCCTCATGACATCATGAATGTGTCACATTAACTGTCTGGCATTTAGCAGGCATTTATGAGGTAAACTAATGTCTGTTTTGGTTAATGGTTATGGTTTGGTTGGTTTGGTTTATGGGCATATTATGTCTGAAATAAAGATATTTTATTTAATGTTATTTATTTTTTTAATCCCGGAAGCCTCTTTAGATTATTTATATGGAACCAGGTTTTTCCGCAACATCGTTAGCACATATTCTGATTTATTCCGTCCCCGTAGGAGTTTCGGGAAATGCACTAAGACAAGTAATGCCCTCCTAAGGACCAGTAACGGAGGAATTTTATAAAGATTTTAGATAAACCATATTTTAAATTCGGTAAATTACCCGTAAAAGTTATGCTTAATCGGTCTAGACATAATTAAGTTCAGATGGACATTAAAATCTGAATCACCTCGCCAGATGCGGTTTATACTTCGAGCATTAAACAAATGATACTTCAAGATGTTATTCAAGATTTTCTGTCTGTTAAAGACACATTTATCTGTAGCGGCATCAATGCCGCCACAAGAAAAATCAACGGAGCAAATCTACATCGCAAGAAAACGATCCGCAACGCCATCTATTCTATAAGGAGCGAACTACTACCACAAAATCCTGCATCGCGGTTTCAGAGTTTAAGCGTGCGATTTGATCACATACAACAGTCCGAATATTAACTATCGGGTAGTTGCCCACACCGGACACAACAACTGTCGGGTCCGAGGATCCTCCATTTTCTATGGAGGTTTGGTTTACGGGACTTTACTCTCTGTACCGCATACCCCCTGTACATCTGCTGGAGATTTTTTTAGCCAACTCAATAACAGTATTTTATGCAGTATCAATCAATACATCTGCCTAGCCTACCATGTTGAGGTCGGCTTCCAGTCAAGCCGAATATAAGCATTTTACATGGAGCGACATAGCCCGAAGGATTGCCTAACTAAAGTGGCAGTGGGCAGGGCACATTGCTCGCAGAACAGATGGTCGATGGGGCCGAAAAGTTCTGGAGTGGCGACTGCGTACCAGAAGACGCAACGTTGGGAGGTGGTCCCACAAGGTGGACCGGTGATCTGGTGATGGTCACAAGTAGCAGATGGATGCGAGACGCACAGGACCGGTCATTGTGGCGATGCTTAGGGGAGGCCTATGTCCAGCAGTGGACGTCTTTCGGCTGATATGATGATGATGATGATGACATGGAGCGACTGCCTATTTGACCAAAATATAAAATTTGTCAAATAGGCAGTCTGGTAACTGGTAACTGGATAACCCCTAGCAAGACTGGTATCAGGTCCTGGTTTTTGACTGCACGTAACGACTGTCAATATCAATAAAAAGCAACATCATTCAAAAGTAAATTAAATGTAATGTTTGTATAAATTTGATGTCCTTTTAACGAGCTCAAAGATATAGTAAGCAAATGCTTTTCAATTTATTGTGTCGTTTCATAAAGCAAACTAATAATGGCAGTTTCTTCAGTATTTTCGTTAACGGTCGTTGGTCATAACAAATTAGTCCGAAAAATTTCGGGCGCATCCTTTCGCAGCGCACAAAAAATACGTCATCTATAAACGTTGCGCAAGCGATGCGCGTCTTTGGTGCGCAGAGTGCGGGGCAGCGCCAACACCGTCCTAGCAATGATCGCTAACAGGCTGGATTGCCCCTACATCCGGCAATGCTGTTGCAGGCATATTGTTACGGTGTGAATGTTCGTGTTCGTTTTTGCTTAGTCCTGTCTGTAACTGTCTTTTATGTATATGTGTTTTATGTTTTCTGTGTTGTATTTTTGTATATGAGTCTCCGTTACTCGAAATAACTAAATTTAATTTTATCGTAGTAGTACGCTGCTTGTTGGATAGATGGCGTTGTAGTTTTTTTTGTTGCGATGTAGATTTGCTCCGTCAGTTTTTCCGCCACAACGTGTCTAATTATTTTTTTTGAAATAATAATCTAACTGACCGACTGAAGGACCGGTCGTTGTGGCGACGCTTGGGGGAGGCCTATGCCCAGCAGTGGACGTATTTTGGCTGATATATGATGATGACCGACTGAATACAATCATATTTTTTTCCAGGAAGCATCCCTACAATAATAAGCTCACTCCTTATAGCGAGATTCACAAACTATAAATAACTTACCGAGGGTGTACCACCACCTCTGTATATCCTTCCCGGGAAAACCAGCGTGGAAATAGCTAGTTTTAATTAAAGTTTGTTGGCAGAAAGTGTAGGTCAGGCGTTACTCGTGAGAGTCGTTACAGGCGGGCAACTATAAAGGCAGCTGCGGCTGCGGGGCAATTAAATGCACGTTGCATTCAATTTAGGCAGTAGGTAATAACCGTTTTTAACTGCAACTTCAAAAAAGGAGGTGGTTCTCAATTCCGTCGTATTTTTGTATTTGTATTTGTTTTATCATAACTCCATCATTTACGAGTCTGAACCGGTTTGAAAAAGCTTGTTTTATGTGAAACGATATACTTCTTGATTGGTCCCATTTAAATTTCATCAAAATCGGTTTAGTAGTTTGGCTTTTAAATCAAAATAGCTGGAATTCGTTAACTTTGATGACGTATTTGGTATGCCCCCTAAGTAAACGAAATTGCGTATTTTGCTTTCCTGCGACTTTCCACTGGTCCACTAAAAAGTAAAAATAAAAAAAGAATTCGGTTAAAAAAAAACACCACAAAGTATAAAATAACTTTTATTTCGGAAGTCGATGTTAAAATACGATGAAACAACCAAAAACACCGACTTCCGAAATCAAAGTTATTTTATTAGTTTTTTTTTTTTTTTTTTTTTTCTTTCTCTGGTCCCTCTTCCTAGAGAACCGGGCCTTTGGTAGGCATACGAGGGGCCGAAGCCAACTCGCAGAGGCCTCTTTAGACATTTCAAATGGAATGGGACACCAAGCAACGATTATCCCTGTATGCACTGTAAAAGTATACCCAAGGACAATCCCCGGTTGGAGCAGGACTATTGCAGAATATGGAAACAAAAGATGAAACGCTATGAGTTTGGCTGGTTTAGTGGACTAATAATCATTTACTATGGAAGAACTATTGGCCCCTTCCTGACCATTGACCATTTAAACGGCTTTAAAATAGCAGGGGGTGACTTGCACACTCAATAAATGGGCCCCCCGAAAAGGGTCGCTAGCACAAAGTAACGTAGCGCCAAGGGGGCAACATATCCTGAGATGCTAGAGGAGTGGAGAGGTATATCACGGCTATCAGGACAATCCCGGAAGTACGGTCCAGATCCCTACCAGCACCTTACTGGATTATACATCCTTCTCCCGAGCACGTTTGCTCTTGCGAATCTCCACTCAGACCGGCCGATTAAGGCAAGAAAGAGGTGGGAGCTCTGTTCCTCGTCAGTTTTCACCCCGGCCAGCCAATAAAGGCAAGCCGGAAATGAGGAACAAGAATTCTCCCTGGAGATCAGGTCCGTGGGGTCGCCAGTGCCCAACAGTTACCGCCACAAAACTGCCTTGCGGATTATTATTATTATTATTTCGTTATGTTATTTTATTATTGTTTTTTTTTTATTATTTTGTAATAAAGTTTATTTATGGTGTCAACTTATACGTTCGTTTGGTAAAGCTCCACCCAGAGCGGGAGGAGTCATTAATAATGATTTTCCATCCTTATAAAAAAATGAAGGTAGGTATAAGCTTCAAAACATTGCACAACACTACTGGCACTCAGTGTCCCCACACTTCACTACGGTACGGAACATGAGACCGCAAACACTAGGTGAGGTGTTAATTTGTTTGAGGACTCGAGACTCGACTTATGGTCAACCCGATAGCGCAGTGGATTGTGGCTACCGGTGATATACTACCCTTTTCAGTTCATTAAACACTACTGAGATTTTTATTTGATTAAATACAGGATTGATGGGTACGTATCAAAATCCCGAAAATTCATAATACCTATGGTTGAAATACCGACGTCCAAAACACCGAAATTCAAAATACCGAAAGTTTTAAATGTCGATAGTCGTTATATCGAAACACAAAATACCGATGTTCAAATGCCCGAAAGGACAAAATCCCGAATGGACGAAATCCCGAATGAACGAAATACCGATGGATGAAATCCTGAATCAGAGTATCGAATGTCCTAGGTTAGGTTAGGTTAGAACAGTGTAAATAAACGCCACATTCCCTCTATTGTTACAAGTTATTATTGTTATAATACGGTGGCAATTGCGGGATTTTGTACCTCGGGATTTTAAACTTCGGGATTTTAAATTTTCGGGCAAATGAACTTTCGAGATTTTAAACTTTCGACCAAATAACCATTCGGCGTTTCAATTATCCGGATTTCGTCCATCGGTATTTTAAAATTAGGTCTTTTAAAATTCGGGATTTTGATACGTACCCGGATTGATATTTGTACTTCTCTTTTAGGATTTTTTTGGATTAATGTGAAAGTTTGGATGGATGTATACATGGATGGATGGATGTTTGCTACTCAATCACGCCAGAATGGCTCAATGGATCTGGAGGAAACTCAATGGATTTGGCATAAAGATAGATTATAGTCTGGATTAGCACATAGGCTTTTTGTCCCGGGAGTTAGTTCCCTTGGGGGGAGGGGGGGAGCTCGTGGCTAAAGAATAATAGCCAAACAGATCGATCTTCAAGGCTAAGCAACGCTTGCCAAGGTTGGTCTGTGGATGGGTGACCATCTCAACATACCGAGTTTCCTCCGTGCCTCGGAAAGCACGTTAAGCTGTTGGTCCCGGCTCTCATTTGTAGAACTTTGGCAGTCGTTAAGGATTGGCAGAAGCCAGTAAATGTGACTCCAGTCTTGCGAAGAAATCACAATTGTTAAACACCTTGTTAATAATGTTTACGTATCAAAACAATGTCGCCGTAATCGTAACGTTGCACGTAACCGTTACTGTTACCAAAAACATAATGTGAACGTAGTTCGCGAGCCTGTAACGAGCGCTACACGAGCGGCTCACAGCGAACCGACGACTGTCGGTTTTTGCCGCGACCCAAAGGGCGCTCGCAGCACGCTCGTGGACGTCAAGATTGAAGGTTATTCCACACCACTGCGAACCATCAAATTTATAGTGTTTATTCGTCATGAATGAATGGTCACAGGATGGTCTTCATCTGACTGACGCCCACAAAAAAAACAGTGCGCTATGATATTCTTCCCCGATACCTTCCATGATTCCATCATCTTCATGGCTGTTTAGTAAGTATTCACAAGTACATATACATAGTTACTGCTCAAGCGAGAGACACTTCGTCCTACATTTAGAGTTACGGACCAAAACTGCGGATAGATCCGGCTCGTCGTTACGGCTACAGTGATGTGTGCTTCTCGTACACACTAGAACCTCGTAACTGAATCTGTTTGGTTACATACAGCTACAGCTCGCTAAATGATTACGCTCGGTGAAAGCGTTCGGGCGACGTCGTGAGCCTAAACTGTTACACGCGTACACACGAGCCTCGTTACTGTATCACGCTAGTTACAGTTGCAGCTCGCTAGTGAGTACCCGGCTTAATTTTTTTTTTTTATTATTTGGTAGGTAATGGGCTTACTCTTGACCATAATCACGCCTGACGGAATGCGAAAGATGAGGTCTATGATGGAGCGAGCGTGCCCAGACGATGCCTGTTAACTCCTGTTTTGAAGGCAGACGGGTTAAATGTAGACGGGAACGCAGATAGTTTTCAATGACTTTGCAAATCATTGGTGTCCAATTACATAAATTTTCTATGATTCCTTTGCTCTTATTAAAGTCAAAATATCACAATAATCCACTAGTATAAATCTAATTCGAAATGATACTCTTCGGTTCGCTCGGATAAGGGTCAGGGGCAAGACTTGATTCTGACATTTACCAGATTGACATGGAGTTTGGAGTGGGCGGCCTAATATTATTGAAAAGGAATGAACCAATAAATAAAATACTTTTATGATTGAGAAAAGAAAATAATTTCATTTCGTTTTCAAGTATTTTGATATGGTGGTTTTTTATGTGGAACAATTTCTTTATTATTAAAAAAGGTTTTTCTATCTTATTCTACGCGCGCCTCGAAGAGATGTTCAGCATAATAATTAAATAAAATAACAGTAAGAAAGACATTTGATGACTTTCCATCCAAAAAATATTGGCTAAGTGCGAGCCGGTGCAAAGGGTTCCAACGAATTTCATATTTGTAACATGTAATTTTAACACTATATAAGGGAGGGTGGTCATTTTCGTCTAATTTCTTCAATAACTTCTTTATTTATAGAAAATAGGGAATATGCATGAAAAAAATATTTATCGTCTATGTATCTAAAAATATAGCAAAATATAATACTAAAGGTGAAAATAGAATCAAAATTACACGAAAAACGAAGGAGATATAATTATTTTATACAAATATATCTGTCCCTCTCGCGAAAACGCTGTTTTCTATGGCAGCTGTATAGGCGTCATAGACGATGACGTCAAAGTTTACATCGGACTTCTCTTTATAGATGTAATCTTTGAAGCTTTATAACTTCATCGCTGATGAAGTTATTTAAAAAAATAATTTCATGATTGTTTACTAGAGCTAATTGGCATTTTGTAAATAAATAAATCGCATGCATATTCCCTATTGTGAAAAAATATAATTAAAACCCTCACAAGAAGCCTTTTCATTTGATATGCCACACGGTACCTACAACTTGTTTTTTTTTTTTAATTTTCTAGTTTGTCCCTCAAAATACTCAAAATTAATTAATTCACGTAACCCGATCGTGTTTGTGATAGTCAGACAAACAGGCACCCAAATGATCCCATAAGGGTTCCGTTTGTTACGGATGTTTGGAAACCTAACAAGTGGTTTTTGAAACAAAATTTCGATGGGTGTACATCTAAGTTGTTTCCGACATTTTTTCGAGTTAAGACCTGTTCTTCTCTGTATGTTTCAGATTTTTTTTTGGTGCCATATTAAAAGGTTTTCTTGATCATAAGTCGTTACTCCAAGAGCCGTGAAAGATTAGTGAGGGTATTTTTAATATTTCCGTTTATAAATTTTTTCTGTTTGCCATTTTTACTTATAATAATATCATTTATTTAAACGCCTTTTGATGAACTGCCTTTTTGCCGCCAACACTGTTTTGTCAGAAATATCGATAAAATTTTTGGGAAACTGAGTGTGGGAGTATAAAAACCAGCCTACATTTAAACCACCTACCCTAAGGGTTCGAAGACTAAACGAGGGTTGTTCTTAAAAGGTCTCATTTTAATACTCATTTTTGTTTATTGATTTCGGTGAGTTTTCGAGTAGTAAATTGAGAAAGCGTGGGTGTTGTGGTACAATCGAGTCGTTTATACTTTTGCCAGTACTCAATTGTTTTTTTTTTTACTGTCAAATTAGACACCTTATGTAGGGTTCTACATAAGGCGAAAAAACTACGTTATAGTATAAGCCAAAAACCATTTTATCTATACTAATATATAAAGCTGAAGAGTTTGTTTGTTTGCTTGAACGCGCTCATCTCAGGAACTACTGAAAACCCAATTAGAAAAAATATTACAGTGTTAGATCATTTATCGAGGAAGGCTAGTATTTATTGCTAGACCCCGCAACTTTCTTAATTTTTTCTTTCATAAGAAACTTTTCCTGCCAATAACAAACACAACAGAAAAATTTTGGCGAAGTCGGTCCAGCCTTGTGATGGCGTGATCAAGGGCAATAGGGATTAATTTTATAAACTGAAGATAAATAAATAAAATCTTTTTGTTTAATTTGTCTGTTACATAGTTTTAATAAACATAAACAAACTTACAAACGTATTACCGTTAAGTAGTACGTAATCGTCGAAATGCTCATCCGTTCTCAAAAAATCTACTTGGGTTATTTTCCACTCCCGAGAATATCGGTACCAGTGGGGTAGGCTATCGGGAGTAAAGCCGCAGGAGTTGGCACGGAAGCAGCTGGTCGATTTTGTAAACATGTCCAAGTTAAGGCACTTGTCTCACCGCCAGCGAGGAAGCGAGTAGCTATCGACCATTTAATCGCTGAGGTAAGGGACAATAGATATAGATCTCGTGTGAATAAAAGAGACATATACATACATAGCCGATAGCTGGCTGTTCACACTACCGGCGAGCGGCGGCGGAGCTATCAAAGATTGTACTCGCTTAGCGACAATCGCTCGGCGATGCTCGCTTGGCGGTCGGAAAACACCAAACAGCGGTAATATTTACCTATAGTGCGGGCCAGAGCGAGTATTGCAACTAAAAACCCGTCGCACAAAAGCACTCGCTGAAAGCCAAGCGTCAAAATTATCGAATCTTTTCACTCGCTACTCGCTGATCGCCAACTGTTTCAAGTTTGAAGCTTTACACGCTACTTACTGATCGCCGGCGGTGAGACAAGCTCTAGTGAAGTGATCACGAAGTGAGCCGTTATTCCATCTTGATTATATGGATTGACAGCTCTATCTCGTGACCACTTCACACTCACCTTCACTTTGACATGTTTACAGATGACATGTGTGCCGATTCTATCGTGAATGGAGTCAACAACAGGCCTTAAGGTGACGAATCTTTTTCAGGTTCCTAGCAAAGGTGAGACGGTACTTCACGCCGGAACTGCTGCTCAAACTCTATCAAGCGCAAGTTTGATCGTGTATGGAATACTGCTCTCATCTTTGGGATGGATCTGCCAGATACTAGCTTGATGTGCTTAAGTTAATTGAGAAACAAGCCAAGAGAATCATCGGCAATGAAAGCCTCGTCACGACGAGGCTCCAAAGTCTTGATCATCGACGACGAGTTGCTAGCCTGTCGGTGTTCTACCGGTTGCATTTTGGGAGATGTGCGACGGAATTGCATAATTTAATTCCCCCAAGCCCGTTCCATCATCGGACCACAAGATGAACGGCAATGCGCCACCGGTATGGTGGACATCCCACCCATGCGCACAAAACGTTTTGGGAACACATTCATAGTGCGTACAGCTAAGGAGTGGAATTTCCTGTCGGAGTCTGTGTTTCCTGATAGCTTTTTGACTGTGATTGTACATCCCACGCGTTTGTAAGATGAGGTCCTAATGTCGAGGGTCGTATTTCGGGATTTTACGTCAATAATCTCAGTTTAGTTGTTATAAGATCTTGCTACTGTCAGTAATCAAAGATCTCTGCTGGGGCGGTTGTGAGAGTAAGAATAATAGTGGTGTGTGGGAGTTTGTGACAGACGGTTATAGTAACACCTACACCAGTTAGGTAGGTGGGCGAAAAAGTGATTCCCCGATCTTCTAAGTTCATTATTTGATTGATGAAATAATCATATAAAGTGGTCGTTTCTGCCTACTCTAATGAATAAAATGCGTGAGTTTGTGTATGTTAAATAGTCTTTTTGCGATAAAAAGTGAGAAACAAAGTAAGAACAAAGCATCTTCTAGGCTCACTCATTTAATTGAAATCTCATCCACGAGTCGAGATTAAAAAAATCGGCCAAGTTCGAGTCAGACTCGTACACGAAGGGTTCCGTACCATAGACCTTAATTTTTATTAGTTGTTGTTATAGCGTCAATAGAAATACACAATCTGTGAAAATTTCAACTGTCTACCTATTGCGGTTCTTGAGATACAGCCCTCTGACAGACAGACGGACGGACGGACAGCGGAGGCTCAGTAATAGGGTTCCGTTGGATACCCTTTGTACGGAACCCTAAAAAAGGATAGAAAGAAATGCAATCGTGTGGCCGTTTGTGTAATTTTTTCCAGAGGGATTGTAATAGTTTTTACAATTCTGATTGGGCCACTTCAGCATCGGGGGGTCTACTTTCTAATCCCGAAAACCGTAGTTTCGACCGTTTAGTTACGGGCGTTTTCTACTCCATGTCTATCACCTACGGACTTACGATTAGTCCCGAACCCGAACTAAGAATGAATGACAACACGATTCGACAGTAACGGTCGAATCGTATCGTCATTCTTTCTTAGTGGTTAGGTGATACGAAGTAGAAAGTGCCGGAACTACGAACATCGGGGTTAGAGAGTAACCCCTAGGCTTGAAGGTGACAACCTTCGTCCCTACGACTTACAGAACAGAGATAGCTTAGTTTATTTGAAAAAAAAAGTAACGGTAAAGTAATAAACAAAATAATAATAAATCCGCAAGGCAGTTTTGAGGCAAACTGTTGGGCACTAGAGACCCCACGGACCTGATCTCCAGGGAGAAGTCTTGTTCCTCATTTTCGGCTTGCCTTTATTGGCTGGCTGGAGTGAACACTGACAAGGAACAGAGCTCCCACCCATTTCTTGCCTTAATCGGCCGTTCTGAGTGGAGATTTTCAACAGCAAACGAGCTCGGGAGAGCGATGTATAATCCAGTAAGATGCTGGTAGGGATGTTGACCGTACTTCCGGGATTGTCCTTATAGCCGTGGTATACCTCTCCACTCCTCTAGCACCTCGGGATATGTTGCCCCCTTGGCACTATGTCACTTTGTGCTAGCGACCCTTTTCGGGAGGCCCATTTATTGAGTGTGTAAGTCACCCCCTGCCATTTTAAAGCCGTTTTAATTGTCAATGGTCAGGCAGGGGCCAATAGTTCTTCCATAGTAAACGATTATCAGTCCACTAAACCAGCCAAACCCATAGCGTTTCACCTCTTTTTCCATATTCTGCAATAGTCCTGCTCCAACTGGGGATTGTCCTTGGGTATACTTTCACAGGGCATACAGGGATAACCGTCGGTTGGTGTCCCATTCTATTTGAAATGTATAAAGAGGCTTTTGCGAGTTGGCTTCGGCCCCTCGTTCGCCTACCAAAGGTCCGGGTCTCTAAGGACCCCAGAAAGTAAACACAAGTAAAAAAATAATAATAATAATATCGTTTATTTAAACATGTATAACATTAAATGACATCATAGAATTGAAACTTTGCGATTTATATTTTGAACAGCTATAAAAAATTAGGTATTTCAAATTCTAAAAATATTTTCTTACTACCAGCCAGTAACGTGGCATGTTCCAATTTTCGGGCAATACTCATAAACTGGTAAACAGGATGGAACGCCACTCAGGCGTGATATTTTATTTGACCATATTTTATGAGCTATAAACTATTGCGACCGTCAGCAGCCCGCTAGGATTTACGTCAATTTTTATTGCAATCTTAATGAGTTTATTAGAGGAAATATTGGCTATTCGTTCTCCTTCATAATTCTGGATTGGTCGGAATTTATTTTATTTCGTAACCAGCTCGTTTTTATGATTGTATATCGTCTCGTTCTGTTTATAGGCAAAATTGGACTTGGAATATAATAATAATAATTTGTTTTTTTTAGGCTAAGAAAGGCGAAAAATTCTTAAAGGTGGGTCGACACGACACCGACTTTAGTCTGTGCAGACTTTGAACTCTGAACAAAAAAGTCTGCACAGACTTTTGCATCATCTGTCTGTATCATTTTTTATTCAGAGTTCAAAGTCTGCCCAGAAAAAAGTCGGCATCGCTTGTGGTCCATAAAAGAGTCTTGGGTCCGATTTTGGCTGCATTTTTAGAATTTGGTGTTGCACAAAGGGGATTCTGGGGTGGTCTTTATGAGGTCAAGGGATCCTTTCATGGGTGATCACCCGGGTTGTTTTATAGAGGTGAAATTCCACTATTTAGTTTTTCCTTAAAAAGCCTCATTTATTTAGCAAAATTGGTGGGAGAGTGACCAGTTTGGTGACGACCTCTACAGAACCGGACGGATGGTGGAGCCTGGTTCTTTCCCCGTATGGGGAGCTTACGCTAAAACTAGATGTAGGTTAATTTTAGAAAAAAACGAAAATCTTATCATCATCATGATAACAGCCAAAGACTGCTGGACATAGGCCTCCCCCAAAAGGGGGGTTTTCCATAATTGCCACGCTTAGCAGGTGGGTTGGCGATCGCATTGTATGGTGTTGCGTTTTACAGCGAACGCTGCTGCCTTGTCTGTGGTGAGTCCATTAGTCGCCTCTTACGACACCCACGGGAAGTGATGGGATGGTATTATTCTTTTACGGCACCATATGGCACCGGCCGACGTCATACGGCAAATCTTATCAGCCCTAGGTTATTTAGGAACAGTCGTTACAAAACATATCCTTACCAACATTTAATTCCTAAAAAGTCCGACTTTCCGGTTGACAACGTACCTAGGACCTCTACAAAGGCCGTGTACTTCGGTCTCACCTGTCAGGCACATAAGGGCGACTTTTGAATACTTTTCCTTCATCACACGCTCTGTGACATCTCAACCCATATCAAATGAATAAGTGATTATGTATTTTGCTCTCCGATGCAGATATTTTTCAGGACATTTGAAAGTAGTGGGTACTTTTAGTACGGAGACATCCTAAATAATGTTTGTTTGTGTGTGTTTGTTTATGTTGGCCTTTTTATACTATTGTAAACCCAAAATTAATATTACAAGCAGGGATCGGTCTATTAAGTCTCACTATTGTAGTATATTCATTTTACATACCTGAACAAATTTTCATTGCAACTTTTTAATGTGTTAGACTGTGAGTTTGGTATTAATAATGCCATGTTTGTATTCCCTTTTTTTGAGTTTCTTTTTAGGACGTGGGGTAAAGTCTCCTTCTTAGCATCGCTTAACCTTAAAGATCGACCCGTGCTGCTGTACTATTTAGCCACGAGCTCAACCGACAAACAGCTTACAGTAACAGAGCGCGGGGTTTAATTAAAATGAAAATAAAAATAAGTTACTACTATTTTATATTTTTGTTTTATTCCTGATATCGACCAACAAAGATTGCTCGAAAAACAATTTCATCAGGATGAATTGTTTAGGGAATGCCTTAAAAGTTATTTTAATGAAATTTGGGCGGTACTGAAACCGATAACTCAGTGCTGCCATAGTTTAGGGGATTGCTCTAAAATGTTATTAATAGTAATATTTTTTGTGCACTAGTGAAAGTATTAAAGGAATGGATAGAAATGGCGTTTTTAGAATGTTATGCTAAACTACCCCTGTGGGATAGGCTACTTTTTATAAGGAAGAAATAAACCGTTCCTGTGTAAGTAAAGCCACGGAAAAGGCTAGTGATTTATGAACATTAATATATTACAAATCTAGTAGTTTTACTCAAAATAACTTTTAAGTGACATACCACTTCTCAAGACATTTAAAAAAAAAACTACAAGAACCTACTAAAATTTATATTAACATCCAAGTAATTCCTGAAAATCTTGAAAACAATATTTGTGTTTTTAATAAAGACAATAAATATCTCTTTGACAGCTCCACATTGTTTCCCTTGAGTACACAAACTTGTGTTACAAATAACGTGTACATTTCACAGCGGTAATATGGCGGCAAACGACGGCAAAATGGCGGCAAACGACCTCAACATGGAGGCAACGTGTACACACTCAATTAACTTAAAATTGCTAATATTCGTCTTTGTACACACTGACAGGAAATTAATAACAATTTTCTTGTTGTTAGTATAGGGAGATCTTGCTTTATTGAAAGTTTGTGTATGCCTACTTACAATATACACAATGAGGAAAACATCCCGGTTAAGTTAAGTTAGATTGAAGTTGAATTAGTACAGAATTAGCACATTTGAAATGATAATAAGTACGTATAGTTTTTTTTAAGTTTAGAACTCAGTCGATTTTAAAGCATTGGTTTTGGCCAGGGGAAGAACAATATTTGAAAATTGCATGGCTATGGTGCTAGTGTGCCATATTTGTTTTAGTCTGTGGTCATTGGAAATCTGTTGTCAATTGCTCTGTACAACTTTACCATACAAATTTATTTTATGAAAAAAAATATGCCATACTTTATTGTAATAAATATATACAGTATGGTATTTTAACAAATTGCTGATTGAAATAAAATGAATTTTACAGACTAAGCTTATTACGAAAATTTAATCAATATTTTTGATTGGTTTTAGATCCGGATTAATTTTAACAAAAGATTATTTTTTTTTAATTCGCTATGCCTTCACAGACTTTAGTTTGTGAAAGTGTGTGTTTATATTTAGATGGGAAACCTTCTTTCTCGGATAAGTAGACGGAAATATCACCAAAATTTTTAATAAAAGATTTATTAATGATGGGAAGAGGCATTCAAGTCGGAGATATTTTAGGGCCACTGTCTGAATAATTCAGCATCTGGAGTTAAAAACTTGCCAAACCCAACAAAAATGCCTACGTTTGACAGGTTTTCAAGCTGAATTACTGTTTGTTAAATACTCAACTCTTTATACAGGAATCGGGAGATAGTTTTCATTTTGTGGATTGTTTTGGTAGTTATTTTTTATGTTTTAAATTAACTTAACATTCACATTGTTGTTAAATCGAATGTGATTCCTAAATTCCTGTAGGAAAACATTTCAGTTGTATTGCAAGCGCTGGCAATGAACATAATAAAATAAAGAAAGAAGTTACAGGCATGTAATGGTGCACTTAGTAGCCAATTAGCTTAATTGTAGATGGAGCAAATAACAGTTGCTTACAAAACATTAAAAACAAACAGTAATTAATCCGGAACAATTATGTAGCTGGCAAACTCCAAACAACGACTTTTTTAACCAACTTCTTCAAAAAGGAGAAGGTTCTATGTTCGGCTTTTTTTAGTTTTTTTTTTAGCTTCTGTCTTAATGCTATCCTACTAATATTATAAATGCGAAAGTTTATGTAGAACGTCTGAAAGGATCTTCATGAAATTTGGCACAGAGGTAGTCTGAAATAACACATAGGCTACTTTCTATCCCGGGAGTATGTTCCCTAGGGATCACGCGAAGCCGCCAGTGCTAGTGCTGCAATAAAATTATTACGTTCTGCCTTGGTTTAACTGTAGTAGCAGGGATGCAGGGACTGCTTCTTGCTTAGGTTTCTCAGGTTAGAAGCTTTTGTGTTTTGTCATACACAAAAACTAGATACTTCGCATCAGCATTTCGGGGTTTAGATTAGTGAGACCCTTTTTTTCGGGAAGGGTATGGCTTCTCTCACTCTGGGCGGAATGGAATTGCCAAAGCAAAAGCAACCGTTGCACAGCTCCGTCCTGTATGGTCCAGGTATAACGTAAAAACCGTGTTGCTGTACGGATGTGAGACGTGGAAGGTCACTAATTACATCTCGCACAAACTCCAGGTGATTATCAACCGAGTTTTTCGTCGTATCCTCGGTGATTACTGGCCCAAAGATATCTCCAACTAAGATCTGTGAGAACGCTGCGTTGAGACTCCGTTCGACCAGCAGATCAAACGCCACAAGTAAAACTGGATCGGCCACACTCTACCAAGGGATCCTGAACACATACCGAGGCAAGCCCTAGACTGGAATCCCTAAGGAAAACGTAAACGTGGTCGCCCTAAGCAGACCTGGCGCCGGACGATCATTACAGAAGCGAAGCAATTAGGAAAGACCTGGAACGATACGAAGCGCGAAGCTCAAGACTGTCCGATATGGCGGCGCACTATGGACGTTTTCTGCCCCATCTTGGGAACACAGGAACTTAAGTCAAGTCAAGCTCTGGGCGGAGCAGGAGGAAGTGTCACCCGTCTCCCGTTTTCCTTCAAAATGTCTTTTGCTTTCCAAGGCTGTGGTAACCCTTTCCAACAATTCTGCAACCCCTTTTTTAAGTATGGGAAATCATCAAGCGGCACTTCCCGCTCCGGGCGGAGCAGAAGGGAGTGTCAGACTCTTACTTACTAAAACCCATCCGTGTTCCTCCTAGTGCCCTTTGCGTTCCGGGGTCGCGGTGACTAAATGTATTAGATTTACTTTGCCTAATGTTAAAAGTACCGAATGTGACATAATATTGAATGGAGAAAAACTGGAGTTTATTGATCAGACAGTTTTCTTGGGAATCACAGTGGACGAGAAGTTGCAATGGGGACCTCATATTACATCTCTAGCGGGGCGGCTAAGCTCAGCTGCTTATGCTGTTAGGAAAATAAGACAGTTAACAGACGTAGAAACCGCACGTTTGGTCTATTTTAGCTACTTTCACAGCATTATGTCATACGGAATTTTGTTGTGGGGTCGGGCTGCTGACATTGAATCCATATTTATTTTACAAAAGAGAGCTGTCAGAGCCCTTTATAATCTGCGCCGCCGCGATTCTCTAAGGGAACTTTTTAAAAAGATTAATATTATGACAGTCCCTTGCCAATTCATTTATGAAAATATAATGTATGTACGGAAAAATCGCCATCTTTTTAGTAAAATTAGTGATAGACATAATTTTAATACTAGAAATAAAGATAAGTTAGATCAACCATTTTA
Organism: Lacanobia oleracea; assembly: GCA_950371165.1. Taxonomy (NCBI): domain Eukaryota; kingdom Metazoa; phylum Arthropoda; class Insecta; order Lepidoptera; family Noctuidae; genus Lacanobia; species Lacanobia oleracea. The sequence continues at coordinate 6,544,623 of OX493412.1, read as the reverse complement.
TAGATTAGCTAAAGTACACACATCTTTCATGGGGTACTGTGTTAAATGTTACAATAAAATACCTTGTGACATATTAGAACTAAATGAAAGAAAATTTAAAGCATATATCAAAAGCACACTTTGTAAACAAGCTTATTACAAATTAGAAGATTACATTCAGGATAAGAATGCCTGGAAGCATGCTGGTCCTGCTCCATAGGACGGTCAATGTTGTGGACAAAATCAAACTGGTTGCTTTATGTATTAACTTTATAGATGTTCTGTCTCTTTTTGTGTTTGTATTTTTCTGTTAACTCACACACTGTTAATTAGTCATTCCAATATTTGTAAATGTGTGAGTATCATGTACCTACTTATTTAGAAAATTTATAAGTCTACCTCTGCATACCCTAGGTGCATGGTCCTCACATATAAAAAAAAAATTGTATACTTACCAAATATTAAAAAATAAAAGATTAATTGAAAAGAGTAACTATGGAGTTTCTTGTCCATTCTTCTCCATAAGAATCTACCTTTCCGAATGGACAGTAGAGTCACTTCAGAACTTTTATATATTTGAAATGTGAATGACGTTCAAAAGTGCCGTTTAATGGCCTAATTGGAATAAACGTTTTGACTTTGACTATATTTAGCAAATTCCGCAACCCTGGCAGGAGATTTCTGACCCTAGGTCGCTGATTCGAATTTGTCTCGAAGGACGAAAACATGTTGAGGTTTTCTCGTGGAACATATTGGATCGATATTTATTTTGTACCAAACTAAGATAAACTTAATTATTTTGTGGACAGTGTCAGTTTGTGTTATGTTATTAATTATTAAGACTTATACATAAGCATGCGTCGAAGTTCAAGTTGCCAGTCCATTAAGATAGGTCATCAAATAGTAATTATTTTTTAGATTCGTATTTTTCATTTGCTCCAGTTTCTGTCGATATGCTCGCTAAGTAGTGATGTTAAAATTTGTTTGATTCTGTTGTTTGTTCTGTGCGAGTCACGAATAAAAATTTTTGCTTATCTATGTCTATACTCTATACTAATATAGAAAGCTGAAGAGTTTGTTTGTTTGCGCTAATCTCAGGAACTACTGGTCCGATTTGAAAAATTCTTTCAGTGTTTGATAGCCCATTTATCTAGGAAGGTTATAGGCTATATATCATCACGCTAAGATCAATGGGAGTGGAGCTATAATGAAAATTGAGACGCAGACGAAGTTGCGTGGGTCAACTAGTTTATATCTATATCTATACTAATACAGAAAGCTGAAGAGTTTGTTTGTTTGCTTGAACGCGCTAATGTCTGGAACTAATAATAATAATAATAATAATTTATTCTCCAAAAAGTACAAATGCTTTACCAGAAACAAAAAACAATAATTCTATTTAGTGAAGTGAATGTACAGAAGCATTATATTCTGAGACAACGACTCCCAAACTGAGACATGCTCGTATCTTGGGTAGTCGGCGGTCGACCGTTTTAGAAGTCGTATACATATCACCGTCTTGTTTTGTGTTACACATAACAATTTGACATAATTAGCAACCAACTTTGCTTGATAAAGTTAAAAATTATTATTACTTAATAAGAAACAAAAAAGGGATGTTTTTATTTTACTATTTCAATAAGCTTCTCAGACTCATCATAACTTAACAACTTTAACCAATTAGTTAATTTCTCTTTAAAATTGTGCTTATTTAGTTTGTATAGTAAGATCTTTTTGTTAATTTGATTGTAAAGCCTGGAACTCAATGCGTTGTATTGTCTTTGTGCGAAAGCTGTTCTACATTGCACAGAGGGGCAAACAAGTGCACCACTTCGTTTTTTTGAGCCTTCTTTATTTAGAGGGAGTTGTGAATGCCGCCGGAGCATCGTACGAAGAATAAACAGCTGTCGCACCGTTAACACCTTGCACTCCTTGTACAGTTCTGTGGTAGAATAATAGCGCGGCTTACCATACATGACCTTGAGAATGGACCTCTGCGCCCTCTCTAATTTCAAAAACAAAGTTTTATAAGTCCCACCCCAAGCAGGAACACAATAACCCAATATTGATTGACACAATGCAAGATAGACTGTATTCAATAACGTACGGTCGGCAGAGTGACGAAGATTCTTAAACACGTACAGTAGTTTTCTGACTCGTCCGGTGAGGGTCTCCACCTGTGGACGCCAGTCCAATCGTTCATCCACTAAAACACCAAGATACCTGATACAGGCAACATTTGATATAGGGGAACAACGACAGTCTATTGCTGATTTGGCACAATTGTGGGCAGTAAGTTTTATAGTTTCTTCTGATGGCGTTGAGGTGTTGGGGAGATAAAAACGAATATATTTCGATTTATCTACATTCAACGTAAGTAAATTAGAAGATAACCATAGCATGACTTCCCTCAGATTCCTCTCGGCGTGTGTCTTAGCCTCCACCCAGTTTTTCCCATACACTAAGAGTGCTGTGTCATCCGCATAAGTAAAAATATCAGCCTTTTCTAGTTTCATCTTGCACAAGTCATTAATGTATATTATAAACAATGTGGGTCCAAGAATACTCCCTTGTGGGACTCCGTATTTTATTTCTTCGTCTTCACTCACCACTGTATCAATTTTAACTGCCTGGGTACGATTGGTCAGATAATCATTAAATATATTTAATGACAGACCACGGACTCCAATGTGCTCCAGTTTTGATAAAAGGATTGGGACAGAAACCGTATCAAAAGCTTTTGATATATCCAAAAATAAACCGTAGCACTTATAGCTTTTGTCAAGCTTACTAGCTACCGAGGCACTGAAATTGGTTACAGCATCTTCAGTCGACACACCAGGCCTAAAACCGTACTGGTTTTCTGAGATGATGTTAAATTTTGTGAGATACTTAGTCAAGCAGTTATTAAGTATTTTTTCTAGTATCTTCGATAACGCACTCAGCACAGAAATAGGCCTATAGTTTGTGAGTCGCTCTCTGTCTCCACCCTTATACACAGGAGTCACTATGGCTTTTTTCAGGCTGTTCGGAAATACGCCAGTGGCAATAGAGACGTTACAAATGTGCGTAATTGGTGGTACCAGGACTTCCTGTGAGAGCTTAATTACCAAGGCTGGAATATTATCCCAGCCAGTTGCACAGCTATTACGTAGTGAACCAATGATCGCTGCCACTTGTTCATGGCTCACTGGCAGTATCCCGAGAGAGTTGTGCTGTGAGACAATTTCCTTGGTGAGACGAGGTACTGGTGAGTTATCCGGTGGCACTAGCTTCGCAGCCAGGTCCTTCCCAATATTAACAAAGTATTTGTTGACACAGTTTGCTGACAATTTGGCATCAGCTGTTAATTTTAATAGTTCCCTTGCTGGCTGTGACTGACATTTCCTACCTGAGATTCGGTTTACAGCATCCCATATTGCTTTCGGACTGTTTTGAGCTTTAGCAATCTGACCTTTTTCGTACTCGTGTTTCAACTTTCTGAGTAGCGCATCACAAAAGTTTCGGTACCTTTTGTATGTCGTTTGTAGGACTGTGTTATCAGTATCTTTTCTTAGTTTCAGGTGCATTCTATCGCGGTTCCATATACAACGAAGCAACCCTTCAGTGATCCACGGTTTCAGGATATGGGTTCGCCTACTAACTTTTTTCTGAGTTGTGTGCTTTATTACAACGTTACTAATAACCGAGATCAAATTATCAGTCGCAATATTCGCGTCTGTTTCATTCAAAACCAAATTAAAATCACTTTGGTCAATCTCAGATTTAATAGAGGAATAGTCTAGGCGCCTTACTACCCTATTGTTATCCAGGTACAATTTCTTGGTCTCTTTCATACATAAAATGACAGGAAGATGATCAGTTATATGGGTGTCTAATATGATAGCTTTTGCCGAGCTAGTGGATTTTAATAAAATATGATCGAGGCAGTTTCCGAGTCTTGTAGGATACACGTGTGCTGGCAATAGGCCTAACGAGGCTGTTAATAATAAATAGTCGCTCGAGTTACGATCGATATTATTATTTTGTTTTATATCGACATTGAGATCTCCTATCACAGCTATGTTTTTGAATGTTTTCAGACTAGACATTAGTGTTTCTAGACTGTGATAAAATTTGGTTAGATCTGTACGAGATGGTGATCGGTAAAGCCCGATTATAGCGGTATCTTTTAAACGACAAATTAAGCAGTTAGCATCTGAAAACGATGGTTCAGATATGGTACATCCTAATCCGTTCCTGAAGTACATCACAACTCCATCGTTTTGTGTCAGATTGTTGGTTGTCACGTAGGATGTGTAATTCTCGAGATAAGGTGGTGGGCCTGATCCTTTTAACCAACACTCGGAAAGTATGATTAAGTCGAACTCAAATTTGATCACAGACAGCATGGATATAAATTGGTCTAAATTTTTATTTATACTTCTGATATTTATATGTATAGTTTTAAAATGGGTGTTAGGATCCACAATAAGCCCTGTACATTGGTCCGGTGTACAAATATGGGAGTTAGCAACCTCAAACTTATCAATCGAATTAGCGGCATTATTAATGTTATCCGTCATTTTTAAACAATTTTGTAACGTAAAAATTCAACGTAACCGATGTATTTAGTGCAATAAAAATTAATTATATCAATTAAAAAGTTGATTACTTTCCTCGGTAGACGTTGAAGTTGCATTAAAAAGGAAATGTCAGCCACAGTGTAGATCTCACTATTACTATTTACAGGTACATTTATTACCGATGTGAAGCTTAATTGGTTAAAGTTAGAATGAATTTTAAATAAACATGATTCTATCTTATCATTATACAGTATACAATAGAATTTAAAAAATATATTTAGATAGTTAAGCAAAATGTTAAAAGATATACAGTAGCAAAATAGGTGATGGAAAGACAGTCACTTTTTGAATTCTAAATCTAACAAACACTGTTCGTTTTTCACCACGTGTGATTCCTTTGTATCAGGATTTTTTCGTAAAAGGATTTTTCCGTTAGAAATCCAGCAGAAAGTATATGCATTTCTTTTAGCAAAATCACGGGCAAGGTAAAACAGCCTTTTTAATGTTGGGGTCAGGTGTTCTTCAGCATAAACTGGTTTTCGTTCTCCCGCAATGCCCAGGTTCGCCGTATTTAATTTCTCCTCGACGCATCGTCCTTTGTTGTAGTTACGTACAGCTGTTAGCAAATTATTTTTACAATAGACAGTAGAAAATTCAATAAATATGGATCTTGTTTGACCAGGTTTTCCAGGCATTCGGTAAATATCGCGAATGTTGGAGGGAGATATTTCCATCTGAGCTACTTGCCCCAAACGCATAGCAATCCGTAAGAGGTCATCTATTTTCTCATTTGGCATCGCAGGTACGTTCCTTACTTCAATAGCTGAAGGGCGACACTTCTGTTGAAGCTCCTGAACTTGTTTCTCAAGTTTATTGATGCACTCATTGTTCTCATGTTGCGCTTTTTCTAGCAGAGATACCTTAGCTAAGACTTCCTCATAATCCTTGTTCAAAGATATAACCGACTCCTTTAGCTCAGCGTTAGACTGTTGTATGTTGGAACATTGCACTTTTAGCTGAGCGACGTCTGTAACCAATTGAGATAAGGTTTGTTTTTGTTCCGACTTCCAGCCTTCGAGCATTGCAAGCAACTCAGTTTTAAAACTGATTAAAAAAGCCTTCGAGGGGTCATGTTCATCCGTAGGAGAACCAGAGATGCGTGGGCGTTTATGTCGGGAAGCTATGTTTTGACTCGGCTCAATAACTTCCTCCACCGCTATGGTTAAGTCCGGGTCCGATTTCGATTGAGCATGCTTTAGTTTACCTTTCTGAGACGACGGGGGCGTGCGTTTGACGTTTGGCATCCTGTGATTTAAGCTAGAGCGCTAAATACTCAAAATTGTGGCAAGCAGCAAACACACAGGCGGTCGTGATAACACGCTACGGCACAGATCCCGATCCTTTCCAGCTATCAAACACTGTGTAGCACAGTGTGCGAAGGCGGGGAGTACGTCGCCGACGATGCGTCAAGCACAGTGACTATTGGCGAGAAGAAGGTCGTAAGCGCCGGGTATACGCAGGCGCTTACGCGTTTCGCCGAGACACTTTCAAATATTACTGATTGACGGTGATTTAAATACAAGTTTTTGATTTATTGACTAATATTATAAAAGTTCGCAACACTGGTCACTACCACAAGTCTCACTAGGTTCACAAGACGATGAAATGTTGGATTCGCCGGTAAAAATCACTAAGGGGTCACAATACTACACTTTTACGATTTTATTTAGTTGCGCTATTAGACAATAATGCTCTCGGTACGGTAGTTCGTACGGTGATCCCCAACTACTGATCCGATTTGAAAAATTCTTTCAGTGTTAGATACCCCATTTATCGAGGAAGGCTAATAGAAGCGGAGCAGTAATGAAAATTGTGACGCAGACGAAGTTGCGCGGGATAAATAGTTCTTCTATATTTAGGATTGGCTTATCCCCGGGGATTGAAAACATTGAATCATTTGTCTAACAAAACAGACTTAATAACAAAAGTTGACTGGATTAAAACAACCAGCTTTATCTGACTTACTTTCTATAATAAATTCAGTTTACAAACAACAGTTTTCCAGCAAATCCCTAGGGAGAAAAACGAATGAAGCGGAGAATGAATGCATATTTGCGCCACTACGTTTTTAAATCCGTCAGGAAACTGAAAAGTTTAATCTGTGCACCTCTAGAGGATTGTCGTTGATTTCATTTGCTGAAGCCGTCCGTTTGTTTTCAGACAGTATTTTGTGATTTGTTTATCTGAACTCGTATTGTAATACAGGCTGTTTCAAAAGTGTGCGGATATATTTAAGGGCCAGGTTCTGTAGCTGCCATAGAGGACGGAGTCGGACTTGCCCATCGAGGGTTCCGTACAAAATAGGTACATAATCATTTGATTTTTTCACTGAAACTGGACTGTAGATCTAAGTATATGGTTTTAATTTCAAATCGATACCTACACGCGTTCTCGAGATAAAAGATCTTGTCAGACAGACGGATGTACGGATGGACAACAAAGTGATCCTATTAGGGTTCTGTTTTTTCCTATTGAGGTATGGAAGCCTAAAAATATTGACTTTTTCAAAAATTATACTTCGTAAAACGCCTAAAATGATCCAAAAAATCTCTCTGATGCAGTCGGTGGCATTGAATCTGTGATTGAACTACGATAAACACCACCAACTGCATCAGAGAGCTTGAAAAGTGTGTTTTTTTTCCGATCGGGAAAGAAAATAAAAAATAAGTCCATTTTTTATTTTGATATTTTTTCCCAATTGTAAAACCGATACATAACACCAAACTTAAATATGACCATGCATTTCTGGAACATCCTGTATACGGTTTATAGAAAGTGGAGATTTCTGCATATATTTTTATACAGGGTGACTTTCAATCTGCCAATGGATTTTGCAAATATTTTCACATGCAGGGGTATGTAAAAATATTTGCAGAAATCTTCACTCAAATCTTTCCGGGCGAGATGGCGGGCACTCATGAATATGAACAAGTTCTATTTTAAAATATGAAAATTAACTTTTGTACTTTTCGTATAGTAAAGTGAAAATAAAATGTACTGAAGAGTTGACTTATCTTCTAATATTATAAACATAAATAATGGAATGATTGTCAATCAAACACACGTCAACGACTGAACAAATATGAATAAAATTTGGAACAGAGGTAGACTATGGTATGATTACAGCTTCAATAAGGACATAAGATACATATCCCATTAGCACGTTTCCGTGGGATAACTTTCGGCGTTAACTAAAACTTATCTTTCTTTATTATCATCAAAGGGCTATTTAACTTGAAAGGAATTAAGGCTATTTTGAACAGCATAACAACGTTATCTGCAAACTGTATGTACCAAATAACTGCAGTCTTGTCAGGAAACAACCGCATCATTGAATTTTCGAAAAAATATCAGTTACGGTTTAGGTTGGGGCTTTGGAGGGATGTGGAACAGAAAGTAAAGTCCCGCACACCTCAATTGAATAGGAGAATTCTCCAACCAGGCGGCTGATGTGCCTGGCGGGCTACTGCCCGATAGTTGATATTCGGGCTGATTTATATGTTTAAATCGCAAGGTAAACTCTGCTTGCGCGATGCAGGATTTCGACGAAGTAGTTCGCTCAGTTCGCTGCTAGTTGGATAGATGGCGTCGCGGTTCTTTTTGTTGCGATGTGGATTTGTTCCGTTGGTTTTTCTTGTGGCTTTATTGATGCAGGGCTTTAGTCAGAATTTAAAGCTCTCATTTTTAACTAATTAGTTTTTAAAATTCTGACTTAAGCTACCTACCTGAACCGAAACTGATATTTTTTCAAAAATCCAATGATGCGTTTGTAGATTCTCGGGCCCGATGTTGATAAAAACTTAAACAGTATCATTGTTTTTTTTTTTAATTCAGTACTATATATTTTTTTTTATTAAATTATAAAAGTACTTTATTAAAAATGAGCTCTTTCCTTTAGTTTGCCATGTGTTCTTCCCAGAATTTGATTCTTTTTACACTTTTGATGAAGTGTTTTTTTTTCAAATTATCCGGTTTGATTCCCGGGTAGGAACAACGATTTAAAAAAAATCCAATGTTGCTGATTTAATTTTCATCAAAATTGGGCTTGAGACTCTTTTTAGTGTTTTTCGATATTCCTCATAATTTCGGATTTGGCCATGAAGGCACACTTTAAAAATTCACCCTGGATATTGTGATTTGTGTTTAAATAGTGTAATTGGTTTCGGCCTTACTGTTTAAATTAATAAAATAAATAATTAACTTTCATGGTTATATGAGCAGCCCGTAGTTTTTCGTTTTGCCACCGCAGAGCAAAATAGATCATCTTACTCTTGGTTTGAAATTCATTCCGTGAGTCTAAGATTCCTAAAGATATTTCTTGCAGTGATTTATTATCAGTGGTCTCTTAGATTAATAAACAAAGTATAGTTTTATGACATTGATGAATAGCTATCGAGGTAACTAAGATAGAATACCTACAAGGTTCTATAACACGCAACCACCATCTTATATTTTTTTTGCCTTGACATAGACAAACTAAAATTATAAATGAATAAATAACTCTGTTTTTAGGGTTCCGCACCTCAAATGGAAAAAACAGAACCCTTACAAAATCACTTTGTTGTCCGTCCGTCTGATGTTCAAGATCCTTTATCTCGGGAACGCGTGGGGGTATCGAGTTGAAATTAAAACATATACTCAGGTCTACGGTCTCTTGAAGCTGTGAAAAAAATCAAAGTTAACGTAAGAAAAAGATACGGCCGTTTATGCCGCAAAAAACATATATTTGGGCACTCTTAAGGGAATCAAAGTGTATAGGGTATTTCCTGTTTACCTAGAACTATGAAAGGAGAATGCTAGAAACTCTATAGAGCTTTGACCCATCAAATAAAAGTTGGTTTACAAGCATGCTAAATGTAGCATTTTTTTGCAGCTTTATTAGTGATAACTAAAAACATGTTTAAATGCCTTTAGAACTTGCGGTTTTCGTTAAAATCTAAGAACAAATTAATACCGTCTTATACTACAAGTATAGGAAAAAGTCTGAAAACCATACATTTGTAATTATATCATAAAAACTGCGTTTTGAAACCGCAAAATTGTGTTCAAATGGCGGCATCCAATATTACGTGATCGACTCACACATGGTCAATTTATAATATTATATTCCAAATTAAGACATTTTGAAGGAACATATTTTGACTATCTGAGTGTGTCAATAAAATCTTTTAATGAACTAATACTGATAGAACTGATCAGGTAAGATATTTCGAGTTTCGACACACGTGGAAATAGGGCAAGCGTGATACCAGAAAAATAATGCTTCCGTGTGCTCTGTTGCAACATGCAAATCGTGCGTTACCCGCAACGCAATAGGGTATTTTACTAAAAAAATCTAATTAGTCCGTCTGATCATCATCATCATCTGCCTAGCCTTTTCCCAACTATATTGGGGTCGGCTTCCAGTCAAACCGGATTCAGCTGAATACCAGTGTTTTACGTAGAGCGGCTGCCTACCAGACCTCCACAACCCATTAACTGGGTAACAAGGTACTTCTTGGCAAGACTGGAGTCAGATTTACTGGCTTCTGACAATCTGTAACGACTACCAAAGATCTACAAATGACAGCCGGGACCAACAGCTTAACGTGCTTTCCGAGGCACGGAGGAAATTCGGCATGTTAAGATGGTCACCCATCCACAGACCAACCTAGGCAAGCGTTGCTTAACCTTAAAGATCGACCCGTGCGGCTGTTTTTTTTTAGCCACGAGCTCCTCAATTATTATTATTAATTAGTCCGTCTGATAGATTTTCAAAAAATATTAGACACGTATTTTTTCCTTTTCACGTAAACAAAAAATAAAGGAGATACAGCGAGTTGAAGACACGCGTGACGTCATCTGGCTTGGTAAATTTGGTACATTTTTACCAAGGCAAATGACGTCATCCTCTTTATTATTTGTTTACGTGCAAAAAGAAAAAATACGTGTCGAATATTTTTTGAAAATCTATCAGACGGACTAATTAGATTTTTTTAATAAAATACCCTATTGAATGAAGAAGAAAGGGTCCATAGTAATAGAATCGCGCGGTTACGTCTGAACAATCTAATAAAATATAGATCACAACCGCGCGGTTCCCACGCGATTCTGATCGCAGTTCCCGCCGTGTCTGGTTACTGTACACCAAAAACCACTTATTTTACACAATAAATAATAAAGTGTTCATTTTAAGGCTAGCTTAAATATAAGTTTAGAAGTGTTATTTCCAAATCAGAAATAAAGCTCAAAATATCAATACAATCTATCTCGAAACGTCAAAACTAGTCCCAACAATATTTTAGAATTTGACCTGAATCTGTAGCTGGCATCAATACAAAATGTTATTAAATCGAAAGCTTTGCGCTTTCGAAAATGTTATCGGTATAACGGTGTACACAAACGGGCAACAATCTATTACATGTGAGCAACTAATGGCAACATTTGAGTTGCCTATTGACCTTTCTCTTTATTGACAGAAAGTAATTAAAATGAAGGCGTAGATGAGATAAAACAAATTAAATCTGGCGACACTTGGATTAAGTCTATATCCAAGGTTGGCTTTAGGCTGAACTGATGATTAAGTAGGAGTTAAGTAAGAATCATGTAGATATTGAAATTCTCCAAAGCTTGCTCTTATTTCAGTTAAGTTGGTGAGAAGATAGTAAAGGCCCTAGACATAGTGACGTTCTATCAGCGACGACGGTTGTTTTAAAGTAAATGAATTGTCAAGGATCGATTTAACGCTGATCAAATGTCACATTGTCTAGGACCTCAGCAAAAACATTTAGTACCGCAGCGTCCGCAGCATAATTTATTAATATTAAAAACTCAACTCTGTTCGGAACAGACGCCACTCATAAATCGCCCGTGTAACCCCTCAAAATATAGGTTCCCTCGGAGATATTAAGTACATTTCGTAAAGCACAATTCATTTTTAAACGGACAGTACTACAGACGGTTTCAGGCGAAGTGCGAATAAATGTAATTATTTTCAGACGACCCAGTTCTCTTTTCAGTAGAGAATACCGACGTGAAACAACTCTTGTTTGAAAACTATTGCTTCTGAATGTCGTACGGTATTCGGATCTGTGAATGACGAAAAACATTTTTCAAACGACATTACTTCGTACGTTAGTCGCAAGCTTGAAAGAGAAACGACATGATTATTACGACTGTGTTCTCTGTAAGGGTAGGTAGATGTGTTACAAACAATCTTTATGCCTTGTTCTTTGTGACACAGCACCATCATCATATTTATCGTGCCGATATTCCGCAAAGGGAAGAAAGAGTAAGGCAATGCCACTGTTACATGGTGGACATTTGGACATTCCACCCACACGCACAATTTTTTTTGCGAATACTTTCATTGTGCGTACAGCTAAAGAGTGGAATTCCCTGCCAAAGGTTGTGTTTTCTGATTGCTGTAACCAGGGGTCTTTAACTGCGGGTCTTTCTTGGCAAGCTGCTCTACTGTCGACCAATTCTACACGATCCCGAAGGTGAGACTGTGTTCAAACGCATGTCTTTCAGTAGTAAAAAGGTACGAAGTACTAACGAAATCCTGCATCACGATATCAGAGGTCATCGTGCGATTTGGACACATACAACAGTCTGAATATTAATCTGAGTATTAATTAAATAGGCAGTAGGCCACCGGACAAAACAACAGTCCGGTTAGAGGATCCTCCCTTTTCAATGGAGGTTTGCGGGACTTAACTCACTGTACAGCATGCTCTCTATAGGTTATCCCTATAACACTTATCACTACTCGGAAATCGAACCAAAGACCTCGTGTTAAGCAATAGCATGTACAACCACTATACCAACAAGTTTTGGTATATCGATTTCATTCTAAGCTATTTGAAACTTTTTATTTCTTTTTAACGAAATGATTAACCAAAAACCCGATTCCCAAATATGTAAAAGTAGAAACATAACGTAAACACTAGTCGATGGTACTGTGAAGTCGTAAAACGTTCGTTTAGTTTGGTTTGGCAGAAAAATGCCGTAAAAACAACATAAAACTATTTATAGTTAATTTACTGTTCGTGTTTATGTTGCCTACTGGGCAGGTAGGTCAGTATTTGTATTAGTATGTCAGCATTTTCTATACGTGTGAATATAAGAAAAAAAAAGAAATAAATGAAGGGTAGAATCCAAAATATATTAAGTGGCTTAGGGCACACTTGCCGTGTGCAAAGCAGGAAGTGCACGGAGAGGTATTCATGCCAATGACTTTGTGCAAATGAACGGAGCTAACTACTGCTCTACGACATTTAATTTGTTTATAGAAAAAAAAGAAAGAAAAAGAGTTTACTTGCGCCAAGCATGACGCATACCAAAAATAAGTATACTGTTTTCAAGCTTTTTTCGGGAGAGCAGCCTTCACTACGCGGTTCTTTTTTGTCAGCGACAGTGTAGCGTGAAAGTGGCGACAGTGGTCTTACTCGCCTTCATTTGCATAATAAAAAAAATTACATTATTTTTATTTCACATAGGCACTTATAAGACATCAGAAGCAAAGGGAATCTCCGCGGTTATTTAAAAAAAAATAGATTGATTTTTGTTTATTTTTATTAAGCTATTGCATAGCTTCTATCGCGGGCCTTGAGCGTGGAGACCGAATCCAGAAATTCCGTAACGAAAAAAACCTAACACCCCCCACTCCGACCGGCACAGCGGTGATACTTTTTAGTTTTACTTTTTACTTTTTTTTAGCTCAAAGTGTAACTTGAATTAATATCAAAGAAAAAAAACAAAGAAAAAAAAATACTGCATGAATAAAATAAATATATAATTATAATTGCATAAGTTGATATAAAATGCTATACAATTTTTACCGCGGCAGTCTCCGAGTGCCACACGGCTTTTTTTAAAATTTTATTAATGTTCAAAAATGGTTTGATTTTTGTTAATATGTTCAAAAACTTGTTTGATTTTTGTAAATAGGTATTACATCATGTTTAGTGTGCTCATGGGAATAGAGACGTGCAGGTCAACAGTGCTGCACTCTGTGGCACGAAGTTTATGCGAATGAGTCTTCATACAGGGTTACTTTTCATGAGCAGGCAATTATTTTCCCCGCTAAAAACAAAATGAAAAAAAATAAATAGCTGTTCAAGTATATTTTTATACGCAAAACTTAGCCAAATAGCATTTTTTTTCGGGATTTGGTTTTTGTATTTTTGCGTTTGATTGAAACTAACAATGCCTGGACAGAATTTGACTGTTCATCGAAAATTTACATTAAAAATGTTTGTGCAGAACCAATGTCAGTAACACTATTTTCAGGTGTAATTTCCGCAACTCAGTGACATTAGATGATGACTGTTTTTACCTGTCACACACATAACACATTCAACGTTCTTCTACGTGCACCGGTGGAATCAAAAGGTTCCATTTGCGATACAACGGTGGGGCATTGGTGAGCCAAAAGGTTAAAACCCTTAGCGGGTTTAAAAAGGACACTTTAGTAGAATATTCTCGTGACTAAATAAAGCACGTTAAGCCGTGGGTTCCGGCTGCCATTTGTACATCTTTGGCAGTCGTTACGGATTGTCAGAAGCCAGTTAATCTGACTCCAGTCTTGCCAAGATGTACCGTGTTACCCAGTTAATGGGTTGTGGAGGTCTGGTAGGCAGCCGCTCCACGTAAAACACTGGTATTCAGCTGAATCTGGTTTGACTGGAAGCCGACCCCAATATAGTTGGGAAAAGGCTAGGCAGATGATGAGTAGAATCATAATATTCGAACCATAATTTATCATACAAAATATAATATACGTAAAATTTCATTTTCATCTTTATCGCAAAAGCTAATACTTTTGAAGATTGAACATTGATATTTTTTCAAGATTGATTGGGAAAATTTGACAGTGACGGGTAGCGTATGCCGTGTGGTGTCGGGCGGTGCTTTATGGTGCCGTAAAAGAATAATAGCATCCCATCACTTTCCGTGGGCGTCGTAAGAGGCGACTAAGGGACTCGCCAGAGAATGGGCAGCAGCGTTCTCTGTAAAAATCAAGACTGGCTGCGATCGCCAACCCAAGCGTGGCGATGATAGCAAGCTCCCCCTTTTGGTGGAGGCCTATGTCCAGCAGTGGACGTCTTTCGGCTGATATGATGATGATGGGTAGCGTGATGTGCTTTCTGATTTTGTTAAAATGGCCTTTTTAAACCCACTGGCATGTCCTATAAATATCATCAAACTATTCTCAACAAAATGCTCTTCAAAGCACCCGTTCATCGCACTTCCTTCCCTCAGATCTTGCGCCATTTTATGATATGGCGCCCTCTTCGCTCGCACAGAACAATGCCGCCTCCTAAGGACCTCGTGTGACACTCGACCTCGCTTTATTTCGGCAAGTCACTAGAGAACGTATTATAACGCCTCTGTACGCAATATATGGTACACACGACGATTTTACAAGTTCTTCACTACCAGTTTTACCTAGCCTCCCATTTTATCAAAAGTTGGTTCGATGCGAGGTCAGTTTACACTGGCATGAACACCAAAATAATTTGGGAACTCGAATCAAACAGCGTTGAACAGTGAGCTTTGAGTATATCTTGTTAGAAGGTGGTATTTAAAAATCTAAACAGTGCCCAGAAAACCAGAAACCAATTTTACCGAAAGGTTTCTTTGTTACGGTTTCTGGGTTCTGAAGATCATATACGCAGTCACTCCATGAATATAAATCTGGTATAAGGCATTTAGCTAAAACCAGATAGAATGAGAGGCGACCTCAATATAGTTGGTAAAAGGCTAGGCAAAGGGCATACAAACTTTGTGGCAATGTTTGTATTCCGTAATGTTTGTTTGTAAAAAAAAAAACATTCTTATTCAAGTTCGCTGCGCACGGTCTACCATACATATACACGATGTTATTTTAGTCGTCTGGGAGGAGCTCGTGGTTAAATAATAACAGCCGCACGGGTTGATCTTGAAGGTTAAGCAACGCTTGCCAAGGTTGGTCTGTGGATGGGTGACCATCTTAACATACCGAGTTTCCTCCGTGCCTCGGGAAGCACGTTAAGCCGTTGGTCCCAACTGTCATTTGTAGATCTTTGGCAGTCGTTACGGATTGTCAGAAGCCAGTAAATCTGACTCCAGTCTCGCCAAGATGTACCGTGTTACACAGTTAATGGGTTGTGGAGGTCTGGTAGGCAGCCGCTCCACGTAAAACACTGGTATTCAGCTGGATCCGGTTCGAATGGAAGCCGACCCCAATGTAATTGGAAAAAGGCAGATGATATTTTAGTCGTCTTACAACGGCAGCCCGCTTCATTTATCCAATGTCTATTAAAATTTGAGTTATGAACAAAATGAAAATTTTATTATGACGCATGAAGTTGAAACACCCTGAAGCGAGCGCAAGGATGGCGTAAAATGGCACGGCGACTTTGTTTTGATACTTAAACATTATTAACAGGGTTTTTATAATTTTAATGTATTATTTTTTAGGGTTCCATACCCAAAGGGTAACCAGCGGAAGCCTATTACTAAGTCTCCGCTGTTCGTCCGTCGGTACGACCGTCCGTCTGTCTGTCAGCGGGCTGTATCTTAGGAACCGTAATAGGTAGACAGTTGAAATTTTCACAGATTATGTATTTCTATTGTCGTTATAACTACAAATAATGGAAATTAAGGTAAATGGTACGGAACCCTTCGTGTGTGAGTCCGACTACCACTTGGCCAGTTTTTTTTACAGTTTTCTTAATAAATTATTTGAAAAAAACTTGCCCAGAGGTAGTTTATGTCGGGTACATTAAGTGGACCGCCTTTGCAACACGACTAATATGGCACCATGTATTTTTTTTTTTTTAATTGGGACAAGCCCGCCACACATTCCCAACCACTGCAACTCCTGAAAGCCAGAAACAACAGTGGCGACCACCAGAAAAACGCCGAGCCAATGAAACCCGACGAGTCCCGGAGAAACGATTCAACTGTCTTGGATCCTGCAACGAAATTAATCAGAAAAGTACAGCGGAGGAGTAGGAAAAAAATATATATAATTTCCACTTCCCTCCGCATTAAGCAGGAGACAGAATAGAACTAGGCCAATTATAGGCACCAAGGGACAAATACAACTGGGTTAAGCCCAGTTGCCAAGCACCACGGATTATATCTTACCACTTAAACTAATGGGTCCTAAATTGTGAGCTACTTTTGATTCCAGTAATAGGTATGGCAAAATCGCTTGAACGCACGGAAGTTTGTTCTGGTTTCAACAAGGTCCGTATAGTAAACTACCGGCACCGTGTATGCTTAGAGGACATTTTGCGACTTTACCTTCAAATGTCTTGGCAAAGTGACATTAGGGCAGCATATTGCTATTTTTAGGGTTCCGTACCCAAAGGGTAACCAACGGAACCCTATTACTAAGCCTCCGCTGCCCGTTCGTCCGTCTGTCTGTCAGCTGACTGTAAATCAAATATCGTAATAGGTAGATAGTTTAAATTTTCACAGATTGTGTATTTCTATTGCCGCTACAACAACAAATAAAAAAAAAATTAGGTTTATGGTACGACGCCCTTTGTGTGCGAGTCCGACTCGCACTTGGCCGGGTTTTTTTGTCAGCCACGCGCAGTGTAGCGTGAACTTGGCGACAGTGGTCGTACCCGCCATTATTTGGATACAAAAAAAAAATGTGTCATTATTTTTATTTCACAAGGCACTTATAAGACATCAGAAGGAAAGAGAGTTGCATTTGGTCGGTTTTTTTTTTTGTTCAGTGAAGTGTCTTCTTGGTAGAGGACACATATATGGGTATTTATGTGTGTTTATTTACCTGTCTTCTACCCATACTACCCATATAGGCTATGCCAACTCCATAGAAAAAAGTTCGAACCCCTTTGATCGCAATCTCAACAAAATTGCCTATCCCTCTAGCGCATGTAAGCGAGGTGATATTCTATCAGAATGTCTACCACGTCCAACGAACATTCCCAACATTCCGTTTGATACCAATTACTAAATAGACACGAATATGTTTGACATACAACGTTTTGTAGGGATGGGAAAGGAATGCAGGTGAGCCTGTCGATAAAATAGACCGAATTTTTGTGGCAAGTCGAACGTTCAGCTGTAAACTGTAATGTAATCTAAACTGAAGTGAGGAAACTCCGCCTATACTCATTGTGAAGGTATATTTTCTGGACGTTTGTTATTCAATCACACTTCAGCGGCTGAACGGATAATGAAGAAATATGGAACACGGGTAGGCTAGGACTTTTTTATTACGGTAGTAATTATTGAGAGCGAGTATTCGTCTATGTTTGCTGTTTTTGTGTTTATCTATAAAATAGCTTTTGTTGGCGACTTCATACGTGCATATCGCGTTTTTTCGGGGAACGGAATTTCAGAATATCCTCTTCCCTACACTCCCCAAGGAACCTAAATTTCAGCATTCTACGACCAGTAGTTTCGGCTGTGCGTTGTCTGTCAGTCACTCAGTCAGTCACTCAGTAACGGAAGACTAATTAGATTTTCAAAAAATATTCGACACGTATTTTTTCTTTTTTCACGTAAACAAAAAATAAAGGAGATATAGCGAGTTGAAGACACGCGTGACGTCATCTAGCTTGGTAAATTTGGTACATTTTTACCAAGCCAAATGACGTCACGTGTGTCTTTAACTCGCTGTATCTCCTTTATTTAAGTCGTTTTCTTAAGTTGATTTCTAGTAATTTTTGCATTATTACAAAATAACTTTAATCAATATGTAGGTAAAACTTTAAGGTAAATAAAAAAAGAATAAAAAAAGGTAAATAATTTTATAAAATCTAACGTCTATCCTAGTCTTAAGTCTCAAAGGTTTTTGTATCAATAAAGATTTTTATTTATTTATTTTAATTTGGTTCGGGCCAGTTCTTTTCAGTTGGAATAGAGCGTGTCATTTAAAGAAATGCATATTTAAAGATGCAAGAAAATATCCCCACCTATCTCGCATTCCAAGGCGTATTCGGTTTTAATCTCAATAACACAAGATCTGTCAAATGAAAGGATTTCAAGAGTGCGTTGAAGTGGTAATACCAAAGCCGAAAAGCAAAGCAGTGCCGAAAATATACCACATATCCGAAAGTTATTCCCACCCCTAGCCAAACAGATTTCACAAATATATTACTTGTTATATTTTAGCAAATGCTTTGACGCGTTCAAAGTGGAGCTTATGTTATATGTTTTGATAGCGAATAATTTCCGGTTGACTGGCATCAGAGATTACCTGACTATGCTTTGTAACGTTAATAAATTGCTAGTTATATTTATTAGGCGATAGGAACACGTGTAAATATCAGAAAGCCACAAGTCGCGACGAAGCTCCAAAGTCTTGAGCATCAACGACGAGTTGCTGGCTTGTCGGTTTTCTACCGGTTGCATTTTGGGGAATGTGCGACGGAATTGCATAATTTAATTCCGCCAAGCCCGTTCCATCATCGGACCACAAGACGAACGGCGATGCGCCACCGGTACATGGTGGATATCCCACCCACGCGCACAAAACGTTTTGGGAACACATTCATAATGCGTACAGCTAAGGAGTGGAATTCCCTGCTGGAGTCTGTGTTTCCCGATAGCTACAACCTGGGAGTCTTTAAGTCAAGAGTGAATAGGTTACTTCTAGGCAAGCGTGCTCCATCTTCGACCACATCATCGTTTACCATCAGGTGAGATGGTGGTCAAGCGCGTGCCTATCAATAGTAAAAAAAAAAAATAAAAATAATAAATAATGTATTCAAAGACGTAAAGGGTCTTAAGGGTGTGTGAAGATGTGATGAAGAAGATGAAGACCAGAGATGTGCGAAGAAGCGTAGCGAGGGATGTGTTTGTGGAGATGCAATAGAATATCTTGCGTTGAACGAGGCTAAGTAAATGAGGCGATTCTATAAAGGGAAGGTTTCGAGGTTTGGGCGTTAGGTGTGATGTTGGCACGAGTACGATATTTGGCGAGCTAGTGTAATATAAGGGTTTGGTAAGACTCGCGTCCCAGGACACGGGTCAACGCAGCATCTTCTTCTTATCGTATAAGTAGTAAGGTTTTACGACCCCACACGCACTTTTTTTTTTAGGATGGGAAATCATCAAATGACTCCTCCCGCTCTGGGTAAAGCAGGAGGGAGTGTCAGACTTTTACTGACTAAAACCCATCCGTGTTCCTCCTAGTGCTCTTTGCGTTCCAGGGTACGGTGCCTCTTTAGAACGAAGTCCGCAGCCCCAGCAGGCGCTGGCCCTAGCGGGCCCCGTCTTTAATGCTGACAGCTTTTTGAGGCGCGCGTGGAACACAGCGCGCCGTCGACCCGGGCCTGGTTTTGATCAGACGGCGAGCCACCCAACGCTCGCCGTCCGCAGACCCGCGACCCCACACGCCCTAGTATCAGAGTCAAAATTGTAGGACGTTCCGGGACATAAGATTTCACAGAATAAAATTAGAATCGTGTAATTTTTTATCGAGAATTCGAGTTGTTTATACATTATAACTTTCTACGACTACTTTCGGCTGTGCGTTGTCTGTCAGTTACTCAGTAATGAAAGACTTTTATATATACTCGTACCTATTGATGATACCACTTTCTTCATAGGATATTTATATTGTGTTGTATAATTTCACGCATAATTATTTCAAATGAATGCAACCATGATTTTGTAATCACTGATTTTAAAGTGTCCATGGAGCTTCTTTCACGTTCTTCTCCATAGAATCTACCCTTTGGAACGTGCAACTGCCGCGCTGGAGATAGGGTCAGTGAGTGTGTTATGCTGCAGAACAACTGCTGCTCCTGTCGCTAGCGAGGCAGTACTAGCTTTATCTATTTGACTAGCAGACTTTGAATACACGAAAGTGCCTGTTACTGGTCGTTTTGAAATAAAGTATTTTGTATACTCGTAGTATTTATTTGTATATTTCATTTCATAGAACCTGATTCTTCAGATATATCTATAGGTAGCTAGATATGTACGCACATATGTCAACGGAATAGCTATGCGAATAATGTCGTTGTTTGCACTCGGCTCAGTTATATTCCGCCTCAGTAAGTTTGGGAGCACCCTTAGGGTGTGTTCGGGCAGAATTGTCGGGCGTGCCACGTTCTTCGAGACGGGTTATAAGGACACTTGAATGACAATGAGTGATTATTAAAACGGATTTCGAGTTTTTGTTATGATAAGTGAAGAACGAATGTAGCCATGTCAACTGGCGGCACGGCGCAATAATTGAGCGATTGACTGCTGGTACTATGGCCTACAGATAGTTGTTCCGAGTCTGGCTGTGTATGTGAGATTATAAGTATATACCTACACGTTCCCAAGTAAAAAAAAAACTGAAAATAGTTTATTTGCTTTGTGTAAATAATGAAAACTAAAGTCTGCCAGGATTTGGAAGGGTGCAAAATTCTTCAGTGAGTTTTAAAATCTGTTCGAGACATCACCGGTAATTTTTTATGCTTGTTATTAGGGTACGTACAATCAAAATACGAACCTCTGAAGGAGTTATATGGCTTCTAAGAATTTTATCTAATATAATTTGAATCAGGAGGGCTACTCTAGAGAGTATGACCGAAGTCCGTAGTTTTGATCTTGGTTCATCTACGGACTTACGATTATTCCCGAACCTGAACTAAAAATGAATGACAACATGATTAGACAGAAACTGTTTGAACAATTCTTGGGTTGGAGGGCTCTGGATCCAGGAAATCAAATAAAACACGTAGCCGTTTAGACACTAACGTATAATGACTGGCAATTTTACAATACGCAACTACCTACAACACTTATCTATACATATAATAAAATCGTAGACCAACCGTGTCTGTACATTTAATATTTTTGCACAAAAATTACATAGAAAAGTTAGGAAAAAGATACAAAACACAAATATGCCATTTTTGAAATTTTTGTCTGTTTGTCTGTTTATCTGTTTGTCTGTTTGTCTGTGCGTTTGAGGGAGCATCACGCATAAACCACAGATTGGGTTCTAAATCTAGGCACTTAAAAATATTAAGTGATAATCCGAGTAACATTTAGCGTTTATTTCATCAAAATCGACCCACAAAATCAAAAGATATTGAATTTTTAAGTTTAGTAAGAGGCTTCCTAATTTATTCTGTTCCTCATGTATTCTGATTACAGCGCCATCTATTGAAAAAGATGAAATTCAGGAACGCATGTAAAAAACACCAAAACAAATTGTAGAGTTATGTGTGAAACTTTTAATACCCACGTGGCAAAATAAAATTGAACATTTTTACACCTTATCGGTATTTATCATAACAACCGATCCACAAATCAAAATATATTGAATTTTTAAGTTTAGTAGGAAACTTCCTAATGTATTGTGATTAGGCAAAGCACCATCTATTGAGAAAAATAAAATGCATGAAAACACACATACCCCCTAAAACACATTGTTGAGTTATTTATGGAACTTTTATACGTAGCAAAATAAAAGTGAACATTTTAATACCTTAATGTTGTCATACGGGCTCCTTATTTAACGTCTTCCAATGCAAAACATTTTGTCAGTTTACTTACTTGGTCGATAGATGGCGTTGCGCTGATAACGCGTTTTTCTTAATTGCGGTGTTAAGATTTTCTGCTGGAGAACGACCCTCATACGAGTTTGTGTTCGGTCTCATAAAGGTCTTGAAAGTCTTTTATAGGGTCGAAATTACCGATATCGCTGTTCTCTGTGTTAGATTCGTTTATTGTCCGTAAAACCAGTATTTTTATAATAGGTACTTATTATGATATAAAAGACTGGCTGTAGAGTTTCTTGCACGTTCTTTTACACAGTGATCTACTTACGTTTAAAAAATCCCAAATAGCTTCATGTTTTTGACAGACTGATCTTAACAATTCAAAAGTATCTACCTGTAAATAAATGATTTGAATCTTGAATATCTCCCAAAGTAGGTACTCCCGAGATAAGAATGCTTATGTGGTATTCCAGACTATAATCTACCTCTGTGCGAAATTTCATCCAGATCCGTTCAGCCGTATTGTCGTAATTGAGTAAGAAACATCCAGCTAGCCAAACTTTCGCATTTATTAGTAAACAAAAATTAGAAGTAACATAATAGGCTGGCATCGACCTAAGCGCACGCGAACGATGGCGCGGGCACAGCTAGTTGCTAATAAATATAAATGTACCCACAGTAACTAATTATAACTTACATTACACCTCCGCTCTTATTTCTTAAAATAATTATTGTTTTTCTGTTTTTAACACTTAAAAATGCTATGAATACGCACTTAGTATGAATACACACTTCGCGTACCCAAGGGCTGGCTTTTACCTCTGACAGGATAAGTATTGCCATACAACGTGACAATGCCGCCAGTCTTTTGGGCTCACGTCCAGTCGAAAGCGATGCGAACGATTTTTTTGATACCGTATTATAGTTAGGAGTTTTATTTTCTATTTTAAGTGTTTAAATGTAGTTTGCTATTTAAATAAATTTATCTGTATTTTTTAATTAAAAAAGCAGAGTTGAGTTAGTTTGATACTTGCCAATAGCTGCCAGTATCTGACGTAGTATATTTTAGTTACTTATAACACTCACCAAGTCCTAGCCACCGGCGCGTGGCACACGTAGATGTACCGTTGCACTGCCAGCGCCAGGGTTAGCCAGATGCTCGCCGTGTGGAACATAGCTGGTATCACCTGGGGACAAGAGAGAGAAGTTTTATTCAAGTTCTGAGGATATTGGGAGCAGAAAAAACGCCGTGGTCTTTTTCTTCTTATCGTGTGGGCAGTAAGGTCTAACCGACCCCACACACCCTGGTGTCAGAGTTTCTAAACCGCCTCAAGGGCCTCTGACATGGATTATTTGACGACCGCCATTTGGCGGCTGGGACCACCGGCTTGTATTATCTATACTAATATTTATAGCTGAAGAGTTTGTTTGTTTGTTTACTTGAACGCGCTAATCTCAGGAACGTCTGGTCCGATTTGAAAAATTATGTCAGTGTTAGATAGCCCATTTATCGAAGAAGGCTATAGGCTATATATCATCATGCTAAGGCCAAGAGGAGCGGAGCAGTAATGAATATTGTGACGCAGACGAAGTTGCGCGGGTCAACTAGTGAAAATATATATCTCCGATCTTGACACGCCTATTTCGCCTTTCGTTTGAGACTGGAAAAGTGCCGAAGGCTTGGAAGCAAGCTAACGTGCAGCCCGTGCCCAAGAAGGGTAGTCGAGCTGACCCGTCGAATTATAGACCCATCTCGGTAACGTCCATACTTTGTAAGACTATGGAACGCGTGCTGAATCATAAGCTCCTGGCGTACCTAGAAGCGAATGATATTCTTAGTGACCGTCAATATGGGTTCCGCCGAAATCGGTCAACTGGGTATCTTCTAGCGTATGCCATTCACATCTGGAGTGAGGCCATAGAGAAACACGGGGAGGCACTAGCGGTCTCCCTTGACATCTCGAAGGCCTTCGACAGGGTCTGGCACGATAGCCTTATTAGTAAGCTTCCTTCCTTCGGTCTGCCCGCCGGTTTGTGTGATTGGATCGCAGACTTCCTGAGGGAGTGGTCATAGATGGCTGCTCGTCTGGACTGCTGGATATTAATGCCGGGGTTCCTCAGGGTTCGGTGCTTTCGGCAACACTGTTCTTGCTGCATATTAATGATCTGCTTAAACCCGGTACCTTTGGGTATGCAGACAACAGCACTGTTGCTGAAAGATACGTGTCCGACGCACGAGCTGGTGGGTCGCAGATCCGGTCTCTCCGGGAGGCAATGGTTGAGCGCTTGAACGTGTCCTTACAGGCAGTCTCTGAATGGGGCGATGCCAATCTGGTCAAGTCATCTACTCTCAATTTTGGCCCTTACATAGAGGAAAAGGCTCAAGTGGCTGCAAAGAAGTTGGGGATTCTGGCAAAGGTGAGACGATACTTCACGCCGGAACAGCTAAGCGCAAGTTCGATCGTGTATGGAGTACTGCTCTCATCTTTGGGATGGATCTGCCAGATACCAACTAGATGCCCTTGAGTCAATTGAGAAACGAGCCAAGAGGATCATCGGCAATGAGAGGCTTGTCGCGACGATGCTCCAAAGTCTTGAACATCGACGGCGAGTTGCTAGCCTGTCGGTTTTTTACCGGTTGCATTTTGGGGAATGTGCGACGGAATTGCATAATTTAATTCCGCCAAGCCCGTTCCATCATCGGACCACAAGACGAACGGCGATGCGCCACCGGTACACGGTGGATATCCCACCCATACGCACAAAACGTTTTGGTAACACATTCATAATGCGTACAGCTAAGGAGTGGAATTCCCTGCCGGAGTCTGTGTTTCCCGATAGCTACAACCTGGGAGCCTTTAAGTCAAGAGTGAATAGGTTATTTCTAGGCAAGCGTGCTCCATCTTCGACCACATCATCACTTACCATCAGGTGAGATAGTGGTCAAATGCGTGCCTATGTATAGTAAAAAAAAAAAAATACAAAACAATAAATATTATTAAAAAGGATTTTTCAGCCTGACCCGTACTAGAATAGAAATACCTACTGGAAAACACATTACTGAATTTCCATAATCCAAAACTTTGGTCTGTTGGATTTCGACTAACTAAGCTTCTAAAAACGTTTAAATAACTCTTGAAACTGAACAGACAACTAACTTTCAGAGCTGTCAAACAAAAAAGAAGTTTACGTTTCGTTAACCTCTGATAATCAGCGACCGATTTTTTGTAGGAGAAAAATGGATTGGCATAACGTAACTCACACGTTCTAAAAAAAATCGCTAGTTTTTACCGAGCTGGGAAAAATTGGCCCGATTATCGGTGCCACAAAAAGTCTGACGTAGGTGGGCAGCCTTAAGCGACATAAATTTAGGTATCATCAAAAAATTTGGGCTCGCTCATTCAGCACAGTTACAGTGTTACTGCAGGAAAATTATCTTAATAAAATTAACGTCGATCAGATCGAATAATTCGTGTAGTTTTGAAAATTGGTACAGTAGGTGTCCAGATGAACATACTAAAAGTCCCCGAGGTTGTTCAGGTTTTTGCTTGTATCTCCAAAACCACTAAAAATAACTCCTTGCTCACTTCTGCATTAATTATCTACATTAAATTTTCTGTACATTATGTCTCTGATATTTAATTGTAGGATCAATATTTTAGGAGATAGAGGGTATTTAAAATTGATAAAATAAAATAAGCATGCTTAATTTGCTTATGGGTTAATCCGGCACTGAGTGTTATCAAAAGCACTTACTTAGTGCTTTTTAAATCAGTAACCTCAAGAGACGTCCATTACATCACAGGTACTTGTCAGTTATTTCCGTGTGTCGAGCCGGAGTTCCCGACGGAAATTGTGCACTTGACGCGAGTAGCTTTACTTTCGTGAGACTCGTCGGGAAGTGCAGACTTTCGGATTTTGCGGTTTATTGAATTTGTGTGATGCTCTCTGCGGCATTTTATTGGTTCTGATTTTCGGGTGAGTGTTGCTTGCTTTCTTACGCGGTTTAGGCACTTGTCTCACCGCCGGCGATCAGCGAGTAGCGAGTGAAAAGTTTCGATAGTTTTGACGCTCGGCTTTCAGCGAGTACTTTAGTGCAACGGGCTTTTACTCGCAATACTCGCTCCGGTCCGCACTATAGGTAGATATTACCACAGTTTTGTTGTTCTGACCGCCAGGCGAGTGTCGCTGAGCGAGTACAATCTTTAATAGCTTTTCTCGCTGCGATCAACTAGAGGTAAGAGCCGCTTGCCGGCAGTGTGAACAGCCAGCTATCAACATGTGTCTCTTTTACTCACACGAGATCTATATCTTTTGTCTCTTTCCTCAGCGAGCAAATTGTCGATAGCTACTTGCTTCCTCGCCGGCGGTGAGACAAGTGCCTTAGTTCAGAGACTTTTTTCCATCCAACGATCCGTTTGTAAAATATGAAGATTTAAAGTGCATATTTTGTTAAAGTCAAGTGCCCCCACCTGCATAATAAACGGTTGTTTCTGGAGACGTTAAAATAATTCATGGTAGTAGCATTTATTTATAACGAATTTTAATGGTAAACTCTCAAAACTAAAGGCATTACAAGTTAACGTATAATTAAATAGGTAGTCGAACAACCTGTAAAATGTTAATATTGTGACGCGCAACTACGAAACCCTACACTGCGCGTGTCCCGACACGCATTTGACCGAGTTTTATGATTACATTCCTGATTAGCTGCTAAGGGTCGAGATGTTCGTGCCGACTCACGTTATATAAAAAAAAATTATATACGCCCTTTAGCCATAAGAGCAAAACCGGGAGAAGAAACTAGTATCCTGTAATCCTGCATCACTTCAAACTACCAATAATAAACCAAGACACTTCAAACAATTAGAATTCCCTACCCAAACTATTTGAGAGACATATTACATAATTAATATTCAAATATGGAATCTCAGCCTACGGCTTCAAGGCAGATTAAGCCTTATCTGTGAGGCATTCAGCTGGGCTAAACTTGAGCACAAAGACGATGGCTATACAGCCTATAATACCCTGTCAACCTATATCGGAATCCTCAGTGGCTCAGATGATAATATATTGTGTGAGGTGTATTATGTAAGGGGTTTTAATATTATCTTGATTCTCAGGGAAATTGATGAAATAAGTACCTTACCGGGGAGGGGAAAACGTTGATAATATTTTTATGGACGCTTGACGAAATAAAAAAAGGCTTATGTTTAACTTACCACCAGATATAGTAACATTTAGGAGACAAAAATAGTAAATGATCACCAAAATTAAACACGCATTTTAATTTAAAATTATAACCAAAATTTTAACGTCTCGCTATCCTATTTAAGTAAAATGACTCCAAATAAATCATTGTTAACCCAAAAGTAGTAAATGATCACCAAAATCATACCAGCATTTTAATGTAAAATTAAAATTAAAGTTTTTACATCTTGCTATCCTGTTTAAGTAAACTAATGTCAAACAAATCATTGTTAATCCAAAATTTTTAAGGTGAATGCTCCAGGGTAGCCCGCGAAATTCAAATATTTTTATGTTTTTTTGCAATTTGCCGGTCAGTGTGAAGCTGTATGTGGACCAAATGCGATCCGCGACCGTAACGGGTATTTATCTAAAGAATTATAACCATTTTAATCATCAATATAGCCCTCTAAGTTCATGTAGTTCGAAAGAATGAATATTTCAGAAATAATCATTCTTTCGAACTACAATAGTACTAGCTATTTTAGTCACGACTGCACCTCAAATTGTATTCGAACACCAAATGTAGTAAATGATCACCAAATCTTAGCGAGCAAATTAATGCGCTATTTTTGCCTAAATAAACTACTGTGATTGCCATAAAATGTAGACTTGGGGTTACAAACTGGATAAAATAGGTTAGGTTAGGTTAGAATTGTGACCAACAGCGCGCGAGCCGAGCGAGCGAAGCGAGCGTTGCCGCGGCAGCGGCCGGCGAGCGCTACTTCTCGAATATTTTTTTGGAAAAAGTTATTTATTTCACACTTTTTTAACTCCAAACACCAAACAATAGCTGCCAATAAAAATGAAAGAAAGCTTATAAATTAAAATAAAGCTTTATATTTACTTAAGGTGGATGCTCCAGGGTAGCCCGCGAAATTCAAATATTTTATGTTTTTTGCAATTTTCCGGTCAGTGTAAAGCTGTATGTTGATCAAAATTTTCGCAGAAGATTCGCGGCCGTAACGCGTAAAATGTTAATTCAACGAAAGAATTATAATCATTTTAATCATCAAAATAGCCCTCTAAGTTCATGAAGCCCTATAGAATGGTTATTTCATGAAACAGTCAAAAAGTCAATCGCAAAAAACATAATACGTCGTTGATAGTCCAATACCGCGTAACTAACAGTGTTAAATACCACGTAAGTACATCTTTGCAAGTTTACAGGAGGGCCAAAAAATTAATTTTCTTAACAAGAAATCAGCCAAATTTCAAACAAACTTGTGTTTTAGGACCATTTCGTTCTTCTGTAACTAATGCACTTTTTTAAATTAATATTGCTATTAGTTACAAAGTCACTTACGCCTTTTTTTTTTTTAACGGTTATGGATCAACACTTACGCGGAATTGTTAATAAAATAAAAAAATGCTTTATATTCAATCAACCATTCATTAAATATTTTAAGTATTCTAATAATTTCACATAAACCATTTTCATCATATTCATTCTACCACTACATAAAAAAATTAACAAAAGGACCAAAACTCAGACAAAAAGTAATGTCTGTTAACAGTTACACTCTTCCCTAATTATAAAGTAATTTTAACAATCACAAAATGAATTACTGCCTAAAAAACATTTATTAAAAATATAATCCTCATTTGAGCAACAGTGACCCAAAGCATTATTAATTAGGTAGTAACTAATCAAACTGTCTCAAAATTATCATAATTAACTACTAAAATTTAAAAACAGTTTTATATAATCTACGAAAACCCTTATAATCAACAAATTGACTCGAGAGGGAAAAAAAAAAATAATCTCCTTTTAAAAGGAGATAATTTCTTTTTGTAGGTCGCTTTTTAATCTTTCGTTTACTAACTACTAATATTGATAAATAGTAGTCCATGAATAATAATATTGATAGATCTCGCTCTCGAGTCAATTTGTTGATTATAAGGTTTTTGTAGTTTATATAAAACCATTTCTAGATTTTAATAGTTAGTTACGATAATTTTTAACACTTTTTAAATGTTGCTTGTGCTGATATTTTGTTTCCTGAATTTCGATGAATAAAGTAGAGAAACTTTCCATAAAGGTAATGATATAATTTTAGATCTCCTGGGTAAGGATTAGCTCCTTGGGCAAGGAGCTGAAATCAACTTGATAATTAGTCTTGCATTCAATTGATCCGTTAGGATTATACCTTAACACGCGTAGATCAAAAACGCAGCTATCACCAAATCCAGGTCTTATTGAGTCGTATGTTTGGTACCTTTTTTCGCTGTAATCTTTAAAGAATGTATGGTCTGGTTGTATCACGAAAGAAGTTAGGAGGATACCATTTCCGTACTTACACAGGTACGAAAATGGTTTCCTCCTAGCTTCTTTCGTTATGGATGCATATTGAGAAGGCAAAAACATTTCGGTTTTTTTTTTTATTTTCTCTCCATGACGGAATATACAGAGTTGACCTCCATTCGCGTGTGAACGTACTTACATAAACAATAATCCAAAAAATCTCTTAAAAAACTTTTTTATTTTATTTTATTTGTAATGGGTTTGCTCTTGAGTCTAGTCTATGTCTGAGATGACAGAGACAAAGTCTACGATAGAGCGAGCTTACCCAGAAGGAGCCTGTGCCTGATTTTCAGCCGGAGCGCTAAACAAATCCTTTCCTTGTGGCTATTCCACCAATTCGCACAAAGCGTTTTCAAACGTCTTTTATAATGCGCACAGCAAAGGAGTGGAACTCTCTGCCTGCGTATGTGTTTCCAAAAGCTTACAACCCTAATCTCTTCAAAGTTAGAGTGAAGAGGCTCCTTCGGGGTAGGCTCGCTCCATCGTAGACTTTGTCACTGTCGTCTCTGACATAGACTAGAGTCAAGGGCAAACCCATTACAAATAAAAAAAAAATCCTGACACACTCTTGTTCTACGATAGATCCGCGGAATCGTTGCTGTTTAATTACCCGTCTTCCTATTGGTCTAAGATTAAAAAAATTTTCTTACGCGTCGATGTCAATCACAATCAGCTACCTACAGCTGCGAAATCTCAATTTTGATTTTTTTGCACATACGCGGTATTCAATAATGTAAGTTACGCGGTTTTGGACTATCAACGACTTGAATTTCGCGGGCTACCCTGGCGCAACCACCTTAAGTGAGGTGAACTGTGAACAATTCAAAATAGCAGAACAGTTTCATCCACTATAGTTAGTTGTCAATGAAACTACACGGCGTTCCTGCTATTATATTGTACTTTAATATTATCCCCCTTTGTGTTTGATTTCCAGAATTCACTTGAACCTCGAAATCTATTTACAATCCTGTGAGCACCAGAATAGTGGACTGACTGCGTTCGAGACATCTTTTGGTAATCAAAGCTTTGTAGGACCCGTAACTGCAGTTTAGTAATAGGTATGTCTGAGTACCGTTTTAGACAAAGAGACGGTATTTCAGTAGAATTCCGGACTGTTAAAAGCAAAATCCCCATTTCATGTCCGGACAAATACTTTCCATCCCAGGTTGTCTGGAAGAGATCGCGGAATGCGATAAGACCGCCCATTGTATGTGTTTTAGTTTTAAGTTTCCTTTTGTATTACTTTTGGTGTATGTACAATAAAGCGTATAATAAATAAATAAATAATAAATAAATGGGTACAATTTTATAGAAATTCTCGAGCTCTACAGGATGAATGGGAATTAAATGATAAATAACTGGTAAAGTAAGGGTGTACTATGTATTTATTTATCTTTTTAGAGTTCCATACCCAAAGCGTAACCAACGGAACTCTATTACTAAGCCTCCACTGTCCGTCCGTCCGTCCGTCTGTCAGCGGTCAGTATCTCAAGAACCGTAATAGGTAGATAGTTGAAACTTTCACAGAAATTTCTAATGGAAAAATCCAATAAACGCGTTTTGCTCGACCTGGTAATCGAACCTAGCACCTCGTGCTCAGCTGTCGTACTTGCAACCACGATGCCAACAACGGCCACAGTGTTTTATAATTAAACCTCTCCTCTTCAGGAAATATCTACAGCTACACTTACAGTTTTACTTTCACTCAAACTACGATCCACAAATAAATTTAAAAAGTGGATACAAACTTTAGTACTTCAAAATCTTACAGATCTCGAATCGAAATCAATCCGATGAATCCACTGAAATACAAAGAAATAAAAAAAAAATCTATAACTTTGCAACAAACTGTGGCATTAAGTCTTTGCTTCAAACAATTTCAGATTCCCGTCTCTTTGGTAACACAATTTTTGAATTCTCAAACACTAGGCGATTATACAAAACTTACAAACTTAGTTTTGCAGTCAACAAAAAAAATCTACAGACAATTTTGCTGGAGAACTGCCTTTTCAAACTGCAAGGTAACTTTGTTTCCGCTGAGTCCGCAAGTTGCTAGTGGATATCTGTGTGAGAAAATATCGGATTCTCTAGTGCTTTCGAGCGCTCAAACGGTATTGGAACTTGGAGCTATCGCTGGGTTCTATTCGCATTGTATCATTAGAGTGAACAGGCTCCTTCTGGGTAGGCTCGCTCCATCGTAGACTTTGTCTCTGTCATCTCTGACATAGGCTAGAGTCAAGAGCAAACCCATTACAAATAAAAAAAATAAAAAATAAAAATTGGGTGTCATTTTAGCCGACTGCAGTTGTGCGGAAGGGTTATAAATTTATCGGCTATGTGCGTTCAAATGATATAGATAATCAATAAGGTTTTGGCCGAAGGGTGGCCAATGTCAGTTTAAAGACGCCTGATTTGAACGACAATAAATTTGGCTGATTGCATTGTCACAATGTTGTGGGAAATGCACAATTCAATTTAAAAATTTACATCAGTCCGAATATTAACTATCGGGCAGTAGCCCGCCAGGCACAACAACCGTCTGGTAGTAGGATCCTCCCTTTACAATGGAGGTGTGCGGAACTTATGTAAGGCAGTGACCGAGTGACGTCCAAGGACTGGAAGAAGAAGTGTTGGTCGACCAGCAGCGAGATGGACGGATGACATTGTTGCCATCGCAGGAAAAACCTGGATGAGGCTGGCATAGGAGCGTGGGGATTGGCAGAAGAAAAGAGAGGCCTATGTTCAGCAGTGGGCGAAATCAGGCTGTGAATGATGATGATGATGATGACGTGCGGAACTTTACTCTCTGTTCTGCACACCTCGAAAATAAGACTACAAGACGTATGGCAATGCACCACCCGGTATAATTATCAAGTTGGCAAGGAATTTTCGTAGTGGGGGAATTTCGCGCCTGTAAAAATACGCTACGAAAATCTTATATATGTTATAATATATGGTGGACATCCCTGCTCATACGCACAAAACAATTTGCCAATATGTAGTTTAATTGTTCGTACAGGTAAAAAAACTTTACAACAAAATAACTTCAGTAGAAAGAAAAGAACTTTAATTTATTCTTTCTACTGAAGTTATTTTGTACCTTGTAGTGTTTTGTTTTTGGAAGTCGGTTGTATTTTTTGTAAAAAGTTTTTTATTTTTCACTTTTTAGTGGTACCTAGGTACCTGCGTACCCATTAACAGCGTACCAGCGCAATGTTATGTTAAGAACTGGTGTAAACACTAAAAAACATGCGATTTCAGCAATCCCGATCCCTTTGCTATCATTTATTGAAGAGGTCCGTTGCCTGCCTCCGAAGTTCTTCGTCAGATCTTCACCAAATTGAAACGGGACCAGTCCAGGAAAATACTCTTTCAAACAAAAAAATAATCATCCAAATCGGCTGACAATTGGCGAAAGTATCGCTGAACAAAAATTTTTCATGGGATCTTATCATCAGATCCTAATTTATACCTTTCATCATCAGCTCAGCAACATGAGATTACCAGGCACAAATATCTGAATTGCGTTAGAAAGTTCATGAAAAACATTGTATGTGCCTATAAAATTTGAGGGTTGACCTCGATTTTCGTGGGATCCCATCATCAGATTCTGACATGGTGACAATGGGACCAATCGAGAAGTATATCCTTTCAGATGAAACAAAAATTTTTCAAATCCGTTCATAAATGACGGAGTTATGAGGTAACAAAGATAAAAAAATTTGAAGTCGGTTATAAAGTGGAAATCTCTGCTGGTAAATGTTTTGAAGTCATTCGTCAAGAGTTCGGAAAAGCTAGACAGGGAGTTTATTTTCACGTGGAATGAAGAATAAGTCCATTTTCCAGTTCAAATGTACGACTTCAAATTACATAAACCGAAAAAAAAACACGTTTCTTGAATTGGAATGTATTTCAATTTTTTATTTAGTTTGATTTTCATTATTTATTGTTATAGCGGCAATAGAAATACACAATTTGTGAAAATTTCAACTGTCTACTTATTACGGTTCTTGAGATACAGCCTGCTGACAGACAGACGGACGGATGGACTGCAGAAGCTAATTAATAGGGTTCAATTCGTTACCCTTCGGGAGGAGGTCGTGGCTAAATAATAACAGCTGCATAGGTCGAACTACTAGGTTAAGCAACGCTAGCCATGGTTGGTCTGTGGATGGGTGACCATCTTAACATACCGAGTTTCCTCCGCGCCTCGGAAAGCACGTTAAGCTCTTGGTCCCGGCTGTCAATTGAAGATCTTTGGCAGTCGTTATGGATTGTCAGAAGCCAGTCAATCTGACTCCAGTCTTGCCAAGAAGGACAATGTTACCCTGTTAATGGATTGTAGAGGTCTGGTAGGCAGCCGCTCCACGTAAAACACTGGTATTCAGCTAAATCCGATTTGACTGGAAGCCGACCCCAATATAGTTGGGGAAAGGCTAGGCAGATGAGTTGGTTACCCTTTGGGTATGGATATGGAACCCTAAAAACTAACCCAATTTTCTATCTCAGTAGCTGCACTTCACTGAAAGCAGTATACACATCGAAGTAGTATAACTAACTCAATAAATGAACGACTGATCAAAAGAATTCGAGTGTGAAACTATCCGGAGCATTCCGAACCTTCCTTTGTGAAGTATCAGTCAGCATTCCAGACTTTCCTTTTTAGGGTTCCATGACAGAATTAAAAAAGGATGAGTCCTCTGAGGCGAATTGAGAACCTTTTTTTGAAGTCGGTTACAAGGAAATCTTGTAGCAAAATAGCTTTGTTTGCAGATATCAGAGTAAATGGAAATAAAAATACTTTTATTTCCGTTTCAGCCGCTTAGATTTTGGCTTTGATGGATAACAAATGCTGTTTAACCCCTCCGGCTCCGCGCACTTAAAACGGCCACATCATAAAAGACCTTGCATTATTGCAATAGAGACTAAAACCACGCGAGCGCACCGTCCCACACGTGGGACACCGGTGCCGGACGGGTTAATAAACTGAAAAGTGCTTGAATTTTCTAAATAGATAGGCCTTTGGTATTAGTAGGATGTTTCATGCCTAGCGTTAGCTTTTTTCATCAAATGACTGACATCAATGAAGTGGCAGTGGGTAGGACACACTGCTCGCAGAACAGATGGTCGATGAGGCAGAAAAGTTCTGGAGTGGCGACCGCGTACCGGAAAATGCAACGTTGGAAAGCCTCCCACAAGGTGTACCGATGACCTGGTGAAGGTCACGAGTAGCCGATGGATGCGGGACGCGCAGGACCGGTCGTTGTGACGACGCTTGGGGGAGACCAACTTCGGCTCTTACTGACTAAAACGCATCCGTGTTCCTCCTCATGCCCTTTGCGTTCCAGAGCCGCGGTGACTCCTTCAAACAAACTCTGCAAACCCTGGCTGACAATAGATAAGATAAGATAAGATAAGATATTTTTATTTGCATAAAACATGGTATACAAGGTGTTATTAATGGCCCAAGCGGGCCCCGTCTACACAAACTTTAGCTACCCCTTATCTCTTACTCCGCAAAGCTTAAACACTTAAATAATTCTATATAGGTTTTAGTCAATTTTACAGCAAAAATAAAACAAGGTCTTCAACTAGTATAATTCTTAGCAGCCAACAGAAATTAAAGTTACATCGATCGCACTTAATATCGAAGTAAGTACCTAACTTTAAAATTGGTTAAAATTCTTTTACTACCAAAGTACGGAACTCTTTCGGCGGGTGGTTCTTTGCAATTTTTTTTAGCAATCTGTGCTTTTCATAGATCCCTGTTTTGTGGTGTCGAAGCATGGATTCCGCTAAATACCAGAATTTTACGAAGAGTGGCTGCCTACCAGACCGCCACAACCCATTTACAAGGTAACGCGGTAGTTCTTGGCAAGACTGGAGTCAGATTTACTGTCTTCTGTCAATCCGTAATGACTGCCAAATATATTCAAATGGCCGCCGGGAACAACGGTTTACTCCGGGCCACGGAGGAAACTTTTTATGTTGGGATGGTCACCCATCCACAGACTAACCTCGGCAAGCGTTGATTAACCTTGAAGACCGACCTGTACGGCTTTTTACTTTAGCCAATTTAACAGTATCACAATTCTTAGTAACCAATAAAAAAGTTTTGCGATCGCACATAAAATCGAAGTTTTTGAAAATGCTAAAAATACTATTTCTACTAAGGTACGGAACTCTTGGTAGGTGGTTCTTTGCAATTTTTTTAGCAATCTATGCTTTTCACAGACCCCTGTTTTGTGGAGTCTATGTTACACGGATTTGTTAAAAGAATGTGCGCTGGGAATGTGACAGAGCTTTATTTTAGCAATGTCTCTGTGGGCAGTACTTTACTGAAATATTTGCGTGTTTTGGCTTCAAATTAGGGGTCGAGTAAGCCAGAAACGAGTCAAGTTTTGCAAAATGTTGTGTGAGCCTAAAATAAAAAAATAAAAAAATCAGATAATAGTTCTAACCCTAAAGATTACAGGAAAACCCATAAGAAGTCTGTAGTGTAAAACATGAGTTATAAATATGAGATTGGTTCGGAACCCTTTGCCCGCGGGTTAGACTAGTACGTGGCCAGTGATTTTTACAGACTGCAAAACCTAACTCATACAGCACAAATATAGAGCCACACTAACGAACACTCGTTGAGGAGCTCGTGGCTAAAATAATAACAGCCGCACGGGTCGATCTTCAAGGTTAAGCAACGTTTGCCAAGGTTGGTCTGTGGATGGGTGACCATCTTAACCGAGTTTCCTCCGTGCCTCGGAAAGCACGTTAAGCCGTTGGTCCCGGCTGTCATTTGTACATCTTTGGCAGTCGTTACGGATTGTCAGAAGCCAGTAAATCTGACTCCAGTCTTGCCATGAAGTACCGTGTTACCCAGTTAATGGGTTGGGGAGGTCTGGTAGGCAGCCGCTCCACGTAAAACACTGGTATTCAGCTGAATCCGGTTTGACTGAAAGCCGACCCCAATATAGTTGGGACAAGGCTAGGCAGATGAGCAGATGACTAACGAACACTCGTTAATTCCTACCAGAGCATCCAGATTACCAATACCCGGATAAGAATTACCCACATTGTAACAACACAATGCCATCATTCAGACCCAAACACAATGCGATCGGAAGAATATTGATACCCGGATTGATTGAAACCCGGGTACCCGGGAATAAACGGGTAACCGGGAAAGTTATTTTAGAACTTATTATGAACGAGATCGGGTGTAATGATTGTGTTTGAATGGGTGGATTTTAATTACGCTGGGTTTTCGAGCTATTGATTTTTTCAGAATTTTTGAGAATTGTTAAGTTTTTATTTGGTCAGGCCAAATAAAAAAAAAAACTGAAAATGAAAGTAGAAGACTTTGTAGAGAAATCTTCATGAGTTGTTCATTTATGCGTAAAATTGTCAGCTTCGTAACTGTGTTGAAAATTGTTAAAATGTTGGTCTAAAGTAAAAAAAATGTGTTCGGTAAATTATGAACTTAAAAATCTAAACAGGTGACTTCATAATTCCTGAGTAAGTTTTGAGAATGCGCCAGACTTTCAGAAAGGGAACTCCTTTAATTTTTAATTTAATTTGATTAATAACAGCAACAGAAATACACGACATGTAAACATTTCAAGTGTCTACCTACGAGTGTATATAGTTCACGAGATACAGCCCACTGATAGACAGCAGAGACTAGTATTACGGAACCCTAAAAAAGTCATTTGCAAGTCCATTTGGTAGTGGCAATATTGACTTTGGTTTAATTCAAGCGGAACGAAGGCTGGAGGAAGGGATCGCAAACATTTTTTATAAATACCTAACGAAACGAATCAACAGTTCATAGTGATGTGAACTGGCTCGCAATTTTATCGATGAATTGAGAAAAAAAAGCCACCCAAGTGCAAGTTGGACTTGCATGCAAAGGGTTCCCAACGAATAATATATTTTAACATGTTACTAAAAAAATCATAGATATGTTATACGATTAGTTTTTTTTTAAATCGGCTGTGACAGACGGACAGACTGATAACCGACTGCGCCTCAAAACTGGCTTTATCTTCGAGATTAAGCAGCATTTGCCGAAGTCGGTCTGTGGATGGTCAATCGCTTGATTCTTGGCGTTTTTGGCTTTGATAGACGTTACTGGTAGCCAGAAGCCAGAAAATCTGACACCGGTCTTAGTAGGAGTTGTGGAGATCAGATAGGTGTACAACAGAACATGTAAAATACTAGACTCGGCTGCATCCAGTTCGACTAAAAGCCAACCCTAATGAATTTGAGAAAAGGCTAGGCAGAAGAATATCCATCACGATTTGAACGGCGCAGATAAAGAAAACGCTACATACTGATCTAGAGAATATAAAGTACAAAATAAAAAAATGTTACGTAAAAATAAATAAATACACAAATAGAATAAATGACTGACTAAATGTTAAATTAATTTATTTCAAGAAAGACAACTCGACATAGATCACAATACAATAAAATAGAGGTTATGAGTCTGACTTAAAAAAAAAACATATCAGATTGTTAAAACCTTATTAATCATTAATCGTCAAAAATATACACAAGAAATCGACCAAACATCGACACCGGCCCAACCCTAGCACGCTTCAGTATAATCGGCGGAGGCCATCGTTTGTACTGCATATTGGATATCAACCCCGCACTATTTACCGACACCCGTGGGTTCTAATAGAATTCGTAGTAATGCGTTATCATTGTGAACCCTTTGCCTGTTGTTGATATACCTGCGTGGATATGGAGAATTTGGCAAGGGATTTTGAATTTGAATGTAAGCTCACAGAATTTCCTCCGTGCACGTTAAGCCGTTGGTCCCGGCTGTCATTTGTAGATCTTTGGCAGCCGTTACGAACTGTCAGAAGCCAGTAAAATGTCACCAAGAACTGCCGTATTACCTAGTTAATGGGTGAAGGTCTGGTAGGCAGCCGCTTCGCGTGAAATACTGGTGTTCAGCTGAATCAAATTTGACTGGGAGCCGACCCCAATATAGTTGGGAAAAGGCTAGGCAGGCTATTTATCACTTTTGCTACATTACCTATAGATCTTTTCCCCTTCAGAATCAGCTCAGGTAATCCACCCCAGTTCAACCTCATCATCTGCCTAGCTTTTTCCCAACTATATTGGGGTCGGTTTCCAGTCAAGCCAGATTTAGCTGAATACTAGTATTTTACGAGGAACGGCTGCCTAACCCATTACCTGTGTGACACGGTACTTCATAGTAAGACTGGAGTCAGATTTACTGGCTTCTGACTATCCGTAACGACTGCCAAAGATCTATAAATGACAGCCGGGACCAACGGCTTAACGTGCTTTCCGAGGCACGGAGGAAACTCGGTATGTTTAGATGGCCACCCATCCACAGACCAACCTTGGCAAGCATTGCTTAACCTTGAAGATCGACCAGTGTGGCTGTTAGTATCTAGCCACGAGCTCCTCAAACTGTTCAACCTCACCCTCTCTAATTGTTCTGAGACTTAGCTACAGCTTTGATTATCAATATATAAGCCGAGCTTGGCGACACAGAGCGATAACCTTAGGCCGACAGATTAAAAGATGGCATAGCTCGTTTGCTTGGCTTGTCGAGCTGTAGATTTGAAGTGATTATGACTTTGTTGGAGGATGCTTTAACCATGCCAGTGCCAAAAGTGTCTGTTTATATTTTGACTACGAATACACGATACGATATACACGGATTCAAATTATATACTACCTTGGTGAAAACCGTACCCAAAACCGTATCATTTTGAGCGCTACCCAATACCCCGCGGGTCCATTTTGTATACGTTTCAACGTATGTGTCAAAGTTAAGTGGAGCGAGCTGTCATTCCTTAGCCTCTTTTCCTGTATTTCCAACTAGCTTCTGAACATACTCCCGGGATAAAAAGTAACCTATGTCCTTTCTCAGACTCTAGACTATCTCTGTACCAAAATGTAAATCGGTTCAGTAGTTTTGGCGTGACAGACAGACAGAGTTACTTTCGCATTTATAATATAAATATATCTTTATATATATAATTTTTTTTTTTTTTTTTTCTACTGTACGTGTGTATGTTACTGAACTCTTCCTAAACGGCTGGACCGATTTGAATGTTTTTTTTTTGTATGCGTTTGGGTGGCCCTGAATGGTTTACATTCACAAATAGGGTTGGTAGATCGGCAGATCTCAACAAAGTTGGGAAAAGCATGGGTAGATGACGTCATGATGGCATACATCTCTTGAACTAAGGTATGCCAATCACGTGTACCTGGTAAAGAAGGAACATGCCATTGACCGTATTCCAAATACCGGGTGGTCAACCGTGACACGATCATGCCGTTGGGCGGCGCCTATCACGGCACAGTGCACGCTGCGATATTGGCCGTGACCACAGAGCGAGGAAACGCTTTGACGGCCGCTGTTGAAGCCGGCATTGGTAACACTTTCAAAGCAAAGCAAGTGTGTGGCTAAAATTAATCTTTGTCCAACCACTATTTAGCACCCCGTAGACCTCTATCGTTGGCCTTGTTTAAATTCCTGGAAGGTGCACGTGGCTGTGTATGACGGACTACACAGAAGCCCGTTATTCTTGTGAAATGGCTCTACAGTGCTAATGGGAAAGGTGGAAGATACCACAGTTGGCCAGATATACAACGGCTAACCTACTGGGCCTGCAATCGTTTAAGAGATTTCCAGATTCGC
This sequence comes from Lacanobia oleracea, assembly GCA_950371165.1. NCBI lineage: Eukaryota > Metazoa > Arthropoda > Insecta > Lepidoptera > Noctuidae > Lacanobia > Lacanobia oleracea. The sequence goes on along the minus strand of OX493412.1, from coordinate 6,504,324 downwards.
TACTACAGTTCAATAGAAACTGAAGCCTCGTAAAAACCCTATCTGCGCTCAAAACGAAACTTATTATTGTTTTTGCCGGCTCTAGTTGCTGCACGGGTTCCCTGATCTGTGACAATGGCAGATTATTGCGCGAACTCAACTCAGCCATAAAATATGTACGAATATTACACCGAGCAAGCATAAAAGTGAAAATGAATTGCGAATATGGATGTAGTGTTATTTGATTTAGTGGTTTTAAAATTGTTGTTCCTTCTGCCAGGTAAAAATATGTTGTACTAGTTGACCCGCGCAACTTCGTCTGCGTCATAATTTTCATTACTGCTCCACTCCTTTTGGTCTTAGATTGATGATATATAGCCTATAGCCTTCCTCGATAAATTGGCTATCTAACACTGAAATATTTTTTCAAATCGGACCAGTAGTTCCTGAGATTAGCGCGTTCAAGTAAACAAATAAAAAAACTCTTCAGCTTTATATATTAGTAATATAATATAGATTATTTATTTAGCACAATACGTCCAGATAATGGCCAAAACAACAGAAATCCTAAAATAACTTAAATCAAAGTTATCATAACGTAGATAAAACAAAACATTTCAATCCAAATATTGTTAGAAAGCCTGAGTAAATAAATATAAAACAAATATCTACACAAATAAACTTATGACAACACAGAAGGTATATTTAACTGATCCTAAAATGTCCCTAAAATCTGGAAATGTCCCGAATGATCCTGAAATATCCCATTTACTCTCTCTATTAATTACTCTGGATTTAATTTATTTAAGAACCTTTCAGTGAAAGAGATTATTATCTGTTTGTCATTATTTTGAAGGAAATGAAGGATTTTGGTAGTGTTTAATAGGTAGCTAAAGGGGTACGAGTTTTAAACGATTTATTATTATTACTAAATGTCTCCCATCTATCTTCCTACTTATAAATAATTCTGGTGTATAAGCTATATTATTGAAAAGTTTCATACAAATCAGCTTGTCGACCCGCGCAACTTCATGTTGTGATTTCTTGGATTTGATTACAAAAAATGTTTGAATTTATTATTAATTATAATATTTACTGTGGAAACACTGTCAGAATATGTAATATTGTTTTAACTACTGTGAATATAATTTTACGTTGGCAACACTTTGAAATAACGGATATGACATCATCGTTATTTCTAGGTGGGGCAAATGCCATTTGAAATTGTAAGCGGTAGTTGAGAGTTAGTTGGCGTTCGATCACCAAACGGTGCAGTTGTGGATTGAGTAATAAACAAATATAAGTAATCAAGTAGTAGTTTTCATAGTATTCGTTTGCGTCACAATTTTCATTAATGCTCCGCTCCTATTGGTCTTAGCGTGATGATATATAGCCTATAGCCTTCCTCCATAAAAGGGTTATCTAACACTGAAAGAATTATTCAAATCGGACCAGGAGTTCCTGAGATTAGCGAATTCAAGTAAACAAACAAACTCTTCAGCTTGATATATTAGTGTAGAAGTATAGATTCTGCTAGTAGTTTTTGCGTGAAAGAGAATCATCTATCCATCCATCCTCACAAACTTTCACATTTATAATATTACTAGTTGACCCGCGCAAATTCATCTGCTCCGCTCCTATAGGTCTTAGCTATCTCCTATAGGCTATCTAGGGCCTGAAACACAGGTTTAAATAAACCTAGATCGGGCAGGTCGCTATATACATTATAAGTTCCAAGTTAAATATCTTATACGTCAAATTATTGTTAGCCATACACTAGTTTTAAGTTAGGCACTAATTTACCTTTATATAAGATTTTTACTTTATTACGTTTTTGTGGCTATTTATACACATTTTATTCTAAAAGTTTTTATGAATAAATTGAAAAAATAAAAAATAAAAAAATTGAAAAAATAACACTGAAAGAATTTTTCAAATCGAACCAGTTCATGAGATTAGCGCGTTAAAGCAAACAAACAAACTCTTCAGCTTTATATATTAGTATAGATTAGATAGACTTTTGTTAATGGGTTGTGGAGGTCTGATAGGCAGCTGCTCCACGTAAAATACTGGTATTCAGCTGTATCCGGTTTGCCTGGAAGTCGACCCCAAGAATATTTTTTTTTTCTTCTTTACATGGGAAATGGCTAGGCAGATGCTGATTTAGACGTGTCCTGTCTGGTTGGCGATAATGCCTACCATAATGTAAGCTCTTGGAAACCTATAGGCGTAATATTATGGGTGTTTGATTACTTTTGTGCTTTATTCATCCAACCGTTGCAAATACTACTTTTGATGGTACGATTTCCATGTAGAATCAATACCACATTCGAAGAACAAAAAGATCTGAATGCACTCGGAACCTACATCGCACTATGAAGGTTCTTCGTGCAATTTGGACGTATACAAACAGCCCGACTGCAACCATCGTGTAGTTGCCCACCAGCCACAACACCCGTCTAGTACGAGGACCCTCCCTTTCCTATGAAGGTTTGCGGGTCTTTACATCCTGTTCTGTATACCTCCATATCCAGGCCGGGCACTGTTATCGAGTTTTCCCATTAGGCAATTATCATTAGCAGCCTTTCCAACATTTTATAGTACATTCATGACCAGTTACCGGCTATTTTCGCAATCCAATTGCTTGCTGACTCACATTTGTCAGATTCTATTATTGCAGTGGTTATGACCGAACGAGCGATTTGCTATGCCTGTCTGTGAAAGCCTTAAAAACCGTGTTTTTTTACTATTGATAGGCATACGTTTAACCACTATTTCACTGGATGGAAAGCGATGATGCGGTCGAAGATAGAGCACGTTTGCCTTGTTACTTCAATGTTGATGGAAGCTACATGAGATTAACCCATACCTTTTTTAAGGGATGGGAGATCATCAATTAAGGGCCCCTTATCCGAAATTTACGTTTCTAGATCAAGTTGTTTTCAGAGAAATCACAATATATAAATTCGTAAAAAAATATATAGTATAGATACATGTGAGATCTAGTGACTTTTTTGGTTAAAAACACGATATTTAACATTTTGATCGATAAAAAAAATCAGGAAGTAAAGTCGATTTTAAAAGTATTTTAAGTTGTATGAGACTTGTGGGAACGCAATTTTTATGAAAATTTAACATTTCATTTACTAATCGGGTTTGACAGGGATATTATTGGATAGATTTATAATATGGCACTTATTTTTTTTTATATTAAATAAATACGTGAAAAACGGCTCGCGCGCACCGCGCTAGTGTCCTGCCGGGAAAAGGGAAAAGGTGCTGTCGGGAAAAGGGGCCCTTAAGGTGGATGCGCCAGCGAAGCCCGCGAAATTCAAATTTTCTTACGTTTTTTGCAATAGGGAATATGCATGAAAAAAATATTTATCATGTATACAGTTTCTCTAAAAATATAATACTAATAGTGAAAATAGAATCAAAATTACTCGAAAAACGAAGGAGATATATTTTTTTTTTTAAATATATCTGTCCCTCTCGCGTTTTCTATGGCAGCTGTGCATTGCTGGCAATATTAGGTTTTATGTTGATAAAAGTATGATTCGCGGGCGTAAGAATTATGTATTTTCAGAATTATAACCATTTAAGTCAGCAATAAAACTCCATAGGGCCAGGTAACCCGAAAGAATGACTATTTCATTAAATCTGACATTTTAGAATTATACCGACTTATGGAGTTATTTTACTGATTTTAATGGTTATGAGTATAATTCTGAAAATACATAATTCTTACGCCCGCGAATCATACTTTATTCAACATATTATAACCTAATACTAAATTGCAAATTGCAAAAAACGTAAGAAAATTTGAATTTCGTGGCCTACCCTGGCGCAACCACCTTAAGTCCTTGCACTCTGTGTGGCATAGAACTGAGTATCATTCTCTTTTTGACTAAATCCCATCTGATTGATTTACAAGGCCGCGATAATTAAACTCCTTAATCAGCAAAAGCGTTATAAGCTCTGTTACCAACTCTGTTCAACCTTGGCGAAAGCTATTTGCAATCAATCCATACTCGTGAACACTTGTGGTTGTATGCCCATTACACTCTATAAAACTTTTCCCCACACTTAAAAGGAGCTATTTTTAAAAACATACTTGTTATAGCATGCTACACGCGACTTAGAACTAGGTCTTATCGCAGCTAAACTTAGAACTTTAATTAGACCTTAATAAGCGCAATTTATAACTGTCGCGTGTAGGTTTCGTTTTTCTTTGAAGTTTTCTGCGTTATGTCGTATGACGTGGTACAGAGGGGGACTTTTGATTTATTGGCTATATTTGTGGGGTGAAACTATTATTGAGTATAAAAAACTTTAACACTTCAGTAAAATGAATAATTAAAACACATGTATTTAGGACTTTTGGGCAATTTTTAATCATCATTTACAGCAGTCCATAAGTGGACATGTCCTCTCGAAATGCACGGATTCTCTCGCATAAGTGGACATGTCCTCTCGAAATGCACGGATTCTCTCGCATAAGTGGACATGTCCTCTCGAAATGCACGGATTCTCTCGCATAAGTGGACATGTCCTCTCGAAATGCACGGATTCTCTCGCATAAGTGGACATGTCCTCTCGAAATGCACAGATTCTCTCGGTTATATGTAAAAACACATGGATTTTATTTGGGATATCAGGGTTTACTCCAAAGACAAACTACCTAATAACAAGTATCTGTGTTTTCTGTACGTGAGGGTGCTCACATCAGGGAACCAAAACGTTCAGTCAAGGGTTACCGGATTGGGTATTAATATGAAAAATATATCCGACTTCCAAACAAAACACTATAAAGTATAAAATAACTTAAATTTCGGAAGTCGGTGTTAAAAAAACAAAGAAAAAAACCAAAAACACCGACTTCAAATTTTTTTTTTGCAATAATTGTTTTTCATTTTTAAGTGGTACTTGGACGACGTCAGCGTCTACCCAGAAATTGAAATAAGGAAATATGCTCATACCTATCCAGTAATCCACTTTGGCTACTGAGCCAAACTAGATTAAATTTTTACGCGACCAAATGGCAAGTAACGCCGCATCGAACTAAAAAAGAATCACAGAAAACCTCGGAGTAATCGGTGGACACGTATAAAAAAATACCCACCCGAGAAACTCCTCCTTTTTGGAAGTCGGTTAAAAATGAATGTGACGTGAGCTCAAACTTGTGATCTGTAATGACAGAATCAAAAAAAAAGTGAACTGTCAATTCCAGTTCAGTTCCGCACCTGTCATCAAATATCTCACCTACGATACTTATATCTAAGGTGAGATTTTTGCTGACCAAATACTATAGCAGTAGTTTCACATTACCAAAGAATTAAGAGTCAACCTGTACCTGTAAAATTTTCTTCACATGTCGTTTGATGTGGCATAATAGTTTAAAAATGTAGAACTATTAGTGCGGTCAATTTTGACGCGAGGGTACAATACTCAGAAACGGTGGCTTTAAGGAAAAAAAAATTGTTATAGATCTACAATTTTGGTCTAAACTAATTTTATGACAAAACTTACCGTATTGCTGATGTCCTTTGACCCCGAGTTTTTTTTTCAGGTATCGGATCGATGAGGCCTTTTTAGATTTCATTTATGAAAGTGTATTAAACAATCCTACCAATTTTAAGCTGGGTGCGAATTATTGTACCTTCACTGCTATTTTTTGGTCTAATTTGACCGGGCTATATGTGGAGAATGTGTGTGTCGAGCTGTGAAAGTGATGCAGACGATATGAGGGCACAGCTAGGGAATTTTATGTTTGCCTACACAACACGAAGTATATGTATTTTTTTTTTCATTTTTTACCGACATAAAGGCTTTTAAGCTGATGGTTGCGTTTTTTTCCTTTTAGCGTAAAAGTTCCTTGAAAAAATAGGAAAGGTAGGCCCTTTTAGGTATTGGTATTTGGTATTTCTTGCGATGGATGGATATCATTTTCGGTTATTTTAGTCTTGTATATTTTCTCATTAACCAGAAATCGGATGAAGACTAGATAATTCTATCCGCTTTTGTTCCAGAGTGTACCAAGATCGTATGGTGTCTCCGGTGCCGTATGGTGCCGTAAAAGAATAATACCATCCCTTCACTTCCCGTGGGTGTCGTAAGAGGTGACTTAGGGACTCGCGAGAGGATGAGCAGCAGCGTTCTCTGTAAAACTCAACATACACCATACACTGCGACCGCCAACCCGCCTGCCAAGCGTGGCGATTATGGCAAACCCCCCCTTTCGATGTACTAAGATGAAACCAATACCATTTTGATGGATAATAGTTCTAATAATAATACTTTATAGAGTTCTAGAAAGGCTAATTTCCCTCTACAGCCGAACACAAAACAATGACAATTTAAAAAGCCAAACTCACCTCATTCATAAATTCCAAGCCTACTACGCTCTAACAGGGCTGAGCGGCTGGTAGTGGTTGCCGAACGTGTACATATAAAACAACCACGGCGTGGGGAAGAGCATGGTGAACATATCGTAGAGTGCCATCGCTATCAGAATCATTTTGGTCAAAGTATCCATGAAGGTTTTCGAAAATATGTACGACAAAGTAGATAACCAATTATTGTATTGACCTATGGCCCAGAACGTACAGAGATGACTCCTATACCATTATAAAACACAAATCTTCAGTATACATACGTAGAAAGATGCAAGTATTTCTGCCACTGGGGAAAAAAGTTACGAATATTTTAAAAGTGGTTATTTAAAACTTACCTCATTCATATAATTCCAAGCCTGACACGCTCTGACGGGGCTGAGCGGCTTGTAGTGGTTGCCGAACGTGTACATATAGAACAACCACGGCGCCGGGAACAGCATGGTGAACATATCGCAGAGTGCCATCGCCATCAGTACCACGTTGGTCGGGGTTCGCATGTGACGTCTTGAGAGGACCACCACGATGAGAGTGTTGGCTACCGTCGTGGTTGCCAGAAGGAACGGCGCGATGTAGCTGTGGGAGAAAAAGAACGGTTTTGAGTGCAACATTTTCTGTGTTATTCATAATAATATTCGACCAGAGGGGCAATTAATAATTTAGAGCATTCGCATTTTAGTCGGAAATTGCCAAGAATTTTCTGACTTCCGTAAATTTTGACACGTTTTTCACATTGATACAATATTTTCAGAGATAATTGCGAATTTAGTTTGAACGCTTTTTATTTAGTACGAGAAATTGATCTTCTAATTGGCAAAATGAGGGCCGATTCTACTAATTTTTAAGCAACATTCGCATTTTAGTTAGTAGTTAGATGCGAATGCGAAAGTAATAAAGTGTTTTTATTCCTTAATGATGATTTAAAAAAATTCCTAATAATGGCTAATCTAGTTGATAGTTTTTTGACGTGATAACGTCTTGGCCTCTGCCTCGGGTTTTGCGGGCAGCGGGGTGGCGGCGGCGGCGGCGCGGGCGCGGCTGCATCTAATGTGTATAACCAAATGGACCGACAATCGGAAAGAGTGGCGCGGCAGCGGCGCGGTGGCGGGCAAGGAGCGGTGCGCGCCAGTCGAGCGGTGACCGCCCGCCCGTCTGCATTGCAGTGTTGTGCAATTTATTATATTCTAAAAAAAAAAAAAAAAAATTGTCGCCCTTGGTCAGACATTTTGTTCGCGAATAAAAACAAATTACTCGACGACACAAACACGAACACAACACTACGCCGCTATAGTGCCGCGCCGGCCGCGAGATCTGCACGCTGGTTTCGAAAACGGGTCTACGGCCCGCCCTGCTCCTGCGCCGACATCGATGAACATTGGCTGCGCGCACGTAAAAGTGCCACGTTCCGCAAGCGAGAGCGATACAAGCGATAGAGAGGCATGATCAGCCTAAGCGTTCGGCTTGTTTGTTAAGAATTCAATTGTTTTTTTACGACGTTATCACGTAAAATTATAGTCCTTAATCCGACTTTACAGACAACCAATTTTTTTTTGTGGTAGGGTAATCAGATGACAGTAAATAGAACCCACCCGTAATCTTTTCAAAGCCCTATGCCTTCCAGGGCCGCGTTGACTCTTTAACCATTCCGTAACCCTGGCAGGATCTAATTGATTGTTAACATGAACCCAGCAGCATTAAACCTCCCATTATCTAACAGAGTAATAAAAATACCCCTTTTAAATCAAATATAAAAATCCTCTTTTAAAAACATTAACTAAGTTTCTTTATAAAAAGGATTTCGTAGTAAAACTCCCTTTTCATGTAATTGGGATGAAACCGGATCTCTGCTCATTTTATAAAAGCTTTTCAGCAACGTTCGAGTTTCAGTATCAAAATCTCTTGAAGAATTGTAATATTTTAGGTGCATTCTTAAACTAGTGCTTCAGTTTTGTGATGTCAGTGTTATTGTGGGATTAAGCTACGTTTTATGTGGATTTATTTTGAAATCTTGTTATTTGGGGCAGATTCTGTTTTGTTGTAGAATGTTGCATTGCAGCAATGGAGAAGAACTGACATCATGTGTTTTACGTCAAACATGATGATCAGCTGTGTTTTGGTTTAGGAGTATGGGTATTGTTAACATTAAAAGCGTGTAAGACTTGTGCGCTTTTAATATTAACAATATGGGGCCCTTATGTAGTACCTGGGTCCAAAGGTTTTGCCTACTTTTCTGTATAGACCGGATCGGGGGCAGTTTAGATTTTACTTGAAATAAAAGAAAGAAAACCGAGTTTATTTGCGCGACCCATACAACATAATAAACCAATTTAGTGATTTCATCCGCACAAAACAGCCATCGCAGCATGTTAGGAGTTAGGACTCGTGTGAGATAGATTCAAGGCGCTGGTTTTCAGCAACTTGTTTTTGTAAGTCCAAGTGCGGGGCTTCCCAATGCGAGGCTCGGGGTATTTGCTTCTTTTGCTACCTACGTGGTTACTCCAGCACTGATTACTACTATGCATATAATCAATGCCATATTTGAAATACTCTTAGGGCAGCCGCAGACCTGGCGAAAAAACAGCCTAGCGGGCAAAATAAAACTATTCTTTTTACAGTTGTGAAAACTATGTATATTATTAGACCTCATCGTTAAAACCAAATGTAGTCTTAGTTCCACCATCATGCAAAATTATAGAAAATTAGCTGTCGCCCGCAACTTCTTACAAGCATTACATACCTTTTTCCCGTTCCCATAGGAATTTCGGGAAATCGTTTACACACACTCCCAAAGGAATCTACATGCCAAATTACAGCTTTCTACGACCAGTAGTTTTGGCTGTGCTATATCTGTCAGTCACTCAGTAACGGAAGATTTTTTATATATTGATAGGACCGTGAAAAAGTTATGAAAATGTCACTCACCCATACATAGGCTCAGCATAATTGATCGGGAACTCGCAAGTCACATTCAAATAGAAATGTGAATGGTTCGATTGGCAGAAGTCGTCAGCAGTAAAGTTCGAATATCCAGGATATCCAGTCTGGTTGTTGTCGTAATAATTATAATTAATCTTCGAGATGTCTAAATCCGTGCTGTCTCCATCCACGATTTGTTTCGTCGAGTTGAAATCTCCGAAGTAGTCGACCCAGTCTTTGTCCGCCATCTTGGTTTTTTTAGCGCGCTATTTCGTTGACTTTGACATATTGTGTGTTACGTCATTTTGTGCGTATCTGTGGGCAAAAGAAAATGGGATTTTATTGTTTGTGGTAACAAGTGGCTTTGTACGATATATTTTTTTTAAGGAATTCCTTTGAAAAGATACTCGAAAAAGTAATTATTCCTGCAAATGAACCAACATTGTAGTGTTGGTAACAACGGTAGTGTGCTAGTGACATTTTATATTTCAGTTTCAGTTTAGAGACGCGACGCGAAAACCTTTTTTGAAATGGGGTAAAAAGAAACAAAACACTAAAAAAAAAATTAGACTTTGATTCATTTGATTGTTAGTAATGCACACTTCTTAAAAGCTACCTATGTTAGTAACAGACACAATACAAAACAGATTTTAATTCATACGAGTATATTTGTTTCGCAATTCATGATATATTTGTTGGTTTATTGTACTTTGAAGGGGATTTTATTTAAATTCTGTTTGCAGAATTTAAGGACTCCAATTTTTTTACCAATATTAGTTTTAAAAGATTATATTAAAGCCAGTATAAATCTGACTACAGTCTTGCCATGAAGTACCGTGCTACCCAGTTAATGGGTTGTGGAGATCTGGTAGGCAGCCGCTCCTCGTAAAATACTGGTATTCAGCTAAATCCGGCTTGACTTGAAGCCAACCCCAACATAGTTGGGAAAAGGCTAGGCAAATGATGAGTTTTAAAGATTGATACAATTTCAGAAACCAATAATAATGTGGCATTCAAGTGAGAATACCATTCAAATTTTTGTTTCTACTCGTGTTTACCCTGTTTTACCGATAACTAAGGTGTTTCCATAAAAATGTACACTTTCAAATTTGCTTACATATCAGAACTCCTAAAAACATTTATTTCGAAGCGTTATAAATAATTAATAATTTGTTAGCCGTAAATCATTTTCTTAATTATTATTTTCTGGCATAATAATTAAAATGGTCCAGTGATTAATATAAATATGTAATTAATTTTACCAGATATCGGATACCAGCTAAGGGTTGATTAATTATGTAAAATATTATTTTTACGTTCGATATTAACTTTGATATTTATAGTTTTATTTACAGTAGTAGCTTATTTTAAATTGATATATTTCGTTAATTGTATAGGTACTTACATTTGAAAGTACCTATCGTAAATGTACTCGTATTTTGCCACTATTTATCTGCAAATTGAATATGTGGTTTTGATTTAATAATGATCTGTGTATTTATTTAATTTTAAACTTCATATTGTAAACATTTGTGATATTGCGTGTAATTAACTGCGTCGTTGCTTTAGAGGTCGTAATCCCAGTAAATGGGAAGTGGAGGTCTGGTAGGCAGCCGCTCCACGTAAAACACTAGTTTCAGCTGAATCTGGTTTGACTGGAAGCCGACCCCAATATAGTTGGGAAAAGGCTAGGCAGATGATGATGTTGGTTTAGAGGTCGCAATTGCTATTGCTGACCGAGGTGCTAGCCTCGATTGCCAGAACGAGCAAAAAGATTTGTTGGATTTTTCCATTTGGAATTACTCAATAGCAGCTAAGGATATTGCTTTGCATCATACATCGTTCGCCTAGGAACTAACAGAGACGTTAATTTACTTTCTGTGTTCTAAATAATGAGTATATTCGACTGAAACTAAATTTGAACAAAAAACTATTTTACAAAAAAATACAACCGACTTAAAGTTAGAAGTAAGTTGTTCAGGGTTTTAAAGTTGAACAAGAACAATATAGGTACGTTCCACCAAATATTAAGTAAGCCGACTTCCGATGATGCAAGAAAGTTGTTCGAGTTCATGACCCTGATCCATTGATCTCGTTTGTTAGTTAATAATTGTCTTAGGGTACGATGGGACTGACATACGCTGTGCGTTATAAAAGTCCCTAAACTTTTAAAGAAATAAAAAAAAAAAAACCGACTTCCAAAAACAAAACACTACAAAGTATAAAATAACTATAATTTCGGAAGTCAGTGTTTTTTTGTTTTTTCGTTTTTAGACACCAAAAAAAAAAACAACGGACGTTGTATTTTTTTTTTGTAAAAAGTGTTTTTATTTTTTAGTGGCAGGCAGGTACCACTAAAAAGTGAAACCACAAACTCAATGAACTGGTGTAAACAATCAACAGACATGCGATTTCAGAAATCCCGATCCATTTGCTATCATTTATTTTGAAGAGTTCAGTTGCCTACCTCCGAAGTTCTTCATCAGATCTTCACCAAATTGAAATAGAACCAGTCCAGAAAAATACTCTTCCAAACAAAAAACAATCATCCAAATCGGTTTACAATTGGCGAAAATATCGCTAAACAAACATTTTTCATGGGATACCTTTCATCATCAGCTCAGTATCATGAGATGATGTACCAGGCACAAATATCTGAATTGCGTTAGAAAGTAATGAAAAACATTGTATGTGCCTATAACATTTGAGGGTTTCCCTCGATTTGCATGGGATTCTATCATTGATTCTGACTTGGTGACAATGAGACCACCTCAGGAGACTAGGCTTTCGAATAAAAAAAGATTTTTTAGAATCGGTCCACATTTGGTGGAGAAATCGGTGAACACACTAAAAAAACCTCCTCCTTTTTGAATAAGTTGGTTAATAAATCGGCCAAGTGCGAGTTGGACTCGCACACGAAGGGTTCCGTATCATAAACCTTCATTTTTATTATTTGTTGTTATATCGGAAATAGATTTACACAATCGTGGCATCACAGGCCCTATCATAAAACCAGCGCTGTGTTATTTATTTTTAAATTTCGCAGCCTATGCTGAGATAGGGACCTTTTTGGCCTCGCACAGACTATTGTAAAATGTTTATAGACTTAGTAATACTGTTAGTTTTAATTAAATCTAAATCTGTCTGTTTTGTGCGAGTCCCAAATAAACATTTTTCTTTCTTTTTTTTTTTTTTTATCTGTGAAAATTTCAATTGTCTACCTATTTATCCTCATCATCTGTCTTGACTTTTTCCCAACTATATTGGGGTTGGCTTCCAGTCAATATCAGTATTAAACGAGGAGCGGCTGCCTACAAAACCTCCTCAATCCATTAACTGGGTAACACGGTAGGTACTTCATGGCAATACTGGAGTCAGATTTACTGGTATTTGACTATCCGTAACGACTGCCAAAGATCTACAAATGACAGCCGGGACCAACGGCTTAACATGCTTCCCGAGGCACGGAGAAAAATCAGTATGTTAAGATAGTCACCCATCCACAGCCCAACCTTGGCAAGCGTTGCTTAACCTTGAAGATCGACCCGTGCGGCTGTTATTATCTAGCCACGAGCTCCTCATTATTTCTTAAAGTTCTAAAAAGGGTAAATCAAGTTAATCTGAGCCCTTATTTTATGGATAGCTTCTAATACCTTTATCGCTAAGCCACAGTTACACTTAAAACCACATTAAATATTTACCCTACGGACGAGAATACAGACTATATTTTACAGGATATAATATTTCTTAAGGCAGAATCAGTTTATTTATAAAATTAAGAATAGTTTTAGAAGTAGCTATCCTATAATGAAGCCCTAATAAAAATCACAGGGTCTTTTGGAATCCATTTGCAACATTTATAGGCCCTTTAATTCTTTATTGTACACCAAAACAGCTTATTCAAAACACAGTAATGAAAGTTCATGTACCAAGGCGACCTTAACTCAGAAATGAGTTTTCTCCCAGCAAACCTTTTGAGTGATAGAGAAAGATGACAATGGAGGGTATTATCCAGTGCACATTATTACATTCATTTAATTACTTTTTTACTATTTGTATACATTACTAAATAAACCTACATACATAGCCATAAATCGGTTCATTTACCGAGGGTGCTGGCAACATTTTATTCATTATGTATAAGCCACTCGTACTTGCCAGATAAACTTATGAAGACTATAGTCGTGCCAATAGTAAAGAACAGAACGGGCGATGTCACAGACCCCGCAAACTATAGGCCTATTTCCTTGGCAACTGTGACAGCTAAAGTGCTGGACTGTTTGCTTGATACACATATGGCGAGTCGTATAAATCTTCATGATGCGCAATTCGGTTTCAGACCCGGACTATCGACGGAGACTGCCATCATGTGTCTTAAGCAGACTGTTCAGTATTATGCTGATAGGAAAACACCAGTCAATGCATGTTTTCTGGACTTATCGAGGGCTTTTGACCTAGTGTCATACGATATCTTGTGGGAAAAGCTGCGAAATGAAAGCAATGTTGACTGTGCTGTTATTTCTTTATTGAAGTTTTGGTACAAAAATCAGACAAACTATGTCAGGTGGGGTGGAACTCTGTCTGATGTGTATGGGTTGAAGTGTGGGGTGAGACAGGGGGGTATTACCTCACCTCGTCTCTTTAACCTTTACCTTAATCAGCTCATTGTTGAACTCAGCCGCACCCGTGTAGGCTGTCACATTGACGGAGTTTGTATTAACAATATAAGTTACGCTGACGACATGGTGCTGCTGAGTCCATCAATAAGCGCTCTCAGACGTCTTGTTAGGTTGTGTGAAGACTATGCCGTTACTCAGGGACTCAGGTATAATGCAAAAAAATGTGAATTATTAGTATTCAAGGCAGGCACCAAATGTTACACTAACGTGCCAGATGTGACCGTTAATAATACTCCGTTGTCCAGAGTACCAAAATTTAAGTACCTGGGTCACTGGCTCACTCATGACCTGAATGAAGACCTGGATATAGAAAGGGAACGCAGGGCGATGGCTGTCCGAGGTAATATGCTGATTCGCAGATTTGCACGTTGCACGACACAAGTCAAAATAACCCTTTTCAGAGCATACTGCCAGACTTTTTACACGTGCAGTCTGTGGGTCAGGTATACGCTGAGGGCTTACAATGCCTTGCGTGTCCAGTATAACAATGTATTCAGGATGCTGTTGGGTCTACCACGTTTTTGTAGCGCTTCTGGGATGTTCACCGAGGCCAGGGTTGATGGTTTTCATGCCATTATACGGAAAAGGTGCGCTTCTGTTCTCAGTAGAGTACGTGCTAGCTCCCACAGCATCCTGAGTGCATTGTGTGATAAGTGGGACAGCCCCATGTTGGCTCACTGGATACGGCTGCACACGTAGGTGTCAGTCGTTTCAATTGTGTTTGTTATTTTGTACTAACATTAGGGTTAAGACTTTTACTAACAATATATGGATAATTTGGTCCGAAATAAATGTTATTATTATTATAAATATTATACACATACATATCTATACTAATATATAAAGCTGAATAGTTTGTTTGTTTGTTTGTTTACTTGAACGCGCTAATCTCAGGAACTACTGGTCCGATTTCAAAAATTATTTCAGTGTTAGATAGCCCATTTATTGAGGAAGGCTACAGGCTATATATCATCACGCTAAAACAAATAAGAGCGGAGTAGTTATGAAAATTGTGACGCAGACGAAGTTGCGCGGGTCAACTAGTATACGTATATTATGTCAAAAACGAAAGGAAATGCTCTTATATTTCCTCTTGAAGAGATCAAGAGAAGGGCTGTCGCGTTTGGAGTGTGGGAGCGAGTTCCAGAGACGTACTGCAGTAACAGAGAAAGAGCCACCATATCGACTAGAAGTGTGACGCGGGGTACGAAGAAGAAGAGAAGTGGCAGTTCGACATGGATTATAGATACATTATGCCCCTTCCTTAAATCATTAATGCCCGTTTTCACCAACATCCCCTAAGTTTACGGGATCCCCTAAACATGTTTAGGGGGCCGTTAGAGGATGGTTTCTGTTTCACCAACGTTTAGGGGTCAACTAAACGTTAAAAGGTCTGCTAAATTTAGGTGGTCGAAATTTTGCCCCATAAACCGGCACCTACGTATGTGATCGTTTAAACAATGAAGATGGATAGTGATTTATATGATTTTTTTTAATATATTGAAACTGTTTCTACTATATTCGACGCAAATAATAGCCGTAGACCAAAATATATCGAAAACGACCAAAGTACTTTGAATTTTTTGATGAAACTGACTTTTCGGAGATATAGGTTACGTAAATTTTCAGTGTTGTATTTATTGGAAAAGATTGAACACGCTTTAGAATTTCCTGATAATAGGTGAGTACATATTAACTAATCACATTTCTTTTATACTACGTAATGTAGCCCATAAAATATAATAACAAAAAACTATGCGCATGGTATTTTTTTTTAGTTGACGATACGACAATGTTTCCTTGTGTTTATTTGATTTGCATGATAAATTTTATTTTATTCCAGGAATAATTCTATATCTCCAATAAATCAGTTATTAATAGCATTGAGGTTTCATGCTACTGGTAATCATTTGTTGGCTGTGGGAGACATGGGTGGGATCAGTGTGGCTACTTGCAGTCGAATAATAAAAAGAGTGTCTGCAGCAACGCTTCCTTTTTTCTGCCATTTTATTATACCGTAACTAAATACGTAACGTTAACGAAACAAAATAAGATGCAAGCAAGCGATCACAACAAACTATCCACGAAAACAAACGAAAGTAAAGTGTCAAATTAAAATATGACCACAGATTAAACGTGAGTTTCGTAATGTATCCACAGAGTAAATATGTAATAAAATATGAAATTAATTAAAAATATGAAGGAATTAGGTAATATTGATTATTGCTATTAAAACATAATTTATTATAAACTGTATCTATTTGTGTATATACTTTAGAGAATTTGTTAAAAAACTATATTATTTCAAAGTATCGATAAGTTTAAAGACGAATCATTCACTATTATCGAAAACAAAACGTCACATAGTTATGTGTCCCCTAGTTAGGTGATAAAAACGATGGTGAAACGAAATTTCATTTAGGGGCTAGTTTAGGGGTACTGTTAAGTAAAGGGCCCCATACTTAGGTGGTAGTATAGGGGATGTTGGTGAAAACGGGCATAAGCCTATTGTCATAATTTAGCTGACCCGCGCAACTTCGATTGCGTCACATTCTTCATAAATACTCCGCACTTTATTGGTCGTCCTCTTCCTTGCGTCGTATTCCTCACTACTGAGGGTCGTGAATCCCTCAACAAGTGGTCAATTTCCGCTGTACAATGTCTCTCCACCAGTGCCTGTCCTTGGCGTCATGAAGCGCATCACGCAGCTTGGTGTTGAGCTTTGAACGAATCTGATCGGACCATCTAATAGGGCTGCGACCTCTAGACCGTCTACCGTCTGTCTTGCCTGTCACCATAAGTTTTTCGAGGTTGTGACCTACTTTTCGGGCTATGAGGCCAAAGAATTCCAGGATCCTTTGTAGGCAGGTAGTGGAAAGTCTAGTCCTGATGTTCAACTCATGTAGGATAGATTCATTGGATATTGTACAATACCAGACTTCCTCGATAAATGGATAGCCCATTTGTCGAGGAAGGCTGATGAAATAATGGCCAACACTAAAATATATTTTGTAATTCAGAGATTAGCGTGTTCAAACAAACAAACTCTTTATAATATTAGTATTAGAATAGATTCCGGAGATAATATAGAACAGAGACACATCGAAGCTTGTAGAGGTACATAGATTATACTATTTCTTTATTATAAAGAAGCACATTTTGACCTAGAGGGCGATTCGGCGGCTGAGTTTCGTCCAATCCGGTCTAAACAGGAATTTCATTATTATTTATCTTTTAAGTGGTGGTCTTCAGAATTGCTGCCCTTATTTGAAGAATTCTTTAATAATTTGAAAGATACATTATACCAGATTGACATAGTAGGCTATGAATTATGTATAGTATTTGTGTTAAACTTCGGCAAAGCTAATTCTGTACCAAGGTAATTTATGAACCAGATACTAATTCCATATCATTCTCATGGTAATCTCACCCTTTCCTTACATAGTTTTCTATGTTATTGACCTGCAAATTGGTGTAAATTGAGCTTCGTACATAACATATAGAATAATGTTTTATTAATCTTGCTTTGTGGCGCTATCAAATGTGTTTACATAAACGAGTAAATTAAACTTGTTTAGTTATTTAGGTTTCACGTTTTTAGTTAACATATTCCTCATGTGGTGAGTAAGCTTACTTTTTTTAGGGTTTACCTAAAATCTACTGGCATAGTGTTATGTTATCCTAATTTCTGTATCCCAGCTCGAGTTTAGCGGGCAGCGGGGTGGCGGCGGTGGCGGCGGCGCGGGCGCGGCAGGATCTAATGTGTAAAATCAAATGGACCGGCTATCAAAAAAGAGCGGCGCGGCAGCGGCGCGAGGGCGGGCAATGAGCGGTGCACTCCAGTCAAGCATTCGCGCGTCTGCGTTGCAGTGTTGTGCAATTTATTTTCTTCTTTTGCCCACAATAAATCGAGTGTTAAGAATAAATTTTAATAAAAACATGTTATCGCCGTTGTTCAGATACTTCGTTCACGAATAAAAACAAATATCTCGACGACACAACCGGCGATACTACCTATATTGTGACTCGGCACTATATATCGTCGACACAATATAGTGCCGAGCGATCTGCCCGCTGCGAAAACGGGTCTACGTTGCCCGCCCCACTCCCGCGCCGCCGCCGCCGCCGCTCCGCTGCCCGCAAAACTCGAGGCACAGGTCTCAAAGGCCGTCTGCCCTTACAGCGAGAGTATCGTGGCGATATTATTGTCATGCGACGTATTTTTATACCAACTCTATGAACGTGTCTCAACACGGCGATATTATCGTGGAGATTCGACAAGTGAAAAAACATTTACTCGCGGCGATTCTCTCGCTCGTGGAGTCGGCCCCTTAATAAGGCCTTGGAAATTATTATCGTCCATCAACCTACCGTGTAATGTCCCTCAATAAATGGTGTCCAACCCTTTTAGGGCAAAATTAATTTATGAACCCTATCGCGTCCTGTTTCAGGTACAAAAGTACCCCAGTAAGTAATGGATTATATTCCGATTTAATTTTAAGTAGGTTGTGATTATTTTGAAAGGGTGTTTTGTGTATTTATAATGATTATCTTATATTTTAGGTAAGGTGTTTATTTTGAGACCGTACTTAATATTAAGTAGAATATCTTGGTTGTTATAGTTGGTACCCTGAAATAACGAGACCGGGCCGCGCTAGACCGCGAAGAAGACTTGGATCCTGTTATTCATATGTATAACTTGAATGTTGAAGGACGACTTGGATGCCTACTTTAGGAATTGGCAGCATGTGGCACAAAATCGGGAACAATGGAGAGACGCCTTTGCCCAGCAGTGGGACATTTCAGGCTAGACATAATATTAACATAATAATAAATAGGTTTATCAAAGAATTTTACGTCTTGGATACATTTTATTACAAATGAGGTGTAGGTACTTTCTCATTTCAAAATAAAAAAACACCCTTTTTTAGTGTTACGTCCCCAAAAGGCAACATGGAACCCTATTGCTGTTCGTCCGTCTATCTATAGGCGGGCTGTATTTTATGTCTGACATCGTATAGATATTTCAAAGAAGATTAAACCTTTTGATGAAGAAGAAGATTTTTTTTTCAATTTTCGTTTTTTTTTTTAATGCTACCATATAACACCAATAATAAAAAAAGAATATTAATGAAAAGATTTAAAAATGTATTTCGTTGCAATCAAATAAGATTCTAAAATTCCGCGACCCTTTAAAAACAGATGGGAGCATTTCCCGCCAGCAAGCATAAAGCTTTTTGCTCACTCACCTATGTGCGTCACAGCCATCTTGATTACATGGATTGACCTCTCACTTCGTGATCACTTCACCCAAGCCTTCACTTCGACATGTTTACAGAATCGACCGGCTGTTCCTAACATAACTATGTTACTGTGGATGACACTAAGGGCTACGCCACACTATGGCTAAACCGCCGCAGTTTTTAAAAAAAGGAGGAGGTTCTCAATTTGGTTGTTTTTTTTATGTATGTACGACGATAACTTCGAGGTTTTTGATCTGGTTTCTGTGATTCTTTTTAGGGTTCCGTACCCGAAGGGTACCAACGGAACCCTATTATTAAGCCTCTGCTGTGTCATCCGTCGGTCCATATGTCTGACATAGGGCTGTTTCTCAAGAACCGTAATAGGTAGACAGTTCAAATTTAAGGGAACACTTCGTGTGCGAGTCAGACTCGCACTTGGCCGGTTTTTTGGTTCGATACTTACCATTTAGTCCCATAAAAATTTAATTCATTTTAATTATTAATTTCAAGATCATTTATTTCTAAATTTTGTTTTTGTCTGAGTTGACGATGTCGTTTCAACTATAAGTGAAAAAATATAACCGACTTCCTACAAAACACTACAACATATTTTACATATATCTTATACTATCTTATATCTATATACTAATATATAAAGCTGAAGAGTTTGTTTGTTTGTTTGTTTGTTTGTTTACTTGAACGCGCTAATCTCAGGAACTACTTTACTAACTTTGTGAGGATGATGATTCTCTTTCACGCAAAAACTACTGAATCTATCTTATACTAATATATAAATCTGAAGAGTTTGTTTGTTTGTTTACTTGCATGCGCTTATCGCAGGAACTACTGGTCGGATTTGAAAAATTCTTTCAGTGTTAGATAGCCCATTTATCGAGAAAGGCTATAGGCTATATTATATCATCACGCTAAGACCAATAGGAGCGGAGCAGTAAGGAAAATTGTGACGAAAACGAAGTTGTGTGGGTCAACTAGTACTAATATATAAAGCTTAAGAGTTTGTGTGTTTGTTTACTTGAACGCGCTAATCTCAGCAACTGCTGGTCCGATTTGAAAAATTCTTTCAGTGTTATATAGGCCATTTATCGAGGAAGGCTATAGGCTATATATCATCACGCTAAGGCCAATAGGAGCGGAGTAGGAGCAGACGAAGTTGCGCGTGTCAACTAGTATAAAATAACTTTATTTTATACTTTGTAGTGTTTTTTTAGGAAGTCGGTTATATGAGTCAAGGAAACTAATACAAGCGACCTCACTTGCGCCTTTTTTCTCGCGACTGATTCCCGTGCTTCTTGATCGGTTTCGCGGTATAGCGGCTAACCTCGGGCTCGCTCGGGGGAAAAAAGATTAGTGTGGCCTTATCCTAAAGCTGCATCAATGTTATCACTAAGCTAGATAACATTGTATCTATTTATGACCACTTCAAACCATAAACCTGACAGATGGTTGGATAATCTCTTGTTTTAGATGATTTGTGAGCCACCTGTTGTAGAAGTAACTTTTTTTTTTTTTTTACTATTGATAGGTACGCGTTTGACCACTATCTCACCTGATGGTAAGCGAGGATGTGGTCGAAAATGGAGCACGCTTGCCTAGAAATAAGCTATTCACTCTTGATTTAAAGACTCCCAGGCGACAACTAGTGCGGAGGCAATGCTATACAGGCAACTAGTGAGGAGCTCGTGGCTAAATAATAACAGCCGCACGGGTCGATCTTTAAGGTTAAGCAACGCTTGCCAAGGTTGGTCTGTGGTTGGTTAACCATCTTAACATA
Source organism: Lacanobia oleracea (assembly GCA_950371165.1). Lineage (NCBI taxonomy): Eukaryota > Metazoa > Arthropoda > Insecta > Lepidoptera > Noctuidae > Lacanobia > Lacanobia oleracea. The sequence continues at coordinate 6,483,323 of OX493412.1, read as the reverse complement.
ACGAGTTTCCTCCGTGTCTCGGAAAGCACGTTAAGCCGTTGGTCCCGGCTGTCATCTGTAGATCTTTGGCAGTCGTTACGGGTTGTCAGAAACCAGTAAAATCTGACTCCAGTCTTGCCAAGAACCCAGTTAATGGGTTGTGGAGGTCTAGTAGGCAGCCGCTCCACGTAAAACACTGGTATTCAGCTGAATCCGGTTTGACTGGAAGCCGACCCCAATATATGGTTGGGAAAAGGCTAGGCAGATGTTGTAGTAATAATAATAATAATAATAATAAATCTTTATTCAAAATTCGAATTGGTACAATAGAATTATAAATCTTAAATAATAATATAGGTAGAACAATGTTAGATGCCTGTACTAGGAGAGTCCTGTATCACAGGCGGCAAGGGCTCAAACAATATACAAAGAATCGTCTAATTTTTTACAATATTTACTTAATATTAGAATAATAACTGAGTTTATTGACTTATTTGATTTACCTAATTATACGTAAATTTATGATAGTAAATAATGATTCCTAATTAGATTAACTTGCGTTAAATTGTTTGTAACACTTAATAATTTGCTCGAACACAAGGTGAATTTTTAGCGTCAGCAGAAATTTTCACTGGGTTAAAGTGAATGTTGCAGCTTTATTCAACGTAACTTATATTTATCTACGTATTTTATTTTTGCACTGGGCTAGTTTAGTATCACAACAAAAAATAGTAGTAGTAACTGTCTATGGATAATGCATTTTATATGACAAGACTACATTAAGCGTGAAGATCTATATAATCAAAATGTATATTATATTATATCTACATAATATATTATATAATATATTATATCTACATAAACATAGACGCGTCATGCAAATCGCATCTTTAAAAAACCCTGTATTATTATACCATCCAAAATGGTAGCTAATAAGGATCAAATTCTATGAAGTAATAACACAGTCATGGCAAACTAAAGGAAAGAGCTCATTTTTAACATGTCAACTGGTTCGATTCCTGAGTAGGAATAACGGTTTTTCAAAAAAATCCGATGATGCAGTTTTAATTTTCATCAAAATCGCGCTCGAGACTCCTCCTCCTCCTTTCGTTGTTTTTCAACATTCCTCGTAGATTCGGATTTGGCCATGAAGGCAAAATTCACCTGTATAGTTCTATATACAGGGTTACTTGTAACTCGACGTATATCCGTCAGGTGCTGATAGAGGGACCAAAATGCAACAAATTCCTGATAGCTACAACCTGGGAGTCTTTAAGTCAAGAGTGAATAGGTTATTTCTAGGCAAGCGTGCTCCATCTTCGACCACATCCTCGCTTACCATCAAGTGAGATAGTGGTCACAGGCGTGCCTATCTATAGTAAAAAAAAAAAGAGACATTGAACCCCCTATATGTATGGCCGAAATTCAAACGTTCACGAGATATTCGAATTTTTAGGTTACAAAACTTTGACATTTAACTCCAAATAAAAATAAAACTAAATTATGGTTTTGGTACGACCTTTGGAAAGCTTACAAAATAGGCAAGTTTTTTGTTATTATTGTACAAGTAAATTAATTGTAATTTTTTGAACGAGACAACATTTTTTGAAGCGTATAATGAAAATATTGGTAAGATATTATTATTAAATCACGCATAATTTAAATAATTTTGTTGAATTAAGTAATTTTAATTATTTTCACAGCTTAATTGAAGTGCCAGCTACAATATCATGTTCTAAATGTACCCATTCCATATGTAGTTTTCTTTTTATTTGGAGTTAAATGTAAAATTTTGGGTAAATTTCAAAAACCAAAAAATTAAAATATCTCGATAACGATTGAATTTCGGCCATACATATGAGGGTCCAATTTGTTGCTTTGGCCCCCCTAACAGCACCTAACGGATGTACGTCGAATTAAAAGTAACCCTGTATAAAGGTATAGACGCGTCATGCACCAACATGACAGCTCTAAAACGGCGTAAGCATTAAAAGTAGCAAGACAGCTACATATTACGGCCCTATAAGGTCGCGATAGTTACCTTCTTTTAATGTTGCCATTTCAGAGTGCTATACTTTAAGTATCATTTTTACATGCTAAATTCCTATTTAAAGGACATGGGATATGGTGTCGATGTAATAATAAGTGCTTATGGGACATTAATTTTTCATCCACTCAACCATCTCAGTCACATTAGGTACCAAACATAGTTCTGTGATTGACACTAAAGCTGCATTAATGTTATCACAAAGCTAGATAACACTGTCTCTACGAGTATTTATACCACTTCAGATCATAAACCTGACAGATGGCTGGTCTCTTGTCTTAGAAGATTACTCGGCCACCTGTTAGTACCTATGGGAACCAATATTTTCTATATTTTAGATAAGAAATTGTTGGCAAAATTATTAGCTGGTTTCGGAAATCATCTGGAAATGTTGATCCGATTTCTAATATTTCTTTGTAACTGACAAATTTTTGCCCGCGATTTCGTACGCACATATTTATTTATTTATTTATTAAAACTTGATGCACTAGTAAAAATACTGTACAAAGGCGGACTTAATGCCTTAGGCATTTTCTACCAGTCGACCTTAGGATGGTGCAGAGACAACATGGCAGGTGAAACAAAAAGGAAAGACAAACGGAGTGGAAAAGAAATACAATCATAAATACATAGATAGATACATACACATAAAAAAAAATAACGACGTTTAGAAAAACCAATTAAACGAATTAACGCTGTGATGATTCCACCAACTTCTTGCGAATGTACTCACGTGCCTTCACTTTAAAGGACAACTGACTGGTTGCCGTCCTGATGTTTAGAGGGAGCGCATTCCAAAGGAAGATTGCTTGGACAAAGAAAGACGAGTGGATAAATCCAGAACGGTGTATGGGACAGCGTAGAAGGAGATTATTAGTAGAGCGAATATTTTTACTGTGCGCAGAGCAAATGAATTGAATTTGTGAAGTTAGATAAGAGGGAGAAGAAGGATTATTAAGAAAGGAAAACAGACTAGCATATTTCGTTTTTTACCAGCTCCCGTAGAAAATTTGAAAAAATCCTCCTTCGACTGCCCGTTGTCATTCAGTCACTCAATCGCTCAGTCAGTCAGTAACAGAAGAGGTTTATTATTATTATTTAACTATATATGTCACCGGAAAATTGCAATGGCCGTAAGATTGTAAAATATAATCTTCTTCTTAGTCGTTATCTTCATTGTTGAGGGTCGTGTCTAGTCTGAGGTATTGATCACTCGGTGCACTATGCTCTTCCACGTTTCTCTGTCCTCGGCTGTCTTAAAAGCAGCTATTGATAGGCCAGTGAGCGTCTTTACTCGGTCTGCCCAACGGGTAGGTTAGCGCCCGCGTTGTCTTTTCCCATCCACTTGGCCAACTACCATAAGCTTCTCGAGGCTGTCAGGGTTTCTACGAGCGACATGTCCAAAATATTTAAGAATTCGCTGGAAGCAGACAGTGGATAGTTTTGTTGTTATTTGGAGCCTCCTTACCTCCTTAAGAATGGACAAGTTGGTGCGGCGTGAAAATACCAGCGCACGCACCATCTTCACTTTGGTTTTGCGGGATATATGGACTGCTTTGAACATCTAGATTCTTCTGGCGATTTTTCTTTCACTGCCTCCCTCGTTACTGAGAAGAGAGTCTTTGAGTTCATTGAAGCGAATCAGCGAACCAGATCTATCCACAATCAACACCTTAGTCTTTGCCTTATTAATCTTACCATTAATAAGGCAAAGAGCCAACTGCTTCACTCTCTTTCAAAATTGTAAAATATAATAGGTAGGCACATAAAAATCAGTACCTAGATTTAATGACTTTGGCACCTGATACCTGGAAATTAAGTATTTCTTTTTACTAACGATTACTTTAGTGAGCAGTATCAGAAAAATTACCGTTATAATGCAAATAATAATTGAATTTCTGGGAAGACATCGTGAATCCCTATTTCTCTTGGTCTTGACATCACGCGGGAACGGCTGGACCGATTTTCCTACAATTCTTATCAAGATTCCGATCATCCGTAAAAACGTAACCCTATAGTCTAACTGATTCATGTGTCTATTGGTTCTTAGGCGAACGATGTATGGACGCGTAGCAATATCCTTTGCAAGATTGTTGTATGATTAATAATATGATCCTTCTTAACCCCTCCGGCCCCGCGCACTTAAAACGGCCACATCATAATAGACCTTGCATTATTGCAATAGAGACTAAGACCACGTGAGTGCACCGTGGCACATGTGAGACGCCGGTCCCGGACGGGTTAATATTATTCCTTGTGGCCTTTCTAGACCCGCCAACGTTGCATATGTCTGTAGGAATCTTTAATATCCCACACGGTATGAAAACTAACGTTATAACCGTAACATTGTTCCAACTAATTGTTCAGTAGCGGCATTTTATAATTAAACTTTGAGTTGACAAGAGTAATGAGCACCATCTTCTACAAGTAATAACTCAGGGAATGTAAACTTGTAAACTTCGTTCATTTTAGTTGGAGTTATTACATTGGGACACATGTGTGTGAAATGTTTCGTGAAATAAGACTATTATACATGTAGTTATACTATGGCATTGTTGATCTTGTATCTAAAACAGGGTGTTTTTCTTAGAGGCGGGAGTGCTTTAAATTGAAATAAAGTTCAGAAAAAAAAAAAGAAAAAAAAAAGTGTTAATATGCATGAAATTGGTTTTATTTTTGAGAGATGATTTTATGACATTAATATGGCAGACATATGTTTTTTTTTTTTATTAATGTTGGGTTTGCTCTTGACTCTAGTCTATGTCAGAGATGACAGAGACAAAGTCTACGATGGAGCGAGCCTACCCAGAAGGAGCCTGTTCACTCTAACTTCAGCAGGACGGTGCCACATGCAACCACACAGCGCACGATACTATTAATTTACTGAAAAAAAAAAGTTTGACGAACGATTAATTTCACGAAATAGACCTATTAACTGGCCACCTCGTTCATGACATTTGACGCCTTTAGATTATTTTCTCTCGGGCGGCTCTCGGAATATGTAACTTTACATCATCATCATCATCATCAGATGATGAAGCTGTCATAATTATCTACGCTGACAAACCAGAAACAATTGAGCACTTAGAAGACAACATTCGACGCGTCATTGCTGAAATACAGACCGATTTTCTGAGAAGAGTATGTGAAAATTGGACACTAATTGAGCCATGTACGCGCGAGCCGCGGCGGTCACTTGCCTGAAGTTATATAAGTATGTTCAAACATAAATGTCATAAAATCAACTCTCAAATAAAGCCAATTTCATGCATATTATAAATATTGTTTTCTGTTCTATTCTTTAAAAACATTCATTGCTTGTTTCACCGCTTTTGACAAGAATTGATCATCGTCATATCAGCCGAAAGACGTCCACTGCTTGTCGTGCCTCTCCCAAGTGTCGCCACAACAACCGGTCCTGTGCGTCTCGCATCCATCAGCTGCTCGCAACCCTTACCTGGACATCAGTCCACTTTGTGGGAGGACTTTAACGCAGCGTCTTCCGGTACGTGATCGCCAATCCAGAACTTTTCTGCCAAATCGACAATATGTTCTGTTTCACTTTAGTTTGGCGGTCCTTCGGGCTATGTCGGTAAACATATATGTAATACGAAACTAGCGAGCAATTTAACTTGGTTGGTTTATATTTTATCGATATAAAGCGCTGTCGTGTAATGTTCTGTGGTACTGGAACGCGTCTGACTCTTGGAACAAACATTAATTCATCATCATCATATCAGCCGAAAGACGTCCACTGCTGGACATAGGCCTCCCCCAAGCGTCGCCACAACGACTGGTCCTGCGTGCAAACATTTGAAACAATTGAATGTTTGATTACATTTGCAGCTTCTCGAGGTGAGTCTGTCGATTACAACGGAGCGAAGCATTGGAGCGGAAAAACGGAGAAATTTTAACCAATAGAATTGCATAAAATCTCCGCACCACTTGAGTCACTGACATTTTGACTGACACAATGAGGTATTTTACCAAAACAATCTAAGTAGTCCGTCTGATAGATTTTCAAAAAATACTGGACATGTATTTTTTCTTTTTTCACGTATACAAAAAATAAAGAAGATACAGCGAGTTGAAGACACGCGTGACGTCATCTGGCTTGGTAATTTTCGTTCATTTTTATCAGACGGACTAATTTGATTTTTTTAGTAAAATACCCCATTGGTTAATATTTATCCGCTCCGCGCAAATGGACAGGCACTCTAACTTCAGTAACAGTTCACGAAAAACAGAGTTTACATACCAAAGAGGCTTCACTTATTAAGGCGCAGATCGCAGCTGAAAAAAAGCAATATGCTGTAGAACCTTAAACCCAATAATGGTAGCGAGTTAGTTTGGTCTGTAGGTACTCCAGCCACCGGTATAAGGGGAAGTTCGTAGTTTTATATTTTTAATATCGGTTACGGTTGGCGCACCATGTTTTAGTCCATTTCTTAGATGAATGGACTGAGCTTTTTCTATTCGTAATGGAAGAAGTTGATAAATCATAATATTTATTTTAAAAATTGGTTTAAAATAACACTTTTATAATTATTATGAAGTTGTTGGTCCGTTTAAACTAAGTGTTTTCTGGAAGAAACAAAGTCAAAGGTCTTCAGAAGGCCTCTATTAAATACTATATCTATACTAATATATAAAGCTAAAGAGTTTGTTTGTTTGTTTACTTGTACGCAATAATCTCAGAAACTACTGGTCCGATTTGAAAAATTATTAGCGTAGTAAGTACGTTTACTTTTTGATTTTTTTCATAAGTCAAAAGTGGTTTATTGCTTAACAATATAGATTGTGTAGAAAAATAATAGTTATACTAATAATAATAGTTTTACTATTATAACTATAAATTTTCAAAAATAAAATTCATCATCAAAATCACAAAAAAAAACTTCCGATAAAAAATAAATGTCAAAAATTAAATTAAAAAAAATACAAAAAGATCAATAATGTCACATAATATGCAATAATAAAGATACAAATTCCAAATTTTTCATGACAAATAAGAAAAACAACAATGTCTCATAATAACTTAATCCAAATTCAGTGTTAACTTTATCAAATGCAACCAAAGCTGATTCTCACTGAACGAGAGTAAAAAAAAGGAGAGTTATGTTCTATTATTATATCAAAACACGGCGAAGAAACCTTCTCACCTTTTCCTTACATTCAATTGATTAATTTTTGATCCTATATTTTAGCTTGTTGTTAGTTTAGCGTATTTATTAATTTTAAGAATAAATTAATTCATAAAGACTTGCAATAATTAAACATTATAACAATGCGTTGGTGTAAAATTTATAAACGAAGCGATAATTACATTGCCAGAAATAAAATAATCGGCTTACGATTCCACGTTGTCGGAGTATACGTAAGAGGAGTATCACATGGTCATTTTTTTTATTGTAACATTCCGATAATATTTTATACTAAGCTTGTGCCCGCGATTTCTGTCCCGCGGCCTATTATATTCATACTTGTTTGTTTGCGGTCGGCTTGTAGACAAACCAGATTCAGCTGAATACCAGTATTTTACGTGAAGCGGCTGCCTACCAGCGGTTCTAAAAGGTCCTTTAACAGAATCATAATATCTATCAAACATTATCATCTTTATCGCTAAAGCATTAAGTTCAATGTTGATTGGGAAAATTTGACAGTGACGGGTCGCGTGATGTGCTTTCTGATTCTGCTAAAGTGGCCTTTTTAGACCCGCAGACCTCCACAACCCTGGAACGCGCCTGAGACGCCGCAGCCCTGGAACGCAAAGGGCATTGGGAGGAGCACGGATGGGTTTTAGTCAGTAAGAGTCTGACACTCCCTTCCGCCTCGCCCAGAGCGGAAGGAGTCATTTGATGATTTCCCATCCTTAAAAAAAAAAAAAAAAAAAAGACCTCCACAACCCATTAACTGGGTAACACGGTACTTCATGGCAAGACTGGGGTCAGATTTACTGTCATCTGACTATCGGTAACGACTGCCAAAGATCTACAAATGACAGCCGGGACAGAAAGTATATCGTTTCAACCGAAAGGTAAAGTTGTACATGACACGAAGCGGTTCTTGGAACTAATAATAACGCTTGGAATAAGAATAACGCAGTACTTTTCTGAAAGCATTTACAAAACTAACATTACTAACTACATACTTCTTAGAACCCACAGAAAATGATAACATCACTCTTGATACCATTTCTCAAGATATTCCTAAGAAATAAACTTTTGGGAGAATTCTTAGAAATGTAAGGCAATTATTGTTTTAACTCGTGTGACTTGCCCTTAGCCATAGTTTGTAGAAATAACAGTAGAGCAACTGTGAACAAAAGCACAAATTTCTGCGCTCACACATACACCCGTTATACGGCTTTTGAGCTAGTTTGGCCGTGTCTTCCATTGCGTCGCATAAAGATAGCGGTTTCTGGTGCAATTTTTTTTTCGAGAAATATTAACCAGACAACATCCTGTCAAATTTAATTTTTTCTTTGTCAAATTGACAAAGATTGTTGTTGTGTTGGATTGTTTGATTGACGGGTAGCGTGATGTGCTTTCTGATTCTGCTGAAGTGGACTTTTTAGACCCCCTGAAATCTTTAACCCAGAAACTGGGTAGCAGTCCACGGTATCTCTTGGCAAGACAGATTTTCTGGTTTCTGACTACCGTAACAACGGTCAAAGGTTAAGCCTTTACGGCACGGAGGAGTCTCGGTATATAACAGATGGCCACCAATCCACGCACCAATATCGGGAAGTGATGCACTGAGCGACGACCAATATAAGCTTGACAAACCAGTAACTGTAGGGCCACGGACATGAACTCGGCGGGCAAGGAGTAGCGTGGCAGTGGCTCGGGCAGTTACATTATTCATCCATGCATTTCACGTGCCGCTGCAGCGGTGGTCGCGTCAAATGTAAAGCTGTATAATGGAACTGCCCGCGCCGCCACCGCGCTGCTCCTTGTCCGCTGAGTTCGTGTCCGCGGCCCAAGAACCACGGTACGATTTTGCGAGACTGATTGACATACTGCTTTATATTTCCACTGTGTCTTGGCCTGAGCACCATTTAATCGCCATGATCATTATAATTTAGCACAGTACATTAGATAATTGAAGCCCATTTCGGCACGGAGCGGCAAAAAGTAACGTTCTTGGTTTAGTGTTAATTAAGTACAATGTTGAACAAATGTTTTAATTAGGAACGAGTGTGTTTTTAGTAGATATGAGTATAATAATGAGGGTTGGTATGAGGTACAGTGTAGGCAAGAATATGACAAGTTCGGGGAATACATTCTTTTCTCAAGGCTCGTCTTTTCCACAACCACTAAAACATTTGTTTAAGATTGTTGGATCTGCTGAAGATTGTAAGATTGCATTGTAGGTATAGATTCGATCAGCGTGGATGTCGGGGCCCGCTAGGGCAGGTGCCTGCTGGGGCTGCGGAATCTGTTCGAAAGGGGTGCCGTAGCCTTGGAACACAAAGGGCACCAGGAGGAACACGGATGGGTTTTAGTCAGTAAGAGTCTGACACTCCCTCTTGCTTTACCCAGAGCGGGAGGAGTCATTTGATGATTTCCCATCCTTAAAAAAAAGGTATAGATTCGATCTCTGTATAATTTTATGGATATAATAAGTTAATGTGTCTGTGTGTGTTATTTAATCTGTCGAAATCTCTTGACATTTTAAAATAAATGAAACCGTCATTTTGTAATGGATAAAAGAAAAGAAAGAAAGAAAGAAAAATGTTTATTTGGGACTCGCACAAAACAGACAGATGTAAATTTAATTAAAACTAACAGTATTACTTAGTCTATAAACATTTTAGTCTGTGCGAGGCCAAAAAAGTCCCTATCTCAGCATAGGCTGCGAAATTTAAAATAAATAACACAGCGCTGGTTTTATGATAGGGCCTGTGGGGCAGGATAATTACACTGAATGGCTTATGCCCGCGTCATCGTACCACCACATACCGTCTTCTCCCGTTTCCGTAGGATGTCGGGAAATCGTCTCTTAGTGCTCCCTAACTCCCTAAGGAACCTACATGCCAAATTTTAACTTTCTACGACCAGTAGTTACGGTTGTGCACTGAATCAGTTACTAACGGAAGAATTTTGTATATTAGGATTTAAAAGCGTGTCCATGGAGTATATAACACATTCTTCTCCATTGAGATCTACGCTATGGTTTTTGCAGATACTCCTAGTTTTATCTTTTTGACTTAACGACCATAGATAATACACTAATTTAAAGTACCTATAGTCTGTTTTTTTAATCTCGGAGACTAAATTGACAAGTGCAAATGGCTACTTAACATAGGTTACAATAAGGTTGTAGTCAGTTTTGACATTTGCATTTGTCAATTTGGTCTTCCCGGATTGAAAAACAGGCTATAAATTATCTTCTTTGACAATTTAAAACATAAACACGACCTATTTAGTTTATAGAAGCAGTATAATAAAAGCTGAAATAGGTAACATTTATTAAATTATTCCGAACAGAATCAAATCCACCGTTTAATCCAATATTACAATTCCTTCACTGGACCGGATCTCTCGCCCCATATCGAAAAACATAATATTTCTGGAATCTAAGCAGGATACCGCCAACAAAAACATTGAAACAAAGTTAATTAATAACATAATTAATTAATTCCGCCATTGTTCCGGAGTGTTGTTTACGTTGTTATCATTCTTTCGTTCGGCTGCTTACACTGACTTTGTTTTTCGAAGGGTTCATTAAAAATGGCGGGGTAGGGATGCTACTTCGCTTAACTCAGCTGTTATAATGCCGTCAGACAGCGTTGCGTCATTCCACAACGCATGTGACGACGCCGCGTAATGGCGCCGTCAGTTTTGAAGTTATTTTGATATTTTAACTATACCTGTCTTGCTCAAACTTGCACAGTCCGACTCTGTGCGGCATTTTTTCCCATGTCTATGGCTAAAGCCCCAGAAGCTTTCGTTGTCCCTGACATCATTTTGACATAACTAGTTTCAAATTTTTTTGCTATCTCGTTCTAACTTGCACAGAATCCAGGAGAAAAGAGATAGTTTCACACACTTTAGAATTACTATTTTTTTTTTAAATTCATGTTCAAACCATGTTATTAAATACATAACCATAACCAGAAGCCAGCCAGACTTGGCCCCACAGATCCGCGGTAACGTGCAATATGGCCGCCAACAGATTAAAAACATTTTTTTTTTTTGTAATGGGTTTGCTCTTGACTCTAGTCTATGTCAGTGATGACAGAGACAAGTATGTATAAGTATAAGTATTATACAATTTTAAGTATGTTTTAGCTGTTTCGGCATCGCTCCCTGTTCAATGCCTGAGAATAGCTGTGCAGTTTTCCGGAATAACCTAGCTCGATCCATCTTAGGAATATCAGACATACACACATACGAACAAATGGTTTGGAAATACTTGTATTGTGCGTAGAACTTAGGAATTTGTCTATTTTTTTTGGTTTAATTCACTGCCGGAGTTCGTGTCTCCTGATTGCTTTAACCTGTATTTAAATCCTTATATATAAAATTCTTTCATAACTAGTGACTGTGTAAGTAAAAGACAGACAACGCACAGCTGAAACTACTGGTTGTAGAAAGCTGATGTTTGGCATGAAGGTTCCTTGAAGGTTGTGAGGGAGCACTGAGAGAGAAATTTCCCGAAATTCCTACGGAAACGGGAAAAAACGGGATATGTGCGTACGAAGTTGCGGGAAAAAGGTAGTCCTAATATAAAATTCTTGGGTTAGTGGTGACTGACTGAGGGACTGACAGACAACGCACAGCCGAAACTATTGCTCGTAGAAAGCTGGCCTGTAGGTTCCTTGGGAAGTATAGGGGAGCACTAAGAGAGGGTTTCCCGAAATCCCTACGGGAACGGGACAAAACAGCAAAAGCTATAAATAAGTAAATTAGATCAGGCAAGGGTGCTCCATCGTAAGCCACATCATAGCTTTATACCATGAGGAAAGATGGTGGTCATAATCGAATCTAATAATTTAAAAAAACTCCACATCCACTGGATAGGTAACCATATGCCTGGTTAAGCCAGACTTATACTTTTATATGCATAGATTTATATGGAACTGTTCACGAAGGCAGCGGCGTGGGAGCGGCGCGGCGGTGGCGTAAGAGCGGCTCGCGCCGGTCATGCGGTGACCGCATGTCTGCAGTGACGTAGTCATAGATAGGCAACTTCTCTTAACACAACACTACGCGCGCCGCGCGATCTGCCCGCTGGCTTCGTGAACAAGTCTCCGTCACCGCATCGCTGCCGCCGCCACCGCTGTGTTCATGTCCGCGACCTTACGTCTGCTAAAGATTTACGAACGACAGCTGGGACCAAAGCGCCTTGACGCGCATTCCGAGGTACGGTCCCTCCGGGCCTCGATATGAAATAGATAGGCAGCAGTGATTCCCTATTTACGGACCACCCACTTTATGTTATTTAATTTTGGCCACGAGCATCCCCATACATCTTCACTATCTATACCAATCTATACTAATATATAAAGCTGAAGAGTTTGTTTGTTTGTTTACTTGAACGCGCTAATCTCAGGAACTACTGGTCCGATTTGAAAATTTCTTTCAGTGTTAGATAGCCCATTTATCGAGGAAGGCTATAGGCTATATATCATCACGCTAAGACCAATAGGAGCAGAGTAGTAATGAAAATTGTAACGCAAACGAAGTTGCACGGATCAACTAGTAATGTTATAAAACTGAAGAGTTTGTTTGACTGTTTGTTTGTTTGGTTGGTTGGTTGGTTGGTTGGTTGGTTGAACGCGCTATTCTCAGAAACTACAGTAGAGGCTTAATAGTTAGGTTCCGTTGATTACCCTTTGGGTACGGAACCCTAAAAAGAAACACAAACAAGCGTAAAAAATAAAGCTACTTGAAAGTATTTAAATTACTTTTTGTACTAATTGCTCAGTGCTCGCGCTTAAGCTGCAGTCTACAAAGTTTAAGCTATAAGGTTATTTGTTAGCTTTTTTCTGACACAGCTTAAGACTTCACTTAGTTGAAACTTAGGCGGCTTACTTACGAGTAGGTAAGAATGGACGGTGTAATATGGCGGAGACGAAGAATTTTTATTAACCGACTTCTAAAAAAGGAGGCGGTATTCAATTCGGGTGGTATTTTTTTTATGTGTGTACATCGATTACTCCGAGGTTTCTGATCTGATTTCTGTGATTTTTTTTTAGTTCGATGTTCGATACTTGCCATTTGGTCTGGTAAAAAAATATTTTAGTTTACCCTCAGTAGTTTTTAATTTATGACCATTTTTACTTATTTCAATTTCTGCGTAAACGAAGACGCGACGTTATCCAAGTATCGCCGCTTAAGAATGAAAAATTTTAATACTTTTTTTGCAAATAAACTAACCGACTGCCAAACAAAACACTACAAAGTAAATAACCTTAATTTCGGAAGACGCTGTTAAACAACGAAACAAAGCCAAAAGCACCGACTTATTTTTCAAAAAATACAGTTACATGTTCAGTTTGAAATAAAACAAAGAGTATAATAATAAATTGGTAAACATATCCCACACCACTATCCACGAATTATATAAACAAATAGGAAATTGAGTTTAGATTATTGCGATGAAGTATTTATGGCTATATACTTAAACTAGTTGACCCGCGCAACTTCGTTTGCGTCACAATTTTCATTACTGCTTCGCCCCTATTGGTCTTAGCGTGATCATATATAGCCTACAGCCTTCCTCGATAAATGGGCTATCTAACACTGAAAGATTTTTTCAAATCGGACCAGTAGTTCCTGAGAATAGAATAGAATAGAATACTCTTTATTATGTACACCATATAAGTTACAGAAAAGATAGATGAAGAAAACATTACATAGGGTGACACAATGGGCGGCCTTATCGCTTAAAGCGATCTTTTCAAGACAACCTTTGGATGGATTTTAACGATAACGGAAATACAGTACTGCAGGTAGTCTTAGGTGTACGAATTATATAAATAAATACATAATAGATAAATATATACAATTATAATTATGTTACAAATAAATAAAAAGCATAGGAATCGAGTGATAACGATCAAACAGAAAGGTAGTGATTTTCGACCATTGTTTTGAAAATGGACAAAGATTGAGCACGTCTTACTGATACGGGCAAAGCATTCCATAACTGCACCGCTTGAAACGCGCTGAGATTAGCGCGTTCAAGTAAACAAACATACAAACAAACAAACTCTTCAGTTTTATATATTTATATATTTTTTTTATATATTTTTAGTATAGATATAGAAGTATAGATATGTTTCTTCTTGTTTCGTTTACTTAAAGAACATAATATAGAATTTCAAAGACAAGCGCGCCGCGATAGTAGATACGTTGTCACGTCGAACTTGTCTGTGGAGGCTTTATCGCCTAGGGCTATCGGCCACAATGAAAAACATGCACGAGTATAATAAAACTCAATTACTAGAACGGGCAGTGTTATTAGCTTTCAATATTACAATTCTGAGAAGAAGTTTAAAATTTGGGAGGATTTGGGGTTGCATCCTGTTTTTCGCACTAAAGAATCATTTAATCATCTCATCATCTGCCTAGCCTTTTCCCAACTATATTGGGGTCGGCTTCCAGTCAAGCCGGATTTAGCTGAATACCAGTATTTTACGAGGAGCGGCTGCCTACCAGACCTCCACAACCCATTAACTGGGATAACACGGTATTTCATGGCAAGACTGGAGTCAGATTTACTGACTTCGGACTATCCGTAACGACTGCTAAAGATCTACAAATGACAGCCGGGACCAACGGCTTAACGTACTTTCCGAGGCACGGAGGAAACTCGCTATGTTAAGATGGTCACCCATCCACAGACCAACCTTGGCAAGTGTTGCTTAACCTTGAAGATCGACCCGTGCGGCTGTTTCTATTTAGCCACGAGCTCCTCCAATAAAGAATCATTTAGTAACAAATGCATTTTACGCTAAAACGTATTTTAAACATCGTTTCAACTCTGTCGTCTTGAAAAAATTGGACATTAGGAGGAACACGGATGATAGGTTTTAGTCAGTAAGAGTCTGACAATCCATTCTGCTTCTCCCAAGGCGGAAGAAGTGATTTGATGATTTGAAGTACCTAAACAGAAGCAGTACCTAAGTGTCATCCTTGTTTCTATAATTACAATTTTAACCTTAACTAAACCTTTGTTTATTTATAACATAAAAGGAAAGCTAAGTTTAATAAAAGTAGGTACATAATATCTCGCCCTAGAGGGAAGGTCAAACTTTTTATGAGAGATCTTTTTGAACCCGTGTGAGGGATCCTTACGAAGTTTGGAACGGGATCGTTTGTATGTATGAAACAAGGCAAAAACTACTGTGTTTTGTTTTGACTCAATATTTTCGGGGGGCTATAAAGTCCACTTTAGGATAATCCAGGAAAATCTTATTAGAATCATACTATTAATCATGCGTCTGCTTTTCTTTAAAAAAAAACATTAAATCATCATCAGCCTAACCTTTTCCCAACTATATTGGGGTCGGCTTCCAGTCAAGCCGGATTTAGCTGAATACCAGTATTTTATCAGGAGCGGCTGCCTACCAGACCTCCACAACCCATTAACTGGGATAACACGGTATTTCATGGCAAACCTGGAGTCAGATTTACTGGCTTCGAACTATCCGTAACGACTGCCAAAGATCTACAAATGACAGCCGGGACCAACGGCTTAACGTGCTTTCCGAGGCACGGAGGAAACTCGGTATGTTAAGATGGTCACCCATCCACAGACCAACCTTGGCAAGTGTTGCTTAACCTTGAAGATCGACCCGTGCGGCTGTTTTTATTTAGCCACGAGCTCCTCCAATAAAGAATCATTTAATAACAAATGCATTTTACGCTAAAACGTATATTAAACATCGTTTCAACTCTGTCGTCTTGAAAAAATTGTACATTAGGAGGAACACGGATGATAGGTTTTAGTCAGTAAGAGTCTGACAATCCATTCTGCTTCTCCCAAGGCGGAAGAAGTGATTTGATGATTTGAAGTACCTAAACAGAAGCAGTACCTAAGTGTCATCCTTGTTTCTATAATTACAATTTTAACCTTAACTAAACCTTTGTTTATTTATAACATAAAAGGAAAGCTAAGTTTAATAAAAGTAGGTACATAATATCTCGCCCTAGAGGGAAGGTCAAACTTTTTATGAGAGATCTTTTTGAACCCGTGTGAGGGATCCTTACGAAGTTTGGAACGGGATCGTTTGTATGTATGAAACAAGGCAAAAACTACTGTGTTTTGTTTTGACTCAATATTTTCGGGGGGCTATAAAGTCCACTTTAGGATAATCCAGGAAAATCTTATTAGAATCATACTATTAATCATGCGTCTGCTTTTCTTTAAAAAAAAACATTAAATCATCATCAGCCTAACCTTTTCCCAACTATATTGGGGTCGGCTTCCAGTCAAGCCGGATTTAGCTGAATACCAGTATTTTACGAGGAGCGGCTACCTACCAGACCTCCACAACCCATTACCTTGGTAACACGGTACTTCATGGCAAGACTGGAGTCAGAATTACTGGCTTCTGATTATCCGTAACGACATAAAAAATAATAATTAAGGAATTAGTACAAAAAAAAAAATATGAAATAAATATTTACGTATGAAAACATTGCCGCCACTTGAGGGAGATGAGCAGTGAACTTTATTGAATAGCACAACAGTACAAACTGCCTTTAAACATACCGACGCCGACTTTGTAGCGAAAGGAATCGTTCATTGTCTATTTGCTCTTTATTATTGTATTACTGAGCAAAAAGCCGCAAAACAAAACTTCTCACCCATACTTACCGATAAGCTTACAATTATTGTTTGATTTAGATATTTTACGTCGACTTCTTACAACACCTACCTGCTTACTGACAATTTATTCAGAACTTTCGTTTTTCTAAGTATATGGCAATAAAGTGCCCCCTATATGTCATAACAGAACAATAGTTTAATATTTCACTCATATTAATCCCCAATACTAAAACCTTTACCTAAGCTTTTAATAATATTATGTGCAGAATCAATAGTCTACCTGGCCCTGTTACAACGGTCAACGTTATTGTCTCACTGCTAAAAACAACCGAAGCTACCGTCTGTAAAGACAATGGCATATTAATAAGCGCAATCCACTTCTCTCTACATTTACGTTTTTAGAGAAAATCTGGTTTATTTGTTTGAAAATTAATTAATATAATCCCACCCAAAATACAAATGTATGGGATTCGCTGATCCCGTTACTGCCACCTTCAGCACTTTTGCTAAATGATACGTTATTGGATTATGTTTGATCTCGTGCTGACTGCCTTCTAACTAACCACTAAAAATTATAAAATAAATTTAATTTTGGATGCCGGTGTTTCTCATGTGGTTATGTTCCGTTTTTTGAAATCGGGTTTTTTGGATCGGTTATTTGGAAATCGGTTGTACTTTTTTGTAAAAAACTTTTTTTCGTTTTCACTTTTTAGTGTTGCCCCTTAAAACTTTCAACCAGTCTATTTCCAAGCTGTCTACATCCAAAGTTCCTCAACAGATTTTGACGAAATTTGCGATAATTTCGGAATAAACCTGATTCAAATTTAAAACAAGATATTTCAAATCCGAATTACTCGTATATGACAGAGTTTAACCTGAACCTAATTAAATATATACAGAAATTCGAATTGATGACCTCCCCCTATTGAAGTCAGTTAAATACAGATATTTTAATAATCAGTTATTTTATTAAATTTGCAGTTTATCGAGTTTGCAAAGACTGGCAACAAGTTATTGATGAATCTTTTTCTATTTTATTACCTATAATTCTTTAGTGTTCAAAAATACTGGTATTCAGCTAAATCCGGTTTGACTGGAAGCCGATCCCAATATAAAAAAGGCTAGGCAGATGAATTCTTTAGAGTTCAACATGACTATTTATTTATTTATTTTATTATTTATGTACACACAGAAAAATAGTCATTAATTCAACGTGGATACCGTGATGGGGGAGTACCCGTGGAATTTCGCTACCTAATAATATATTTTGCATACTTAACTATACTAGAAAAGTTTAGGTGGTTCAATAAATGTAAACAATCTTGATGTAACTTTTTACACAAACACATATTAAACAAATAAACCACAGCTTAGAGTAATGGTTTAATTGAATTAGTAATCTTTATTGTTGTAATTACAATGGTTATAATTGTATGTTATTTTTAATTCCAGTTTAAAAAAAATAAGAATAAAAAGACACACCATGATTATGTACCTTCTGCACCTACATATTTGTATTATGTTATACATACAATATTCCTGAAAAATTGTGTTATACTAACCTTCATAAAATAAAACAATAAGACATAAGAAGACCGTATCATGCTAATGCACGGTGCATAATGGGTTCATCATCTGTCTAGCCTTTTCCCAACTATATTGGGGTCGGTTTCCAGTCAAGCCAGATTTAGCTGAATACCAATATTTTCCGAGGAGCGGCTGCCTACCAGACCTCCACAACCCTATAACTGGGTAACACGGTACTTCATGGCAAGACTGGAGTCAGATTTTACTATCCGTAACGACTGCCAAAGATCTACAAATGACAGCGTTGAGCTTAACGTGTTTACCGAGGCACGGAGAAAACTCGCTATGTTAAGAAGGTCACCCATCCACAGACCAACCTTTTGAAGATGTGCGGCTGTTATTATCTAGCCACGAGCTCCTCGGTGCATAATGGGTTAAGCAATAACAATTAGCGGCAAATGCCCGAATTGGACTAATGAAACTTACATTTAGCATAAACAGTGTTGAAAGCTTACTAAAGTATACTCTTAGAGTTCCTACATAACGCGCCCCAAATGATGTGTTAAGCGATATGAGATGGACGATGTTGTACGGCAATACCTATAGTAAAAAAATGTAGGCAGGTACTAAATTTGAGGGAAATAACCAGCTGCCGTTGGAAGGCCGTTCATATTATGTTGTAAAGTACAATTTGAACCGAGTTCAAAAAAAAGGAGGAGCTTCTTAATATATTTGTATTTTTTTAACAACCGAAGCACCGACTTCCGAAATTAAACTTATTTTATATTTGTAGAGTTTTTTATTTGAAAGTCGGTTTTATTCTTTTGTAAAAAAGTTTTTTTTTCATGTTTGTGGTTATTTCGGTTATTTTAATATGACCCTGAAATGATATCACCCTTGAAATTATTAGAAAGTTTAGAATCGCTGAACTAAAATTGGCTAATCAAATTATATACCACTTAACGCTTCATTCTATGTCTTATTTGATTTCAATTTATTAAAGACGTAATATTGAATCACCATACTTACATACCAGTTATTTACCTTGCCGGCAATCTTGATCCCGATAAACTTTGCAGTTTATCGATTCTCCTAAAATTGTCGACGGTTGAGCAATTACAATTAGTGAAATACATAACTTTTCAGTAATGAAATCCGGGCAAGAGCGAGTCGGACTCGAGTGCAAACAGCTCCGACACGTAACATTATTTTAATTGTTACCTACTTTCATTGACTTCATTTTTTTATTTATTTGTGATGTGTTTGTTCCTAACTCCTAGGTGCCATGCCTAGGTCGGGTTAGAGGTTTTCCTATAATTTTTAGATATTTTTTTTTTATTTAAGTGTCTACAGACACTTTCCGGACAAAAGAACCGGGAACGGTAAATTTTCATCTACACTCTTTAATGACTTTGGAATGCATTTATTTAATAACTAAAATTAATTTTGAGAGCTTTTCGATGAAACTTTTGACTTAATTTATCACACAGCACAGTAAAAAACACTTTTTCAAATTTTTTCCAGTTTTTTAAATTTATTCATTTTCATAACTCGTCCCTGTTTAATATTTCAAACGTTCACGAAAATATATACATAATTATTTTTGCATAATTGTTTAGTAGTCATTGTTAACCAATAACCATAAAATTAAAAAAAAGTGTTTTAATGTCATTATGTTGTTTCCAACTATTATGTTGGTCCCATTGTCACCAAGTCAGAATCTGATGATGGGATCCCATGAAAATCGAGGGACACCCTCAAATTTTATAAGCACATACCTACACTGTTTTTCATCAATTTTCTAACGCAAATCAGATATTTGCTGAGCTGCACATGATGGAAGGTATAAGTCAGGATCTGATGATGGGATCCCATGAAAAATATTTGTTCAGCGATATTTTCGTCAATTGTTAACCGATTTGGTCGTATCTTTTTTTGTCTTGAAGTGTATTTTCACTTTTTAGTGGTACCTGCGTACCACTAAAAAGTGAAAAATAGAAAAAAAAAACTTTTTACAAAAAAATAAAACGGATTTCCAAAAACAAAATACTACATAGTAAAAAATAACTTTAATTTCGGAAGTCGGTGTTTTTGGTTATTTTTACTTTGTAGGTTTTTTTTACTAGGTACAAGTGCATATTACTACGGAATACCTAAGTTTATAAAAAAAAAAAACAAAGTACTGATTAGTTTGTCGGTAAGTAGGTAAGTGTTGAAAAGAGTATCAGGTATCAGGTGTCCGTCAGACGTGTCTTACCTTTCGTACCCAGGGTTTACCCTGGAGCACCATTTCAAACCACGTGCGGGCGTATGTATGTACGCCCGTGACGACATCTGTTATCGGCGTCTCCGTAATCTTGAGGACTCCAGGTTCTCAACGCTGTGGGTTTTAGTGGACACAGGCCTGGATAAAATTGTCTACGCTTGTGTCTACCGTTCGCACAGCGGTGATTTGGAGACAACTAAGCTCACACAGCACCTGAGTGAGGCGGCGGATGCGGCTCAGCAACGGTACCCTTCTGCCCAATTGGTGTTACTGGGGGACTTCAACGCCCACCATCAGGAGTGGCTATTCCCATACCAGTGTACAGACCATGCTGGACGAGAAACGAGAAAGCTAGCCCTAGCGCTGAATCTTACCCAGCTGGTCCAGGAGGCAACGAGGGTGCCGGATGTTGATTCGCACACTGCCAATTGCTTGGACCTTTTGCTGACAACGGATCCGGACCGCTATTCGGTGTCGATTTCTTCACCACTGGGTAGTTCCGACCACTGTCTGGTGAAGTCTGTGTCCGTTTACTCCCCGCCCGATCCTAGCCCAAGAGGCACACGGTGGGTATGGCGGTACAGGTCAGCAGATTGGGATGGCATGCGATCTTTCTTCGCATGTTATCCTTGGCAGCCTACTTGCTTTTCTTCGACTGATGCTTCGTCGTGCGCAGACGCCGTAACGGATGTGTTGCGGAGGGGAATGGAGTACTACATTCCGTTCTCTGACATAACTATGTCTGGCGAAGCTCGTCCATGGTTTGGTGCCGAGTGCAATCGCGCTGATGCGCTTAAGCACGCGGCTTATCTGGCATGGGTCGACGCTCGCACGTGCAAAGCAAGCGACGTGACTCGGAAGAAGAGAGCCTTCAACAGGGCTGCCAAGTCCTGCAAGAAGGTGTTGCGGAGGGCACGGTTTGACCACATCAGCCGAATAGGGAACAAACTTGCTTCATACCCAGCAGGTAGTAAGGCTTTTTGGTCCCTGGCTAAGTCGGTCGAATCGAACTTCTGCCGCCCCTCACTACCACCACTGCTGAGACCCGACGGGACGCTGGCCCACTCCGCTGAGGAGAAAGCGAACTTGTTTGCTTCCTTGTTTGCGCAATCTTCGCGTCTGGATCCCGGTGGCGCGAGGCTCCCTGCTTCTCCTGGTGGATGCGAGTCGAGCATGTCGAACATTCGCATTCATCAGAAGGACGTCCGTAGGGTGCTGCGTAACCTAGACGTGAACAAGGCTAGTGGCCCCGACGGGATACCGGCAATTGTTCTGAAAACTTGTGCGCCTGAGTTGTCTCCGATCTTGACACGCCTATTTCGCCTTTCGTTTGAGACTGGAAAGGTGCCGTAGGCTTGGAAGCAAGCTAACGTGCAACCCGTGCCCAAGAAGGGTAGTCGAGCTGACCCGTCGAATTATAGACCCATCTCGGTAACGTCCATACTCTGTAAGACTATGGAACGCGTGCTGAATCATAAGCTCCTGGCGTACCTAGAAGGAAATGATATCCTTAGTGACCGACAATACGGGTTCCGCCGAAATCGGTCAACTGGGGATCTTCTAGCGTATGCCATTCACATCTGGAGTGAAGCCATAGAAAAGCACGGGGAGGCACTAGCGGTCTCCCTTGACATCTCGAAGGCTTTCGACAGGGTCTGGCACGATAGCCTTATTAGTAAGCTTCCTTCCTTCGGTCTGCCCGCCGGTTTGTGTGATTGGATTGCAGATTTCCTGAGGGATCGGTCTATCCGAGTTGCCATAGATGGCTGCTCGTCTGGACTGCTGGATATTAATGCCGGGGTTCCTCAGGGGTCGGTGCTTTCGGCAACACTGTTCTTGCTGTATATTAATGATCTTCTTAAACCCGGTACCTTTGGGTATGCAGACGACAGCACTGTTGCTGAGAGATACGTGTCCGACGCACGAGCTGGTGGGTCGCAGATCCGGTCTCTTCGGGAGGCTATGGTTGAGCGCTTGAATGTGTCCTTACAGGCTGTCTCTGAATGGGGCGATGCCAATCTGGTCAAGTTCAATGCTGCTAAGACCCAAGCGTGTCTTTTTTCCGCCAAAAGGAGCCAATTCCACCCAGCTCCATCTTTCCGAGGTGCAACCGTGCCGATAACCGACCAACTTGAGCTTCTTGGGGTTACATTAACATCTACTCTCAATTTTGGCCCTTACATAGAGGCAAAAGCTCAAGTGGCTGCAAATAAGTTGGGGATCCTGTCAAAGGTGAGACGGTACTTCACGCCGGAACAGCTGCTCAAACTCTATCAAGCGCAAATTCGATCGTGTATGGAATACTGCTCTCATCTTTGGGACGGATCTGCGAGATACCAGCTTGATGCCCTTGAGTCAATTGAGAAACGAGCCAAGAGGATCATTGGCAATGAGAGGCTCGTCGCGACGAAGCTCCAAAGTCTTGAGCATCGACGACGAGTTGCTAGCCTGTCGGTTTTCTACCGGTTGCATTTTGGGGAATGTGCGACGGAATTGCATAATTTAATTCCGCCAAGCCCGTTCCATCATCGGACCACAAGACGAACGGCGATGCGCCACCGGTACATGGTGGACATCCCACCCACACGCACAAAACGTTTTGGGAACACATTCATAATGCGTACAGCTAAGGAGTGGAATTCCCTGCCGGAGTCTGTGTTTCCCGATAGCTACATTCTGGGAGTCTTTAAGTCAAGAGTGAATAGGTTGCTTCTAGGCAGGCGTGCTCCATCTTCGACCACATCATCGCTTACCATCAGGTGAGATGGTGGTCAAGCGCGTGCCTATTATTAGTAAAAAAAAAAAAAAAAAAAGTAATGACGTAAAATATCTTAAATTAAACAATGGTTGTTAGCTTATCAGTAATTATGGGGGAGAAATGGCCACTTTTGTTTTACGGCTTATGGTTCAATGCTACAATAATAAAGGGTAAGTAGACAATGAAAAATTCTTTTCGCTACATAGTCGATGTTGGCATTTTTAAAAGCAGGTTTGTACTGTTGTGCTATTCAATAAAGTTCACTGCTCACCTCCCTCAAGTGAGCGCATACAATGTCAAAGCGAACTTCTTTGTTCTTAAAGTAAATCACCACGGATTCAAAAAGAGGCACAATTCGAATGTTTCAGTATAATATGCAAAAAATACTAGTCAGTAAACGATGGGAGGTGATAGGTCTATCTGAAAGTTATATTTTGATTTAATTGCAACTGAGTGATCGGACGGTAAAGTAAAATCGAAAAAAATATTCTATTACAAAAATAAAATACTATGCATCATTTTTTATAACCGTCATCTATAAAATACGATCTAAATATAAATGTACTTTGTAACTGTTTCGTTTTGCAAACTTTTGTGGATAACCCATAAATGCTTAGATATTATTATTATTGTCTTCAGGAGTAAATAGATATTGTTGGTTAGGGATGTTTTTAATCGCTTCCTATTAATTTTATTTAATTTTGTACTAATGTTTGTACATTTATAAGATATGTATTTAATTATGAAACAAACGGTTTTACTGTGGTAATTTCGAGTTAGGAGATCAGGCGGAGGGAAGGATGGTTAATGTTCACAATATGTTCTCTTAGATAATTATTAATCTATTAATAGTAACATCATGAAAAATCTTGTTGAGTAGGTAGTACTACTACCTAGTAGATAGTATCATAGATTTTTCCACTAGGAAAGTGCTTCATCATCGTCATAACAGCCGAAAGACGTCCACTGCTGGACATAGGCTTCCCCCAGAAGGGAGGGGTTTACCATAATCGCTACGCTTGGCAAGTACATACTAATTTTGAATTAACTACTTACCCTTAGTTCAAAGTTCTAATTTTACAATTTAAGTTTAGACATGTTTTTAAATATTTCTAAAAGCAAATCTGAGTCCGTCACAGCTGTTTGGAAACTTCTGTGAATTCATAAAGCTTCTTTCCTGTAATAGACGGAACCCTAAAAATGTAAGAAACAAAGTTTATGCGTATGAAAATATTTTGTTCACAAAGTTTTGTATAAGTTTTCTTGTTTCGAAACAGGATATTTTTAGATTTTTAATTACTTGTTTTTATGTGAAATTACTATAGAGCAACTTTTACAAATAATTTTACTCAAAATAGTAGGGTAGGTAGGGTAGGTAGGGTAGGTAGGGTAGGTAGGGTAGGTAGGGTAGGTAGGGTAGGTAGGGTAGGTAGGGTAGGTAGGGTAGGTAGGGTAGGTAGGGTAGGTAGGGTAGGTAGGGTAGGTAGGGTAGGTAGGGTAGGTAGGGTAGGTAGGGTAGGTAGGGTAGGTAGGGTAGGTAGGGTAGGTAGGGTAGGTAGGGTAGGTAGGGTAGGTAGGGTAGGTAGGGTAGGTAGGGTAGGTAGGGTAGGTAGGGTAGGTAGGGTAGGTAGGGTAGGTAGGGTAGGTAGGGTAGGTAGGGTAGGTAGGGTAGGTAGGGTAGGTAGGGTAGGTAGGGTAGGTAGGGTAGGTAGGGTAGGTAGGGTAGGTAGGGTAGGTAGGGTAGGTAGGGTAGGTAGGGTAGGTAGGGTAGGTAGGGTAGGTAGGGTAGGTAGGGTAGGTAGGGTAGGTAGGGTAGGTAGGGTAGGTAGGGTAGGTAGGGTAGGTAGGGTAGGTAGGGTAGGTAGGGTAGGTAGGGTAGGTAGGGTAGGTAGGGTAGGTAGGGTAGGTAGGGTAGGTAGGGTAGGTAGGGTAGGTAGGATGGTAGGGTAGGTAGGGTAGGTAGAGTAACCAGTTGACGGGAGCGAAGCCGCGCGGGTCAGCTAGTTAAAAATATTAATTGGTTAGTAATATAATTTTTTGGTTTTATTTTCTTCTTAAATATATTTGTACGCCATAATTATTATGGCGGAACACTACTTATTTTTTATTACGAAGCTAACACTGTCCCACGACTGGGCAAAAGTTTCCCCAAATCCTTCCAAGAATTCTTGTACTAAGCCACCTACCTATTACCCTTTGCGACTACCTATTGTCTTGACATAATCTCCTTTACACCTTTTTTGATTCTCAAAATTGCAAATTGGACTTCTTTTACCTATCTGGAATCCAACTGTAAGTACTCTTTATCACTACGACTAGACAAAATAACTTCAAGAAAAAATTGTGGTCTAACTTCGTTATCTCTGTCTGGTGTTACTCAAAAAGATAATAACAAAGAATATTGGAACAGGCTTTATTATTTATTAGTTAGCTGTTGGAACCATTAGGGTAGCTGGTCCACTTAGCGCAGAAAGGTGCGTGAATAAATAGAAACCTGCTTTAATATTTATGTTGCTTTTAACACGTTTTTAAATTAGGTCCTATTCTGTTGAATTAGGTATTATAATTCATGTCATGCATGTATTTTCCAATGGGCCAAGCAAATAAGAATCCACCCACAATTTTTTTTGTTTTATTTTTATTATAAAGTAACTAAATCTAAATTAACTCAAATATTATAACTAACTCATCGTCATCATAAGCCTAGCCTTTTCCCAACTATATTGGGGTCGGCTTCAAGTCAAGCCGGATTTAGCTGAATACCAGTATTTTACGAGGAGCGGCTGCCTACCAGACCTCCACAACCCATTAACTGGGTAACACGGTATTTCTTGGGCAAGACTGGAGTCAGATTTACTGGCTTCTGACAATCCGTAACGACTGCCAAAGATCTACAAATAACAGCCGGGACCAACGGCTTAACGTGCTTTCCGAGGCAAGGAGGAAACTCGGTATGTTAAGACGGTCACCCATCCATAGACCAACATTGGCAAGCTTTGCATAACCTTGAAGATCGACCCGTGCGGCTGTTATTATCTAGCCACGAGCACCTGTTTAGCACTTTTTGCATGGAACATTATTCTATTCTGTATCTAGAGAAGGGCGTTGATGGTGCGCTAGTGTATACTTTTGCAACTATCGTCGTTTTATCTTGTGTTGAAGGACAAACGGTTGGAAAGCGGAGGTTTAATTAGTAGTAGGGTTCCGTTGGTTACTTTTTGGTAAGGAACCTTAATAAATATGAAACACTAATATGACCCGCGCAACTTCGTCTGCATAACAATTTTCATTACTGCTCCGGTCCTATTGGTCTTAGCGTGATGATATACAGCCTATAGCTTTCCTCAATAAATGGGCTATCTGACACTGAAATAATTTTTCAAATCGAACCAGTAGTTCTTAAGATTAGCGCGTTCAAGTAAACAAACAAACGAACTCTTCAGCTTAATATATTAAGTATAGATTTAAAAGAAGAATTTATTTCAGTAATTTCCTGGAACAGGAACTTTCTAAGGACACTCTACTTCCCCTTAAAATGCTTATTCATCCACTACGTGTACCGGAAACTACATAATACTTATTAATCCCAGCCGCCATCCGTTGAAATTTGACAGTTAGTAAGGGTCGCCAGAAACCCGAAAGTGTGACATTCCGGCTTTTAAAAAGGATGTTACCCAGTTACAGAGTTGTGAAGATCGGCGGGTCTGAAAGGCCACTTTAGTAGAAACAGAAAGCATATCACGTTGATAATAATCAGTTATAATATTTTAGGTCCTCTTTTGAGGAGCTCGTGGCTAGATAGTAACAGCCGCACGGGTCGACCTACAAGGTTAAGCAATGCTTGCCAAGGTTGATCTATGGGTGGGTGACCATCTTGATATAGCGAGTTTCCTTCGTGCCTCGGAAAGCACGTAAAGCCGTTGGTCCCAGCTGTCATTTGTAGATCTTTGGCAGTCGTTAGGGATAGTCAGAAGCCAGTTAATCTGACTAAAGTCTTGCGATGAAGTACCGTGTTACCCAGTTACTGGGTTGTAGAGGTCTGGTAGGCAGCCGCTCCGCGTAAAATACTGGTATTCAGCTTAATCCGGTTTGACTGGAAGCCGACCCCAATATAGTTGGGAAAAGGCTAGGCAGATGATAAGAAAGCACATCACGTTACCCGTCACTGTCAAATTTTCCCAATCAACCTTGAACCTAATGCGTAAGCGATAAAGTTGAAAATAAAATTAGACAGATTTTTGT
The DNA here is from genome assembly GCA_950371165.1 of Lacanobia oleracea. Taxonomy (NCBI): domain Eukaryota; kingdom Metazoa; phylum Arthropoda; class Insecta; order Lepidoptera; family Noctuidae; genus Lacanobia; species Lacanobia oleracea. Next base: position 6,455,717 of record OX493412.1, on the reverse strand, counting down.
GTGGTTAATTTTATGATTCCAATATTATTCTGCTAAAGTGGCCTTTTTAGACCCGCAGATAGACAGTTGCTTCTATAAAAGACTAAAACTAATAAATTCAGCTGCGTACGTTTAGACTGGAAGTCGAGTTAGGGATGGCAGATTAGACGGTGGCGCGTATTGTTCCAGACGCGCCCCTACTGGACGTTGCGGGGGGACGGCATCTTACTCCTCCCGCGGGCCTGAGGTGGGTCCACCTCAAGGGATCACCGGGGATTATGGAAGGCATACTAGCTAAAAAAAAAAAAGCTCTTTTTTAGTCAGTAAGAGTCTGACAGACCCCTTCGCCCGCCCCAGGCGAGGGACATCCATGAGGATTTTCCAACCCGGCAACAAAAAAAAAAAGGGATGGCAGATTGACAAGCTCGAAAAAATGTCCGTTTACACGTATAAAATGCTTTCTTTTTTTAGCCAAGCAAATTCAAAGCATAGTCTGATAAATCGTGCAGTATTCTTAAAAAGTTTTGTTAACACTGGCCACTAATTTCAATTTCGTCTCGACCGCCACTTAACTAGCCTTCCCCATAATTTAATTACCTACTTATTTTTAAAACCGTTTACCTATTTGATAAACATGAATTTAATCTACTTAAAAACAAATTGGGCCACATGGAAGTGGACTGAAAAATTGAGCTTCGTTATTAAGGGACCGTTTTAAAATAAATTTGTGCTGTTGCAATTTTGGTTTTATAATAAGCTAGTTCCAGTTTCTGACTTTTTAGTTAGAAGTTTCTGGTATTTATCTCTTTTTGGTAAATATTTTTCAAAAATACTGTTACTTCTTTATTATTAATAACTATGTATTAAATATTTAAGTCTCAGTACATGTAGAACTTAGACTTTAATATTTAATATAAAGATTATTTTTTTAAATAATTTTATCTATGGAGTTCCACTCGCCATTTCATTAGACCCCGATATTTAACGACTGTTGAAAAAAGTTGTCATTTAAAAAAAAATCAGGTGAGCGTTTAGTTTGAACAAAAACCTTGAGTTGCCATTTTAATACATCAAGTTATCTTCATGCTAAAATTCCATACCGACTTCCAAAAATGCCAAGCATTTCTCATTTGACCCTAAGTTTCACACCGTTCTAGAACTCTACATTAGAAGCTTACCCTAAATATTAACAAGACCTTATAGCTTGCTGAGGAGGGTTAAGTACAAAAGCTATACCATTTTCAGGCCAAAAGACGTCTGGAATTATGGCTAGACTTACCTGAAGTATGTTGCGAACTTAACAAACTTTAGGCTTGTTTGACTGACAGTGTGTATCAATTTAATGTGGCCACTTAAAGTACGGTTGAGAAATTTGGTAAGGAGGTATTTTGACATTTGTGTGTTCATTATTATTGTCATCTGCCTAGCCTTTTCCCTACTATATTGGGGTCGGCTTCCAGTCAAAACGGATTCAGCTGAGTGCCAGTATTTTACGTGGAGCGGCTGCCTACGAGATCTCGACAACCCATTAACTGGGTAACACGGTACTTATTGGCAGGACTGGGGCCAGGTTTACTGGCTTCTGACAATCCGTAACAACTGAAAATGATCTACAAATGACAGCCAAACGAACGTGCTATCCGAGGCATGGAGGAAACTCGGTATTTTAAGATGGTCACCCATCCACAGACCAACCTTGGCAAGCATTGCTTAACCTTGAAGATCGACCCATGTGGCTGTTATTTTTTAGCCACGAGCTTATTATTGTTGTAAACTTATAAATTTTAATCTTTTCTTTAATGATGTAGTAAATACTTCACATTAAAAATACCTAGGTACTACGATTTGCAACCGAGAAAAAAAATATTTTTCAACAAAGCAGTTGAGGATGTGTTGTGCGTAAAACACATTTTGTTCATTATCCAACGTGAGTAAAATTTTGAAGAAAATGTTTTTTTTTGTTTCGTTTCTTGAAATAATAATAATAATAATAATAATAATAATAATAATATTCCAAACAACTATCACACAACGCCATCTAGTCAATCACTATTAATTTAATACAAAGAATTTAATATCATTATCTTGTATGAACAGGCAAAGACAACCATCTCCTTAATTTGACCACCATGTTCCCACATCCAAGCCCACACATCCACCTTTAAAATCTCTAAACAGAATAACTTCGCCAAGGAAATTGTATCAGCAACGATGTCAAAAAGGTTCCAGGAGATGGTAACAGGGTTACCCCATTAACCCTCAAAGCTTCAGTAAACACATAACAGGGTAATTCCGTTACCTTGGCCGTGCACGGGTTGATATTTATAGAATATGGAAAATACTTCAGTTCAATTTTAAAGCGATTATTTTGTATGTTTAATATTAATTTGGTTTATGTTTTATAGATGAATGTGGCGGGTAATTTTGTGGCCTTTATAAAGGATACCGTGAAATTTGGAAGTTGCATCAATATTAGTGCTTGAGGAACTCGTGGCTAGATAATAACAGCCGCACGGGTCGATCTTCAAGGTTAAGCCACGCTTGCCAAGGTTGGTTTGTGGATGAGTAATCTCAGTTTGGGAATCAGTGTGCTATATGTAGTTGCTACACTGTACAATGATTTAACCATATTCCCACATTTTGTTACATGTTTACTTTTTGTACTTATTGATGAATAAAATTATTATTATTATTATTAGTAATCATCTTAGCATACCGAGATTCCTCCGTGCCTCGGAAAGCACGTTAAGCCGTTGGTCCCGGCTGTCATTTGTAGATCTTTGGCAGTCGTTACGGATTGTCAGAAGCTAGTAAATCTGACTCCAGTCTTGCTATGAAGTACCGTGTTACCCAGTTAATGGGTTCTGGAGGTCTGGTAGATAGCCGCTCCACGTAAAATACTGGTACTCAGCTGAATCCGGCTTAACTGGAAGCCGACCCCAATATAGGTGGCAAAAGGCTAGGCTAATGATGATGATGATGATGATCAATTTTAGTGCTTACACAATAGGTACCTTAATGTAATTACATCTCACCGACATAATATGATGCCCATGAAAACTTTCTGTAAAGAAGCCATAGCTATTACCAAAACACAAAACCGGTCAAGTGCAAGTTGGACTCTCACACGAAGGATTCCGAGCCCCCTTTATTTTTTAATTTCTATTATATCTGGTGTTATAGCAGTAATAGAAATTCGTTAGTTCAGACAGTTGTCATTTTCACAGAGTGTGAAGATTACAACTGTCTACCTATTATGTTATTGAGACACAGCTCGCTGACAGACAGACAGACTGACGCACAACGGAGGCCTAGACTATCTCTTTCGTAGTTCACCACGGCCTATTAAAGGATTTTTTTGTTCGTGCTCCCTCATCTGGCCTATGTAGTTCTACCTCTACAAACAACATAAGTTCGCCAACTGTTCTACGAGATGTCACTGGCAGGCCACAAAAAATCTGCTGACATAATGTAAAAGCAAATAAAACAAAAGCCAGCACAGACAAAACCACAGGAAAGACAGATCTTTTTGTTACTTTCCGTTGTACCCTGCTTTTAATTAACTCTGGTTTTCATAATATTTCACAAATGGCTATTTTCGTAGTACTAATGATTTGTTTCTTCAGGAAAACAGTAACAATGTAGACGTCAACATAATGTAGTTTTGTGGAACTTGTGGGTAAATAAAAAAAGAAATTGTTTTGTATGCAATCCGTTATCATCCTAACATAAATAGTTTCTACTATTTATATGATAGACTAGTTTTTGCGTGCGACTTTCTTTCCTTCCTGTTCTCGTAGGAATTACGGGAATTCCTCTCTTGCTGCTCCTCTCCACTCCTCCTGCTCCACTCTACACTGCGCCAAATTACAGATTAAAAGCAGGAAGCAATGAGGAACCGATTACAATAAAAAAAATGATAGAAACTTGCAAATTTTCTACAAGATAGGACAAAGGGTGCCAATGCCGCGTTCAGAAGCTAGTGTTACACACGGTGTAATAGAAATAACGCAAAACCTAACTACAGTGACGGTGTGTGTGTGTGTGTGTTTCTATAGTGTATATCTAATGTGGCCTTTTTAGACCCGCTGTACTGTTAAACTTGTCATTGAGTTATGACCCTAGAAAAAACCTCTTTCAAGATATAATATTTAAAAGCACAAAACAAAGTAAAAGACATAAATCTGACATAACTTGTAATCTAAGAGACCTTCTGTCTCTTTTATAAGATAAAAAAACATCGGATACCTAAGTTATTCTAAGCAAAAAGAATAACTTAACAATTTTCTGGAGTAGAGGAAGGTCAAGGATTACTTAGTTATGTCTTTAGTTAACGTATCTTTTGAATAATAATATGACCCTTCTATGTGAAGAATTCTCAGTTATAAATGTCAAGCAATAAAATGAGACTATGGAGGCTTGAAAAGGATTCTAAGTAACTGGCATTCTTTTAGAGATTAGGGTCATTGATATTTCAGAATATTTGGAATTGATCATATTTCGATAGTGCATGTCAATCACGTACATTTTGGTAATCGTTGACAGTACGCAAGGCCTTAAGAACCTGCCCTAGATTTTTTTGTTTTATTAATAAATCCTTGATAAACACCCTCAGTAAAAAATATAATTCAGACACAGTGCATTAATTGTTTAGTATACAAAAACGTAGTGCTAGTGCTACTACTTATAACTACTGGAAAAATAGTTGCGCGGGTCAATTAGTGATAAAATAAGATTGTATGTAATTTCATACAATCTTATTTTATCACTAGTTGACCCGAGCAACTTCGTCTGCGTCACAATTTTCTGCTCCGCTTTTTTTAGTCCTAGCGTGATGATACAAAAACGTAGTGCTAGTGCTACTACTTATAACTACTGGAAAAATAGTTGCGCGGGTCAATTAGTGATAAAATAAGATTGTATGTAATTTCATACAATCTTATTTTATCACTAGTTGACCCGAGCAACTTCGTCTGCGTCACAATTTTCTGCTCCGCTTTTTTTAGTCCTAGCGTGATGATATATAGCTTATAGCCTTCCTCAATAAATGGGCTATCTAACACTTAAATAATTTTTCAAATAAGACCAGTAGTTGTTAGCAAACAAATAAACAAACTCTTCAGATTTATATATTGGTGTAGATAACACCCTAAAACATTGCAAACGCAGAAAGACTGAAAAGAAAATACTATGAATTCATCAACATAAACAGAATAAGGTCCTTCTTACAACACAAAACCACAGAAAGTTCATCCACACATACAAACATTTAGAATAACCTTAACCTTAATGGGCACGCGTTGAATGATGAGATATTTTTATTTTTTCAAAAAGAAGATTCACAAAGCGTAGACACGAACAAGCCAGAAGATCATCCACATAAACAAGAATTTTTCAATAACCTTGATATGTGTAAAGAAGAAGCAATCGCTATGAGATAGTTGAGATGACGAAATAGATTTTTGAAAAGGATTGTCTCATAGTACTAAGACACAAATCAGCTAAGAGATCATCCTCGTAAACAAAACTTTTCCACCACTTTGATCTGAAAAAAGGCTAAAGCCAAATCCACTTCCAATTCTCGAAAAGGTCAAAATCGTTACAACACAATCCTCTTAGTGTCCTTAACCTTCGAAAAATTCAAGTACTCACAGCAAAAAAATATTTTTGCAGTACGAAAATAAATTATGAAAGTTGGTAAAAACATTCATGAATCATTTCTGAAGTTATTTTGATGAGTTTATAATTGTCAGAAAGAATGATGATATCTTTTTGTTTGGTTCGAGTTGGTGGGAATGTTGAAAAAAGTTGGTACGAGCGAATGTGTGCTGCTTTAGACTTTAAGTTGTAATTTAGGTATTTTCGAAATTATTGATTTATTTATTCAGACTTTTTATGTAGTGTGGTTTATTGCAATAAGGCATTTTCTACCAATCAAACCTTGACACACAACGCTTCAAAGAAACAACAACAGTACAACGTCAGATAAATAATATGTTATTTAAAATAGATATGAGTGATAAATAGTGGTAATAAATTATTGTAGATATATTTTAGAATCAAACATTTTATTTATAACAAGAGATTTCAATCGTAGATATAATACTATAGATATTTCGAATCTTTCTGTAATCAGATTTTGGGTATTTTGAAGATGGATACACAATCGATATTTCATTTCTAAACCAATCGCATCCCTTACAGTTGTAGTCAAGACAACGGTTGCCATAGCAACATACAGTAAAGGAAGATAAAGTAATAATTCTACGAAATAGCGTTTCGATAGTCGTTTGAAGGTCAGAAACTTATAAATGGCATACTTCACTGCCTTTTGAATAACTTCCATGGATTGAAGTGAATTTGGAACAACTATCTTTGAAGTTCGAAGAAGAGAAGATGATTTATAAATTCTAGGCAGATTTGAAGAAATCCTAGGTAATATTATCCGACTGTTTGATCTAAGTAATTCAACTGGAAACTGACATTAACAGGAATAGAATATGTTAGTTTGGTTATTATTTCGAATAGGAATTGTGGTTGCGAGTTTGTTTTTATTTTGACGCAGTAATACTAATCTCCGGTTTCTAGAAAAAATATCAATGGATTACAAATGAAACACAAATCAAGTGATCAAAAATTTGTATTTTTCCGAAGATAAACTACAGTCACGGTTAAAGTGTGTTTGAGAATTTGTCATATATTATTCGACTAGTACGAGAATCTGGGCATTACATGTCAATATCGGGGAATTTGCCTGCAGTTTAGAAAAAGTAAAGTAAGGAAAGGAAAGTAAGTAAGTAAGTAAGTAGTCTTATGCTGCGGATTTCTATTGAAGTTAAATACCTGAAAAGCCCAACAAAGCAAAATATTTGTCAAGAAAGATTTAATATTTAAATCATCGGGATATAAATATATTAAAGCTTTCAAGACCTAGATTTAGAGGTTAAAACTACTTTGAGTTTATTAAAATTCTGGTACACAGGTACAGAAAAATGGTCCTTATGATGAATAAATTATAGAGTATTATATACAAGCGGTATTTCTTTCAGTGTAGCCGAGACTTAATGCCTTTAAATCTTTATGAACTAAGTTCTTCGAGATATACTTTAGTTCAAAGATTGATCGCAGTGGTTTAAAAATGTTTCCTTCGATATCTTGTAAATCTGTGCTTACTATATTTCGAATTAGCGACCTGTCCCTTCTTCAGATGATTTTATACGATGTCCTTATTATATGTATGATAGTAAATCTTAATCAAAATTATCGCCGTATGGTGTCGGCCGGTAACGTATGGTGCCGTAAAAAAAATATACAATCCCATCACTTCCCGTGAGTGTCGTAAGAAGCGACTAAGGGACTCACCAGAGAATGGGCAGCAGCGTTCTCTGTTAAACACAACACCATATATTGCGATCGCCAACCCGCCTGCCAAGCGTGGCGATTATGGCAAAATCCCTTTGGGGGAGGCCTATGTCCAGCAGTGGACGTCTTTCGGCTGGTATGATGATGATGATGACTATCCCTCTTTACTAATGTTTGTCTGTTTGTGAACTTTTCAAGTCTTTTTCGTTCGAAAATAAGTATCATTGACTTGATTTGAGCTACCCGATACCGATAAATTTTCCTAGTCAACCTTGAACCTAATCGCTGCAGTGATAAAGTTGAAAATTAATTAAAGTAATGCAAATTGTTGTAGCTAGCATATTAAGCTACCAGGCGTACCAGGAAATACCAGTGCTGGCTGGCATTTTAAACAGAAGAGGTAATTGATGATTGGATGGAACTTGGCATGAAATGCTCCAAATAATGTCGGAAGCGTATCATTACTCAATTTAGAAATACTAATCGATCGCTTAGATGGGCGACAAGCGACTTATTTATACACCGTGAAATTTTAATGGTTGTTTTCCCGCTGAGAAATGATTTTGGCTTGGTAACACAATCGTCTTTAAAAAAAAAAATTGAAGATGCGTGCATTTAATGCCTTATCTATCCCTACGCATGAGAGCTTATTTTGCTCTGGACATTTATGAATCGCTATTCACTTATCGGCAGCGTGTGCGTTTTGAGTAGTTACCTTTTTCTCGTTTTCAAGTTTATGATACTTTTTTAATTTTCGAAAACAGATATAGGTATTATCATTTTGTAAGTTTGACGTTATTTTTTAATAGTACTTCTGATGGCTAATCGTTCTGCCGCGGAAAAACAACCATTACAATTTCACGGTGTATAAATAAATCGCTTTTCGCCCGTCTATACTACTAGTATTTTGACCACGTCTTCGTTCGCGCGGATTTAGTTATTCAGTTTTTGCAGGGATCTCTATTTTTTTTTCGAAAATAAAAGTACTAATACTCAGAGATAATGTACCATGCTAATGATGAAAGATTTTTTTGACATCAGTCCAGTAGTTTTTGAGTTTATTTGTTACAAACATGCAAAATATGAATCTTTCCTTTTTATTTATAATAATTATATTAGAGTACATGTACAATTACAGTTTAGTCGTAGGATTTAGGTTCATTTAGCTAGATTCAAAATAATAGAATCAATGGATTTGCATAAAATCTCCACACGTCACGTAGTGTGGAGATTTTATGCAAATCCATTGATTCTATACAACATGACATTTTCACTGACATGAAAGGTTAATATTTCTCCGCTGTAATGGACAGGAACCCTTATAGTCTGGTGATCATGCCTTTGGTGGTGCATTCATACTACTTATTAGGTGCACTTAATAAGAAGTTTTACGAGAATATCCGCTTGTTACAGAGCTTGGCAAAATCCCTTCGTAGAATTTATCTACAAGTTTAGTAGTTACTCTAACTCATAATATTTATTTAAATAAACAGATTGTAGATTTAAAACTTTTTTACTTAAATAATAACAGGTAGGTAAAACAGAATTGTAGTCTACAATAAGGTGGATGAAGCTCTGTCCTCCTAGCTAGGCTATAAAATAGCCTGTGTTTAGGAGACACAGTTTCGATCCCTCAGTACATTTTGGTTTTGGTACGTGTTACACGTGCAGATTGGCAAAAATGATAATTAACAGATGGCTATGCAAAGAAAATCTACAATGAGAAAAAAAAACAACTGTAACATGCAATTAAATGTGGTTGTGGGAATGTGGGTGTGTTTCGTGTCTGTGTGTGTGTGTGTGTGCGTGATGGTGTATTATTGTGTTGTGTGAGTAATTAGCGAATGGAATGTTTTACTATACCATATACACTTCGTTTTTAGCGATAAGACTGCCCATTGTGTCACTATTTATGTTTTCTTCATGTATCTTTTCTATGTCGTTTAGGGTGAGGATAAAGGAAAAATGAGTTGGTGGATTTTACGCTGCATTCGGTTTCATACTAAAGTCCTGTTTGTGCCACACGGCGACGCAAAATGAGTTGGACTTTAGTGTGAAACCGAATTCTGCCAACTCATTTTACGCAATTCACAACGCACAAAATTACATTCATTTGGCCTAACCCTTATGGTGTACATAATAAACAGTATTATATTCTGTCGTTTAAAGATTTTTCTGTTTAAGTTCATAGTTTTTTGTTCATCTCAGTTCTGTGACACTAAATACAGTTTTATTTATTTTCCTTTTTAAAAAGCCGCAGATAAGCGTAACAAAAATATGACGGTGAATTTTCGTAGATGTCTATACTGTAACAAAATAAAGCTGAAGTGTTTCTTAGAAAGAAAACTAATTATTTGGCACACACGGAATCACACAATCACGGAATCTCAGTAACAACTGGTTCGAATTGAAAAGAATTTAGTGTTGGATAGCCCATTTATCGAGGAAGGCTATTTAACATCACGCTACGACCAATAGAAGCGGAGCATTAACAAAAAATGTGACGAAGCCGAAGTGGCATGGGTCAACCAGTTATTCTAATACGCAAAAAAATCTATAAAAACGAATTGCCAAACTGTAGCATTGTGAAAGCGTGCAAACTTAATTGGTTTATGGTTAATCTGGAATACAAGCTTGGTGATCGAATTAGGGTCAATATTGTGCCTGCGAATGACGTCTATTATGTCTCAAGGTGGTTAGCTTGAGATATAGGCGGATAACACCGCTAATTAGTTTAGATTCTCAGAACTAGCTTGTATCAGTCAGGTTGCTTAATTGGTTTTGCAAGCTTAGTTCCGGTCACAGAAACTGGAGAAAGGCCATTTGGTTTGACGGAGTTTTTAACAGCGTTGAAACTTCAATAAAAAATTTGCTAAATGTCACTTTTTCCGTGTAGAATTGGAAGTAAAGAAGATAACAGAATAACTCTGCGTAAATCCAACACACTCGTTATTACCTATGCAAAATTTGAATTATAGTGACATATCAACTTAACGTCCCGGGCTCGCTAATTTTTAATAAAACATTAACTATTTTAGTAGGATTTAATCGACGGAAAACATCATCACTAAATGATTAACACCAGCGAAGCAATTTCTTTTTAGTGTTCCGTACCAAAATGGCAAAAAAGGAAACCTTATGATAAGACTAAGTCTGTCTGTCTGTCACAGCTGGTTTTAAATATTGCAGCATGAATATGCTGAGAGATAAGTACAAACTACATTTTGTGATGTTGTCCTGCGCGAGTCTCAAATAAAGATTTTCCCTTACTTTCTTTCTTATAAAATTAAGTTGCTGGCCTTTGTATCATCTCTACTGTGTTATTCAATCTTATCCATTTTTTTCATACCTAACCTTCCATAACACGAGGCAGGATTCATAATAAATTAATTCAGTCATCCACAGTAGCAGGCGGTAGTTAAACACGTTTATTCCTCTCATGTTCATCTCTGATGTATGTAATATCACCTCGGGCCCTGACTGAAGCCAGTATTATAGATATCGTCGTGTAAAATCCGGCTGATTTCAGTATTATGTTAACTTCATTCTGAATTTACGTGGCGTTTAGTTTCTATACCTGTATAGCCCAAAATATTCCATCAATGGTTTTTTTTTTCGAATTCCTTTTCCAGCGAATGGGAATATTTTGTTTGAAGTGATGGCACAACAGGTTTTTCTTTACTACAAAAGACAGCCGTGACCCCTTGATACTGGCAACTTAACGTGCCTTTAAAGCCGTAAAGCAAAGGAAAGCAAAGTTAGAGTGAACAGGCTTCTTTTGGGTATGCTTGCTTCATCGTAGACTTTGTCTCTGTCATCTCTGACCTAGACTAGAGTCAAGAGCAAACCCAAAAACCAAAAAATGGAGCTTCCGCAGCAGTATTTCACATGGACCGACTGCCTGTCTAACCTCCACATTACTGACTGTTTTTCTAAAAATAAAGTCTCCTAAAAGTACAAATCTCTCTAGAGATCCAGTACATTCGTTTTCCTTTCTCCTAAAAATAATTCCACCGTCTAAAATAGCGGCATCGTACATTTATTCATCACGTGTTCATGTTGATGTATTCCTTCGCCGGCTCTGAATGTATGAATGTGGGTAATACGTCTGTCTTCGTGTTGTATCCATTCGCGTCAGTTAGGTCTTGTCTTTGGGTGAGCTGGGAAGAAATTGTGTTGTTTATTTTATTTGGTTTTATAAGGTTAAGGTTTTGTTGAGGCTGTTTCATTTTGTTTGTTTGATTTTGGTGTACTACTAACAAATACGAAAGTTTGTGATGATGGTTTGAAGTTTGTTACTCTTTCATGCAAAAACTATTTAACGAATGTTTATTAATATAGCTTAATAAAATAAAGTTCATCAATCATCATCTTGCCTAGCCTTTTCCCAACTTTATTGGGGTCGGCTTCCAGTCAAACCGGATTTAGATGAATACCAGTATTTTACACGGAGCGGCTGCCTACCAGAACCCATTACCCAGTTGTTACTGAAACTTTTTTTTATCTCGAATCACAGTAATTTTTTAGTATTGTTACCTTGATGCATATAGTAAACATGGAAAAATACCAAAAAAAATCTGAGTTTTCAGGAAAGCTCGGAAAATGCGGATCGTTTTAACGATCAGTAGTAATAGGCAGGTAGGTTAACGCTCATATAACTACCACTTTATCGATTGTATCCTATTTTAAATTAAAGAAACACAGTATAACTATGAAAAGAGGTTTTATTATCTAAATATAAAACGTTAATTAACAAACAAGTCTATGTAGGAGTATGGTAAATAACAAAACATGTTTTAGGGTGCAAATGGATTTTACATTTTTGACAGGTGAAGTTTGTATTTTTTTTGCAAAGCGAACTTCGAAGCTGAGAGTCATTGTACTCTACTAGGTGATCAACTCTATCGTAGCGTGAGGTTTCCCTGTATGTTCTAGGAGTGGGACAAGGACCGCGTTTCTCATTTTTTTTATACGTTTCCAAGATACCTCTGGCGATAGTTCTCCAGAATGTGAGATGATCGTACTCTCCTCCATTAGTTTTGTAAACTTGCCACGCATTGTGAGTCGCCATGTCCAAGCAGTGACAAAACAATGAGAAATACCATTTCTTGCCACGGATAGATGTACGATAAAGACCAATGTTTTGGTCGGACCTATCTACTCCGCCCATGTTTTCATTGTAGCTTTTTATAATTGCAGGCTGATCGATGTATACATATTTTTTCTGCTGCTGCGAGAACCGTTTAGCTTTATGTAAGGGCTCGATGTTTTCTGAATTGGATGCAACCGACACCACACTATTATCATTCCATTTGCAAACCAAAATATGCTCTGGTTGGCTAGACTTGTACTTGAATGTGCCTCTTTCTGTCTTCTTGAATTCTTTATTGGACGGCAAAGGACACTTTTTTGTACGGTCCTCGCGAATTGTTCCAGTGGCTTTGAGCCCTCTGTTACTCAATTCGTGGAAGAGTGGAATAGAAGAAAAGAAATTGTCAAAGAATAAGTGACAAGGCACACCTGGGTGACGAAATTGTAAATGATCAGCAAAACGCAAAATCACACCAGCTCCCATACCTAACTGCCTATAAGCCGGTGGAATAATTGCTGCATGGCCTTGGTACGGATCAAACCATAGTACGTACCCCAATCTAGTCGCTCCAACCCAGAACTTATATCCCCATCTAATCGGTTTTCCGCGTATAAATTGTATACAGCTGTGTCCTCCATAATAAGGTACCATAGCCTCGTCTATGCTGTACATTTCTTCTAAAGGAGCCATATTCAGGAATATTTCGTTCAGGATATTGAAAAGCGGTCTCAACTTTGCAAATTTGTCATTTTCAGTAGTTATCTGAGTGTTGTCACAACAGTGGAGGTGAGTCATGATAAATGTAAATCTATCCCTCGACATGGCGTTATATATAATACTAAAATCAGTGTCTGATGATTTCTCCCAGTACATGTATCTTCGGGGAACTTTGATATATCCACTGTAAAGAAGTATAGCAAGGAAACACTTCATTTCACTCGTTGTCACATTGCCCACTTTGTTCTTTTGAATCGCGTAAATATTTGTATATTTGACCAATAATTCGATAACAGAGTCATCAAACATACAGTCAAAGTAATACATGGGCGTTTGAAGGTATCTTGGCCCATGGTTTTCTTACCATTGTGGTCGGTCGTGAGGATTATGGCGGTTTCTCCAAGTATATGTTTGATTTTTTGGTACGGTTGGATCAACAAAAGGAATGGCTGACGTGCTGCTAATAACTGGAGCTGAATTAGATGTAGATGGCTCAGGTTGCCGACCTTCCACAATTAGGGGTTCTTGGGTGGTTCGACTTCTTTTTGCTAAAGAAGACAACGGTACACTGTCCTCGTCACTTTCGGAACACATGTATTCTATCTCAGCAGGAGCTCTTAGCTGAGAACCTAGATAGAAAAAAAAAAATATAACAACTGACATGAGAAAATAACGTAAAGATTTATATGACATCTATATCAAACCTGGAAGATTATTCAGAGTTACAAACTTTTCATCACCAGAATCTTCATCTGTAACATCAGCATTCGCGTTATCTGGTGGTAAAATAGTTATATTTCTTGGAAATGGGGCATCATCATCTAATTGTTCCAATTCGTCAATGATTTCATTGAGAGACAATGGTTTATCGGTATTCCTGGGTCTGAAAGTCAAAAATACATCCCCAAATTACGACCGGTCGTTATAACGATCATCAAATATAATATCATTTGTTTTTTATAAAAGATATGACAAGATAAAATTTTAATTCACAGTTTTGTTAGACAGGTTATAAATTTATAAAAAACGAGCACAAAATAAATTTCAATCACAAGCTAATTTGTAAACACTTACCGTTTTGAAGACATAGTGAAAGTTAATTACGCCAATACGAACTAAAATACAAAAGCACTTCAAAATTATGATCATAAGATAATTTTCTATGCACCGAAACACTGTCAAACGATCACTGCGGCGATTGGTATACAATAAGCAAAAGTTATCCACTCGTTATTATTTTTAAATTGAGGGTATTCCCCAGTATTTTTTTTGATCTTTATAACGATCGGTCGTTATACGTGGGTTAACTGGGTGACACTGGGTCATGGCGAGACTGGAGTCAGATTAACTGGCTTCTGACAATCCGTAACGACTGCCAAAGATCTACAAATGACAGCCGGGACCAACGGCTTAACGTGCTTTCCGAGGTACGGAGGAAACTCGGTATGTTAAGATGGTCACCCATCCACAGACCAATCTTGGCAAGCGTTGCTTAACCTTGAAGATCGACCCGTGCGGCTGTTATTACCTAGCCACGAGCTTCTCAAAATAAAGTTCATCAATGTCAATTAATATACAGGGTTATTTGTAAAACACCAACAACCTCTTAGGCAGTGAAAGTACACATGATTATAAACAACTTTTACTTTGAGAAAACCCCGAAAACTCTAAAAAAATATCAGCTGTTTCGTACAAAATGCAATATTTTGCCAATGAAAATGTATGAAACAGCTGATATTTTTCTCGAGATTTCGCAGTTTTCTCAAAGTAAAAGTTGCTTATAATCATGTGTACTTTCACTGCCTAAGAGGTTGCTGGTGTTTTACATATAATCATGTATATATTATTTTTCCATTACTGATGCGTAAATGAGTGACTGACAGACAACATACAGCCGAAACTACTAATCGCAGAAAGCTGAAATTTGGCATGTAGCTTTCCTACACTTCGTAGATAGAATTTCCCAAAATTCTTACGGGAACGGGAATGAACGGGATATAAAAAGCTATTAATAAATCTGTAAAGGGACACGAACTATTTAACCGCAGACAGCTATTAGTAAAGTACAAGCAAAGAATTTTGAAAATCTGTTTAGTTATGTCTATTTTGGTTTAGTGTTTTTTTTTTTTTCAATTCATTATTTATAAGGGGTTTTTATCCAAACGGAAAGGTTTTTTGTTGAATTTATTATAAAAAATTACAAAATTTGTAATGCTTTTTATGGATAGAAAAGATTTCCATTTCGACCATTTAGATTTCTTTTTCATCCTAAAAAAGATTTTACGCAAGCGGCACCGCGAGTTCTACCAAGTCTCCCACCCGTTTGAACTCATCAATCATGTCTCCAACGCGGGTGTAACATCGCATCACGCTCGGATTACCGGGGACTCATAAATACTTGGCGATAGTCGCAGATTACGGCATCCATACCAATGAGACACGCTTTCATTTTCATAATTTTACATGATGTCGATGGTATCTTTTTTAAACTTGTGGATGGTTATAGGTTCCTGTTCAATCTTATTAGCGTTTGTTAAGAAGTCTTTGTCAAGCTGAAGACAGCTAAAACCTATAATTTCAGCTAAAAGATTTCCTCTGCTGGCCACGTGCGCTGTGTTATTTATTTGCTTAATTTCGCAGCATATGCTGAGATAGGGACCTTTTTGGCCTCACACAGATTAAATTAATTAGGTTAAGCAACGCTTGCCTAGGTTGGTCTGTGGATGGGTGACCATCTTAACATACCGAGTTTCCTCCGTGCCTCGAAAAGCATGTTAAGCCGTTCGTCCCGGCTGTCATTTGTAGATCTTTGGCAGTCGTTATGAATAGTCAGAAGCCAGTAAATCTGACTCCAGTCTTGCCATGAAGTACCGTGTTACCCAGTTAATG
The DNA here is from genome assembly GCA_950371165.1 of Lacanobia oleracea. NCBI lineage: Eukaryota > Metazoa > Arthropoda > Insecta > Lepidoptera > Noctuidae > Lacanobia > Lacanobia oleracea. The sequence continues at coordinate 6,439,678 of OX493412.1, read as the reverse complement.
GGTTGTGGAGGTCTGGTAGGCAACCGCTCCTTGTAAAATACTGGTATTCTACTAAAACCCGGCTTGACCGGAAGCCGACCCCAATATAGTTGGGAAAAGGCTAGGATGATGATGACAGACTAAATTAATAACATACTTCTGTTAGCTTGATTTAATTTTACTTTTTTCTGTTTTGTTAGAGTCCCAAATAAACCTTATTGTTTCTTTATTTCCATAGCCCTTCATAATCATCCAGTCCAGCCCCGGGGCTCTCACCAGGATGTTCATCCAATCTTATCCATATTCATCATCATTATATCAGTCGAACATAGACTCATCCATATTGGCTGATAATTATACGGGAAGATTGGTGGTTATATATGTAGTTGGATGTTCAAACTAAAAGGTGTGAAGTTTTGATAGTCGTGGATTGATATTTCTTTCTTTCTAATATTTGATCTGCCTATTTATAAAAACATATTCTAAAGCAAGCAGAGTGTTTGCTTCGAGTCAGCACTTGTTAATTACAGTTAGTTGGCGGAAAGAGTAAGTCGAAGAATATTCTAAAACTCACGAAAAATCTTGAAAACTCTTGCGAATCAATTCAGTGAAATTTATTAATACAAGACACTGCTTACGGACCAAGGCATTATCCCATCTGTCCCTTATTCCATTGGACCCTTCCTAATAATTTATACACTTAGAGCGTCTCCGTAACGATTACTTGCATCTGGCGACCGAATAGCTCCAGCACGAAATGGGACGGAATCTTTTTATGAAATACTGGCCTTATATTTGGGTTTATGGGGTATATACCATAGTTTGGAAGATCAGCCTCGAATTATGATGTCCTCTACAACTCTCTGAAGAAACTGTTAATGGGAAGTAATGTGGCGCGGATTATCTACTGCACAAGGTGTCGAGTTCCACTTTTATTTTCCACAATCTGACCCGGTCCACTTCGTTGGGCGGTATTTTTCGGGTTAATATATAGCCTACTAGCTTCTGCCAGCGGTTTCACCCGTGTAGTCCCTAGGGGTCATTCTCCCGTCATAAAAAGTAGCTCCTATGTCCTTTCTCAGGCTCTAGACTATCTGTGTACCAAATTTCATTCAAATCGGTTCAGTAGTTTTGACGATAGACAGACAGAGTTACTTTCGCATTTATAATATAAAGTATGTTACTGTGTGTTACTGTGTATTATTACTTTGACATTTAATCGACTTGAATGAAATTAATTGAATTGAATTATTATTGCTTGAATTATTTTAATTTTGCTAACTATGATGAGTTAATGATGCTGTTCTGTTGTATTTGGATTATTTAATGTTTATAATAGTAGTCAAATTTCAATTATTTCATGTTTAAGTAATAAGTATAATCTACCTACTTACATTTGTACGCCGTTAAGGCAAAACATGACTGATATATTATGCAAATTAATTGTAACATCTCGCATGGCATGTGTGTGTATACTCATGTTTTGGACAAATGAATGATCTTATCTTATCTTAAAGAGTAAGGTTAACACTCAGAAATAACGTGGCTTTCTATTGGTAAAACTTTCAAAATCGGTTCAGTAGATCCAGAGATTACTCCCTACAACATCACAAACTCACAAACTTTACCTCTGTATAATATTTTAAGTAATAAGTATAGAAGTACAGATAAAACTAATGTTTTTCTTAAATATCTGTCTGCGTGGATGACATTTTCCCAGTAGTGGGAAATAATAGTGTACGTTACTCCAGCTGGAAAGTAGCTCCTAGAGCGATATGAGTGGTATATGTAATTAGTGCGTAATCTGCTGTAAATATGCGCCACATAAAACAATTGTGCGTGTTGTCGTTTTGGAAAAAAACTACTCCTGCTCGAGTAACATTGTTGTAATATGTTATTGATACAAGTTTCCTATTAGTAAAAATTGTAGTAACTTTCCTACTAGTTTCATCTATTCAAGTATCAGTTAAGCTACCGTAATCTTTTTGTCGTTAACGTTCTTACTGCTTTGTACAATGCCGACATTATTACAGCGTTAAAGCAAGCGTAAACATGGATTATAACTAGTTTTCCCATTAACAGAGGGATTTTGTCATAGGCAATAATTGTTTCATTATCCTTAGTAACATATGAAAATAGAAAGAAAGAAAGAAAGAAAAGAAAGAAAAAAAAATGTTTATTTGGGACTCGTACAAAACAGACAGATTTAAATTGAATTAAAACTAACAGTATTACTAAGTCTATAAACATTTTAGTCTGTGCGAGGCCAAAAAGGTCCCTATCTCAGCATAGGCTGCGAAATTTAAGAATAAATAACACAGCGCTGGTTTTATGATAGGGCCTGTGATGCCACGGACGCAGTAACGTAACACATACTAAATATAATAGATAAAATATATAAATGATGAAAAAACAAAAAAAAAATAAAAATACAATTACATAAAATACACGCAGTCAATAATAATTAAGAATAAAATCGACCCACGCCCAAAGGCCCAGTGCTCGAAAATCATTTGTCACAAATGACGGAACGCGCGGGCGCACTTGGAGGTGGCCAGCTGTCAAGTTGGAAAGTAAAACAAAAACTATACCAACCAATAACATGAAAATGACGTATTTTACTATTTCTTGACCATTTTTATTTAAATTTTCTGGTTCATGTCATAAAAAATATGTTTTTAATATTTGTATCTTCTACATTATATCTTTTGCAAAATACTCCTCCAATATAACTGTCATGCGGAAGCTTGCTGAGAAAATTTGCAGCATTGTCAAATTACAATGAAATTACAATGTTTATTCTTTGGGTAATTAACGAGCTGGCCTTAGGCACTTGTCTCACCGCCGGCGATCAGCGAGTAGCAAGTAAAGCTTCAAACTTGAAATAGTTGGCGATCAGCGAGTAACGAGTGAAAAGTTTCGATAGTATTGACGCTCGGCTTTCAGCGAATGCTTTAGTGCAACGGGCTTTTGCTTGCAATACTCGCACCGGCCTGCACTATAGGTAGAAATTATCACAGTTTGGTTGTTTTCACCGCCAAGCGAGCATCGACGAGCAAGTGTCGCTGAGAGAATACAATCTTTAATAGCTCTTGTCGCTGCGATCAACTAGAGGTAAGAGTCGCTTGCCGGCAGTATGAACAGCCAGCTATCGACTATGAATATATGTGTCACGAGATTTATTATCTTTTGCCCCTTTCCTCAGCGAGCAAATGGTCGATAGCTACTTGCTTCCTCGCCGGCGGTGAGACAAGCGCCTTATGGTCATGCAAAGCGACTATCGGTCGCCGAAAAATATCTTTGAAAAGGAGACACGTACTCGGACCCTGTGACCCAAGCGTTTCGACCTCAAGCAGCTCAAAACTGACTAATTACCATGAAGGTTATATATAATATTAGCACCGCTACATATGATATTGTTTTAGATAGGGTATCCGGAAAGATAGAAAAGGCACTTACTTACTGGTTAAAAATTAAAAAGTAGGAACTTCTTTTCTAAACATAAGCTGTCAATTTTTTATTTTGCTTTTAAAAACATCATTTACCATCAACTCTAGTACACTAAACATAACTCAGCGAAGCCTTGTCATCCAGCTTGAATAATTAAAGTACCAGGCTCACAGAAAACAAAGGAGGCTCGGAAACACAGCCCTGAGCTTGACAACTAAGGAATAATAAAAGAATACCTTTGCAAAACAATACGGCATATGGAGGTAAGGTCTGTCAGTCGGGAGCAGAAGTTGTGTGGAACCCAAAGGGATATTAGGAAGACATGGGATTTCTGCTGAATTTTATAATGATCGCTTTTGATTTAATTTACCAGCCTGAACTGGGCCCGTGTGGTGGAATACTTTGAACTTTATCTCACAGATAGGAATCCTGTATCTCAGTACTGGTAAAACGTATGCTGACTGATTAGTATTACCCTCCATCTCACTCTTCAGTGAGATGGAGAGGTCTGTGGTCCAGTACTTGGAAGAAAGCCTGGTTGATTAATCATTATATTCTATCTCACAAAGAAGAGGCCTGAGTACCAGTAATGGGAAGAATATAGGCTGTTTGATTAATTATTATTACATTTATCTTATCTCTCTTTCTTTATCTCACAGAAAAGAGGTCTGTGTTCCAGTACTGGGAAGAAGGTATACTGATGATAGCTCAAGTCGCTAGCGATCATCTTAAGGTTGCCTGTCCATTTGCGCGGAGCGAGGTAGCGGAGCGACCAATCATGTCAGTCAAAATGTCAGTGACTCACGTGGTGTGGAGATTTTATGCAATTCCATTGTTAAAATTTCTCAGTTTCTCCACTCCGCTGCCTCGCTCCGCTGTAATGAACAGGCACCCTTATTCTTGTAAGAGACAGACGGAGGAAGTTAAGATAGAGCTTTCAAACTAGTTTTCTTACTTAAATTTCCAAGTCTAAATCTGAGTGCAAGTTTTTATTGCCTTTTGGGTCTTCTTTGTTTTATAATTTTCCAATATTATGCCAGCAGCTTCACTCGTGGTTATTAAGATTTATCGTGACCCATGGTATATATAGCCTCCCATATATATCTCTGTATCAAATTTCTTCAAAATCGGTCCAATGATTTAGCCGTGAAAGCGTTACAGACATACTCACTTTCTCATTTATTATAAGGATAAGTAATTCGGAGATATCTGGGAGTAGCTGATTTTAAAATGATCATCACGTCTAAAAGGCTAGTCGTGTTTTTTTTGAAAAAAATACAGCGTTTTGAGTTTTATTCGTTCAACATAGTGCAATTAATTTGTGAAGGTATGTCTAACACGGACATAAAAACGATCATCGGACCAAAATCGCCGAGCGTATTTTAATATAATTTGCATTATCTCAAAGACAATTTAAGTTCCTACATTTTGATAAACGACTTTTTTTAAAGTCATGTCATGTCATAATAATAAGGAAAATACGAAAACTCCTGAATTTTGGGTCGCGCGGGTGTGAAACGAGTTCGCGTTTTATTCCTCCAAGGTTGCTGGCGTATATCGTCGCCTTAAGAATCCTGCTTTTCGTAAAAGTAGAGTGCAACGGTATCAACGTCATTGCGCAATCATCTATGCTCAGTTTTAGGGCTGATAATCCTCCCAAAAATTAACGTCACAAACTGCGATCGGTTTAAAGAATGTCAACATCCAATCACAACAAAATGCGCGCACTTGAACATTTGTCGCCTTAAATTGATCATAGTTTTTGTTCCGTAAACTGGGAGTTAGACTATAGAGGTATGCGGAACAGGGTACAAATTCCCGCAAACATATATTGAAAAGGGTGGATCCTCCAACTAGACGGGTGTTGTGCCCGGTGGGCAACTGCCGGATAGTTGATGTTCGGACTGTGTATTATACCGATACAGAATTTTGTTAGTAGTTTGATGCAGGCGGTATACATACGGCAATCCGTTATTTTTGGTTATACTTGAGACTACATTTAAACAACAAAAAGTATATCTCCACAATAGTCTATAGATTCTGAATAAAAGTCCCTCAGATCGTTGTCAACCATTATTATTTACACAAGCAATGAAAAAAAAGTGGGAGAATGTGCTACCATTTTCGCAGAAAGGCGTTATTTTGTATTGCGATAATGGTTTTAAATATTAAAGGTCATGTGAGCAGCGTTGAGATAACATTTTTTTTATTGAATCTTTTCGGTGTGATAATATTGTTTTCCTGTGCCAAGAAAGCCTAAATTATATTTTTTTTTTTCTAAATTAGTACCAACATAGGTACAGTACACAACTTTGTCAGTTTTTCAAGTTTAGGGACAGTAATTTGTCAATTTTTGTTTTAGTTTTAGTTTCGCAACAAAACCTAATCTCTACATTCGAAATTGAGGATTTTCTTTCCGTTGCCATAGCTACTGGGTAACACACAACCCCTTGTAGGGTGCCTGTCCATAGCTGCTGGGTAACACGCTACCCCTTGTAGGGTGCCTGTCCATTGCAAGCAGAGTGGAGAAACGGAGAAACACTAACCATTCATGTCAGTCAAATTGTCAGTGACTCACGTGGTGCGGAGATTTTATGCGATTCCATTGGTTAAAATTTCTCCGTTGCGGACGCTGCCTTGCTCGCTCGCAATGGGCAGGCACCCTTAGGCTGCCTGTCAATTGACGAGGAGTGAGGCAGAGGAGCGGAGCGAAGTTACGGACTGTGTCTGTCTATTGATGCGGAGCGAGGCAGTGCGGAGCAGCTAGTCCAAATTTACAGTTGAGTGGGTACCGTCTGTTTTAGACTGGAGTCAGATTTTATAGATTCTGCCTACCATAACGACTGTCAAAGATCTTAAAATGACAGCCAGAACTAATAGCTTAACGTACTTTCTTGGGAAAACATTACTTAACTTTGATGCCTGATCTATGTGGTTGTTATTCATCAGCCACGAGCTAAGGAGGAGTAACCACGGTAGGTTAAGTAACAGTACGCGGTAGTGAAAATAAAATTTCTTAATTAAGAGTCGCACTTTCAGTGCCATTGGTTTTTATTGATAATGAGGGGTTACAGTATGCGTGGTAGTTTTAAAGTCGCCCCAATATCGGAGAAACTGACCGAGACTCATCTGAGATGGTATGGCCATGTGATGCGAAGAGACGAGGAGCAGGTAGTAAAAAAAGCATTGCAAAAGAGGTCTACCTCTTTTGAGTTCAGGGGGTTGCAATGCTACTCAAGAGCCAGGTGAAGGGGGCGGTGGAGGCGGGGGATGGAGTGTTGGCGGTGTGGTTCGACATAGCCAACGCCTTCAACTCCGTTCTCCACTCCACCATATTGGAGGCACTCCGGTATCACGGAGTGCCCCAATACTTGAGGAGCCTCCTGGCCAGCTTCTTGGAGGATCGAGAGGTCCTCCTTGTGGACAAACTGGTACCCTCTAGGGCAGGTCGCCCCGGTACGTGGTGGACCAGTATGACAAAACTCTTATCAGAGAAAGAACTGCCCGACCCGACAACCCAGGACAGACTGTCCTGGCGCCTCAAAATTAGGAGAGCCGATCCCACATAAAGTGGGAAAGAGCATGGAAGAAGAAGTCATTGATTTTTATCACGAGCAAAATACCTACACGGTTCTTTTGAGAAAACACTGGAGAAAAGCCTAACAGTCGGTACATTCTCAGTAATATTCCCTCAGATGGTTACCAAACAGTATTATTAATATTTACAAGGGCATTGAAACGGATAGGAATGGAAATGCTCCGCCATTTTCGCAGAATCCCGTTATATTTTTATGACGCACGATATCACATACGTAAACTCATGTATTTTGTACTGTGATGATGTTTTTAAATATTAAAGGCCGTGATAGCTGAGTTGAGACGCTGTATTTATTGAATTTTTTTGTTCTGATGTGTCGTCTTGTGACATTTGCTCTTTTATTTGGTGTTTAAGAAGTTTAACATCAATCTGTATAGCTTTTTTCCAACTATGTCAAGGTTAGCTTCTTCAAATGTGGCTCAATCGCACTTGAATTCGCCGCTAGAGGCGCTAGTGTAACGTGAGGTCTTTGAAAAGTCAAATTTCATATTGGTTAGCTTATAAAAGTGAGTTATTTACTTTAGTTTTCGTCATTAATTTAGTAAAACGACCTATATATGGCGTATACAGAGAGAGATATAGTTATGATCTACTGACCACTGCTTTAAATTTTCTTTTTCTGCTGTAAATATGTATTATGTTCATTTTTTTTTTCGAACAATATGACTCTGCGTAACATTGCGACATTAAATATATTGTATTTAATCGCGCGTTTACAGTATTATAATTAAATTTGACTACTAACTTTGCTCCCGTGCGCGTAATAAAATCTTATAATGCTATGTTTAAGGACCTTTATCGATAGTGGCGCCTACTGGTGAGCACGAAAACGGTAGCTTACGAAGCTCAAAATGAACTTATGACATTTCAATATTCATTATCTATGCTCATTGCAAACATAGAGCAAACGTATGGGCAAACGTAGTGTGGGACGCTCTGCGGCACGATGGATCGATGATTTAAAGAAGGTGGCAGCGGATGGATGCGGACTGCTCAGGACCGGGATGGTTGGCGCTCTTTGGGGGAGGCTTACGTTCAGCAGTAGACGAATGTCGGCTGAAATGATGATGATGACGATGCTCATTTTAGTGCAGTATTTCATTATCTTTGGGATTTCGATAGCTGGTTTGTTAGTGTTAGTACAGTGACACATTTACAATGAAGAATTAAAAATAAAACAGGTAATTTTACACATTAAAAACATTTTGACTAAAAAAAAATATTCGAAAAGTCAATCTATAAAACTACAAGCTTTTAATATAAACATTTAATCAGTCATCCAGATTTAAGTACAAACTAATCTAAAGTGGATTTTAAAATTTTAAGTACCTACAGCTTAAAACTTAACCATAGCCAAAAATAATGTATTTTTGAAATCCTATGAAGCGAAAGCCTTGTCAAAATTTTATAAAACACATTAAAAGTACTGGGAATTGAATAAAAACTTTCGATAAAATCGGATTCGATCGAGTTTGTGGATAATCTGAAAAGTTCATACATTAATAATTTGCGGGGCGTCCATCTTGAACGCGGTCGAGTTCTCGTTGAACACGGATTTATCTTGATGGGTTAAGATATCATATTTTGAGGAATAAGGAGGAATTAGGAGGAAAATTGCTCATGTTAGCAGGCTTTTTTTATTATTGATGGATTTGCTCTTGACTCTAGTCTATTTCAGAGATGACAGAGACAAAGTCTACGATGGAGCGAGCTTACCCAGAAGGAGCCTGTTTACTCTAACTTTGAAGAGGTTTGGGTTGTAAGCTTTTAGAAACACAGACGCAGGCAGAAAGTTCCAATCCTTTGCTGTGCGAATTATAAAAGACGTTTGGAAACGCTTAGTGCGAATTGGTGGAATAGCTACAAGGTAGGGATGGATGAACATGCATTTCGTCTGGATGTCCGATTTTAGAAGAGGGTGGGATGAGGTCGTGGAGTTCTTGGGCACACTCACCGAAGTACAATTTGTAGAAGACCAACAAGCAGGCAACCTTACGGCGATGAGCCAAGGTTTTACCATAATTATCCTATAATGTTCCCTAAAGCGAGCTGAGGGACTCGTAGCTAAATAATAACAGCCGCACGGGTCGATCTTTAAGGTTAAGCAACGCTTGCCAAGGTTGGTCTGAGGATGAGTGACCATCATAACATACCGAGTTTCCTCCGGGCCTCGGATAGCAAGTTAAGCCGTTGGCCCCGGCTGTCATTTGTATATCTTTGGCAGTCGTTACGGATTGTCAGAAGCCAGTAAAATCTGACTCCCAGTCTTGCAGTTAATGGGTTGTGGAGGTCTGGTAGGCAGCCGCTCAATGTAAGACACTGGTATTCAGCTGAATCCGGTTTGACTGGAAGCCGACCCCAATATAGTTGGGAAAAGGCTAGGCAGATGATCCTATAATGTTTCCACATCTAAGACACAGGCCTACTCTGTCTGAAAAAAGATGGTTTTGAGTCCCACTTATCATCATCTTCCTTCCCTAATCCGATATTAATAAACTAGCGCTGTTATTTTTTATTTAAATTTCGCAGCATTTATGCTGAGATACCTTTTTGGCCTCTCACAGACTAAATTAATATTAAAAAACTAAGGTTATAAATGTTGCTGGGGTTGCGGACTTCGTTCGAAAGAGGCACCGTACCCTGGAACGCAAAGGGCACTAGGAGGAACACGGATGGGTTTTAGTCAGTAAGAGTCTGACACTCCCTTCTGCTTCACCCAGAGCAGGAGGTGTCATTTGATGATTTACTATCCTTAAAAAAAAAAAGTTATAAATGTTACATAATTTCCTTTATTTATTTTCTTTACTTATTTTTATATTTTTTTATAAAATATAAATATAAAAAAAAACATTTAAAAATATAAAAACAGTAGCCCACCGATATCGAGAACAGGGTCCAAGCTACCGGTGGTCAGTGCTCCAGAGAAAGGAACCTCCTGACAATGCGAGCCGTGTCCAGAAGTACCGCTTTCTGAATCAATAATTATTATTAAGGTAATTATTAGTACTGATAGTTTTAATGAATTTTAAATTTGTCTGTTTTGTAAAAATCCCAAATAAACTTCTACTTCTTTCGTTCCTTATCCTCAATTTATTAGGGGCCGGAGCAGCGTAAGTTTTCTTAAAGTTCTAAGTTGACTCAATGAAGATAATTGAAAAATGCTTGCACTGTCTGGATAGGTCCATTCAAATCTGTGGGGTAAAGTACTACACAGAGTTGTATGGACTAAAAACTGCCTACCTCACACCCACATAGCCCGCATGTGACCAATACATTTTGTACAGAGTTTAACGGGCTGATATCCGAATTTTGGCTGTATTCGAATCAAGTGGAAATCTATTCTTTAATATATAAAGCTGAAGAGTTTGTATGTTTGTCTGTTTGCTTGAAAGCGCTAATCTCAGGAACTACTGGTCCGTTTTGAAAAATTATTTAAATTTTAGACAAACCATTTATCGAGGAAGGCTATAGGCTATATATCATCACGCTTAGACCAATAGGAGCGGAGCAGTAATGAAAATTGTGACGCAGACGAAGTTGCGCGGGTCAACTAGTGGTTAAATAAGTGAATTAAAGCCCGGAAAAAATGTATGTGAGGGATGCATCCTTGTTCTAGTGGCAAGTGAAAACACGAAATAATAACATTTTCTCGATCAAAAAAATATTGAATAAGGGTCGATTTAAAAAAACTATTTTCAATCTCATTTCCTTTATTTCAAAGCAAAATAATGAGAACCATGTTTATTTAATAAATACGTGAACGTAGATTTCAATCTGCGAACTGTGAAGGAAGAAATTGAGTCAAATAGCAAGACATACCAAGACAGACTGGGAAAACATATAAATAAATTAGCTGCCGAGCTGCAGGGAGTAGGCAGTCTGAAATTCTTTCGCCTTAAGAGAAATAGTATACCAGAACTAGCGACAAGATTTGTAGACAAAACATGATTATTGTACCACTGGGTACATTTCATCTGATACATCACATTATCCGATAGAAATCTGACAGCACATTAATTTATTGTTTGAAAAAACAGATTGGTAAGTAGCAGGATATAAAACGAAACAAAAAAAAAATCATTTCCCAATTACAATTTGAAAATTGCACGAACTAAAAGCTAATTGTATTTCGGAGGGCCAAATGGGGCTAGATTTATGAGTTTTCTAATATTTTTTTTAATAAACATCGAATTAGTGGAGAATAGTTTGCCTTTGAACCCCGCAGAGTCCCACGGGACGTGTTTGGTGCCAGACCTGTCACACGTTTTTTGAAAAAATTGCGGCAAAGTTGTGTTAAATATAAATGGCTCATAAAAGGAACAACAAGAAAAAGATGATACTCACGAAAATTTAGAAGTTCGGGCAAACATGTTGATAGTATTTATTATTGTTTTAATTGAAAATAAAAATATTTTAATTATCTATAAAAACGTAGCTACCATAAAGGAGTTTCAATACCTTTTTAATTTATTTATAAACATAGATTACAAAAAAAAACACCTCTCTAATCAATCTCCTATTTTTCAAGACTGATAGTCCGAATATTAGGTATGTATGTATTTGTGAATATTTTTTGTATATTGTATGTGTTTTATAATGTTTCAGTTCATATTTATTACCTACGTATATTTCTCTGTTAAAATTGTTTATTATGTTTACACCAATTGCAGCCCCATGTCATGTCCAGGCTGTCTCTTTCCATTTCAGGTTGCCTGGAAGAGATCGCGGAACGCGATATGGCCGCCGATTGTATATTGTTTTAGTTTAAGGTATTCTTTGGTTTTTATTTTTTGGTGTACAATAAAGCATGTATAAATAAATAAACTACTTGTGTGAATTAATTATTTTTTATTTTATACTTTATAAGGTACTATAGCGGCACTACAACTGCATCGCTCGAATCCAGCAATTTAATATAATATATATAATATAATATATAATATTCCACACAACTAACACACAACGCCATCTAGTCCCAAGCTAAGCAGAGCTTGTGTTATGGGTACTAGACAACTGATAAACATACTTATATTTACTTGTAATTCAAATAAGAGCCTCAAATCGTGTGGCGTAAAATATATTTCATAATGCCAATATGAAAAACCAGCTAAATCATAAAAAACTGACTGCCCGCTAGTCAGTTTTTTATGATTTAGCGACAAATTTGTACGGCACCCTCGGTGGTCGAGTCCAACTCGCACTTGGCCGGTTTTTATATGGATTTCACATGTAGAAGCAACAATAATAGTCTAACTATAAGGATTTAAGCTTTGGAACTGGCTCCCGGGAAATTCAATAGTACCTGTAAATGGTATTGTTGTAACGAATGTCGAATGATTACGAGATTTTATGGAAAATGTTGGGTTTTTTCTGTTATTACTATGTTAATTTACTTTTTCTCAAATAGCTATATTATTTTATTAAATAATATGTCTATTAAATTGTCTCGGTTTCATTTGTAAAATCATAATTCAAACAATATCACTATCACTAACACTACATCACTATATATTATAAAACTAAGTCCGCCGCCTTGTCTGTCAAGAATTACTGCCATAAAATGTAAAACATAACGATAAAATCTAATATAGATGAAAATAATGTCTAAAAGAAAAACAATTCAGTAGATTAACTGCAAATATTTTGCACTGTGGCGTATATACTCTGCGTAGAAGTCGGCGGTCATCGGCAGGACGTCGTATAACATCGTCGTGTTAAACATGAGGGGTCGCGGGCGGAGGTAGCCTTCTCATTGCTAATAGGCCCGAATAACCCAGCCTTAAAAGAGCCTTGGGACTTGCGATCGTTTTAGTATTTCTTCTTAGTCAGCTAAAAAACACCGGCCTCAGAAAATCAAATTTGACACGAAACTGACGTATGAATGTATTTATTTTCAACTTATTTTTAAAATATAAATATGATTCAATTTTCCTTTAAGACGACGATATACACCTGCGACCTTGAGGGAACAAAACGAGCACTTGTATCACACCCGCGCGACCCAAAAATCTGCATTTTTTTAGACGTAATTCTCATTTTAAAATAAGCTACTGAGGTGTGTGTGCGCTTTAAAACTATTATCATGTTTCACACATTCCATCCATCGTTTCTATAATCTTCCTACGTTCTTATCTTTTATCAGACAATCAGGTGATTCAAAACTGTCCAAAAATGTCCTAGCCAAACTGGAAACAACTTAACAAAGTGTGCTTCCCGTGGGAATCGTACCCACGACCACCGGGTCACAAGGCAAACGCCTAAACCACTCGAACTCGGACGCCGCTGGTACCGGCCGCCAAACGGCGGTCGTGAAATAAACAATGTCAGAATGTCAGAGGCCCTTGAGGCGGTTTAGAAACTCTGACACTAAGGTGTGTGGGGTCCTTAGACCTTACTGCCCATACGATAAGATCACTCAAAGGCCGCTAAAATAAAGTTAATCTATTAAAAAACATCTTAAAACAGTTACAAAATAAACTTTTTCACTACATAAGCATACCAGTCTACTCATAAACCCGCCCTATAAATCTTGTCTAACTAATTTAGTACACGGTAGATTTTCTAGTTTCGTTTTCTTACCGATTTCACTCGTTTTACGATCGTACTGACAGACGAACAGTAAATATTTTATTTGGAATTCTTTTGGGGAACCACATAAATTATGTTAACTGGTCAAAAATGTTCGTTTACCGCGAATTTTTTCTACTTTTATATCTTTTGGGCGCGATGGGAATTGGTTTTCCTGGGATTTTTTATTTATATTCGAATGGGAAATGGTCTATTAGTTTGGTATTGGTAATGAAATTGAGAGTTGTAATTGGTTGGCTGAGTGATTTTAGAAAATCTGTTTTTAATTCGGTATTGTAGGCAATAATGAGAATGTTTTTTTAAACTGGAAATTAGATTTAACGTCTGATTGAAAATAGAGGAAAACGTTCAATACTTACGTATTAGCGAAGGGTTGTATTCACTCGGGTTCCTGTAACAAAATAATAGAATAATTTTATAACAATATTTTTACAATAAAATAGTTTAGCTTCTTTATAAGCCGTGTGTTCGGATAGTTATCTAATTGGAGTATAATTGTATAAAATTTTATTGTGGCTTGCTGAAAATTAATGTTGACGACATTTATGTTGCCTGATAATTAAGATTATAAACCCTATCTATAATTATTAATTAAAGCTGAAGAGTTTGTTTGGTTAGACACACTGATTTCAGGAAATACAGGTTCAAATTATTTGACATTACGCTACGACCAACAGGAGCGGAGCATCAATAAAAAAATTGCAAAAACGGGGAGAATCTCTCTTATGTAACACTTGTTTCCGCTCCGCCGAGAGCGAAAGGTGTCACTTGATAATTTCCAAACCTTCAAAAAAATTATAGCTACAACATTAAAAAAATAAAATCTAAAAGTTCAAGTTTTCCTCCCTTTTTCGAGGAAATGCAAGACTACTTGGCGTACGAATCATATTTTCTTACTGAGAAACCGTGAGTTACTCTGACGAACAAAGCTTTTCTCTTGGAAGCTGTAAGCTTTAATAAAAGATATCTCTAGCTACATTAATGTTGTCTCCCGATTTAACGACACTCGTTGTTTCTGAGATAAGTTTTATTTAGAATGCTATAGAGAATATTCAGTTTGCTTTATCAATAATAATTTGCAGAAAATAGCAAATATTAACACGGATAAGGAACTCGTGATGAAGATGAGGAGCTCGTGGCTAAATAATAACAGCCGCACGGGTCGATCTTAAACGTGAAGCAACGCTTGCCAAGGTTGGTCTGTGGTTGGGTGACCATCTTAACATACCGAGTTTCCTCCGTGCCTCGGAAAGCACGTTAAGCTGTTGGTTCCGGCTGTCATTTGTAGATCTTTGGCAGTCGTTATGGATTGTCAGAAGCCAGAAAATCTGGCTCCAGTTTTGCCAAGAAGTACCGTGTTACCCAGAATGGGTTGTGGAGGTCTGGTAGGCAGCTGCTCCACGTAAAACACTGGTATTCAGTTGAATCCGGTTTGACTGGAAGCCGACCCTAATAAGATAAGATAAGATAAGATATTTATTTTGCAAATATGGGTACAACACGGTGATATAAGAACATAATTAGGAACAGCCATATTTTACCAGAAGGCATGCAAAAGTACAAAATACATGAATGATTCTAAGTACATAATAATAAAGATAACAATGTCAATATACGATTATAAATTCATTACAATATAATTAAATGTCACCTTAGTCTAATTTCTAGTCAAAAATAATAGTAGTCAAGAGATTCCTTTCTCCATTAAGAATTCTGCTACGCTGTAATACGCTTTGGCTACTAAAAAGTTTCGGAGTTTTTTTTTAAATAACGCCAAATTTAATTCTTTCCAACTCCTCGGTAATTTATTATAGATGACTGGCGCCATGTAGCAGACACTTTTGCGCATCAAAGTCGTTCTTGCACTAGGGAGACATAGTCTACTATTATCACGCCTATTTCGTGGAAATACGTCAGCTATGCGCTCAAAACGATGAGGGTTTAATTTTACAAACACTGCCATTTCTAAAATATACAAGCATGGTAAAGTTAATATTTTATTCTGTTTAAAATATGGGACGCAGCTATCAGTGTTTGTGCATTGTGTCAGGTTGCAGTTTTAAAAATGCCCGTATGCATCTTTTCTGTGCTTTGAATGCACTTTCTCTTTCAGTGGAGTTACCCCAAAAAATAACGCCGTATCGTAGGTGGCATTCGACTAAACCATGATATGCAGTCAAGAGTGCGTCTAGATTTACAATAGATGACAAAGTATGTAAAGCGTAAGCGGATGTGCTTAGTTTTTTGCAAAGTGTCTCTATGTGTTGTTTCCAGCTAAGTTTTTTGTCTATTTCTAGCCCTAGAAATTTAGTACTTAATACGTCGTTCACTGTGTCATTATTATATTGCACATGCAGATTGCTCTTATCTGGCATGCGTTGGTTAAAATGTATTACCTTAGTTTTACTTATATTAATTCTCAAGTTATTTCCGTGTAACCATTTTATAATTGATTTTAATGAATTATTAATGTCACTTTCGTATGTATCTACACTTTTCGAAGGTATTGTCAGGGTACTGTCATCTGCAAATAGGGTCAATGGTTGTTTAATGCATTCCGGTAAGTCGTTAATATACAATATAAAAAACAAAGGGCCCAATACACTTCCCTGCGGTACCCCGTATCTAACTATTCTCTCGTTTGATCTAAATGTTTCGTCATGTTTATTAGCTAAATTAATTCTATTAATTTCAGTTATTTGTCGTCTATTATGTAAGTAAGACTGAAACAGGTCTAGAACATTACCCCTTATGCCATAAGCTTCGAGTTTCTTCAGAAGTGTAGGATGGTGGACATAGTCAAACGCTTGCGTCATGTCACAGAAAATGGCGCAGACTGGGTTACGTTTATCTACATGATTAATAACATTCTGAATAAAATCAAAAATTGCCATATTTATTGATCTGCTGGGTCTAAATCCTTTTTGTTGGTCACACAAAATATTGTTTTTTTCTAAGTAATTGTATAGGTTTTTATAAAGAAACTTCTCAAAGATTTTTGAAATAATCGGTATCAGTGAGATAGGCCTATAATTTTCCATTAACTCTCTATTTTCCTTCTTAAAGATTGGTTTTACAACAGATTTTTTTAAAGCATCTGGATATATGCCAGCACTTATGCTAAGATTAAGTATGTAGCTTAAATGTACGCTTATCTCGTTAGCTACAGATTTAAAAATCTCTGTAGAGAGGCCATCGTAACCTACGCTATTTGTATTTTTCAGTTAATATAGTTGGGAAAAGGCTAGGCAGATGATGATGAACGTAGATAAGATACATTTTGCAGGTCAAAATCGAATCCATACTGATATTACGAAAGCGATAGTACTGCTGTCTGTTTAAACCGCCACACCAACTTTGAAGAATTATGGGATAGACAGAAAGAATAATGAAATGTGTTACAGAAGAACGAGTTCATTTCACTTGAACTTTCTCTTTAGAAAACGTCTCAATATATGGTTGTAAATATTTCAGAAGATAGCAAGAGTTTGAGTTTGAATGAATGCTTACAACAATCCATACTAATATGACAAATTCCAAAGAAATCCTTTCGTCTGTCTGTTCGTTAGTTATGTTTCAATACCTAAACCACTAAAGCAATTTTGAAAAGCTTTATTTAGGTAAAAAGTTTTTTCTTGGAGAAGGACATGGAATATATCTTATCCCGGCAGTATATTCCTTTGGAATTAATTCTCACTTTTACACGGGTGAAGCCGTTGGCAGAAGCTATTAATTAATATAAGCTTTCTCTTTGATTAAATGTCCATCATGTAGTTGGTCCCAAATATCCCAATGTACTATTATTGTGAATACCTTTCTTTTGAGTTTAAGTAATTAAAATCATATTACTATTTGTTTACTCAGCCGAGCACACATATAGGTATAACAGAATATAACTGCCAAAGCATTTAAGATATCATAATTATTTCAATTAGTGATATTTATTTACCTGGGTGCGTCCCAGTTTATCACTAATGCCTTGGAAGTTGGGTAGGCCTTTGGTGTGGGATGCAACATGTGTCGACATCCTTGCGCCATCCCATCTTTTTAGCACGGCGGGCTGCGCTGGGGCGGCCGCTGCAGTTGCAGAAAACCTCAAACGGCGCAAATATAACAACTTAATTGGGAGTAACATATTTGAGCCGTTTGGGGTTGAAACATTAGGGCCATGGGGTCTAAGTGCGCATTGAGTCTTTCGGGATATGATATCAGTAAACAACTTGTCGACTGTTCACGTGACCAGAGGGCTGGACTTTTCTTCGGCCAAAGAATCAGCATTGCGATTCAACGCGGCAATGCTGCCAGTGTTCTGAGCACTTTTGCCATTGACAGCGATGTGGATTATTTTTTTGATGCCCAATGATTAATTTTATTTTTTTATACGCGTTTGTACATAATTTCTTGTTAATTAGTTTATAAAAAATTTCAAAAAAAACTAACATGATTATTTCAATTAGTGAATGTTGTTTTTGTAATATGTAAAGTTTTAAATAGACTTAAATAATTATGTACAGTATATCAACATACATTGTTAAAAACTTTTCGAATAAAATTTCTCGTAATTCCAACCAAGTGAATTTAATTTCGGCTTCAGTCTGTACAAGATAAAATCAATTGTCCATCATAAAGGCCATCATACGGTCAACGAATGAACGAAATGAATGAACGAACTTCGAAAGTTATGAGACACTGGCTCCATTCTTTTTCCACACCATTGGGCAGCCAACTTTTTTTTTATAAAACGACGCGTACCTAATGGGAATGCAGTAAAATTTTATTCCCATTGGCTCCGATAGTTGGGAAAAGTTGTAATGAATGAGCAGTTTTATTCGGATTTTTAGCGTTTTTGTTCGGTAACGAACCTACATTTATAAGTTTGGATTAATTCAATGGAGCTGAAAATGGATAGTGGACTGAAGTGAAGAGTAGTGTCAGATAATTTTTATTTTCTGTGGCACAAATACGTATTTTATTTACCATTATTTTTATGAAAATGGAATGTTATACAGCGATGAGTGCGGTCTCTATTGAGATTGAAAATAATAAGGAATTCTTACACCAACGTAAGAAAGGGAGGATTATACAAATAACATCAAAAGAGGAAAAATAAAAGAAGTAATTATTTAATTACCTAGAAAGTTTAGTATGATGATTATTATTTCATATTTTTTCGTATTATTTATTTTTGTTAACTCTTTAGAATAGTATTTATTCATCTTTGTAAAGTTTGCTTATTTTTAATAGTCGATTAAGATTTATTATTTTATTGATCCATTTAACATTATATAACTGACCAATTTAAATTGCGATGAAGTTGCGTTTAAATAAACCTAGATCGGGCAGGTCGCTACATACATTTTAAGTTCCTAGTTAAATATCTTGTACTTGTAATTAATTTTAGTCATACACTAGTTTTAAGTATGGCACCTTTACGTAATATTTTTACTATATATTATGTTTCTGTGGCTATTTATACACATTTTATTGTAAAAGTTTTTATGAATAAGTCGGATTGCAAAATATAATTGAAATTGATTTGAATGCTTATTTATTTCGTTTTTTTTTTGAAACTACAAGAATATTGACAAAAAATTGAAAATCAAGAAAATGTCTATGGAGTTAAATGCATGATCTTTTCCATGGACACTTACGTGTAAATGAAAATAGTTTAATTTTTTTAACAATCGGGTCTGACCCGTTCAAATTTTAAAACCTAAACACACATCATCACATCGTCTAGTTATATAAGATGACTGGTAATTAGTGACCGATACTTTAACATGTAATCATGATAGCAAACAACTTTTAATATGGAACCAAACCAGGAATCGCGAAAAAACATAGGCAGTACAGTACATTTTGAACAGTAGGCGAACATAAATGTACTGAACAGCTGTTTTTTTACGCGATTTCAGGTGTGGTCCTAAAGTAAAAGTTGATTGTTATCATGAGTACAATCACGTGTTTAAGTATCGGTCACTAATTACCAATGACTCTACATATTTTATGATTTTCTCTACTTTTTAACCGACTTCTTCAAAAAGAACGAGGTTCTATGATCGGTTGTATGTATTTTTTTTTATGTACTACTCTGTCAAGAAAGTACCGGGAAAAGATCAATAATACACAAAATGTCTGTTATTCATCCAAATTTATTTTATCACCTTCAAAGTATGCTCCTTTAGAAACGATACACTTGCGCCAATGAATAATCCATTCATCAAAACATTTTTTAAACGCTGCTTCCGGAATTGAGTTGAGTTCTCGCCGCGAATTCTCCTTTATGTCTTCTATCGATTGAAAACGGTTCAGTTGGAAGGCGCCACTCCGAAGCTTGTTGACTAGTTTGCATGTCAAACTCGTAAACCCACGTCTCGTCACCAGTAACAATGCGTTTCATGAATGTTGGGTCCGAACTGACTCGTTCTAGCATGTCCTCAGCGACTTTCATGCGATTGAGTTTTTGGAGAAAATTCAGATCTTTTGGGACTAGCCGAGCAGCAACATGTTTCATACCCAAATGATTAGTTAAAATGGTACGGATCGACTCGTGAGATACAGAAATTTCGGCGGCTATCTCTGTCAGAGTTGAATGGGGATTTTCAGTCACTATTTCCTTCACTTTTGCGATGTTAACTTCAGTTGCAGACGTTGACGGCCTACCAGAGCGAGGCAAATTTCCATCACATCTCGACCGCTTTTGAACGCTTTGAACCACTCATAAGCACGAGTTTTTGATAAAGTCGATTCACCGTAAGCCTTCTGTAACATTTTCAGTGACTCCGAACACGAAATTCCATTGGCGATGCAAAATTTAAGACAAACTCTTTGTTCGATATTTTTGTCCATTATGAAATTCGCAATACACACTATATATGATATTACTAAAACCAGCACTGTATTTAATATAAATAACAGATGCAACTCAAACTCCGCGCCAAAATGGAAAACAGTTGTGCCAATCTAACAACTACAAAAAAACAAAAATTTGTATTTGGAACCATAAACAAATCATCCATTCCCGATACTTTTTTGACTGAATGTATGTTCACCGATTTCTCCGCCAATTCTGGACCGATTTTAAACATTTTTTTTTTTATTCGAAAACCTTTACTGTTGAGGTGGTCCTATTGTCACCAAGTTAAAATCTGATGATAGGATCCCATGAAAATCGAGGTAAATCCTCAAATTTTATAAGCACATACACTGTTTTTCATAAACTTTCTAACGCAATTCAGATATTTGTGCCTGGTAATCATCATTTCATGTTGCTGAGCTGATGATGGAAGGTATAAGTCAGGATCTGATGATGGAATCCCATCAAAAATGTTTGTTCAGCGATATTTTCGCAAATTATTAACCGATTTGGATGATTATTTTTTTTGTTTGGAAGATTATTTTCTCGGACAGGTCCCATTTTAATTTGGTTAAGATCTATGATAGCAAATGGATCGGGATTTCTGAAATCGCATGTCTGTTGATTGTTTACACCAGTTCATAACATAACATCACGCCGGTTTTACTTTTTAGTGGTACCTGCGTACCACTAAAAAGTGAAAAATAAAAAAACTTTTACCAAAAAAATGAAACCGACTTCCAAAAACAAAACACAAACGGTGTTCAAAAACAAAAAAACCGAAAACATTGACTTCCCAAATTAAAGTTATTTTTAATTTCCGTGTTTTCTTTTTGGAAGTCGGTTTTATTTTATTGGTAAAAGTTTTTTTATGTAACAATATGATTAAAGAATACGAGTAAAAATATACCTGAACAAAAACAACCAGAATCACATTGCTGACAGTAATAATAATTCACATTGCGCACTGAGACGGATCCCTTGTCCGAATTGGGAAAATTCCCAAAACGCTGCGAAATGTAGTTCCGTTGCCTTCGCCATCAATAATAAATTAGAGACAACGGTAGACGAACGAGATGGGAAGTTATGATTACTTGATAGGATCTGCAATACCTACGGGTATTGAAGAGTATTAATACCTTTTGTAGCAAAAAAATTACCTCTTTTTACGTTTCCGTACCCAAAGAGTAATCAACGGAACCCTATTACTGAGCCTCCGTAGTCCGTCCGTCCGTCCGTCCGTCGGTCTTTCAGCGGGCTGTATCTCAAAAACCGTAAAAAGTGAGTAGTTGAAATTTACACAAATTGTGTATTTCTATTACGGCTAGAATAACAAATAATAAAAAAATAAGGTACACCTTATTTTTTGCGCGAGTCCGACTAGCTCTTGACCGGCTTTTTAGGTTTCGTCACAGTGAGGTGAAAAGATTATGGTACTTACTATTTTAAAATTTTAATGATAACAACTCTCTCACTATCTTTCCCCAATTACATAGGAACTGGTTTTCAGTTAAATCGGAAGCAGCTGTGTACCCGTATTTTACATGAAACGACTGCCGATTTGACCTCCATAATCCAGTAATTTCAATACGGTACCCTTGGCAATACTGGTGTCAGATTTCCTGACTATCTATAACAACAATCGAAGATGTTCAATTGACAGCCGGTACCAGCAGCTTGGTTCGCTAGGGCCAGTGCCTGCCAGGGTAGCAGAATTTGTTTCCAAGATTCACCGCGGCCCTGGAACGCAAAGGGCATTAGGAGGAAAGCGGATGGGTTTTAGCCAGTAAGAATAGAGTAGAGTAGAGTAGAGTAGAGTAGAGTAGAGTAGAGTAGAGTAGAGTAGAGTAGAGTAGAGTAGAGTAGAGTAGAGTAGAGTAGAGTAGAGTAGAGTAGAGTAGAGTAGAGTAGAGTAGAGTAGAGTAGAGTAGAGTAGAGTAGAGTAGAGTAGAGTAGAGTAGAGTAGAGTAGAGTAGAGTAGAGTAGAGTAGAGTAGAGTAGAGTAGAGTAGAGTAGAGTAGAGTAGAGTAGAGTAGAGTAGAGTAGAGTAGAGTAGAGTAGAGTAGAGTAGAGTAGAGTAGAGTAGAGTAGAGTAGAGTAGAGTAGAGTAGAGTAGAGTAGAGTAGAGTAGAGTAGAGTAGAGTAGAGTAGAGTAGAGTAGAGTAGAGTAGAGTAGAGTAGAGTAGAGTAGAGTAGAGTAGAGTAGAGTAGAGTAGAGTAGAGTAGAGTAGAGTAGAGTAGAGTAGAGTAGAGTAGAGTAGAGTAGAGTAGAGTAGAGTAGAGTAGAGTAGAGTAGAGTAGAGTAGAGTAGAGTAGAGTAGAGTAGAGTAGAGTAGAGTAGAGTAGAGTAGAGTAGAGTAGAGTAGAGTAGAGTAGAGTAGAGTAGAGTAGAGTAGAGTAGAGTAGAGTAGAGTAGAGTAGAGTAGAGTAGAGTAGAGTAGAGTAGAGTAGAATAGAATAGAATAGAAGAGAAGAGAAGAGAACAGAACAGAACAGAATAGAATAGAATAGAATAGAATAGAATAGAATAGAAGAGAAGAGAAGAGAATAGAATAGAATAGAATAGAATAGAATAGAATAGAATAGAACAGAACAGAACAGAACAGAACAGAACAGAACAGAACAGAACAGAACAGAACAGAACAGAACAGAACAGAACAGAACAGAACAGAACAGAACAGAACAGAACAGAACAGAACAGAACAGAACAGAACAGAACAGAACAGAACAGAACAGAACAGAACAGAACAGAACAGAACAGAACAGATCAGAACAGAACAGAACAGAACAGAACAGAACAGAACAGAACAGAATAGAACAGAATAGAACCAAAAAAACCGAATAGAACAGAATAGAACAGAATAGAACAGAATAGAACAGAATAGAATAGAATAGAATAGAATAGAACAGAATAGAATAGAATAGAATAGAATAGAATAGAATAGAATACTCTTTATTACGTACACCATATAAGTTACAGAAAAGATAGATGAAGAAAACATTATATAGTCATTTGATGATCTCCCATCCATAAAAAACCAGCAGCTTAACGTATTTTAATGAAGCACGGTGGAGTCTTGATATGTATTGGATGGTCACCCATCCACGATCCAACCTGGGAAGCGTGGCTAAACCAAATGAAAGGATTACACATTTTTTTTATCCGGTACATATTTAACTTCTTTTCTATTACTTCTTCCTTATACCAGCGTTGCAAACACTTAAAAAAAAAATCGAGGCTCGACTCCCTTAATAGATGAATTATCTACATACGAGTTTATACGGAGCCCTCGGAACGCGAGTCAGACTTGCACTTGTCCTGTTTTTTTTTTATCCTTGTCACGCAAAACGTCGCCATCGATGGTCCACATTCACTATGGCGTGAATTGCGTGACAAGGATAGAAAAATAATAAGTTGTCAAAAACAATATCTTTGACACAATAATATAGGTACTATATTCATACCAACCATCATAAAAGCGAGTCCTCGGGAATCATTTTAATAATAAATCAGAGTATTCTTCAGAACTCTATGATCAATATTCAAGATGGCGCACTCCAATATACACCAATAAAATGAAAGCAGGTACAGTCGGAAGCATAAATATTAAGACCACCACGTACGATCCAAAATGAAGGAAAAAAAAAGTACATCCTTCCCGATAAACAAAATACATAATAGAAGCGTTGCAAACACTAGGAACATTTAAGTCAAAATTTGAAAAAATCGAGCCTCCATTCCCTTAATAGATGAATTATCTACATACGAGTTTGTACGGAGCCCTCGGAACGCGAGTCAGGCTTGCACTTGTCCGGTTTTTTTCTATCCTTGTCACGCAAAACGTCGATGGTCCACATTCACTATGGCGTAAATTACGAGTGACATCACACTCGAATTTAGTGCTGTGTATCTGTTCATCTTAGACTCTATTGAGATTGTCAAAGATCTTTTTTTACTGCTTATTATTATTATTTTTTATTTATATATAATGAGTTTGCTCTTGACTCTAGTCTATGTCAGAGATGACAGAGACAAAGTCTACGATGGAGCGAGCCTACCCAGAAGGAGCCTTCCTGGCTTTTCTCTTAAATTCTAGATTTTCAGAAATATAGAAATTGGCTAAGTGCGAGTCCAAATCAAACACGAAGTATTCCGTACCATAAACCTTAATTTTTATTATTTGTTGTTATAGCGGAAATAGAAATACATAATCTGTGAAAACAACAGTCTACCTATTACAGTTCTTGAGATACAGCCCGCTGACAGACAAACGGACGGATGGACGGACGAACGGACGGACGGGTTTAGTAATAGGGTTCCTTTAGTTACCCTTTGGGTCTGGAACCCTAATAAAAAATCCAATCAAATACCCTATCGTAAGATACTTATGCTCTTGACAGTACCTGTCTACATATTTACGAATATTCTGATAAATTCGAGTAACTACTTAGGTACTTGTTACAGAGTGAAGGAGATTGATCTTTTTGATCTGGTTATAACTTTATTAATGTTTTGATTAGGTTTCTTTTGAGTGTCACTCGTCTTTACGTGTTTCGCATACTAAGTAACAAGTTATATTTTTACCAAAAAAACTTCATAAAATGGAAACTCCATTTTATATATATAAAATGGAGTTTATTTTGGATTCAACGCATTATTTTTGGAAGATTTTACTAACGTCTTAGTAGAAAATGTTGTAACTAAAAATAATACCTTTAAAACATGGTTGCCAGTAAAAAAAAATAAGATTTATTTTTATTTGTGATGGGTTTGGACTCTAGTCTAGGTCAGATATGACAGAGACAAAGTCTACGATGAAGCGAGCTTACCTAGAAAAAGCTCAACGCAAGCTTACCCAGGCGAATCGTTTATTGCAATTCATTGTGTACATTATAGATTGCAATAAACGATTTTAGATTTGAGCTATGATAAAAATGCCAATAAATTAATTGTGATTCATACTAACATTTTATTACTGAAAGATTTTTTTTTATCGATGGGAAATCATCAAATGACTCCTCCCGCTCTGGGTGAAGCAAGAGGGAGTGTCAGACTCTTACTGACTAAAACCCATCCGTGTTCCTCCTGGTGCCCTTTGCGTTCCAAGGCTATGGCACCTCTTTCGAACAGATTCCGCAGCCCCAGATCACTGAGTGCCCTAGGGCTATTTTTTACATTATTTAAATTGCATGGAATTTCTATAGTTTTGTACTGAAATTGGAAAAAAGATCTCCCCCCCCAGCAAACCTCAATTGAAAAGGAAGGATCCTCCGAACAGACGGTTTTGGTGTCTGGTGTGGGCAACTGTCCGATAATTGATATTTGGGCTGATGTATATGTTCATATCGCACAGTAAACTCTGCTTGCGCGATGCAGGATTTCGACGTAGTAGTTTGCTGCTAGTTGGATAGATGGCGCCACGCTCTTCCTTTTTGTTCGCGACGAAGCGATTATAGTATTGTATAACTCGCGTACATAAGAGAATAAGCTTATTTATTTGATAGTTAAGAGCTTCTGTACTTTCATAGTTATAGTTAAATGGCTATGTAACTTATTTAAAGCATATATTTTGTCGTTTTCCCCCGGACACATAAGATGTTCTTGGGGAACTTATTTTCATTAAAATAAATAGATAGGTAGGGCTACACATTTCCCCTACACATTCCTGGTAAACCCGAAAAGGTATGGTTTTGATGGTTGGTAAAAGTCAAAGGTAATGGAGGTACACAGGTATTGAACAATTTACACATACCTACACAGGACAGTTACTCAAAGGTAATGGGGTGGATAGCAAAAAACCACCATTTACAGACACCTTCATTTAGTAGACATACAGAAAATCGAGGTAAATAGGCTTCAAATAATAGGCGCTAGAAGCCTGGCACTGAGCCCTATCCAGATATATACACATCTTTATGGTCAGGCAAGGCATAAAGCCGCAAATTAGGAAAATATAGAAACACAGATTTTTTCCCCTTCCGGGTTCCTGACCTTATAGTACTTCCATCCTTAGAGGGGTGGCTTCAAAAGTTGTGTATCTGGATAGAGGGATGATGCACCTACCCTATGACAGATAGTTTGGTAGCCCATGAGGCACAGTTTTTCGGGAAGTCAACTCTTAATAGTAGACAAGTTCACACTTGTAGACCGTTTCGACAGTCAAATGCAACAAGCCCACTAGTGGGCAGGGTTGAAGGGTTGATTTTCACTCCGTTTGACGGGAAATTTTGAGAGATTTACAGAGAGGTGCATCAACCCCTATCCAGACCTAGAATAGACCTAGATATAGCCATGAATGTAATAGAACCGTAGTTAAAATGATAGTTAAAAATAAACTAAAACAGTTAGTGGTTTTTGGGCCTCGTTACAGTAAAGTAACATAGTACGTTAGTAAATAGACAAAAAATAGAAATTTGTAGTCTCTGGCAGAAGAAATATAGAATATGTAACTAGAATCATTTCCCTTAAACCACTAGCTGCAGTGTTGTCAAATTCCTGCATATAATGCAAGTAAATAGCAAGATAGAAGAACGTTGCACGCGTGGTACGGAGAACCTCAGTATCCCCGGTACAGGACGTCAGCGCGGCTGGACGCAGTCGGGTGGTCACAGTACACATTGAAGGATTAGAAGAAGGATAGACCTATCCCATCACACTCCCGTTCCAGTCGATCACGCCCGTCCGGTACATTTTTGATGCAATGTAGATTTTGTTTTTCTTGTGGCGTCATTGATGCCGCTACAGGCGTATTTTTAACGCGCCGACGACACACGTTTTACGAACGCACGCTCTCTGCACCGTAGATGACTGCAGACTGCATCTGAATTTCGTTCAAAGCGCTGCAGCGCACGTCATCTGCATGTCGTCAATGTTTTAAAAAACTCTTTGTTCAAAGGTCCTTAATTTCAATGAGAGAATAGACTGATTTGAACATCGAACGCCTTCCACCGAAAAAAAACAAAAGACATCTTATAATAATCAAGCCATTTGCAAGCAAAAAAAAAACAAAATCGTGTTCAATACATTACGCCAGCATATTTTATCAGTCTCCTTAAAAAACTTCATCACTTAGCGAGATTCCCCCTTACGGCCAAGCGAACTTATGCCCAAAATCGCTTACATTCATCTGAAATTCTGAACAGTGTTGCCAAAATGGTCTACATTTTGTCACGGTGAGTTGAAGTTTGTAGCGCGTGACGCAGCTGTTTAGTTGGCAATGTATGCCGTGTAATAAGACTTTAAGTAGTATGGTGTTTTGATGTTAGGGGGAGAAAATTGTGTGATGATGAGATAGTGTGCAGATATAAGCTATTTGACTATTTCTTTTATTTCCTGAAAACCTAGAAATATGTTACTAAAAATCTCAAAAAAAAACTGGCCAAGTGCGAGACGGACTCGCGTGCAAAGGGTTCCGAACGAATTTCTTTTTATTAACATGTTATTTTAACACTATTTCTATAGTGTTAAAATGTTCTAATAGATTTTTCTGTAATCTTTAGGTAGTAGAACCTATTACCATCCATTTTTTTTTTTAATTTTAGGCATAGGTTTTTGGGGAATGGTTACTTTTTGTCTAATTTCTTAAATAACTTTAAAACCATTTATTTTAAAATTATGAAAAAATATAATAAAAAAGCCCTCACACTAAGCCCTTTTCATCATTTGATATGTAACACGATATTGTTAAAAAATTTCGAAATTTCGTTTTTTTTTAAATTTTCTAGTTTGACCCCCAAAAGTGAGTGAAAAAAAATAATTTACGTAACGCTTCTGTGTTTGGGTCACAAAAGTCCATATGTGTACCAAATTTCAACAGAATCAGTTCAGTGAATCCGGAGAAAACTGGCTGTGACACAGAATAGACCGACAGACAGACACCCGAGTGATCCTACGAGAGTTCCGTTTTTTGTTCGGAACCCTAAAAATGGCTTAACAATTAATTATTAAGATCAATTAATTATTGAGCTTTCCTTTAATTTGCCATGTTTTATTACTTCTCAGAATTTGATCCTTATTAGCTATACTTTTGGATGGTGTAATAATACAGGCTGTTTATTTTTTTAAATCAGCTTTTTCGATTCCTGGCTAAGAACAACGATTTTTCAAAAATCCAACGATGCAGTTTTACTTTTCGTCGAAATTGGGCTCGATACTCCGTTCAGTGTTTTTCGATATTCCTCATAGTTTTGGATTTGGCCTTGAAGGAACACTTTAAAAATTCTCCCTGTAGGGTGATTGGTAATTGAGGGCATTTCTTGAAATGCGTTGTAATAGAGATAAATACTACACTAACTAATACGCATAGACTTTCATCGTCCTAGCCTTTTCCCAACTATATTGGGGTCGGCTTCTACTCAAACCGATTTCTTTTTTCTTTTACTATTGATAGACACGCGTTTGACCACTATCTCACCTGTTGGTAAGCGATGATGTGGTCGAAGATGTGGCACACCTGCCTAGAAGTAACCTATTCACTCTTGACTTAAAGACTCCCAAGTTGTAACTATCAGGAAACACAGACTTCGGCAGGGAATTCCACTCGTTAGCTGTACGCACTATGAATGTGTTCCCAAAACGTTTTGTGCGCGTGGGTGGGATGTCCACCAAGTACCGGTGGCGCATCACCGTTCGTCTTGTGGTCCGATGATGGAACGGGCTTTACGGATTTAGCTGAATATCAGTATTTTACGTGGAGCGGCTGCCTACCAGACCTCCACAACCCATTAACTGGGTAACACTGTACTTCATGGCAAGACTGGAGTCAGATTAACTGGCTTCTGACTATCCGTAACGACTGCCAAATATATACAAATGACGGTCGGGACCAACGGCTTTATGTGCTTTTCGAGGCACGGAGGAAACTCAGTATGTTAAGATGGTAACCCATCCTCGGACCAACTTTGGCAAACGTTGCTTAACCTTGAAGATCGACCCGTGCGGCTGTTATTATCAAGCCACGAGCTCCTCTATTATAATAATACTAATAGACTTTGACTCGACAATTTAAGATTCCAACCAATAGGGCTGTTTTCTAGTTATCCACTTAGAAACAAGCAAGCCCAATTCATGGGATACACTCAGTTTTCAAGGGAAACATCGCAAAAACAGGTGGAAGATAAATGGTATCTAGGTACAATATAGTTCTCTAAGAAATTTTGAAAAGGCTGGTTGATACTTCTCGTGACCCAAGGGCTGGCTTTTACTTTAGCCAGAGGCTAAGCATTGCGTCCGTCATTTGTGACATTCACAAATGATTTTGGAGCACTGGGCCTTTGGGCATGGGTCGATTTTATTGTTAATTATTATTGACTATTTTATGTAATTGTATTTTTTATTTTATTTACTTTCATCATTTATATATTTTATCTGTATCTATTATATTTAGTATGTGTTACGTAACTGCGTCCGTGGCATCACAGGCCCTACCATAAAACCAGCGCTGTGTTATTTATTTTTAAATTTCGCAGCCTATGCTGAGATAGGGACCTTTTTGGCCTCGCACAGACTAAAATGTTTTTATACTACTTAATTCTGTTAATTTAATTCAATTTACATCTGTCTGTTGTGTGCGAGTTCCAAATAAACCTTTTTTTCATTCTTTCATTGCAATATAACGAGGCAGTGCCGCTAGTCTCCTGGGCACATTACCAGCTGTCAGCGTTGGATGCTGTATTTTAGCTTGTAGTTAGTGTAGTTTATTTTGTTTGTTAATTATAGTTCTTTAAGTTTGCTACCTAATAAATCTTACTTATAATATATTTATGAATAATTTAATTACATGCCAATAATGAATTTGCATTCATAACTCTTGTCGTACTCATCAAGTAGGTTTTAACCCAGCCAAATTATTAAACGCTCATTCAACGTTCGCAAAATGCCGCCAGCTACAGTAAATAATTATCAATTAATTAATTTCGCCAAAGGGATTACAGGTGTCATTTCATGTATGTGAATACTTGTAACTATCTGCATATACGAATTCTGCTCTCGACCGCAACATACGGATTTATACATTGAGCCGACAGATAATTAATCCAGGCAGATTATTGAGAGATTTATGCACTTGTTTTATCATTTGGTTTTTGTAACGGACGGGCGTGATCGACGTGTGATGTGTTTGGGGTAGGTCTATCCTTTTCCGGCCTCGGCGGGCCGGAGAAGAGGGCCATATTGAGGCCATCCGGTCAGTGCTTGACCTGTGGCTCGGGAAAAGGCACGGTTCCATGTCGTTTCATGTGACGCAGGTCCTCTCGGGCCATGGCTGCTTCGGGAGGTTCCTGTGTCGTATAGGCAGGGAGCCGGACGCTCGGTGTCACCACTACGTCGACTGTCAGGAGGACACGGCGCGGCATACGCTGGCAGTGTGCAGCATGGGAGGAGCCGCGCCGTGCCCTCATCTCTGTGGTAGGCAGAGTTCTCTCGCTGCCAGCCGTAGTTCGTGCTATAGTCGACGGTGATGAGTCCGGGGACGCGGTGGTCTCCTTCTTCAAAATAGTTATCACGCAGAAGGAGGCTGCTGAAAGGGAGAGACAGATCTGTACCTCTCTCCTGACCCGCAGCACGCGCACCGGGCGTCGGAAGAGGGTATACGCTGCCCTCTTCCGGCCCCCCTAACTGAGTCCAGGGTAGGCGGCCTTCTTCTATTCCTTTGATGTGAACTGTGACCACCCAACTGCGTCCAGCCGCGCTGACGTCCTGTACCTGTACACTGAGGTTCTTGTACCACACGTGTAACGTTCTTCTTTCTTGCTGTTTACTCTTGCTCTCTTCGGTGTAAGAGATGCTTGCTTACCAGGGATAAATGAAGATGCAGGATTAATTGTTAACTCTGCAGCTAGCGGTTTAAGGGAAATTTTTCGCGACTATTTTACTTCTTCTACCTGGCGTTAATCCCGGCTATTGCCAGGGTCCGCCTTCCTACTTAGCTTCCTCCACTTTGCCCGATCTTGAACATCCTTCTCAGTTAGGCCATTGGCTCTCATGTCGGACTTAACGACGTCCAACCAGCGCTTGCGAGGGCGACCACGGGACCTAGCCCCAAGAACAGCCATATTCATGCATCCCCGACCAACGTACTCCATAGGGCGGCGCATGATGTGGCCATACCATCGCAGACGACACTCTTGCAGTTTTTCCTCCACGTCACGGACACCAAGACTACCTCTGATGAAAGAGTTGCGTATGCGATCGGATCGCGTTACGCCACTCATCCACCTCAGCATCTTCATCTCCGTGACGCGAAGCTCCTGGGTGTGTCTGCTTAGTGCTGGCCAACATTCACCGCCGTACAGTAGGACAGGCCGTATGATGCATTTATATATCTGCCCCTTGAGCTTCGGAGGCATTTTGCGGTCGCATACAACGCCCGTTACCTCGCGCCACTTCGCCCAAGCCGCGCCTATACGTGCTTGGACATCGTCGTCCACGTTGCCAGACTCGTGCAGCACGGATCCAAGGTGCCTGAACGTATCGGACTTTCTGATCAGGTCCGAACCTATTCGGATGAACCTATTTGAATCCGTGCCGCCACAGGACATGTACTCAGTCTTCGCCACATTTAGTCTCAGACCACCGTTTTCAAGCGTGTCCTTCCAAATGTTGACTTTGCGTTCAAGATGGGCTTTGTTCTGATCAACGAGGGCGATGTCATCGGCATACATCATTAGCCATGGGGGCTTATCTTGGATGTTTGCCGTAACTACATCGAGCACTACGTTAAACAAGAACGGGCTAAGAGCCGAGCCTTGGTGAACGCCAACAGATATTGGGAAGCCATTCGATTCGCCAACAGCGGTCTGGACAGAGGACACGGAATCGCGGTACATGTCTCTGATAATGTCAATATAGGCCTCGGGAACGCCCTTGAAGCGCAGTGCCCACCAGATGGACTGCCGAGGTATACAGTCGAAGGCCTTCTGCAGGTCTAAAAAGGCCATATGCAAAGCTCTCCTTCTCTCTCTGTAAGCCTCAGCCAGATTCCGTAAGGCGAATACTGCGTCCATGGTGCTGTTACCCGCCCGGAAGCCATATTGACACTCAGAGACAGTACACTCGCTACGGAGCCGTGTGTCAATGATGCGCTCGAAGAGCTTCATGGTGTGGCACATGATCTTGATACCGCGGTAGCTACTACAATCCTGTACGCTACCTTTGCCTTTGTATATAGGGATAATCAGGCTAAATCGCCACTGGTTCGGCATTTCCTTGGTGATCAGGATGCGGTTAAAAAGATCCATCAGAAGGTCCACGCCATGTGGGCCCATCGCCTTCCACACTTCAATTGGCACATTGTCAGGCCCGACCGCTTTCCGGTTCTTCATGTGGCGAAGAGCAATGCGGGTTTCTTCGGGGGAAATAGGGGAAATAAGTCCAAGGTTAGGAGGCGGTTCGGGAGGAAGGTTATGGGGATGCTGTTTGTTAGACAGCTCCGCGAAGTATGTACACCATCTCTCCTTAACAGAGGGGGCATCGTAGAGCAGCTTACCCTGGGCGTCCCTTACACAGAGACATTTGCTAATGTCCCGTGTAGCTTTCTCCCGGGCACGCGCCAGCTTAAAAATAAGCTTTTGCCCCTCCGCAGTTTCCAGCTTGTCGTACAAGGGCGCCAGACTTTTGCTGCGGGCTCTGGCTACAGCTTTCTTGCAAGCGCGCTTAGCCGCTCCATATGCCTCTCTGTCATCCGGAGAGTTGGACCCTTGCCACTGTTTAAATAAAACCTTCTTCTTCCGAGTCGCCTCCTGCACCCCGTCATCCCACGCGACTATTTTACTATCAAGTCAAAAGTTCAATATTTCTTCTGCCAATGACTACGAATTTCTATTTTTTGTCTGTGTACTAACGTTCTATGTAACTTTACCGTAGCGAGGCCCATAAATCGCTAACTGTTTAAGTTTTATTTTAACTTTCAATTTAATTATAACTGACATACATTCTTGGCTATATCTAGATCTATTTTATGTCTGGATAGGGGTTGATGTACCTCTCTGTAAATCCCTCAAAATTCCCCGTCGAATGGGGTGAAAATCAACCCTTCATCCTTGCCCACTGAGGGGCTGGTTGCCTTTAACTATCGAATCTATCTACAAGTTTGAACTTGTCTACTATTTAGGGTTGACTTCCCGAAAAACCTTAAGGGCTGTTTGTGCTATTTGTCCTAGAGTAGGTGCAACATCCCTCTGTCCAGATACACAACTTTCAAAGCCACTCCTCTAAGGGTGGAAGCACTTAGTGGTCTGAAACCCGGAAGGGGAAAAAACTAGTATTTAAATTTTCCTAAATAGGGTATTTTAGACACGCGTGACGTCATCTGGCTTGGTAAAAATGTACGAACTTTACCAAGCCAGATGACGTCACGCGTGTCTTCAACTCGCTGTATCCTCTTTATTTTTTGTTTACGTGAAAAAAGAAAAAATACGTGTGCAGTATTTTTTGAAAATCTATCAGACGGACTAATTAGATTTTTTTTTGTAAAATACCTCATTGTGGCTTTATGCCTTATTTGACAAAGGTGTGTGTATATATCTCAATAGAGCTCAGCGCCAGGTTTCTAGTGCTTATTATCTAAAGTCTGAATACATAGATTTTCTGTATGTTTAGTAAATGTCTGTAAATGGTGGTTTTTCTGTCCACCCTATTACCATTTTCAGTAAATGTGTATTAGATACACAGTTATTGATATGTGTACTTACTATGTTCCTTCATACTGTTCTTTATCATTACCGGTTACCAAAGTACCTTTTAGGGGTTTTACCAGGAATGTGTAGGGGGAGTGTGTAACCGTACCTATCTAATAATTCAAAGAAAATAACTTCCCCAACAACATCTTGTGCCTGGGGGAATACGACAGCAAAATATGAATTTAATTTCATTACATAACTATCATACTATAACTATCTTATTCTATTACATAAGCTCGTATGTACGCGACTTATAAAAACCTATTACATGTGTCGCTCGTCGCAAATAGTTTTTTTGGAACGAAGTTCCTTATCGCGCGTTGTGAAAGGGGGCTAGACGGAAAAAAATCTTACGAAAAGTTGTCACGACACTTTTTGCTATAGTAAGCTATTGTAAGCTGTGCGAATGGAATGGAATGGAATGGAATGGAATGGAATGGAATGGAATGGAATGGAATGGAATGGAATGGAATGGAATGGAATGGAATGGAATGGAATGGAAAGGAATAGAATTTCTCATCTCAATAGGGACTGATTGAGATGAAAAACAGTGGGTCATTAGTTGCCAACGATACGATACCGTCTTAGGGAAAAGGATAAAGTCGTAAAACACAGTTATGTTTCTAGTTTTATTACAATTCGCGCGTTGAGAAAGGGGGCTAGACGGAAAAAATTAAGACCAAAAGTTGTAACGACACATTAAGACCAAAAGTTGTAACGACACTTTTTGCTATAGTTGTAAGCCATGCGGCGTAGGAACTTAGTTCCATCCGGGTGTCCCTTGACACCTCTCAAGTTTTTTTTTTGTATTAAATCTGTTTGAGGTTCCTTTTTGATATGCCAGAGGCAGTTTTAATTTATTACTAGCCGACTCGCGCAACTTCGTCTGCGTTACAGTTTTCATTAATGCTCCGCTCCTATTGGTCGTAGCATGATGTTAGCCTTCCTCGATAAATGGGCTATCCAAAACTGATAGAAATTTTTCAATTCGTTCCAGTAGTTCCTGAGTTTAGCGCGTTTAAGTAAGCAAACAAACTCAACAAGCTTTATAATATCACTGGCTGACCCGTGTCCACTTAGTCGGGCGATATTTTTTCGGGTTAATACATAGGCTATGACACAAAATCAGTTCAGTAGATCCAGAGATTACCCCCTTTTTTTAAGGATGGGAAATCATCGAATGACTCCTCCCGCTCTGGGTGGAGCAGAAGGGAGGGTCAGACTCTTACTGACTAAAACCCAACCGTGTTCCTCCTAGTGCCCTTTGCGTTCCAGAGCTACGGTACCTCTTTCGAACAGATTCCGCAGCCCCCGCAGCAGGCACCTGCCCTAGCGGGCCCCGTCTTCCGTGCTGACATCTCTTTGAGGCGCGCGGGGATCGCAGCGCGCCGCCGACCCGGGCCAGGGGGGCTACTCTCTAAGCCCGAAGCCCGTAGTTTCGGGCTTAGTTATACTCCGTATCACTTACGGTGTAGCGATTAGTCTCGAACCCGAACTAAGAATGAATGACAACACGATTTCTCAGTAATTGTCAAATCGTGTTGTTATTAATTCTTAGTGGTTAGATTATACGGAGTAAAATACGCCCGCAACTAAGCCTTAGTGGTTAGATGATACGGAGTAAAATACGCCCGCAGCTAAGCCTTAGTGGTTAGATGATACGGAGTAAAATACGCCCGCAACTAAGCCTTAGTGGTTAGATGATACGGAGTAAAATACGCCCGCAGCTAAGCCTTAGTGGTTAGATGATACGGAGTGAAATACGCCCGCAACTAAGCCTTAGTGGTTAGATGATACGGAGTAAAATACGCCCGCAACTAAGCCTTAGTGGTTAGATGATACGGAGTAAAATACGTCCGCAACTAAGCCTTAGTGATTAGATGATACGGAGTAAAATACGCCCGCAACTAAGCCTTAGTGGTTAGATGATACGGAGTAAAATACGCCCGCAACTAAGCCTTAGTGGTTAGATGATACGGAGTAAAATACGCCCGCAACTAAGCCTTAGTGGTTAGATGATACGGAGTAAAATACGCCCGCAACTAAGCCTTAGTGGTTAGATGATACGGAGTAAAATACGCCCGCAACTAAGCCTTAGTGGTTAGATGATACGGAGTAAAATACGCCCGCAACTAAGCCCGAAACTACGGACTTCGAGTTTAGAGAGTAGCCCCCTGGTTCTGATCAGACGGCGAGCCACCCAATGCTCGCCGTCCGCAGGCAGAGATTACCCCCTATATTAGTACAGATTTATCTGGCACCTACTCTAGGTGCCTACAAAATAACTTCGCATGTATGCGCAGGTGATGTATCAGAAGAACTTAATTAATAACGTGTGGTTTTGCCGTATCAAGTTTTACACTTGCAAACCACTCAACTTATTTTTGGAAGAATAAGTTTAAAGGAAAATTTGCTTGTGTTAATACTTTATGAAAAAGGATAAGGAATAAATAAATTCATGCCCTAACTTTTTGCGTGAATTAATTCACGCATTTTTAACTTTTTGCTCGCATTTTTATGTCTTTTTAGTGTTGCATGTTTAAAAAGGGATTCGTAATACAGAAATAAATCTTCTTATGTACTCGTACCTAGTGGTCACAGAACACAGAGGCAAGTGGTCATTTTTCGTTTTATTTCTTAAATAACTTCTAAACAATTTATTTTAAAATTATGAAAAAAATATAATTAAAACCCCCATAATAAGTTCTTTCATTTGATATGTCACACGGTACAATTAAAAAAACGTTTTTTTTTAAGTTTTTCCCAAAAGTGACACTCAAAATTAACTTATTTACATAACGAGTCCATGTTTGGGTCACAGAAGTTCATAATATGTGTACCAAACAACAGAATCGGGCAAGTAGGTTCGAATAAAATTATCTGTAGCAGACGGACAGATAGAAAGACACCCTTCCTTTAAGGGTTCCGTATCTTACGGATGTTCGGAACCCTAAAATTGCAGATTAAAAAAAAACTTTTTTAGTTTTTATTAACTAAGCCTCTCAATTGACTATCCTCGTTGTGTCAAGGAAGAAAATACCCCTACTTTTTCCTATCTTTTTATTCGAAATATAACTCGGCTCTTTGGCTATTCCCTTAAACTTTCCCGTCACGTTCAACCATTACATTTTATGTTACGTATGTTGAAGATTGCATTGGAACATAAACATCTGAACTTGCTGACTCTCGGATTACAAAGCGAGTAACACAGGTAGTAACACAATTTTTATTAGGGTTCCGTATCCAAAGGGTAACCAATGGAACCCTATTACTAACCCTCCGCTGTCTGTCTGCCCGTCCGTCCATCCGTCCGTCTGTCCGTCTGTTTGTCTGTCAGCGGACTGTACCTCAAGACCAGTAATAGGTAGATAGTAAAAAAAAATCACAGAGTATTTCTATTGCCGCTATAACAACAATTAATAATAAAAATAAAAGGGTTTTTATTCGGTTTATGGTGCGGAACCCTTCATGTAAGAGTCCGACTCGAACTTGGCCGGTTTTTATATTAGTTTCTAACTTTATGTTTGGTAATTCAATAAATGTTTGACCTGCCTTTTCATTTTCTCTTGGGAAAGGTACTCGTAACATAACTGAAAGTTCGCGTTATTTTGAACTGAGAAACGTAAGGGAAACCCTTGTACAGGGTGAAATTGTGCAAGTTTTATTATATTTTTAGTATCGAAATGCTCCAGATAGAAGGTAATGCTTCTATTGAAACCGTTTTTTCAATTGACTTGATAAAAACCTCAATACCTACTTATTTGTAAAAGTCACGAAAGTATCTTTATTCAATCATCATATTAGCCGAAAGACATTCACTGCTGGACATAGGCCTCCCCCAGGCGTCGCCACAACGACCGGTCCTGCGCGTCTCGCAGCCATCGGCAACCCGCGACCCTCTCCAGTTCATCGGCCCACTTTGTAAGGCCTTCCAACGCTGCGTATTCAGGTATGCAGTCGCCACCCCAGAACCTTTCGGCCCCATCGACTATCTGTTCTGCGAGCAATGTGCCCTGCCCACTACCACTTTAGTTTGCCTATCCTTCGGGCTATGTCGGTAACCTTGCTTCTCTTGCGGATATCATCATTCCTGATTCGAACACGCAAGGAAACTCCATGTATTGCCCTTTCCATTGCTCTTTGGGTCACTTTAAGCCTTCTGATGAGGTTCACTATAGTGAGTGTCTACGTTTCGGTTCTATAAGTCATCACTGGCAACACGCACTGACACACAATCTTTATTCAATACCTTCTTAATAATAAGAGCCTGCTTTATCCCACTGCAGAGAAAAGGCCTTCCTTCTTTCTTGCCCTTTCTGTCTTTTGCTATATCTGGCCAATCCGTCAGGTTAGATTCTATATCCTCACGCCATACATTAATGGTAATAATTGTGTAAAAAACTACAACCATCAAATTTATCTGACCCGTTGTGGCTTACTGCTGACTAAGGCTTCTCTATCCCATATCTAGCCTTTGCCGCCACCGGTTGCGAATGCGCATCGATCGCCTTATCTCTTTGAGCATTTTTAAGGGTGCCTTCAAATTAGTCGCTAAGTACCGCGCGGCAGCAGCGCGACAGCAAAGTGACTGTCGCGCTTTGTTAATCCACACAAATAACAATCGCGCGACACTTAGCGACTAATTTGAAGGCGCCCTAACGCTTAATTAAGACACCACCAAGTGAACAAGTCATCATTCAGCTCAAGGGGTCTACCATTTCCTGAACATTTTATTCCGCGAAGTGAAGAGAATAGCAAATCCAGGAGTCGTCAGCGAAGAAATCCACGTGGACAGCTGCTGAGTTCCAAACGGTGGTTGCTGAAAACCAGCGCAGTTGATTGTGGACTTGTCCAGAGTCGCGGCATATGCTGAGCAAGAACCGATTTTTGCTCGGATGGGACGCATAAGTTTAATCTCTATACTTAATATATAAAGCTGAAGAGTTTGTTTGTTTGTTTACTTGAACGCGCTAATCTCAGGAACTACCGATCCGATTTGAAAAATTATTTCAGTGTTAGATAGCCCATTTATCAAGGAATGCTATAGGTTATATATCATCACCCTAAGACCAATAGAAGCGGAGCAGTAATGAAAATTGTGACGCAGACGAAGTTGCGCGGGTCAACTAGTTTACATATTTATTTTCGAAGTTTTCTTTTACCTTTATTGTCCAGTGCTGGTAGTATTGTTTACTTTTTTCGTAATGTCAAAATGTACTGTCAGTCAGTGCAGTGCCGGACGTCACGCCATAGACAACTATTACACTGTGTTCTGTTTTGTCTGTGGAGTGACCAGAGCCTTGTGGTAGGTTATGTCCAGTCCTAACATAGTTGCAGATTTATAGTTATAGTAGTGTTCAGTTAGTAATTAGTTTTCTTTTAATTTTGTGTTTTTTTTTGCGTCATTTCTGGCAGAATAAACGTATTTTCTTTCTTTATTTCCAAAGGTCCGTCTAACCCTCTCTTTGTTCCTGTCAAACGCCCCGGAGCTGAGATAGTTCGCTAAATCGAAAACCGCCATTTTTGGTCTAGTCCTTCCCGTAGTAACGAATAATATCTAAAGCAACAATAAAACTGTTAGAATTGGGTTTGAATTCCCTGCTGGAGTCTTTGTTTTCAGAACGAAGGGGTCTTAAGGTATTTCATCTTGAATTTTAATACGTTGTCTAAAAGGACCCTAGAGCAAAATTCATACTTTAATATCCCCAGGTACCGAAATAAAAAGTTCCGTTAAATCAGGATAGGTCCATCAAAATTCACAACCTCTGTAGCTAATAGAAACTCGAGCACATCAATCCTCTTAG
This sequence comes from Lacanobia oleracea, assembly GCA_950371165.1. Lineage (NCBI taxonomy): Eukaryota > Metazoa > Arthropoda > Insecta > Lepidoptera > Noctuidae > Lacanobia > Lacanobia oleracea. The sequence continues at coordinate 6,399,726 of OX493412.1, read as the reverse complement.
GCTTGAGAAATGGCCTGAAACTGCCTTAGAATACAAAACAGTTTAATTTGTTGTGTTAGGAAAAATAACTTCACTTCGGTTGGATAGTTTCCTTTTTGGGTCAGGTTTTAAATTGGGGGCAAACTTGCGATTAGAGACTGTGTCCTTATTCTTTAAATTGAGGATAGCCGTGATTTGTTAGCTTTAATTTATATTACAAGGCTATTAGTTCATGGACTACTTTGTTTGCTTTGCAAGACAAAACAAGTTATCCAGGGTTGGAGCGAGGAGGCATGGGAAGCGGTCACCTCCTTCTGCGAAGCAGTAATGCTAGCAAAGGAGGAGGCCGAACGTGTGAGAGAGAGGGAAACCTCTCGTCCCAGTCGCCGCAACAGAACAAGACGCCCCAGCCTTCGGAAGTCGCAGGACGATTCCCGGCCGCCGTAGACGCGGGCCTGTGGACGGCAAGCAGTGGGTGGCTCGCCGTCTGATCAGAACTAGGCCCGGGTCGGCGGCGCGCTGCGATCCCAGCGCGCCTCAAAGAGATGTCAGCGTGGAAGACGGGGCCCGCTAGGGCAGGTGCCTGCTAGAGCTGCGAAATCTGTTCGAAAGAGGTACCGTAGCCTTGGAACACAAAGAGCACCAGGAGGGACACGGATGGGTTTTAGTCAGTAAGAGTTTGACACTCCCTCTTGCTTCACCCACAGCGGGCGGAGTCATCTGATGATTTCCCATCCTTAAAAAAAAGGGATGAACGGTTATTCGTCCACGGATATTTTATCAAAAAATCACAGTAGGATGTACTGAATATCTACAATGAACTATTTGACTCTATCAGTTTCTACTGAATACTGAATTTGACTCTAACAAATATCTACAACACTCATTTACTAAAACATTACCATTTGTGAAAAATAAATAAAATCGGTGCAACATAAGAGAAGTTACACACTCTTGAGGTTAATCTTCGTTAGTTGAAATTTTCGCGCGAAAACGGACGATGACGTCAGTCCTATCTGAACTGGTCAAGAACTATCCTAACTCAAAGAAATAAGGTTGCCTTTTCGTTGTCATACCAGCAGTGACGTCAATAAACGCTGATTGTTTTTTAAAACACGTTCCGTTTCACATTACTTTAATTAATTATTTATGTTAAAAATCGATATTAAGTAAAAACGTAGCAATGGCCTTTATTTTTGACTTTTTTATAATGTTACTAACAACATTCTCATAAATTCTGTATTCCATCTTCCCTATTAAAAATTGATTTTACTGCTTCTCGTCTTTTCAATAAGTTTTGAGACATGTAATAAAAATACTGGCCGAGTGCTAGTCGGACTCGCGTGCAAAGGGTTCCGAACGAAGCTCGTATTTGTAACATTTTATTGTGACTACCGAGTTCTAATAGTTTTCCTGTAATCTTCTTTTTTCTTGTTTTTAAACGACTTCAAAAAAAGGAGGAGGTTCTCAATTCAGCGTGTATTTTTTTTTTTTGTATGTTTGTTACCTCCTAACTCCGTCATTTATGAACCGATTTGAACATTTTTTGTCTCATCTGAAAGGCTTCTCGATTGGTCAGAATCTGATAATGGGATCCCACAAAAATCGAGGGAAACCCTCAAATTTTATAGGCACATAAAATGTTTTTATGAACTTTCTAACGCAATTCAGATATTTGTGCCTGGTAATCATCGTTGTTGAGATGATGATGAAAGGTATAAATTAGGATCTGATGATGAGATCTCATGAAAAATGTATTGTTCAGCGATACTTTAGCCAATTGTCAGCCGATTTGGATGATTCCTTTTTTGTTTGAATGAATATTTTCCTGGACTGATACCGTTTCAATTTGGTGAAGATCTGACGAAGAACTTCGGAGGTAGGCAACGGAACTCTTCAATAAATGATAGCAAAGGGATCGGGATTGCTGAAATCGCATGCTTTTTTAGTGTTTACACCAGTTCTTAACATAACATTGCGCTGGTACGCTGTTAATGGGTACGCAGGTACCACTAAAAAGTGAAAAATATAAAACTTTTTTACAAAAAAATTCAACCGACTTCCAAAGACAAAACACTACAAGGTACAAAATAACTTCGGAAGAAAGAAAAAAACTTTAATTTCGAAGTCGGTGTCAAAAAACGAAAAAATAATCAAAAACACCGACACCGACTTCCGAAATTAAATTTTTTTCTTTCTTCCGAAGTTATTTTGTACCTTGTAGTATTTTGTTTTTGGAAGTCGGTTGTATTTTGTCTTCTTATTATCAGATTTTTTTCATGACCATTTTTCTTCTAATTTCTTACATATTTTAAATTTTTAATTTTTAAACCATTTACATATTTTAAAATTATGAACAAAATAAGCCATTTCATTTAATATGTCATACGGTACAGTTTTCCAATAGAATTGGTCTAGTAGATTGGGAGGAAATTTGCTACGATACACACACAGGTAGATAGACCGATACTCAAGTGATCCTATAGGGGTTCCGTTTTTAGGGTTCCGTACTCAAAGGGTATCCAACGGAACCCTATTACTAAGCCACCGCTGACCTTCCGTCCGTCCGTCTGTCTGTTAACGGCCTGTATCTCAAGAACCGTAATAGGTAGAGAGTTGAAATTTTCACAAATTGTGTATTACTATTTCCGCTATAACAACAAATAATAAAATTTTAGGTTAATTGTACGGAACCTTTCGTATGCGTCTTGCACTTGGGCGGGTTTTTTTACGGATGTTCTAAACCCTAAAAAACCCTCGATAAAACTCGACACGTCATCATAACTGCTTATATGAAGAGTGGCAAACAGACCAAAACCTAAAAAGTTTCGTAGAAACATAGTTTAAGCTCCAAACATATTCTTTATTTTTAAAATGGACGCCTGTTTTTGTTGCTACTAAGTTCGTTTTACAAAAAATCTTGTTAAAAGGAAAACGAAATCTCGCTTTCGGAATATAAATAACACACAAAAAAATAACTTAATACGCTTAAAACTAAAATCTTTAAAATCCAGTAACATAAAACAAAAACTTCCCGCCATTGAAACAGTATTCTACAGTCTATGGCACGACGTTCTATTTCACGCGGGGGTATTTGAAGTTGGAAGCCAGATAGTGGAGTATTGCGATCCTTTATACGTAACTTTGAGGCGTATAGTTTCACACGTTGGTAAATGTTATCTGGCAACACAGTTTTATAGTTTGTAGACTTTCATGAATATTTGAAGAGAACTTGATGCTTGGAACGTATTCTGTGTGAGCTTTTAAAGTCGGGTTCGGGGATGGTTTTACGAAAATTCAGGCTGTTTCTGTTGTTGTTCCGTGATGTGTTGCCGGGGTAAGTTTTGTATGTAAATGATGTTAAGAGTTTTCCTTTACCTTGTCGACAGAAGGAACTTTGAATAGATTAAAAATTCAAGTAGACAATGGGTTGGTTATCTTATAAAAATTTTGTTTTCTGATAAATTGGACGACATTCTAAATTCAGGCAAAATTTCACAATGTCTGAAATCCCGCCTTTGAAACCAGTGTATGTTGCACACCGTGGCTTACAGTGGCAGCTCATGCAGAAGGCTGTATACAAGTTGACAGCTACACAAAGAGCTTTGGATCGTTCTTTGCTTGAATACGGCTGATATACCGAGTTCCACGGTCGAACATCAAGAACCGCACACATGCGAAGATTATCGAAATTGAAAAATGAAAAAAAAAAAAACGAATCACTCTTCAATTTATAAAAAACATACTACATTCTGTCGGTCTCTTCACGTCTAAACGGCTGAACAGATTTAAATGAAACTTACCACGCGATGAGACCATGTAAAGGAATCAGGAATTGGATTTTAGAAACGTTTTATTCTGTGAGCATGTTAACTTAGCTATTGACAGTAGCTATTATGATAAAAAAACGGATTTAGAACGGTCAGTCTATTTTTCTATATCTATGCTATTCACGTAGACTCTCTAGAGTATTCACGAACAAAACTACAACTGCTTGGAGACTAGAGTGTCCTCTCTTTATGTCAAACGACATTCAGTGCTGTGGCATTTTCTCTCAATAGTGCACTATTTATGTTACCTCACAATCCTGCGTGTTAGTACCGGAATGACTTTGTTAAGGAGAGTGCACATGAATGTAGCACTTGGCTTTAATGTGTGTTGAGTGTACAAGCGGCTTTTAAACGAGCAAATTGTGAGCTTAGAGTTTGACAAGATAGAGTTTCTGGTTTTTGCTTAGGTGTTTGCAGGGATGTCACAAATAAAATTGGAGGTTTGAATTGATAAACTGACAGTTTTATTATTACAAGTATAGAGGTATGTGGTATAGAGGGTAAAGTCCCGCGAACCTCCATTGAAAAGGGAGGATCCGATCGGACGGTTGTGTGGTGGGCAACTGCTCAATAGTTGATATTCGGATTGTATGTTCAAATTGCACGGAAATCTCTGTTATCGTGATTTAGCATTTCGTTAGTAGTTCGCTGTTGGTGGGTTCGATGGCGGTGCGGTTTTTTTTTGTTGCCGTACAAATTATGCTTTGTTAGGTTTTCTTGTGGCGGCATTGATGCCGCGACACCAGGTATAACGTGGAGTGCAAATACGTGCTTGGCTATTTTATGCCTATATTTAAAAATGTTAAGGAAACGAGTACTTAGGCCATTTGGGTATTCAAATTAGAACCTTTGTGTCAAAACTCACAAAGGTTATCTATACAAATATATAAAGCTGAAAAGTTCGTTTGTTTGCTTGAACTCGCTAAACTGGCCTGTTTTGAAAAAGTATTTCAGTGCTAGATAGCCCATTTATTGAGGAAGGCTATAGGCTATAAATCATCACGCTAAGACCAATAGGAGCGGAGCAGAGAAGTTGCGCGGGTCAACTAGTATTTTTATAAAAATCTGTATTTTTATTTTTACTTAGAATTCGAACTCCGTATAATGATATGTACGTGTGAACAATGGATTGACCCGCAAACAAGCCTTTTGACCTCGTGAGTCGGTATTTTAATGTGTGCACCAGAATTCGGTAGGTACATACATACGACTGTAATGGTGTGGGTTTACACGAGTTTCATCCACTAGCTTACCAAATCTGAGTAATGAGCCAGATTAATTGGCAATACAACATATCATTGCAGAAATGAAGACTCACTTCCATGTTTAAAAAATAAATCTATTAGTTAAAAACGTAAAAACTTGTAGCTATTCCACCAATTCGCACTAAGCGTTTTCAAACGTCTTTTATAATGCGCACAGCAAAGGAGTGGAACTCTCTGCATGCGTATGTGTTTTAAAAAAAAGCTTACAACCCTAATCTCTTCAAAGTTAGAGTGAACAGGCTCCTTCTGGGTAGGCTCGCTCAATAGTAGACTTTGTCTCTGTCATCTCTGACATAGACTAGAGTCAAGAGCAAACCCATTACAAATAAAAAAATAAAAAAAACTCCCCACAATAGTTTTACTCAGCAAGTACTTACTTATTTCTAGAAATAAATGTGAACGTACTACGAGCAGGATTTTAATGAAGCAGTGCGGTAACTTTGGGTATCATATTTGGCCGGAAAATTAAAACTTTGAAGCCGAGAACAGCTACCAACATTGTTGTTTATTTTGAGTTTTGGCTCTCTCAGAATACTACTGAAAACAGTAAATAATGAGTGTTGTTGACAGGCGTCTCATTAACTTCGGAAAATCTATACTAATATATAAAGCTGAAGAATTTGTTTGCTTGAACGCGCTAATCTCAGGAACTACTGCTCCGATTTAAAATTTATTTCAGTGTTAGATAGCCCATTTATCGAGGAAGGCTATACTTCACCACGCTGAGACCAATAGGAGCAGAGCAGAGAAGTTGCACGGGTCAACTAGTATTTCATAAGTTTATCATGACTTCAAAAATCAATCAAGTGGTTCCTAAGATTTTTTCTTTACATACTAGTTTTTAGGGTACCGTACCCGCCGCTGTCCGTCCGTCTGTCTGTCTGGAGGGCTGTATCTCAAGATCCGTAATTGGTAGACAGTTAAAATTTTCACAGATTGTCTATTTCTATTGATGCTGTAATAAAAAAAATAAGTTTCATGGTACGGAACCGTGCGAACTTCGTGTGCGAGTCCGGCTCGCACTTTGCCGGTTTTTTTTTACAGTTAAATATTGAATACTGGCAACCAGTGCAGTGTAGGTACATGCCCAGAGGGACAATTTTCGTTTGTATTGTTGAGGAGCGTTCGTATACAAATGTTGACAAGTTTTTGACGTATGCTATAGTAAATATTACAAAAGTTATAATACTCGTTTCGCACATAACATTTATTTGAATTGGATACTATGTTCGTATTTTTCTATGATACAAATTTCGTATGTCGCATAAAATTAAACCAAAATTGTATGGGGTTATAGATTTTACATTTTTATTTTACTTTAGATAGGCACGCGTTTGACCAATATCTCACCTGATGGTAAGCGATGATGTGGTCGAAGATGGAGCACGCTTCCCTAGAAATAACCTATTCACTCTTGACTTAAAAACTCCCAGGTTGTAGCTATCAGGAAACACAGACTCTGGCAGGGAATAAGAAAAACATTAAAAAAATCACTTACTTTAACGTTACTATAGGTACTTACGTCTAAACATTCATAAGCCATCCGATGTATATGACGTAAACGAAGCAAAAGAAGTTTGTAAAGATAGTGTCAGATGCATATGGTAGGTATATAAAATGTTGACAGCGAATTGAGCTGTCAAAACATCCTGAGTCTATGGTCAGTCTTGTTAACTCTTTGACGCAGAATCAATATTCTTTTTTTGAATGAAAAAAATACACAGAGGAGTTACGCTGAGCTGGCCCTGATATCGCGTTATGGTCGAACGGACATGCGATAACAAAAACATGTGACGCTCGTTTATCGGACGTCAAAAGTGAGTCGTATTTTGGATAGCTAGGGAGGTACTAGTTCAGGCGTTTGTGCCTGTATAAGGGTGCCTGTCCATTACAGTAGAGCGAGGCAGCAGCGCGGAGAAACGGAGAAATATTAACCAATCATCATCATCATATCAGCCGAAAGACGTCCACTGTTGGACATTGACCTTCCCCAAAATAGGGGGGTTTGCCATAATCGCCACGATTGGCAGGCGGGTTGGCAATCGCAATGATGGTGTTGCATTTTACAGAGTACACTGCTGCCCATTCTCTGGCGAGTACCTTAGTCGCCTCTTACGACACCCACGGGAAGTGATGGGACGGTATTATTATTTTACGGCACCCTACGGCACCGGCCTCATATCAGTCAAAATGTCAGTGACCCACGCGGAGCGGAGATTTCGTGCAATTCCATTGGTTGAAAATTCTCCGTTTCTCCTCACCCTGCCTCGCTCCGCTGAAATGGACTGGCAGCCTAAGTGTTTGAAACGAAAGAAACTGTGTAATGTTTCAAATAATTATAGAAAACTTAAAACCGCTCTCTTTTGGCCTAAGTCCTCTGCGTATAAAATAATAAAAAATCGTTTATTTTTAGGCATCTAAGGCTCATAGCGTGTTAGTAAAACCAAAAAAAATAAATAAAAGCTATGTTATTCCTAACTTTTGAGCACACATGGGAGTAAAATAAAAACGCAGCACCCAATTAGATGAAGATTTATCAAGCCGATGTTTGACATGTACGAGCAGCTTGATAAACTTATCCATTGCAGGCCCTTCTAACCTTTCCAATAAAACCTTCAGAATGCTGTTTCTCCTCTATATGTGACGCAAAGTTTATTGAATTCTGTTCATTAATTTCCTATATCTTGGTCCGAGGGGCTACTCTTTAAGCCCGCAGTCCGTAATTTCGGGCTTAGTTGCGGGAGTATTCTACTCCTTATCACTTAACCACTAAGAATGAATGAAATCGTGTTGTCATTCATTCTTAGCTCGGGTTCATGGTAGGTGATGGTGAGACTCTTGCTGAATTTGTCAGTGTCTGAATTCATCAAACAAGACTTATTCGATGCTATATTTATTTTAATATGTTACCGACAAAATGGTAATAAATATGTATTATTACATTATGTTATTACCAATTTATTTCCCTATACGAATTACAGTTGGTCGATGAATTCGAAAACTTTCAAGATCTATGAAAATATTCAAATTTAATTTTAATCCTGAGTTCCTTTTCCATGAATTTAAATTATCTTATGAACATTTTATTTTTCTTTTTTGTAAAAGTAATGAAAAGAATTAGCTTTTCATTTAATTTGAAATTAATTTGCTTAAAGTATTTACTTTGAAATGCCTAGTGATTACTATTAATGTTGTTATTCAATCATTTTTCCAATCCAAATAGTTCATATTGGAAAACAATTTTAAAATTAAAATCAGTGAAAAAGTTATTTGCCAACCACTTGACCCGTAAACCCGTAATTGATGATTGATCGATTTTAAAATTAACTTACAAAAATGTATAAAATTTTATTCCAAATTAATTTGTTTTTCTGTATGCCTACTGGCTCAATTAATAACAGTTAGCTGTTTGATTGAAACAGTAAAATCGAAAGTCCATGATGTGTAAAAACTAAATGCATGAGTGAATACAGACTAAAAATAGATAGGATGCAACCTATAACATGTTTTAGGTAGACTGCATTTTGCAACTATTTCACCGTCGAACATTTTTTTTTAATTGTATAACCTTTAGTGTTGTGCTTGTTTGTTATTTTTATAAAGATTCTTTAAGTTACGAACCAGGGGGGCTACTCCCTTAGTCCGTAGTTGCGGGCGTATTCTACTCCGTATCGCTTACGGACTTACACTTAGTCCCGAACCCGAAGTAAGAATGAATGTCAACACGATTTCACAGTAATTGTCAAACTGTGTTGTAATTAATTATTCGATTTTTTGGTTAGGTGATACGTAGTAGAATACGCCTGTGCAACTAAATCCGAAACTACGGACTTCGGGCTTAAAGATTAACCCCCCAGATGTTTAAACCAGTTCAAAACAAAGCAACATTCTGTCTGTTTAAAACAGCCTAAGTATGTACTTCTCTGTGGTTTACAGATAAAATAAAACTACTCACATAAACACCAAAATTTTTTTTACTAACAAATTACATCCTGAACTGCTCGATCTACGTAGAAGCATAGTCTTGCACAAAAGTTACATAATAATATGGGACAAAATGAAAAAAAATATAAAAATGAAAAATTAATGATTTCTGAAAATTCATCCCCCCGTCATTTTTACCGCTGAAGAATCCTTTACAGCTCACAGCTTGTTCTTAAAATAAAATTTTAAAATAAACGGCAGATATAATGTTCACACGTAAGCGAAATATAAAACTTAAGCACCAATCTCAGTATCAAACAGGGATATTCAAGTTTCTCCAACTTGCGAGCTACTTAGACCAGGCTCTATTGCAATGAGGATCTAAGTTACCGAACTTGGGCACCAAAACTTGTCTATCCAGCGCTCGAGATTAACCCACTGCTAACTAGTTACCCGGGCAAAGTGTAAATGGGTTTCCTGGTCAAGAAACGGAAGTGACGTAAAGCCAGGTGTTTAAAGTTTATACCACGTTTCAAGTTGACCTTGGCTGGAGTTCTGAAGATAAACTTTGAGGTTTATTATTTTGCGAATACCAATAAAAGTACAAAACTAACTTAAAGCAATTTTTTCACATTTTATATTTACTAAACCTGACTATTTATATACATTTGAATATACAGAAACAAAATACGTTTGAACGTCGGTATTCCTCCGCATCGCTGTCAACGTGCCCAGAAGACTGTCAGCATTGCCACGTTGAATGGCAATACTAATTCTATGAGCAAAGAACGAGCCAGCCCTCTGGTCATGCAGTGTCATTCAGTCGGCGAGCCATGTTCTTGAAAAGGAGACGCGCACTCGGACCCCATGACTCAAGCGTTTCGACCCCAAATGGCTCAAAACTGTAATTACCAATAAGATTAAAGTATTTGCGCCGCTTGAGGGCCTCAGCAGCCGCAGCGGCAGCGCCGGTACAGCACGCCCTACTTTAAAAACAAGGTGAAATTTGAGAAATAAAGTAACGTGATTCTATATTCTTCTTTTTTATTCTAATAGATGTTCTCTAAAACTGGTCCATGTTGATTCAACGGTTAATGTTTTACACATGGTTACAAGCATACATAAAATCCCGTACATAAAAATAACTCTTCCCGCTCTGGGTGAAGCAGGAGGGAGTGTCAGACTCTTACTGACTAAAACCCATCCGTGTTCATCCTAGTGCTCTTTGCGTTCCAGGGCTACGGTGCCTCTTTCGAACAGATTCCGCAGCCCCAGCAGGCACTTGCCCTCGCGGGTCCCGTCTTCTGTACTGACTGATCTTAGATTCTTGTGATCAGACGGCGAGCGACCCAATGCTCGCCGGCCCGCGCCTACGGTGGCCGGGAATCGTGCTGCGACTCTCGACGCCTGGGGCGTCTTCTTCTGTTGCGGCGGCTGGGGCGTGAGGTTTCCCTCTCTCTCACATGTTCGGCCTCCTCCTATGCTAGCATTACTGCTTCGCAGAAGGAAAATAATGACCGCTACCACTACAACCTAGGAGTCTTTAAGTCAAGAGTGAATAAATTATTTCTAGGCAAACGTGCCCCATCTTCGACCGCATCATCGAAATAAGGAAAGAATGAAAATATTTTTATTTCGCATCGCCTACCTACCATCAGGTGAGATTGAGAGTTCAAACGTATGCCTATCAATAGCAAAAAAAAAGAAGAGCGATTGGAATCACCGCCGCAATCTAACAAAACGTCTATAATTATGTCCCTACATTTTGATATTGATCTATTTATACTTAAATGATATTGTGTGTTGGCCTTTTGGTTCGATGCTTTTGTGAAAAAGCCTTTGCTCTGCAACAGCGGCTAAAGGACAAATTACTTGCTGAAACCAAAAATTTCATCAATTTTGTGGTGTTGTTGGTATTGTTTTGTTTTCCAAGAACAGTCGCAGTTCGCTACGTTATTTCTACACTACATAACACGTAAATATTTGAATGATTTCGAGTATTCGTGAGCATAAATAGGTTTTGTTACAATTACGCGGTTAATTTTATGCGAAAACCGCTGATTACCGAGGTGGTAATCATGAGTTTTATATATAGTATAAATGGCTGTGTTGTCAATAAACTGTTTTATAACATGTTTTTTAGTATCTCCTTCAAAATATTTTCAGCTGTTCTATACGCTTTATTGTACACAATAAAATAAAATCTAAGGGCTTAACCTGTGGTTTGTGCCATTGGACGTCAACGGAAATGGATGCTTAATGGCATCCCTTATGCCATACCTAATCACGCAGATCACGCAGTCTAAACTTCTTTTTTTTTTCGTATAAAGCAGGGTTTTTTTTTTTTACTATTAATAGGCACGCGCTTGACCACCATCTCACCTAATGGTAAATATCCATAATTTTCGACGCATTTCTCTAGTAACACAATGTTTACAAAAAATACTTTACTTGCAAAACCATAGAGTTTAGTCGAGTCAAAATGTTGTAATATCGATGCGGAACGCGCAAACTGTTTAGTATAATCTGTGGTCATTAGCGAACGCCCCGGATCAGGGCTGCCAACGGGAAAAATAGAGGCTGAAAGCATTTTTACAGAGGTTGATTACATAACGATTTCTTTGACTTGAAAGAATGATTTTCTACTTAGTTTAAAATGTTGTTGAGCAACGCTAAAATGGTTTTGACAGATTGTGCTATTGTTAAGGAACTGTAAATTCATTTATAAGTTTTACCGTCTTATATTTTGTTATTGTTTTATTTACTTTCAAGTTATACATTTTAATTAGATTTTCTGTAATTTGCATTTGTTTGAGCAGATTAAACCTTTTCAATTATGTATTTCTTTATGTCAAGTAATATTAGTTTGAACATGCTTTTTATTATAATAGAAAACTAGATATTTACAATGTGACACAAAATACTCATTACTAGGTAACTTAACTTCACTAACAACCACCTTCTGTAATAACAGACAGTACCAAATGAGACTGCTATCAAAACCGCCTTTTGCTTTGTGGAAGAAAATTAAACGCTAGCAACCCTGTGTTTTGGCGCCAAAACGAATGCCAACAGCAATTTCCCGCGCTAACTGTGTAATGCGACGGCGAATTGGCCTCCTCTGGCATTGCTGGCTCCTTGTACCATAGGGATGGCGAACCTTTATAGGTGCTCGTACCGTTAAAATTAAAAATAGTAAATGATGACATGGCGAGCTTTCAATCAATGAATCTTGATGTAGTGATTTCATGGTCCAAAATAAAATAACAATCAATTCTATTTAAACCGACCCCGTTTTCAGTCTGACTGGATGCTCAAATCTTAATCCATTTATTTCAATTATTTATATTTCTTTATTATTATTTATTTATTTAATATAATCACAACAAAATACTTAAAGTATGTCATTTACAATAACATCTTATATCCTATGTTAGTACTAATACACTATCAGAGACATTTTTGTCTTGATGAGATACATCATGAGGCTCTCATCAAACCTAACCGCAATCACTTTCAGGAGGCTGTTGCTGCTGCCACGTAATCTGGCCAGAAGGGACGTATATTTTTTGCGCACGACAGTCGAATTTGGCTTGAGCGAACGCCTCTGATGCACTGCAATAACGTGGTAGTCCCATCAGCGCCCTGAAAAGAGACTTACGGGACAAATTCGCCCAAACTGTCAGAATCCGTATGTCCCTTTCGTGATAACATGGTACCCATTGGTAAGATTGGTATCAGATATTTTGGCTCCTGACTTCCCGTAACGACTGTCCAAGACTGAATGCTGTGCCAACAGCATTAGGCTGCGTTAGCACCAGTGATGCATATATCTGGTGGAAACACAGCTTTAGGCACTTGTCTCACCGCCGGCGACCAGCGAGTAGCGAGTAAAGCTTGAAACTCGAAACGAGTTGGCGAACAGCGAGTAGCGAGTGAAAATTTTCGATAGTTTTGACGCTCGGCTTTAAGCGAGTGCTTTTGTGCGGCGGGCAATTACTCGAAATACTCGCTCCGGCCCGCACTGTAAGTAGAAATTACCGCTGGTTGGTGAGTTCTGACCGCCAAGCGAGCATCGCCGAGCGATTGTCACTGAGCGAGTACAATCTTCGATAGCTCTTGTCACTGCGATCAACCAGTGGTAAGAGCCGCTCGCCGGCAGTGTAAACAGCCAACTATCGACTATGAATGTATGTGTCTCTTTTACTCACACGACTATCTACATCTTTTGTCCCTTTCCTCGCCAACGGTGTGACAAGTGCCTAAAGCTGCGCTGTGTGGTCCACAAATTCCTCGCTATACATCCTCGTACCGGAAATGTACGACTCTTGCATACGAGTCAGACAGTCGAGACAGCCTTTTTTTTTTTCAAATCATCAAATGACTCCTCCTGCTTTGGGTGAAGCAGAAGGGAGTGTCAGACTCTTAGTGACTAAAACCCCATCCGAGTTCCTCCTAGTGCCCTTTGCGTTCCAGGGTACGGTGCCTCTTTCGAACGAAGTCCACAATCCCAGCAGGCACTGGCCCTAGCGGGCCCCGTCTTTTGTGCTGACAGCTCTTTGAAGCGCGCGTGGAACACAGCGCGCCGTCGACCCGAGTCAAGACAACCTGACGTGTTTTTCGCAGCACACTGTTCAGTTATCTGTAACAGTTGCATGCCACTACTAGAACGCGTGTCGCCATGTTGTGTGTTCGCCATCCCTGCTGTAGAGCATTCTCACGCAATGATGCTTTTAGCATAGGAATTAACTTCTTTTACAAGCTGAGTACAGACTATAGTCGATTGCTTCGTTAAATAGAAGTGTTTTTAGAATAACCTCTGTGGTAGAGGGTTGAAGATAGCGCTTTTATTTTTTAAATGTGTTCGAATTGAGAAAAGAGTTCAAATTCGATTTGGTTTGCTTTTTTTTTTGTGGAGCAGTGGCTGATATTTATTATAAGTGCTTCGTAAGATTTTCAAATGCTTAAACGTAAATGTTTGGAAGAAAAAATGGACTTTGTCAAAAAACCCGACCGCTAAAAACAACTAAAAAGTTCGAAAGAAGTCGCTTTTCAAGCAGTCTGGTGCCGTTGGTGGCATCAGATTAGTGATTGAGCTTCCGTCTCAACTTCGGTGCCACCATCGAGTACAAAGCCCAAACTGCGGCCAAAAAGCTGGGCATCCTAAATAGGGTGAAGCGATACTTTAGGCCTGGACAGCTTTTAACCCTTTATGAAGCACAAGTCCGATCCTGCATGGAGTATTGTAGCCACCTTTGGGATGGCTCAGCTAATTATCAGCTTGCCGCGCTTGACTCGGTGAAACGCAGAGCTAAGAGGCTCATCGGCAACGTAAAACTGGTGGATGCCAAGCTACATAGCTTGGCTCATCGCCGTAAGGTTGCCTGCTTGTCGGTCTTCTACAGATTGTACTTCGGTGAGTGTGCCCAAGAACTTCACGACCTCATGCCACCGGCCCCCTTCTACCATCGGACATCCAGACGCACTGCATTTTACCATCCCTACCTTGTGGCTATTCCACCAATTCGCACTAAGCGTTTTCAAACGTCTTTTATAATGCGCACAGCAAAGGAGTGGAACTCTCTGCCTGCGTCTGTGTTTCCAAAAGCTTACAACCCTAATCTCTTCAAAGTTAGAGTGAACAGGCTCCTTCTGGGTAGGTTCGCTCCATCGTAGACTTTGTCTCTGTAATCTCTGACATAGACTAGAGTCAAGAGCAAACCCATTACAAATATACAAAAAAAAATCAGGTTTTTTGACAAAGTAATTTTTTTAAATCCTACTTTGTAGGAACATTTTTGGAATCGTCTCCTCGAGCCCTTTAACATGATACCCCACGCGATAGGTATTGAAAATTAAAAAATATTGTAGGCATAATATGGCGCCAAAAATCGGCCATTTTGTTTCTTTTTATTTTGATATACCCAGTGTCACTTTCACAGTAAATACAAATCTAACGACAACTCTCATGCTAAAATCCATCGAGGCGTTTAGGCTCTAGGGCGTGCCAAAGAAATATACATACTTACATTCAAAAAACATAACCCTCCTTCTTTCGAAGTCGGCTAAAAACAGTACGTTATTTGACCACCAAGCCATTCCTGTTTGGTTTCTATTTTTTCAGTTAGCAGGTAGAAATTCATCTAGTCGGCGCGTGATTTTAATTGTATATTCTATCTTCTACTCATGGCAGCGGTAGGAACTGTGGGGTTTTAGGATACATGTCCATTAGCGCAGAGCGAGGCAGTGGAGCGGAGGAACGGAGAAATATTAACCAATCATGTCATTCAAAATGGCAGTGACTCACATGGTACGGAGATTTTATGTTAAAATTTTTCCGTTTCTCCGCTCCGCTGTCTTGTTCCACTCCGCTGTAATGGACAGGCACTCTTATTTTGTGATAGTTTGACATTATAACACTCCGTTTCTCCCAAAGGTTCCTTCTGGGTAGGCTCGCTTCATCGTAGACTTTGTCTCTGTCATCTCTGACATAGACTAGAGTCAAGAGCAAAGCCATAACAAATAAAAAAAAAGAATGATTTGAGAATTTTCCCACAAAAAAAAGTTGAAGTTCAAAAACAAATACCTTTTAAATAAAGATAGAATAAAAAAGCATTGAGCTACAATTTACAAAAATACTGCTAACACGAAATAACAAGTCCACTTCATCATTACTCTCAAACACAAATTGACAATCACAACTTCGCAAAGAAACTCCATCCCCATTTGTCGCTCATCGCTAGTGTAGTGACAATTATAGATACCCATTCTAGGGTTGTACCATACTAATTGCGCCGTACTATGAAAAGAGCAAAATGTAACCCGTTGACTGGCCTATGGTAGGCGCTACATAAACTTGCAAAGTACAGAGACCTTTCGTAGATACCCGAACAACAAATTTAGAACCATTTCATTACTATAAAACGTTAAGGATCACGATAGAAGTCGATTCAGAACAGCTATATTTTTTTATTTCTGTTTTTTTATTAAGAAAATAATAAATTTTTGAGGCTCAATGACCGTTACTGCAATTTATCCGGCGCCTACCATAACACAACTTCACAAAATAAACTCCAATCCAAATTGTCGCTCATCGCTAGTGTAGTGACAATAGGGCTAGTGTAGGACAATACTTATTAGCTCCTGTAAATAATCATGAATTATTTTTTAAATACCTTCATCAGCGATGAAGATATAAAGCTTTAAAGATTACAATTAGAAAGAGAAGTCTGATGTAAACTTTGACGTCATCGTCTATGACCCCTATACAGCTGCCATAGAAAACAGCATTTTCGAGAAAGAGACAGATATATTTGTTTAAAATAATTATATCTCCTTCGTTTTTCGTTAATTTTAATTCTATTTTCACTGTTAGTATTATATTTTTGTATATTATATAAACTGTATAGATGATAAATTTGTTTTTCATGCATATTCCCTATTATCGATACCCGTGCTAGGGTTGTACCATACTAATTGCGCCGTACTATGAAAGGGAAAAACGTAACTCGATGATTGGCCTAGTAACAGTATCGACTCAATCAACTCGGAACTATTTGGACGCGTCAAAATGGTGGACTAAATTAGACTTGTGATTAGATTAGTCGGTACCTATGTGAGTTTCAGTGTAAGAGTTACTTTTGTTGGTGTAAATGTAATTGTTGGACGATCGTTTTTAGGGCTCCGTAACCTTTATTTTTTTTTGCCGGGTTGGGAAATCCTCATGGATGTCCCTCGCCTGGGGCGGGCGAAGGGGTCAATGGGACTGAAAAGTTCTGATGGCGTTCGCGTACCGGAAAACGCAGCTTTGGAAGGCCTCCCATGAGTTATCCGACCGAACCGATAACCTGGTGAAGGTCGCGGATAGCCGATGGATGCGAGACGTACGAGACGCAAAAATAATAAGCCCATAATTGTCTTCAGGGTCGTTCCAGGTTCCAATGATTTTGATTTTGACCGGTGCGTATGTATGTAGATATATTTATCTGTTGGAATCATAACTTCTAAATTTCTCATCATAATTATTTGCCAGTTTAAATATTGCATGCAGTTTACTTCCCTTTAGCAGTCAACGTCTAGAAAGGTACTTAAAATACATTTTTGCGTTATTCACTTCAAAGTGGTCAGACTCTCGATGCAGACCACAGTTGAAATAAAGTGCAATAAGTACTTAATTAAATAAACATCAAACAAAATTAACCAAATGAACGCATGACACGAGAAATATTAATTATTGGAAATTAAATCTCAAAAAACCACATCAGTAGATACCATCATTCAATTTTACACCTTAACACTTTCTGAATAAGATTTAATTCAGATTGCAGTTCCTTCATGTTCGGCTAATGTCATTTAATTCTACACCTTATCTGTTGCGGGATAAGATTTATTTCAGTTAGACTCCATAAAGATGCGACGCGTCTGCAGATGATGCGATTCCATTTGCTGTGGTCGAAATAAGGAATTGCTTAGGCTGTGTTCCGAAATATAAAACAGTGTAGTGCTCATGACGTCATGAATCGATGGCATTCTGTTGAGTCGTTCCGAAATATACTGGCCAGTGCGTTGACGTCATAAATTGACGCCATATTGAAAAATTCTTCAAAGTCGAATGGAATGCACACACGCTGTTTGACGTTTGATATACGTCACATTTGACATTTGTCTCACCTGTAAACTATGGTGGCACACCAGTGCAATATGGCGTCGATTTCATGACGTTATGAGCACTGGCCAGTACCTATACTGGGTTATATTTGCACATGGACACCCGTCCATGTGTCCATGACGTAACGTAAATAAATTTTGAATATAGGGTCACTTTTGGCAAACAAAAATTTTTAAACGTGGTATACATTATAAGGATCTCAAATATTATTTTTCGTAATTTTTTTTTTTATTTGTAATCTAAAGAACACTAAAAATGTTTGTCTTGTTGCATCTATCAGCGAAGCCTTTACAAAATTTTAACTGACATGTGCTGTTGTTTGTAGGTAAATGTTCACTCACAAACATATCTACTACTTTAGAAACGATATTACCATACTACAAAACTTCTGAAATTCTATTTTCAAAGTCTTACGAATGAAGTCTAATCATCTAAAATTCAAACAGAGAACAGCGAAGAAAATGTCAATATAAATAATTATTTTATTGGCAACACAATCATAAGTTTGTAAGCTTGTTAATATAGAGTGTTTAACATGAAAATTAAATAATCTTCCCAAATTGGCTTTGGGAAGGAACCAATTTCACCTAGACCCCAGACATGGTGGCACTGATTTTGACATAAGACTGAAGTTTGACATTTGACATAAGACTGACGTTTGACATTTGACAGTTGATTTTGCAAATGGCGTCGCTATGAAATATTAAGGTACACTGGTCACTTATTGACTGAGAATTTGATTTGATTTGGTTTTAGTTTCCCATTTAGCTTTGATTTGACGATGTTAAGCCGTCAGTTTGTTTGAGTAACAAAACAAGGGCAATCAACTGTTAAGTCATTTCACAAGTAAATACACGCCTACCTACAAAGGATTTAATACAACGTTGGCTAAATTTTGGATTGGTATACATACAATTTACAATAAAGCAGAAGAGTTTGTTTGTTTGCTTGAACGCGCTAATCTAAGGAACTACTGAAAAATTATTTCACTGTTAGATAGCCCATTTATTGAGAAAGGCTTTAGGCTATACATCATCACGCTAAGACTAATAAGAGTAGAGCAAACGAAGTTGTGCTGGTCGACTAGTTTAATATAATTTTTATTATTTGTTTTTACAGCGGCAATAGAAGTACATACTCTGTGAAAATATCAACTGTTTACCTATTACGGTTCTTGAGTCACAGCCCGCTGACAGACAAACAAATGGACGGTGGCTTAGTATAGCGTTCCATTGGTCAGTGGAACCCTAAAAATATCACTGAAACTTGCAACAAACAGTCAATTACTCCAAAATTCGTTAACAAACTTCACGCCTTTCACTTTAATAACAGCAGGGACATCAATAAGTGTATTTTTCAGCTCAGTTTCCATATTAATTAGGAGCAGCTTGTTTGAGCGATCGTCCGCGACGCGACGAACAAAATGGATGACTGACTCGGCACCTGATTGCTTTTGAGCTGTTGATGTCACGTTCGGGATAAATATTGGTGAAAAATTAAAGACAGTACATGAAACTTGTTTAACAGAAATGTGCTATGGATACCATATCAAAATCTCCGTGCGCTCATCCCAGTTTATTTATTCTCGAGGCAGCAGTTTCTTTTTTCATGTCATCCGAACATCTGTGAAAAACGGAACCCTTATAGGATCACTCGGGTGTCTGTCCGTCTGTCACAGCCAATTCTGCGAATCTAATAGACTGATTCTGTTGAAATTTTGTAAACATAATGGACTTCTGTGATCCAAACACGGACGTGTTACGTAAATTATATTTTTTTTTAGTATGGGGGTCTAATTAGAAAAAAAAAAATTGAAACTGTATCGCCTTATTTATATTTTTATCATAATTTTTAAATAAATGGTTTTGAAGTTATTCAAGAAATTAGACCAAAAATTACCACTCCCAATCTTATCTCCGAAACTACCGAGCCTAAAATTAAACAAAAAGAACTGATAATAGTTCTATACCTAAAGATTACAGGGAAACCTATAAGAATTCTGTAGTGTTAAAATAACATGTTCATTTATTTATTTAGTTTTAGAGAAGGCTTACAGACTTACAAACTTATAAAAAAGGAATGTCGATAAAAAGAAGAACATAGAAGTTAATGTAATTAGAGTAGTACATAGATAAGTTCAAACTTAAAAATCTCTGCTTAAATCCTTGAAAAATGTGCCAATAGCCGTTTTAAGGTCGACACACTGGTGCAGAATAAAAAAACTATGTTACAAGTCAAAGAATGAAATTGGTTCGGAACCCTTTGCAGGCGAGTCCGACTCGCACTTAGCCATTTTTTTTAAATTTACGATAGACTTCTTGACTCTAGTCTAGGTCAAAGATGACAGCGACAAGGTTGACGATGGAGCGAGCTTACCCAGAAGGAGCCTGTTCACTGTAACTGAAGAGATTAAGGTTGTAAGCGTTCGGAAAGACAGCCGCAGGTAAAAAGTTACATTCATTTGCTGTGCGCATTATAAAAGACGTCACTGATTTAAAAAAAAAATATAATAACCGTACATATATAAACGTGTATGGATCAGAATGTTGGGCTGCGAAAAAAACGGATGAAAATAGATTGCATGTAGCGGAGATGAGAATGTTGAGATGGATGTGTGGAGTAACGAGAGTGGATAAAGTGAGAAATGAGTACATTAGAGGCACTTTAAAAGTGGCGCCAGTGACGGAAAAGTTAAAAGGGAATCGCTTGTCTTGGTATAGTCATGTGAAGAGGAGGGATGAAACGCATATAACTAGAAGAGTTATGAACATAAATGTGGATGGATGGAGAGGGAGAGGAAGGTCAAAGAAAAGATGGATGGATTTTGTGAGGAGCGATATGAAAGAAAAGGGAGTTAGTGATAGAGTGACGACTGATAGAACAGAATGGAAGAATAAAACGTGTTGCACCGACCCCAAGTAACATGGGATAAAAGCAGGAAGATGATGATGTTTGTTTTATTTTTTTTAAATTGATTACTACATTTAGTTATCAATTTAAAAATAACCATCCATGACCCATCAACACCTGAAGAATCAAACCTGTTTTTTCACACAGAACAAAACAAGTTAAAATAAAAATTCAGAGTCCCAGAGTTCCTTAATAAATTATGATTTCAACCTCGCTAAATAAACACATGATCATTTAATTTTCTCATAACTTATTTAAATAAATAGACATAATAAATGCGAACAAATATATAAAAAACGAATAGCTCTTAATGTGCGGTCTGCTTTCACCCTTATAATAATTAAAGATATTCGTAGAACCGATTGTATGTTTTCAAACCCCGTATAAGGTTATCGCTCATCGTACCGTACCTAATGCGAATGTTCCATTTCCATGTAATGTAACATTTCAGGTTCAATTTTGAGCATTTTCCTGAAGCTGAATTAGTTGTTTTTAGAATGTCTGATGAAGCGGTCGTTGTACTAACAACGGCAATATTAAAACGACTTTTTTATGCATGTTACAAAATTTCAAGAAATTAAATTGGTGTCACGAATTATTTGTAACAGCGAAATGTAGATTTATTTATTATATACTTTATTGTACACCAAAGATAAAACACAAAAGAAAACTAAAACACATACAATGGGCGGCCTTATTCCGTAATCTCTTCCAGGCAAAATATAGGCTCATTCATGTTACAAGTTGTGCAAAATTGTTACAGATTGTATCATTACAGGTTGCGCACGAGAAATGAGAAAAAACAACCACTAATGGATCTCATTAAATGTCAGAAGACATCGCAACAGACCAAGGCGAAGATGGTGGGACGGGTCGACTCCTGCCGAAAGGACTTGCCCGAACTAGTAAAGGACAGAGTTGTGTGGGAAAAGGAGAGAGTTAGCTACAACCTGGGAGTCTTTAAATCAAGAGTGAATAGGTTATTTTTAGGCAAGCGTGCTTCATCTTCAACCGCATCATCGCAGGCATACGTTTGACCACTATCTCACCTGATGGCAAGATCCATCATACAGTGGTCAAATTAGTAAATATTAGTAGTCTTCTTCTCTTCTTCTACCTGGCATTAATCCCGGCTATTGCCAGGGTCCGCCTTCCTACTTAGCTTCCTCCACTTTGCCCGATCTTGAACATCCTTCTCAGTTAGGCCATTGGCTCTCATGTGAATATTAGTAGTATTATTTAGTTAAGTTTTTATTTATTCCCTTTTTATTTTGTTTTTTGTGCGTCGCTTTTGGGGAAATAAACGTCTTTTCTTTCTTTTCTTTTTCTTTTTAAATTAAGAGGACGCATTGGAAATTTTGGCGCCAATGATCTCAATTTTTTTCAGTAAATACAAAACGGATCAAAATATAAGTAGGTGACCTGAAAGTTCATGATAAAAACCTTATTTTGTTAGTTTTCAATACATGATTAGGTAACTTTTTTAGCAGAGAAAAACATATCAAACATACCTCTTTTTAAAAAGAGATTCACATCTTATGGGCAAACGGGACCGATTTAAGCCTCTTAACTTTCTATGTAGATGCGTCTATACATACTCTTTAAAATTCTAGAAGGAATTTCTCAAATTACCGTTTCTAACTAAATAAAATAACAAAAACCATTTTGTCGCTTACGTCCTTTAGTTATAAGCTAGCGCGCGTATGCAATCCTCGCCCCGCTCAGACGCTCACGTCCCCTCTTGACCATTGTCAGCGACGGGAATAATTGTTTAACAATTCGTCGCCTTAATAAAAAAAAAGATAATTGCCCAGTAGTCGGACAGAATAGGCTAGATTGGTAGCGTATAGTTCAGTTCTCCTCTCTCACTGATGTAATGCTCGACTCTGTAACGTTACATTACAAGGGAATACTCCCGGTGGGAGAGCACCTTTAGGTTTGAGTTACCCCATTAGGTTCAAGGAATAGTTACTGGGTGGATATTTGTTCTGTTTCTAAGAAAACTAGAAGTTCTTGGTGGAATATGTCACGTAATAATTATTAGGTACGGTGGTTGCACGAATGCACGCGCGTCCATGTTATGTTTTCTACTGTGAAAAGCGCCTTATTTTGCTTTCTAGGTACTTATTAACCTAGTTTTATTAATGAATATTAATGGAAGGAAAATAAATTGCGCCGTTTTCTCAACAGTATGACAGTAGACATAAGACCTATTTTGTTGTACTCTGGGTGGGTTCGTAGTGAGAGCTCTCTTTGAAATATGTTACGGTCCTGCTATGATACTAGCGAAGTACTAAGATCGAAAGTTGATAGTTTTTAATTGTTTAGTTTTAATAATAGTTGACTACATTATCGCACTAGGTGGAAAACCTGTAAAGATAATTGTATAGTGGAAAATAAATAGACATGTATCTTAATGAACTTTGAAAGAATCTTACTAAGAGACATTTAATTTACTAGGTAGACCTAAGTTCTGAGAAAGATTTCTGATTTACATGCTTCTGCTAGTGGCTTCGCCCGCGTGATCCCTATTCTTTATACTCCCGAGATAAAGAATAGCCTATGCAATGTAAACCTATTCCAGACTACAATCTATCTCTATTTAAAATTGCATTCAGATTTGTAAAGCCGTTCTGGCGTGGTTGAGTAACAAACATGCATACAACTTTCGCATTTATAATAAGTAGTTAGATTAGATTAGAAAATTAGATTATATTTTATTCCTCAAGCATTTCCCCAAACGACTTGCAGTCTAAACAGAAGCTATCAGACCAGTATTTTCTCGAAGAAACTTCCCATCTGCCGTGAAAAATCCAGTTACTGAGTAACACGATATTTCTTGTTACGACCACCACGTCAGACAGGCATAAGCAATTAATGAGTCATACATTAAAAAAATACATTATCATTACAAGCACTGCCTTCCAAAAACGATAAATTACGAAAATATCAAACACAGTAAAGCCTCATTAATTCCAGCTTCATTGTAAGAGATAATTAATTAGAACCAGCTGTCTTATTAATCGGAGAAAACATTAATTTATGATAAACGAGGTTTGTACCACAAAATATATGAGTACAGAAGGTCGGCTTCATACAACGAGTAGGAACGCACGCACACAGAAACACTTCACGTACAGCGGGTGCAAGCGCACTCGCGACCAGCATTTCTTTGAGATCGCCGCACGTACGAACATGCACACACACATAGAAATACTTCACGTATAGCGAGTGCAAGCGCACTCGCGACCGGCATTTCTTTGAGATCGCCGCACGTACGAACATGCACACACCATATAAACACTTCACGTACAGCGAGTGCAAGCGCAGTCGCGACCGGCATTTCTTTGAGATCGCCGCACGTACGAACATGCACACACCATATAAACACTTCACGTACAGCGAGTGCAAGCGCACTCGCGACCGGCATTTCTTTGAGATCGCCGCACGTACGAACATGCACACACCATATAAACACTTCACGTACAGCGAGTGCAAGCGCAGTCGCGACCGGCATTTCTTTGAGATCGCCGCACGTTCAAAACGTTCGCACACATAGACACGCACTGGCGAACGGCATTTATTTGAGATCGTCTAATTATTTTGTATATATGAAAAAAGAAAACATACGGATCCAATATTTTTTGGAAATCTATCTGTTTTGTTTTGGTCATCTACCCTATTCCGTACATACCTGGACCTCAAGTCTTGCTTCTCAGAGGACCTTCTGTTCTAATTTATCCAATGAATACATTTCGGAACACAAATGTAAGAGGTTGATTTTAATTAAGTCAATTATTTTAAGGGAACTTTGCGTTTCGATCTGTTGCTATGGTAACGGGAGGGGTAATGAAAATTTTCAGGAAAAAAGGTTGGTACTCGTAGCTTTCCACTCTCCGTGATTTTTATTTTTAGATTTTTCTGAATTCGAGTTTTCAGTTACATTTTAGATGATTTTATGATGGAGTGCTTCTGCGAATAAAAAAACATGCGGGGCAGTCTTTGGGGACTGCCGATAGAAGTGAAAACTGAGTAACTTGTGAATTGTATCGAACTCATGGAAAGCGTTCAATGACGATAACGCGAGTAAAGTTTTCACTTTAAAAATTTCTATCTCAATACGAGTATCTATTTTTGTTTTTCTGCGGAGAGAATGCTTTATAAGTACCTACTGTGGTGTTTTCCGTTGCAATATTTGGAGATAGTCAGAAACTCAATTTATTTGTTTTTCTTTTTGAGCTAGGTACATAATATCTTTTCGAAATTATCACGACTGTAAAGACTAATAAAAGTCTATAAATACTAGTTTTCTTCAAAAGTCGATTAGTGTTCTTAAAGTTGATGTCCCTTTGGTTATGAACAAGACAATGTAGACAAACTTCTCGTTCTCGACTTTTTCTGTTTCGTTCGTATTGTGATTTTACTAACACTATTAAGCTGAAGAGTTTGTGTGTGTGTTTGGGAGTATCGTCCTCACATATAATCAGTTGATTAATGTATGCAAATAGTGTAAAGTTTATATTTGAAAAGAGTAACTATGGAGTTTTCTGTCCGTTCTTTTCCATAAGAGCCTTTTGCGAATGGACGACTAGAGTCACTATAATATTTTATTTTCATTTGATTTTCACAAGTGCCTTTAAAATAGTCTAGTTGAAATAAATCATTAGACTTTGACTTTGTCTTTAACTTTTTTTGTTTGTTTGAACACGCTAGTCACAGGAACTACTGATTTGAATTAAAAAAAAAAGTGTTAACAGCGTAGCGTAACATTATAATAATTATAGCCAATAGGCTATAATTACGCGGAGTTTTAATGAAAATATGACGCAAACGAAGTTGCGCGGGCAGCCAGTTTTGTTCTAAAACTCAGCTTAACTTAAACATAGTAAGAAAGCAAGTTACTATTCTCAATACATTTTACCTTATCTTTATTGAGATGCCACAATAGTCTGCTCCTTGTGAATTGTTGCCCAAAGTGTTAACTTCAAAATAGAGTTGAAGTTTTTGCTTCTAATCAACGCCTTTGAACCCTAAAATTTATTTCTTTGCGCCAAACTTTTTACTGACGTGACTATCATACCATAGTAACTGCTTGAACTAGGAAATTTGTTAATTTACTATTCAAGAGAACCCAGATACACTAACATTCTTCCTGTGAAAATGATTTAAAAAAATGGCCAATTACAAGATGGGCTTTCAAGCAACGAGTTCCGAACGATTTATTTGAACCTGTTACTTTGAAACCATAACAGTTTTTCTGTATCTTTAAGTTAAAAACTATCTGTATTTTTATCAAAAAAACTGAAAAAATACCAACGAAATCAGTTAAGTAGATTTGGAGAAAATTCGAAATCGTTGATTGAAGAGTGTCACTCACCCTAGAATACCTTGCCTTATCCGTACTCAAAGGCAACCTAACTCAATTAAAGGCACCTCAAGCAATTTCAGTTTTATAAACTTAGCTTTCTGATCACGTTGTTGCGTTGTTAACTCTGTTTCTTGCTAACTAGATTACGAACTAATTATCTCTTGGAATAATTAGTTTAGAGGTTATTATTGAGATGGGTTCTTTGCTTTCCAAGTTAAAGTAAAATGTCGTTGAAAACAGCAAGTGGATGTGTTGTGGGTGGTTTCAATACGACTGTACTGAATGGTATGGTGAAGGTCGCGGGTAGCCGGTGGATGCGAAACGCGCAGGACCGGTCGTTGTGGCGACGGTTGGGGCCTATATCCAGCAGTGGACATTGCTTAGCTTTTCTTTATTTATTTCGGGAAAACAAACAGTTACACAAATTTAGTATACTAAAAGTAACCCACGACGTTTTCCACATTTTAAACATAACAGAATATTTATGGGACTAATTGCACACGAGCAAAATTGGAAGGGATAAACTATTAAATTTGAATCAAATGAAATTTATTTTTAAGTGACTAAATAAAGAAACAAACGTCAATTTAAAACGAAAACAAGAATTAAAATTTAAATCCAGAATTAAAATTTAAAAACAAAGTCAAATCAAAATTTTTAAAAAGTAAACTAAAAACAAAATTAAATGCAAAATAACGAATTATGAAAAAATAATAAAAACAATTAAAATAAGCATTAAATAAAGAAAAAAAAATGAATTAGGCTGACATGATGATGTTTTTTTAAATGTTGTTTTGTTTTTGTTTTTGTGTTTGTGGCCTCGCCACGGTAAGTGCCTCTGCTGATCGTGGGGACCGGGGTTCGATTCCCAGTTCGGGCAAAAAGTGTTATGTGGTTGTGTATTAGAGGTTGATGGTGGACACCCCCGTGCCTCGAATAGCACGTTAAGCCGTTGTGCTACGCCGTTGTGCAACGCCGATTGGTCTTGTGTCGTATTGGATTGTTGTTCCATCGGACTATGAGAGTGACGCAAGAGAAAGTGCATATTTGTGTTGCGCACACACTTGTGCACTAAGATGTCCGCTGATGGCTAGTCTCCGTTGAGATGGGTCGACATGACCGAACTTTTAACTTTATCTAATTATCGATTTAGTACCTCCCCTCCCCCCGGTAGAGAATGCCCGTTGCATTAAGTCCGCCTATGTACCACTAGTGTACATGAAGTTATTAAAATAAATAAATAATACAGTCTATCAGGGATTGCAGACGCGTGCATGAACTAGTGAGCCGATAATTGTGTTATTATATATATTTAATTATCTAATGTTGTTCCGGATGATATACATAAACTTCGACTTTCCATTCAGAACATGGAAATAAGCATTTTGTATTATAGACACAATTACCAATTCTTATTTTTTGTTAATTTTCATACAAACTAAATACCTTGACGTAAATCTTCCTATATGCATGCCTCTTTGTCCGAATTGGCGACGAAAACAAATGAAATTCAAATAGAATTTGATAGATTTTTCATTTTAATTGCACTAAGACCCTTACATACTGCATAGACTGGTAAAATTGGTCATATAAATACTTATTCGTCCTCATACAAAATGTTCATAGAAACACATCAGTCACAATACCGTCCCATTGCCAGTCAGTCACTGTTTGTTTTCGCAAATGACTTAGTGCTCATTCACGTTGACTCGCGGGCGCGGTGGCGGGTGCGGTCACGAAATATCAAATATATGGCGTAATATTCAAGTGTTCACGTACGAAACGCACGAGCGGGCTAAGTAGCGAGCAAGCTAGCGACAGGCGCGCGCGGTGCGCTGGCTGCAATATCAAACGCGTGAGATGTTTGTGTGTGTTCACATCGAACTAGCGGCGGAGTGTGCGATTCACTCGCGACGTCAGGCAAGTTCACACAGTTTGAACTTTTCACTCACGCAAACGCCTGGTGGCCGATGTGAACATGAGTTCGCCACGCCTAAGTACTTGTTCACGTAGGAACGCGCGGGCGCGGTGGCGGGTGCGGGCGCGCTAGACGTGGCGAGCTGGTGTTCACATCGACCGCCAGGCGTTTGCGCGAGCGAAAAGTTCAAACTGGTTGAACTTGCCTGACGTCGCGAGTGAATCGCGCACTCCGCCGCTAGTTCGACGTGAACACACACAAACATTTCACGCGTTTGATATTGCCGCGAGTGCAGCGCGCGCGCCAGGCGCTAGGTTGCCCGCTACTTAGACCGCTCGTGCGTTTCGTATGTGAACACTTGGATATTACGCCATATGTTTGATATTTCGTGACCGCGCCTGCCACCGCGCCCGCGAGTCAACGTGAACAAGTACTAACGTGCTTGCACCCGCCACCGCGCCCGCGCGTTCCTACGTGAACAAGTACTAAAGGTGGCTCATTATAACGGTACAGCAACAGCGCAGCAAATACTTGTGATTCAAATTTGAGCATTAAATCGTGTGTCGTAAAATATATTTCATACCTAATTAAAATTAAAAATTAAAATTCATTTATTTCAGGCCAAGAAACCCATAGACAATTAATACAATAATTTTGATAAATAACAATAGCTAACATTAATTATTATGAATTTACATTTAAATTTCAGAAACATTATAGGTACCTATATTATTCAATTGATTAATGTCAATAGATATAGATTATAATAGATTAAAATTAAAATGTCAATATGAAAAAGCCAACGGCAGGCAGTCATCGCGCTGTAAACGAGCTGACCGCGTGCTTACAGTGCGCCGACACCGAGTCGCCAGCGAAACAACGTCGGACTGTGCGCTAACTACGTGCCTCGGTGCGTAATTAGCGCACTGGCGGCTAGCCGTAGCCGTGCCGCTGCTGTACCCTTGCGGTGCCGTTATAATGTAACATGACCTTGAGACACATCTTTCATGACGAGACTGATAAGTGAGTTCAATATCCTACGAATTCTAAGAAGCTACATTTTGTTATGTGACGACAGTGGTTTAGTCATTGATTGCTGCGCTGCGTGTCGCGGGTTTGATTCTCGCACGGAACAAATATTTGTATGGCCTATAGATAGTTGTTCCGGGTCTGGCTGTGTATGTGAGTCTATGTTTGTGAACGTACCCACGATACAAGAGAAATTCCTTGTGGGGCAAGGTTTTATTTAAAAGAATAGATAATAGTAAAGTGGCTTATAACCTGTTCTAACTCCCAACATGCATTAATTTTAAAAATATCCTTTCCATTCTGAATTCCTGACAAGAATTCCACTTTTCAACCACTTCATGGGCACTCAAAACTCCAACTATATTACTCTAATAGAACACCACTCCAACTAAAACGGTTTTATTAAAATTTTCCCATTGACTACGCCGCCCGCCGCGTACCCACCGGGAAAGTACGCCACAAATTTTTAGTACACCGCGTAGCAAACGAAATATTTAACTTGTTAGTGATGAAGCTAGTTTGTCAAGTACTCACTTAATGTTTATTCAACGTGGATACTAGAGCGACACGTGTTTGTAACTTCATAATGGGCTTTTTTCATGCATGGCAGCAGTTAAGTATGTGTAAAAAAAAATTACACCATTTTTCATAGTCGTTTAGCGGTGACAGGTTATATTAGCATCATTATTTACTGACTGACGGATAACGCAAAGCCTCAGCGAGAGAGAATATTTACGTTAGAATGTACAACGTAAAAGCCTTTAATGAGGTGTTTGCCAATAAAAGCCTTCGAATTCAGGGGGGTTAGGTACTCTCTAAGCCCGAAATCCGTAGTTTCGGCCTTAGTGATGGGCGTTTTCTACTCCGTATCACCAAACCACTGAAAATGAATGACAACACTGGACTAATCGTAAATCCGTAGGTGATACAGAGTGGGAAACGCCTGTAACTAAGTCCAAAACTGTGGACTTCGGGCTTAGAGAGTAGACCCCCTGAAGCGGCATTTGCCTTGAAAATATTTTTTTACTATTGAAAAACCCACGTTTGACCATTATCTCACTCGATGGTAAACCATGACGCGGTCGAAGATGAAGCACGCTTGCCTAGAAGTAACCTAATCACTCATGACTTGAAGACTCACAGGTTGTAGCTATCAAATAGACTCTAGCAGGAAGAAATCTTCTTAAAGATTTTCTTTCGATACCTTTCAATACCTTGTGTCAGTTACAGTTTGAAACCTAAAAACGCAGAGCTTGTGTTGAAGTTTTATCTGCATTATGAATTTTCAAAACCACAGCAGATGAAAAACTTTTAACTGAAATGAAAATTAAACTATACTAATACCGCTTTGCCTGCAATGATGCGTTATACACCACGCATAGGTGAGCGTTTCAGATTTCTTGATCGACATCTAAATTATTAATGGAACAATTAGTTTTAAGCTATAAGCGGGTCTAAAAAGACCGCTTTAGTAGTGATTCTATTTAAGCGGTCTAGCACATCAAGTTACCAGAAACCGTAAAATTTTCCCAATCAGCCTAAATGAAAATAAACCGTGTCATGAGTGAGTGAGAATGAGTGACTGTATTATTTAGAGAGAGAGGTGACATCTTCCACAAGTTAGTGCACAAATGGGTGTAATTTGCAACTGTTAATGTATTACAATAACAACAACAACAACATAACATAACAACAACAACAACAACACAGCAACATAGCTTCAGTAACTAAAAGAGCCGCCATCCATACCATAATTGGCAGATACACCCCGTTGTTATTGGACCTCAACTTAAATTGTCCATCTAAGGTGGCCCTTAGATCGGCCGACTGGCGGAGCGACGTCTGCAGCCCAACCAATAACACCGGCTGGGAAGACTTCCCAGCATTTTACTTACTCTTTGGCTGTTCTGCATGCGCGCAGCGCCCCAGGCTCCGAGGGCGACTGCGTCAAAGCCGTCAATTTTTGGCAGTGTCATCTTATATTTTATTGTGAAAAAGTGCTATTTGTTTTTATAAGTGTAGTTTTAGTTATTTCTTGTGTTGTGTTGTTTTTGTAATACTTTATTTCATGATGTCTTTGTTTATTTGGTAAGTTTAATCAAATTTTTATGTTTAATGCCGGCTGTAGCGATGTCGGAACCTGTAGCAGTCAACCTGCTACATCGCTTGAAACCCAGCTGGTGAGATGCCCCCATTGCTCTCAGGCACGTTTTTTAAAGGCGAACGGGGTTTAAGGATCCACTATGGCAAAGTTCACAAGCCACGTAGTGTACCTTTGTGCCCCCAAAGCCCAGCCAATTCCCAAATAACTACAGATTTAGAACCACTTTGGACAATTCTATCTAAATTTAAAAATTCAACACCTTTAGTAAAGAGAGTTCCTCGGGGTGCAAGACGGTCTGTTGCACTGAGTTTAGCGCGATGCGTACGTCTTGCGACCCAGGAAAACACACTAAGTGCCTGGGAGGAACTACTCACCTTCCCTTATAGGATTCTGCATGTCCAAAAAAATTTGGCTTCAAAAAAAACATTAACGTCCCAAATTAAAGACAATTGTAACAGTTCGGCCTTCGTTTTAGATTCAAAATTACCAGCTTTCAACATTGTTCCCCAGAAAGACGTGTGTTCACTTGTGGAATCAAAATTAAGTGAAGGTGACATTAGGGGAGCGGCCAGGCTGTTGTTTAGTAGTGATGTGGTGGCGCCTTACTCTCCAGATACTATTTCAGTTTTGGAGAGTAAACACCCAGCGCCTGCGGATGACCTCACCTTCCCTGATCCCCCCGATACCCCCAATCCGGATTCGTCTTTCTTCCAAATTTCAGCTCCCCAATTGATGGCAGCCGTGAGCTCCTTCAGAAGTGGTTCCGCCGGCGGCCTCGACGGCCTGACTCCTCAGCATTTAAAGGACCTCTTAAGTCCAGGCGCCGGGGAAGCTGGTGAGTCGCTTTTGAAGGAGCTGTCGGCTCTCGTCACTTTAATGCTGTCCGGCGGTGTGAACGTTGCTGTCGTCAATATCTTGTACGGGGCTAACCTATGTGCCCTGCGCAAGAAGGACGGCGGCATTCGTCCCATTGCCGTCGGATGCACCTACAGGCGTATGGCAGCCAAAATTTGCTGTATATTATATAGTGAATCACTAATACAGAAATTTCAGCCCCTACAGCTTGGCTTTGGATCTAGAGGGGGCTGCGAGGCTGCCGTACATGCCTTTTCAACGTATTTAAATTCAGATAAGAGTGAGGTCATCCTCAAGGTTGACGTTAAAAACGCCTTTAATTCCATTAACAGGGACACTTTGTTGGCGGAAGCTAAAAAAGAATTACCGGAAATTTACGGCTTTTTGTGGCAATGCTACAGGTGGGTACCTGTAGCATTGCCACAAAATTATTATACAAGGACAATGTTTTGGAATCTGCAGTTGGCTGCCAACAAGGTGACCCTCTCGGGCCAGTCATTTTCAGCTTGGCTATTCATCCCATTATCCAAAAACTAAATTCAAAATTTAACGTCTGGTATTTAGATGATGGAACTTTAGGGGGTGACGTGGACACAGTTTTGAAAGATTTCCAATTCCTGAAGAAACAGTTCCAATCCATCGGCCTTGACCTCAACCACTCCAAATGTGAAATTTTCCTTAATGACAATACCGACAGACAAATGACTCTACAGAAATTCAACTCAATAGCCCTAGATATCAACATTTTAGACAAGAGTTCACTTCACCTCCTAGGTTCACCTATATTGGAAGACAGTTTTTCTTCATTCATTGACGACAAAATTAATCTTTTTAACGATATTTCGGAAAGACTTAGCAAAATGAATTTACATTCGGCTTTCACCATCATTAGATATTGTTGTTTTGGGCCAAATTTTATGTATTTTCTCCGCTCTTCACCTTTATGGAAGCAATCACATCTTTTGGACAAAATCGATCAAATCATTCAAGACACACTGACATCTATCTTAAATGTGGCTCTAGATGACCGAGCGTAGCTGCAAGCCACACTACCCATTCGCTTTGGTGGGCTCGGCATCCGCAAAATTTCTAGTGTAAGCCTACCGGCGTTCCTGTCATCGGTCAACAGCACTGAAAAGTTAACCAAAAGGATATTAACTCCATCATTGGTTAACTGTGAAGTGCCTTGTTTGACCGATGCAGTGAACGCCTGGACAGTGGCTTGCCCGAATACGGCATTGCCCGATAACCCGTTCTCCCAAAGACAATGGGACGAGCCGCTCTGCAGATTGGTACGGAATAACCTCATAAATACTACCACCAATACTGCGGAGCGTACCCGCCTGCTGGCTGTGGGTGAATGGGAGTCGGGTCTTTGGCTACAGGCACTACCGTCACCCAACATAGGTACTTTGCT
The DNA here is from genome assembly GCA_950371165.1 of Lacanobia oleracea. NCBI lineage: Eukaryota > Metazoa > Arthropoda > Insecta > Lepidoptera > Noctuidae > Lacanobia > Lacanobia oleracea. The sequence continues at coordinate 6,366,459 of OX493412.1, read as the reverse complement.
GAGTGACAGTACTTTCCGGATCGCTACGTGTCTGCGTTTGGGTGCTCCTAGCGGAGCTCCACATCGGTGTCAATGCGGTGAAGCAGTCGACCGCCTCGGACACCATGGCCTGTCCTGCAGTAGGAGCGCTGGTCGGTTAGCACGGCACGCCAGCATTAATGACATTATCCGTCGGGCCCTTGTCACCGCCGGGGTGCCAGCTGTTTTAGAACCCAACGGCTTGGCACGCGACGATGGGAAAAGGCCAGATGGGATGACCATAATGCCTTGGAAGGTGGGTTGGCCTTTGGTGTGGGATGCAACATGTGTCGACACCCTTGCGCCATCCCATCTTCTTAGCACGGCGGGCTGTGCTGGGGCGGCTGCTGCAGGTGCAGAAAACCTCAAACGGCGCAAATATAACAACTTAATTGGAAGTTACATAATATATTTGAGCCGTTTGGCGTTGAAACACTAGGCCCATGGGGTCCGAGTGCGCATCGAGTCTTTCGGGACATTAGCAAACAACTTGTCGACTGTTCACGTGACCAGAGGGCTGGGCTTTTTTTCGGCCAAAGAATCAGCATTGCGATTCAACGTGGCAATGCTGCCAGTGTTCTGGGAACTTTTGCCATTGACAGCGATGTGGATTATTTTTTTGATGCCCAATGATTAATTTTATACGCGTTTGTACATAATTTCGTGTTAATTAGTGTATGGTAATTAAGTATTTGTTAATTTATTTAGATTATGTTCCATTATTTAGACTATTTGTCGTAGTGTCACTGTTATTTAAATTCGAATCCGAGTTTGCTCTATTACGGCGAAAGGTAATATTTTCTAAGAAATTCAACCGTGTCACAGGTCAGGAGTGAGGCTTGTGACGTCATTTGTCAGTAAAAAGTGAATTGAAATATGACGTAACACGAGTTTTCAACGCACCGTATCGGCTTCATATTTTGTTTTTTTTTTTTTTTTTACTATTGATAGGCACGCGCTTGACCACCATCTCACCTGATGGTAAGCGATGATGTGGTCGAAGATGGAGCACGCTTGCCTAGAAGTAACCTATTCACTCTTGACTTAAAGACTCCCAGGTTGTAGCTATCGGGAAACACAGTTTTGTTTACGTGAAAGAAGATAAATTACGTGTCCAATATTTTTTGGGATTCTATTTGACAGTCTAATTAGTTTTTTTTAGTCAAATACCCTATAATCAGTACTTGGAAGTCTTTTCTCTGTTAAAATAATGACGAATTGTACTTCCACAGTATCAATACGATTAAAGGTTTATTAATTCAACCTTTCATTTTCATGGAACATTGTGTATGTTTGGACAATCATTTGGATACTATTCGAGGTATTATTTGTAGAAATGGTTTTATTCAGTTCACAACAACCAATAACAATTACTGCTTAATCCCTAACAATTTGGTTGTTTGTTGATTCATTTCAATTCATTTAAAGTTACGAATTCTATTCAATTTTTGAATTGTTTCGATGTTTGAAGCTCGTGGCTAAGTAACGACAGTCACACAAGTTGTACTGTGTTAGGTTGATCTGTGGTTTTGTGATCATCCAAAACATACTCATAGCACGATTTCTTCGTACCTCAGAAAACGAGCTAAACATCGTTCCGGCATCGGTTCTAACTACCATTTGTGAAGTCATTACGAGTTATCAGAAGCTAGAAAATCTGACACTAGTCCTGCCAAGCGGTGTTACACAGTTAGTAGGTTGAGGTCAGATAAGCACTCGTTCTGTATAAAATCTGACACTAGTAGCGGTGTTACACAGTTAGTAGGTTGAGGTGGTCAGATAAGCACTCGTTCTGTATAAAATCTGACACTAGTCCTGCCAAGCGGTGTTACACAGTTAGTAGGTTGAGGTGGTCAGATAAGCACTCGTTCTGTATAAAATCTGACACTAGTCCTGCCAAGCGGTGTTACACAGTTAGTAGGTTGAGGTCAGATAAGCACTCGTTCTGCATAAAATCTGACACTAGTCCTGCCAAGCGGTGTTACACAGTTAGTAGGTTGAGGTCAGATAAGCATTTAATATTAATTAATATTGCATATTTTCTGTTCTAATTTCCTTAACGAAGCTGAATCACTTCATAGTTTTTTGACCCACCGAGAAGCAATAAGAACGCCATTGTCTTCTTTTATGCTGCTTTTATATCAATTCAATCATTTGTTCCTTTTTTTATGTAAAACCACTTTTACAACTTGTATCATTCTCCGAAAATATCCATTTTATGTTCTCCGATTTGAATGAACTTCTCTTTTTATGTATAATTTTATGTGAGCCATTTACATATTTATGACTATTTATTTAACTGTAGGTTTTATTTATATGATAATAATGCTTTTTTGTGAAACATAACTTTCTGAAATACTTCTGTAAAATAAAAATAAATTTATTCGTGGTATTTCACATTTCATGTCGATATGGCTAATGGCTTTATTGTATTGAATCAGCCTCTGCTCAAAACATTAGGAATTACTAAGAATTTGAGATACCACTGTACGTTACCACTGAAACAAAAAACATTTGTTTCTTATTTTCTTTTCTACAAAACAAATGAAACATGCAATTTGTCCAAGGAATTTGATTAGAGACAGTTTTACATTAGAATTGTAAATTACAAACGATTTTGTCAACTTTTTCCCAGGCCTGAGAAATAAATGGTAATGTTTCTTCCCATTGTAAGAAATGAGCTCGGAATGTTTTAAAAAAAGAAATATGTCCTCGTGAATAATATCAGTAATGCTTCGGAGTAATGCCGGAGGATTTATAAAAGATATATTTTGCTTTTAGCCTAAATAAAATATGAGAACTTATGTAAGATAACCTCGCACCTTTTTTATTGTATTAGAGGAAAAGATGAATTTTCAGGTTTTTATCAAAATATTATCTGTGCTGGGAAAGTATTTTATATAACCAAGAAAAGGTCATAATTCCACCTGGCTTATAGCCTTCCATTTTTCGCAGCTTCTACCTTAAAACACTAAACGCCGAAGAGTTTCATGATGCATTTTTTTAATTTGAAATGGGTTTGCTCTTTACTCTAGTCTAGGTCAGAAGTAGCAGAGATGGTTGAAGTTGACGATGGAGTGAGCTTACCTAAAAGAAACTTGCTCACTCTAACTTTGAAGAAATTAGGATTGAATGCGTTCGGAAACACAGACGCAGGTAGAGTTCGGTCCCTATTTTGTGCGCATTATAAAAGAAGTTTGGAATGTTTAGTGCGATTTGGTGGAACAGCAATATAGGGATGGATGGTAACTTGCAGTGCATCTAGTAGAAGGGGGTCGGTGGGATGAAGGGGGCCGGTGGGATGCATAAGTATAATCAGCCTATACTGTTCTCACAACTGAGACTCAGACCTCCACTCTGTGAGATGGAATAGACCATAATCGATGAAAGATGGATTTTAATCGCGATGATTTTGGCCTCGTTTATGGAGACGCTCGCGGCGTATCAGACCTTTTTCTGTTTCAGACAGGCGGCGCGTGCACCGGCCCGCCTTATCACACGCGCAAAAACAAACACATGGCAATATACGATGTTATTTATGAAAATGCGAGTCATGACGCGGCGCGTGGTGCGGGGTATATCGCCACGTCGCCAAGCGAACGCGTGTAAAATCGCTTCTCGGTAAACGCTCTCATATAACGCATAAACGAGGCTTAATGGTGTGCGCTCATTTGAGTGAGATGATTAGTGAATAGAAGTACAGAACCAGCTTGTTATTATCATATCGTTTAGCTACCAAACCCTAGAAAAAAAAGCTAACGTTTCTATTACTTTTATGAACCTTTTTCTGAAAGCAATACATCACATTTTAAACCCCAGGTTCAAAGCCCGTATTTTCAAACGATAGAGCTGTCAAGTGGCCCGTGGCAAATGTTTCAGTGGTTGATAGCACCTAGCGTGTCTAGACAGGTTTATAGTGACACTTAAAAGTGTCCAGAATATAAATTGCTTTGTCAGTTTGTTTGAGAAATTCGGAGTACGTGTGAACGGTATCTGGTCGTGAAGTGTTGTGGAAATTTGAAGAGCTGACACTTTAAAGAAGACCTTATTTTCTAAAGTGGATTTATATAGAAAAATCATTATGTATTTTGGTGTCTCTAGATATTGTTCGAAAGGGCATTAGGAAGAACATGGGTGGGTTTTAATCAGTAGGTAAGGCTCAAATTACTTTGCCACCGAACGGAAGCGTCAATCTGAAACTTAACATAGCAAATTCTACTATTTACTATCTGTTTTGCGAGAAATCAGCTCTAGTTTTCAGTATCTTTCTTACATTCTGCTATCGAGTAATACGACTGCAAAATCAAAAACCACAGATCGAGAAGGGACCCGGGTTTAGGCTGGATTAGATTAAACACCTATTAAACCTTCCAACCAACCTATCCGGCACCAATACACAGATACAGAAGGTTGGCTCAATACAACGAGCGAGAACGCAAAAGACACGCCTCACGTACAGCGAGTGCAAGCGCACTTGCGGCCGGCATTTGTTTGAAATCGCCGCATGTACAAACTCTCACGCACACATAGACACGCTTCATGTACAGCGAGTGCAAGCGGGATAATGAACATAGGGTATAGTCTGAATCTTTCCCATCCATGGGGCAAGAGGTCTTCCGAGTCGGAAACGTCACCGATGACTTAATACGACAATATGACCTCGATGTAAACTTATTTTGCAAAGCATGAGATTCTTGAAATTTGCCTGGACCTGTCGTCTCGAGCTGGTGTACGTATATTTGGAAAACTCTTAGTGTATACGTTAAGAACACTACTGTAAGATGAAAATGTACCTCCATATTGTTGGATTGTGTGTTTGATATAATTTTATTGTACCTAATAATCGAATTATCTATCTATTTAAAAAAAGTAAAAAACCATTTTTTTTTCTCGAACTTTGTTTTGGCTACGTTGACACAGGCTTGCAATTTCACCTTCATCACTACGACCTACAGAAAAGAGATAGGTATAGATCGCACACAAGCCTGCTGTATGAAGCTAACCTTCTGTCCTCATCTATGCTGCGTTGGGCCTGTGGTTGTAGACCCACCATAGTATATACTTCATTGGGATCCTACTTAATCCCAGCGCTTTTCGATCGGGTGGGATCATGTCGCGTTGCCCGTAATTAGGTCAGTAGATTTAAAGTTATGAAGTATTTTCTAGTGTACGTGGTTTTAGCATAAATAGGGTAAACTGTACATACAATTCTATTGATTAATTAATTATTTATGAATGATGGTTTTCAAAAATATCGAACACCTGACATTTGTAAACGTCAACATGACAAATGTCAAAAAATAAGCGATTTGATAGGTGTTTGGGACCTGAATTCTCAGTGCTGCCAACTGATGCTCGATATTTCAGAAAACTCACATTAATTTCACTTGAGAATGCAGCGCTTCTACGATGTTCCCAAATCTATACTAATATTATAAAGAGGGAAAGTTTGTGAGTTGTATTTTTACAAGTTTTTTATTTATCACTTTTTAATGATACCTCACACCTAACAACACCACTGGAAAGTCGCAGGAAAGCAGTTTACTTGGATGACAAACCAAATACGTCATTTATATATACGATTAATAGCTATGTTGATTTAAAAGCCAAATTACTGAACCAATCTTGATGAAATTTAAATGGACCCATCGAGGAGTGCATTCGAACTGATTTGAAAAAATTTTGTTTTATTTCACATAAAACAAAATTTTTTCAAATCAGTTCATAAATGACAGAGTCATGAGCAAATAAAAAAGTACAACCGAATTGAGAACCTCCTCGTTTTTTGGAAATCGGTTGAAAAGACGGAAGATATAGCAAAATCGATAAAAAGTGCCTATTTCTTTTAGAAAAAAAGCCTCACTGTCAAAGTCTTGTTTCATCAAAACAAAGTAATTAACCCAACTTCTCACAGCAGCGCAAAATAATGTAAAACAAAATGGGAGCAAAGTACAGTAGGCAACAGAAGTTTTAACGAACAAGTATGTCATACGTCAGTTACAGTGAAGTTATAACTTTTGGGGGCCATTGTACAACGCTTCACTGTGTTACATAATAAATTATAAAGAGTTGCAACTAGAAATAAAAATAATATATATTTTTCAGTTTCAAATAATACCCACTTACGTAAGACATACATCAACATTTTACATACATAGGTACCAAATATTCAAAGTGAAACATACAAATCTAAATGAAAAAAAACTGGCCAAGTGCGAGTCATACTCTCACACGAAGGGTTTCGTACCAAAAACCAAAAAAAAACCGTTTGTTGTATGGGATCCCCTTAATTATTCATCATCATCATTCCAGCAGTGGACGCTGCTGGATATAGGCCTCCTCCACAACGACCGCCACAACGGTCGTCACAACGACCGGTCCTGCGCGTCTCGCATCCATCGGCTACCCGCAACCTTCACCAGGTCATTGGTCTACTTTGTGGGAGGCCGCGCCAACGTTGCGCCTTTCGGTACGCGATCGCCACTCCAGAACTTTTCGACCACATCGACTATTTCTGTGTGCCCACTGCCACTTTAGTTTGGCGATCATTCGGTTTATGTCGGTAACCTTGGTTCTTTTCCGGATATCATCATTCCTGATTCGATCACGCAAAGAAATTCCATTGCCCTCTCCATTGCCCTTTGAGTGACCTTAAGCCTTCTGATGAGGCCCATTGTTCATTTAATTCACTTAATATTATTATTATTATTTTTTATTTTTTGTTGTTATAGCAGCAATACTAACAGCATCTAACTATTGCAAGTCCTTGAGATACAGCCCGCTGACAGACATACGGACAGACGGTCGGACAGCGGAGGCTTAGTAATAGGGATACACGCAAAGTAATCCACACTCCACACCAGCTGGTAATAACTATCCATTAGTTTAAATTAAAATCTCTCTGTTAATATTAAAATATGCCCCGACAAAGCAATCTATCAACCAGGTGTAATACCCCCGAGGCAGTTATGTCATGTTCCGTATTAACTTTGTCATCCCTGGAATGTGGCACTCTTGCCAATATTGCCAGAATATGGCCGGCATTTTGCCAAATGGAAGCAATTTGGCACAAATGCATGCTTTATAACTGCCGTAAGCTGGCTTAGATTAAGTTATTTTATGTTAGTACCTGGCTGGAAAATGTTTCTGATTTGTTACAAACCTAATTGAGCCTAACGATCACGGCTACAGAGTTGTTTTTTCTTTTCTAGTACTTTGCCTACCTAAATGTGGTATTTTTCGGCGTATGTTTGACCTCCTCAGAAGGTCTGAGGTTGAGTAACATGATAACTGACAAAAAAATATGAATGCACTGGCTTTACAGTTTCATTCAAATCTGTGTGGTTTTTGGACACTATTGCTTTCCAAGTGGAATGTGCAGACCACACTGCTCGTAGAGTCGACAGTCGATAAAAAAAAGTATTGTCTCATTAAATTTACAAACGTAGATGAAGCCCTGAACCCCACACTAGGATTCCCTGTGTTGTGGGGTCCAGACTCTTTCAATCCAATATTCAGATGGTACAGTAACAAAGACAATGGTTTTAGGTAACTAAATTATAATCAAGTTTTGATTGGAGGAGTGGAAACTTTCTGAAGTGGCGACCGCAAACCGCAAGGTGGACTGATGGAGGTCGCGAGTTTCAGCTGGATACCAGACGCACAGGACCGGTCGATGTGACGACGCTTGGGGGAGGCCTATGTCCAGTAGTGGACATGTCCTTCTTCTGTCTTCAGTCCCTTGACCGATTCATTATCGTCATCATAATAATGAATCAGCAATTTTTCAAAGCATGCAGTTATGGTATCGATGTTGATAGTAGCTTCCAAAACAATGTTGGCGAGTGGATATAACGTGTGGGAGAAATATTCTATTTCAAAATTTATTTATTAGCTGTACACCTACCACAGTGTGTTTCTTCTTAACCCAAAGGTTGACTGGCAGAGAAGGCCTTGTTACATTAAGTCCGCCTACGTACTACTATTGTACATGAAGTTTAAATAAAAAAATAAATAATGGGGACATAGTTATTATTTACTGAAATTGTGTGGAAAGAGGAAATGACGTTGAAATTTAGCTACGAACTTCAATTTTGCATGGAAAAATGTAAGCCTGTGTCTAGAATAGAATTCATTTTTGTTTGGCTCCGTAATACAGCTTTACTCGCTTCAATTGAGCTGTCAGAACTACTGTTTTAAATCCTAGATCAAATCAATTACGGATCCAATTTGCCGAAATGTCTAGAATAGAATTAATTTTTGTTTGGCTTCGTAAAACAGCTTTACTCGCTTCAGTTGAACTGTCAGAACTACTGTTTTAAATCCTAGATTAAATCAATTACGGATCCAATTTGCCGAAATGTCTAGAATAGAATTCATTTTTGTTTGGCTCCGTAAAACAGCTTTAATCGCTTCAATTGAGCTGTCAGAACTACTGTTTTAAATCCTAGATTAAAACAATTACGTATCCAATTTGCCGAAATGTCTAGAATAGAATTCACTTTTGTTTGGCTCCGTAAAACAGCTTTACTCGCTTCAATTGAGCTGTCAGAACTACTGTTTTAAATCCTAGATTAAATCAAATGCGAAATAAACGAAAAATTTTGAAATGATCAACGTTTTCACGTCAGAATTCCGGTTTTCCATGTCAAGGCTTTCGCTGAAAACTGAACGAGAATAGTGATATTTAGTTAACACAAACAATAAATCTGCATTTTCATTTCACATACTCGTAGCATTGCAATTTTTTTTTGCATTTCTTCTAATAAAGAAGTACATAAATATTAGTCTATTTGTATTAATCTCTATCAGAATAGGTGCCTTATTGCGAGTTTCTACAAGTCTAAAGTAACATAGTGTCATTAATTTGAAAAGTTTCGTCTAACGCGGTAAAAATACGTTAGTAAGACCAATTTTTTTACCATTTCAAAGACAATTTTCCTGTTTAAATTTTACTATAGGTCTTTTTATTTTAAATTCACAACTTCGGGTCGAGCGGATATGAAATGCGTATCCGTTTTACTTTATACGCGATTGTCTCGTTAATTTGAAAGGCAAAACCGGGAAGCGCCCCTGTCGACGCGACAACACATCGCGTTTGCCATACAAATGAACGCGACAATCGCTTATTCGCGCAATAATCACTTTGTTTTTTGGAAGATCTTCATCTCAAGGTGGCTGGTCGGTTATAGTTGTTCTGTTGTCTGTTTAAGTAATGTTAAAGCTTTAAAACACGCTAATAAAAATGAATGCGATAATCGCATATTCGCGTTATGATCGCTTTGTTTTTCGGAAGATCATCTCATGGTGGCTCGTCGTTTATAGTTATTATCTTTTTAAGTAAATGTTAAAGCTTTCTAATACGGTAATACAGTCGAGGTAGATAATACCAAGGAAAACAGTTTCGATTTGTTTTCATTATAACCCGTTTCTTCTTTGTTGAACCTATTATTTTTTTTCATGCCTACAATATACTTTTTAGGGTTAACGCAGGTGTAAATGGAGAATCCATTAGTGATGTTGTTGTAATATTTGCAAGGTTAGTACCGACAATCCCTGATAAAGGCCGCCACGGAATTTGGCAACAATGCGACAATGAAAGAACGAGTGTTCTTTGTTAACAAACTGTTCTACGCTTTTGGTCGGAGAGTTATTTTGATTTGAATTTATGATTTACTCACTTTCAAAATGGTTGACTGGATACGATGAAGATCTGTAAAAAAAAGAAAGAAAATATTAATCATTTTGGCTGATTTAAAAACAGGAACAGTGCAGACGAGAATACTTTTACGGGTAGTCAGAAGTCTTATCCCTGAGTTAGGGTGCGTTCCCACCAGATTTTATTTTTTTTCCGATACAATCGCTTCATTTACCTAGCCATGATCAGCGCAAGCGATTATATTGGTTCTTAAGGCGATGACATACGCCAGCGACCTTGAGGAAACAAAATGCGCACTTGTTTCACACCCGCGCGACATTATTATTCGATGACTTAAAAATATAATCGAGATTATTCTATGACTTAAAAATATAATCGTATATCAAAATGTAGATAATTAAATTGTCTTTGAGATAATGCAGATTCCATTTAAATACGCCTAGCGGTTTTGGCCGATTGTTGTTTTGATGTCGGTGTTAGACATATCTTGACCAATTAAATACACTATGTTGAACGAATAAAACTCAAAATATTCAAATCCTCTCGGGTATCAAAGGGACTCACGGACCCACTAGCGTCTAATTCCGTCAACACCCAGGTGGGTCCCTGTGGATCCACCCGACCCTACGGATTTAAAACTAAATTTTAGTAATTTTTACGGTTAATTTTCTTTTCTCAATGATTGAACTCTATGGTATATAATATTTTTCATATGGGAACACTGTCGGAAAAAAAAAATACGCTTGACAAGAAGCGAAATGTCACAAAATACGTTTGTCAAATCAAACAAACATTCGTTCAACTTGTGCGCGAGAATTTTCGATTTTTACGTGTTTTTCTGTGGAAAGTAAGCCAAGTATTGATAGAAATTCATAATTTACTTTATTTTCGTTAAATTTCAACTAATATTCAAAGTCAAAAGTGTAAATTATCTGGTGAAAATTACGAAACAAAACTAGTTACCGGATTTCTTCCCATACGTAAGTAATTTGATATTTCAGAATTATAGTGGCATATTGTAACGATATACAATTAAAAATGAGTTCGTGAATACATGGCTAGTAATCTAGAAACATTTCTTATTGGAATCTTATTGGAATATTCTTGACGTTTGTTTACAAAAATACAAATTACGTAAATCAAAATGTCTGCTCCGCGTACTATGAAGTTTGAGCTTAAATATTGCGGCAGTCGATTTTTGATCTCGTAAAATAACATCATCACTAGATTACTTGTCTTTTTATGACCTTAATTCCAAAATTTTGTGTAAATTGATCCAACATTTGTGTCAGAAATCAACATAATAATACAACAAAATAGCTTTCAGCAAGTACTCTCGTATCTATCCAAAATGTTTATATTTCGGTTTGTTATAAGAATATTGTTTACATTCTAATACATAGTGACATAATTAAAGAACCCATAACAGTTTCAAGTGTGTGAATAGCTGCTTTGTGAGCAGAGAGATTAGGTTTTTTGTGCTGCGGGTCATATTACGCTTGCGATAAGCGGGCGCCCGCGATACGCGACGGAGTATGACGTAAACATGACATTGTGCAAATTCGAGTAGCGAGAGGTTAAAATTATTAAGAAAATGCCTGATGTAACATATATTATTTTCAAAAAAATTACAACTAGCCGTTTAGACGTGATTCTCATTCTAAAAAGGGTAGTGTATTACCAACGAAGGTTAGATGGCAGACACTTCATGTAAAATACTGGTATTCTGCGTAGCTGTTTACAACCATTTGATTCTATTTCAAAACGAATGGTTGTGGTTCTTCAAGGTCCATGTAGGGAGAATTTTGCAAAGTCGTTATTAAAAAGTTTAAAAACCTATTTAACTTTTTATAGACTTGCTTTCGTTTAGCGAGTATGGTTTAGCATTCTCCCTAAACGAACCTTACAAAACCACAATCAGTAGTTTTGGGATGTCATAGAATAATTTACGAGTAAATAAATATCTTTGTTACCTGCCTTGTCAAATAGAATTGAATTTGAAACACTAAATAATCAGATTATTTCATTCAGCATTCTAGGTTTAAAAATAATTGATAGAGTACGGAACACTACGCTGCGCCCCAAAACAGGTATCATAGACGTTGACAAAAAGCTGCCAGGCTTAAATGGGTGATCGCTGAGCTAAACTTTCCACGCAATGGGTGCCAGAGCATGAACGGCGTCGCTGAGGCCGGCCCAGAAAGCAGTGGCGAGATGATCTGGACGCACACTGCGAAGGTTAGTTCGAGGTGGCGCAAGAAAAGAGGAAATAAAAATTATGGGAATATTGTTGATATATATAGTAACGTAACGTAAAATTTTAGCATAGCTACAATACTCGTACTCACACATAATAGTTATTTGAATTAGATACTATATCCATATATTTGAATGATATAAATTATGTATGCCCGTGTACTGTTTCACTGTAAGTACATTGTGTAAGTATATTTGTTTAGTTACATACAGGGGTTTATAACGAGTGATAACTTGGGCAAGAAGAGTATCTCTATCATTGGCAGTGACTGAGTGGCGTCCGAAAACTGGTAAATGAGTGTTGGTCGTCTTAAAACGAGATGGCCAGACATCGTCACTTTCGTGAGTGGAAGTTGGATGGCACAGGAGCTTAGTGATTGGCACAAGAAAATAGTTTAGTACTTTAGATTTTAAGAAGTATAGGTTGAGGTATGCTACAGAAACTATTTTCCGTTGGACCCATCATTCATGCTTGTGAACGTTCATAAAAACTATAATCCCACTATTTTTATCATTTTTCTTTCCCAATCTTGTTGAGTGTTCGATTTGCAAATATATTGGATCTGGCGACCAATAGTTTAGGAAGTGACAGCTAACTGACACTTCCATCCAATCAAATGCCAGTTCGAGTTTGTACAAGCAAATGTAAAGAATGATAGGTTACAAAAATAATATTCTGAGTTCTGAGGGGTTGACGTTTGGGTATCAAATCTTGTTTTTAGTTTACTTCAATTGAATGACTGGTTACAACATTTAAATTTCAGCCTGCCAGAATGTTTTAGGCAGCAATGCAAGTGACGACCTTTATTAAAGATGCGACAGAGCTATCGCTTTTATATTTCCCGTTACTGTCACATAATTATGTGCATGACTGAACGTGAAATTAGAGATGATATAATTATGACGAAACACTGCGGCTTCGGAAATTATAAATCTCTTAAAATGTAAAGTCTCCTCCTCGGAGGCGTGATATATCTTTGTACCAATCATTAATCATTAAAATATAATAAAACTTCCGTTAGTGGTAACTGAGTGACTGACAGACAACGCACAGCCAAAACTACTGATTCAGATTCAGATTCAGATTAATTTATTTGCTCGAACATGTGTGTACATACAATTAAAAACAAATGCATGAAAGGTGATAAAAGTACATGGAGTTGTGCTAACATGTTTACCATATTGTCATAGTGTGCAAATATTAAATGTACAAGTTTAGAAAAAATAAAAAATATATCATTCAGTGGTAATAATGAAAAAATTCTGACATAATAAATAAATTGATTCATCACATAATTAATTCATATGGAAATAAATAGTTATGTACATAAAAATGTAAAAAGTAATATCACAAAATTAATAATAATAAAAAAGAAACATTTTAGCCAAATACCATAATCAAAATCATTATTACATTACATTAAATTAAAATAATATAAAATAAAAATAAAAGAACATGTCCATTTAAAATGATTCCATTAAAAAATCATTAACATCATAATATGCTTTACTAGCCAAAAACGATTTTACATTCTTTTTAAATTGTTCCACACTTAGCTCTTTCCAGTTATTTGGAAGCTTATTGTAAATAATGGGAGCCATACAAAAAACACTCTTGCGCATAAGTGCAGTCCGAGACCTATGTTGACAAAGTTGACTGTTATCCCGTCTATTTCTAGGAAACAAGTCTGCCATGCGGGAAAATAGGTTAGGATTTGTTTTAACAAATAACGCGATTTCTAAAATGTAAATTGATGGTAAAGTTAAGATGTTGTGGCTTATAAAAAACGGCTTGCAGCTTTCCGTCATTTTTAATTTAAATATGGATCTAAGGCATTTCTTTTGGGCTTTAAATGCGGTATCTCTGTCCGTAGAGTCCCCAAAAAATAATGCCGTATCTGATAATGGGCTCAGCTATTCCGTAATAGGCGGTTAATAGGGCATCAGTATTTAGAATCCGCGATAATTTATATAGTGCGAATGCACTGTTACTTAGTTTTTTGGTAGTGACCTCTATGTGAGCCTTCCAGTTTAAATTTCGATCTATGGTTAATCCTAAAAATTTTGTGGAATTGACTGCTTCAATTACATTACTATTATATTTAATTTTTAAAATTGGAAATTTTAATTGCCTTTGACTAAAATGCATTATTACAGTTTTACTTAAGTTTACTTTAAGGTTATTATTTTCTAACCATGAAATCGCTTTGTTTAATGTATTATTTATATCATCTTCATACATGTGCCTATTATCACAAGGAATGGTTATCGTGCTGTCATCTGCAAAAAGTGTCATACTGTGATCTATACATTTAGGAAAATCGTTGATGTAAAGGGTAAAAAGTGGTGGTCCTAATACGCTTCCTTGTGGTACGCCATAGTTGACTTTACGCTCCCTAGATGTAAAAATTACTTCACGTTTAGTGTTCGCATTAATCGTCGCAATTTCCGTTGTTTGCTTCCTGTCTTGTAGATATGATTCTAAGAGCTTCTGAACATTTCCTCGAACACCATACGCTTCGAGCTTTTTTAATAAAACATTATGCTGAACATAATCGAAAGCCTGCGTCATGTCGCAGTATATTGCACAGATGGGTGTATTTGGTACTGGTCGTAGAAATTGCTCGAAATTCCTACGGGTTTGGAAAAAAAAAAACGGGATAATATGCGCGTACGTAATCGCGGGCAAGCTATTCATATAAAATTGGATCAGCGGTTAAGGCGTTAAAACGTTACGAAAAGACGGACACATTTATACCATAGATGTTAGAATGAAAGCTTTATATTGCCCTCATAGTATATTATTTACCATTTTGGCTAAAGAATAACAGCCGCACAGGTCGATCTTCAAGGTTAAGCAACGCTTGCCAAGGTTGGTCTGTGGATGGGTGACCATCTTAACATACCAAGTTTCCTCAGTGCCTCGAAAAGCACGTTAAGCTGTTGGTCCCGGCTGTCATTTGTAGAACTTTGGCAGTCGTTACGGTTTGTCGGAAGCCAGTAAATCTGACTCCAGTCTTCCAGTCCAAGAAATACCGTGTTACCCATTTTAATGGGTTGTGGAGGTCTGGTAGGCGGCCGCTTCACGTAAAATACTGGTATTCAGCTGAATCCGGTTCGACTGGAAGCCGACCCCAATATAGTTGGGAAAAGGCTAGGCAGATGATGAGAATATTATTTACCAGATTTATTAGCTAGCTTCTAAATTAGAGGATCATTAATTCATCTAATTTCAGTAGGGTCAATGTGTACTGAAATTACGCAGGCTATGCATAATTATCTTAATTCACGCCAGATTCTAGGAAGCTTGATTAAAAATGATTGCCTACGAGCTAAATAACCACTAAGTTAGGGTTCAGCAATTATGTTACGAGCTGTTGTAATAGATAGTATAATATGCTTTTAAGTTTGTTCGTGGTACTTAATACTATATGCAAAGGCAGTCAATGCTAGCAGATTTGTAAATAAACTAAAGATATAAGAAAAACCGGACAAGTGCGAGTCGGACTCGTTCCGTACCATAAACCTTTATTTTTATTATTTGTTGTTAAAGCGGCAATAGAAATACACAATATGTGAAAATTTCAACTCTCTACCTATAACGGTTTATGTGATACAGCCCGCTGACAAATAAACGGACGGACGGCATGCGGGGGCTTATTAATAAGGTTCCGTTGGTTACCCTTTGGGTATGGAACCCTAAAACCCGGACAAGTGCAAGTAGTTCTCGCACACAAAGGGTATCATGTATTTCAAACATGTTGCCTTAATTAAGCTCAGATGTCTCATAGATTTTTCTAAAGGTATATAGGCTGTTTAAGGGTAAATAACAGTAATTATTATCTGTATTTTTTTCCAAATTTCAGTATCATTAGTTACGGGATTGTTTTTTTTTTCATAAAGTGGTTCGAACTTTTGTCTATGGGAGCTGGCAAGGCCGGGCCGCTATTTTGGTTTTCAAAGTCCGCGCACCATCTATCGTAAAAAAAAACAGAACAGAATACGTCCTTAAAAACTTTCATACACCCAAAAACTAAACGACTCTCAAACGACCTCCTCAAAGTCCAAATCATACAAAAAACTTAGTTCAACTTTATCATTACTACTTGACTCCTCAAACTGTCGAGACCACCTGACGTTTATACGCGAATCGATTCTCGATTACCGAAATCGATTCTCTATTTCGATTCAGATGTTAAAGAAGTTTTGACACGGAGGGGGTGGTCTGTCAAAAAGTTTGGGAAACGTAGTTTGGGACTTAGGTATGCGTAAGTATAGAGTTCGGAATGTTACGCCTGGCTACAACTATAGACGCTGTCACTTGTGTACTATCTACTGTCAGTAGTACAAAAGGAGAGATTCGAAAGTCAGTTTGTAAAACAAAGTCTATCCACGTGTCTGTCTGTTTGTATAATAATTGGCACGAGTTGCAAGCACACTCTCCATTGGTCGGTTTGTTGATAACAGCTCTGACGCTTCACGTTATTGGTTCATCGGTCAATGCTCATTGACTATTGGGCTTTCAAGTTTCGTTTCATACGGAAGGTTTAAGTGTATTATCATAAATCATAAAAGGATTTGGCTTCATACAATATGACGATGATTGTTGAAGATGTCGCCGAAAATCATGCCGACTTGGAGCTTATTATACGTTTTGCTATACGAGCCAAGTCAGGGTTGATAGATAGTAATAATAATGATGCTCAGGAGTGCGGTTTTTTAATCGACTTCAAAAAAAGGAGGAGGTTCCCAATTCGGTTCTATTTTCTTATTTATGTTACCTCATGACTCTGTCATTTATGAATCGATTTTGAAAATTCTTGTTTTATATGATAGGACATAATTTCCGATTGGTCCCATACAAACGTCATTAAAATAGGTTTAAAAATAAAAAATCTTTTTGACCAAAAGAAACCGACGTCATTTGTGAAACTAGCAGTCA
Source organism: Lacanobia oleracea (assembly GCA_950371165.1). NCBI lineage: Eukaryota > Metazoa > Arthropoda > Insecta > Lepidoptera > Noctuidae > Lacanobia > Lacanobia oleracea. The sequence continues at coordinate 6,349,585 of OX493412.1, read as the reverse complement.
TATTTGGAAAAAAAAAACTATTTTTATGTGCTATTAATAACGGTGACACTACCAGACTCGCTTGATTTTTAACGAAAATTTGTTAATGCCGACTCTAACTGCTGTCACAAAGGTGATTCGTTAGTCTATGGCAAGGAGGCAGCGAGTAAAATAAATTGGTATTGCGTGCTTCCGAAGGTGAAAATTATGGCTGTTCGGTAATATTAATGTTCTTTGAAAGAAGAGTGGGTGACGGTTTGAATGGGAAGTTTTCATGCCTTTGGGCTTTAAGATGTGTGTCACAGATCCCAAAACTTTGAGTAAGTACTTAGAGTAGGTAATTGAAATGATTAATTCTATGAGCTGAAGTACCTACATTTTGTAGTTTCTAAGTTGTTGAAAAAAGGTTTCAAAGAACACACTTCATTTACACAGATGGCCACCACATCAAGCTACAAAAATCTAACTAATTTCTTTAATAGATTTTCAACTTTAACGCTAAAGCTTTAGATTATAGGATGATTGGCAAAATTTGAAAGTTTCAGGTAGCGTGATGTGATGGCGTCTGTGCAGGTCACACTATTAATGTAGTGTAATCGACGTTATATATTTTCCGATTGAAAACACATTTGCCTACAAAAACAGCCTATAGCGCTCTTCCTAATGGGATACCGGCCTTCTAACCGTCATAACATAGGGAAAGGTCTTCTAATTTAATTCCTTAGACATGCCTACAGGAAAACCGTACCACTTTGCAAGATTGTGATTTAAAAAATACGAACTGAAGTTACGGGTTGCCTGCGCCCTATGCCAGTGCAAATTATGCAATCACTGCGCTACACAATTTTGGAGTAGGTAGAATATGCGTTGTCAGGGTTGCGAAATTTGTACAAAAGCGTAACCGCGGCCCTGAAACGCAAAAGGTTTTAGAAGAAACACGCATGGGTTTTAGTCAGTAAGAGTCTGATACTCCCTTTTGCTCTACCAAGAAGGAGTCATTTGATAATTTCACATCCTTAAAAAAATGTATTGATGTGCGTTGAGTTCTATTTTTAGCGAATCCTAAAATTATGCTGTCTTTCCTTGAAACTTAAGGCCGTTCTCTCTAAAAAGCTTAAAACTAGCGGGCAGATGAAGCAGTTTTTCGTCGGCATTCACTGAGAAATTACATCTGAAAAAAATAGGTAGTACTCTACATGATATGGTACATAATTTGGAATAGCCAGAATTTATGTATCGATATCACATAATAAGAAAAAAAAAATCACCTCAAAATTTTTCATTTTACTCCTTCATTTTTTTAACAAAAGACAAAAACAAAATTCACTGCTTTGCAATACAAACGAAAATTTTGTTACTTTTTAAAAATATGTATTTTTACAAATTTTATGATAAAAAAGTAAAAACACGGGTAGCGGAGTGGCGCGTAGAGGTGTAGTTTGCTCCGTTTGTACGCACAAAGTCATTGGCATGTATACAAGCCTTAAACTTCTGGGACCAATGCCTCATTTTCTTTCTACAAGCTTCACGTTCCTCAAGGTGTACAATTCTAATTAAAAATACTCTTTCCCTTAAATTTCTAACTCGCTAAATGCAGCGAAGAATTTCTATACTTCGATTGCTACCATTCAAAGGAATTGTTTGATCATTTCAATGAAATACCTGTACCTTTTGAAAGGGTTTAACTTTATTTCTTCAGTGTTCACCAACTTGGTTATTAGTTGTTAAGTATTCCAATCATTTGAACAAACGTTGGCTTGTTTTGTTTCTAATGTTTCTTGATCAGGGCTTGAAGTCTCGACATTTATAGCAATTTTGGTACCAAACACATAATACCATTGTCATGCCTACGGAATCATAGATCGATACGCTTAGCGGGCTGTCAAAATTCGATGATCAGCTAACAGCGAAAAATAACCCGTACAAGAGTGTGCGTTGGACTCTCTCACGAAGGGTTGCGAAATAATAACCCGTTTATTATCATTTTTTTTTTTAATTTAATTCAATTTAAAGTTTATTATTTGTTGTAATAGTGGCAATACAAATACATACTTTGTGAAAATTTCAATAATTGTGTGCTTGAGATAGACAAACAGACCCCCTTGACAAACAGACGGACGGACGGACAGCGGAGTCTTAGTAATAGGGTTCCGTTGGTTATACCCTTTGGGTACGGAACCCTAAAAATTAGCTGTTCAGTACATTTTGTCGAGTTATGCGCACATTAATGTTTGGGGCAGTCGTTTCATTTTCGCGTTTGTAATGTTGATCCCATAGTGTAAGTATGAATACATGACCCCTTAAGAGGTATAGCGTTTATTTGTTACACGTTGTGTGAAATACTTTCGTTACTGAGTGACTGAGTGATTGAGTGACTGACAGATAATGCAATGCACAGCCGAAAGTACTGGCCGTAGATAGCGAAAATTTGGTATGTCGATTCCTTGGGAGCACTAACAGAGAATTACCCGAAAGTCTTAAGGGGACAGGAAAAACAGGATATGCGCGTACGAAGTTGCAGGCAAAAGCTATTTTGGATTTAAATATTGGAGCGCATTGTCCCTCAGAATACACAACTATGCAAACATTCATTGCTTACTCCGCTTCACAAAAAAATAAAAATATAAAAAATGTTTACTGAAAAGAAAATAAACCTAAAATGATCGGCAACACTCAAAGCTTGGTTGAAATGGACTAGTTTTGAATAACTCAAAATGGAATATAGACGACTAATTTAATTGAATAAATATATTTTTTATATTGCCGTTTCAATTTTACATGAACCTGCTCATATTATGTGCTTTTAACATAATTTGTTACTTTAAAGCTTAGTATTAAGTTTACTGTACTTGGTGGTACGTTAAGCCGTTGGTCCCGGCTGCCATTTGTAGATCTTTGGCAGTCGTTACGGATTGTCAGAAGCCAGTAAATCTGACTCCAGTCTTGCCAAGATGTACCGTGTTACCCTGTTAATTGGTTGTGGAGGTCTGGGAGGCAGCCGCACCACGTCAAACACTGGTATTCAGCTGAATCCGGTTTGACTGGAAGCCGACCCCAATGTAGTTGGGAAAAGGCTAGGCAGATGATTAAGTTTACTGTACTTGTGGAAGAGCTCATGGTAAAATAACAACAGCCGCACGGGTCGATCTTCAAGGTTAAGCAACGCTTGCCGAGGTCGGTCTGTGGATGTGTGACTTCTTTTATCGTACATTTCATAAACTGGTTATTGCTCCACCCCAACATCTGTTTAACAATTTCGTATCTTAACAAATCGTGTTTCCTCCGTGCCTCGGAAAGCACGTCAAGCCGTTGGCCTCGGCTGTCATTTGTAGATCTTTGGCAGTTGTTACGGATTGTCGGAAGCTAGAAAATCTGACTCCAGTCTTGATAAAATGTACCGTGTTAACCAGTTGATGGGTTGTGGAGGTCTGGGAGGCAGGTGCTCAACGTAAAATATTAGGATTTTGCTGAATCTAGTTTGACTTGTAGCCGAGCCCAATTTTTTTTTTTTTTTTACTAAATGTAGGCACGCGTTTGACCACTATCTCACCTGATGGTAAGCGATGATGTGGTCGAAGATGGGGCACGCTTGCCTAGAAATAACCTATTCACTCTTGACTTAAAGACTCCCAGGTTGTAGCTATCAGGAAACATAGATTCTGGCAGGGAATTCCACTCCTTAGCTGTAAGCATTATGAATGTGTTCCCAAAACGTTTTGTGCGTATGGGTGGGATATCCACCGTGTACCGGTGGCGCTTCGCCGTTCGTCTTGGGAAAAGGCGAGGCAGATTGTGTATTGACAATGATTGACTTAAACCAAATTGAATTTCAAGAAGTATATTCTGGGGCTGTAGTTCAAAAATATATTTTTATCATCATTTCTTAGAAAGAAAAAGATACTGTTTTTCGCTCTAAGCGCGACTTATATATTTAGTTTTACTAAATATATAAGTCGTTTATCGAAATTAGGCTGAACGCTTTTTGAAGGTCAACGAACCCCCAAAACGCTCACCCGTCACCACTTCCTAGTTTTAGTCGGGACGAAGTGATGCGACAACTCCATATTCCTTATAGCCGGCACCTTAATATTTATTCACCCTTTTACTACCAACATAAAACAAATTAATGACATCCATAGATATTGTCTTCCCCAAAATAATTGAAAAACGATCAAAAAGGGTTTCCCATCACTAAAACTCATTCGCCGAGTAAAATTAAGATTTCCCATTTCCTATTAATTTCGCGCCGTATGGAAACCGATTCCTTAAGAAGGAGAGTATGTAGATACTCGTAACACAAAAGTATATACAGCGTGATTTTTTTAACTGGTTGGTTGGTAAAATCCGGTCAGATGGGCAATCACTCGCAGTGAGGGTCGCTGGTAGCCAATGGATGCGAGATGCACAGGACCGGTTGTTGTGGCGACGCTTGGGGGAGGCCTATGTCCAGCAGTGGACGCCTATCGGCTGATATGATGATGAGGCAGTCGCTCCATGTAAAATGCTGGTAATCAGCTGTACCCCTATAGACAAACTGATGGAGTATGATGAAATTTAGATCCATAACAGAAACTGTCCGTGTCTGTAGTTTTTTACTTGTTCTTCTCCATAGAGATCTAGGCTATGGAAGGTGCAAACAGCTTCATGTTATTGACTGACTGACTTTAACAGTGAAAAAGGTTTATCCTTACTAATATTATAAATGCGAAAGTAACTCTCTCTGTCTGTCTGTTTGTCTGTCGCGCTATCACGCCAATACTACTGAACCGATTTAAATGAAATTTTCTACAGAGATAGTCTAGAGCCTGAGAAAGGACATAGTTTTATCCCAGGAATATGTTCCCTAAGGACCACGCGGGCGAAGCCGCTGGCAGAAGCTAGTTTGATATAAATGCTTTGACTTGAGACTTTGTTTGGTCATTTTTGTTTAAGAAAACTTTGTCTTAATTACATTTTTAAATTAAGGCTAAAATTTGTTCAACTTTGATAATTTTTACTTGACTGTCTTGATTTTTTTTATTTTTAATTGGTTTAATTCATTAATATTGTTAGTTTATAATCTATATCTATACGAATATTATAAAGAAGTAAAGTTTGTGAGTTTGTGAAGTTGTAGGGGGTAATCTCTGGATCTACTGAACCAATTTTGAAAATTCTTTTACCAATAGAAAGCCACGTTGTTTGTGAGTCGCATAAGCTGTATATTAACATTATTATTAGCTGTATATTGTTGTGTATTAGCTGTATATTATTAATTGTTAACCTGAAAAATTAAAGGACTTTTTCGTGGTAGTCAGATTTGCAAAGGAAGTCGAAGTAAAAACAGTATTTGCACGGGTCAGCTGGTTCATTAGAAAACGATTGCTTACGTTTGTTAGTTTTTAACAAACAACATAAAACTGGAGATCCAATGAATTTCAAAATTGGCTGTTATAAAAAAAAAACAGCCTATATAAAGTATCTTAAAAAAGCCATTTTGTCTCAAGATTGGTAATTTCCTTCACAAGATGTTATGTGTGATCAATAGGAGGCAATATGTAATCAAGTTTATTCTCAAAAGACTCCATTTTGAAATAATAATGAAGTAAGGAACTCATTTAAGAGCCTCACGGTGTTTCATGCAAACTTTCAAGATCTTATGCTTGGAAATAAATACTCCAATGTTTGTGAAACTTTTTAATGACTGTAATTAATATAAGTTGATATGATGTACAATCAAATTATATAAAACTAGTTGACCCGCGCAACTTCGTCTGTGTCACCATTTTCATTACTGCTCCGTCCTATAGCGTTCCTCGATAAATGGGCTATCTAACAGTAAAAAAAATTTTCAAATCGGACCATAAGTTCTGAGATTAGCGCGTTCAAGTAAACAAACAAAAACAAACTCTTTAGCTTTTATATTATTAAGTATATAGATTAACAAAATACACTAAACTTGCAACAAACTAAAATATAGCATTAACAATTTGTCCTCAACGCTGTCAGCTGGTAATGTGGCCAAATGATTGCCAGCATTGCCACGTTGTATGGCAATACATGATAGAAGTGGTCTAGAGTAAATAAAACGGAACGTCTTTACACTACGAATTATTTAATCATCATCTGCCTAGCCTTTTCCCAACTATATTGGAGTCGGCTTCCAGTCAAACCGGATTCAGCTGAATACCAGTATTTTACGTGAAGCGGCTGCCTACCAGACCTCCACAACCCATTAAACGGGTAACACAGTATTTCTTGGCAAGACTGGAGTCAGATTTACTGGCTTCTGACAATCCGTAACGACTGCCAAAGATTTAGAAATGACAGCCGGGACCAACGGCTTAACGTGCTTTCCGAGGCACGGAGGAAACTCGGTATGTTAAGATGGTCACCCATCCACAGACCAACCTTGGCAAGCGTTGCTTAACCTTCAAGATCGATCCGTGCGGCTGTTATTGTTTAGCCACGAGCTCCTCGGCGGGCTACTGCCCACTACGAATTATTTAATCAGACTAAAGAAAAAACAGGCTACAGGTCTCTACACATCAATCAATATATATATAACTAGTTGACCCGCGCAACTTCGTCTGCGTCACCATTTTCATTACTGCTCCGATCCTATTGGTCTTAGCGTGATGATATATAGCCTATAGCGTTCTTCGATAAATGGGCTATCTAACAGTAAAAGATTATTATTATTATGTGTGACTTAAGCTAAGCGTAGGTATTATAAACAAACTAGTTTTTGCCCGCGACTTCGTATGCGCATATCCCGTTCCCGTAAGAATTCCGAAAAATCCTTTCTTAGTGCTCCCCTACACTCCCCAAGAACCTGCATGACAGATTTCAGCTTTCTACGACCAGTAGTTTCGGCTATGCGTTGTCTGTCAGTCAGTCACTCACTCAGTAATGGTAGAATCTATACTAATATATAGGTAAAGCTGAAGAGTTTGTTTGTTTGTTTGCTTGAACGCGCTAATCTCAGGAACTACTGGTCCGATTTGAAAAATTATTTCAGTGTTGGATAGCTCATTTATTGAGGAAGGCTATAGGCTCATCACGCTAAGACCAATACGAGCGGAGCAGTAAGGAAAATTGTGAAGCAGACGAAGTTCCGCGGGTCAACTAGTGTTTAATATTGTTCGGTGATTGACTCGAACAATAGAAAATATCTTTATCGTCATCCGAACAATTTTTCATACAAACAAAATACGTAGGAACTGTAATACCAGCAAAGATACAGGTCGCCAGCAAACACACAGCACCGCTTTTATGAAAATAGTAAACAAGGGATACATTACGGAGATTGCGAGCGCAGTTCAAACGGAAACCGTGTCCATATTAGTGATATGAAAAATGTTCTTCACACGTGGATTGGAGTCTTTCGCAAATAGTTTGGGCTTTAATCTTGATAGTGAATTTGCGTGGAGGTTTTAGTTCGGCCTCCAGAGTACGAACCACGGTACACTTGCACCGCGAAAGGCACTCGTGCGAATTCAACCATTCTTCCGTTACTGGTGTCTGACAGACAACGCACAGCCGAAACTACTGGTCGGAGAAAGCTGAAACTTGGCATGTATGTAGCTTCCTTACTCTCCGTGGGAGAGCATTGAGAGAGGATTTCCCAAAATCCCTACGGGAACGTGAAAACACGGCATAATTGCGTACGTAGTCGCGGGCAAAAACTACTTTATTATATTTTTTTTGGGACTAACCTGTCACACTATTCGCACAACACTAGAAACGCCATTATAACAAAGCTTGATGAGTACCGGTGCGATTTTTTTTTTTTTTTGGACTAGCTTCTGCCAGCGGCTTAGCCCGCGTGGTGTCTAGGGTACATACTCCCGGGATAAAAGTAGCCTATGTCTTTTCTGAGGCTCTAGTCTATCTCTGTACTAAATTTCCTTGTATCGGTTCCGTAGTTTTGGCGTGAAAGCGCGAAAGACAGACAGAGTTACTTTCGCATTTCAAATATTAGTAAGGATTTGTAACCTTGAACTCAATGAAAATTTGTCTTGTCAAGACCTAAACATGGATTTATTATTCACACTTTTACATGTTGTACTACTTCCTGTTCAAACTTGTTCAAAAGTATATTCCTCAAAATATTGCTCCTTGTCTTGTCAGACATAGACTAGCCAGTCGTCACGGCTAGCGGGGAAAAATGTCAAACCATTGACAAGTGACGTGAGCAGTAAAGAGGAAATGTCACCGAGACCCTCTTCTAGAATTTGACGGTAGCAACGTTGAACCAAAGTTTAAACGGCCAAGCACGAATATTTTTGACGTTACAGCAACGTAACTTACAATTATGCTGTAACTACGAGTATGACACTCGTTTTGCTCATAATATTTATTTGAATTTAATACTTATGTTCATATTTTTGTATTATACAAATGGTGTATGTAGCAAAAATTAAACTATGGGTTTGTAGTTTTTAGGGTTCCGTACTCAATGGGGTACCCTACGGAACCCAATTACTAAGCCTCCGTTGTCCGTCCGTCCGTATGTCTGTCAGCGAGGACCGTAATAGGTAGATAGTTGAAATTTTCACGGATTGTGTATTTCTATTGCTGCTATAACAACAAATAATAAAATTTTATGGTACGGAACATTGCGTGTCCAACGCGTACTTGGCCAGTTTGTTTTACCTTTTTAAAATTCACTTCTATTAACGATACTGTAACGTCACTATTATATTATTACGTTTGCACATACCTAGAGAGAATTCGAAGGAATTAATAATATTTGTAGGTGGTTACTGATTTTATAAGTGTGTGAACTCGTGGCTGTTATTATTTAGCTACTAGTTGACTCGCGCAACTACGTCCGCGTCACAATTTTCATTACTGCTCCACTCCTATTGGTCTTAGCGTGATGATATATAGCCTATAGCCTTCCTCGATAAATGGTCTATCTAACACTGAAAGAATTTTTCAAATCGGACCAGAAATTTCTGAGATTAGAGCGTTCAAGTAAACAAACAAACTCTTCAGCTTTATATATTAGTATAGATATAGATTTTCTGTTAAATAATAAAATAAAATAAATTATTTATTTCGGATAACCTACTAAGATCCCACGGTGTTAATAAAATTTCCTGTAATTAATTTTAGCAAATCCATTCAATAAGCAAATTAATGATTATTTAATGAACTATCTAAAAGCGTTCATCACCCACATAAAGTCTCAGAATACGAGAGTAGGTGTTCTCCGTCACTGTCCTCAGAATACTGTTGTAAGTAACGTTTGTCTAGGTTAGTCTGTGGTTGGGTCACCATCTTAACATATTCCTCACCCGTGCTTTGGAAAGCACATTGAGCCTTTGTTCTTGATTATCATTAATTGTAGATCTTTGACAATCTTTACAAACAGTTTGAAGCCAGGAAATCTAATCTTGCCAACAGGTACCGTGTTACTCAGTTAATGGGTTGTGGAGTTCTAGTAGGCAGCCGCTCCACGTAAAATACTTGTATTCAACTGAATTCGGTTTGATTGGAAGCCGACCCCAATATAGTTGGGAAAAGGCTGGACATATTCATTGTATCTCTATTTACATAATTTTCTTTCGACAGCTGGGTAACGAATGCCTAGTACGAATATTTATCCCCAAAATCAGCACTTACAAAAAATGCCAAAAATAATTCATCAGCCTAAAAGCCTTGTAAAAAGAAATAGGAAGCTCAAAAATCATGACGCGAATAAAATTCACGTTTTTCCTTTTGTTTGCATAAAATATAGCAAAAGAAATTTTGTCGTTTCACCTTAAAAGAAAAAAAGAAATGCCTTTGAATTAAAAAGAAACCAACAAACAGACACGTTGGATCATGAATATTAAGAATTCCATTATTTTAATTAAAGAGAATTTTCTTTTGGGCTTATAAATAATTCCCTGTGCCTTATTTGAGCGAAAAAAAAGAATGAAAATATTTTTGTAACCGATTTTTATTTTGTTTATCAATTCAACTTTAGGCGTCGTTGTAATACAAAGTGTAAATAATCGATTTTCGTACATAATTAATTTGGCAAAACCGAAAGGCACCCTATGTCAACGGGACGAGACGATCGGGTTTGCACTATATCTCGCAATTAGTGATCGCGACAAATCGCGTATTACCGCGATGAAAGTGTTTATTACGACAATCCCTTCGACCTCCGATAGGGTCCTAAACACGAATACCTAAGAGGCCAAGCACACGGCGTATTTTAAACGCGCCGACGAGACACATTTTACGAGCGCGCGCATTCTGCGTTTTAGATGACCAAAAAGCAGTGCTGTCTGCAACCGAATTTCGTTAAAAAACGCGTTAGTGCGCGTCATCTGTACGTCCTCGACGCGTAAAAAACGCCGTGAGCAAAGGCCCATAGTGCTAACTTGTATGGCATATGATTCTCCAAAAGTGATAAGATTATCCGTTTGTTTGTTCTCACGGGGATATCTTTGGAATGGTTCATCCAAATACGTGAATTATTTCACTGATTAGAACATTGCACTATGGAGGAGCTTGTGGCTAAATAATAACAGCCGCACGCGTCGATCTTTAAGGTTAAGCAACGCTTGCCAAGGTTGGTCTGTGAATGGGTGACCATCTTAATATACCGAGTTTTCTCCTTTGGTCCCGGCTGTCATTTGTAGATCTTTGGCAGTCGTTACGGATTGTCAGAAGCCAGTGAATCTGACTCCAGTCTTGCCAAAAAGTACCGTGTTACCTAGTTAATGGGTTGTGGAGGTCTGGTAGGCAGCCGCTCCACGTAAAACACTGGTATTTAGCTAAATACGGTTTGACTGGAAGCCGACCCCAATATAGTTGGGGGAAAGGCTAGGCAGATGAGGACATTGCATTATTGAATTGTTGAGTACCAAAGACTACTTTTGTATTTTGTTAAAATGCATACTTTTAATCTTTTCATCCCGGTGTTATGTACCCAAGTATAATTTATCGAACTTAAGGGTGGGTGCCTTTCCACCAGAGATGTGCTATGCAGCTGAGCTGCGAGAATGCAAAAGCTAAGCTACGAAACTATGTGACCGTTTCCATTGAAGCTAAGCTATGTAGCGGAGCAAGTAAGATGTGCTATGAAAATGCGCCGCCGCACGGTAGCTGTGCGAGGAAGATGCGCAGCTCGAGCTATGCGACGTATCGACAATAGAGAAGGCATGCACTGCTCTGCACATAGTTACACAACTCGCTAATATCCAAAGCACGCATCCATAACTCGCATCCATAGCTCGCATCCATAGATCGCATCCATAGCTCGCATGCATAGCTCGCATCCATAGCTCGCATCCATAGCTTGCATCCATAGCTCGCATCTATAGCTCGCAACCAAAGTTCGCATCCATAACACGCATCCATAGCACGCATCCATAGCTCGCATCCATAGCTTGCATCCACAGTTCGCATCCATAGCTCGCATCCATAGCTCGCATCCATAGCCCGTATCCATAGTTCGCATCCATAGCTCGCATCCATAGCTCGCATCCATAGCTCGCATTCATAGTCCGCATCCTTAGCGAGCATTCCATAGCTCGCATCCATAGCTCGCATCCATAGCTTGCATCCATAGCTCCAATCTACAGCTCGCAACCAAGTTCGCATCCATAGCCCGCATCCATAGTTCGCATCCATAGCTCGCATCCATAGCTCGCATCCATAGCTCGCATCCATAGCGAGCATTCCATAGCTCGCATCCATAGCGAGCATTTCATAGCTCGCATCCATAGCTCGCATCCATAGCTTGCATCCATAGCTCGAATCTACAGCTCGCAACCAAAGCTCGCATCCACAGCTCGAATCTACAGCTCGCAACCAAAGCTCGCATCCACAACTCGCATCCATAGCCCGCATCCATAGTTTGCATCCATAGCTCGCATCCATAGCTCGCATCCATAGCTCGCATCCATAGCTCGCATCCATAGCTCGCATCCATAGCCCGCATCCATAGCGAGCATTCCATAGCTCGCATCCATAACTCGCATCAATAGCTTGCATCCATAGCTCGAATCTACAGCTCGCAACCAAAGCTCGCATCCATAGCTCGAATCTACAGCTCGCAACCAAAGCTCGCATCCACAACTCGCATCCATAGCTCGCATCCATACCTCGCATCCATAGCTCGCATCCATAACTCACATCCATAGCTCGTATCCATAGCTTGCATCCATAGCTCGCATCCATAGCTCGCATGCATTGCTTGCATCCATAGCTCGCATCCATAGCTCGCATCCATAGCTCGCATCCATAGCTCGCAACCATTGCTTGCATCCATAGCCCGCATCCATAGCTCGCATCCATAGCACGTATCCTTCCATATTAAAAACGTAGCTTAGTTAAATCAGTTTCGACTAGTGCTATGCTAGGTGAACCAATGAATATGATTGGAGGATATCAAACGCATTCATAACAACGTTTCATAGCACAACTCTGGTGTAAAAGCAGCCTAAGAGCCAACCGCTAACAGTACTCTATACTAATATTATAACGCTGATGAGCTTGTCTGTTTGATTAAACACGCTAATCTCTGGAATAACTGGTTGGAATTGAAAAATTCTTTGGATACTCTTGGATACTCGTTGGATAGCCATCGAGGAAAGCTATTGGCTTTATAAACTCACGTTACAGCCATAGTATCTAAGCTAAGAGTTTGTTTGTTTGCTTGAATGCGCTAATCACAGGAACTACTGGTCCGATTTGTAAAACTATTTTGCTTATTTTTTGTAACACATTCAGACAAACTGCAAATTGTTATTGAATAAATAAAATGAAATTAATAGGAACGGATGAAAAATGTGACACACGCAAAGTTGCGCGGGTCAACTAGTTTATTATAATTCAGAAAACTTTGAACTACCAAAATACTTCTATAAAAAAATTATTCTATCTAACTCGATAAATTTTGTATTCAAAACTTTGTCCCAACTTATTCAGCGTCGATCTCACTGTACGGTCTATAAATATAAATAAATATCGAACTTATTTCAATACTCATTTCAATATAGGGATCCGTCTAGTTTATTGTCGTAACTATTGTATGAGGTTGCGGAATTTGTTCCAAAGAGTCACCGTGGTCGTGGAAGGCAAAAAGGAGTTATGAAGTAACACGGGTGTGTTTTAGTCAGTAAGAGTCTGACACTCCCTTCCGTTCTGCCCAGAGCGAAAGGAGTCATTTGATGATTCCCCATCCTTAAAAAAAGGATTCGGGCGTAGGTAGCTATGACTGCACCACAGTAGTAATTACTGCGTTTTTCAACTATCAGCGTTTATATTGCTCTGCCAGTTTCTAAAATATACGATTGTTAGTAAAGTGTTTCTCTCTCTTTTTTTTCCTCCAAGCAACACTTCAATGCAGAAATCACAGGCACATGACTTTAATCATTTAAGATCCATTTTCCAACCTTTTTCATTTCAAAAGGTAAACTGAATGTTCTATGTCTTTTATTAGAAGTGACGGAACTCTCCCAAAGGGTCTCGCCTACATACTTCCTATAGCCTTTGTTTTGTTTTTTCCTTCATAGCGGCCTTTCCACATGGGTTTTCTTGACGCGACGACCTCGCGCGCTGACGCGTTTCAGACGCAGCAAGTACTGTTTTTGTTTGTCATCTACATCGCCGTGAGCGCAAGTTCGTAAAACTTGTGTCGTTGGCGGGTTAAAAATATGCCATGTGCTGAACTCTAAATAATTTAATTGAATTGAATTTATAATTTAAATCATCAAAACATATGAAATAAAATAAAATATTTAAAAATTCAATTCAAGAAAAATTTCATGAAAAATAAAATAACTGGATTGAGACCAACTGGAATAATAGGCTCTTAAATTGTAGGTACAGAATCAGGGGACCCATAAAGTTAAGGTGCGCTCGTCAACTGTTTCAAATGGAATCGATATTGAAATTAAATGCCTTACTTTTACATAAATAGGGGTCTTTTGAAGATGTACTTCAAGATTAACTTGTAAGAAGCAGTAGCCAGTAAAAAAATACTAAAAGGAAAAAGATGAGACAGCGTAGTTTATTTATTTAGGTTACCATTTTAGAATGGACGTTGATATTTTAAATAATTGAAACACTGGTCGATGACCACAAAAATATCTTCCGAAATAGCTACTTTATTGATGTCGGAAAGAGTCTAAATCTACAGTTGACTTAAAATACTTACGTAAATTTGGATATAAAAAATAATTTCTCCGTTATTGTCACCAGAGAGCTCTGATATTGAATTTTCTAAATATTGGACCCATTAAACTGGATTGAGACCAACCGGAAAAATTGCAAGTTCACAAAACAAACCTTAATATCAAAACCTTTCTTTACTTTAAATCCACAGGCTGACCGTATCACATAAAAATAACCTCAGAACGGTACCACTGGCCCATAAAACCGTTGCGTCTACTGTCGTAGCAATAAAAATAGCTCTGACGACCACAAACTGTAGATACAGAGTCGTAAAAATGAGGTTTTTTAGGAGACACACTTCCTGTATGCATTGTTGAAGAAAATTTTGATGTGTTGTGCTTTTCTGGGTATCTTTTGTCCTTTAAAATAATAATAAGTAAGTTATGTTTATAATATGTGCTTTGGAAAGAAGCACCGAGCACGCAAGACTATTGAAAGACATTACCATTTGGCCCCTAGCTCGTGGCTAAATAATAACAGCCGCACGGGTCGATCTTAAAGGTTAAGCAACGCTTGCCAAGGTTGGTCTGTGGATGGGTGACCATCTTTTCGTCGAATTTCCTCCGTGCCACGGAAAACACGTTAAGCCGTTGGTTCCAGCTGTCATTTGTAGATCTTTGGCAGTCGTTACGGATTGTCAGAAGCCAGTAAATCTGACTCCATTCTTGCCAAGAAGTACCGTGTTACCCAGTTAATGGGTTGTGGAGGTCTGGTAGGCAACCGCTCCACGTAAAACACTGGTATTCAGCTGAATCCGGTTTGACTGGAAGCCGAACCCAATATAGTTGGGAAAAGCCTAGGTAGATGATGATGATGATTACCATTTGGCCCCATATGAGACTTACGGTCCTTGAGAGGTTCAAATTTAATAACATCATTTATTTGCATAAAATGCGGTAGAAATAGATGTTATAATAATATAATTAAGTGCAAAGGCACATTCCGCCATTTAGTGATGACATGTAAATATTAAATCTATTAACTTGTTCTAGTATCACTAAAACAGGAAATAAATAAATATATTATTGTCGCCATTTATCTTATGTATCTTAATCTAACATAATTATTATGCATCGTATATGTATTGCACAAAAGGTACTCTGATTTCCAACATAAGCTTGAGCTTGTATTTTGGGAAACAGTGTTCAGCCACAGGAAGATTCACACAGTAACATACTCGTACAATAGTTATAATATAGGTACACAGAAAATAAAAGTGTCCGGTATTACATTCTTGAGTTCTACAGAAAGTAGCAATATGCACATGAGTCACAGAAAAGAGAACTAAATGACAGGACGGATTTTGGCCACAGTGGCCAATCTCCGTTAAGATTGGCCACTGTGGCCAAAATCAATCAAAAGACGCAGGAGATAATATAGTGCAAAAGTTTGTGCGCTAACACAGCTTCACTCTCTGTTCCTTAACTCTCATATTTCGATGGTGCGAGCGGCAATCTGACGCAAGGCGTTGGTCCTGCATCTGATCTCTCCGCGCAAAACACGTAAAGCCTTTGACTATTTCGTGCTCTTTTTTCGGTTTCGAACAAAAAACGGAACCCTTAAAAGATAACTCGGGTGTCTGTCTGTCCATCTGTCACAGCCAGTTTTCTCCGTATCCACTCGACCGATTCTGTTGAAATTTGGTACAAATATGGACTTCTGTGACCCAAACACGGACGTGTTACGTAAATTAATATTTTTTTAGTATGGGGGTCACTTTTGGGTGTCAAACTAAAAATAAATCTAAATTTTTTTTTGTATTAGAGTTTTGATCATATTTTTTTCACAAGTTTTGAAGTTATTCAAGAAATTAGACGAAAAATTACTTTTTCCTCGCTTATCTCCAAAACTTCTGAGCTTGCTAGCTAAAAAATTGGAGATAATATATCTTTACCTATAAATTAAAGGAAAATCTATAAGAATTCTATAGTGTTAAAATAATATGTTAAAAAAAAATTCATTCGGAACCCTTTGCACGCGAGCCCGACTCGCACTTGGCCAGTATTTTTTATTTTAGTTGCGTTTGCTCTTGACTCTGGTCTAGGTCAGAGATGACAGAGACAAAGTCTACGATAGAGCGAGTTTACCCAGAAGGAGCCTGTTCACTCTGACTTTTAAACTTTTTTAACTTTTGTACTTTCTGTACGCCGATGGCTAGTCTTCGTTGTGAATGGTCGCCAAGGCCGAAATCGGTCAGGAGAGGACTATAAATAATAAAAAACTTCTTGTCAAGACTGCTGGTAAGATCTTCTGGCTTTAGATAACCTAAAGTTAATAAAAGTAATCTACAAATGGTAGTTGGAACCAACGGCTTTTTTTTAAGGATGGGGAATCATTAAACTCCTTCCGCTCTGGGTGCAGCAGAAGGGAGTGTCAGATTCTTACTGACTGAAACCCATCCGTGTTCCTCCTCGTGCCCTTTGCGTTCCAGGGCCGCGGTGACTCTTTCAAACAAATTTTGCAGCGAGACCAACGGCTTAACGTGCTTTCCGAGGCACGGAGGAGTCTCGGTACCTAATAGTTGGCCATCTGCAGACCAAACTCGGCAGCCTAAAATTAGCCACAAGTTTCCACTCTCAGAAATGCCACGCAAAAACCGAGCACAGCCTGTATATATTAAGTGTTCCAGTTAGATCATTTACAGGCAACGCCTCGGAGAAGTTGGAAATAAGTTTGTTTGATTTCCTTTTTCCTTAATTATCCTAACACATGTAGTTTTAAGGTCTGGATTCCCCTTAGTGATACCAAGGATGGTAAATCATCAAATGACTCCTCCCGCTCTGGGCGGAGCAGGGCCCCAAGCCTGCTATTTTTTATAAATTCGTCATTCCAACACGATCCCATTGTCATTTTGCAAATAGTTCGTAATCTGCTAATTCATAATGGTCGGTCAATGGTCTCGTAATAGCATCGTGGTAGAAAGTCATTTTCGTATTGCCATTATTATAAAACCCGTTAGTAGACATCATCTTCGAAAAATTACTACTAAATCTAATTTAATTTATGCCAGATTTCTTTTAAATATATTTCTACATATTATTTATTAATTTGTCATGTAGGAGATTACCATTATATGCTATTTCTTTCAATGGAGTGTCAGTGGCTGACCATTGGAAAGTCATAATGACGCTTTTATATTAGTAGATTACCAAACTTGTCAAACTCAACAGTTATGAAATCAGTGATTGATCAGTGGTGACTATTGTAATAGCAGACTTGAGGCCCAGAAGGAAGAGACTCTTACTGACTAAAACCTATCCATGTTCCTCCTAATGCCCTTTGCATCCCAGGGCCGCGGTGACTCTTTCGAACAAATTCTGCTACCCTGGCAAGCTTAGTGACACCCTCAAGATGGACCCGTGTAGCTGTTATTATTAGTCAAGATACCCCCACAACAATTACTCCATCCCAAAAATCCAGATTACTCCACGAGAGTACAACAAAAATTCTCATCGCCCCAACCCCACATGCTAGCTAATAACAAGTTTCAACAGACAAAAGCGCAACCAGCGCTTTGCAGTGCTGCCGATTAAAAATGTCGCTTTTTGCTCGAAAGCCATAATTGAGGCCAGTTGGACTCGAGCCAGGCCGTCCAAGTTTACAGCGCTGTCGAATTTACTGTATTAGCTTGAAGCTGCTGATATTTTTTTGAGTTGTTGTTAAATTTTAGGACATATTTATACTGTACTTTTTCCGCGGCTTTGCTCGCGTGATTATAGATTTTTGCAAAAAAGAACATTGAGGATTTTATATATTTTGGTGTACAATAAAGCATATTTAAATACATAAATTGAAATTATCACATACGCATTCATAATATAAGTTAGCATAAGATGACGTTTTAGTGAGGAGCTCGTGACTAAGTAATAACAGCCGCAGGGGTCGATTTTTAAGGTTAAGCAACGCATGCCAAGGTTGGTCTGTGGATGGGTGACCATCTTAACCTATCGAGTTTCCTCCATGTCTCGGAAAGCACGTTATATCGTTCGTCCCGGCTGTCATTTGTAGATCTTTGGCAATCGTTACGGATTGTCAGAAGCCAGTAAATCTGACTCCAGTCTTGCCAAGAAGTACTGTGTTACCCAGTTACTGGTAGGCAGCCGCTTCACGTAAAATACTGATATTCAGCTGAATCCGGTTTGACTGGAAGCCGACCTCAATATAGTTGGAAAAAGGCTAGGCAGATGATGATGACAAGATGTCGTTTTAAATAGAGTTAATAAAATAGAAAGCATTGTTCAGCAAAAACTGTCGACGAATGTTTAGCCATAGGTAAAATATTATAGTTTGTACGACCTTATTAAGTTATAGCACAGTATCTCCCCTGAAACAAAGCAATGTATGCTTTAACAAATACGCAGTAAAAGGTCAAACGATATATTTTAATTCCGGTAGTGCACTCCTGTGAGATGATTTTCGACTACTTTCACGCGGACAAATCGATCAATCTGCCACGCCTTTTCCCAACTCTGTTAAGCACAATCCAAATATATAAAGGCGCGTTCAGACGGCGCGAGCTAGCACGATCCCACGCGAGCCGCACCATTAGTGTAGATACGGCTCGGCTAAATCCGAACGCTAGTCTACTCGTATAAACCGCGCGTATCAAACGATGGATCGTACGAACTTTGCCGAGCCGTGCCGAACGTAGGCTGTTTAAATGGTGCCTGGCGCGCTGAATCGTACGCCGAGCATCGACTCGCGTGTTTGCGCACCGAGCCGAGCCGTTTAAACGGACTACATTCTTACGTGACTGAGTGAGATCACTGAAATTTGGCATGTAGTTCCTTGGGGAGTTCAGGGAGCAGGATCTTCCGAAATTCCTTGGAGACCTGGATAAAACGGGGTATGCGCGAACGAAGTCGCGAGCAAAAGCTAGTGTCGTTATAAACTACTAACTGACCCGCGCAACTTCTTCTGCAACACATTTTTCATTTGTGTTCTGCTTTTATTTGTCATAGCGTGATGATTATATGCAGCAGATGGATGCGGACCGCTCAGGACCGGGATGGTTGGCGCTCTTTGGGGGAGGCTTACGTTCAGCAGTGGACGAATGTCGGCTGAAATCATCATGATGATGATGATGATGATTATATAGCCTTCGTCAGTAAATAGGCTAACAAACACTAAAATAATTATTCAATTCGAACCAGTAGTTCCTGAGAAGAGTGCGTTCAACCAAACAATCAAACTCTTCAGCGATATGTAATACTAGTTGACCCTCGCAACTTCGTCTGCGTCACAATTTTCATTACTGCTCCTCTCCTATTGGTCTTAGCGAGATGATATATAGCCTAAAGCCTTCCTCGATAAATGGCCTATCTAACACTGAAATAATTTTTCATATCGGACCAGTAGTTCCTGAAATTAGTGCGTTCAAGCAAACAAACAAACTCTTCAGCATAGTAAATTAGTATATAAGGTACTAATTGACCCGCGCAACTTCGCTGCTCCGCTCCTATTGGTCTTAGCGTGATGATATATAGCCTATAGCCAAAGACTGTCAAAGATGGTGGTAATATAAATTACTAGTTGACCCACGCAACTTCTTTTGCGTCACAATTTAAATTACTGATCCGCTCCTATTGGTCTTAGCGTGATGATAAATAGCCTATAGCCTTCCACAATAAATGGGCTATCTAACACTGAAAGATTTTTTCAAATCGGACCAACAGTTCCTGAGATTAGCGCCTTCAAGTAAACAAACTCTTCAGCTTTATATATTAGTATAGATAAGATTAAAGTATAAATTCACTCATAATCAACTGAAAATTTCACACTAATTAAGAAAGCCCTATTCTGACATTAAATTAGGAACTTTCGGTTGTAAAACCATTTTATTCTTATTATTTAATTTTAATGAAAACAACCAGCAAACTATCTCTCCTTCACAATGAAACTCAATAAGCTCGATATTTATTAATAAACGCGCCAGACGAGAGGCGTCGCTCAAATTGGATGAAACCTAACGACTGACCATCGACATGTTTGTGAACGACTCTGACGACATTAACTGGGCTCGCTTCATGGAAAACTTTGTTAATATTACTGTTACTAAGAAATAACAATAATAATAACAGCTGCACAGGCCGATCTTCAAGGTTAAGCAACGCATGCCAAGGTTGGTCTGTGGATGGGTGACCATCTTTACATACCGAGTTCCCTCCGTGCCTCGGAAAGCACGTTAAGCCGTTGGTCCCAGCTGTCATTTGTAAATCTTTGGCAGTCGTTACGGATTGTCAGAAGCCAGTAAATCTGACTCCAGTCTTGCCATGAAGTACCGTGTTACCCAGTTAATGGGTTGTGGAGGTCTGGTAGGGAGCCGCTCCTGGTAAAATACTGGTATTCAGCTGAATCTAGTTTGACTGGAAGCCGACCCCAATATAGTTGGGAAAAGGCTAGGCAGATGATGATGATGATGACTGTTACTAAGAAATCATCGTGAATGAAATCATTGTTAAATTTTGAGGAGTACGGGTCAATCGAGGTCGGTCCGCGGATGGGTGACCAACTTAACATACCCAGATTCCTCCGTGCTATGATTTTCTTAACTGGGCACGCTTCATGGAAAACTTTGATGATATGTCTGTCGCTAGGACCTTTTTATCTGGGATTGCATTAAGAATAATACTATGCTTTTTCCTAGTCACTATTATGTTTAAAGCTGGCCAAGAGTCGGACTCTCACACAAAGGGTTCCGTATCATAAACCGAAAAAAAAAACACGTTTTTTGTATGATTTCCCTCTTTATATTTTAATTTATTTTTTATTATTTGTTGTTGTAGCGGCAATAGAAAAACTCACAGTATTAAAATTACAACTGTCTACCTATTACGGTTCTTAAGATACAGTCTGATGACAAACATGAAAGCTTACACCAATTAAAACTGGTTCCTTCGACGGAAAAGTAATTAGAATAAATGGAAAAAGACTTCTTCAGATTCATTTAAAACGGAGTGGCAAGCAAAAATCCCATTTCCGAGAAATCGCTTCGGTAGAGTTTTTTGCGTGACAGCCACAAAGCTATCCGGAAGTTTCAAAATGGCGGAATACGGAATGATTTTCACACGTCGCGTCGCGTTGGATTGATGATTACAGTTTTCTTTTTAGGGTTCCGTGCCTCAAAAAGAAAAAACGGAACCCTTATAGGATCACTTTGTTGTCCGTCCGTCTGTCTGACAATTTTTTTTATGTCGGGAACATGAAGAGGTATCGAGTTGGAATTTAAATTATATACTCAGGCCTACGTTCCCTTGAAGCGGTAAAAACATCTTTTTTATAAGTTTCCATAAATAAAGATATGGCCGTTTCTCTCTGCCTAGCCTTTTCCCAACTATATTGGGGTCGGCTTCCAATCAAACCAAATCAAAGATATGGCCGTTTATGCTGCAAAAAACGAATATTTCGACACTCTCATGAGAATCAAAATTCATAGGGTATTTCCCGTAGATCTAGAACTATACAATTTGGTAAGTAATATCGTCTTATACTACAGGTATAGAGTAAAGTCTAAAAACTATATATTTGTGATTAAATCATGAAAAATATAGCCTTTATTTAAAGTACGTAATAAATCATTGAGCACTAATTGGATTCAAAATATAGGTAGGTACTTAAAAAAAATGAGTGTTATTCCGAGTAACATTTAACATTTATTTCATCAAAATCGACTCACAAAATTAGAAGATATTGAATTTTTATGTTTAAGAAGAAACTTCCTGATGCATTCTAATTAGTCAAAGCGCCATCTATTGAGAAAAGCATAATGCACGAAAGCATGAAAATAACACCTTAACAAATTGTTAAGTTATTTGTTAAACTTCTAATACGTACCAAAATAATAGTAAGGTATTAATTAATTAATACCTTATCGTTATTAATCATAACATAATTACGTTCTTTAACGTCTTCCGCTACCAAATACTTGTCTTGTCAGTTTAAGAAATGGTCGATAGATGGCGCTGCACTGATAACGCGTTTTTATGAATTACGGTGTTAATATTTTCCATTGGAAAACAAACCTCATACGATTTGTATCAGCGCAGCGTTGTAGGTCTTGCTTGAAAATTGCCTGCTATGGCCAAAACCGTTAGTCTAGTTCTTAGCTCGAAAAAAACTGCGAGACTTGATTCCTGAACTATTTATAATACGTACCTACAAATTTGTACGGAACCCTCAGTGCGCGAGTCCGACTCGCTCTTGACCGTTTTTTTTTTTAATTGAGGTGGGTTTGCTCTTGACTCTAGTTTAGGTCAGAGATACTCTACGATGGAGCGAGCTTACCCATAAGAAGCCTGTTCACTCTGATTTCAAAGAGATGAAGGTTGTACGCGCTTTGCTGTGCGCAGTATAAAAGACGTTTGGAAACGCTTAGTGCGAATTTGTGGAATAGCAACAGGGACTGACAACTGCAAGTGACCATCGGAAATACGGCGATGTTTTTTGTAAAGTTTGTTATTAAGCTCGTGGCTTAATAATAACAGCCACACGGTCGAGGTTTAGTAACGCTTGCTGAGGTTGGTCTGTGGATGGGGTGACCATCTAAACATACCGAGAATCCACCGTGCCTTGGAAAGCACGCTAAGCCGTTAGTCCCGATTGTCATTTGTAGATCTTTGGCAGTCATTACGGATAGTCACATGACGTAAAAACGGACACCAGTCTTGCCAAGAAGTACTGTGTTACCCAGATGATGGGTTGTGCAGAACTGGTGGGCAGCCGCTCTATGGAAAAAAATCATAAGTTGTAGCTGCATCCTCATATAAGGTGAGACTGGAAAGCAGGATGAAGGGGGACAGGCTTTTCAAATTAGTGTTTACATCGGTCGTATTTATCACAATTTTCAAAACCATAGGAACTTCTGATATTTCGTACAGGACTTTATGACAACAAATTACAAAATAACGACGTTATTATTCAGCTTTTTTTATTGGTAACACAAACCATTAAATACAGCAAAATCGTTAATACCATAACTCGTTACAAAATTCGAAGCACCAATTTCTTTTATTCCGTGCAACACGTTTCATTCGTAAACGGCATAAAATTTCCCGTTTATTGGTACCAGCTACGTTTCAAATGCAGGAATATTATACCACAAATGAGATCTACCTCCAGAAGGTTAGGTTCGGCTAGGATTGCGGAATTTTCGCAAAGGGCATTTTTTGAAGTACAACTTGAGTGAATTTTAGTCAGTAAGAGTCTGACCTTATCAGTCTTAGCCCTTACGCTCCGCCCAGAGCTGGAAAAGCCACTCGAAGATTTCTCACCGAAAAAAAAAGAAGATCAACTTTGTACATAAATATAACAAAGAGCGAAAACAGAAGCACGCACACGTAGACACATCTCAAACAAAATAAATGCCGATCGCGAGTGCGCTTGCACTCGCTGTACGTGAAGCGTGTCTATGTGTCGTGCATGTTCGTATGTGCGGTGATCTCAAACAAATGCCGATCGCGAGTGCGCTTGTATTAGCTGTCCTTGGAGCATGTCTATGTGTGCGTGCATATTTGTACATGTGGCGATCTCAAACAAATGCCAATAGCGAGTAACCTTGCACTCTACTCTATACATGAATCGTATCTATGTGTGGATGCATTCGATCGTTGTACGAGTATGCAGCCGACCTTTTGTATTTACCTGCTATGTGGTTTAGTAGGAATAATCGCACTTTTCTCGCATCGACGGAGGCCACAAAATAAATACGTTGCCGTGGGATATTGCTCTTTTATTGCAGAAAGTTATACTGGATAAGGGGTGTGACGGATTGACGCGGCGCGATGACGCGGTTGATGTTAAGTGAAGTGGAGTGGTAATGTTTACTGCTGTGTTAAACTCTGTTCATTTTTTTTTTGTATGCCAAGACTGTCAAAGACGGTAATATAAATTATTTATAAGTTCAATGATTAGTAAAACATGTGCTATATCCCTTTTAAGGCATTTTGCTATGCTCTATTATTTCCCCAACGTCGTTGGTGTACACGCCTTTGTTAAATGAATAAATATATATGTGAACAATGATATTTTAGCTTTATATAGGCGCTTAAATAAATTCATGCAATAGAAACAGATTTCAGTTCAGCCCAATGAACCACAAACCCGCTTGTTTTTACCCGCACCAATCCTGCAATGTGTACAACCCCTTAGATACTCGAAGTTCCTCTTTCATAAGTACACAAAAACTACACGAAACATTAAAAGTAAGACCAACAACAAAGTTCCATATAAGCGAAAAGAATTACGACACTTTTAATGTTCTTTTAGTTACTTTATATCTGTGGCATGAAGAATCACTTTCGTATGGAATGGGAATTTTCCCAATATCTTGTATTTTCCCATTTGACACGCCAGGCACGTCGTACTGCATCCACAGCACGTACGGAGCTTCTGATTTTTATTACAACGCTTATTATGTGGACTTCAGATTGTGCTGGTCAAAGGAAAAATATGATATATGTGATAAAATTTGACAGTTGTTTATTTTCCTACTTAAACAATGTGTGTGGTATCCATAGTTACATAGTCTGTCTTGTGTTTTGGCTATACAATACATCTATTTCATTCATCAAATCATTGATTGGTATATTTTGTAAGAAAAACAGGGTCAATCAAACTGCCTATCTTTTTAGGGTTTTGTATACTAAGGGTAACCAACGGAACCCTATTACAAAGACTCCGCTGTCCGTCCATCCGCCCGTCTGTCTGTCAGCGGGCTGTATCTCAAGAACCGTAATAGGCAGGCAGTTGAAATTTTCACAGATTGTGTATTTTTATTGCCGCTATAACAACCAAAAGTAAAAATGAAGGTTTATGGTACGGAACCCTTTGTGTGAGAGTACGACTCGCATTTAACCGGTTTTTTCAATCATCGTTGGATCGGCTTTCTGTCCGGTTGCAGTGGAATACACATTTTATACCTGTGTATTTTACACTAATTGACCAGCGTAACTTCAACTACGCGACATTACATTTACATTTACATTAACGTTCTGCTTCTATTGGTTGTGTTGGCGTGATGTTATATAGACTATAGCCCTAATCGACAAATGGGCTTTTCAACACTTAAATATTTTTCAATTCAACCCAGTCGTTGTTGAGATTAGCGCGTTCAAACAAACAAACTCTTAATCTTTATAATATTAGAATAGATGAACTGACGAGCCTATTTTTTGAATGACTACCAGAATCAATGGCTCAGTGTTTTCCAAGACTAAGAGGGGTTTGGAGATTCCAGAAGAAAAAAAAAACAAACATGCTTGTATAATTACATATTTCTTACTTATTAAAAATTTTATATCTGCATATTGAAATAATTTTTCATATATTTTTAGTCCTTTAAGAATAATATGTTTTAAAGACTCCCAGGTTGTACTGTGGTACCGGGAGCTAGTACCTCGCAGTACCCCAGGAACTGGTTGAGAAATTAAACGCTGATTCAACTTTAAGGATCATTATATTTTTGTGGGCTCGCAAGGAAGACTTTTACAGAACTCTCAATATCAAAAGAATCAAATTCACACGCCATTATTTGAATAATCTTCTAATATTTTTTGATTCTAAAGCTTTCATCGATAAAAGGCTTTACATCCATAGAGGATGTGTTACTACAGTACCTACTTCTGAGGCTGTTATAGTTATTACACAGATCAGTGAAGTGATAACTCATTTATAATCGGCAGTGAACTCATGCGGGCTTGTGTTATGATAATAATGTTCAATTGACTGCTTTGTGCGTCAGGTATATGCTCCATGGAGAGGTGCGCGTGAATTTAATGTATACCGGGCCCCCAACTCATGGTCATCATCATCTGCCTAGCCTTTTCCCAACTATATTGGGGTCGGCTTCCAGTCAAGCCGGATTTAGCTGAATACCAGTATTTTACGAGGAGCAGCTGCCTATTAGACCTCCACAACCCATTAACTGGGTAACGCGGTACTTCATGGTAAGACTGGAGTCAGATTTACTGGCTTCTGACTATCCGTAACGACTGCTTAACGTGCTTTCCGAGGCACGAAGGAAAGTCGGTATGTTAAGATGGTCACCCATCCATAGACCAACCTTGGCAAGCGTTGCTTAACTTGAAGATCTATCCGTGCGGCAGTTCACGCCACGAGCTCCTCTGGTTAAGGCCCCCAACTCATGGTAACGATAGGAAATGTGGTGTTTTAGTCGATAAGAGTCCGACATAACACTCCGTATTCCCCAGACGGAGTGTATTCGTGAGGTTTTCCCGGTTTAGAAACCCTGACACTAGGGTGTGTGGGGCTGTTAGACCTTACTGCCCACACGATAAGAAGACCCTAAAAAAAAACGGTTAAGAGCGACTCGGACTCGCGCACCGGGGGTTCTGTACAACCATACAAAACGTGAAATGTCTTTTCATTTTTATCGGCCTATATTCGACAGAGGGTTTTAATATTGCAGTTTTAGATCAGCGCCATTTTTTGACCAAACCAACGTAATTTTGTAGATGATTTCTGAAAAAAATGTGCTATTTAGAGACATGGTTTTTGTAAAGAATATAGAAGTTTATATAAAGAGAACAGGTAAAATACCTGTTCTCTTTGCATAAACTTCTATTAGGTACATAGAATAATTTCAGATTTTTCTATGCAAACTGCAGAGATAAGGGGAGAACGGATTTTTTTTAAATTTTCAAGTTGTTAGCATTAGTAATCTTGAAATATCCAGCTGTGACAGACGGATAGACTTGGTCAAGCTACATGAGTGACTACGAGCGTTATCGTGGGGTTGCTTCACAGATCAGGTAATGTAATAACTTGGTCCATCTTTTTGACTAGTCAACTTCACTTATTCTAAGGTGCCTGTAAATGGTCTTTTTGGAGAAAATTATTTTGATTTATACACTCAAGCACGAACACACACTAACACTAAAACACACTCTCACGCACACACACACTCAAAACCCATTTGCATAATTCACACAAGTGCGCTCCTTTTTGTATTTTCTTTTCTTTTGTTTTCCTTTTAATTTTCA
Organism: Lacanobia oleracea; assembly: GCA_950371165.1. Taxonomy (NCBI): domain Eukaryota; kingdom Metazoa; phylum Arthropoda; class Insecta; order Lepidoptera; family Noctuidae; genus Lacanobia; species Lacanobia oleracea. The sequence goes on along the minus strand of OX493412.1, from coordinate 6,322,445 downwards.
ATTGCATACATTGTATAATATTAATTGAGGAGCTCGTGGCTAAATAATATCAGCCGCACGGTTCGATCTTTAAGGTTAAGCAACGCTTGCCAAGCTTGGTCTGTAGATGGGTGACCATCTTAACATAACGAGTTTCCTCCGTACCTCGGAAAGCACGTTAAGCCGTTGGTCCCGGCTGCCATTTGTAGATCTTTGGCAGTCGTTACGGGTTATCAGAAGCCAGTAAATCTGACTCCAGTCTTGCCAAGAAGTACCGTGTTATCCAGTTAATGGGTTGTGGAGGTAGTAGAGCGGCTGCCTACCAAGGCAGCCGCTCTACGTAAAACACTGGTATTCAGTTGAATCCGGTTTGACTGGAAGCGACCCCAATATATTTGGGAAAAGGCTAGGCAGCTGATGATGATGACATTGTATAATATTAAGGGTAAGAGCGGAGTCACCTAACACAAGCATCTTAAAAGGTGATCTCAAAATCACGTGTGTTAATGCTTTATGAAATTGAATAAAAAAAAAATTGAATTTATTTCTACTGAACTCAGAACATTTTCAGGAGCTCAGTCTTAGTAGCAGTTTCTCGTAAGTATTTGAGCCCAATTAACTGTTTTCCCCATCCATTATTGTCACGTTACTTGGCATAGCAACACGTCTCCTAATTAACAACGCGTAACGATGGCAATACTAATTAAATAACACCAATCAAAATAATGAATTACGCTGCCTTTCAGTTGGCAATATCGTGAAATTCAAACAGTGTTTTATCGAATCAAATATGACTGAATATTCGATACCGTTTTGGATATAGGATACTCTGTAGTGCCATATTTTAATTGCTTTGTCAATTTTAACAATTTATTGCTAAAAACGAAAACCAATTCAGTTTTTATATTTGGTTTGTTCTATTGGCTTTGTTTTTTTTTGTAACTAGATTTTTCCCGCAGGAACCATGCAGATTTCTAAGTAAGTAGCTTATTACTAAATGATAGTAAAAAATAATTATTATATAACAATAGTACATTGTTATCTTAGGGTGAAAGCAACTGATTAATAAGTCTTTCACCCAAGGTTTACACTGCTTTTCATTACGAATACAAGGAAAGTAAAAATCAAAACGTTCAACGAGTTTTTGTTTTATAACCTGACGGCTGTCAGTTGAAAACAATTCTCCCTAGGGCTGAAAAGTAGTAATTTCAACCGGCTCCTCAGGCAACTTCAGGCCTACTTTCTGAGTATGAGTAATGAAAAATATTTTACATCTGTATACTTTCAGATGAATGAACCATATTTTTCCTAATTTAATAGCACGTTACAGGCTAAACGCCCCATCAAGGCAGCAACATCCATCACGTGAGCTAATAAGACTAAGCTACGAACAGCAATTCGTCTGCTAAAATATCAAGATTATGATGAAAAATATTTTCAATGTATATTGTAAAAGCAATAATTTCAACTCTCACTATTCTCTTTATTTATCTCCTAAATTGGGATTTCAATGTCATTATTTCAGACGAACAATACAGTGCTTGATATGGGTTTCTTTATGCGTCGCCACGTCAATGGGTCCTGTAGTGCAATTCTGTATACATGTAAGTAAGTAAGTAAGTAAGTAAAATTTTATTTGTTTGAACATGGTGTACATGATACATGCAAGATAAAATAAGTATAAAAAAGTCCTTACATGTTCAGCCGCATAGCGTGGCGTACAAATTGGTAGGAAGAGATAGTGATAACATTCATCAAAATTACATTATTTAAAGATATTCTGTAGGTACTTATTAAACAAACATTATTCATTATAGATCACCACAATTCAGCAAGCATTTACAGATAAAAATGTCGAAGTTAAAATATCAATAATAAATGTATTCATTAAATAAATTAGTCAATAAAATATGAATTACTATAATTAAATGTCAATTCCAAATCAATGCAATAATTCCAAATAAATGCAACAGTTTACCATAATATGTCAAAAACACAACATAGTCATCTCAAAAGGAAGAAAAATTGTCCTCTTTCATAAACTCTGCTATACTGTAATATGCTCTTTCAGATAGTAGACTCTTTAATTTAGTTTTAAGAGTAGATATATTTAATGATCTCCATGATTTGGGCAATTTATTAAAAATGGTCGGAGCCATGCAAAAGATGCTCCTACGCATAAGAGCTGTTTTAGCGGCGTGAACACAGAGTTTTAAATTATCACGTATATTCCTAGGGACAGCATCAGACAAAAGCTGGAATAAATGAGAGTTTGATTTTACGAACATTACTGTTTCCAGGATATACAATGATGGCAATGTCAATATCTTACGTTCTATAAAATAAAACCTACAGCTGTCCGTTGTTTGCAGTCCAAACATCGATCTAATGCACCTTTTCTGTGCCCGAAACGCTATTTCACTGTCCGTGCTATTCCCCCAAAAGATTACTCCAAATCTAAGAATTGATTCGGCTAATCCATAGTAAGCAGTTATTAGCGCATCTGTGTTGAGAACCGCAGCAAGTTATTTCAGAGCGTAAGCTGCACTACTCAATTTTTTACTAAGTGCCTCTATTTGAGATTTCCAATTCAATTTAGAATCTATTATTAGTCCCAGAAATTTTGTTGTGTCAGCTTCATTGATATGTGTATTATTAAATTGAATATTGAAATTGTTGCTTGTTTGTGTACGTTGCCTAAAGTGCATCACGTTAGTCTTGTTTAAATTAATTCTTAAATTATTATCATTTAACCAATTTATAATAGATATTAGTGAATTATTAATGTCAAGTTCATATGTGTTTATGTCATTACAAGCTATTGTCATAGTACAATCGTCAGCAAAAAGTGTAATCGGTTTTTCAGTAACTTTAGGCAAGTCATTTATATACAGAGTGAACAACGGAGGCCCCAATACACTGCCTTGGGGTACTCCGTACGTAACTTCGCGTTCCTCTGATTTTGAAATTTCTTCACGTTTACTTTTTATATTTATTGCACTGATTTCTGTAACTTGTTTACGGTTATGAAGATACGATTTAATTAGTTCTAAAACGTTACCTCTAACACCATAGGCTTCAAGTTTCTCTGCCAAGGAATTATAATGGACACAGTCAAAAGCCTGTGTCATGTCGCAGAATATGGCACAGACTGGCGTTCTGTTATCTACATTTAGCATGACATTTTGTAAAAACTCATAAACAGCTAAGTTTATACTTTTATTTTTTCGAAATCCCTTTTGTTCGTCACATAATATATTGTACTTTTCTAAATAGTTATTTATTTCACCAAAAATATATTTTTCGAACACCTTAGATAAAACTGGTATAAGCGCAATCGGTCTATAATTTATCATTAATTCATGATTATTCTTCTTATACAGCGGTTTCACAATAGACTTCTTTAATGCGTCAGGAAATACACCTGAACTTATGCAAAGATTAATAATGAAACACAAATGAGTACATATTTCAAATGCAACTGCTTTTAATATTTTTGTGGCAATACCATCGCAGCCAACGCTGTTCGTGTTTTTTAGCTTCATTATAATATTTAGTATGTCATAGGGCGTAGACGGAGCCATAAACATAGACTTTGCTCTGCCAAGAATTAATGACGTTGAGTTTGTTCCCGCATTAATTGTTGGCTGTATTTTATCTATAAAATAGTTATTAAATGTATTAGCAATGTCCTTTGGGTGTGTGATGACCTTACTTCCAAATTTGATACAAGAAATTGAGTTTTTTGGGACATTGTTTTTGTTCTTATTAATTATTTGCCACGTAGTCTTAGATTTGTTGTTAGAGGTTTTAATATTGTAATTGTTTTGAGCTTTCTGAGTTAGAGTAATAATTCTTTTAAGTAATTTTGAATATTTTTTGAATTTTTCTCTATTTGCTTTACTTGGTTTTAACCTATATTGCCATAGAAGCTTCCGTTTGTTTTTGCTACATAACTTTATCCCACGTGATACCCAAGTAGATTTTTTAATAGTCTTAATGGTAATCATTTTGCTGGGGAAACATAATTCGTAAAATAATTGAAACGTGTCAATAAAACAGTTATAGGCTGCATTAGGATCGTCCATCCCGTACACATCTGAGAAGGAAAGACTACTTAGACAAGTCTTGAATTTTCCTATATTTTCCTGACTGTAGTCTCGTGTACTTTTGCGATATTACTTAAGAACATCCTTTTTTTTAACAGGGCACTTCAACAGCTGTGCTGTATGATCGGATAGCGCGAACTCTAATAGCGTCGGCGCACTGAGGGACTTACCGATCGCAAAAAACAAGGATGCAACAAACTGACCTATCTCTATTTCTTTCGCTCGCTTTATGTTAGTCGCTTTCGTAGTGAAAGTGCAAGTGTGTGTGTATTGATTGCTTCCTTGTTTGCATTGCCAATTTTTAGTGAATGTCCTTCGACATGCGTCAGAGCGGCAACAACGCATCGTAGATTTATCGTTGTAAGGTGCATGACCTATGCTTAGACGATAATCAGCTGTTAGAAAAGATACATCGTGTTCAAACCGTGCAAAAACTTTAAAAATCATTTGCGACTAAACTACTGCTCCTAATTAATTTATTTTTGGTACAGAGCTTGAAAATGGTACCTAGTATAAGCAGTTTAAAGGAAAGCCCCTCTGTCGTATCAACGTTGTATAATTCTATGATTTTATAACTCTTTTCCAATTCTAATTTCAATTTTATATTTTCTGTGTTTAAATTGTCGATTTCATTATTTGCAATCATTAATTCCTCCTGAACAGATAATAATTTTTCTTGTAATTGACGAACTTCGAAAGTTTCGCATTGGTCAGGTAGGCTTTGCATCGTGGTATCAAATAGTGACGAGTCTGAAGTGTTCATAATAGACACATTATTATGAGAGTTCGTTTTTCGGATTTTCCTCATTGTTATATTACTAGTGTCTCCACTCGCCATTATTTATTGTAAAATAAATAAACAATATTATGTGAAAATCAAAAAATAAGTATGCCAGAATCGAACTTATGCCAAATCGAATCCCGCGGCGCTTCGTTTACGCGATTTGTGATGTCGGCTTTGCTCGTAACAAGGCTAATAGATCCTCGGAGTTAAGTTGTAGAATCGATGACCAATATCGTTGGCGAACGAAGTTGTACTTCTTTGAACGCGTGATAGATGGCTCTGTTCTAAATATTTATTGTCAATATTTTTATATTATTTAGGGTAACACTGGTTGTCGAGTGGTAACACTCTGAAAGTTTGTTTATTCTTCCGTTAGATGGTGCAGTTTAAAGGATTTAGTTGATCATTCAAATAATTAAATGGTCACACTGTTGGAAATATTGTCTATACTTGATGGTAAGATTTAAAATGTAAACAAACAACGGCTGTCTTACACTTTTCTTTACAGAAAACACCATAAATTTATGTTCATACGTTTTGATATCTTGATGAATTTAGTCACGGTCTTATTTTAATTACTTCAGTGTCAGTGTTTATTAAGTATATCAGTATTATATTCACGTTTGTTCACTTTCCAAAAGTTCACGGGTGACATAGTCATTTTTTATTTAGCTCCGTAGTGTCTTGTTTTTAGTGCACGCAAACATTAGTCACTGAACTTCACTTAATTATCTTTAAGTTGGAGTTATTTAAACACTGATTCTAACTTTTGTATAATTAAAAACACTTAATAATCGCAGAGTAAGTTGTTGTCATTTCGTTTTGACATTGACATCTCCTCATCTCATGTCGAAGTGAAAGCTTGGGTGAAGTCATCCACGAAGTGAGCTGCAGTGTGATTCAGCAGTGCGATTGTAATCATGTCGAAGTGAAAGCTTGGGTGAAGTGTTCCACGAAGTGAGCTGCAGTGCGATTCAGCAGTGCGATTGTAATCATGTCGAAGTGAAAGCTTGGGAGAAGTGATCCACGAAGTGAGCTGCAGTGTGATTCAGCAGTGCGATTGTAATCATGTCGAAGTGAAAGCTTGGGTGAAGTGATCCACGAAGTGAGCTGCAGTGCAATTCAGCAGTGCGATTGTAATCATGTCGAAGTGAAAGCTTGGGTGAAGTGATCCACGAAGTGAACTGCAGTGCGATTCAGCAGTGCGATTGTAATCATGTCGAAGTGAAAGCTTGGGTGAAGTGATCCACGATGTGAGCTGTAGTGCAATTCAGCAGTGCGATTGTAAACATGTTGAAGTGAAGGCTTGGGTGAAGTGATCCACGAAGTGAGCTGCAGTGCGATTCAGCAGTGCGATTGTAAACATGTTGATGTGAAGGCTTGGGTGAAGTGATCCACGAAGTGAGCTGCAGTGCGATTCAGCAGTGCGATTGTAATCATGTCGAAGTGAAAGCTTGGGTGAAGTGATCCACGATGTGAGCTGTAGTGCAATTCAGCAGTGCGATTGTAAACATGTTGAAGTGAAGGCTTGGGTGAAGTGATCCACGAAGTGAGCTGCAGTGCGATTCAGCAGTGCGATTGTAAACATGTTGATGTGAAGGCCTGGGAGAAGTGATCCACGAAGTGAGCTGCAGTGCGATTTAGCAGTGCGATTGTAAACATGTTCAAGTGAAAGCTTGGGTGAAGTGATCCACGTGATCGTGATGTGTAAACTTGTCGTTCACTCCGGCTATGCGTTTTGCATCTAGTTTTCCAATGCAATTGGGGTCGGTTTTCAGTATAACTGGATGTATTGATGCTGCTGAAAACTACTATTTTACATGAATCGGCTGCTTATCTGACCTCCACAATCCAGTAACTGGACGTCACGGTACCCCTTGGCAAGACTGGCGTTTGATTTGCATCTACTAATTCGACTATTAAAGATTTATAAATGACTGCCAGGACCAACGCACCTACATCACACACAAACCTACACTTACACACTACACTGCAAACCTTAAACCCCCACTGCCACCCCCCCTTCCTACATAATAAGCAAATAAATGTTTTTTTTCTTTTCTGTCTGCTTCTTTCCAATAACTTAACTTGCTTTCTGAAGTACGGAAGAATGGTCAGTCACCCTTCCATGTCACCTTACCAAGATTGACCAGTGCAGCTGTCGTTATTTAGCTCTCTACTGACAACGATTTGCAAAAAAATATTCAATTACTATTTTGCCCGCGATTTCGTACGCGCATATCCCGTTTTACCCGTTCCCGTAAGAATTTCTAGAAATCCTCATGCCATATTTCAATTTTCTACGACCAGCTAGTCTATTCTGCAAGTAAGCATTTCGATATCGAGCTTCACCTGAGTGAGATAACTCACAAAGTGAACTTTATTACACACAACAAAAAGGTGTTACGTTTATACTCACCTCGGATTCCGCTGTCGAGACACGAAAATGTTGTTACAGAATAGCACTACAGTAGTTTCATCTGTACGTTGTCTGTGAGTCACTTAGTAACTGAACAATTTTATATATTAGGATAAACTTTCTGTATCTGTTTTATTACTAGCATCCAAATATTAACTTTTACAAAGTTATTATTTCTATTTTTACCTAATTTCTATTACAAATATTATTCCTACTAGCTTATATTATTCTACGAACAATTATTAAGCCATTTTGTAATATTCTATCCTGCTTATATAAAAATCGGTATGTTTTTTTTTATGTTAGTTAATGAATCACGCCCCAAGGGATAAACGTTTGGATAATTTCAAACACGGTTGGAGCATGATGGCCTGGACTATAGCATGTTAAAAACGGTTTACTTTTTAGGGTTCCGTACCCAAAGGGTAACCAACGGAACCCTATTACTAAGACCACCCACCATGTAGCGTCTTCCATCTTGATAGCTCATTCTTTCCAGCGGTATAAATTTTCTGCTTTCAGGCGGACAGAGTCACCGGCAAAAGCTGTAATATAATCATCATGATTATCTGTCAGTCAAGCCGGATTTAGCTGAATACTTCATGGCAAGACTGGAGTCCGATTTACTGGCTTCTGACTATCCGTAACGACTGCCAAAGATCTACAAATGACAGCCGGGACCAACGACTTAACGTGCTTTCCAAGGCACGGAAGAAACTCGGTATGTAAGATGGTCACCCATCCACAGACCAACCTTGGCAAGCGTTGCTTAACCTTGAAGATCGACCCGTGTGGCTGTTACTATCTAGCCACGAGCTCCTCAAAATCTGTTATCTAATATAATAGTTAATTAATAAAATTGAGAGCAGAAGGATATTGGAAATTCGCTCATTTTTAGTCAATGGTTTTTATCAAGCTCATAACGGTTATGAATTTTCAGTCATACTGGGATATTATTACTAAAGTAACTTTTCATGTTAATCTAAAATTTTATGCAAATCATTCTTTATCGGGTTTGGGTCGAAAGAATTATAATATCTTCTTTGCAGCATCTGGACCGAGATACCTCTCTACATTAAGTACGTAGACTTTTTTCAGTTAATTAAAAATCTTTATGAATTAGTCTTCTGCTTCGTGTGCTTAAAATAGGCTGGTCCACTGAAAAGAAATCTAACTGGTCGGACAGTTAGATTACCAAAAAATATTTGACCCATTTTTTTCTTTTACTATGTAAACCAGAATAAACGAATATACGACGCTTTTAAAATTTTCAGTACGTCACGGTGTGGTATAAAATTTCGTGCGATCTGACGTCACGAACCCCACTCCCGAGTTTTGATGCGTTTTATTTTTGCCAATATTCATTGATTTACAAAATCAAAAAAATACGTTTTCATAGTCTTTCAGTACTGTAACTGACGGAGTAAATACATTTGCAATTTATTGATGGTGGAAACTAGCCTATTCATGGCACGGTGGGTCGATTTAATTCACCATTATATTGAAAACTAGCTGACCCGCGCAACTTCGTTTGCATTACATTTTTCATTAATGCTCTGCTCCTATTAGTTGTAGCGTGATATTATATAGCCTTCTAGCTTTTGCCCGCAACTTCGTACGCGCATATCCCGTTTTATTCCCGTTCTCGTAGAAATTCTCTCTTAATGCGTCCATAGGGAGAGTAGGGCAGCTACATGCCAAACTTATTGGTTAGGTGCATGTGTGACAACAAACACTTACTTTTTGTCACTTTCTTTATTTTATTAGTTTGCTCGTTAGCTAGAAAATCTGTTACCAGTCTTGAGTAGGTACCGTGTTACCTAGATAAAAGGAGGTCTGGAGATCTGGTAGGCAGTCGCTCCATCGTTAAGCCATTAGTGCGGTCGGGCATTTAAAGAAAGTTTCTAGATTTTGGAGGTCAGATAGCAGTAGCTTTGTGTGCACACTAGTATTCAACTGACACCACCCAGACTAGTAGTCGACCCTAACATAGGGGCCGAAAGACTGCTGGACATAGGCCTCCCACCACAACAACCGGCCACCCGCCATCCATCCGCCGGCCATCGGCTACCCGCCAACCTCACCAAAGGGCCTAGCAGGAATATTTTGACGTATAGAAACGTGAACGTAAGTAAATTTTGAATGTGAAAAACTACAACCCCATAGTATTCCCTAATGATTTTGATTTTGTGTTTTGTGCGTCGCTTTTGAGGTAATAAACGACTTTTCTTTCTTTCTTTTCTTCTTTTATTTGGTTTAATTTTATGGGACATGCAATTTTTATCTTTCAAATAAATATTATGTGCGGAACGAGTACAGCCAACGCCAACCAACCAACCAACGCTGCGATTTCCAGCACGTTGCACGCACTCACCACTCCAGAACTTTTCGGCCCTATCGACCATCTATTCCGTGAGTGTTGGTTTGTATGCAAAATGGTATTCAACTGGCACCGGCTAGACTGTAAGCCGACTCCTACACTGATAGAAAAAGGCTAGTCAATTTGATTAATCAAATGGGTCAAATATACAATGGAAATCCTAAAAATCTCAGAAAATAGGAATTTATAAATTCGAAACGGCGGGGCGTTTCGGATTTAGAAATTCCCATCTTTAAAACATAAAACAAGTTTATGGCAAATAAACAGGAGCCCTCAACGTTTTAATATCAGGTGGAGGTATTTAGTAGCAGAGTGGACTTTCCCGGTAATGGTTGAAGTTGCCTCGTTAAATCTCTGGCGTGGCAAGGGGTTAAGATTTATCGCCTCTAGTCGGTAAGTGTTTACTTTTGCTACACTATTAACGTTATAAATGGAAGTGCATAGTTCGTTGGATTCTAATTTATCTTGTCTTGAGTCAGCAGTTGAACGAGAGATCGTGTCGTTGTAAAAGGATTAGCTTTTCAGCAGTATGGTACCGGGCTGTCTGGCTAAAAAATAAAGACTATTAGGTTTATAGAGTTACGTACCCGAAGGGTAACCAATGAAAGCCTATGGCGAGCCCCGTAGGGTTCCATTGGTTAAGACGAAAACGGAAAACCCCGAAAGAAGACGGACAGACGGACATCATCGTTTCAAATTTTATTTATGCTGTGAAGCAATTAGTTCTCAATTACTTTGAGTAGGTGTGGGTTTGTAACGTAACAAAATATATACTGACACAAAAAGTAATGCAGCGATATCTATACCACCAGAAGTGCGATTTGAACATAGACCATAGTCCGAATATCAACTACCGGGCAGTTGCCCATCAGACAACAACCGTCCAGTCGGAGGATCCACTTTTTCCCTTTTATGGAGATTTGCGGGGCTTTCCACCCTGTACCGCATACCTCTAAGGGCTAAGTTCGGTACGTCTGATTTTAGATCTTTTCTAATTCGAGTGGAACTTGATTGTCAAATTCTGAATCATATCGGATACAGTGCCGTTTGGGCTCGAAGATTTAAAAGTATTTACGACAGTGTAAATCCTGTTCTTCTAATGTCAAACTTTGCGAGGATGCAATTTAATTATCTGTAGATTTTTAAAAATATATTACGTAGGTACATATTTTAAATACTAAACTATTTCGTATCAAAAAATTCGTCCACATAGCTGTTGACTTGAAGTGACCCAAAAAAAGTGGCGGTATTGCACCTTGTATCACAAAGCTTATCCTCTTATCATCATCTGCCTAGCCCTTTCCCAACTATATTGAGGTCAGCTTCCAGTCAAACCGGATTCAGCTGAATACCAGTATTTTACGTGAAGCGGCTGCCTACCAGACCTACACAACCCATCAAATGGGTAACATAGTATTTCTTGGCAAGACTGGAGTCAGATTTACTGGCTTCTGACAATCCGTAACGACTGCCAAATTTCTACAAATGACAGCCGGGACCAACAGCTTAACGTGCTTTCCGAGGCACGGAGGAAGCTCGGTATGTTAAGATGGTCACCCATCCACAGACCAACTTTGGCAAGCGTTGCTAAACCTTGAAGATCGATCTGTGCGGCTGTTATTCTTTAGCCACGAGCTCCTCCTCTGTCCGAGGTAAAAGCCCGCCTTCGGGTCACGCGAAAACGTACGAGTATTTCATTCAAACCTCCTGACAATTACGAATACAACAATGGATTTTTAATTCGGTTTTACTATAGGTACATAAATATTTACGACAGTGTAAATCATAACATAAATATTTAGACGGGCTGCGGAATCAGATGCATCACTTCAAACTTCTAATATGGAAGTGTTTATGACTTACGACAAAACTATCATGCTTGTTTATAAACCTGTCTGTTTATGGTGCAAAGTCGGTCTAATTATTATAGCATTGATTTGTTTGTTTACACCGTCCATTATAATCATAATTCTTCATCTTTTCTCGTATCGGCCCGAAGTGCAGCAACAAGGATTCAACACGTCTTTGCAAAAATATTAGCCGAGATTGAAAAAGTGAGGCTAAATTTAATGATGTCTACCACATCATGGTGCGCATTAAATTGATAAAGATAGGTTTTTAAGTGTCATGCTAATCGTTATAAGGAGGAGCTCGTGGCTAAATAATAACAGCCGCACGGGTCGATCTTTAAGGTTAAGCAACGCTTGCCAAGGTTGGTCTGTGGATGGGTGACAATCTTAACATACCGAGTTTCCTTCGTGCCTCGGAAAGCACGATAAGCCGTTGGTCCCGGCTGTCATTTGTAGATCTTTGGCAGTCGTTACGGATAGTCAGAAGCCAGTAAATCTGACACCAGTCTTGCCAAGAAGTACCGTGTTGTTACCCAATTAATGGGTTGTGAAGGTCTGGTAGGCAGCCGCTTCACGTAAATACTGGTATTCAGCTGAATCCGGTTTGACTGGAAGCCGACCCCAATATAGTTGGGAAAAGGCTAGGCAGATGATAACTAATCGTTATAAAAACAGGCTAGTGTGTAAAATCGATTCAAAATTGGCGGGATGATCGCGTAATAAACGTACCAAAAAAATACATTCGAATTGGGAACCTCCTTTTTCGAAGTCTGTTAAAATGGCTAGGCCGATTTTTAGAAGAAAAATTATAACAAAAGTACTATTAAATACCATATCGAGTTAACTTTATGCCTAGAATAAGAGATAGAGATAACTTTATGTCTAGAATTTATGTATCTAGTTCTATTTATTCTGAGACAAGTCAACGTTCTACCATTAATATTGTACAAAGCACAACTACTGTATTATTCGAAACAGTAAGCACTAAATTATCTGTGAGCCTTAAACCGAACCATTGAACAAGTAGTTCTGTTTATGGTTCGTGCAGAATAACAAGCGCGAGCGGCAGAGGTGGCGGTTAAGTCAGCGATTTCTGTTGTCAAAGTCCGAACATTATGTAAAACCGCTGAAGCTCTAGACCAGTGGTTCTTAACTTTTTAGTCATAAGGGACCATTTGACCTTCCGTCTTCCTATGGAGTACCAACTAGTCAAAGGTAGATTAGATTAGATAGGGTAGATTTTTTTTTACTGCATAATCTTGACTTACTTTTGAATCCAGTTCCGTGCTAATCAAGGCCATACGCATGTCAATACTGACATCCAACCGATTTTGGAGCTTATCTTTAAAATTTTTAGAAACGCCGAGAACCTCTACTGTCATAGATATGCCGATGAAACAAAGTTAGGTTGCGTCCGAGAATTAATATCCCAAACATTTTGGGTATTATTACAATACTAGTAGAATGGCACTGTCTACGCCAGGTTGATGCAGTGGCCAGGGTACATTGCTCGCAGAACAGATACTCGATGTTACCGAACTCTTTCGGAGTGGCGACTGCGTACCGGAAAACGCAGCATTGAAAAGCCTCCTTAACCTACCCCGCGCCGAGGTACCTCTTTTGAACAAATCCCGCAACCCTGGCAGGTATGGCAATCCTCCCTTTTAGGCTTTCCAATGCCAATGTTATACCAGTGACCTGGTGGATAAAGAAAAATCGGCTTGAAGCGAGTCGCACCGAATCGGTCGATGTGGCGATAATTTGAAGGAGACCTATGTCCATCTGTGGCGTTGCTGTAATGATGAAACGGCGGTTTCACAATTTTTGATTTTACGCTCCCGCTATAGCAACCGCCAAATTCTCTCACTCTGTGTGAGCCTTAAACAACCAGCCAGACGGGCTGTTTGCTGTATTCGGTGTCGGAGAGATCGCCTTTGTAAGCAGAATGTATCAGCGAGCAGAGTAACTAAGGACAAACTGTGGTTGTAATAATTTGATCAGCAGTTTACGTGCTGGGGATATTCGGATAGGAGTTATGATGATATTTCTTACGACTATTTTATCAGTAAATAAGTTTGGATAAATAGATGATGTTAGTAATGGTAGGCGCTTGCAATAACGGTCATTGACCCACATACCTACATTTATTGACTTTCCTACTATCAGAAACAGAAAAAAAAGCATAAAGCTCTCCTGAATAGACTTTTATCGAATCTTTTACGTTATCTTGTAGTCATCATCACCATCTACCTAGCCTTATCCTAACTATATTGGGGTCGGCTTCCAGTCAAGCCGGATTTAGCTGAATACCAGTATTTTACGAAGAGCGGCTGCCTACCAGACCTCCACAACCCTTTAACTGGGTAACGCGGTACTTCATGGCAAGACTGGAGTCAGATTTACTGGCTTCTGACTATCCGTAACGACTGCCAAAGATCTACAAATGACAGCAGGGACCAACGGCTTAACGTGCTTTCCGACGCACGGAGGAAACTCGGTATGTTAAGACGGTCACCCATCCACAGACCAACCTTGGCAAGCGTTGCTTAACCTTGAAGATCGACCCGTGCGGCTGTTATTATCTAGCCACGAGCTCCTCCTATTACGTTATCTTGTAGTGATATTACAATATTATAGATATCCACGTAGGCATATTAGAGAAAGGTCAATGTACTTTATTGTAAGTTTATCAGGCGCCTGCCATAGCCTCCTACTCATGTTGTCTGGTTATTCTTCCTCGGTTTCCGCCTAAAAATTAAACATCTTGTCAATACAAAGGAAAAACCATTACATGTTTCTAGACTAAAAATAACCACAAAACAACTTAGCCTATTTGAAAATCTTTTTCCAATAAAGACAAGAATACTTTAGGAAGTCTTTAGCCATTTTTATTTTCCTGTTTTCTTCACGACGCGACGATTTTTTTCTAAGAACAATTTACTGCCAACATTATTCAGGATTCTGTAAGCGTTTTCGTTCCCTTCACAAATGCGTTACGTACTTATTAAGGTTAAGTCACACCGAGACGCAACTGAACTTTTTTCCCCACTGCTCTAGAGTGAAGACCGGGTCATATTTGCAATATAGCGATACGAAATAGAGCTTTGTTTCGTATAGAAAAAGGTACACATTGCAGTGAGATGGCTGGTCCACTGAAAAAATTGAATTAGTGCGTCGGTAAGATTATAAAAAAATATTTTACATGTTTTTTTTCTTTTGTTACGTAAACCAAAATTGGGGAAGATACGACGCTTTTAAATTCTCAATACGTCACGCCGTGTTGTAATTTTTTGTCCGTTCTGACGTCACGAGCCCCCAATCCCAAGTTATGATGCGTTTTATATTTGTCAAAGTATTCATTGATTTACAAAAAATATATGTACGACGGACTAAATAGATTTGCAATTTATTGATGCTGGATACTAGCCTATTCGATAACAGATATGAATTCAACATTAGAATTTGTTCAAATCCTATTACAAATATGTGTTATTTTATAGTGGTTAATTAAGCTCGTGGCTAGATAATAACAGCCGCACGGGTCGATCTTCAAGGTTAAGCAACGCTTGCCAAAGTTAGTCTGTGGATGGGTGACCATCTTAATATACCGAGTTTCCTCCGTGCCTCGGAAAGCACGTTAAGCGGTTGGTCCCGGCTGTCATTTGTAGATCTTTGGCAGTCGTTACGGATAGTCAGAAGCCAGTAAATCTGACTCCAGTCTTGCCATGAAGTACCGTGTTACCCAGTTAATGGGTTGTGGAGGTCTGGTAGGCAGCCGCTCCTCGTAAAACACTGGTCATCATCATCCTCCTGCCTTTATCCCATGTTACTTGGGGTCGGCGCAACACGTTTTATTCTTCCATTCTGTTCTATCAGTCGTCACTCTATCACTAACTCCCTTTTATTTCATATCGCTCCTCACACAATCCATCCATCTTTTCTTTGGCCTTCCTCTCCCTCTCCATCCTCGTAAAATACTGGTAATTAGCTAAATCCAGCTTGACTGGAAGCCGACCCCAATATAGTTGGGAAAAGGCTAGGCAGATGATGAATTAAGTTTAGTATAATATTGTACCTATTCATTAACCCAAATAGTAAGAATAGAGCGGACCGCGCGTTTTTATTTTGATGTTTGTGACATCAAAATATAAACGCGCGGTCTTTGGCTCGATCAATTTGGTATTCAGCTAAATCCGGCTTGACTGGAAGCCGACCCCAATGTAATTGGGAAAAGGCTAGGCAGATGATGATGAATTTGGCTCGACCACGACATAGATCCAACTATACCGAAACAAACTCGCCACGCGGTCAGCCATCTTCGATATCTGTCATGAGTGCAAGACATTCAAAATGGCGTGTTTCTTATATGGTGAATGCACGTAAGTTATGTTGTTGTAAACGTTCAGACATGAACTTTTTTTTACTATTGATAGGTACGCGTTTAATCTCTCACCTGATGGTAAGCAATGATGTAGTCGAAGATGGAGCAAGCTTGCCTAGGAGTAACCTATTAACTCTTGACTCAAAGACTCGCAGGAGACTATTATTACTTTTTTTTGTTCTTCCAACTGATTAAATGCATATGGTAAAGAATACGTAAAGCATTAATACCACGTTGTACCTATGTGAATGGAGTCACGAAATCCATTATTGCAATTGCTTTTGTAAAAGCGCTGCGAAGCGTTGTGTGGCGTCGCGTCTCAGTGTATACTAACCCTTAAAATGTGAGTAGAAGGGGGCCCATTTTATGATATCTTTTTAGTGGTAGAAAATTACATTGGCTGAGTGTGTCGTAAACAAGAACTGTTATAAGTGTTAGTAACATCTTTGTAATAATTGCGATCATTAATATATCTATTAAGTGTGGTAGCATTACGAAATCGTGTCGTCTTAGACTAGTTTACTGTGCATTCATTTGTACGTTTCTGAAAGATTGTAGGAAATAAAATCGTACACGATGACACGTCTCCATCAAAATGAGTGTATTTTCTTGAAATAAAATTATTTGGCCTGACAGAATACCAAAATCTATACTAATATTATGAAAGATGACGAGTTTGTTTGCTTGTTTGAACGCGCTTATCTCAGGAACTACTGTTTCGAATTGGAAAATTCTTTAAGTGTAGGGTAGTCCAATTATCGAGGAAAGCTATAGGTTACATAACATAACGCTATGGACAATACGAGCGGAGCATTAATGAAAAATGTGACGCAACGAGGTTGCTCAGGGCAGCTAGTATATTATACGCGAATTTCAACTCTTGTCACGTCAAACAAAAGACGTCACGCGTTGGTACACATTTTACCAACACGTGATAAGCCCCCTCTTCTGGTCTTTAAAACTTTTTGCAAAGGCAAAAAACGTATCAATTTCCTTTGCTCGATATGCCCTACCTATCTTCTTGCTAATTATGCTCAACCATTTTCTCTATCCTAAACCAAAACGTGGCTATTCACAGAAAAATCCAAGTATTCACATACCTACAGTTTAGACAACATTTCAAAACTGAAATAAATCGAAATGAAAAGAGAAATAAGTACACAACACACAAAGCACATACTTGAAAAAACCTCATTAAATAGAAAACTTGTAGCGGCCATCAATACCGCCACAAGAAAAAACCAACGGAGCTAATCTACGTCGCAGCAAAAAAACCTTAACGCCATCTATCCAACTAGCAGCGAACTAAAATCCTGCATCGTGCAAGCAAAATTTACCGTGCTATTTGAACATATACATCATTTGAATATTAACAATCGACAACGACAGGCATAACAGACGCCTGGTCGGAGTATCCTCCTTTCCAATTGAGGCTTTACTCTCTGTTCCGCATACCTCCAAACTTATTTTATTTTTCCAGTGAAAATTCAACGCGAAAAGAAATCCCAACACATAAGGAATCCCAAAGACCTATGCAGCTTTCATTATGTATTAAAATGCCCAAAGACCTATGCAGCTTCCATTCGGGTCTCACCTTTTGTTTCAACATCGATTGAATCTACCAAGCTTCCAGATAAAACCCTCATTATTCGAATTTCAATAGGCTTCAGAAGGACTTCAATACATTCGATAGTATGCCCATTGAAATTTGGACTCAGTCCCAATGCAATTGAGTCTCTTTTGAATTAGAAACAATTGGTTTTGGTGGAAGTAGTAGCGTGTTTTGAAATGAGTCATAGGACCGGTCTATAAGCGAGAGAATCGCGGCGATATTATCGTCGTGCCACGTATTACTATAACAACTCTATGAACGTGTCTCCTATCGGCGATTTCATCGCGGCGATTCGATGGGTGAAAACACGGCAACTCTTCACATTTCTCTCGCTCGTGTTCTATGTTTTGATAGCGGAAGAACTAACACGAACTTTTTGCTTTGCTTTTTGAATTTTAAAGCTACAACCCCATAATATTTTCGTTTAATTTTATGCGACACACACAATTTGTATCATACAAATATGAATATAGTTTCCATTTATTCAAATAATTATTATGTGCGAAACGAGTTTTATACTTATTGTAAAATTTTAAGTTTCTTTATTATACGTCAAAAACAATTTAATACGTATTTTACTAATCAGCTAAATAAGTCAACATTTGCTTCGTTACAAAGGCCTATATGAAACTGCTGGTAATTCGAAATGCTTACTGAAGCTCTATTGGAGTGGCTTGATTGCGGTAACCAATGGTAAAAATTTTGTTTCAAATTTCTATAAATTCCGAAAGACGTCCACTGCTGGACATAGGCCCCCGAGCGTCACCACAACGACCAGTCCTGCGCGTCTCCGCGCGTTTATAGTAATAGTTTTACGTAATATTTTTTTATTTAACCCTTGGTCAAACTAAATATTGATTGAAGATACCTGTAATTTTTAAACATTGGTTAGCTAAGGATCAAAAACCCGCCTTTAGCTGATCACTTACATTATTTATATTATGAAAATCACTTCTAATTATTTTAAAAGTTCTAAGTTTTTGCGAACACTCAAAATACTTTCTCATATAAAGCGACAATAAAAAGTGCTAAAACACTGAATTATTGCGCATTCAGATAAAAACTGTGATCTTCAAATCGTAAAATATTTTACCACCCATAAACAGCATTTTCAAGCCGCCGAAATCCTCAAGACAACGTTACCTAGGTACTAAAATAAAAACTTTTACTCCTACAGTTGTAACAGCACTTACGTCTTTAACTACAAGATTTCTTTGACTTTTTGTTTAAAACAACTAGAGAATACTAATCGGTACGCCGTGTTGGGAAAATGGGCTTATGAAAGTTCCCATCACAGATCACGAAGACGCCTTAGTGGCACTTGGTAGATTTTTTTTAAATGTTATTAATAGACTCACTTTTGACCACATTTTTAACTGATGGGACGTGGATATAAGGTCGACGCTTGCCTAAAAGTAACATGAACAGTAAATACGAAACTTTCCATACAAATCAAGAGAGTGTCACCAAACTCGGAGAAATTGTCGGTACTTTTTGGGACATGCGTGCCAAGCGCTATAACTTCTAAAATCCAGAATAAACAGTCCCTAACTAATTTTGATTAGCTAATAATAACGTTGTATGGAAAGTAAATTTTTCTAGGAATCAATCATGACTTTCCAGAAGAAAATTGTTCATCTTGAGGGCAGAATGAACTTTAAAATATAACTACACTTTTCCGTTTCATCCTGTAGAATACATACCTTTCTTTTTACTTTTTTTTATTGCTTTTTTTTTTTAAGGCTTGCGTTTAAAAACAATCTCACTTTATGGAAATCTATGATATGGTAGACGATGGAGCATGCTTGCCTAGAAGTAACTTATCTATCTACTTCTAGTTGACCCACATCACTTTTTTTGTACTAATGATAGACACGCGTTTGACCACCATCTCACCTTATAGTAAACGATGATGTGGTCGAAAATGGAGCACGCTTGCATTAATACACCACTCCTGTTGGTCATTGCATGAGTTATATTTATGGCTTTCCTCAATAAATGGGCTATGCAATACAAATATAATTTTTCAAATCAGTAGTAGTTTTAGAAATTACCGCGTTTGGCTATTTAATATTAATATAGATGTTATGAATATGGCATCTCTTGACCAATTCTTTGCTCTGTGGTCACAGTATTAGCTTTACAAAGACTAAATCGACTGAAGTTCTGATTAGATCGTTGAGAGTCCTTCTTTAAGCCGATTACTATGAAAAGTATACAGTTTTCTCGACTTAGTATTTGTTTTTCGTTTAGTGTGGTCGTGTCTTTTTGGACGTCTTTTAGTCTGTAATAATAGGTCGTCTGTAAGAGGCTTAAGAAACTTGGAGTTCGAAGTGTCTGTAATTTTATTATGTGTCATTTATGAGAATTTTCAGTTGCCATACGTTTTAAGAGATTTATTAAGTAGAATGATTTCATTTTTAGGGTTCCATACCCAAAGATTAACCAACGGAAAACTTTTACTAACACTCCGCTGTCCGTCCGTCCGTCTATCTGTCAGCGGATAAATCTTAAGAACCGTAATAGGTAAACAGTTGAAATGTTCACATAGTGTGTATTTTTTTGCCGCTATAATAATAAATAAAAAAATAAGATAAAGGGGCTTCCATACAGAGACGTTTATTTTTCGGTTCATGTGAGAGTCTGACACGCACTTGGCCGGTATTTTTCTTGAGTTCAATAGTAAAAGACAATCAATTTTGCTTAAAATTTTTATTTTTATAATTTTTATAAGAAAAAGTTGAAGTTACAAAATATTATGTGTCGTGGTTACCATATTATTGATAGAATACTAAACATTAATTCATAGCAAATTTCGACTCAATAAATTAATTGAGGATAATTAAAGCCTCAATTATCGATCTACGAGTATGCTAATCACAAAATAAACTAGATACCAAAAATGAAACAGCAGCGTATCAAATGGGAATTATTTCCCACTCGCTACGAAAACTTCCCAATTGAAACTTGGTTAACTGAACAAGTTACTCGTGAGTTAACAATCGCATTACACGTCGGATATCGTAAAACTGAAGCGTTGGAGCACGGCTAATAAATTTTGTGGCTAGTTTAGATTCTGTGGGGTTGACGAACGAGCGTCGTAGTTACCGAGGTCAAGAAACTACGAAGATAGTTGTAGGAAAGTTCATTGTGAAATGAAAATACTCGTTTATCTATTGGTTGGAAGCGCTACTGCAGAACATAAGGGATTCTGAGTTCGATTCCCTGGTCGATAAGTGTAATTGGGTTTTTCATTCTGGTGTTAATGAGCTCACCTCCTATATGAAGCTTTAACATAACTGACAAAATGTGGGTATCTCTATCTAAACTTGATGGGGAGAAATGAAGATATCCGGAGGAGAACAAATGTTAACGACATGTCTGAAGAATCGCCTAACTTAAGTGGTAGGCAAAGCAAATTGTTGCAGGATTTGTTTGTAAGAGTCACCACGGCCCTGGAACGCAAAGGGAGGAGGAGTAAGAGTCTGACACTCACTTCCGCTCCGCCCAGAGCTGAAGGAGTCATTTGATGATTTCCCATCCACAAAATCAAAAAGGCAGGGCAAATGGCTCTCGAAGCACACGGTCGATGGGGTCAAAAAGTTCTGGAGTGGCGACCGCGTACCGAAAGACTCAGCGTTGGATAGACCGATGATTTCAGCAAATGTCACTACAATCTTCTCAGTAAGATTCAAGTATCTCAAACAACGGTACCCCTACCGTTGTAAAACATAAATACTTTGGTTTAAAAAGCATTTAGTACAAAATGGATAATAAATCTTTTCAACAGGATTTTATTTCAAGTACGTACGGTTTATGTTGATATTGATAACCTTAGTAAATCCGACGCTAAGTGAGTGACAGAATACTTTCAGCTTTTAAAAAACAAATTTTTGTATTGTTTTATTTTGTAACAGTTCTTTAGAAGCAATATGGTTCAAACAAATGAATGACGAATGCGTAGTTTTACCGGGAATTTTAATTGGTCAAATATTTTAGTAATGGACATTTGGGGAAATGGACTATTTGCAACCGTTGGACGTTTTGGGAATTGGATATTTCAGACAAAATGAAGCTAGTCCTGCCGTCACTATGACAATGGAAAAACCTTCGATTATTACCAATCAAGCTTGGACTGTAGACAAAACGACATCTTATCGGCGAAAGCGATAATTTTTGTAGCGGCAACATTGCCGCCACAAGAAAAAATAACGGAGCAAATTCACATTGCAACAAAAAATAACCTAAACGCCATCTATCCAACTAGCAGCAAACTACTACGTCAAAATCCTGCATCGCGCAAGCAGAGTTTACCGTGCGATTTCTCATCCCGAATATCAACTATCGGGCAGTTGCCCACACCGGATAGGTACTACAAAAGTCCGGTCGGAGGATCTTTCCTTTTCAATGGAGGTTTGCAGGACTAAAGTTACTCTCTGTACCGCTTACCTCTATATCGTAATGCCCAATTGTTGGCAATGAGGTTTTTTGAAATGTTGAGCACCAGGTGGCACTACTGAGGTATCAGTCCCAAACACCTATCAAATCGCTTGTTTTCTGATATTTGTTAAGTTCACGTCGATGTTATTCTAAAAGTCACTTTTTTAATTAAGAGAACCTCTCGCCTATGTTGCGGTAACTGATGGAGTAAATTTTCCTGAAAACCCTCATTGAGCACGATAGCCCAAGCCAATTCCAAATGTCTGGTCGAAAATATTAGGTTCAACACTTATTAGCCCCTTTTGAAAGCTTTTTTTTCTCAATAAAATAAAAATCATTATTTACCGTGTCTAGTCTGTAAATTTGCCACATCTCCGACATCTTAATTCAGTGGCCTTCACCATCTCAGGGGTAGTTCGTTTGTCTCGTCCCCGGGTATTAATCAACTCGCGACGCTTTTGAGGACATGACTCGTGTACTCGAGTGGGGACGATTTGAGAAGAAGTTGGGACAGTCTTGAGAAAAATCATTAAAATATTAGAAGAGTTAAAAAGTCAGGTAGGTACCAACATAATATACTTTTCTCTCCATAAACACAACTACTAAGTATAGTTACCACATCTTCGCAATCTTATTTCAGTGGCCGTCACTGTCTCGGGCGTAGTTCGTTTGTACTCGTCCCCGGTTATTAATCAACTCGCGACGCTCTTGAGGCCGTGACTCGTGTACTCGTGTGAGGACGATTTGAGGAAAACGTAGTACAGTCTTGTGGACAATTTTTAGGACCTATAAATTTGGGAATACCTATTTATTTGGAGGACAAAATATGAAATAGGTGCAAACATATAATATTTTTCTCTCCATAAATACAACTACTACGTATAGTTGCCACATCTCCGCAATCTTACTTCAGTGCCCGTCACTATCTCAGCGGTAGTTCGTATGTACTTCCCGGGTATTTTTGGAGGGATGCGGAACAGAGAGTAAAGTCCCACATACCCCCATTGAAAAGGGAGGATCCTCCAACAAGGCGGCTGTTGTGCCTGGTGGGCTACTGCCCAATAGTTCATATTCGGGCTGATGTAAATGTTCAAATCATAAGGTAAACTCTGCTTGCGCGATGCAGGATTTCGATGAAGTAGTTCGCTGCTAGTTGGGTAGATGACGTCACGGTTCTTTTTGTTGCGACGTAGAATTGCTCCGTTGGTGTTTCTTGTGGCGGCATTGATGCCGCTACATCACTCCCCTCCGTAGACCGGAGGTCGATAGTGAATGAGTCGTCTATACATCTTGAGATGCTTGCCAGGCTTGTTCTCGGTGAGGCGGAACTGTCTGCGGTGCCCCAGTGAGTCGGGGTGATGATAGAGCCTGAGGAAGCTGTACAGGAAAGCGCGGTCGCTGGATGCTGGTGGTCAGGATACCCGTAGAAGCCGTGGGTAATGGCTGGCTGTATGATTCGCTGCTCGAGAGCTTGAGGGCACGATGAGGAGTGATAATGACGTCACACTGAAGTAGTTGCACGAAGGCAGCGCTGACGTTCAATGTCAAGGGTCATTAGTTTGGAGGTATGCGGAACAGAGAGTAAAGTCCCGCACACCTCAATTGAAAAGGAGGATCCTCCGACCAGGCGGCTGTTGTGCCTGGCGGGCTACTGCCCGATAGTTGATATTCGGGCTGATGTATATGTTCAAATCGCAAGGTAAACTATGCTTGCGCGATGCAGGATTTTGACGAAGTAGTTCGCTGCTAGTTGGATAAATGGCGTCGCGGTTCTTTTTGTTGCGATGTAGATTTGCTCATGGCATTGATGCCGCTTCATATTAATCAACTCGCGATGCTCTTAAGGGCATGACTCATGTACTCGTGTAAGGACGATTTGAGGACAGTCTTGTGGGCAATTTTTAGGACCTATAAAATCGGGAATACCTATTTATTTGGAGGACAAAATATGAAGTAGGTACAAACATATAATATTTTTCTCTGCTTAAATACGACTACTTCATATAGTTGACACATCTTCGCAATCCTAATTCACTGCCCGTCACGATCTCGGGGGTTCTTCGTTTGTACTCGTATTCTTTTTCTTTCTTTCTTTTTTTCACCGTGTATTAATCAACTGGCGACGTTCTTGAGGACATGACTCATGTGGTTTAAGAAAAATTTAGGAAAAAAATAGAGTTTTGATTTTTGGAAAAAAAAGTAGTTTCATTTGCAATGCGTAAAAGTAAGATTCATGTTTGCTTCCAAAATGTACAATATTTTTTCATACTTGCTTTTTGTTACAAATCGTGGAAATTGCCTTTGAACTCAGTTTAACAGGGTGTTAAGGCGATTATGCTGTGCCAATAAAAAGACATATTATATCTTTTTTTATTTCGACATTAACTTTTTAAGTTGGAATAATATTTTGGGATGAAGGAAACGTTTAAGAAACAAAGCTAAAAAAAACAGAAAATAAATAACTGCCAATTTCTTTGACAACATTTTTTAAATTAAACAACTCTTAATAAATTACCAACAGTCATCTTAAGATAGCAAAGCCATTCACTCCACATCAATTTCTGTCAGTTACCAAGCCAGTTAAACAAATCTCAGATTCGGATATTAACCTCTCAACTGAGCAAGTATGCTTTGCCCAAAGTTTGTTAATCATAATACTTGAACTCTTGAACTGTGAACACAATAGTTTGAAGCGTGGAGTTACTTGGATCTGTCAGTATCTGACCAAGGTCGTATCGAGTTGGAGTTAGTACAAGTAGGTATTAATTAAGTTAATAGTGATCGATTTTGTAAAGTTTAATCAAGTTCGCGATCAAATTATGTGCAGTCAATACATGATTTTAAACTCATCTGATTTAAAAGCAAATCTTGGCGCGGGTGTTTTTATATTTATATATTGTATGAAAGCTACTGATGTAGACCGAATCATATATTATGGAAAGCGATAGTCCGAAAAGTAACACGACACAAGGTGGAGGAACAAAAAAAAAATTTCTATTGCCGCTATAACAACAAATAATTAAAGTTAAGGTTCATGGTACGGAATAATTCGTGTGCGAGTCCGACTCGCACTTGGCCAGTTTTTTAAACTTATAATAGGCGGGATAAAAACAATTCTCCGTTACTTTGTTTTACCTGAGCTCAAAAATCACGTCCCAAAATGATCTAAAACCAAAATAAGTCCCAATTTAAAACCTCACTATCTTTCTTCACACCAAACTCAACCAGATATCGCCCATTGTGCAATTAACTGTATATCACAGATAATTCTATAAAACAAAGGCAGTAACCTACTGCTGCCGGAAGCGTTGACAATAGGAAAATGTCGATTGTCTGTGCTTATTATTATCTATCCTATTCAATATGCCTAGCATCTTCCTAACTATGTTGGAGACGGCTTTTAGTCTAACTGAATGAAACTGAATACCAGTATTAAACATAGAAGGTCTACCTATCTGACCTCCATAACCCGGCTAGACACGCGTTTGACCACTATCTTACCTGATGGTAAGCGATAATGTGATCGAAGATGGAGCACGCTTGCCTAGAAGTAACTTATTCACTCTTGACTTAAAGACTCCCAGGTTGTAGCTATCAGGAAACATAGACTCTGGCAGGGAATTCCACTCATTTCTTACTCTTTATATATGTCGGATTACAGCCGTTACTGTCAAATCTTATGTATATATTTATATCAAATGACAGCCTGGTTCAACGGCTTAACGTGCTTTCTAAAACACGGAGGAAACTCGATATGAAATTGATTCTCGGAGCGACATCTTTAAGAGTTGCTTGTTGAAGCTTTTAGCGATAAGGCCGCCCATGGTGTCACCCTATATCACGCTTTCTTCATCTATGTTTTCTGTAACTTATACTGTGTACATGATAAAGAGTATTATATTATACTAGTGTTTGTCCGCGACTTCGTACGCGCATGTTCGTCCGTGGATTCCTCTATTAGTGCTCAAATTTGGCATGTGAGTTCCTACGACCGGTAGTTTCGTTGTCTGTCAGTCAATCACTTAATTAGAATGGAATAGAATACTCTTTATTATGTACACAATATAAGTTACAGAAAAGATGGATGAAGAAAACATTACATAGGGTGACACAATGGGCGGCCGTATCGCAAAAAGCGTTCTTTTCAAGACTTTGGATGGATTTCAAAGATAATCGAAAGACAGTACTGCAGGTAATGTAATCATTTTACATATTATTAGGAATTTTGACAACATTGAAAATAGAGCTATGCGGCTGTTATTACTCAGCCTCTACGAGTATCAGTCCTTTTATAGGAATTAATTCATGATCATTTACTTTTATCGTTGGTACGACTGTTTTTATCGCTAATTAGAGACTTAATTTGTACGACGGGATGTTTCTAATAGGCTTTTAGGGAGAGGCACCGGTTTGGGTAATTTTGTGTCGTGAAAGTCCGGACGTTTAGTTCAGACGAGTTTTTTAATTAGGTACTAAGTAATTGAGGAGCTCGTGACTAGATAATAACAGCCGCACGGGTCGATCTTCAAGGTTAAGCAACGCTTGCCAAGATTGGTCTGTGAATGGGTGACCATCTTAACATACCGAGTTTCCTCCGTGCCTCGGAAAGCACGTTAAGCCGTTGGTCCCGGCTGTCATTTGTAGATCTTTGGCAGTCGTTACGGATATTCAGAAGCCAGTTAATCTGACTCCAGTCTTGCCGTGAAGTACCGTGTTACCCAGTTAATGGGTTGTGGATGTCTGGTAGGCAGTCACTCCGCGTAAAATACTGGTATTCAGCTAAATCCGGTTTGACTGAAAGCCGACCCCAATATAGTTGGGAAAAGGCTAGGCAGATGATGATGATTACTAAGTAGTGAAATCATTATTTTAGGATAACATATTTTGCATTTTGCATTATTTAATTTCTGTTTTTGTACATAACTTTAAATATGAGGGGAAATTTAACCTCTTACAAAATATACTGTATATGTGTAACAATTTTTCATTTATTATTGCTTCAGAATTTAAAATATCTCAAGAAGTATCTTCGAAATAATTATAGTAGAGCAAGCACATAAATTAAAATTTACTTTTCAAAACGAAACTTCAAAACAAATTATCTTAAAAAATCATCTTTATTCAAAGTGTTTGTCCCACCAAATCGTAACTTATTGTCACCCCACATAGTAACTGAAGAACCAACGGCTTCTTATATGACGTCTACCGGGATGTAGTGAAATTGTCGATGACCTACATCGGAATAATCAACTGTAGTATCGATGTCACACCACAGTGTGGACACAGTACAAATAACCATGAAATGCATTGAAATTATCTCGAATTTCAATGTTCAAATAAAGCAGTTTTATATTCAGCAGTGAGTGAACAATGCTAAAAATGAGGATATTTTCACGTTCCACGCTACAATTGATCGCTTGATTGATTGATTGCATTTCTGTTTTTTTTTTCACAATTTGCACCTACTAGTATTATTCTCTGCATCACCCAAAGGTTGACTGGTAGAAAATGCCTCAGCCATTAAGTCCGCCTCTGTACATCTGTGTGCGTAAAGTGTTAAATATAAATAATAATAAATAAATTGATAAAATCTTCTTAGCGGGAACCCTGCGTATTTCCGACCTAGGAATCCAAACTAAAACTACAAGATCAATATTCTTGCTTGCAACCACTAGACTAATGAGGTCTTTAATTACTATCCATACATCATACATAGATCCTGTAGGACCCATTAAATTTCGGCGCCATTTTTTAATAAATGACTCCATACAGTAACTAACCCTCGTGTATCCATGTGTCACAGCCAATTCATTTTTGAAGGAATCCCTTCTATACTTGATCTCACTCACGCATAGTGGAAAGTGATGGATAAGGAAACTAAAACAAACCCACGTTTTTATCGGAATAATAAACTGTCAGATCTCGCCTACAGCGTGGTCACAGTAACGGTATGTGAATGATAAGGGACTCGGCGCGATTGAACCCACTGGGGTGGAAACTTGAATTGGATAAGAAGTTCGTGGATTAGGGGGTTGAAGAACTGAAATGATGAGTTGGATAGAAAAATGAGGTTGGTTTGCTCTTGACTCTAGTCTAGGTCAGGGGTGACAGAGATAAAGTCGAAGATGGAGCGAGCTTACCCAGAAGAAGCCTGTTCACTTTAACTTTGAAGAGATACAAGTTGAAGACTTAATTATACGAGTATATTCCCAGACTCTTGAATATAAACTTTCTTAAGTCCTCTCGGCTCAGTCGCCATATCATCGGGAAAAAAATCTTAAGTCGAGGACATTAAATGCCGAGGAACTCGTGGCCGATAGTAACAATCGCACGGGTCGATCTTCAATGTTAAGCAACGTTTGCCAAGGTTGGTCTGTGGATGGGTGACCATCTTAACATACCGAGTTTCCTCCGTGCCTCGGAAAGCACGTTAAGCCGTTGGTCCCGGCTGTCATTTATAGATCTTTGGCAGTCGTTACGGATAGTCAGAAGCCTTTAAATCTGACTCCAATCTTGCCTTGAAGTACCGTGTTACCCAGTTAATGGGTTGTGGAGGTCTGGTAGGCAGCCGCTCCTCGTAAAGTAATGGCATTCAGCTAAATCCGGCTTGACTGGAAGCCGACCCCAAGATAGTTGGGAAAAGGCTGGGCAGATGATGAAGACATTAAATGTCTATAAACATCAAGCATTAACCGAAAAAGCTCAGTTGGGGTTAAACCGAGTGGAGGAAAGGATTTAAAATATGTGTGATCAGCTCAACTTAAAATTTAATACTATAGAAACTAGGTACTACATAATACAAGTTCATATGGATAGTAAAAAAAATAATGATGAGAAAATAAAAGAAAACAAAAATGTTAGTTAATAACTGAGCAAAACAATAATTACATAAGCACAAAACGTTTGAAAAACACAATCATTGAAAACCTGGGAGTATTTAAGTCAAGAGTGAATAGGTTACTTCTAGACAGGCGTGCTCCATCTTCGACCACATGATCGCTTACCATCAGGAGATAGTGGTTAAACGCATGCCTATCAATAGTAAAAAAAAACTGGCCAATTGAAAGAAAGAAAAAAGAAAGAAAAAGCGTTTATTTGCGCCAAGCATGACGCATACCAAAAAAATAAAATAGAAATTAAATAACACTTAATTTTAAAAATTGGGAAGATATGCGTCATATCCACGCAAAACGGCCATCGCTCAGCATAATGCTGGGACTCGTGTGCGAGACAGAGTCACAGCGCTGGTTTTCAGCGACAGCCGGCGTTAAAGTATGACGTCGAGTCGGACTCGCATACGAAGGGTTAAGGAGAATAGCGGCAATAGAAATCCACAATATGTGAAAATTTCAACTGTCTACCTATACCGGTTCCTGAGATACAGCCAGCTGACAGACAGACGGACGAACAGACGGACAGCGGAGGCTTAGTAATAGGGTTTTGTTGGTTACCTTTCGGGTACGGAACCCTAACAAGCACGTAAAAATTATGATGATTGCCAATACTGGATAATAAAAACTTTATATGCAAGCAGAGTTGCATTGAAAACCAAATCTTTAAAGATAAAAATACCATAAAACAGTTTTCAATTTTTGAGAAACGAAATCTTTTCCAGACGAAGTACTCACCTACACTATCTTTTTAAAACCAAAGAGATCGTCAACCTTTTTACGAAACCCTTCAACCGTTTATGACGAGAAGCAAAAAGCAAACATTTTACTTTTTAATACGTCTACCTTGTCTATGTATTGTCTATTCTCAGGGCGTTGACTTCACCTCCCAGACGGGATTGACTTTAATTACCTGAAATAAAACAGAATAGGATTAGCTTAGTCTGAGATTCGATATTTAGATTTTCGTATAGAAATATTTAGAGAGGTTAAAAACGAAATTTTCTTAAGTGCATTGAAGTATACAGGGGTTTCCATTGTGATGGGTCAGACCAATTCCTATGGAAATTCTCAAGAGCCACTGGTTAAAAACAAAGAGATCAGCATTTTTTATATTTTTATTTTGTAAAGTCTGATCGCAAAAATAAGAGGATAGTTATTTAAAACTAGCCATTTGTTAGGGATAAAGTAGCCTATGAAACTCAGCGATAGTGTGGTAACTACACAGTGAGTTTTAGGGTTCCGTACCCAAAGGGTATCCAACGGAACCCTGTAACTAAGTCTCCGCTGTCTGTCCGTCCGTCTGTTTGTCAGCGGGCTGTACCTCAAGAACCATAATAGGTAGACAGTTGAAATTTTTACAGATTGTATATATCTATTGTCGCTATAACAACAAACAATAAAACCAAGGTTTATGGCACGGAAAGCTTCGTGTGCGACTCGCACTTTGCCGGTTTTTTATCATCAGATCAAAACTGTCAGAAATCTAATACTTAACTTTTACAAATATCTCTACATAAACAAACAATTTATACTTTTTACAATCTATACTAATATTATATATTTTTTTTACTATTGATAGGCACGCGTTTGACCACTATCTCAACTGATGGTAGGCGATGATGTGGTCGAAGTTAGAGCACGTTTGCCTAGAAGTAACCTATTTACTCGTGACTTAAAGACTCCCAGGTATAAAGAGGTAAAGTTTGTGAGGTTGTAGGGGGTAATCTCTGGATCTACTGAACCGATTTTGATAATGCTTTTACCAATAGAAAGCCGAGTTAGTTATAATTATATTAACCCGAAAAACACCGAAGTGCATGGGCACGGGTCAGCTGTATCAAATAAACTAGTAGACACGCGCAACTTCGTCTGCGACACAATTTTCATTACTGCTCCGCTCCTATTGGTCTTAGCGTGATGATATATAGCCTATAGCCTTTCTTGATAAATGGGCTATCTAACACTGAAATAATTTTTCAAATCGGACCAATAGTTCTTGAGATTAGCGCGTTCAAGCAAACAAACAAAGAAACAAACAAACTCTTCAGCTTTATAATATAAGTATAAATGTAAGGACAAGTCTGGACGAAATAATAAGAATCTGCTTATTTTTCTGTTTCTTTCTTCTTATCTTAATAAATGTGTGTACATAAATTGTTAAATAAATTAATTTATTGTGGTCACCAAGCTATTGTCAGAACAGAAAATATTATAGTGGACAATCGATTTTCTGTGTCTTAATAATAGCCTTGTTTGCATTTTATAAAACACGATAAGGAAGTAGTAATATGTTAGTTAATTGACCATTTAAAAGAAATCTTTTCAAAAACGATTTTAATACCAATTTCAAATTACACTTGCGTCTGCCAGCAGCTTCACCCGCGTGATTCCTTGGGAGGAAACCGATCACTATTCCGATTTTTTTTTGTTCGAATTTGATTTTACCGAAAACTATTAACCTATGTCTTATTTGCTATATATGCATTATTTGACATATTTTTATCATCGAAGTATCACGTGTCATAGGTATTATTTTACCGAACTATATTTCGCCGATTTACATTATAACTTTTTGCTATTGGCCGAAGACTCTTTTGAACTTTTTTCATTTGCCAAATGATTTATTTGCCATATTTTCACCACATTGAAAAAAAAATTTACGAAATATTTATCACAAATATATAGCCGGTTACTTGGTAGCATTTTCAATTTTAAATTAAAATAGTGTCATTAAATGTCAATATGTTGTACTTCAGAATTTAGTGACAGAAACGAATCGCTGCAAAACCGACTTTACGCAGTCTTGTATGCCCCACTCCTAGAGTGTAATTTAAGCCCGCGCAGGCGTGGAGGGATGGAGTGGCCCGCGAGTTGAGGAGCAGGTGGTTTGAAGGCCCACCGCCGCGGCTGAGGCTGGCCGGCTAAGCAAGCCAGCAAGCCGAAGCTGCGGTGGTGAGCGTTAAAACTATTTGCGACGATAAGCTCGCGTGGGGCCGCCCAAACCCTGCAGCGCCGGAGCCGTGACAGAAACAATGCTTGCTGCATGTTGCATGCCTGCTTGCATGTAATATGCCTGCTTGCACGCTGCACGCCTGCTTGCATTGCGTGCAACGTGCGTTGACTACGACTTGCGTTGCGTGGATGTTTCAAATCGGTCCAGTAGTTGCGGAACCTAATCAATTCAAACAAACAAACAAATCTTTCCTCTTTATAATATTATTAGTGTTGATTTATAATATTAGTGTAGATTACTTATTTATAGTTATTTATTATAGTAGGATAATATTAGTAGTAGGATTCTTTGTCAATCTGAATTCGTTTTCGATAAAGTTCTCAACAAACTTTCAGATAGTTTTTTTTTTTTTTTACGTATCATTAAAATCGATTAATTAAATTCCAAGAAAATGGACTTCATGTTTAATCGCGCAACTTAGTCATCATCTGCCTAGCCTTTTCCCAACAATATTGGGGTCGGCTTCCAGTCAAGCTAGATTTATCTGAATACCAGTATTTTACGTGGAGCGGCTGCCTACCAGACCTCCACAACCCAGTAACTGGGAAACACGGTACTTCATGGCAAGACTGGAGTCAGATTTACTGGCTTCTGACTATCCGTAACGACTGCCAAAGATCTACAAATGACAACCAGGACCAACGGCTTAACGTGCTTTCCGAGGCACGGAGGAAACTCGGTATGTTAAGATGGTCACCCATCCACAGACCAACCTTGGCAAGCGTTGCTTAACCTTGAAGATGGATCCGTGCGGCTATCATTATCTAGCCACGAAATCCTCCAATCGTGCAACTTTTAACGGGTTCTAAATCTCCAGGTTATCGATACCAATATCTAACTTAATTAAAACTTGGTCGGTTACATAGATAACTATCACTAACAATCCCTATTGTTTTCACAAAGCAATATCCAATGGATACTTCTCAGAAATTGAGAATGTTGTACTGGTACTGACTTGAAAGGAGCTCGATTATATGGGCGCCTACCTATAGTAATGTATTTAAAAGTTTAAAACGTGTAACAGAATTAACATTATTCATTTTATTCATCGTTATGAAGAACTTTTCCCAATACAGTTATGAACGCATAACTCGATATAATGTACTGAACCGCTGATATTTTTCGCGATTTCGGGGTTGGTCCCATGGCAAAAAATGTTCATAATTATGAGTACATTGAGCCCTTGAGAGGTGATGCGTTTATTCTGTTACACGTTTTATAGAGCTATTTTCCAAACAAATAACTTTCTTTGTGAAAATTTAACTATTTTCCTTTTTATTTTTATTAAAAACTTATTTTTTTTTGTAATAGATATGTTAAATTATTTCGTAAGTTTCACAAGTTAATAATATATTTGGTAACAAAACGTTGATACTCTTTGGAGGAAATTTACTGGTTTTTTTGATTTGATTGAATAAACATACATTATTTTAAATAGACTTTTTTTCCAAAAAGATTTTTACTATATATTTATTTTAAATATAACACTAATCATTTATCTAAAAGCAAACGACATCTACACAAAAAAGATGACGATAGCCCAAAATAATACGATTTAAATCAACTAGAGCGAGAAACGGACCAATAAAGCCCGCTGATGCAAACCAAACCGGGGACAAACACTAGTCAATAAAATTAGATAGCACAGAGCTCGGAAACGCCATCGTGGGCACTGCTAGAGATGGCATTGTCAACTTTCTATGTCCCCTTTTCTTTAAGGATGGGTAATCATCAAATGGCTCCTTCCGCTCTGGGCGGAGCGGAAGGGAGTGTCAGACTCTTACTGACTAAAACCCATCCGTGTTCCTCCTAATGCCCTTTGCGTACGGTGCCTCTTTCGAACGGTTTCCGCACCATTGTATGTCCCCTACAGTGCTACAAGAGGTTTAAAACAAAGTGAAGTTATATCAGTCAAAAGTGGGCGATTCGTGAATAGAGCGTTACAGGAAATGTAGCGAAGAGACTGTGTGTGATAAAAGTCTTAAATTCGAGCTTCGGCTCTCGCCTGTTTCCTCCTCCAATGTTGGACATCAGCAGTGACTTCCATCGTTATCACAAAGTGTTGTTTAAATATAAAATACTAGCTTCTGCCAGCGGCTTCGCCCGCGTGGTCCCTAAGGAACATACTCCCGGAATAAAAAGTAGCCTATGTCCTTTCTCAGGCTCTAGACTATCTGTATACCAAATTTCATTTAAATCGGTTCTGTAGTTTTGACGTGAAAGCGCGACAGACAGAGAGAGTTACTTTTGCATTTTTAATATTAGTAAGTATTATTTGATAAGAGTTAAAGGGTACGATGGAGTTGACATATTTGTATAGACAAAAGCCCAAAAACAAAAAAATAAAATAAAAAAGTCTCCTCCCGCTCTGGGCGGAGTGGAAAGGAGTGCCAGACTCTTACTGACTAAAACCCACTGATCTTCCAAATGCCTTTTGCGGTCAAGGGCCGCGGTAACTCTTTCGAATAAATTCTGCAACCCCGGAATCTTACACAGAAGCTTAGTTTGCTCGCTCACATTAGCTCCCGCCATCTCATTTGAAGCTAACCTACCCGTGCCGGAGTGCCTTCAAGTTCCCTGTGTCCGAAGTTCCCAAATGACTTGGATAAGTAAGTTATTAAACGATATCGAATCAATTAATTTTCATTGCTGTTCAATTAAATGCGGGGCTTGTCATTTAGGCCGCTAATTAAATGGCTGATGAAGCTAGTTGGTTGTGACATATAAAAAAATATTTATTTTACACATTGCCAGTGAACCAGCAGGTATCCTATACAAGCCCTAGGAGTTGTATACATTACCTAGGTAAAGTATAAAATCGACAATAATATTCATTTTAATTGATACATTGCTTAGACGCCCCAGGAATTCTATACAATATCTAGGACCTAGGTATTGTATAGAATACCTGAATTATACAGATTCCCGGTAACATCTATACTTATATCTATACTAGTAGGGGATAAAATCTGGATCTACTGAACCGATTTTGAAAATTCTTTTACCAATAGAAAGCCACGTTATTTATGAATGTCATAGCAAATACCGCCCGACGAATTGGACACGGGTCAGCAAGTGATTAGACAAGATGAAGTCTTTAGTCACTGCCGGGTAGAGTGATTCCTTTGTCTACGGCATTACGCAGTAAAACATTAATATGACTTCAACTATCTTCTATTTATTTCGAACTTCCATAGGCCGTTTTCCCGGAAAAAAGAGTTATAACGAAGTGATTGGATGGAGATTGCTTTTGAATTTTCAGGAATTAAACTCATATTCTTTAGTAAGAATTGTTGCTTTGTTGAAGATAGAATTTATGATAACTTTAATTACTGATTTGTTTATTTTGTTGGAGTTAGCCACTGGTAGGTTTTTATTTGCTTCAATATTATTTAATTTTATTGATTGATTGCATGTCATAATTTCGCCAATAGCTGTCTACTGCTGAACGTAAGCCACTTCTACTTCAGCTTGCTGATTCTACGCGCAATGTCTGTAACTTCAGTGTTTCGAATAACTTTGTTGCGAATTCTATCCACCAGAGAAACCCCGAGCTTTGCTCTCTCCACGCTGAGCAAACTTGAATTTGTGGACCACGCCTATGGTGAGTGTCCACGTTTCGGCTCCGTAAGTCATTACGGTTATAGACCCTTTCTTTTTTTTTTAAGGATGGGAAATCATCAAATGACTCCTCCCGCTTTGGGAGAAGCAGAAGGTAGTGTCAGACTCTTACTGACTAAAACCCATCCGCGTTCCTCCTAGTGCCCTTTGCGTTCCAGGGTACGGTGTCTCTTTCGAACGAAGTTCGCAGCCCCAGCAGGCACACCGCCGTATCTCCACGGTTATAGACCCTGGCCTTAAGGAATTGTGGGATCGACGATTCATAGATATCACGCATCATTGCATTGTGTTTGGCCACAATCTTCCTTGCTGGAAAGCGATGATTTTGTTGATGTTGGAGGACGCTTACCTTAAAGTTATTTCCACTCTTGACTATAAAAACACTGCTGTTGTAACTATCTGGAAACAGACTACAGCAGGGAATTCCAATCGTTATGCTAGGCGCTAGATAAATTTGCGATAAAGTACATTGACATTTCTCTAATATCTTTTCGTAGATACCCGAAGAATAAAACGAACCGTTATTCATTTCTAGAGAACTTATCAAGATAGAAGTCGATTCAGTACAGCTTTATGTCTTTACTAGTTGACCCGCGCAACTTTGTCTGCGTCACAATTTTTATTACTGCTCCACTCTTATTGGTCTTAGCGTGATGATATATAGCCTATAGTCTCGATAAATGGGCTATCTAACACTGAAATAATTTTTCAGTAGTTCCTGAGATTAGCGCGTTCAAGTAAACAAACAAATAAACTCTTCAGCTTTATATATTAGTATAGATTTCTGTTTTTTATATTAAGAGAGTCAATAAATGCATGTGGGTCAGTGAGCATTACTGCATATTTATCTGGCACCTACCATAGATTGCCGTGTCGCCAGGCGCCGTATGGTGCCGTAAAAAAATAATACCATCCCATCACTTCCCGTAAGTGTCGTAAGAGGCGACTAAGTGACTCGCCAGAGAATGGAGCAGCGTTCTCTGTAAAACGCAACACCATACACTGCGGTTGCCAACCCGCCTGCCAAGCGTGGCGATTATGGCAAACCCCCACCTTTTTAGAAGAGGCCTATGTCCAGCTGTGAACGTCTTTTAGCTGTTATGATGATGATGATGATGACCATAGCTGAATGATGAAAGTATTCCAACTGCAAAGCATTGGTTTTGAAACTGTTGGTAGCCAATATAACTAATCGCTACTATTAAAGGAACTACTCCCAATTCAATTCTAACACAAGTACCAACATTACATCACAATGAAAACAAATAAAGGTACTTTACACTCAACCCTGCAAATGACTGTTCCCCGGGGTCTAATGTACCCTAAATAGGTTGACCCTTATCCGCGACGTCACTCAAATTGCGTATGAATACTATTGTAAGTTCACAGGCCAGTGAATTTCAATGTTATGTGCTGTAATTTAACTTAAATGCTGATAATAATTGTTACCTTTTGAAAGTTAAGTTGAGTCGTATAAACGACTAAATAAACAAACTGACAAAGCTATAATACAAAGCTTTGTCAGTTTACTACTTATTTTCAAAGTCAAAGTCAAAACGTTTATTCCAATTAGGCCATTAAACGGCACTTTTGAACGTCATTCACATTTCAAATATATAAAAGTTCTGAAGTGACTCTACTGTCCATTCGGAAAGGTAGATTCTTATGGAGAAGAATCTCCATAGTTACTCTTTCTTTATCTATACTAATATTTAAATCTGAAAGTAACGCTCTCCACCTTTTTTAAGGATGAGAAATCATCAAATAACTCCTTCCGCTCTGCGCGGAGTGAAAGGGAGTGTCAGACTCTTACTGACTAAAAAAAACATCCCTGTTCCTTCTAGGGCCGCGGTGAGTCTTTCGAACAAATTCTGCAACCAACTCAGTCTACCAGTCTGTCTGTTTCTTCTTCAAGTTAGTCTTTACGCCTGAATACATTATGATAAAACATGGCAAATTAAAAAAATAAGATATAGGATACTCTTTATCCCG
Organism: Lacanobia oleracea; assembly: GCA_950371165.1. NCBI lineage: Eukaryota > Metazoa > Arthropoda > Insecta > Lepidoptera > Noctuidae > Lacanobia > Lacanobia oleracea. The sequence continues at coordinate 6,284,972 of OX493412.1, read as the reverse complement.
AGAGTATATTTCGACTTTCGAGAAGCTCGTGGCTAGATAATAACAGCCGCACGGGTCGATCTTCAAGGTTAAGCAACGCTTGCCAAGGTTGGTTTGTGGATGGGTGACCATCTTAACATACCGAGTTTCCTCCGTGCCTCGGAAAGCACGTTAAGCCGTTGGTCTTGGCTGTCATTTGTAGATCTTTGGCAGTCGTTACGGATAGTCAGAAGCTAGTAAATCTGACTCCAGTCTTACCATAAAGTACCGTGTTACTCAGTTAATGGGTTGTGGAGGTCTGGTAGGCAGCTGCTTCTCGTAAAATACTGGTATTCAGCTAAATCCGGCTTGACTGGAAGCCGACCCCAATATGGTTGGGAAAAGGCTAGGCAGATGAGTATATTTCGATTTTCACGCAGCTGCAGCCATCAGCAAAAGCTAGTTAACAATAATACAAGACACTGAATAGGCATTAAAGACTATAGAGAGTGAATTTTTAAAGTGTGCGTGGATGGTCAAATTCGAAACTATCATTCTTCAAGCAGCTCGTTTGTGAAATGCATAAACCATAGATGTGAGGCGCGATCAAACGCTACCAACGTTAAAAAAATTGGTGAAGGAACATTACCTCTCACTATAACTTTTTGTCTCCTTTCTCTGTTATATATTTGATATTTATTAGTATATTACTTAGTTTTGTATGTATTTCTTTTATGTTATTATGTATGTCTCTTTATTAATATTATTTATGATGTTTGTACACTGACCGCTCTAAATCTAACTTCTTTAGTTCAGTCCATCCAAAGGTTGTCTGTAAGAGATTGCCCTATGCGATAAGACCGCCTATTGTACACTAGTTTTTAGCCGACTTCTTCAAAAAGGAGGAGGTTCGATATTCGGCTGTATTTTTTTTTATGTATGTTCACCGATTTCTCCGCCAATTGTGGACCGAATTAATTTATTTTTTTATTCGAAAGCCTGTACTCCTGAGGTGGTTCCATTGTCACCAAATCAAAATCTGATGATGGGATTCCTTGAAAATCGTGGGAAAACCTTAAATTTTATAGGCACGTACAAGTTTTTCATGAAATTTCTAACGCAATTCAGATATTTCTGTCTGATAATGATGATCTAATGCTGCTGAGTTGATGATGGAAGGTATAAGTCAGGAAAAATGTTTGTTAAGCGATATTTTCACCAATTTTGAACTGATTTGGATGATTCTTTTTTTTGCTTGGAAGAATATTTTTTCCGGACTGGTCCCATTTTAATTTGGTGAAGATCTGATGAAGAACCTTGGAGGTAGGCAACGGAACTCTTCAAACAATGATAGCAAATGGATCGGGATTTCTGAAATCGCATATCTGTTGATTGTTTACACCAGTTCATAACATAACATCACGCCTGGTATGCTGTGTCTGTAAAAATAAAAACCCTTTACAAAAAGATAAAACCGACTTCTAAAAACAAAACACTACAAAGTACAGGATAAATTACTTAGTTGATCTTACTGGAACTTTTGACACTGCTTAATATTTATATTTCAATAGTGAGTTTTAATTCGCTGTTAAAATAACCGTGATACTCACGTAAACTTTTTAAGTCAAGCTAAAGAATAAGAAAACGATAAAAAAATTAGCAAGCAAGGCAGTAAACCTTTTTTAAGGATGGGAAATCATCAAATAACTCCGCCAGCTCTGGGCGGAGCAGAAGAGAGAAACTCTTAATGACTGAACCCCATCCGTGTTCTTCTTAATGCCCTTTGCATTTCAGGACCGCGGTCTCTTTCGAACAAACTCCGCAACTGTGGCAGCAGTGGCCCTAACGGACCCAAGACAGTCAACCCATAACCTGAGATTCATTAGGAGGGACCTTAGTCAAAAGTGTGGAAAGAAGCATGTTAGGTTTAAAACTAAAAGATAAAGTAAGAAGTACAGACAACAGGCACAAAACGAAATTAACTGATATCCTGGCTCGTATCGATCAACTTAAATGGAGGTGGACTGGACATATGCTCAGGTGTAGAAAGGAGAAATGGAGCAAACAGGCGACAATCTGGTACCCAAGAGAAGGCATTAGGAGTCGACGTCGTAAAAAGAGAAGATGGGAGGATGACCTGAAAATGACTCTAGGTCCGCTCTAGACAAGAGTGTCATCATCATCTGCCTAGCCTTTTCCCAACTATATTGGGGTCGGCTTCCAGTCAAACCGGATTCAGCTGAATACCAGTGTTTTACGTGGAGCGGCTGCCTACCAGACCACCACAACCCATTACCTGGTTGACACGGTACTTCTTGGCAAGACTGGAGTCAGATTTACTGGCTTCTGAAAATCCGTAACGACTGCCAAAGATCTACAAATGACAGCCGGGACCAAGGGCTTAACGTGCTTTCCGAGGCACGGAGGAAACTCGGTATATTAAGATGGTCACCCATCCACAGACCAACCTTGGCAAGCGTTGCTTAACCTTAAAGATCGACCCGTGCGGCTGTTATTATTTAGCCACGAGCTCTAGACAAGAGTGTACGGAACCCTAAAAATGGGTTATTACCGTTTCGAAGTTCCTGTCAAATGCAGACTTTTACCATCCCACACAGGTACACAGAATAAAACCATTCCTTAGATAGCCTAAGCCATAATTTCAGGCGCGTTCGGCCGAACTTTGGCCCAGTTGCCGATTAAGCGAGTTGTACAACTTAGGCGATCCATCTCGCTCTGCCACTGTGTGTAATTAGCCTTACGTATACAGTCGTATGGCGGGTATGTCAGTGTACAAGTTATTGTTTTTCGTGGAAAGTGAGGTTGGTAGAGAATTTGTGTTTCTATATTTTTCTTGTAACTGTTGGAGAGTTAGAGCTAGTTTTTGAATTGAGTGTTTGAGCGTTAAGAACTTGCGCAATGCTTTTTGACAGGTTTCTGGATAAATTAGAGTTTGACAAATACTTAGCTTCCAAATTTTAAATTTTGAAATAGGGGTTTTGCCGGTACCTTGCTACCACTTTATAAAGTACTTACATGGTTCCGTACGGCCGAATGAAAAAAAAAACCGGCCAAGTGCGAGTCAGACTCGCACACGACGGGTTCCGTACTATAAACCATATTTTTATTATTTGTTGATATAGCGGTAATAGAAATACACAATCCGTAAAAATTTCAACCGTCTATTTATTGGTCAATTGAAATTTACTACTTTTTGTCTGTATTTCAAGAACCGTAATAACGGTTCTTGAAATACAGCCCGCTCACAGTCGGACCGACGGAGAGCGGAGGCTTACTATTAGGGTTCTGTTGGTTAACCGTTGTGTACGGAACCCTAAAAATCAATCGTGTGTCCGTTTGTCCGTCTGTCAGAGCTAGTTTCTCCGAATTTACTGGACCATTTCAGATGAAATTTGATACACATATGAACTACTGCAACCGAAATGCAAATTGACTCACTATTACGAGAGCAAACTAAATTATTGAACAAGAATTACGCTTAGTTTCCCCATATAAACCGTTACTTGAAAATTTCTCCGAACTCCAATTCCAAACTCTCCATATCTGAAACCAATCTCAATTACGTTACACAAACAATTAATTAAGTTTATCAAACGCATAGACGCCTACATATTGCCTTTACTAAAGATAATAAGCGGGGATTTTATCGCGAAGATTTCGTCTTATTCTGTCTTCGGTTACGTACAAGAGCAGTGGCAGATGAAAGATTGCGGAATTTATTCGGGAAAGTCACCGCGGCCCTGGAACGCAGAGGGCATTAGGTTGAACATGGATGGATTTTAGTCAGTAAGAGTCTGACACTCCTGTCCGCGCCGACCAGAGGGAGGGAGGAGTTATTTGATGTATTTCCATCCATAAAAATGGGCAATATATCGAGGAGCTCGTGGCTAAATAAAAACAGCCGCGTGGGTTGATCTTTAAAGTTAAGCAACGCTTGCCAAAGTTGGTCTGTGGATGGGTGACCATCTTAACATACCGAGTTTCGTCCGTGCCTCGGAAAGCACGTTAAGCCGTTGGTCAGCAGCCGCTCCACGTAAAACACTGGTATTAACCCCAATATAGATGGGAAAAGGCTAGGCTGATGACGAAAAATGGGCAATATAAAGGTGGGTTTAGATAGAGTTTAACAAACATAGACTTTATATTCTGACAGCGATGATCAGACTTCATCATTTCAGCTGAAAGAAGTCCACTGCTGGACATAGGCCTCCTCCAAGATGGGGGGTTTACCATAATCGCCACGCTTAGCAGGCCGGTTGGCAATCGCAGTGTATGGTGTTGAGTTTTACAGAGAACGCTGCTGCCCATTCTCTGGTGAGTCCCTTAGTCGCCTCTTACGACACCCACGGGAAGTGATGGGATATTATTATTCTTTTACGGCACCCTACGGCACCGGCCGACACCATACGGCATCGATCAGTCTTATTTATAAAAAAATAAAAAGCGAAAACCTCCAATTTTGAATCCGAGTAGTAGAAACCTGAAGACAGAGAGTCCAATAATTTTAAGGATATTTGAATTTGGAATTTGCTTATCAGTATGTAAAACCAACGGTTTTTTTTCAGGTTATTTCTTCAGGTTGAGTTTTCAAAGGAAAAATAATTTCTATGTCTTTGCAATAACAAAGTTTGAAAATTCTTTTATATCAAATGTATCTAGCCTGTAATCTCCAACTGCTGGACAAAAGCCGCCCCTCTCTTTTCCACACCCCACCCGTTGAAACAGCAGGCACTCGCCTCATACTCTTACTTAATCCTATCGAAAAGACCGTATTTCGGTACGAGTCAAGAGGGCCAATTTTACCATTTTTCAAGCAACGTTTGCATTCACATGTCAGTCGCAATCTGTAAGAAATGTATGGAAGTTGAGTTTTTTTTCTGACTGTTACTGAAATACAAATGAAATATTAGTAAAATTGTAACTCTGTTCGTCTCTCCTTCCACATATGTTTTGGCTGTACCTTACTGTGTCGTAAAATTGTCGTACAGTTCCTTGAAAGTGTCGGAAAATTACTTTCTGTAATCTCAAAAATTAAGCTAAATTATATTTGTCTTCAATGGAACATCTACTGTTGAGCCATTTACCAAACAGTCATAAAACACATATAAAAACATAGACATTTAGTCAATAAATCACCATAAACCGATAAACCTATCTTCAATCAATTTACTACTCTCATTCGAATAGCATAGTGTAAACATAATACTGTTAACTATTTCGCAAAACGCCAGTTAGACAATCATGATGTATGAGGTGTTAATACTCTGTTGTGGGTACATAAATAATGTATTCTGTAGTGTTGAGTAATTTAAAAACATTGTGTAAATGTCTAAAAATATAAAACACGTTTATAAAATTTAGCCTCGAGCTCCTCTAAAAATATGAATACTAGTTTAAGTAGATAATATTTTACTCGAGGCCTATGTCCAGCAGTGGACGTCTTTCGGCTGATATGATGATGATGAAGTTGGTACAACATTCAAATTCAAAGCATTTTATTTCAAATAAACCATTCACAGGCACTTTTGAAACGTCAAGGTCGGTCAGTCAAAAACATGGAAGCTATTTGCACGTTCCAAAGCGTAGATCTCTATGGAGAAGAACGTGCAAGAAACTCCACGGACACTCTTTTAAATCATGTTCTGTTTTACAAATTCCAAGTTACATATACTTGTTGCTTCTGCAGGTGAGGACAATGTAAAGGAAAAAAAAGGGCTTATTATAAGAATTTTAAATATAAAGATTAAAATAAGCCAATGGCAGTTAAGAGATGACCAGTCTCAACCGACGGCGCCTGTTCACGAACATGACGCGTGTATCGGCACCCTTCAGCTCAACCATTTCGAAGGGAACCGAATGATCAAACCCACGCGCCGCCATCAGCGAGACATTTGAGTGAGCATGACATGCTCTCAACCACCTTGCTCGTTCATGTCCAACAAGTAAAACTATAACTACTAACATAAAATGTAAATGGTTTCATGGTACTCACATTTACAAAATTTGAAAAATATGCTTCTACTTTACACAAAACTATGGTTGTCAATGACCAAATAATGAAAAATAAATTAATAAAGAGAACGATTAAGTTCTTATATCAAAAAGAATAAATAAGTAATTAATATAATAATATAATTTGTACGTATATAAGAATAAATAAACGAAATAATGTAAGAACCTCTAAAAGGAGCGAGCATCTCTTCCAAATATAAAAACATAAAAACCTTAAAAGTGGACCTAAGCAGCTGTGACTGTGGAGCAGGACCAGCATTTAGCCAAGCGTTTTTATCGAGGATATAATCTTCCAGTTTATATTTCATTAAATTCTATAGTTCATTTTTATAGTTAATTAAATTATGAATAGCTTTTAAAATGTGAGAACATACGGCAGTCATATTCTTTTTTTTGCGCTATTTGAAAGTTCCGTTTAGTGTTTCATATGAAATGCCAATAAAATAGAATTGTGAAATAAAACTTCTTTTTAACCGACTTCAAAAAAAGGTTCTCAATTCGGTTGTATTTTTTTTTTTTTTTTTTTTTGTATTTGTTACCTCATAACTCCGTCATTTATGAACCGATTTGAAAAACTTTTGTTTCATCTTAAATGGTATACTTCTTGATTGGTCCCATTGTCACCATGTCAGAATCTGATGATAGGATCCCACGAAAATCGAGGGCAACCCTCAAATTTTATATGCACATACAATGTTTTTCATGAACTTTCTAACGCAATTCAGATATTTGTGCCTGGTTATCATCATCTCATGTTGCAGAGCTGATGATGAAAGGTATAAATTAGGATCTGATGATAAGATCCCATGAAAAATGTTTGTTCAGCGATACTTTCGCCAATTGTCAGCCGATTTGGACGATTCTTTTTTTTTTAAAGAGTATTTTCCTAGACTAGTCCCGTTTCAGTATGGTGAAGATCTGACGAAGAACTTCGGAGGTAGGCAACGGAACTCTTTAATAAATGATAGAAATCGCATGTTTTTTTAGTGTTTACACCAGTTCTTAACATGACATTGCGCTGGTACGCTGTTAATGGGTAGGTACGCAGGTACCTAGGTACCACTAAAAAGTGAAGAATAAAAAACTTTTTTACAAAAAATACAACCGACTTCCAAAAACAAAACACTACAAGGTACAAAATGACTTCGGAAGAAAGAAAACAACTTTAATTTCGGAAGTCGGTGTCAAAAAACGAAAAATTAACCAAAAACACCGATTTCCAAAATTAACGTTGTTTTCTTTTTGGAAGTCGGTTGTATTTTTTGTAAAAAAGTTTTTTTATATTTGAGTTGGGTTTGGTTTTGAGTCTAGTCTACGTCAGAGGCGACAGAGACGAAGTCGACGAGCTCACCCAGAAGAAGCACGTTCACTATGATGAGATGTTTGAATGTGTTCAGCAATACAGACGCAGGCAGAAAGTTCCTTTTTTGCTCCTTTAATTATTCTAAAATGGGACACTCAAATAACTTTAATGCATAATTTTAATTAAAAAAAACAATGGATTCGACATAAATATTTATTTGGTATTTAACAGACACAGAAGAAAATACATTTTTAATTCCATCATTATGTGTCACCGCGTACCTGCGCTATAGCTCTGTCTCGCACATAAGTCTTAGCATTATGCTGAGCGATTGGCGTTTTGCTCAGTGGAGACGCATATCTTCCCAGCCTGTATATGTCACTAATTTTGTTCCATATTGTTTGGTTCGCGTCATGCTTGACGCAAATAACAAATAAACTTATATTTAAATTCACCCTATAGATTAACCCTTCCCATTACACATTGTACCTATAGACAGGTAGACATCATTACTGGTCGATTACCCCGTGGTTAGTGGTTTCTAAAGGAAATAGACTATGTCTGTGACAGTGCTTTTCTAGTTATGATAAGAGGCATGGACTAAATACGGTCAGAAAAGTGCGAGGGAGATGTTTTATCTCCCTCACTCAAGCTTGTGTGTTCCGTCGTCACAATTGTACAACTATAATTGTGACAAATTAAACCCTTTGTTCTGCATGCCTTATTTAGAACAGAGGTTTAAGATAATTTCTCGCCACCTCCATTGAAAAAGGAGGATCTTCTGATCAGACCGGGTGTTATGTTTGATGGGAAGCTGCCATTGGTTGTTGTCAAGCTGTTGTCTATGTTCAAACTCCGTCAGGAACTTAGTAGGTTGTAGGTTTAATGTGATGCCTGGATTTTTTAGATAGAAAATCATAGACGCTGCTACACTGCGACCTATAAAATAAGACAGGTATTGAAAGAAAAAAAGCCGTATGTACTTTTGCGTCATATCCGCACATGAGTCATGACGCTGGATAGGCTGCACAGTTTTGTAGCTTTGTCTCTTTCTAACAGAGAGTAGTTAATGTGTAAACGGTATTGCTCTGTCCATTCTTCTGTCTTTAAATAACTACTTGTAACACGACTTAATTGCGTCGGTATTATTAGGTTTTCGTACAATAGGCTAATTTGTGAGATAATTTGATTTAGTTTGCGGTCACTCACCAGTCTGTTGCCAAGTAAATACACTGATTATATTTAGTGTAATTTGTGATTGTTATGAATCTAGTTGAGGAGCTCGTGGCTAACTAATGACAGCTGTACGGGTCAATTTCAAGGTTAAGCAACATTTGCCAAAGTTAGACTGTGGATGTGTGACCATCTTAAAATACTGAGACTCCTCGGTGCCTCGAATTGTCTACTGGTGACGATCGAGCAGTGAACACTCTAAGCGGTATTTACTGTATCATAGGGAGTACATCCGGGTAAGTAACGTGTTACCTAGTTAATGGGTTGTGGAGGTCTGGTAGGCAGCCGCTCCTCGTAAAAACTGGTATTCAGCTAAATCCGGCTTGACTGGAAGCCGACCCCAATATAGTTGCGACGGCGCGTTGTGTTCCTCGCGTATCTCAAAAAGATGTCAGCATAGTAAACGGGGCCTGCTAGGGCCCGTGTCTGCCAAGGCATCATCGCTTACCATCAGGTGAGAAAGTGGTCAAGCGCGTGCCTATCTATAGTAAAAAAAAAAGGTTGCAGAATTAACAATAGTTACCACGGCCCTGGAATACTAAGGGTATTTGAAGGAACACGAATGGGTATTTGTCAGTAAAAGACTGACACTTACGCAAGAATAGGCAAAGCCGCGCCTAACTGAATAGCGAGACAAGATGATCGGAAGGCTAACTATCTGTAAAGTTGGCACTCTTGTCACTTGCTCTTCGAATATGCTGTAAATGTCATAAAACTCTAGAAATTTTGACCACTAAAACAAACTCAAGGTACATATAAAATTCTCAGTTATTAGACCCAACATTTTACGGTCTTTCCCTCCAGGATTCCTCCAAAATCATAGCTCAGCCCACCTCCTCACCCCAAATAATTTCTTCACCTCCTTAATTTTACCCCGCCTCCCTGTTGAAACATGTACAACCCTTATTCCTTTGCTGACAAACGGTCGATCGATTCATTATTGCTGTACACCACCAGATATCTTCGGCAAAGTAACTAGAGACAATGAAAACACGGCAAATTGAAGACTAACATTTACTTTAGCAACTTAAAGAGACGGGGACGTGATTTTGGTGCTAAGTTATAGGCTGAGGCGGGAAAAGTTCACCTCAGAACCAAAGACTGTTAATGAACGCTGTGCCCGCGTGCCGCCATGACAGTCATGTGTTCAATGGGATTTTGCTCATTGGTAAAAGGAACTATACTTCGCTTTATGTTTTTTTTATGGTTCTAGCCTTAAAACTTTACGTTTTATTGTTAGTGAATCGAAGAATTTTAATGTCGAGATTTTGTTGATTTGGTTGAAGAGTCAAAATTTCATGATAATTACTTTAACTACAACTCGTTTGGAGACTCTGATCTTGAACTTTATACCGAACGATGATCCGAACTGGTTTCTGGGTTTCTATAAAGAACCCATCCATACTAAAAAGGAAATGTATTCAAACTTGAATGTCGCCATTTTTTTTGGATTGTGCCAACAAACTGTACAATTATGGAAAATGGTTCATTGATTTTGATGCAGTTTATAAGTAAAAGTATTTCTTTGTGAGACTCTGTTGCTTAGCTTGAAACCATACAGTTTTCAAGTCTAACCAATGTAAAAATTACGGACCTATTTAATGACGACTTCCCGCCGCCAATTCTCTCAACTTGCACCACACGAAAGGGTATGTTCGAGTACTAGATAAGTACGCTCAAGTCAAATGAAGAGTGCGAACAACTAATTATATTCTGTCTCCCTCTACCAGTACTCTTGGGAGTATGCTCTACTTCGAGTGTAAGACGGTAATTAAGATGCTCACTTTGAAATTTCTGTTTGCTAAGTGGATTATTATTTTGAGAGTTTACCAAAGCCGCCCAACCCTAGGTACGTGGGCAAACCCGTGGCTCGTCTACACATTTGTGTGACTCCAGCGTCAGTAGCAACTTTTTTTTTTAAACCAGTTTTCAGCGTTTTTCATAAAATCGTCACAAAAAGGAAACATGACTGTTTGTGTGAACCAGATTGCCCGCAGTATAAAAATCTGCTAAAATATATTTTCAACTCTCAGTTTTTTTTTAATTAAGCCGTACTTCCGTTACTGCAAAACATGTTTCAGACAGCGAAACACTAATAAAATTGTAAGCACAAAAATAATCATCCAAATCGGTTGACATTTGGTAAAGATATCGCTGAACAAACAAACTCCTTTTCGAAGTCGATTACAACCTCTATAGTCTGTTTAACTTAAAAAAAGTTTATAATCGCTAGGATTACTATTACTACTCTCATCTGACACTAGGTCAGTTTTATTTACTAGATGGCCCACCGGTCAATACCATGAGCCCATCTTCTAAATAAGTTGGGCGGCCTTGTTTTAGTTTGTCAGAATTAATTTGTAATGTTGTTAAGTTAAGACAGTCTCATTAGTGTACCTCGCTTTGAATCATTATTTACAACGTCATTTTATAGAAAGAGGATTAAGGTCATGGCACATCATAACGGCACAGCAGCGTCGTGTCGTCCGCGAGATGCAAGCTTGCAGCCCGCGCGCCAGCCGCGAGATGCAAGCTCACCGTCCAACGTTTCGCGACGACTTGGTGTCGACGCGCTGTAAGCACGCGATCGGCACGCTTACAGCGCACTGACTGTCCACCGTTGACTTTTTCATATTGATATTAAATAATATATTTTAGGACACACGATTGAATGCCGTAATTTGAATGGCAAGTAAATTGCTGGGTTGGAGCGGTGCCGTTGCTATGTCGGTATAGTGTGTCATGACCTTAATCCTCTACAGCATTTCAAAGAATGAGGATTTTTTAACAGTACATGTCAGCAAAAAAAGTGGGCTCATTAAAAGTGTCGTAACGAGCTATACTTAAATTCGTCAGACGATTTAAGGCAGTCGCTAAAAAAGTTGCTGACGGGATTATCTTTTAACAAGGCTTTGGGTTATTTTTATCATTTGCGCTGACATGAGAAAAAATGTTAAAAATAACTGTCTTTCTTGACGTAGGTTTTGTGAAATACAATGACATGTTCTGGTTTACTCATAAAAAAGTAACCATTTTGATTTTTATAAGACACAAAAAAATAAAAAATAAAATTCTTTACTCAGCTTTGGGAATTCCGACAAACATCTGTTCAGTAGAGTTGAAAAAGTTAATACTAAAACATTTTCAACACACTTGCTCGATACTTGAACGCTATTGCGCCACTTTAAGATTCGCAATGCAGTGAATTGAAAGCTTAGCGTGAAAATAAACCGGCCATGTGCGAGTTCGACTCTCACACTAAGGGTTCCGTACCAAAAACAGAAAAAAAAACCTTTCTTGTATAGGAGCCCCCCATAATTTTAATTTAAGGTTAAATATAATTAACTTTAAATTGCCGCTATAACGACAAATAATTATTTGTCGTTATAGCGGCAATAGAAATACACACTGTAAAAATTTCAACTGGAATTACAGCTCGCTGACAGACAGACGGACGGACGGAAAGATACACGGACTAATGGACAGCGGAGGCTTAATAATAGGGTTCCGTTCGTTCAGATTCCTAAAAAACGGTATTCTCGTGACGATTTTTAAACTCGCCTATCGAATTTGCCCTGTGTTCAGCAATATTCAAGTTGTATCTAATATTATATTATTTCTTGTCATTATTTCGTAATCCTCAAAAGAAAACACAAACAGACTGTTTTTTTTTTCACAAGAGAAATATTCACAAAAAACTAAATCTATTTAAAGGATTTATGGGCATTTGAGTAACATAACGTTGTGGAGAGAAAATACCTACCCTATTATTTTTAGAGCTTTTATATCAAAGAAAAAAATGATGTTGACTTCATGTTTAGATGAAAACGAATAAATAATAATGTTTCTTGTAGACATATCTGTAGCATTTATAGTGTAGGACCTACTTTGAGGTTTTCTATCGGAAATATCTCATTAACAGTCTGAAGCCTGGACTTGTGCTCAATTGATAGCAATAGACTCGCTTCCTGTTACCTAGCCTTTTCCCAACTATATTGGGGTCGGTCCAGTCAAGGCGGATTTAGCTGAATACCAGTACTTTACGAGCAGCGGCTGCCTACCAGACCTCCACAACCCATAAACTGGGTAAAACGGTACTTCTTGGCAAGACTGGAGTCAGATTTGCTGGCTTCTGACTATCCGTAACGACTGCCAAAGATCTACAAATGACAGCCGGGACCAACGGCTTTACATGCTTTCCGAGGCACGGAGGAAACTCGGTATCTTAAGATGGTCACCCATCCACAAACCAACCATGGCAAGCGTTGCCTAACCTAGATAATAACAGCCGCATGGGTCGATCTTCAAGATCGACCCGTGCGGCTGTTATTGTCTAGCCACGAGCTCCACTCGAGCTAGACTCGCTTCCTGTTACATGTAACTTAAACAACATCATCTGCCTATCCTTTTCCCAACTATATAGGAGTTGGCTTCCAGTCAAACCGGATTCAGCTGAATACTAGTATTTTACGTAACTGGGTAACACGGTACTTCTTAGCAAGACTGGTGTCAGATTTTCTAGCTGCTGACAGTTAAAATATTTTGGGATAGTACAATATAATATCACACAGGATAAGATGTAGTTAGAATCTAGTAAAAAATAAATGGCGACACACTATTATTTTTTTACTTTTTTCTTTTAACTTTTGATAGGCACACGTTTGACCACTATCTCACCTAACGGTAGGTAAGCGATGATGTCGTCGAAGATGAAGCACGCTTGCCTAGAAGTAACCTATTCACTCTTGACTTAAAAACTCCCAGGTTGTAGCTATCAGGAAACACAATCTCCGGCAGGGAATTCCACTCCTTAGCTGTACGCACTATGAATGTATAACAATATTTTAGTAGTGAAACATTGAAAAATAAATGAAAACGATGATGTAATTAATAAAATTATGTATTTTTTAGAAAATGACTAAAGACAAAAGTTTTCGCGTAATTTTCTTAATTTTGAAATCCGCTTCAGGCGAGGTTAATTTTTCATTCTCTCTTTACAGCCATCAATGTCTTCCCATTGTTGTTTTTAAAACATTTTTCTATCCTCGCCGTTACTTTTGTACATTCAATAGCCTTAAGGTTTAACAAGGCATTTTTTAATGTAACATTTTCGGAAAGTCAAAATTTTTCAAAAAATATAGAATAATAATATTTGCAACAAAATCAAGTTAAGGTGGATGCTCCAGGGTAGCCCGCGAAATTCAAATATTTTTATGTTTTTTGCAATTTGCCGGTCAGTGTGAAGCTGCATGTGGACCAAATGCGATCTGCGACCGTACCGCGTATTTATCTAAAGAATTATAACCATTTTAATCATCAATATAGCCCTCTTAGTTCATGTAGTTCGAAAGAATGATTATTTCTGCATTCTGAATTTCGCGGGCTACCCTGGAGCATTCACCTTAACCACTAGATAGAGCGATGATTATATATTTATTTATTCCTCTTTATACTCTACAATCTGAAATATAAATTATTAGCGGTGGAGCTGGGTTAATTTTGTACCGTCCCCTTTACAATCTTCTTAGGGCGCCTTCGAATTTGCCACAATGTGCCGCGCGACAATAGCGCAGCTTCAGTGCTGCCACCGCGCTACTTTGTTAATTCATATAAATATAAAAAAAATGCTCGACTGCAGCGCGGCTGAGCATCAGTTCGTCGATCGACTAGTGACGATGCGCACGTAGATTTTGATCAAGTCTACATGTACGCAAAAACAATCGTTGAAGAATTTATCGATGAGGTTGAGAGTCGTCTAGCGATATGGGATTCGAAGTCAGACAAGAACAGTAACAAAACCGAAAAGAAAAAGTTTACGGAAGAAATATGCAATACCTATATTTATTGAGAACTTCACAAACAAGACTACAAGTGAAAATTAAGAGTATCTAACAGCAGCGTTTCGTCGTCTGAGTCCATCGTGAAACTACTACTACTACTACTACTACTACTACTACTACCACTATGATGCTCGAACCTAGCTGTTACAGAACGGCGACAGTGCTGCAGCCGCGCTGCTACCGCGCGGCTCTTTGCTGCTATTTTGAAGGCGCCCTTAAACGTATCTGCTTGTGTCTTAATTCTGATTTAAATCTTTCAAAATATGTAACAATAAAATATCCTTTGATGTAAGCTGATATTGATCGATCTGCCTTTTCCCAGTTATATTGGGTTCGGCAACTTGTTTGAAATAATGAGTATAATGACCCCTTAAAAGGTTTTCAGTTATTTAGAGAGCTAGTTAGTTATTTAAAGAGTACTCTATTCTATTCTATTCTATTCTATTCTATTCTATTCTATTCTATCCTATTCTATCCTATTCTATCCTATTCTATCCTATTCTATCCTATTCTATCCTATTCTATCCTATTCTATCCTATTCTATCCTATTCTATCCTATTCTATTCTATTCTATCCTATTCTATCCTATTCTATCCTATTCTATCCTATTCTATCCTATTCTATCCTATTCTATCCTATTCTATCCTATTCTATCCTATTCTATCCTATTCTATCCTATTCTATCCTATTCTATCCTATTCTATCCTATTCTATCCTATTCTATCCTATTCTATTCTAGTCGTCTCGCACGAGGTTTCCGTAACATAAACCGAAAAGAACATGTTTCTTGTATGGGAGCTCCCTTTCATTCTTAATTTAAGTTATTGCCTATTTCTTGTTATAGCGGAAATAGAAATAGGTACACACTCTGTAAAAATTTAAATTCTCCACCTATTAAATACAGCCCGCTGACAGACAGACGGACGGACGGACGACAACGAAGTCTTAGTAAAAGGATACCGTTGGTTACCTTTCGGGTACGGATCTCTAAAAATGATGACCACCACAAATCTACAATATAAACAACAAGTTTCGAAATAAACAATAAATAACGAACTCCATAGCCAACACGTAACGCAAAATCTATTCTTGCGAACCCATCGATATTGTTCAGCAACTCTATTTACACATCGGAGCAGAATTAGAGAAACAATTGATTTGTTAGTGCTATCGCTTTTGTAGCGTTCAGCCTTCGCACTAAATATAACGGACCTCGTCTGTTTGGTCAATGAATAATATATTTAGAAACACGACAGTGCACTAAATTGATTTGGCACTAACATAGTGGTACATGGATGCACGTTGTGACATAGAGAATTAGCACGGAATAGGGAAAATGCGTGACAAAACATATTTATCATTTATTCTGTTTATCTAAAAATATAATACTAACAGTGAAGATAGAATCAAAATTACTCTAAAAACGAAAGAAATATATTATTTTAAACAAATACATCTGTCCCTCTCGCGAAAACGTTGTTTTTTATGGCAGCAGCTGTATAGGCGTTGACGTCATATTTTACATCGGACTTCTCTTTCTAATTGTAATTTTTGAAGCTTTATAACTTCAACGCTGATGAAGATATTTAAAAAATAATTTCATGATTGTTTACTAAAGCTAATAAGTATTTCATTTTGCAAATAAAAATATCGCATGCATATTCCCTATTAATTGCATTTGACAGGGATAGCCAGCTTGTATAGTGCCGCTAGTATCTGCCAGGGTCGCGGGATTTTTTCGATAAAGTCACCGCGGCCCTGGAACGCAAAGGGCATTTCGAGGAACAGGGATGGGTTTTAGTCAGTAAGAGTGACTTTCAGTCATTTGATGAAGACACGCGTGACGTCATCTGGCTTGGTAAAAATGTACTAAATTTACCAAGCCAGATGACGTCACGCGTGTCTTCAACTCGCTGTATCCTCTTTATTTTTTGTTTACGTGAAAAAAATAAAAATACGTGTCCAATGACTTTTGAAAACCTATCAGACGGACAAATTAGATTTTTTAGACCTTTTTTTTAAGAATGGCTAATGGGGTATTCCATTAGCCATTCTTAAAAAAAAGGTCAAGTGCGAGTTGGACACACACACGAAGGGTTCCGTACCATGAATCTTATTTTTTATTATTAGTTGTTATAGCAGCAACATAAATACACACTCTTTGAAAATGTCGACTGTGTACCTATTACTATTCTTGAAATACAGTCCGCTGACAGACAGATGGACGGACAGCAGAGGCTTAGTAATCTGGTTTAGTTGGAAACCTAAAAAACAACAAAGTATACGTTCAATATACATAACAAAAACGTGGATCGAAACAAAAGGAATCGATGGGTCTATACGGAGTGTCTCTACAGAACAACTTATTCACCTCCAGTTCTAATAACTGACCTCTAAACCGATTTCGTTCGTAACCAGTCACAAACTTTATCAGTTCAAAAAGGACTCCTACTTCCATAAAACGTAAAAAGACGTAGACTAACCCACGGGTTAAAACTACCCAATAACAGCGTAATATCGTAAAAGTATGCAAAGATACCCATCTTTTTGCGCAACCATAAAAAGTTACTTCGAGACCAAGGTAACAAGGATTTATAGCTGTGAAAGAATAGTTTGATGTCAAGCAAACCTATAGTGGCTTGGGATATCCAGAGTTATGAGCTTATGATGTTGAAATACATTATAAGACCACCCTCTTATAATATCTTCTATATCTAATGTAGGTATCTGCCTCCGTGGTCGAGTGGTTTAGGCGTTTGCCTTGTGACCCGCTGGTCGTGAGTTCAATTCCCACGGGAAGCACACTTTATAAAGTTGTTTCCAGTTTGGTTAGGACATTGCAGGCTTGAATCACCTGATTGTCCGATAAAAGATGATTCCGTGCTTCGGAAGGCACGTACAAGCCGGTGGTCTTGGCCGTCACATGGCGGTCATCAAATAAACCATGTCAGAGGCTCTTGAGGCGGTTTAGAAACTCTGACACCAGGGTGTGTGGGGTCGTTAGACCTTGCTGCCCACACGATAAGAAGAAGAATGTAGGTATGTTTTATTGGTTGTAAGTTGTGGGTAGTGGTGCAAGTAGAAAGTTATGCAAGGACGGCGTTTGATAACACAAAACCATATGAGAAAAGTATTTATTAACTAGCTTCTGCCAGCGGCTTCGCCCGCGTAATCCCAAGGGAACATACTCCCCTAATAGAAAGTGTTATATGAAAGCCTATGTGTTATTCTCTACCTCTGTGCCAAATTCCATGAAGATCCTTTCAAGCGTTCTGGCGTGAAAGTGTAACTAACATCCATCCTAACTACACATTTATAATCACTAGTTGACCCACGCAACTTCGTCTGCGTCACAATTTTCATTACTGGTCCGCTCCTATTGGTCTTAGCTTGATGATATATATACTATAGCCTTCCTCGATAAATGGGCTATCTAACACTGAAATAATTTTTCAAAATGGACCAGTAGTTCCTTAGATTAGCGCGTTCAAGCAAACAAACAAACTCTTCAGCTTTATAAATTAATATAAGAAGAAAGAAAGAAAGAAAGAAAAATAGTTTATTCCGCCCAAACAAACGCATATTAAAATTACATTATTTTATAGTTTAATTTTTTATTGTATAAAATAATGTAATTTTAATATATTAGTGATATTACTAGTGGACCCGCGCAACTTCGTCTACTCCGCTCCCATTGATCTTAGCGTGATGATATATAGCCTATCCTTCCTCGATAAATGGGCTAACACTTTCACGTAGCAAATATCAACAGTTTCAATCATTTCCATTCGCTAAATATTGCATTTTGTATGAAACAGCAGATTTTTTTTTGAGTTTTCGGAGTTGGTGTTAAATAAAATTAAAAGCTGTTATAATAATGTGTACATTCACTGCCTAAGAGGTTGTTGGTGTTTTACAAATAACCCTGCATAGTAGGAAGTAGGATTTATAATTTTGCGCACACAAATGTACAGAGGCGAATTTAATGCCATAGGCTCAAACTCAAAATTCTTTATTGCGAACAAATTGTAGGTACAGAACAGGTGTTAACAAAAATGGGTAGGTTCTTATAACTTATTCGTAGTTGCCGGTTTAAGTATTTTAATTCAAATGGTAATACATATTTTTACACTGAATATTATAAAAAACTTACATAATAGTATATTAATTAACATTTTTCATAAAATAGGATATTAGTTAACATTTTTATTTTAAGCTATTGCATAGCTTCTATCGCGGGCCTTGAGCGTGGAGACCGAATCCAGAAATTCCGTAACGAAAAAAACCTAACACCCCCCACTCCGACCGGCACAGCGGTGATACTTTTAGGTTTACTTTTTACTTTTTTTTAGCTCAAAGTGTAACTTGAATTAATTACAAAGAAAAAAAAAACTGCATAAATAAAATAAATATATAATTATAATTGCATAAGTTGATAAAAAATGCTATGCAATAGCTTTACCGCGGTAGTCTCCGAGTGCCACACGTCTTTTTTTTATTATTTATGTATTATAAAATTCTATTTTTATAATTAATATAATAACTACTTACTTAGTATTACATCTCTTTTATCTTAGGTATAATTATTTTTCTTCGAGGAATTCTTTTACAGAATAATACGCCTTATTAGTCAGGAAATCTTTTAGCTTCCTTTTAAAAATACCAATTGACTGTAGGTTTTTAATGTCTATGGGTAACTTATTATATATTTTTATGCCCGTACAAAATATACTATTGCTGTAAACTGCAGTGTGGGCTGTTTTATTGCGTAATGTATTTTTAAGTCTACTGCTTCTTAATGTGTCATAGTGTTTGATTTAGGCATTCTCTGTCAGACAATCTTTGGGAGATGCCGAGTCATATACTATTAGACAAGTAGGAGCTGTGCTGTAGTAAGATACGAGGTATTATTATAGGGTGCAACAGAAAGTGTATTCATCTATACTTAATATATAAAGCTGAGGAGTTTGTTTGTTTGCTTGAACTCGCTAATCTCAGGAACTCCAGGTCTGATTTGAAAAAAACTTTCAGTGTTAGGTATTCCATTTATTGAGGAAGCTAAGACCAATAGGAGCTGAGCAGACGAAGTTGCACGGGTCAACTAGTATTTTAATAATTGCTTCCATCCATATAGATTCACAAATTTCTTCAAGAAAATTAGAAACATTGGTTCAACAAGGAAACCACCCAAACTTAATATACATTTTTTTTTTCAATATTAACTATTATTTAAAAAAATACCAATTATGAGACGAGACTAAGGTAACAAGGATTTATGGCAGAATAGCTTGATGACAGGAAACCCTATAGTGCCGAGGATCATCCAGAGAGTTATGAGTTTATGATGTTGAAAGATAATATGAGAGGGTGTCATCATCATCTGCCTAGCCTTTTCCCAACTACATTGGGGTCGGCTTCCAGTCAAACCGAATTCAGCTGAATACCAGTGTTTCACGTGGAGCGGCTGCCTACCAGACCTCCGCAACCCATTAACTGAGTAACACGGTACTTCTTGGCAAGACTGGAGTCAGATTTGCTGGCTTCTGACTATCCGTAACGACTGCCAAAGATCTACAAATGACAGCCGGGACAAACGGCTTATCGTGCTTTCCGAGGCACGGAGAAAACTCGGTATGTTAAGATGGTCACCCATCCACAGACCAACCTTGGCAAGCGTTGCTTAACCTTTAAGATCGACCCGTGCGGCTGTTATTATTTAGCCACGAGCTCCTAATATGAGAGGGTGTATAAGGGTGTTTTATAGGGTTTAAGTTGTAGATGAAAAGTTATGCATGGTGGTCGGTTGATAACACCTACCAGAAGTAGTGATGTAGGTAGGTAAGAAGCGTTAGAGATTAATAACCAAACTTGTTAAAGGAGCATTATACCCATTATTATAAACAAAGTGTTATTATGGGAAAATAACGGTTGTCTGTAAAGTCGGTTTACGGACGATAATTTTACGTGATAACGTCATAAGAACACAATTGAATTCTTAACAAACAAGCCAAACGCTTAGGTCAATCCGGCCTCTCTATCGCTTGTTCCGCGCACCCGCTTGCACGCTCGGCTCAGGCGGAACGTGTCGTCACTTTTTCGTGCGTGCAGCCAGTGTTCATCGATCTATAAGACGTTATCACGTCAAAAACGTTAAAACGCGGAAAAAAACAGCTTTTCGGTATATTTTGTACAGGAAACATACATGTATGGACCAGTGGACGTTTTTGAACAAAAACTTTAGTCTTGATTTATGCCTGGCTAATGCTCGCGGCCTACATAATACCTACATGGAATTGCGAAAAATGAACGGATCGGAATGGATGGATGGAATAGACTTGTGAAAATATTAAATATCTACATTCAGTAGATATACTACAATAACAGATTAAATGCATAACCGTGAAGCGGTTGTACTTATAAAAAAACCAGATAGCAAAACCCTCTAACTACCCAACATAGGAATCGAAGCCGGAAATCTACGCTAACAACCATTGCATCAACAAGATTACAAGCCAAACTGCTTAAATAAAATCACTTCCAATACTAACATTTACTATTCACTTTAACAATCATAACAGTAAACTTTAACACTGCTAACAAAAGCTCTTGTTTAAAACTGAACAATGCCCAAACACTAATCTCTATAACAAACCTGACAGATTTCAAATCGAGATACATGCTCGAAACAATCTCGAATACTGGCCTAAAATACTAAGCCAACCAGCAAAGCGTCTATCTTGTCATAACAGACCGTCTAGGCATTCATAAAAGATCTTCATTTCATCTAGAGATGGGCCAACTGTGGACTTAGACGACTAAAGAAAAAAAGAAAGAAAGAATAAAATGTATTTAGCACATACATGATACACGCACGGTACATAGAATTAACAAAAAAAAGGGTATATCAGAAACTAGTGCGTGTCTCACGGTTGCACTAAAAAGGTATATGTCAGATAATATGTCAGACTGACTAATGCTGTCTGACGCTGGTTTTCAAATGTACCTTTTAGAAGGACGAGTGACGGTTCGACGGTTCATATGTTACAATATATACTTAATAAAAAGATGTTTTCATAGTCATAAAGTAGATATAGGTAGTAGTACTTAAACATATATTGTTAAAAAACATGGTAAAAATTACAATAAAAAAATAATAATAAAAGTGACAAAGATATATACGAATGTGTGTGTACTAGTCACCTTTTTTTTGTGCCGGGGTAGTCGGCCTTCCCAAATATTTGGCGACTAGTCAGGCCATTTCTATTTTTAAGTTTGGTTGACATAAGTAGACGTATGGCGATGCTCCATCGATACATGGTGAATATCCCACCAATAAAACGATTTGGGAATACTTTCACTATGCTTACAGCAAAGGAGTGGAATCTTTCTTGTGTTTCCTGAAAATTATAAACTAGGCATCTTTAAATTAAGAGTGGTAGGTTAAATCTAAGCAAGCAAGCTCCATCGTCAATCATATCACTATTAATAGTGATTCTAACAATAAGCACAACACGCTCAATAAGTGCCGACTAGTCGGCTTGTTTACTCAGTTATAAATATACCCGACTAGTTCGCTTTCTTGACTATTGGGCCCATCACTACTTCTAACTATAGACTAGCTGGATTGCCCTGCTACTGTGTAGATTTGACAAGCGACTGTCAGTAATAACCGTTGCCTTCGTCGGCGATTCCTCTTGTCTACGGATTTAGTGAAATCTGGGCTAGGGTTGGTGCAAATGTGTTATTTTATTAATTCTATTTTTTACTGGTCCAATGCCAGTTCTATCATATGGTAGGATGAATCTTCTATAAATCAATATATATAAAATTGGACCGATACTGGTGTGTGACTGACAGACAAAGCTCAGTCGAAACTACTTGTCGTAGAAAACTGAAATTTGGTGCACTAAGAGAAGATTTTTCTGATATTCCTATTCCGTCTACAGCGTTTACACTTATGCAGTAATATTTTGTGATAATCAATAATTACTTCTGCCAAACTTGGCAATACTTGCAACGACCAACATTTTCCATTACATTTTTAGAGAGTAAGACCAAAATCTTCTTTCTAAAATTACACCACATTATCACCACAGGTTTGGTTAGTCCCATAAATAACCGGGTAATTTTCACATCTCCCATCCAATAATGCGCCATAACCCATAACTGATATTATGAGCAAGCCATAAGCATATAACTACCATAGAGTACAATAGGGATGTAATAAGCGTCCCGCTGTTTATGGGATCATTTTTGTAACACCCTATGGGGGATATGTTGGTAGCCAGCTATAAACAATATTGCAGATGGATTGGAGAATTGCTAAGATAAATAAGGCCTATTCCAAACTTGGAGAAAACCTCCTCCATTTCGATAGACTTTGTCGACATGATAACTGAAAAACTGTCGATTTATTTCAATAACAGAAAGAATAGAATAGAATAAAATTTATATAAAGAAAGAAAGAAAAATTTCTTATTTGGGACTCACACACAACAGACAGATGTAAATTAAATTAAATTAACAGAATTAAGTAGTATTTAGGACATTAATGAAACACGCATACAAAAACAAACATAGACAATAAAAAAAAGGAAGCCGTATTGTCAATTTGGTGGAGTCGAAGAAAGGACAATGAATGTCATTTCCTCCACACTTTTTTTTACTACGTACTAATAAGAAAAATTGCCGTATGGTGTCGGCCTGTCGTATGGTATCAGCCAGTGCCGTATGGTACCGTAAAAGAATAACACAATACCATCCCATCACTTCCCATGGGTGTCGTACGAGGCAAGTAAGGGACTCACCAGAGAATGGGCAGCAGCGTTCTCTATAAAACGCAACACCATATACTGCGATCGCCAACCCACCTGCCAAGCGTGGTGATTATGGCAACCCCCCCCCTTGGGGGAGGCCTATGTCCAGCAGTGGACGTCTTTCGGCTGATATGATGATGATAACAAAATTCGCAACAGTTTTTAATAACTGGCACGTTACCGTAATGATTTAAACAGCAAACGACGAGGTAAATTATGTTTTTTTTTTCAATATATGTTGTTCTGCCAGTGGCTTCGCCTGCGGGAAAATAATAACTGATCCATAAAAAGTTTTAGTTGGCAAGCAGTCAGGCAGATAGACAGTATGAATTTTAGCTGGCGTTACGCTGTTGGATATAGGGCCTTTTTTTTTTTTTTTTTTTAAATGGGACAAGCCCGCCACACATTCCTAACCACTGCAACTCCTGAAAGCCAGAATCAACAGTGGCGACCACCAGAAAAACGCCGAGCCAATGAAACCCGACGAGTCCCGGAGAAACGATTCAACTGTCTTGGATCCTGCATCGACATTAATCAGAAAAGTACAGCGGAGGAGTAGGAAAAAATTTTTATTTAATTTCCACTTCCCTCCGTATAAAGCAGGAGACAGAATAGAACTAGGCCAATAGGCACCAAGGGACAAATACAACTGGGTTAAGCCCAGTTGCCAAGCATCACGGATTATATCTTACCACTTAAACTAATGGGTCCTAAATTGTGAGCTACTTTTGATTCCAGTAATAGGTATGGCAAAATCGTCTGAACGCAAGGACATTTGTTCTGGTTTCAACAAGGTCCGTATAGTAAACTACCCCAGATGTAACCTTAATACTATCTAACATAATATTGCGTTCAGTTTACCAAAGACTACACTCCCATAAGATGTGATGTGCGGATTGTTCGTATTCATGGTCAGCTGTAGAACATTGACATAAAGGCGAGGCCACAAGCTTAAAGGAAAATAATTTACTCTTAAAATTGCCATGACCTGTGACAAATTGGGCAACACAGTGATCCACCTCCAGCCATGTCTTGTCCAGCCGCTCACGAACAGATGGAAAAAATTAGTGGAGGTGACGGCCTTTGATGGAATTTTCCCACCTACATTGCCACTCGGATAAAAGTTCCTCCCAGACATCAGTCTGGGGTTTTAGTAATCTAGATATCTTAGCACGGCCGCGTTGCGGTAAGAACTCTGGGTCCGTAATCTTTCTAGCGTAGTAGTACACTGCAGCACGCCGCTGCACTTCTAGATCGACTGGGAGAACACCCGCCAGCACTGGTAAGGCTTCAGTACTAACCGTCCTATACGCCTTGCATAAGAATATCAAAGCCAAACGCTGGCTTTGAAGCAATTTACGTCGTACCGCACCTATGGTGGCCCTATCGGCCCAGACAGGTGCCCCGTAGCACATACAACCCAAGTAGGTAGCCCCATAAATAGTTTTTAAGGTTTGAAAAGATAGACCCCAAGTAGCTTTGGATATTCTCGTCAAGGCGTAGAAGTTCTTTTTTGCTTTCTCACCTACTGTTTTTACATGATCAATAAATGAAAAGTTATTTTCTAATAGCATACCGAGATAGCACACGGATTCTTTTCTTTTAACGGGTACGTTATTAAATTTAAAACTAGGCCAGGATTTAAGGTTTCCTTTTAAAATAAGTTGATAGGATATAGGGCCTGATACAGATGGCAGTGCTCCCCGATACGGCCCGAACTGTGTGTAGCTTAGACCCTACTTCCGACACCGGCGGACTACTGCTTTTTATATTTTATTTTTTATGTTTTATTGTAAATAAATATTTAAAATGTAACTATGTATGTACAGTAAAAGTAAATAAAATAAAAGATTCCTGCCTATTAAACATTCAAGATCAAATACCTCCTCTCCTACTATAAAACTATTACGCACAAAAAAACATTGCTTACTTTTTATCTCAAAAAAATATTTTACACTATCCGTCCCCGAAGTTTCTCGAGCGAGTGGCAACCCTACTCCAAGGTTTACCTATCAGTCATATTCTGACGTAAATCTATCCCTAGGGTTTACACCATTTAATTGTTTAGTAGCTCTGTTTTAATATAATAGACTAGTCATGCCTTTGAGTTCGTTTGAATTGGATTCTCGATTTCGTACGCGCAAATCCCGATTTTTTTCCCATTCTTTTAGGAATTTCAGTAGATCCATAGTGCTCGTCTATACTTAAAAATTAAATTAATGAATAATTTTAATTTAATTGTGCGTTTGTATGTTTTGTGTTGTTCTTTGTAAAATTATGCGGTGCTAATGATGAGTCTATATAACTTGACTATTAATAATAAATAAAAAAATATATATATACTCCCCATATTTTTTTTTAAGGATGGGAAATCATCAAATGACTCCTCCCGCTCCGGGTAAAGCAAGAGGGAGTGTCAGACTCTTACTCACTAAAACCCATCCGTGTTACTCCTGGTGCCCTTTGTGTTCCAAGGCTACGGTACCCCTTTCGAACAGATTCCGCAGCCCCAGCAGGCACCGCTGTGTTGGTTGTCTGTCAGTCACTCAGTCAGTCAGTCACGAAAGAGTTTCACATTATTGACTGACTACATTTTGCTCGCGACTTTGTTCGCGCATATCCCGTTTTCCCCGTTCCCGTAGGAATTACGGTAAACCCTCTTAGTTCTCTCTTACCCCCCCAAGCCCCAACCCAGGTTCCCAAGGAACCTACAAGCCAAATTTTCAGCTTTCTGCGACCAGTACTTTCGGCTGTGCGTTGTCTGTCATCACTCATCAGTCAGTAACGGAAAAGACGTATAAGACGGATAAGCGTGTTTCTATTTCATTGCTTTTCATATAAAATCAAGCATCCAGATACCATAATGCGTTGCGTACGTGGGACCAGTTTGTCTCTTGCTGTAACCTACAGTAGGTACACCTCTGCTAAACCATTTGGAATATACAGGTTATGTTATATTTTTCATTTTATAAGAACCAAACAAGACCCAAATTGCCAATTCAGCTCCCCCTTTATAAAACCATTCCAGTTATTGATGTGTATTCAATATTCCACACTACATTTAGTTTTCCATTAATCAAACTCTAGCGTAAACGTACTGTAACATAAATAAAAAATGTCACCCAAGCTTCAGTCGAGTTCGAAAATGGAGCGCCTAAAAAATACCTATTCATGCAAAAATTTAAAAAATACAACGCGGCGTTTTATCTAGTGGCCGACAAAATGGACAGTGTAAACTGTAAAATGTAGTGTGCTTTTTCATGGCCTACAGTGTATTATACTTTAGGGTTGTAACCTTGCATTCGACTCCGCAATAGGAATATGGATATATTTTTTTATTAGCGAATAAAATGCTTATTAGTTCCAGTAAACCATTATAAAGCAAAACTTATAATTATTTTATTAAAATACGTGTATATTAGATTGCCCTTTCTGATATGAATATCGATATGTCGATTTATTGTTTCTAAAATGTAAATTGCCTCGTCATTATTTTTAGGGTTCCGTAGTAAAACAAGAAACTCTTTAAGTGTCGCCACTTGCCAGTTCGTTCGTCTATTCGCAATTTAACTCAGAGATGATCATTAGTATTGATTCTGATAAATTGGAATTAAGATCCGAAATAGACTCAAAACTAAAATCCAACGAAATCTAAACTGTAATTTTTATTTTTTTCGTCATGAGTTTAAGTTTGAAAATCAGTTCGAAATCGAATGGGTGTCATTTTTTGAGTCCGTCACCCGATACGTACTTTAAAAAAAAAACTTTTTACAAAAAAGTTTAGAAGTCGGTTATATTTTTTAATACTACCCACCGAATTGAGACCCTCTTCCTTTTTTGGAAGTCGGTAAAAAAAAAACCACCGAAAAACAGAATAAAAAAAAATTGGAAGTTCTGTGCTCGACAGTACATAATATTTATTTTTATTTTTTTGAAGAGGTCATACCCTGGAACTTCCACTTCCGCTAAGATGGCTACGTTACATCCCTACTTGAAACTCTATACTTTACAGTGTAGTGCATACTTTTTGCCTTTTGGCCCCTAGTGTAACATCATAAATCTCGGTTCTGTAGCTAATGCGCGATCCGAACATAGTTCGCGTTGTGATTTTCAGAGTTCCGCAAGAACGTAAGGAAAACATTCGTCATGCAACTCTTTTTCCTTTTCTATGTTATGTTGAGGTTGGCTTTCAGTATATTGTGGCTGAATTTCAGGATTTTATTCGGAGTAACTGTAGTCTCTTTTCCGGAATTGTGAGATTGAATTGTGGTTAAGTATATTTTGATGAGTAAAGTTAGGCTTTTTTTTACGTTGTGTACTTTGAAAATAAAATTAGTTTTTGCCAGCTGTCATAAAGTCGAGTTATGCATCAACTCGTCCTACATGCCTTAAGCCCATTTAGTGTGTAAAAAAAGTTTTATTTCACTTTTTAGTGCATCCCGAAAAACCCTTAATAATTCTTATCATCTGCCTAGCCTTTTCCCAACTATATTGGGGTCGGCTTCCAGTCAAACCGGATTCAGCTGAATACCAGTGTTTTTACGTGGAGCGGCTGCCTACCAGACCTCCGCAACCCATTAACTGGGTAACACGGTATTTCTTGGCAAGACTGGAGTCAGATTTACTGGCTTCTGACAATCCGTAAAGACTGCCAAAGATCTACAAATGATAGCCGGAACCAACAGCTTAACGTGATTTCCGAGGCACGGAGGAAACTCGCTATGTTAAGATGGTCACCCATCCACAGACCAACCTTGGCAAGCGTTGCTTAACCTTTAAGATTGACCCGTGCGGCTGTTATTATATAGCCACGAGCTCCTCAAAAACCCTTAATAATTCTAACCATCCCATTTCTATTCAATCTTTGAAATTCTTCATCAGATTTTTATGAAATTTAGATAGAACCATTTTGGAATAAAGTTTCTTTCGAATAAAAAAAGAATTTTGCAAATCCGTCTGTCTATGACGAAATTTTGCCCGAACATACATAACAACAAAAAATATATCTGTAAACATCTAAGTTGACAACCTCCTTTTTGAAGTCGGTTAACAAACCAGGGTACATTAAAACACTTCAAACCTAAGTGGAAGAGCCGGGTGTAAAGCATTTTATTAGTAATTTGGTACTAATGGAAAATGCTTTTATAGAGGTAATAAAAATCGTGTTTTCTTGCTCGGTCGGTATCTCTTGTACAGCAGCACTTACCTCTAAAGGTATAATTTATTATTATTTCCTTTATTCGATGAATTAACCTACAAATTAAATTTTTTAATATTTGAAAAAAAAAAACATTTAAAAATATAGTAATTATAATTATTTATAATAAATAGATAATACTATTTATTACGGGCAGAATCCATAAGTGTTATGTTAAGAGCTATGTTAGTAGGAACATAATACAATAAAATATATTTCACTTAAAAACTACATTTTTCCCGTCACTATTCCCACCCAGTGTGCCTGTATGGGACAGTCATGGCGGGATGCAATCATTTGCCAAATGCTGTTGGTGCTACCGCGTAGTCTTTGAAATAATGATGCCACTTTCTTACGCACTATAGCGTGGAAACCGTAAACACGCGCGTTTGCAAACATTTGTGACGCACTACAGTGGCGCGGCAACCCCAACAGCATCCTGAAAGCATTATTATACTGAATACGCAGGACGTTGAAGGCTCGCTGCGTATACCGAACCCACAGGCCGCTCGAGTAAAAAGATTGGCAATATGCCCTAAAAAGATTGTAGCTTTATTTTTAATAGCTTTGTATTCTTCTTTTAGTGGATTTTGAGAATCGTTGTTGGTTTAATGATTTTAGTAGATTTGAATAGGGAATTTCTAAAAGGTGGTTTTATCGGTAATTAGGAAAATATAACTGTAAAGGTATTTTGAAGGTATAGTTATGAAAGCCACGTGCCTTGTTTGAATGCCTTGCCAACTCGCCATTTTCTGATTTTAGGAGTGAATTATGGAATTTCAAACTTACGTACTACTCAATAATAATGTAAACATGACTATCATTCTGGGGTAGACAAGTAAAAATCAATTGCAATTTGTATGAGGAGGCTTCACTTGAGACCGATTTGAAAAATAATTACCGAAATTTTCAGGACAAGGTTTGTATGAAAGATTTTTATGTAAAATCCGTGTAGAATAAATTCACTCGAGTGAAACTGGGGCTTGTCGCTAAATTAGTATAAATACGGAAGTAAGTTTTCACTAAACCCATGCAACAACGTCGATGGATGTCATATTTTTGATGTATACAGATAGTACATAAAAGGATTAATAGATACAAAGGCAATTTTAAGCCCGGAAAATGCTAATGGAATAAAATATTGGAATTAAGTTGCGAGTAAAAGCTCGTACTGAAATAAAATTGTTCTCAACATAATGTATGTTTTTTTACGTTTTCTAAAGATTAAAATTTGCTTGATCGGTTTATCGCTCCCGAACCCATACATACTAAATACGATCATGAAAAGTTTCCGAGATTCAGATTATATATTTACAAGAATTGCTCGTTTAAAGGTATTAGATATAGTCCTCCTGACCAATTCCAGCCATGGCGGCCAATCTTAGCGGTTATTAGCGATCTGCTAGGGATATATTAGTACACGAATGTGTGCGGAAACACAGATGCACTCCCTCTTCCATCACTAACATATTTCGCTGGGACGGCAACCCGTCACGACCGGAGAGAGATCTGGCGCAGGACCAACGGCTTAACGTGCTTTCCGAGACACGAGGGTATCACACCACCAATTTCCAAACTCCGGGCTGTCACAGAGAAACTCCTAAAGGAAAAACCCAATTTCATTGCTCTACATAAAACTGTTCATCATCATCATATCAGCCGAAAGACGTCCACTGCTGAATATAGGCCTCCCCCAAGATAGGGGTTTGCCATAATCGCCACGCTTGGCTGGCGGGTTGGCGATCGCAGTGCATGTGTTGAGTTTTACAGAGAACGTTGCTGACCATACTCTGGCGAGTCATCCACACACAACACCCGCGGGAAGTGATGAGATGGTATTATTCTTTTACGCACTATACGGCACCGGCCGACACCATACGGCACTAAACTGTTACCAATTGAATATTCAACAAAATTAATACACAAAAACTAAATTACCTAGGTATTTGAAATTCAAACATAGATAAAATTAATACCCATAATGATTCGTGTGTCCAATTTAGCGTACATAATGTCTATTGATTGAAATGAGGCAGAAATAATTGACTTGTGTTTATTAAATGAGGCGCAAAATATGAATGTTTGCTGTAATTTTATTATTTGAATAAACGATAAATTAGATATCTGTTTATGGTAATTTTATTAACCGACATCAAAAAAGGAGGAGGTTCTCATAACGACTGAATGTTTTTTTTAGGGTTCCGTACCTCAGTCGGTCAAAACGCAACCCTTATAGGATCACTTTGTTGTCAGTCTGTCTGTCTGTCTGACCGTTTGTTCGTCTGCCCGTCTGTCAAGACCCTTTTTCCCAGGAACGTGTGAAAGAATCAAGCTGAAATTATTACCAAATACTCAAACCTGCTTCCCCTTGCAGCAGTAATAAAATCAAACTTCTATAAATAGATAAGGCCGTTTATGCTCCGTTTATGGCGCATGTTTTGACGTTTGCAAGAGAAGGTACTTTCCGTTGACCTAGAGTCATGAAGTTTGACAAGAACACAGTTCCAGTATTAATATTATTATTTTGCGATTACAAACTTATTTCATTCTTGCGACTCGAAGACACAAATATGTGAAAATTAAGGCTTTTTGACATTTTGCGACTTACATGCGAATGCGAACGTTATTTAAAAAATAGAATTGGCACTCTGAACCCACAGCTGAAAAACAAAGCCTACAGAACTCAAAAACAACTTCACATCACGCTTGACCATCCCTTTTTCAAACACATTGTCAAAACGAACAGCTAAGGGATTTGCGCGCCTTTGCCTAAGGACCGAACTGTCACTTCGAAAAGGACCCTTTGAGGGTAGTTTCGTTTTATCCTATATCATACGAAGTGGGATTTTGAGAGTGGTTATTTATCGTGAGAAATGTTTTGTTGATATGGGAATCGAATGTTTTGTTATATTTCAGTTTGTTTATTTGTTGTTTGTGTGCGAAATATCCAGATAGATTTCATTCCTCTTAAGGGTTCCGTCCCAAAGGGTAACCAACGGATCCCTATTACTAAGTCTCCGCTGTCTGTCCGTCCGTTTGTCAGCGGGCTGTATCTCAAGAACCGTAATAGGTAGATAGTTGAAATATTTACAGATCGTGTTTTTCCATTGCCGCTATAACAAAAGATAATAAAAATTAAGTTTTATGGTACGAAACCCTTCGTGTGCGAGTTTGACTCGCACTTGGCCGGTTTTTTTTATGATAAGCACCCGTGTTACCGAGGAGCTCGTGGCTAAATAATAACAGCCGCACGGGTCGATCTTAAAGGTTAAGCAACGCTTGCCAAGGTTGGTCTGTGGATGGGTGACCATCTTGACATACCGAGTTTCCTCCGTGCCTCGGAAAGCACGTTAAGGCGTTGGTCCCGGCTGTCATTTGTAGATCTTTGGCAGTCGTTACGGATTGTCAGAAGCCAGTAAATCTGACTCCAGTCTTGCCAAGAAGTACCGTGTTACCCAGTTAATGGGTTGTGGAGGTCTGGTAGGCAGCCGCTCCACGTAAAACACTGGTATTCAGCTGAATCCGGTTTGACTGGAAGCCGACCCCAATGTAGTTGGAAAAAGGCTAGGCAGATGATGACCCGTGTTACCAACAAAAGCGTCTGTAAAAAGAATAAAATTAGTAACGGCTGAATAAAAAAAATGTTTTATTTTCATACACAGACATAATTAATTGTCGATACCAAACGTTTCATTTAGATTTTTTTTTTCTTCTTTTGGCAAGTTTTACTCTAGTATCTTTGAAACCCAAAGAATGAGCGATTTTTTCAGGCTTCAAAACTATATTTATTAAATCAGACGAGAATAAAACTCATTTAAATGAATGGTCGATGGAAGATTACGTTTAGAATTTTTCATGACTGACATTCGTAAGTCCTTTTAAGAAAACGCCATGCAACAGGGTAATATACTAAAAAAAAATCTAATTAGTTCGTCAGATAGATTTCCAAAAAATATTGGAAACGTATTTTTTTTTTGTAAACAAAAATTAAGACGAAACAGCGAGTTGAAACTCGCGAGACGTCACATTCCGATACACTTTTAATCGGAAACTGACGTCACAAGCCCCTACTCCTGATCTATGATTCATTTTAATTTCGTGATTTTTGACGTGATAACGTCTTGTAAATAGATGAACACCGGCTGCACGTTCGTAAAAGTGTCACGGTCACGTTCCGCAAAAAAATGAGCGCGGAACAAGCGATAGATAGACACGATCGGCCTAAGCGTTCAGCTTGTCTTGTTAAGAATTCAATTGTTTTCTTATGACGTTATAACGTAAAATTATCGTTTTATTACGGACGAAAATTTTAAAGACAACCAATCGCTTTTTTATTGATTTGGAAAAAGTACGTGTCCAATATTTTCGGATAATCTAACTGACGGATTAAATAAAATCGTATATTTGTGCTCTGGAATCATCACTACTCACTCGCCAAATTTCTCAGTGACAGCAAGCGTGATGTTACGCTATATTATGTACCATCAACTAATAAACTTCATAATCGCATGTTTCTCCTGTTTACAAACTAAACAGTTCGAAAATCCCGGGCTCACACAACACTACGTAAACGCGCTCAAACTTCCCGAGTTCCAGGAACTATAATCCCGGATGGATAACAGCACTATGGATTTCATATGAAGCGTTTGAATTTACGGACTTAGTAACGTTTGAACGATTTACACATGAAACTGTAATACTTGGGATTTAAATTATGTTATGGATATTCAGTGTTAAGGCTACTGTATGTAAGTAATAAAATAAAGTATGCTTAAGGATTCTTGCTCGGAGAATAGAGAGACTATCATAATTTTAATGATAGATCACCTATGGGTGGTCTATCATTAAAACCTAAAAACATCCGGAGGACACGGTGGAGGTCTGCCCTGCTTGAGCTGAGCACCGCCGTGTCCTCATCGAGGCGATCGGCGGCGGCGACATCTCGTGACCGGCCCTGGTTCAATCTATGGTCCGGAGTGAGGAGGCATGGGAAGCGGTCATCTCCTTCTGCGAAGCAGTAAAGCTAGCAAAGGAGGAGGCCGAACATGTTAGAGAGAGGGAAATGACACGCCCAAGCCGCCGCAACAGAACAAGACGCCCTAGGCGTCGGGAGTCGCAGGACGATTCCCAGTCACCGCAGGCGCGGGCCTGCGGACGGCGAGCATTGGGTGGCTCGCCGTCTGATCAGAACCAGGGGGGCTACTCTCTAAGCCCGAAGTCCGTAGTTTCGGGCTTAGGTGCGGGCGTATTCTACTCCGTATCGCCTACAGACTTACGATTAGTCCCGAACCCGAACTAAGAATGAATGACAACACGATTTAACAGTAACTGTCAAGTCGTGTTTTCTTATTCTTAGTTGTTAGGCGATACGGAGCAGAATACGCCCGCAACTTAGCCCGAAACTAAAAACTTCGGGCTTAGAGAGTAGCCCCCCAGGCCCGATTCGATGGCGCGCTAGTATCCCCGCGCGCCTCAAAGAGCTATCAGCACAAAAGACGGGGCCCGCTAGAGCAAGTGCCTGCTGGGGCTGCGGAATCTGTTCGAAAGTGTCACCGCGGCCCTGGAACGCAAAGGGCATTAGAAGGAACACGGATGGGTTTTAGTCAGTAAGAGTCTGACACTCCCTTCTGCTCCGCCCAGAGCGGGAGGAGTCATTTGATGATTTTCCATACATAAAAAACAATATGGTCTGTCTCTTCTTCCACTTGACATATAAAGTCCGTCCTCGACTCGAGAAACTTTTCCGTTGTCATGGTAACCACGCCGAGTGAAGTTTAGGAAGATACTTTCAAAATTATTTAAAGAATGTGTATTCAATCTTTGCTACGACTTAAATACGTAAAAACGGGTGTTAAAAATAACCGAACAACCTTTAGGAACAGCAAAATTCCATATATTTTTAAACAAAGCATTAAAAACTGCGCCAGAACATAAAGTATACATACCACGAAATACAAACTTACAGAAGTACAAATCCATAAAACGAGCGAGAACGCACGCACACAAAGACATGCTTCACGTACAGCGGGTGCAAACGCACTCGCAATCGGCATTCGTTTGAGATCGCCGCACGTACGAATATGCACGCATACATAAACACACATCACGCACAGCCAGCGCAAGCGCACTCGCGACCTATATTTGTTTGAGATCGCCGTAAGTACGCGTATATGTGTGCGTGAGCTTATTTTCGCTCGTCAAAATCTGCTCCCCTTAGCCCTACTCTCCCCAAAGAACCTACATTTACGGTTCAGTTGAAAACCAGCGTCAGGCAACTCCTCTGGCATTTTGCTGAACTGGACCTATTTGGCGCACTCGTGGGACGCACAATGTTATTGTTTTATTTAAATTAAGCTTCCTAACCTACATTGTGTTTACCTATGTGTGTCAAATAAACAAGTTTTCTTTCTTTATATGCCAAATTTTAGCTTTCTACGACCAGTAGTAACGGCTGTCCGTTGTTTATCAGTCACGCAATCAATCAGTAACAGAATAATTTTATATATTAGGATAGAACTGGTCTTCTGCATCTATCTATGTTGTATACTGAACTCATCACGTGCTCGTTATAAAAGTCAGATGAGATTCATGAACAAGTCTGTTTATTAGCTGAATAACATTCAGTACATGCTTTAAGTTTATAGTTTTTTAACCGACACAGGATGAAAGGGAACGTATTTGATGGTTTAACTCTTCAGCGGGTCGTTAAAGAACTGTTGGAGTTACTAGGTGTGGAAAGATCTCTGGTTTGAACTTTCAATAATGGTAACCTTTGAAATGCCCTTGGGTTGTAAACCGAAAAAGTTGAATAGGGAAAATGCATGAAAAACATATTTATCATCTATACAGTTTATCTAAAAATATACAAATATATAATACTAACAGTGACAATAGAATCAAAATTACTCGAAAAACGAAGGAGATATAATAATTATTTTAAACAAATATATCTGTCCCTCTCGCGAAAACGCTGTTTTCTATGGCAGCTGTATAGGCGTCATAGACGACGACGTCAAAGTTTTCATCGGACTTCTCTTTCTAATTGTAATCTTTGAAGCTTTATAACTTCATCGCTGATGAAGGTATTTAAAAAATAATTTTACGATTGTTTACTAGAGCTAATAAGTATTTCATTTTGCAAATAAAAAAATCGCATGCATATTCCCTATTGTCAAAAAATATTTGACCCGTTTTTTCTTTTGTACCGTAAACGAAAATTGTCGAAGATACGAGACGCTTTTAAATTTATCAATACGTCACGCCGTGGTATAATTTTTAGTGCGTTCTGACGTCAGAAGCCTCCACTCCCGAGTTTTGATGCGTTGTATCTTTGTCAATATTTATTGTTT
Source organism: Lacanobia oleracea (assembly GCA_950371165.1). Lineage (NCBI taxonomy): Eukaryota > Metazoa > Arthropoda > Insecta > Lepidoptera > Noctuidae > Lacanobia > Lacanobia oleracea. The sequence continues at coordinate 6,249,242 of OX493412.1, read as the reverse complement.
TACAAAAACTAAAATTACGCCCATTATTTTTCAATAATCCAACTGACGGGCCAAATAGATTTGCAATTTATTGATGGTGGAAACTAGTCTATGGTGCAATATTTATGGTCTGCTTTATACGTAACGTCAGACAATCGTGATTACTGAAGGATTACAACTGTAATTTAAATTAAAAACATTGACGAAGACAAAATAGGAGGAGCTCGTGGCTAAATAATGACAGCCGCATGGGTCGATCTTTAATGTGCCAAGGTTGGTCTGTGGATGAGTGACCATCTTAATATACCGAGTTTCCTCCGTGCCTCGGAAAGCATGTTAAACCGTTGGTCCCGGCTGTTATTTGTAGATCTTTGGCAGTCGTTACGGATTGTGGAGGTCTGGTAGGCAGCCGCTCCACGTAAAACACTGATATTCAGCTGCCGACCCCAATATAGTTGGGAAAAGGCTAGGCAGATGATGACAACTGTAATTTAAATCGTTTAATTTTCGTCACTAAGTTTTTGTACGCAGGTACCAAGATCTATTGCACTCCTGCCAGGGTTGAGGAATTTGTTCGAAAGAGTCACCGTAGCCCTGGAACGCAAAGGGCACTAGGAGGAACACGGATGAGTTTTAGTCAGTAAGAGTCTGACACTCCGTTCTGCTCCGCCCAGAGCGGAAGGAGTCATTTTTGATAATTTTTCGTCCTTAAAAAAAGGCTGCATTGCACTAAAGGTACCTGCTTAACTATAAATGTAAGTATTTTTAATTCTGGAATTGAATGGCCAAAAATCCTGCTTGCAATTTCCATATACAACTTCTTTTAGTTATAAATCCCCTTCAAAATATTAGTACCATGTATAATTTTTCCCTATTTTCTCATTTTTTCCTTCAATATTCTATTTTCCCATGTCCTCATTTCCATAACGTTGACACGGCAAAATGGAATATGTTGTAAAAAGTGCTGATATGTTCGACCAATTTACTTAGACCTCCATCTCGCCCTCCATAGAACAAAAAACTAGGAACTAAAAGTATTTTGTGGGAATGATCAGGTGTCAAGTTTTTTTGGTCGTATCAAAATTCCAAGTTTCGAATCGCGTTCATGTTTCCAAGGCTTACTCAAGTAATAGTTTAGGAAGTCCTAGAACCGCGAAATTACTGAAAACTTTCTTCATATACTAGCTAATAAGAAGTTTTACTTTAGAAGTTTTTCTCTTATTAAATAGATTTATTTAGGTAGCAGTTTTGTAGCCAACAAGGATCCCTGACTTAGAAGAACGTTTTTGTGGATACTTTTTAAATTCTTGTGGTGATCAAAAAGGACTTTTTAAGGCTCTTAACAAGTTCGTTGTTGCAATAATGCTACGCAGCTGTCTTAGGAGCATCAAATGTTCGTTATGATTACGACATGTCATTTCACGACCGTTTTTAGGGTTCCGTACCCAAAGGGTAAACAACAGAACCCAATTACTAAGCCTCTGTCTGTCCGTCTGTCTATCAACCCCAGGCAACTTCATACTTTCCGAGTATGAGTACTTAATGAAAATGTTTTTTTTTGCTATAGCGACTGATAGGGGTTCTTAAATATTTGAAGTGGGGCTACAAGGGCATGTGGAGTATTATATGAAAGAGTGCTTTTGCATATTCTCAAACATTTTTTTTTAAGTCGATTTTCGACTTTCAAATAAAATTGTAAAAAAAATACTGTTACCTCCAAAATTTATTATATCTCAAAAACCGTAATAGACAGTTGAAATTTTCACAGAGTGTGTATTTCTATTGCCGCTATAACAAATAATAAAAATAATATTGAATTAAAATTATTAAAGGGGCTGACATTACGGAACCCCTTGTGTGAGAGTCCGGTTTTTCCTTTTATGTATTTTTTTATATATATATAAATTCTTACTGCACAAAATATAGAAATGAAAACATTACCCAAAGAGGGGGAGACCTGGTATCCTGAAATAACCTTAAGTCTAGTTTAGGCACTAGTCTCCCACAGTATATTGTAGCTGTTATAAGGCAGGTGAGATTGGACTCATAGAACCACTCAAGTCAATCACGACTGTTTGGCATGAAGAAAAAATGTACAAGCCCTTCATAACTCGATCTGTATTTTACATTAGCCAATGTCTTGCTCAAAAATCAAGGAAGTTTTAAACAAAAAATCTGTACCTACTTTTTTCTTTGCAAAAACAACTCAAACCAGTTCTTTTTGTTGTCTTTTCCGACTCAACAAAAAACCGTTAAAAGAGAAACGCTGTCCGTACATTTGTCTCCATCTAACAAAGATTAATTAATCCGGCTGTACTACTGTTTACGTCTTCTTAACAAAACCTAAGCACAAAAGTTTCCCTTCAAAGACATTATTTGGTTGATTTACCACTGAATAAAACCTTAGGGAAAAACTGGACTCTTGGATTTTATTTTTTGGCAACAGGCCAAATTCTTTTACGAAATAAAAATAGGATAGTTGAACCGAAAAAAGGCGTGCTATTGCGATTCGGACTCACACGCATACCCTAGGTGCATGGTCCTTACATATTAGGTACTAAATTTTTGTATACATACCAAATATTGTAAAAGATTTATTTGAAAAGAGTAACTATGGAGTTTCTTGTCCATTCTTCTCCATAAGAATCTACCTTTCTGAATGGACAGTAGAGTCACTTCAGAATTTTTATATATTTGAAATGTGAACGACGTTCAAAAGTGCCGTATAATAGCCTAATTGGAATAAACGTTTTGACTTTGACACGAAGAATTCCGTACCACAAACCGTAAAAACACGTTTCTTGTATGAGAGCCCCTTTAATTTTTTATTTATATTTTTATATTTTTTCGTTATAGCGGCAATAGAAGTACACACTGAAAATGTCAACTGTCTACCTATTACGGTTCTTGATATGAAGCCCGTTGACAGACAGAAGGCTCAGAAGGCTGAGCAGACGGACGGATGGACGGACGGACGGACGGATGGACTGACAGACTGTCGGACAGCGGAGGCTTAGTCATAGTCTTAGTTTTCGTTGGTTACCCTTCGGGTACGGAACCGTTAAAAGAAAACGTTTTTGTTAGGATTAGGAGATTCAATTAAATTTTTAAATTTTTATTATTTGTTGTTATTTAGGCAATAGAAACACACACTGAAAATTTAAATAATTTACCTATTACTGTTCTTAAAATACAGCCCGCCAACAGACAGACGGACGGACGGACAGCGGAGGCTTAGTAACAGGGTTCTGTTGGTTACATTTGGCTACAGAACCCTAAATGTTCGTTAAGCGCCATTTCTATACTGAGTATACTGCATCGCCAATATAAAGAAGTTTCAATGCATTGTTAACTTCACGGTGGGCGCCTAAATTCCAAAGATATGGACAGTTTTTTCATAAATTGTTACTCGTAGAATTTATTCGGTCATGCGCTATCAGAAAAATATTAGTAGTATCAAGAGTGGAGTTGATTTCTCATAATTATTTAACAGATTTCGGTTGAGATATAGAACATTTCGAAATATTTTTAACTCGAATAAAGAAATTTGGTCGCAAACTGATCAAAATCGTGGCAAATTAGCTCTAGTGTTACCCATTACAAGGAATGCACTTAATGACCAGATCAAATTGTACCTCTAAGGCCTGGCCTTTAGCCATTCACTTCGATTCTATTCTAGTTACATCCCTGATAACACCTGCCCGATGTCATCAACCTATCTCTCTGCATAACATAGGAGTACAGATTTAAGCTCGACGCGATTACCTCATAGAATTCATAACCACCTACCGCGCACCGATTCCTATTTGAAGCAGCCATCCGTCATTCTGATTTACGTATTCCAGTGCGTAGGACTTACGTCATAATATTATTCGTGCGTTCATAAAACGGCTCGTAATAAAATGTCTATAAAATATGGATAGGGCTATAACGTTATTTTATGGGACCTTAATAGGCTTTTATTGAATCGTCGTGATAATATTAATATGGTTAATGATACTGAAGGCTTTTTTGAAGGGCGTTGGTGATAGGAGCTTTTATTGTGTGAAAATTGGAGATATATTTTATTTATTAATAGATTTGCGTTTGACTATAGTCTCACTTGAGAAAAACGGATGATGTTTTCGATCCCACAGCATTCTTTTCTAGAAGTAACCTTTCAACTCTTGATTTAAAAATTCCCGTTGTAAGTATCTGGAAGAGTAGACTCCGAAAAGAAATTCCACTCTTTAACGCGTTTGTACGCATTCTGAAAACTTTCAACGTTTATTGCGTATTGGTGAAATCTCCACCATGGCACTGGTGGCGCATTGCCGTACGTCTTATAATCCCATAATGGAATGAGCTAGGTGGAAACTAATTGTACTTGATGTGGCACAAAAGGCTGCCCAAAATGTACACGCGTGCATCATGACTAGGGCTAGGACCAGCCAAAGTATCGGGATAATCACTACTTTTTATCCCAAGCACGCGGGCAAAACCGCGTAAAAGCTAGTGTTAGTAGGTACATAATATTATTTATCTAGATGTTTGTATATTTCAGGGTAAGTAGAGGTTTATGACATAGATATTTTGTCCTGTACACCTGACACAAAGTGTTTTTTTTTAACCCAAAGGTTGACTGGTAGAGAATGCCTTGTTGCATTAAGTCCGCCTATGTACCACTAATGTACATCACTACATAGTATAAAACAAAGTCGCTTCCGCTGTCTGTCTGTCCCTATGTATGCTTAGATTTTTAAAACTACACAACGGATTTTGATGCGGTTTTTTTAATAGATAGTGGTTCTAGAGGAAGGTTTTAGTATTTAATTTGCACCCGTGCAAAGCTGGGGCGGGTCGCTAATGAGGTATAAATAAATAATAAATAAATTGTATTACTTTAAGCGCTATAATTTTTATCAAACACTTCAAAGTATATTTTAATTATAAATCAAACATAGTTCGTCCTTCAACTAACTTCAGAAACTTCCTCCACAGATCCTTATGATCAAATATTTCAAGACACAACATCCGATCCCATCTCCCTAACTGACATACGAACGGTTTCTTGTTCTGACAGATGGCGTGTCTGCTTCAAATTGATGAGTTGTGGTTGATATGATATGAATATGTTAGACAGATTATGTCATAGACATGTTTAGGTATGTCTATTTTAGAATCTGATTTCTGAATCTGATGCTGAGCTAGACGTGAGATGCCTGCGATGTTTTAGTTATTAGTCATCGTTAGTCGTATTGCGGATGAACATAAAGAGTTTTTATTCTTTTTGCATCGCTTTGCTCAATATGCCAAAGGTTTTCCTAACTATGTTGGGGTCGGCTTCTGGTCTAAATGGATGCAGCTGAGATTATTGAATTTGTTTATGAATAAATAAATGAATGAATGAGTACCAGTATTTTAAATGGAGCGTCTGCCTATCTGAACTCCACAACCCAGTAACGGGGTTTTTTTTTAAGGATGGGAATTCATCAAATGACTTCTTTCGCTCTGGGCGGAGCGGAAGGGAGTGTCAGACTCTTGCTGACTAAAACCCATCCGTGTTCCTCCTAATGCCCTTTGCGTTCCAGTGTACGGTGCCTCTTTCGAACGGATTCCGCACCCCGGCAGGCACTGGCCCTAGCGGGCCCCGTCTCCCATGCTGACAGCTCCTTGAGGTGCGCGTGGAAAACAGTGCGTCGTCGACACGGGAGTAACGGGATAGTACGATACTCCTCAGTCCTTGGACTGCATTCAGATTTTCCGGCTGATCCGTAATACCTGTCAAACTGCCGTGGTATAACTAAAATACCGTTATCCGACATCTGGTCGATTTTGAACTATTGATGATATATTAATGAGAAAAAAATATCTATCGATCGATGTTTTCGAATTTTCAATACCTTGAATAGCTTTGGAAATTCACAAACACTGACCGATAGATATTTTTTTTCTCATTAAATATCTAAAGAGAAATTCACCATTTCATAGTTGGTCTAATATACATTAAGTAATAAACGTACAAACGCTCAATTTCACTTGTCAAAAAATCCATTTCCACACTAACGATCAACGACCTTCAAAATCAGCTTTCAATAAAAAGGTCGACAACCTTCCAATAATACTCAAACACAATTAAATCTATTACGAGGCCCGACCTCGACAGAAATCTTTGGAAAAATCGCAAACACATTACAAACCCTGATCCTTTTAAGAGTTACTGGAGCATAAAAATCGCGAATTCTTTGAGATCCAGCAATAATTTGTCAGCAATCACTGGCGCTCTTGTCAAAGTTGATAGGGGCTATGAAAAGGCCTGAGAATTGAGGCCATGTGTTGTTCACATTGCTATTTGTTGGCCTCATTTTAAGTTTTGCTCTTTTGTGTGCTTAGTAGTAATTTTGCTCTTAATCTGTGGATTAAGAGCAAACATAAATATTGTATAGTAGCTAAGGTATAGTACATAAACATTTTAGTAGTTAGTAAGTTATAATTAGAGATTACTAAGTCGTTCGCGTTAATGGATATTTTGCAAAAAAAAGGTGGCCTATAACCGTCTCCAAGTTTCTATCTATATTTGTGCCAAAATTCATCAAAATCGGTTCTATCGATTTAGACGTGAAGGCGTGAAGGTGGATACAGACATTGCGAGGCTATAGTGTCACACTGCCAGGTAAAGGCCTCCCGGCATACCCTTCGAGACACACTTCTCCTCCACTGCCCCGAACCAGCCCTCGTGGTACGCATCCAGTTCATCCCACCACCGCTTTTTGGGCCGGTCTCGGCATGGCGTCCATCCCCTGGCACCCACACATTGTATTGTAGACGTGGGCAAAAAGGTTGCCAGGCTCAAATGGGATTGCTCAATTCCATTTGAGGGTCACACTGGCCGCAAGCACGACGACCGCTGGGCAAGAATCTTGACGCAATTCAAGATAACCAGCGATCCACGTCTACGAGTCCTGTTTTGAAGCGCAGCGTAATGTTCCGTATTCTGTTTATTCTTTTCGATCCGAGAATACTGCTCTCTATTGCTTTGGCAAAACAATGATCTTACCTGAGTTATAAACTGGACTGGAATTTAAATCGCCCACAATCACATTCGGGCCTTATTTTGTCTTTCTCGCTTAAAATGCGACTTTAAAAATATTTTAAGTTAGATAAATAAAAAACCCTAAAACAGATTTGCCTCGTATTCTAAAAAATATAAATATAGTGGTCTCATCGCTCATCATGTCCGTTCTTGTAATTTTCCCGGAAAAACTTTTTAACAGAAGTTTTTTATCTCATTTCTGGGATTCGGCGGTAATGATTCTACTTTTATGAAGTTGGTAATTGTGGGCGGGGAATTTTTAACGATATTCCTTCCTGTTATTTTTTTGATCGGATTTTTAATGTACCTACGTTGTTGAAATTCTTTAAGAAAAAGATAATTAAGAATGTAATTAAGGTTCGGTTTCGTGTATGAGATTCCGGGAATTGGATTCAAGAAGAAATATTGCTTAACCTACCTACTAACAGTTTTTTGTATTTTTTTATAAAAATAAAATCTAGTTACAAATGTAGGTAATAAAAACTCACCAATTTTGTATTACCAAGTTAGCCAGTTTCTAAGCAGGTGAATATTTTTTGGTAACATTCAGATTTGCGATTGGTGATTGACGCTGTACGTTCATATGTGCCAAAAAAGCTATGACACTACAACAGGGCTCTCAAAGATCGCTTTTAGCGATAAGGCCGCCTATTGTGTCACCCTATGTAATGTTTTCTTCATCTATCTTTTCTGTAACTTATATGGTGTACATAGAGTATTATATTCTATTCTCTCAAATAGTAGACGGGGCTCTCTAGGGCTAGTAGTGCCTGCCAGAGTTACGGAATTTGTTCGAAAGACAAACCGCGGCTCTGAAACACAAAGAGCACTAGCAAGAACACGGAATGGTTTTAGACAGTAAGAGTCTGACACTCCTTTCCACACCATCCAGAGCAGAAGGAAAAATTTTCCATACTTCAAAAATAAGTGCACTAAAAGATTTTTTGCCTTTATTACATTTCTAATATTCCTTCCAATAGGTACATGTTATAAAACAGACTGATATCCATCCCCTCAAAACTTCACAAATATAGGTTAAATTATACCCACCCACAAGCGACTAGGTTTGAATATTAATCCCCTGTTAAAAGTCCATTGTAATCGTGCCGATACTTGTCAGACGAGGGCCTCGTTAGACAACTGTACGACAAAATACATACAGAAAGTTAACTCTACAACGAGCGAAACAGGCGCATGCACACACGCGGCGATCTTGAACAAATGCCGGTCGCGAGTGCACTTGCACTCGCTGTACGTAAAGCGTGTCTATGTGCGTGCATATTCGTACGTGTGGCGATGTCAAACAAATGCCGGTCGCGAGTGCGCTTGCACTCGATGTACTTGAAGCGTGTCTATGTGTGCGTGCATATTCGTACGAGCAGCGATCTCAAACAAATGCCGGTCGTGAGTGCGCTTGCACTCGATGTAGGTACATGAATCGTGTCTATGTGTGCGTGCGTTCTCTCTCGTTGTATGGAGTCGAGCTTCTGTATACATCGGTATTGTGGCTGGAGTCTGGATCAGGGATTAGAAGATTGTTGACACATTTTCAGCTTGAGGGGATGAGACGGCTTTGATCGGGTAGGCGCAGTAGTGTTGGGTCTATAGTTTTTGAAAATGCTGTTTTGGATTCGATGAATCGTTGGATCTGTTTCAGTTAAAATAGTTATCTTCTGAAAAAAAAAAATCAGCAATAAATGCCTGTTATGTAGACTGCTGAATTTTGAAATACTGGTATTCAGCTAAATCGGGCTTGACTGGAAGTCGACCCCAATATAGTTGGGAAAAAGCTAGGCAGATGAATGTAGACTGCTTAATTTTTTTGTGTGTTCATAGAGGTACTACATAGTTCTTCAGAATCTAGGTAAGTCGCTCTAAAGTAAAATACTGGTATTAAGCTGTATTTGGTTAGGGAGGAAAATACCCCAAAGTAGCTGGAAAGAGGTAAGGTACATAGATGAATAAACCAACATAATGCTTTGAAAAACTTTTTATGTAAGTAACCTCGTTTGTCCAGGTGTAAATCTAGTTCAATCTAGACCACAAAAGACCTAAATCTATCTAGATGTGTCCATCAACAGAACTGGTCACGAATGAATTCATATTTTATACGAAATCCAATACTAAAATCCGGTGACGCTGAAAGATAAAATATTTCACGAACCAGTCTACATAGAGCCACGGATTTTAATAAATCTCTTATGCTTTTGAAGGGATGATGGGTCTGAGTTAAATCGTCGGTCAGACGTCAAACTTTGTGGCAAGAATGATTACGAATAAATCGCTTTTTCTGATAGGTTTGTTTGTTTGAGGCTAGTTTTGTTGTTGCTGGGTTTTAACTGAAAAGTTAATATTTCTGTTGGTTTTTGAACCATCGGTCATCTCATTACGTAGAAAACACAGTTGTTATCACAATCGGTTTAAATTAGTCAATTTTCCAGGTGCATTCACTAAAACCACTTAAACATGTTAAACGAATGAAGTGTATTTTGCAAATAAGTTTGCTTTCAACCATAAAAAAAATCATTAATCAGCATATCAGAATCTAATTCAAACTAAAATTGACATAATAATCTCACTCGACACAAAGTAATTCAGTTGGCGCAACATGTCTTTTTCTATAGGTACTTCTCTGTCAGTCGTAATTTATATAAAAAATAATAAAAATAAATCATACCTACAATCAACCCCGTTCTCATTTTTCATTTACTCCATCCATAGTTTATCTGGTCTTCCCTCTTCTTGCAATATTTTAATAGACATTCAAAGTATACAAAAAAGCGACAAACAAAAATTTCCCCAAATTAAATTTTAATAAACTGCATTTTATTACTTCCTACCAAGCCCTTTCCTATTTCGAAGCCTCACGTGTATAACAAGAGCAAATACCGAAGCGAGACAGCAAAAAGAAAACTTTTTAATTTCCGGCCAGTTCTAAAAATAGAAAGAAAAATGGCGTCGTGTGTAAACTTTCCCGCGCTTCTAAGAACCAATTACATAATTGCTGTGGAGACACACCCAGTGTTTATTTGAAAAAGGGGATAGTTGGCCCTTTGTGAATAGCCCTCTAACACACATCAATGGGGTGATGATTAACACACTGGTCATTTGTCAAAGCTGAAAGTACGTACTTACGAATATGAAATACTTGTACCAAAGGATCACTCACACACACACACACACCACAGTATAGTATTTTTAACCGACTTCAAAAAAAGGAGGAGGTTCTCAATTCGGTTGTATTTTCTTTTTTTTTTATGTTTGTTACCTCATAACTCCGTCATTTATGAACCGATTTGAAAAATTTTTATTTCATCTGAAAGGATATACTTCTCGGTTGGTCCCGTCCCATTGTCACCATGTCAGAGTCTGATGATGGGATCCCACGAAAATCAAGGGCAACCCTCAAATTTTATAGGTACATACAATGTTTTTCATAAACTTTCTAACGCAATTCAGATATTTGTACCTGGTAATCATCATCTCATGTTGCTGAGCTGATGATGAAAGGTATAAATTAGGATCTGATGATAAGATCCCATGAAAAATGTTTGTTCAGCGATACTTTCGCCAATTGTCAGCCGATTTGGATGATTCTTTTTTTATTTGAATTTGGTGAAGATCTGACGAAGAACTTCGAAGGTAGGCAACGGAACTCTTCAATAAATGATAGCAAAGGGATCGGGATTGCTGAAATCGCATGTATTTTTAGTGTTTACACCAGTTCTTAACATAACATTGCGCTCGTACGCTGTTAATGGGTACGCAGGTACCTAGGTACCACTAAAAAGTGAAAAATAAAAAACTTTTTACAAAAAATACAACCGACTTCCAAAAACAAAACACTACATGGTACAAAATAACTTCAGTAGAAAGAAAAGAACTTTAATTTTGGAAGCCGGTGTCAAAAAACGAAAAAATTAACCAAAAACACCGACTTCAGAAATTAAAGTTCTTTTCTTTCTACTGAAGTTATTTTGTACCATGTAGTGTTTTGTTTTTGGAAGTCGGTTGTATTTTTAGTAAAAAGTTTTTTTAAATCCAAAGGTTTACTGGTGGTGGTTTATGTTTTGTTTTCATTACGTTTGCATAATGTCCAACTACTGATCTTAAAATTTAAATAATATGAAAAAAAAATCTGTTCAATAAAATTATGTTCACATAATTATGTCGTTTACATGTAGGTACGGAATAGCTGTTTTTTGAGGTTTCAAGTTAGTTTAACTCTGATTGTTAATAGATTAAAATTTGTTAGAAAAGTACCTACTTACTTTTAGATAAGATCTGATAAAATTATTTTGGTCAGTAAAAGAGTAGAATGTAGAAGAGTCTTGTGAAGGACAAGCCTTCCAATTCCACGGCTATCTGTGATACGTGAAATACTCGAAAATATTTCAAACGAATTCAAAACGTCATATTAACCAGTAACTGAGTTATGGTTTAAAGTATAAAGCGACATAACCAAGTGAGTACAAAGTTACATAAAAGTGACATAATTTTTTCATGTCTAATGCTCCTTGCAAAAAGTTATGTCCGGTTTTATTGGAAGCCAACCCTAATATTGCCAGAAAAAGTCTAGGTAAAACCATTCAATCCTAATCTCTTCAATGTTACAGTGAAAAAGCTTCTTCTGGGTAAGCTCATTCCATCGTCGACTTTGTCTCTATCACCTCTGACCTAGACTAGAGTCAAGTGCAAACCCATCTATATCTATACTAATATATAAAACTGAAGAGTTTGTTTGTTTACTTAAACGCGCTAATCTCAGAAACTCCTGGTCCGATTTGATGAATCTTTCAGTGTTAGATAGCCCATTTATCGAGGAAGGCTATATAGGCTATATATCATCACGCTAGGACCAAGTTTTTTTGGAAGTCGGTTGTATTTTTTGTAAAAAGTTTTTTATTTTTCACTTTTTATCTAGGTACCTGCGTACCCATTAACAGCGTACCAGTGCAATGTTATGTTAAGAACTAGTGTAAGCACTAAAATAACATGCGATTTAAGCAAACCCGATCTCTTTGCTATCATTTATTGAAGAGTTCCGTTGCCTACCTCCGAAGTTCTTTGTCAGATCTTCACCAAATAGAAACGGTACCAATCCAGGAAAATACTCTTTCAAACAAAAAAATAATCATCCAAATCGGCTGACAATTGGCGAAAGTATCGCTGAACAAACATTTTTCATGGGATCTTATCATCAGATATTGATTTATACCTTTCATCATCAGTTCAGCAACATGAGATTACCAGGCACAAATATCTGAATTGCGACAGAAAGTTTATGAAAAACATTGTATGTGCCTATAAAATTTGAGGGTTGCCCTCGATTTTCGTGGAATCCCATCATCAGATTCTGGCATGGTGACAATGGGACCAATCGAAAAGTATAACCTTTCAGATGAAACAAAAAAAAACAAAAAAAAAATAAAAAAAAACAAAATTTTTCAAATCGGTTCATAAATGACGGAGTTATGAGGTAACAAACATAAAAAAAAAATACAACCGAATTGAGAACCTCCTCCTTTTTTTGAAGTCGGTGAAAAAAGAAGATGATAATAATGGTAAATTCTGTTAAAAAGTTATTACAAATCGACTGTTATTTTTCCATCTTTTAAAGTTTAACCACTCCATAAAATTACTAATAAAAACCCAACTTAAAACAATAAATGACAACCCTAGAAAGAAAAAAAGATTTTTATTTTAAAGCCGCTTTTTACCCCCAAAGGGACAAAGGGTATTCAATATTTTTATAAAATTTATTTTACCTCGTCGGGCAATAATTTGGCGGGCTATTTTATGGCCTCTGCGCCTAGTGGCCTGGGCCAAGGGCGAGTTATTGCGAAGTAAGTGATAAGTTTATTGTTTCTATATTAAGTCTTTTTTTTTTTCGATACATAGGCACGCGTTTGACCACTATCTCACCTGATGGTAAGTGATGATGTGGTCGAAGATGGAGCACGCTTGCCTAGAAATAACCTATTCACTCTTGACTTAAAGACTCCCAGGTTGTGGCTGTCAGGGAGTCTTTTATTATGTAAAGTTTTTATAGCTTCTGTAGATTACACATTAATTTTTTTTGGAGTCTAAGTACCTGAATCGACTTTGATAGCAAATACTATTTTACTAGATAGAAATATTGAGAATGTAGTCAGTTTGTGTCCGTTAGATTTTCAAAATTTATTGGACACGTATTTTTCGCCATTCCCAATCGATAACAATTGATAAACATAAAACGCAACAAAGTTCAAGAGCGGAGTCTGATGACATCACGTGGCTTTTAAAAATTGTACTATCGTAGTGATGTCACGCATATTTTCAACGCACTGTATCGTCTTCATTTTTTTATGTTTAAAAATTAAAAATAGGTCACGTATATTTTTTGTAAATCTGTCTGATAAACTAAATAGATTTTTAAAAATTCTCTATTGATGTAACAAATTATTAAACACGCTGTGATTGCTCAAATGATTTCTGCAGCCAATCACTTGACTGTGTGCTCGTGGCTAGATAATAACAGCCGCACGGGTCGATCTTCAAGGTTAAGCAACGCTTGCTAAGGTTGGTCTGTGGATGGGTGACCATCTTAACATACTGAGTTTCGTCTGTGCCTCGGAAAGCACGTTAAGCCGTTGGTCCCGGCTGTCATTTGTAGATCTTTGGCAGTCGTTACGGATAGTCAGAAGTCAGTAAATCTGACTCCAGTCTTGCCATGAAGTACCGTGTTATCCAGAGCAGGTCTGGATTTCTGGTAAGTAGCCGCTCCACGTAAAATACTGGTATTCAGCTAAATCCGGCTTGATTGGAACCCGACCCCAGTATAGTTGGGAAAAGGCTAGGCAGATGATGAATCATTTGACCGTGTGTGAGTGAGTGACACATTTCCACAACGATAAATTACTTTCCAAAAAAACTGTTTGTTAATTTGAAAACGGATACTTATCGAATATCCAAGCACAGAATGTTATTTTACCCAATTTAGTTTATTAACCAATAAATTGTAAAGTTAGAGTTTCGTTCTGTATAATCATCTTACACGAAATAATTTTCTAAATAGAATCGATGCGAAATATTAGATTTTAAGAGAAGTTTCGGTTGACAAGCTAAAATCTTGTTAAAATCCTGTCTATTTTGCTGCTAAAAATCAGACATCTAACTGTGTGATATGCAGATTAAAATCTAGAAAAAATGTAATCTATTCAAGAATTTTTCCAATAATCTGTTCGCCATCTTCCATTTTGCATAGCACTCGGCGTGACGTGATCTAAATGAACTTCCCTACCAATAATAAAGTTTAATTTAAAATTTAATCAAGAAACGTACTGGCTGTTTACATTGGATTTTAAAAATAGAATGTCTAGTTTGAAGTTTGTTTGACCGTTGGGCAGTATGTTCAATTTTGGTACCTGTTTCTGGGATGATTATTTTGATAGTTGAATATTGTCTTTTAAATATCTGTAACGGATCTAATTTCAAACACCGGTAAACCGGATATAACCGCTCCTATACTGTGTCATTTTTATACTAACAGATGTTTTTTATTGAATTATCAGTTTCCGAAAATGTTCAGACATTAGGTAAATAAAATCTATCAAATAGATGATTTATGCAAAAAAAATTCAACGAAATGAAAAATAAATCAGTTTAACCAAACATTTTGTCGAGTAATACAAATAAAAAACTGACCAGCCCATGTTTTTATTTTAGATTTCAATGCTAGAGCTTAAAATTTGGATAAAATTGTTTCAAGAGAGCGGAACTCATTTGATTTTAAAATCAATCGCGGATTCACAACATGACACCGTTCGAATTTCGAAGAGGTGTTTAGAGAATAGGCAACAGACATCATCATCTGCCTAGCCTTTTCCCAACTACATTGAGATCGGCTTCCAGTCAAACCAGATTCAGCTGAATACCAGTATTTTACGTGGAGTGGCTGCTTGCCAGACTCTCCACGTAATCGGCTGACTCCACTTTCCATTAACTAGGTAACACGGTAATAGACAACTGACACGGTAATAGAAACACGAACATTGCACTAACAGTGTTCGACAGTTTTTTTGCCGCCAACAGCATCCTTAAGGCTAAGAAAATAAAGGTCACTGTAATGGAAAATCAGAAATAAAATAATTGCGAACGGACTGTATCGGGTTGTGCCGTTTGAATTAAATTTCATGTTTCTGTGGTAGCAGTATGGTCGCAGTAATACTAGATGCTATTGAATTTGTCGAATTTATGGGTCATTCAATAAGGTGGTATTGGCAAATTCTGTTTTAGTGGCGGAAATATGATTAGAGGTATGTAGATTCAAATGTGGAGTATATTTGAGTAATTTTTATAGTGGGTGACTTTGGAGTAAAGATTCTGTAATCCGATCAACAGTTCCAGATATCCTCATCAACAATATTACCTACAAACGGGGTGAATAGAAATGCAGGGGCGAAACGAAAAAAAACTTTTAGTTAGATTTTCACATTATTTTTTGCAGATTTTATGGTCTCCAATTTTATTCAATTGATATTTTAAAAAAACTTTGCTTTCTTAGAAAACCAATAATAAGATATTAAAGTAAAAACCCCTATCAAAATTTTGTTTGATTCACTCCTCCATTCCTATTTACCCCGCATGACGGTACTTT
Source organism: Lacanobia oleracea (assembly GCA_950371165.1). Classification (NCBI taxonomy): domain Eukaryota; kingdom Metazoa; phylum Arthropoda; class Insecta; order Lepidoptera; family Noctuidae; genus Lacanobia; species Lacanobia oleracea. Next base: position 6,233,553 of record OX493412.1, on the reverse strand, counting down.
ATCACAACATAATGTCATCAGATTAGTGGAAACACCGTACGCCTAATCTCGTTCGCCTAACAAAGGCCCGGGACCCCAGGGTCCCGAGATTGTCAAAGTTCAACAATAATTTGGTAAAAAAAAAACAAAACTGATTTTTTTAGTGCCGGTCACTGAAAAATCTGTTACCAATAAATTGGATCTACGTAAAATATATATCGCCAACCTAAATCCTCTAAGCCCATGGGAAGAATGAGAATGAATGATGATAAAGGGGATGTAGCCAATTTCTCGCGGGACACATGGGAAATAAAATATGAGGACAAATAATTGGGCAATCCCAATCAATTTTAGTCTGATGAGGGTGAAACAAATTCAATTTGTTATTAGGTTTACCTCAATATGCGCATTTGAGTCGAAAAAATGCGATTTTGTGGGAAAATGGTGAAATATTTAAGTGGGTTAATATTTTTGTCCAGAAGTGGACTTGGATTGGCTGTGTTGTAAGATGCGTGTTTTTTTTAGTATCAAAATTTTATAGTATCGAATACCTAAAGCTGTTTGAGCAGCATTTTTTCTTTTTGCAAACAACTAAATGTTCTATTAAACAGGATACATATAGCGACTCTAAACCTGGAACTCCTTTAATTTTAAACTAAATATTTTTTTAGCAAAACTTATCCCTTGGGAAATATAACCAGGATAAAAATATACCAAGAACTACATATTTTAACATTAAAGAATCGTCTCTCGTAGAGATTATTTTAATTTAAATCTTAATGCTTAAAGCTTTCACAGTAAAACGCTATGCGGATTGCATAGCGTTTGTACTGTGAAAGCTTGCTATGTGGGAAGATATACATTTTGTTCGTGCAACTAAAGAGCTGCGGCTGAAAGGGATAAAATGTACATTTTAAATTATTTAGAGTCTAGTTAGAACTCTTTGAAATGTAAAACATAGGGAATGCTGCAATTTAACGTTGATTAAAATGTACAAACGAACTTTCAAATGCAGTGTTTAAATTTCAGATTTAACAAAAACTGGCAGCATTTTGGTAGCTGTTTTCTTTTGAAAATATTTCAGTAAACATTTTAAGGGTAAAGCGTATAAGTTTTGTATAATATGATTATGTAGTTTTAGTAAATGGTGGTTTAGTAGATGCAAATAGTTATAAAGATTTAGGTTTTCGTACTAAAAAGCACGTCTTTTGTATAAAAATTAAATTAAAATGAAAGGGAAGCGTCCTTTAATTTTTCGTTTATTTTTTTTTTATTATTTCTTATTATTGCGGCAATAGAAATACACAGTCTATGAAAATTTCAACTATTTTCCTATGAAAGTTCTTGAGACACAGCCCACTGACAGGCAGACAGACGGACGGATGGACAGCGGACGCTTAGTAATAGGTTTCGTTCGTTGGTTACCCTTTGAGTACGAAACCCTAAAGAGCTGATATTTTAATATTACAATCGACACTTTTTGATGGCAATGAATACCTGAAATTTAGAGAGATATGGTATCGTATCGTACAATAGTGGAATTGGAACTTAAACTGGCCTGCCAGAGTCATTCTCGTGATTTGCTGTGTCAGTCATTCATACAGACATTAAAGTGAGTTTCAATTTTATGCTGAAAAATGATGACAAAATGAAAAATTTCACAAAGGTTTCATCACAAAAGCAACCAACGGAGACTCTCTCGAATCTTTTTCCAAGAAACTAACGTCACTAATCCCTAACTTATATAACAAGAAACTCTCTCTATGAAAAGCGGAGAAATGTAATAAGCGAACATTGCTCGTATGTAATTAAGTTATTAAGTGTAATATGGCAGCTTGTGGACGATAAGACCAGTTTGTGGTCTTCGTTATTAAGAAAAACTCTGCGTGAGGCGTGGAAAAGGTATAGATAATTGTTTTAAGGGTTTCGTTCGTCTGTATGATAAAACTGAAGTTTTATAGGAACACTCCTGTGTCTGTTTATCTGTGCCGATTTACCCCAAATTTACTGGCATAAGTACGAAATTAAAAGACTGATGGTGAGGATCTCATTTTTTTCATAACAATAAAATAAGGTCTTTCGACTTGAAACGTTTGATGTAACCAACTTGGCCTCCAAGTTATCGCTGTCAAAATTGTTTCAAATTACGGGGTTCCAAATGCCCCATTTGAAGGAATGCACTAAATTTGGTGGTCTGGTGAGGGTCGCGGGTAGGCGATGGATGCGAGACGCACAGAACAACAACCGATTTGGCACGTAGGGGTGACATAGTGACACATAGGGGAGGCCTATGTCCAGCAGTGGACGTCTTTTGGCTGATGATGATGACTCAATTTTGTCAGTTGAACAGTGTAATTAATTGGTCTTTAATTTAAATGGTTTATAATTTATCTTTATCAAGCCTCAAAAAACTGTTAGAACAACTTACGATTATGTAAGTTGTTGTAAGTTGTTGTGAACAACACAACAAATAACGCGACGCTGATAAGCTGTATCACAATACTAATAGGATTAAAAAGATCTAAAAGTTTTTAGGGTATAGTTGTAATTGACATTTTGACGAAGAAGTTTTAGTTCACTGGCAATCGAACTTTTGTTGACACAACACTAGCTCGACTCTGCAACAAATGAATGAGTTTGTCTTTAAAAGTTTAATATGTTTTTAAAACAAAAATATAATTGGATAGGTACCAAGTATCCAATTTATTGTGTTTAATCTATTTATTTATTTTATTTAAGCCTCTTTACTTTCTTGGTAATAGTAATGTAGTGTTTTTTTACATAATTTTAACTAAAGACATCTCGGCGAGCATAAGCCTCCTCCATCTCGTTCCACTTTTTCCTATCCAGGGCTGTTCTTATCCAGTCGTTGTTTTATAAGTTCGTCTTGCCATCTTTCCAGGGGGCGACCTCTTTTCCTTTTCCCGTCCATCCAGTATTTTTTCTAGTCCATCTCTGTTTATCCTGACATGCAGTGTGTTTAATCTATACTTAATATTATATTTCTTGCCCTCTGTGCCACAAAATATGTACCCAAACAGACCTGTGCTGCCACCAGTGATGCCGTGGAGGTGTCAATGTTTTGAGCCAACCGAGTTTAAAAAAAAACCTGTGCAGCGACACGAAGCAGAAGAATTATAAATCTAAACAGTTTGTTTTTTTTGTATGTTTGGTTGATTGCACTAATCTCAGGACCTACTGGTTCGAATTGAAAAAATATTTTACTGTTGATAGCCCATTTATCGAGGAAGGCTATAGATAGGCAATGCAGCATAACGCTACGACCAAAAAGAGCAGAGAGAGCATTACTGAAAAATGTAACGCAGATGGAGTTGCGCGGTACAGCTAATAAAACAATAAAATATCACGCTTGAATTCCCCGCTAGGTAAAGCAGATGTGGATCTGTAGTACGTACACATTTGCTAGTTCAATTTAAATTCCATGCATCAGAAGGCGAACCGATTGGCATCAACCAGGCAAGACTCCAGACTCCGGCTACTGAATAAGAGCAGATAATAACGCTTTGCTAGATCTGAAATTCGAATCCAAGACCTCATGTTTAGCATTAGCGCTTACAAGTACTACACCAACACGGTAAACTAAAAACCGACCAAGTGCGATTCTGACTCGCACGCGAAGGGTTTCGTATGATAAACCTAAATTTTTACTATTTGTTGTTAGCGGCAATCGAAATACACAATTTGCGTAAATTTCATTACTGTCTACCTATTACGGTTCTTGAGATACAGATCGCTGACAGACAGACGGACGGACGGACAGCGGAGGCTCAGTAATAGAATTCCGTTGGTTACGAAACCCTAAAAAGTAAAAAAGAACTCGTTCTAAAGAATATTCCTCTCGCCAACTAGGTACATATTTTACACAACGTAATTTCAATATACGACTTGCCACTATACTTGTAGCTAGACAGACGACATTTTAAGGCCGGTATTTGTGAACCACTTTCATTTGGAATCGAGGATCTCGTCTGAAATACGGCAACCATTTTGTTTTCTTTTGTTTTGACATCACTTTTATTTCTGAACTAGCACTGCGTACGCGCTGCATGTTTATTAAGGATCTCTAATTTAGATACTTCTTGATAATTTAGCCTACTAATGGTGAAAAAATTGTTAAAATCGGTCCGGTAGTTTCGGAGCCTATTCGGTAGGTACAAACAAAGAAACAAAAACATTTTTACTGTTTATAATATTAGTGTTTATACTTTAGATGTGTTTTTGTATTTCATTGACATTGGCATAGTACTCGCCCTCTAAGTTCATGTAGTTCGAAAGAATGAATATTTCAGAAATACATTCTTTCGAACTACATGAACTTAGAGGGCTATATTGATGATTAAAATGGTTATAATTCTTTAGATAAATACGTGTTACGGTCGCAGATCGCATTTGGTCCACATACAGCTTCACACTGACCGGCAAATTGCAAAAAACATAAAAATATTTGAATTTCGCGGGCTACCCTGGAGCATTCACCTTAATTAAGTTTGTCTGTTTAAGAAAAAATATTGAATTATGCTAAAACACCGAAACATTTAAGTTTTATGTTATAAATTAAAGATTTAAACTAACATAGCAGTTAACGAAGCTTAGAAAAATAAGGAAAATTCTTAAACGCGGTTTTATCAACCTTGATCTATCGATCAGCAACAAGGTTATTTGCTTATTGGTACACGTCAATCGATCGGTTATTTAGCAGAGAGATGAGCATCTTATAAACAATGTAGAGACAGCAGATAAAATAGATGGAAAGTAAAGTTAGGTTACTTTTTGTTATTATAAGATAAGATAAATTTATTTGTTAAAAACATATGTAAGTTAACAATCAGTTGAAATGATTACAAAAAAATAAACAATTAAACAATATTAAAAATAAACTATCATTTTGGCAGTTAAAATAAAAAGTCGTTGATTTAAATAAAGCTGTGCAAGCATTTTTATCGTAGACGTTATAACGTGCCCCCAAAACGGATCCCGGTTTGATTTTAATAATGTGGGGTTAATTTTAAAATTATTTAGAAATATATTATTTCTCTTTTTTATTTAAAACATCTAATTTTGTGAATTATTTAAATTCACAAAATTAGATGTTTCAGGTTTATCATAGCATGCCATGGCTTAAGATTACGTCACGCACTAAGAATAGCTAAATCTCTCTATCTTATTTCAGTACCACTACACAGTTTTTACACGATAAAATAACAAAAAAAAACATACCTTATCTGGTACAACTCAACCTACAAAATCTAATTAATCAATCAAACAGTCACAGACAGAAGTATTTTCATGAGAAAGTTGCGTCGTTTCACCCAAGTTGATACACTTGAAGGCGCAAAGAAACTTCTTCGTTGTTGACTCAAACTACGTCAACACTCGAAAGTAGCAAAGTAAATAAGTCAAGAAACGATTAAGTAATTATTCATTTTGAATTTACTTTTGTTAGTGAAGTGGAATACCTTGTCGGAATCTGTGTTTTCTGATAGCTACAACCTGGGAGCTGTAGCTGGGCCAAGTTGCTGGCCTGTCGGTTATAGAAAACTGACAGGCCAGCAACTTGGCGTAGATGCTCACTCTTGGCTTCAAGAGTTTGTAGCTATTATTATTTGTAGCGATTACATTAAAATTGTGGGGAGTGTGCGAAGGAATTACAAAGTTTAGTTTCGCCACGCCCGTTTCATAATCGGACCGTAAGACGGACCTACGGCGATGCGCCACCGGTACATGGTGGAAATCCCACCCACACGCACAAAACCTTTTGGGAACACATTCATTGTGTATTCAGCTAAGAAGTGGAATTCCCTGCCAGAATCTGTGTTTAGTTTCTGAAGAGATAGTGGTCACATGTGAACTTATCAATGACTTGTTTGAAGGCCCAAAAATATTACACAAACAATACCTACACAAACGCAAAAAAATAATATTAGGCATGTGTGTCAATCTGCAGGCCAGATAGTTTTATACATCATTATCATATCAACTGAAAGACGTCCAATGCTGGACATAAGCCTCCACCAAAGTACTATCGTCATAAAAAAAAATCATCATTTATTATAGAATACAGAACGCTGAGTTATAAAGGCACTTGAACACGATCTATTTCATAAAAAGCTCTACCGCCATTAATTTTTAAAAATAATGACCAGATTCATTACGCGTAATCGATAAATCAAACATCATCATTAATTTTTATGCTAACGCTACTCCACTTTTATTAATAAACCATTCACCAGTACATATACTCATTTCTCAAGGTTCGGCTCCCGAGTCATGTCAAAACTATTTTTATATATTTAGACATTGAACTAATATTTAGAAGATCCAGTTATAACACTTATTAACTGGGAAAAAATACACGGTAGTGGATTATTAAAATAGTGTGCGAGAGTCGTAAACTGATGTTTATTTTAGAACGTTGATTTTGTAAACGTTTTCTTGGATGTTTTTCTGAGATGAACACTGTAATAATTTTAGAATGTTACTATTACATTGCATGGTAAAGGCATCTTTTTACGGTAGGAAAGTTGGTCTTCACGTTCGATCTGTCAAAAATGCCTCAATTTTCCGTTAATTTCCAAACATTTTTAGTAGATTGCGACCGACATGCGAATACCAACTTTGTTTAAAAATTAGTAGTGGCACTCAGTTCGTAAAATACAAGTAAAAGCCGCACGTACGGCAGTTACATGTAAGTTACAAGAAAACCAACGAAGAAAAAACCAACAAAGCAAATCTACATCGCAACAAAAAGAACCGCGACGCCATCTATCCAAATAGCAGCGAACTACCACGTCAAAATCCTGCATCGCGCAAGCAGAGTGACCACCGGGTTGGCTAACATTTGTAGATCCTACAGTCGTTACGGGCTGTCCGAAGCCAGAAAATCTGACACCTGTCTTGCCAAGGGGCATCGTGTTGGTTACTGGGTTGTGAATGGTGTTAGATATGCAGTCGCTCCATTTAAAATATTGTTACTCAGCTGCATTCGGTTAGTCTGTAAACCGACCCCAGGATAGTTGGGAAAAGGCTAGATTAAGTTTGATTATACGTTGTTTATATACCTTGTTTCTCTTCTTCACTATCAGTATCACTATCATCACTACATATTATAAAACAAAGTCCTTTACCCCGTCTGTCTGTCTGCTCGCGATAAGCTCAAGAACGACTGCACCAATTTTCATGCTGTTTTCATCAAGAAACAGAGTGGTTTTCAAGAAAGGTTTTTCTGTACTAATATTAAAAAGAGAAAAGATTTGTATTTTTGTACATAACGAATAAACTTAAAAACAACTGGACTGTTTTGAAAAATTCTTTGAGCAATGGATAGCTACATTATCAGCGAGTAACATAGGCTATATTTTATCCCCGTACTCCCACACAGTTGAAACCGCGTGACGTCTGTATGTAGTATATAATTTGTCAAGTTTTTGTATATATTGGTTAAAATATAATGATATTTGTTGGAGGTGTCGGAAATAAATAAGCCGTCTGGGAGCTGATTACTTTTGGTTGCGATAACCGAGATCCACGCGGGCGGAGCAGCGAGCATCAGCCAGTTAAGAATAAAGAAAACCAAGTTATTTAATAACTAAACCATAACAAACTCATCATCATCTGCCTGGCCTTTTCCCAACTACATTGGGGTCGGCTTCCAGTCAAACCGGATTCAGCTGAATACCAGTGTTTTACGTGGAGCGGCTGCCTACCAGACCTCCACAACACGGTACATCTTGGCAAGACTGGAGTCAGATTTACTGGCTTCTGACAATCCGTAACGACTGCGTAAAATCTACAAATGACAGCCGGGACCAACGGCTTAACGTGCTTTCCGAGGCACGGATGAAACTCGTTATGTTAAGACGGTCACCCATCCACAGACCAACCTTGCCAAGCGTTGCTTAACATTCAAGATCGACCCGTGTGGCTGTTATTATTTTGCCACGAGCTCCTCAAAAACCATAACAAACTATTAACACTTACAATTAAAAATAAAACTCCTAACTATAACAAGGCGTCAAAAAATTCGTCCGCATCGCTGTCGACTGGAAGTGAGCCCAAAAGACTGACGGTATTACCACTTTGTATGGCAATGCTAGTATTTAATGGTTTGGAAGTCTATTACTTCTATGCATAAAATACCTCAATGGATCATAGAATGTACAACTTACAATCTACACCTCGTCAAACATTTCAAAGTAAATCCCTTCTACCTAAAATGTTCGTTCCAAAAAACATAAAATCCTCTACTGTTTGATCCACATTGTTATGGCCTATTCAATATTATCATACTGTAAAATGCAGCTTTTAGTCTTTCTGAAAACACGCGGGAGCGAGAATAGTGCGTGCAGGCGCACTGCTAAATAACCGTTTTGCAATAAAGGAGTGGAACCGAAAACTGCATTGTATAACCAAGTAAATGGGTCGTGAAGGCCAGATACACCGTTTTGTATGAAAAAAACTTTGTAGTAGACGCTTGTTAGTGGCAAAATGACCTACATATGACTGTAGAAATACTGCACAACTTTCATCATCTGCCGAGTCTTTACCGACTATGGAGTGTCCGAAAACCTAGTGACGGTCACGGGAATTCACTATAAGTGAGACGCACGTCGGCGTGGCAACACTTGGACGAGGCCATATCTAGCAGTGGACGTCTTTTGGCTTGATTTGCAGTCAAATCGAATTCATTTTAACACTGAGTATTTTACACGAAGCCGCTGCGTTTTTGACCTCCTCTGGCCAGGTACTGGGTAACGCATTACCTCTTCGAAAAGTCCACTTCTAAAATCTACTCAAATTTTAAGCGGGTCCGCACCGCTAACGCGAACTGTATATTTTCAAATCCTCTCGTAATTTTTGACGACTCCTTCATAAACCAGTTATTATCCCTCTAAAACTCAGTCAATACAGTTAAAAAGTAGTTAAAACGTTGCAAATATCGGATACGTTCGTTATAGCCGCTAAAAATAACTGCTTTTTATGTAGTTACGACTTGTTTTTGAGAAAAACTGTTATTCTGTTAACGATGAACGAACTTGACAGTTTATAGGTTGTTGAAAGGTTTAAATGTCGGATTTTTTTTATGTTACCTGTAGACAGAATTACTGCTTCATTTTTTTTTTGGTAAAACCGGATAGGTAATTTCTCGGTAGAATAAAATGATCCCGTTTAATCCGTCAGTAAGATTATAGAAAAATATAGGACACGTAGTTTATGCTTAATCAAGTCAATGAACATTGACGAAGAAAAAACGTTTTAAATATCAGGAGCGAGAGCTTGTGACGTCACTATTCGGTAAAAGTGTAGTGTACTGAAATCACCACAGGATGTCACACTAGTTTTCAATGCAGTGTATCAATTCAATCCAATTAATTTATTTCAGGTAAATTACAATAAAATTAGGTATGATATTACCATCTTTACATTTTTAAAATATCTACAATAATAATAGTTCAAGACACACAACAATGGAAACATTGAATCAGGAACGCACTATGCGTACCTACATGAAGTTTTGTCCAAAAACTATTGGTCACGTACTTATATTTTCTTTTTTCTTGTAAACCAAAAATGAAAACGATACAATGCGTTGAGAACACGCGTGGCGTCACTATGATGGTAAAAATTTTAATAGAGATGCTGATAAAATACCTACCTGTAACCTAACATCTCTGTGTGACCCTACTCATCACGTAAAGGTGGCAATCAGGAGTGGAATTCCCTACCCAAGTCTATGTCTTCTGACAGCTACAACTTTGGTGTCTTTAAGTTAATCATCATCATCATATTAGACGAAAGACGTCCACTGCTGGACATAGGCACCCCTCGAGATTCGGGGAGGCCAATAGATTTTTAAGTCAATAATGAACAGGTTAATTCTAGGCAAACGTGCTCCTTCGCCGACCACATCATCGCTTTCCTTCAGGTGAGATTGTGGTCAATTGCGAGTGCTTTCTTAAAATTTAAAGCGTGGATGTTTATTTGAATATTGAAACACTGTTTTGACTTTTTTTCTAACCTTCTGAACATTTACGACCAGCCGCGTTAGAGGACAGGGTGTGCATTAAAGACATAAAGTGCGAGTGCAACCGCGGTCAGCAACTAACACCTTAGCAAAACAGACTGAAAACTCAATCTCAGTAATTCTCAAACACAATATCTCAGTCTGCCAGTGTATCGACTATAAGGCGAGACAAATTGCCATCTTTATGTAGTGAGCAGCGTGATTTGTAGGGTATTTGTATCCGAGGTCACAACACTGAGATGTTAGGTTATATGTCTTGTAGTACGCTTTGTTGAAATAAGGCAGGGGTTTGATTTACGCGGGACGTTGTATCAAAATTATTTCATACAGATAGGCGAAGGGGATCGAGGGAGACGGAATGCGAGAAGGAAAGAGAGAGAGAAAATGTGTAGTGGCTGAAAATATGGCATATTGAGTTTTACAAAAAGTTTAAGTTTGTAAGTGTTTTTCTCTGCATTTAGCTGCAGCATTGTAGCAGTTGCAGTTACAGCTCAATGCAAGTTTTCTTTCTAAAACTCGTGATAGAATAATATTTAGCGACTAGCACTTCACTCGTGACTTCGTTTGCGTAGAAATGATACATCCCCTTTGGTAAAAAGGGGATATATCATTTATTATAAATTTTAGCCCTGGTTAAAATTCAAATAGCAGATACGAGTATGATTTACGTTGCTGCGGAATCTGTTCGAAAGAGGTGCCGTAACCTTGGAACGCAAAGGGCATCAGGAGGAACACGGATGGGTTTTAGTCAGTAAGAGTCTGACACTCCCTCTTGCTTCACCCAGAGCGGGAGGAGTCATTTGATGATTTCCCATCCTTAAAAAAAAAAGAAAAAAAGATATGATTTACGTTAGAAATAACATTAACTTTGGACAGGCTTCGTATGTAAAAATTGGAATATTTTTTACATACGAAGCCTGGAAATATTTCCAGAGTTGTAAAAAACGAAGTCCGTTAATAATACGTTTGTACGTCATTCTTCAATTTTCTTAGACTTTTGACGCGTAAAACAAGACGATCTTTACAGCTTAGAAGCTTTGCAAGAAAACAAACAAAATAATGCTTGTAAGTTACTGGAAATTGCTTAAATCTAACATAAAATAAACAAATGCTTTGTAAGTTAGTGAATATTACTTAGATCTGACTTGAATCCCCTTTGATACTTAAAGGTCAAACATCCTTTGTTGAACTTTAGGGCTGCGTTTGTACTAAAGATGTGCGAGGATACGTTTCGAGGGATGTGTTTGTTTGGATGGTTAGAATCGCTTCATTTACCTAGCCTCGCTCAGCGCAAGCAGTTCTATTGGTTCTTAAGGCGGAGATACCTGAGAGTACCTGATTTTAAAATGAGAATCACGTCTACACGGCTACTCGTGATTTTTTTGAAAAAAATATCATCATCTGCTTAGCCTTTTCCCAACTATACTGGGGTCGGCTTCCAGTCAAGCCGGATTTAGCTGAATACCAGTATTTTACGAGGAGCGGCTGCCTACCAGACCTCCACAACCCATTAACTGGGTAACACGGTACTTCATGGCAAGTTTGGAGTCAGATTTTTACTGGCTTCTGACTATCCGTAACGACTGCCAAAGATCTTTAAATGACAGCCGGGACCAACGGCTTAACGTGCTTTTCGAGGCACGGAGGAAACTCGGTATGTTAAGATGGTCACCCATCCACAGCAAGCGTAGCTTAACCTTAGAGATCGACCCGTGCGGCTGTTATTATCTAGCTACGAGCTCCTCAAGGAAAAAAATATAATTATGTTGAATAAGACTATTTTTGAAGTGAAAACTTCTTTAGCGGCGTTGTGCAGTTTTTTGCGATGGGATCGAACGGCGAGCCAGCCATCGCCCGCTTACTCTTCTCTTTATCTATTTATTTCTCTCAGCACTATTTTTGAGACGCCCTGCCATAAAGACTACTGTTAAACTTTAAAGTTCCTCACTGAAACTCCATGTAAGTTCTTCTTGCAAAATATTAATTACGTTTCAAAATTACACGATGTAAGTCAAAACTATCAAGTTTTGAGGGTAGCCGAAACTTCATACTAATATGAATGGAGTTCCTAACTTAGCCTAGACTTCAATATGAGTTGGGGTTTAATATCTACGTATTGAGGGAAAAGACAAACAAATTTACAGGCAAACAAAGGTTTATATTTACCGGACTCCCCCAGAAGGAGGGTAATGACGATGCGAGTGATGTCCGAGTAGCCGTTATGAGACAGTTACTGTCAGGCGAGCAGGTGAGTGAAAACATAAAATATTAAGGTAACCCGGATGCCAGCTACTATCCAACACGCTAGTGGTTGTAACTCATAAGATACGTCCATACGATATGAAATAGGCAGGCTGACTCGCACGCTAGCTCGCACTGTGCAAACTGGCCATTTCTCACTGAAAATTATTAAACTGTAGCTGACCCGTGCACACTTCGTTGGGCGGTATTTTTTGGGTTAATATATAGCCTACTAGCTTCTGCCAGCGGCTTTGCCCGCGTGATCCTTAGGAAACAAACTTTCAGGATTTGAGGTAACCTATGCCCTTTCTCAGTCTTTAGACTATCTCTGTATCAAATCTCATTTAAATCAGTTCAGTAGTTTCGGCGTGAAAGCGCGACAGACAGACAGATCTACAGAGCATAGTAAGTAAGGGTGGCACTCACAAATAACGTGGCTTTTTATTGTTAAAAGATTATTGACAAAAGACGGGGCCCGCTAGGGCCAGTGCCTGCTGGTGTTGTGGACTTCGTTCGAAAGAGGCACCGTACCCTGGAACGCAAAGGGCACGAGGAGGAACACGGATGGGTTTTAGACAGTAAGAGTCTGACACTCCCTTCTGCTTCACCCAAAGCAGGAGGAGTCATTTGATTTCCCAACCTTAAAAAAAAAAATCGTTCAGAGATTACCCCTACAGCCTCAAAAACTTTACCTCTTTAAAATATTAAAGTATAAATGCTTAGAAACGCGAATTACGAACAAACTTTACTCAGTGAACATGAAGTAAAACATAATAAATACATCATTATCATGTCAGTCGAAAGACGTCCACAGCTGGACATAGGCCTCCCCCAAGTGTCGCCACAACAACCGGTTCTGTGCGTCTCGCATCCAACGGCTACCCGCGACCCTCACCTTGTAGACGAGTACGTCTACCTGGAACAACCGGTCCAGTTAGATAGGGCTAACTTCGAGAAATAAGAAAAAAGGTCTACCGTCGAATCCGACTCGGCTGGGCGGAGTTCGGGAAATTCCGTGATATCTTCTTGTCTCATATACCACAGTGCCACAAAACGAAAGTGCGAGTTGCCAGTGATGACTTCATATGAAACCGAAACGTCGCTCACAATGGGCCTCATCAGAAGGCTTAAAGTCACCCAAAGGGCAGCGGAGAAGGCAATGCTCGGAGATTCCTTGCGTGATCGAATCAGGTATGACGATATCCGCAAGAGAACCAAGGTTACCGACATAGCCCGAAGGAACGTAATATATAATCTTGATTAATTACATAACCGTTAGGTACATAACTTTTTATATAATTTAATAATGCTGTAACATTTTAAGCCTCCGTTTGATTGATTACTTATTAATGAAGAAGGTAATTTAATATTTAAGTTATGTTTGAAGAGCTTCGTAAGTAGGAATATTCACCCTTAAGTTATGAAACAGCAAACAAAGTTGTTTGGTTTTACTCGACTGCCAAAGAAGGATGGTAATGTTTTTACTTACACTAAGGGACACTCCCATGGAATTCTTCCTAAGCGAGGAGTTCTCGAAATCCCTACGGAAACGGGAAAAAACGGGATATGGTACAAAGTCGCTGGCAAATAATTGCTACTAAACGATATTCTAAATAAAATATTAGTCGTTTTGATTCGAGGAAAGTTCTTTGATAAAATCAGTGTTTAGTAATATACGAGTATGTTTCTTTGTGAATCTAAACAATTATAAAGCGTCAAATTCAGGATAATATTTCACAACAGTTACAACTGCAGCCTTTAAAATGCTGCTTTGTTTTCAAGTAAGGGTAATAAATAAAAACAAATGAAAAAGCCTTTTTATCTCATGCATTGAAAAATTAATTCACATGTTTTTTACATGAGTTTGTTTACACATCATATTTACACAATACACCACCATATATCGTTAATACATCATATTTTTTTTTTAATTATAAAAGATTTCTCACATAAAATTTTGGTTTTAGTTTTATCTCATATTAGTTTATAATTCTCATGACATCTTAATTTAATTTTGTTATATTGATTGCCAAAAAAATATTCAATCAAAAAAAAAAAATGCATTCAAATACGTTAAATTAGATAACAATTTCAATTGTTGATTTCAATAAATATATGTCAAATGTATAAATTAAATTTCAATATTATTGTTCATTTAATAAATTTACATTAAAATATTTCAAATATGTTAAATTAGACTACAATTTCAATTGTTGATTTCAATAAATAAATGTCAAATGTATAAATTAAATTTCAATATTATTGTTCATTTAATAAATTTACATTAAAATACTTCAAATATGTTAAATTAGACTACAATTTCTATTGTTATTTTCAATAAATAAATGTCAAATGTATAAATTAAATGTCAATATAATAAAGGTATAATATCAAACAAAATCTTCCGGGAAATTCCGAGGAAACAGCAACATTTTACTTCCCCGAACAGTTTCCACGCTTTGCAAGATTTGACCACGTTTATAAGTATTTGTGGGACGTAAAATTACATTTTATGTTATCGTTTTGTGGATTTGGCAACGTTCCAGCTTACCTGTATGAGCTTAGAGGCTATTTTGGCTTGTACTAGTATGCGACAGATACGTCACCAAACGCTGATTGTTGTTTTTAAATACGTTCCGTTTCACGTTACTTTAATTCATTACTTTTGTTAAAAATCGATACTAACCAAAATAAAAACGTTGCAATGGTCTTGATTTAATACTTTTTTTTCAATTTACTGACAAAATTCTCATAAATTCTGTATTTGCATCTTCTCTATTTCGAAGAGTTGAATGATGTTGAACAAAATGTTTTGTGCGGCCGTTTTTTTGTGAATATTTTTTTTACAATCAGCTGTTCTTGAATCAATTGTTTTTGTGGCAGCAAACCCTTTTATTACATATCCATATTATAGGAGTGCACAAAAATAATACGCCCGCCAACTTGGCCGTTGGTTGTGGAACTTTATACATAAAAAAATGCAAGTTAATCATTTGCAAAAACTGTCTAGTAATCTATTTTAAATTAAGACGTTTTTCATACAACATGCCAACTGCATGCTGGCAAGCAAAGTTTTGAAACAAACCTATTAGAAAATACAACTTGAATTTCATTCCATGTTTTGGCAAACAGTCCGAAGTGAAATTGTGTCCATAAATCACTGGGAATTCGTTGCATTGACACCTGACTTTGGGCAACTTCTGAAATTGCTTCTTTTTACAAAACTTTAGTGTGGCAAAGTTTCGAATAAAGGTGGTATACATTTTGTTTTAAGTTAGTTATAGTTTATTGTATTTAAAGAGCAGGTAATCTAAACTTGTAAATTGTAATTATAACTTACATTTTACAGAGGAAAATTTGCTAGAAATGCTCAAACGCTTAGTATTGCCACATTATATTTTCTAGTATTTGCATGCCAATTCATTGCAAATTGTGTCATTGCGCAGATTATGAACTCTTATAATCTTTTGTATCGCATTTAATGCAAATAAATATGACTTTGTATAGATATTCCTTGGCAATAGCCAATGATGCGTGACCGCCCGAAAAAGCTAGGATTTATTTAAAAAAACTGCGATTCATAGATTGGATACGAAAGACAAACATACGGGTGTTGTGGAGCAGCTTAGGAACGTCTTCAATAAGCTTGATTAAGTGCCGTTGGAATTCTAACTAATAATTATTACAAGCTGATGCCTGCGGCTCCGCCCGCGAGGATATCAGTTATTGCGACCAAAAGTAATCAGCTCCCAGACGGGCGTTTTAGCCAACGTATATAAAATCTTGGCAAATTATTCACCAAAACATTCCTCGAGAACCACTTTGTCCATTGGTGAACAGCATGAAAATCGGTGCTGTATTTTGAGTTTATCGCGAACAGACAGACAGATAGAGGACTTTGTTTCATATTATGTAGTGCCAGTGATAAATGCGGAAGAGTTTGTCTGTACGGTTTTTACGCCTTAATTAAACGATTTTCATAATTTTTCGGTTCAGAAATAGACCCTGGAGGCTTCTTAAACACAGACATTGACGCAGCTAAAATCTAGTTTGCCATTTTTAAACGTCATCATTTACAAGTAAAACAATCTAAATCTACATCTCCAGATTCTTAAAACCAATTACTTCGTCTTAAACACAAACAAAATTAAATCTAAACAGATAAGTCTACACTAAAGTAAACACTAATTTGCGAATGAATAGCCTGGATTTAGTTTAGTCAGTGGTTTTAGTGAGCTCTTGAATTACTCAGACGGACCGGTGTAAATTATCTGGGACATTGCCGAGGTGGGTACTTTTAAGAGCCACAAGTTGCTTGCTTAGTGCCATGTGTGTGGGAAAGTTAGTAGGAATTAAAGCGGTTTAGAGTGTTAAAAGTAGGTACCTATGACATTTTGATTAGTTTTTATTCGAGTATGTATTAATTCTTCTCTGTATTAATATAACCGACTAGTTGACCCGCGCAACTTAGTCTGGGTCACAATTTTTATTACTGCTCCGTTCCTATTGGTATTAGCGTGATTATATATATCTAATAGCTTTCCTCGATAAATGGGCTATCAAACACTGAAAGAATGTTTCAAATCAGACCAGTAGTTCCTGAGATCAGCGCGTTCAAGTAAACAAACAAACAAACTCTTCAGCTTTGTATATTAGTACCTATAGATAAAATGTGTATATTCTGCCTCACTATTAGAGACTAGTTATACCAATTTGAATGAAGTTCCCAAAGTACATTCAGTCAAAAAAGTATCGGGAATGGATGATTTGTTTATGGTTCCAAATTCAAATTTTTGTTTTTTTGTAGTTGTTACATTGGTACAACTGTTTTCCATTTTGGCGCGGAGTTTGAGCTGCATCTGTTATTTATATTAAATACAGTGCTGGTTTTAGTAATATCATATATAGTGTGTTTTGCGAATTTCATAATGGACAAAAATATCGAACAAAGAGTTTGTCTTAAATTTTGCATCGCCAATGGAATTTCGTGTTCGGAGTCACTGAAAATGTTACAGAAGGCTTACGGTGAATCGACTTTATCAAAAACTCGTGCTTATGAGTGGTTCAAAGCGTTCAAAAGCGGTCGAGATGTGATGGAAGATTTGCCTCGCTCTGGTAGGCCGTCAACGTCTGCAACTGAAGTTAACATCGCAAAAGTGAAGGAAATAGTGACTGAAAATCCCCATTCAACTCTGAGAGAGATAGCCGCCGAACTTTCTGTATCTCACGAGTCGATCCGTACCATTTTAACTAATCATTTGGGTATGAAACATGTTGCTGCTCGGCTAGTCCCAAAAGATCTGAATTTTCTCCAAAAACTCAATCGCATGAAAGTCGCTGAAGACATGCTAGAACGAGTCAGTTCGGACCCAACATTCATGAAACGCATTGTTACTAGTGACGAGACGTAGGTTTACGAGTTTGACATGCAAACTAGTCAACAAGCTTCGGAGTGGCGCGTTCCAACTGAACCGAAACCGAAAAAACCACGCCAAAGCCGATCAAAAGTCAAAGTCATGTTGACTGTTTTCTTTGACTATCGCGGTGTTGTGCACTCTGAATTCTTACCGGAAGATCTAACGGTAAATAAAGAATATTATTTGAGCGTTATGCGGCGTTTAAGAGAGCAAATTCGACGAAAAAGGCCAGATTTGTGGAAAGAAAATTCTTGGATTTTGCACCACGACAATGCGCCTTCGCACAAGGCTATCATTGTGAACGAATTTTTAACCAAACACTCAACAAATACCATCCAGCAACCACCATATTCACCAGATATGGCTACTGCTGACTTTTTTCTTTTTCCTAAACTCAAATTACCACTTCGTGGCACCCGTTTTCAACCGATAGAAGACATAAAGGAGAATTCGCGGCGAGAACTGAACTCAATTCCGGAAGCAGCGTTTAAAAAATGTTTTGATGAATGGATTATTTGTTGGCGCAAGTGTATCGTTTCTAAAGGAGCATACTTTGAAGGTGATAAAATAAATTTGGATGAATAACAGACATTTTGTGTATTATTGATCTTTTCCCGGTACTTTCTTGACAGAGTAATATAAGCAGAAGTGTACCCTGGTACACCAATAGGAAGTTCCATGTAATAGGGTTTTATGGGGTTACCATTTGGAATTTCTCAGTACTGCTGGGAGTCTGTTTGTGCCCGGTTGATAGCATTATGTTCGGGAAATATAAGCGTAGATAATGCTATGTGTATTTTATATTTATACGACGACGAAGTGACACGAACTCCTAACTGACCTTTTTGCGATTTTCGTTTTTTTACGTAGATAGACTTTAAGTAATCGTTTGCGTGAGCTGGCAAAATCAGCAACATTTTACTTCCCCGAACAGTTTCCACGCTTTGCAAGATTTGACCACGTTTATAAGTATTTGTGGGACGTAAAATTACATTTTATGTTATCGTTTTGTGGATTTGGCAACGTTCCAGCTTACCTGTATGAGCTTAGAGGCTATTTTGGCTTGTACTAGTATGTGACAGATACGTCACCAAACGCTGATTGTTGTTTTTAAATACGTTCCGTTTCACGTTACTTTAATTCATTACTTTTGTTAAAAATCGATACTAACCAAAATAAAAACGTTGCAATGGTCTTGATTTAATACTTTTTTTTCAATTTACTGACAAAATTCTCATAAATTCTGTATTTGCATCTTCTCTATTTCGAAGAGTTGAATGATGTTGAACAAAATGTTTTGTGCGGCCGTTTTTTTGTGAATATTTTTTTTACAATCAGCTGTTCTTGAATCAATTGTTTTTGTGGCAGCAAACCCTTTCATTACATATCCATATTATAGGAGTGCACAAAAATAATACGCCCGCCAACTTGGCCGTTGGTTGTGGAACTTTATACATAAAAAAATGCAAGTTAATCATTTGCAAAAACTGTCTAGTAATCTATTTTAAATTAAGACGTTTTTCATACAACATGCCAACTGCATGCTGGCAAGCAAAGTTTTGAAACAAACCTATTAGAAAATACAACTTGAATTTCATTCCATGTTTTGGCAAACAGTCCGAAGTGAAATTGTGTCCATAAATCACTGGGAATTCGTTGCATTGACACCTGACTTTGGGCAACTTCTGAAATTGCTTCTTTTTACAAAACTTTAGTGTGGCAAAGTTTCGAATAAAGGTGGTATACATTTTGTTTTAAGTTAGTTATAGTTTATTGTATTTAAAGAGCAGGTAATCTAAACTTGTAAATTGTAATTATAACTTACATTTTACAGAGGAAAATTTGCTAGAAATGCTCAAACGCTTAGTATTGCCACATTATATTTTCTAGTATTTGCATGCCAATTCATTGCAAATTGTGTCATTGCGCAGATTATGAACTCTTATAATCTTTTGTATCGCATTTAATGCAAATAAATATGACTTTGTATAGATATTCCTTGGCAATAGCCAATGATGCGTGACCGCCCGAAAAAGCTAGGATTTATTTAAAAAAACTGCGATTCATAGATTGGATACGAAAGACAAACATACGGGTGTTGTGGAGCAGCTTAGGAACGTCTTCAATAAGCTTGATTAAGTGCCGTTGGAATTCTAACTAATAATTATTACAAGCTGATGCCTGCGGCTCCGCCCGCGAGGATATCAGTTATTGCGACCAAAAGTAATCAGCTCCCAGACGGGCGTTTTAGCCAACGTATATAAAATCTTGGCAAATTATTCACCAAAACATTCCTCGAGAACCACTTTGTCCATTGGTGAACAGCATGAAAATCGGTGCTGTATTTTGAGTTTATCGCGAACAGACAGACAGATAGAGGACTTTGTTTCATATTATGTAGTGCCAGTGATAAATGCGGAAGAGTTTGTCTGTACGGTTTTTACGCCTTAATTAAACGATTTTCATAATTTTTCGGTTCAGAAATAGACCCTGGAGGCTTCTTAAACACAGACATTGACGCAGCTAAAATCTAGTTTGCCATTTTTAAACGTCATCATTTACAAGTAAAACAATCTAAATCTACATCTCCAGATTCTTAAAACCAATTACTTCGTCTTAAACACAAACAAAATTAAATCTAAACAGATAAGTCTACACTAAAGTAAACACTAATTTGCGAATGAATAGCCTGGATTTAGTTTAGTCAGTGGTTTTAGTGAGCTCTTGAATTACTCAGACGGACCGGTGTAAATTATCTGGGACATTGCCGAGGTAGGTACTTTTAAGAGCCACAAGTTGCTTGCTTAGTGCCATGTGTGTGGGAAAGTTAGTAGGAATTAAAGCGGTTTAGAGTGTTAAAAGTAGGTACCTATGACATTTTGATTAGTTTTTATTCGAGTATGTATTAATTCTTCTCTGTATTAATATAACCGACTAGTTGACCCGCGCAACTTAGTCTGGGTCACAATTTTTATTACTGCTCCGTTCCTATTGGTATTAGCGTGATTATATATATCTAATAGCTTTCCTCGATAAATGGGCTATCAAACACTGAAAGAATGTTTCAAATCAGACCAGTAGTTCCTGAGATCAGCGCGTTCAAGTAAACAAACAAACAAACTCTTCAGCTTTGTATATTAGTACCTATAGATAAAATGTGTATATTCTGCCTCACTATTAGAGACTAGTTATACCAATTTGAATGAAGTTCCCAAAGTACATTCAGTCAAAAAAGTATCGGGAATGGATGATTTGTTTATGGTTCCAAATTCAAATTTTTGTTTTTTTGTAGTTGTTACATTGGTACAACTGTTTTCCATTTTGGCGCGGAGTTTGAGCTGCATCTGTTATTTATATTAAATACAGTGCTGGTTTTAGTAATATCATATATAGTGTGTTTTGCGAATTTCATAATGGACAAAAATATCGAACAAAGAGTTTGTCTTAAATTTTGCATCGCCAATGGAATTTCGTGTTCGGAGTCACTGAAAATGTTACAGAAGGCTTACGGTGAATCGACTTTATCAAAAACTCGTGCTTATGAGTGGTTCAAAGCGTTCAAAAGCGGTCGAGATGTGATGGAAGATTTGCCTCGCTCTGGTAGGCCGTCAACGTCTGCAACTGAAGTTAACATCGCAAAAGTGAAGGAAATAGTGACTGAAAATCCCCATTCAACTCTGAGAGAGATAGCCGCCGAACTTTCTGTATCTCACGAGTCGATCCGTACCATTTTAACTAATCATTTGGGTATGAAACATGTTGCTGCTCGGCTAGTCCCAAAAGATCTGAATTTTCTCCAAAAACTCAATCGCATGAAAGTCGCTGAAGACATGCTAGAACGAGTCAGTTCGGACCCAACATTCATGAAACGCATTGTTACTAGTGACGAGACGTAGGTTTACGAGTTTGACATGCAAACTAGTCAACAAGCTTCGGAGTGGCGCGTTCCAACTGAACCGAAACCGAAAAAACCACGCCAAAGCCGATCAAAAGTCAAAGTCATGTTGACTGTTTTCTTTGACTATCGCGGTGTTGTGCACTCTGAATTCTTACCGGAAGATCTAACGGTAAATAAAGAATATTATTTGAGCGTTATGCGGCGTTTAAGAGAGCAAATTCGACGAAAAAGGCCAGATTTGTGGAAAGAAAATTCTTGGATTTTGCACCACGACAATGCGCCTTCGCACAAGGCTATCATTGTGAACGAATTTTTAACCAAACACTCAACAAATACCATCCAGCAACCACCATATTCACCAGATATGGCTACTGCTGACTTTTTTCTTTTTCCTAAACTCAAATTACCACTTCGTGGCACCCGTTTTCAACCGATAGAAGACATAAAGGAGAATTCGCGGCGAGAACTGAACTCAATTCCGGAAGCAGCGTTTAAAAAATGTTTTGATGAATGGATTATTTGTTGGCGCAAGTGTATCGTTTCTAAAGGAGCATACTTTGAAGGTGATAAAATAAATTTGGATGAATAACAGACATTTTGTGTATTATTGATCTTTTCCCGGTACTTTCTTGACAGAGTAATATAAGCAGAAGTGTACCCTGGTACACCAATAGGAAGTTCCATGTAATAGGGTTTTATGGGGTTACCATTTGGAATTTCTCAGTACTGCTGGGAGTCTGTTTGTGCCCGGTTGATAGCATTATGTTCGGGAAATATAAGCGTAGATAATGCTATGTGTATTTTATATTTATACGACGACGAAGTGACACGAACTCCTAACTGACCTTTTTGCGATTTTCGTTTTTTTACGTAGATAGACTTTAAGTAATCGTTTGCGTGAGCTGGCAAAATCAGCTAACTGTATATCTTAGTTTTAACGAGTTACTGATAACTGACAATAACTATGATGCAACTGTGCGTTACATTTGCTGGCAGTATCACCTAATCAACTAGTAACAATAACAACTAAATAACATTAGCGTAATTATTACTGTCAAAACCTCCTATCTTCACTTTAACATTTGTTAAAAATCTCTCTTTTTTCATAATAAAACTTATTTAGATAAAAATTAATTGTTCTCTTGACCTTTAATTACATCTCGAAAGTAATGTAGCCATGTTTATGTTCTATCACCTACTTTATTGTAATAATAAATACAACAATATTATTTTCTAAACATTTGACATATTGTTAAAGTTCATCAAAAGTTAAAAAGTTAAAATTTCCATAAAATCACGCATTTTATTTAAAATTGATAGCATTTCCTAACTGGAAAGATCTTCTATCTCGACTTTTATTCTGTATAAATTTAAAGCCTAGGTTGCTAATATCACCTATCTACGCCTAAATTCGAAAGTTGATTGTATACATACTAGTCTCACACGTCCCCCGATACCCGCTTCTTATATAATATATAAACCATAATAGTTTTTTTCATATCTTGTGTTTAAAAAAAAAAAAAATGTTTTTTTCGTTTCCTGTAAAATCATGTTTTGGTAGATAAAGGTTCTTGTCACTTCATCGTCATGCTTTAGCACCCAGGCTACGCCGTAGCTCAAGAGTTTACGACGTAGCTCATTGGCTACGCCGTAGCACGTACTGTAATACATACCATAGTGCTAATTCTATTATTTTTTAAGTAACGCCCGCAATTACATTTCAGCCGCATTCTGTCAATAATGTATGGAAATTGTGGCTTTGTTGACAGATTGCGACTAAGATGCGAATGCGTAACTTTAATTTATAAGAGTAGGAGCAGGCTAAAAAAAAGACTAAGTGACAGATAGACAGACACACGTTAGCATTCATAATAATTTAGTACGGATATTTTTCAGGCTTAAGTTCGTGGCTATATAATAATAGCCGCACGGGTCGATCTTCAAGGTTAAGCAACGCTTGCTAAAGTTGGTCTGTGGATGGGTGACCATCTTAAGATAACGAGTTTCTTCCGTGCCTCGGAAAGCACGTTAATCCGTTGGTCCCGGCTGTCATTTGTAGATCTTTGGCAGTCGTTACGGATAGTCAGAAGCCAGTAAATCTGACTCCAGTCCTGCCATAAAGTACCGTGTTACCCAGTTAATGGATTGTGGAGGTCTGGTAGTCAGCCGCTCCATGTGAAATCCTGGTATTCAGCTAAATACGGCTTGACTGGAAGCCGACCCCAATATAGTTGGGAAAAGGCTAAGCAGATGTGATTTTTCAGGCTTAAGCTGATCTTCTTCTTCTCATCGTGTGGGCAGTAAGGTTTAACGACCCCACATACCCTAGTGTCAGAGTTTTTAAGCCGCCTCAAGGGCCTCTGATATGGTTTATTTGAGGACCGCCATTTGGCGGCCGGGACCACCGGCTTATACGTGCCTTCTAAAGCTCGGAATCATCTTTTTATCAGACAATCAAGTGACTCAAGCCTGCAATATCCTAGGCAAACTGGAAACAACTTTACAAAGTATGCTCCCCGTGGGAATTGAACCAACGACCACCGTGTCACAAGGCAAAAGCCTAAACCACTCGACCACGAATGCAGTTCTGCTTAAGCTGATACTACATAGAGAATAATATAATAGACGTCAAGTTTCGAGTTTCACGGCAGTAGTTCGGTAATGTATACCTGCTTTATGTGAAGATCTCACAAAGGCTTCGCTTAATATTATTTGAAACTCTGCCAAGGTTTCTACGAAATTAGATTTCAATAATGATCCTTACTAATATTATAAATGCGAAAGTAACTCTGTCTTTCTGTCCCACTTTCAAGTCAGAACTACTGAACCAATTTTTTTTATATTTGTGATGGGTTTGCTCTTGATTCCAGTCTATGTCAGAGATGACAGAGACATAGTCTTTGATGGAGCGAGCTTACCCAGAAGGAACCTGTTCACTCTAACTTTGAAGAGATTAGGGTTGTAAGCGTTTGGAAACACAGACGAAGGCAGAGTGTTCCGATTTAAATGAAATTTGGTAATCAGATATTCTAGAGCCTGAGAAAGAACATAGGCTACTTTTATCTCGGGAGTATGTTCCCTAGGGACCACGCGGGCGAAGCCGCTGGTAGAAGCTAGTACCTACTACAACGACAGACGGCTTGAATTTGAAATATATTTTTGAGACAATCATTTTCATCTTGTTTTTTATATAAATTAATTTTACTAAACAATAAATAAAATGTCTTAATACTTGAGGTAATATTAATAAGTTGGGACTAGTTTTTGACTTTGATATGATTATAATACTTTTAATAAATTATTAAAATTAATTTCTCACAAAACTCTTGGACTAGTATTCTAGAAAGCTTTATATAATAATTATAATTAGATTTAAAGAATTACTGAGAAAAACATTTCAATTATTTCTGTAACTCTTTAATTAATTCAAAATGCTTTAATTTTAGGACTACAAGAAAATACTTTTAACGTTGAAATGTTGCTAAGCCAATTAGAATAAAGAATGAAATTAAAAGGTAATTAATGTCAAAAGTCTCAAGACAAATATTTAAAATCATTAATTATTATTATATTTTGTAGATATTATTCCTGGAAATTTTGGAAATTAATTCTTAAAAATTACAATTAAAACTAAAAAACTTACTTACTTCAACTAAACCATTTACTGCTATTATAAGTGAATTTTCAGGGATTCAACCCGTCAGACAGTTAAATGTAACGTTCAATTTGAAGGCATATTAAACAAAGGGTAACGAACAGAATGCTATTACTAAGCATCCGCTGTCCGTCCGTCTGTCAGAGGGCAACAACTCATGAAGAACAGAGAAAAACTTGCAAAAAACTTTGTGAATGTTCTATACAATACTGCTTCACATTTACGTTTTAATTATACAATAACGAAAATCATCAAAATCTAAGAAGTCCGATTTCACAGCAGTACCCAACTAGCACCAAAGCGTTAAAAAAACCTACATAAGACTCGTATATCAGTTCCATTTGAGTATAAAAGTGTTAACGCATACCTGTGCAACTGAGTTAGAGCATGCTCTAACTCACTTATAACCACGAAAGAGGCCCACAGTTTTACAGGTAAAAGTTATAGAAAGCCTATAGTACGGTGTCACAAAGATATTAAAGCTGCACAAGAGCGCTTATTCATCGTCAGCTACTACTTTAATCTGTATTACCGTTGTAAAATAGAGTTGGTCAACGCTACAGGTGCTATAAATCCTATAGTAAGGTGTCAAAAAGATCTTAAAGCTCCACAAGAGCGCTTATTCATCGTCAGCTACTACTTTAACCGGTATTACCGCGATAGTGAGCACTACAGGTGGTAAAAAGCGCACGTCAAGATAAAAAAGCCTGTAACCTTACTAAAATTAAATCTGTTCGTAATGGAAGTGTTATGTCATCCATTATTCAACACAGCAGAATAATATTATGGAATATTATGTTATTTAAGTATGTGAAGTGAAAAATGACTGCCCTTATGATTTCACAGTAAATGTATACCATGTTTCTCATCTCAATTTTAACGCGCCTAGGATTTATTAAAGATTTAAAAGAAAAATTATGATAACAAAATAGGTACCTCAAGCTAAACATTACTATTCATTCCTGCTTCTTGAGCAGTGGTATGTAAAATTAAATGGCATTCATGGAATGCTTCAAATAATGTAAGAAATTTTGTTTATTGTAGTCAAATGTTGAATAACTCGAAACAATATTAATTGTTAGGTTACCAAAACAATGGCGAACTGTACAAAAGTGAGGTTAGTGTTAATAGCGACCCATACTTGCGTTGTTTGACACCAATACCTTTAGAACGTCTGTAAAAGAGGACTGCCTAACACAATAAGCTTTAGTTAAACCCTTTATTACAGGTTAAACCTAGATAGAGGAGTTGTTTGACACCTTTAGTTTCTCGTGTTACTAAACTCTCGATAAACTCTATTTTATAGCTTATGACCGCAATAATAGTCAATATAGCACCTTAAGTGGTATAAAAGAGTTCATTGCAATAACTATACAACAATAAGTGTTAAGAGGTGTCGGCGAACACTTTTATAAAGACTTGGGTGTCACAAAAATGTTAAAGCTATAACGTATTAAGTATACTTGCTGCTACTAGCGCCATTATAACTCTCAAAGCTGTATTACATCATCCATTAACGCTATAGTGCTGCGATTGGGGCTAAAACTTGTTTGTTAACTCCTCTATATCGTCTTTAGTAATAACTGAGATAATTATAACCCTGTTATATTACTTAAAGTCATAAAAAAGCCTGTAACCGACACCAAAATGTTAGTTGGGTATACAACATTGCTTTACATTTCATGAAAGAGACATAAAAATAAATCTCTTTCGCACTTATTGGTAAAGGAATATTCTGTCCCTCTCGCTGTCAAATTGAACTTCTTAGATTTTGGTGACTTAACCTACTTATTACTATTATACACAAACAAATATTTATGTCAATGAAACATTCAGAAATAAAGTGATGCCAAAAAGAGAAACAAAATCTTCGCTTATACTACAAACGCGATCCCAAATGAGTGGATGAACCCAGCATCGATTTATTTCAGACAGAAATAATAATGATTTTAGTTCAAAAAGAAAGAAACAGTATCGAGAGGACAAATACAACATTTAATCTTGCACTAAATTGGACTAAACCGTATTGCTAAAATTAAATAAAAAAATAAAAACCCCCGACAAGAAAAAGTAAAAAACAATACGTGTTGATACTTTTAATTTTATATAGGTTCGATTCTTTAGGCCACGCGTCTTCGCTTCAGGAGACTGCAAATTTTTGTATTTAAGTACTTATATTATTAGATATTTTTTAAAAATCTAAGAACCACCGCAAGGAAACTGGCTTTCATATGAAAAAAACCGTATTGAAATCGGTTCATCCTTTTGAGAGCTACGATGCCACAGACAGGCACACACACACAGAGATAGACAGAGAGACAGACTGCATCGACGTGATACTTATAACATCTCTCATTTTTTTTCGGTGTTTAAAAAGAGAACAATACAAAATTTACGCAACATGCAAATTTATAAAACAGAACATCTGAGAGTCGTCTTTGCAATTACCAGACTAGTACTGTATTGTGTCCATAGCTCAACTGGCTCAAGTGAGTCCACACAATTTAATAGTGAACTCATTTGTTTTTAAGTAAATCATCGCTGATTCACAACGACAAAGCGTTCGAATTTCGAAGTGAAGTTTTGAGTTCATACAAACATTTTTTTTTCATTGGATTGACCGGTTTGTGCATTGAGCCAATGTCACGTTTGGAATAAAC